>CM068872.1:6585000-7899000 GCA_035149815.1 Branchiostoma lanceolatum | reverse complement strand
CCCCTGGGGGTCTATGATGCATGTATAAAGTAGTACGGACAACATTCTAGAAGATGGATTAAGGTTAACTGAGGTGTAAACTGTTCTGCGTGCAGGAGTACGTTGGCTTTGAGACTTCGATCATGTTTGTATAAATACACACGCCTCCTCACTGCTCAACGGCCGTTGGGGTGACCCGGCTGCAGTTCAGTTGACCTCCGCTCAGAACACCACCTAACCAGTTAGGGAGGGTGTGAAATGTCCTTCTATATGTGTTCCTCGAGAATGTTGGAAAGTCCCAATGTGACGCGCACTGTCCCATTTGTGTTTCTAGAATGGTCAGCATTCCCTTTCGATGCGGAGGTCCTAACAACGCTCTACCTAGCCGCGGCGACTGATGGAGGTCTTGTTTTACTTGCAGTCTTATACATTAGCCCGTACTAATGTACTGCAAATAAAACTAGAGTTCCACGAACACATTATCTTCGCCAAATAATCAAGGCTTATTATGGAGAGTGATTAATATTTACATGCTTATCACCCCCTGCAAATTTGATCATGCACCATATTTGGAACTTATGATGGGGCGAATGAGTCCAGTCTAGATAGGGTTAAAGATCATTTGGTGGTACAGGACTAGTGTATGTGTAGAGTGTGCTGATATATGTTATAACTGGTCATGAAAAAATATGAGTATGTTAATATTATATGGGCCACAAAGGTTCGATATTGCAGTGTTGTAAGTTGAAAGTGATGATGAAATGGTACAGTCAATATATATGAATAGAATAAATCTTTATTCCATATCATACACATTTTGAAAGACGTAGTACATGTGACTCTTCCGCACCTAGCAGTGGTGCAGTTTTTGTGCAGTGTACTCTCCAAGCAGAGGAGTGGGTCTGGCTGGTTTTTGACGTGTTGTTAGGTGTTTTTGTCAGGCTTTCTATTTTGTCCCCTTTTAGTTATGTCGCCAACCGTGTTGAACAAAAATGCCTGAACTGAACACGTTAAAAACCAGCTGGACCCACACCTCTGCTTGGAGAATAGTGGGTGCCCCATCTGTTTATTTATTTTACCTACATGTACGTTTATGCAAGGCCATCTGTTTACATGACCTGACACTGTCCCATGTCCCATAATGAAATGCAGTGGGTTAGCAAACTTTCCTTACTTATTATGCAAATTATCTCCTGATTTGCATAATTAGTCATTGATTACGTAAAGCACCATCTGAGCTCTCTACATACCAAACATCACGACGATCTGTCGACCCCTTCTCAAGTTATTCATGTCCGAATGTCAAAACAAAAACACCCACTGCAGTTCTAAACAAGCCGCTAGGGGGCCCAAATTTACAGAACTTACTTTCTGTGGTATGAACTATCTACCACACAAAAATCATGACCATAGCACCTTCAGAAAATATGCCCCTAAATTGTGAAGTTCCGCTGCAGTACCTTAGATACCCGCGAGAAGGCCCATTATCAAACTTGACCTTCCTTTCTGTAAACCCTACCCATCCACTAAATATCATACAGATCCATCAACAGCGTCTTGAGTTATGCTGGCGACATACAAATACACATCCACACAAAATTCCGCTGCAGTACCAACGGAAAATGCCAGGGGTATAATGTTTGAACTTGACCTCTGTTTTCACAACATCTACACACCTGCTAAAATCATGAAGATCAGTCAACGTTTCCGTCACTTTTCTTGCCAACATACAAACACAAAAAAATGCAAAGTCCGCTGCAGTACCGTTGAAAAACGCAAGGTGAACCATTTTCGAACTTGACCTTCCTTTGCACAGCCACTACACACCTACCAAAAAACATAAAGATTCATTGAAGCTTTCTTGAGTTATGCTCCTGACATACATACAGACCCACCCAACAGATTTTTCAACCGAAAACATAATCTTCTCCGAGTATAAGTACTCGGCGAAGATAACAACCCCTCCAACAGTCGCCGCGGCTACGCTCTACCGTGCTAAATGTGACTTCGGAAGTGTCTTTATGTGCCAGAAATCAGCACAAACTCATGAAACTGGACTGTCTCAAAAGAAGAACAAAACCATCCCATACGTCGGACGATATTTTTAGTCATTTATTGTTCAATAGATGTTTTAGTTGACTTGACTTCAATACATGTTTTAGTTTTCCTTCCATGACTGTAAGAGATAATCTAAGCTGTATTCAATATAGTGCAATAGTCTACGTGTGCAATATTGGCGACGCCGCAGGGACGAGCCTAATGGTATACTACTGACGGTGTACGTGTGCAGTCTGCAAGAATTCTAGGAATTGTAGAGGAACGTGTCCAAGGAATTTCAGTCCACAGGAATGTTTGAAATGTTGCGAGCCTAATGGTATGGTGTTGTGTGTAGTCTGCAAGACTTCTAGGAATTGTACAGGAATTAATGTGCCCACAGAATATTTGGAATGTTAGTCCGCAGGAAACTGTCCGCAGGGAGTGCTTCAGGAACTGCAACGTTAACGTTAGAACATAGGTAATGCAGGTCCCTCGGGGGCATTCGTCCTAGAAAACCAGGATAGTCGGTCACAGCTGTCAGCCAGATGTAATTAGTTCAGTGATAGATAGGGAAACTTTGCACAATTGGTCACTTTTCCTGGGATGTTTTGTTTTTAAAAATAATTATTTCTTCTCACTCAGAAAGTCAAAATGTTCTTAGAGCATTAACGGGGGGATCCAAATGCCGGTAACTGTTCTAAGTGAATGCGCACGTCTTTTGTCAACGTATATTTTGCCGTTAACCCATCAAAAACAAGCTTTGATATTGCAACAGGCATACAACTGTGATTAAAGCTGTAACGGAGGGGGCCCTAAATTCGCCACTTTACAGATCAACCTGCCGCCAACAAACAAAATGGCGGGGCATTGTTTACGTAGCCTGCGATTATGTCTCTCCGCTCTTGGCTTCCTTATGATTGTCTTTTCAACCTTGTTTCTGGCAGCAGCAATATCTATGGCATTCGTTTAGTCGATAGGGTTCCGTTTTTCTGGAATGGTCCGCGCTTTATCGGCGGGTTGACTAAATTAAAATTATAATCGTGTTGGGCACCTTTTGGCTGCCTTCATACGTGATTGGCAAAGATGCGGAGCGACAGGATGAACACTGCGGCGTCATTTTAACTCCGATTATCCAACTTTAAAGGCAAGACGGGATATAGTTTGTTTTTAGAGGAAGTATAATAAATATCCTTCCTATTTGTTGTGGTATCTTTTCACATGTTGTATACTACGATGAACAATTAATGAGATTCGAATACTAGTGCTCGATAAGTTCGCTCGTCAACCTGCACGGAAGACACATCAAACTTGTGCAATCTTTAACTTTAAATCTTTATCCGTTGGGGCTTACTAACTTAAACACATACTCGAACTTTGTGGTTATTTACATGGAGGTTTGGCCAATAACTACGTGTGCTTATCATGTGCAGCTACCCATGCATATTTCTGCAACAATGATTTTTAAAACCTTACTGGACTATGGACCTTACCGGACTTTGGATTCCCCCCGTTATACATGTAGATAAAGATGTATATCAATACTGGACAGCATGGTTAGCATCATTCAAATTAAAACTTAAGAATCTTCAAGACAGGAACATCCTATCAACAGTAAAAAAAAATTGTGGACAGGTATTTGTAGTCGATTCCCAGTTTGAGATGTCTTATGTTCACCTCTATTCAGAGACCATCGTCGCCATGGCAATAATGGTTTTATTTCCAGTCTTGTTTTTAATTGTATCCAATGTGAAGCATTGTGAATTGATTTTAATTCAGTGTGAGATGTCAATGAACCTTGAATTGAATTGAATTCAGGAGGATTACCAGCTTATTAGACTGCCTACATATCATTACGCTAAAGTCAGTAAGCCTCTCTACGCCCAACAATAATTCGCAAGCTTTCGAACCCATTCTGCAAAACTCAACCATTTATTGACTGACTTTTTGGTCAAAGCCGGCCAAATCTTTAGAACCTTGGAAGTAGTTCAATGAACACATGTGTAATAGATTTCTACGTAGAGTGAAATGCTTTTCTCAGATATCTAGAAGTGTACGGTGAATATTCGAATTTCTCAACTGTGAGGCACAAGTCGGACGGCAATGTCTGAGATATCTCGGCGCAAGCGCTGATCCGCCACGGAAACACTTCTGCATGAAATATGAGTCAAACATTAAAACATATAATATCAAAATGTCAAAGTTTCACCTCTGACATGGGAGTGGGGGTAGAAAAACATTGTTACACTGTCTGTAAACTCGTTTGTATAACTTATAAAAAGTTGAAGAACTTGACGCAAAAAAAATAAGTGGGAGCTGTTTACCTTGTATTCTCTGATGCCTTTGACAGTTTGGCACAAAGGCCTGCATGATACATAAGTGACCATAAGTTACAAACAGACGGTTTGGATGGACTACTTTTGAACTGGTTTCTCAGCTATCTCCATGGCGGGTACAACGTCTTGACTACACGATTACAAAGGGTTAGCCCTCAGTTAACCTCTCACTTAAGACTTTCTACCCAGTCTTCCAGAATTTTGTCCGTACTACTTTATACATACGTCATAGACCCCCAGGGGCAGCGGATAAATACTGTTCTGCTTCCTTCATGACAAAGGGTATTCTTCTGTAATGGGCCTGCAGTATCAACGGTGCCCACTCACCAACGCCACACATTTCCACTATCACTGCGCATGACTGTATTACCTTACAAAGACTTTGGTGCGTCGTGTCACCAACTACTCGTGGGCAGCAGCACAACAGCAGCCAGAAGGTAGAACGGATCAAGGTGAGAAGCGTTGATTAGTTTATCTAAATCTATTGTTCACAACGTCGCAACGGTTCGCACACTGATATTGTCGAAAATCCCACTCTTACATCTATAAATATACAGTTAATGGAACTTAATCCATCTAAAACTGAAGAATTGTGTATTCCAAGAAAATTGACTCCTCACATTCCATCAGCTTTTTCTTGGTAATTCTATTATTCAATCGGTGAAAGATCACCAGCACACCAGTAAATTTTAACTATAACCATCTATGTCGTTTTTAATGTGCAATTGAGATTTTGAATTTGTCACCTTTTGTGAAATAAGGCGACTTGGCTAGGCTGCTAAGCAATTTGAATAAAATAGTTATGAGTTAAAATAATTGGCGTAATTACTTCTTACGTCCAACATGTCATAGAGCACTCACATTACTCAAATGGTTGTGAAGACTTCTAAAAAGATATCCATCATTAACAACCTAAAATTCAAGTTGCCCTGTCAAATTGAGGCTTATTCAGTCATGTGACCTTCACATATTCACAGCAACTACTAGTAATCGGCCGCCATAGCAACGAACACTGTCGGCCATCTTGGGGTCTAGTTGAACACCTGCCTATAGTAAGCAATCCACATTTTCTCTTCAAAACGTTTGGTCTCATAATCATGGTGTTTTTCCTCGTGATTGGATGTTGGCCGGGACTGATAAAGCACACACAAATCGGGTTAAACAGTAAGGTTTGTTTCGTCTTTCTCGTGTTGGGCCGGGAACATGCGAAGGAACGTAACTAGTAGTAAACGACTGAACAAAAGTGGATTTCTTCCATATCAACAGCGGATCTAACTTGTTGAAAATTGAGAAGCAACGTGTGTGTATAAAAACTTTTGTATCAGGACAAGAAAGCAAACAAGGGGCCCGTTGTGACCCGTTGTATCGACTGCCGGTACCCTGGTGACTCTACTAGATTGACACAACTCCCAACACTATGAAAACATTGGGTATGGCAAGGAGAAGCAAGAAAAGGCACTGAAGGAGCCGGACAAACAGCTCAACACTGTAAACGACGGGAAGAGCATGTCCCTTTGTTCTCTGATGGATATTTCTATGAAACAAGACGCTAGCTATGTGTGGAACAAAAACCTAATCCAGCCGCGGGACTATGTCTACGCTCGTACACTGAGGGTTTTTTAATGTCGAACTTTCCCGATCATAACATACTTCCTGTCAAATGGCATTGATTACTTTTACATGCTTAAATTTTGCGATTTCAGACCCAAAATGTACTGAATGACCTAAAATTTGGTGCAGGCGTGCCTTGTACATATGCGCATGTGTACAAGGCACGCTTACACTAAATTTTAGGTCATTCAGTCTTTTATCGTACATTACACCAAAAGTATCAATTTTGCGATTTCTGGCACATTTTGGGCTCATATGCCCTCATATTTAAACAAAATGACCTGGCATGTGGGTGCCTAGAACATATATCCATTGGAATGTATTCCTACGTCACTTCAGAATGATTTGCTTGGGGATCATTGCTACATTTCTACACCAGAAAATTTGGTTTCTGGTAGAGTCCATTCTTGCACGGGGGACATTTTAAAAAACTCAATTTTAGGCTGGGGCAATTTCTTTGTCTATTAAAGTGGATGTGGTTTGGGACCGGACCTTTTTGTGCGGAGGTACCAATGGAAGAGCGCACTCCTGAATGGAATGTCTTCTTTTTCTTAAACTCAATTTTTAAGTGGAAGTGTTTTGGAATGACCATTGTGAATGGGGCTGCCTTTTGAAGAGTCCATTCTTGCATAGGGGGTCTTAGGGAATGCTCCATTTTGACTGGGATGACTTTGCAACAGATCACTTTAAGGCTGTTTTTTTTTTATATCTAAATTTTGCCCGGTCAATTTTTGCATGGGGAGGGAGATGGGTGAAATATCCTGTATTTATTCGCAAATGTTTTTTTCTAGTTTTACATTGTATTTAGGTTAATTGACAACACAACGATTTCCGCCGCGTGAGAAAGGTGTATAACCTACTCATCTTGGCTTCAAACGCAAATGCACCGCACTTCAGTGTGACCGCAAAGGAAAATTGGCGCAAAATTCCCGACGGTGGCGCAACGACTTACAAAGATGTTCATAATGAAGTGCAGATTATGCGAATTAACACTTAATTTGCATTATTAATGAGGGAAATCTATATTTTCAGTGTTTCCCATGACAGGACTCAAATACATACTAGAAAGGCCGTCATTTGCCACTGAGCAAATACAGCATGTTTCGCCAATACCCCTCCCAATGCAAAAATGGGCTGTCGCAAAATAATACCTGGGCAAATCGAAATATAATGAAACTAGAATGACAACATATTCGGGAAAATGCAGGATATTTCCCTCCCATTACCTACACCTTAAATATGACATCCTTAGCATTGACTGTAAGGGTATTATGAAGTTTCTGCATAACTTATGCAAACGAGGCCCTCATAAGCATAATTTATGGACAGGTTTCCTGACCTGTCCTAATGGTACCTACATGTCAGATATGACATCCGTAGCTTTGACGGTAAGGGAAATACGAGTTTATGCATAAATTATGCAAATAAGGTCCTCATTAGCATAAGTCATGGCCAGGTGTGTTCACCTTTCCTAAAAGTAGCTACATCTCAAATATGACAGCTGCAGCTTTTACTGTAAGGGAAATACAAGTTTCTGCATAATTTATACAAATGAGGTCCTCATGAGCATAGTTTATGTCCAGGTGCTTTGACCTTTCCTACATGTACCTACATCTTCAAGATGACGTCCGCAGCTTTTATGGTAAGGGAAATATAACTTCATGCATAAATTATGCAAATGAGGTCCTCATTAGCGTATTTCATGGCCAGGTGTGTTCACCTTTCCTAAAGGTACCTACATCTGAAATATGACATCTGCAGTTTTTACGGTGAGGGAAATATAAGTTTCTGCATAAATTATGCAAATGAGGTCGTCATTAGCTTAATTTTTGGCCAGGTGCATTCACCTTTCCCAATGGTACCTGCATCTTAAAGATGACATCCGCAGCTTTTACGGTAAGGGAAATACACGTTTATGCATCAATTATGCAAATGAGGTCCTCATTAGCATAATTCATGGCCAGGTGTGATCACCTTTCCTAAAGGTACCTACATCTGAAATCTGACATCTGCAGCTTTTCCGGTAAGGGAATTACAAGTTTATGCATTAATCATGCAAATGAGGTCCTCATTAGCATAATTCATGGCCAGGTGTGTTCGCCTTTCCCTTAAGGTACCTACATCTCAAAGATGACATCCGCAGTTTTGAAGGTAAGGGAAATACAACTTCATGCATAGATTATACAAATTAGGTCCTCATTAGCATAATTTATTGTCAGGTGTATTTACCTGTCCTATAGGTACCTACATCTTAAATATAACATCCGTACCATGTAACATAAGGTACATGTAACTTTCTGTAATACCATTAGTAGACCTACCACCTCACATCTATTTGGTTTTAAGTCCCAGACAGGGGAAGTGTAGGAGGGCTTATGTTACAATATGACCTAGTTCTTCCCGGCGCCGACACAAAATAACCAAAAATTCCATGAAAAATGGCAAAATAAATCATTTTGAAGTAGTGTATGCCAAAAAAATAATGGAGTCCTTTGGGTAAATATCCAATGCGCAAGTAAACCAAATTTCAGGTCCTTAGGTTTCAACACCACGGCACTGGAGGCCATAATGTGCGACTTTTGTCTGAAAATGACCAAAAAACCTCGATAAAATCATTTTGAAAACTTATATCAAAAAAATTGAAAAAGAGTCTAGGGGTATACACGTACTCTACCTGCATACCAAATTTCAGCTAATTTGGTCGACGGACGACCGAGAAGAAGCGATTTGAAGATTTGACAGGAGAAGGAGAAGGAGAAGGAGAAGAAGAAACCTGACAAAAACAATATGTTTCGTTGGCGAAACATAATAAAACCTCCTTGCTTATATATAGTCAATGGCAGGTTGAACGTTAACATATACCAGTTACATGTATGAAAATAAATTCCTAATTTACATAATTAATACAAAAGTGCCATAATTCGTGTAAGTGATAAATGATTGGACCTGTGTAAGTTTGTTACAGGTATAACGTTACATAACCAAGCATAGATTATGTAGATGTGGAATACATTTGCATAATCAGACTATTTCATGGAGATATGAGGTCTCCGAACTCTTGTTGTTAATCGTGCCGATAAGAAGATCTCCCAACACCTGAGGAATCGACAATAGCTGCGCAGTATCACTTCCTGGTCTCTTTACCCCAACTAAAGAGGTGTTGCACAGTACAGAACCAGAACATCGATCTCACCAAGGCGTTACTGTGACATGTTTTGCAGAGAAGGCCTCTGCAATATCCTACCAAATATAGGCTGTTAACTAAAGCACAGAGCCTCATCGAATCCTCCCAGGGGACAGGGCTCCGGGGACAGCAATGTACAGTGACAATATATCCGACCCATTCGACATACACAGCGGCGTAAAACAAGGCTGCTTTGTAGCTCCTACGCTGTTCGGGATCTCCTGAATTACGCCTTTGGAACTGCATCAGAAGTAATCCACCTTCGCACAAGATCAGACTATTCAATCTCAAATACCTTAAGGTCAAAACGAAAGTACGGAAAGCCCTGATCAGAGATCTAATGTTAGATGATGACGCCGGATTTGCAGCACATATGGCGCCGGTATTACATTCCTTCACTGATCTCTTCTCCCAGGCTAGGCATACAAGGACTTTGGTCTGAATATCAGCCTCAAGAAGACAGAAGACTGTACATTTACTCTCCAAGCAGAGCTAGAGGAGTGGGTCCGGCAGGTTTTTGGCGTGTTTTTAAGCGTTTTTGTCGCCGGCTATCTACTTTGTCATGTTTTTTTTTGTCTCTTGCCGGACCCACTCCTCTACTTGGAGAGTATGTACACTGCATGAACAGGTCCTGCCTTATCACTTAGTTGGGTGATCTACTGGGAAGAGGAGAAATGTTGGTATGGTTTGAGCTTTATTGGCTGAACAGTACTAGTTGTTCTTGCGAGTCGGTTACAATAATCAACAGACATATACAATTGTAGTTTTACAGCACACGTTCTCGCCCTTGTGCTTGTTCATCAGCTCAGAACGGTGTTAGAACAGAAGAGTCTGAATCTGCATTATTACTGGAAGCAGAAGTACTGTCGCATTCTACTGCTGATCATGAATTCCTGGGAGCTTCTGGTAGACCCTTTTACGACATCATCAAGCATTCGCCCTTCTCATATTCTTCGGATGGTCTGAACTGTAATGTTTCGTGTCATCTTCGCCCGTTTTTCCAAAGTACGCCGCGGTGCTTTAGTCAGTCTTCTCGGAGCTGCAATTCCGTTGCCATGTAATCAACCGTCAAGTGTGATCCAGTGAGGTTCCTTTGCGACTAATATCTTTCACATATGTCAGCTTTCTTGATGATTTCAAACACTATTGACCAACTGTGTTCATGACCATTTAACACGGCAGTTACTCTCAGTTACTCTTCTTCAAATAATTCTCGTTTCTGCCAACGTTATTTTAGCTGATCTGGTTGAAACTGACAACAGCGAGTATACTAAAAAACAACTATTAGTATCGATTCGTACATGGTGGATCCGAAAGGTGTCGAACGCCTGATGTAATCGCTGCGATCCTGCTGTTCAGAAAAATCAATCACTTTTTGTATGTAGATTTATATCTGCGGTGTTTGGGACAGAGTTCCGGAGCTTGGTGATGCCTCCTCTCTCATCGGGTGCAACTTCAACAGAAGAGTAGGGAGGTAACGTTTACAAGCAAATGCATAGTGTTTACCTTCACATGTGGTTTAGCCTAAAAAGCTACTGCCCTATTTATTCACTTACTCAAATACATGTACATTCATATACATGTAACGTTATATAATGACCAGCCCATATAGCTACAGCTCTGTCCTGTCACTTGCTACATGATAGTCGAACACCACATGGTGTCTGCTACTTAACAGTAGTAACAATGTATGGTGACAGTCGTTTGATCCTGCTTGGGATAAGAAAAGGAAGGAGAAGAAACGGGGCAGAAGCGATATGTTTCCCTCCCGTGAAGGTAGCATGATAAACTA
Source organism: Branchiostoma lanceolatum (assembly GCA_035149815.1). Lineage (NCBI taxonomy): Eukaryota > Metazoa > Chordata > Leptocardii > Amphioxiformes > Branchiostomatidae > Branchiostoma > Branchiostoma lanceolatum. The sequence continues at coordinate 7,888,064 of CM068872.1, read as the reverse complement.
ACCACATAAAAAAAAAGACTTCAGTCCTATGAAAAACGCGCGAGAGCAATCATGGCCCTGAAGTTTCGGGCTGTAGTATGGCACATGATACTTTGATATAACATATATGGCACAGCAAGCATACGAATAAACGATAAACATCAGAATGCAAAATGCAAATATGAAATAAACAATCACGATAAATTCACAAATGCACATGATAATCAGATACGAAGAAAAATAAGTGAAGAGAATAACACGACATGTCATGGGTGTCAATGCACATGGGGTTTTAGACAAGACGATAATAATCTTTATTGCACACATCACAAAAGTACAGCGGCTTTTGTAAGGTATTCTTCAACTATAGATACAAACAAACAAGTGGATACAAATGAGTGTAAATAAATCAACATGTTGAGTTTAACGTATCGTTTAAACTATAATACTGGTTCTAAGATGTAACCGTTCTTTGATGTATTTACCTATTTGTACACAGTAAGGGATATCTCCTCCAAATCCAATAATGTAATATACCTATTCATACATAGTAAGGGATATCTCCTCCAAATACGATAATGCAATTGAATTTATTTCAGATAGAATGGAATGTATTGAATTATTTTGAACAAGCAGACAGGTAAACAACTTTGAGTGTTTATCATCATATCGTGGACAATCCATGATAAAGAGACGTTCATCTTCAATCTGATCAAGATTTCTATATTCGATTTATGACTGTAAATTCATATCTTTGTTATTGCTCTTCGAAGGCAAAAATGATGTATATTCGAAACGATGAGGCGCAGATATGCGCCCACGCGCTGAGCTGATGCGAAGGTGTCTGGGTTGATCTTACTTCACGTAACCTTAAAAGTACCAACGTATCACTCTTAACTCTAAATACCCTAGAACTCTTGTTCAAAGCACTTTGAAACCAGTATGACTGCTTTACTTTTTTTTACTTATGGCGTCTGCAGTTCCAGGCTATTTCTGGTCTGTGAGCCCGTTGTTTTCAGTGTAATTCATTCCGTTACACTCACTGTCACGGGCAGAAATGGCACGTGTAAAGCAGGGTACGTATATCTGGGACAGGTTTTCCACTGTATTGGTTGAGTGCATGCTCAAAACAAAAACGAATTTAAAAAGAAAATAGATTGGGCACTCAAGGAGAGGAAGCTGTACCACATGCTGACTACTACAAAGTCCGCTAGAGCAGAGTTTCGTCTCTTCGTGGTATGCATTTACTCTACTACTCATACCAAATTTCAGCCCATTTGGCCCACGGACGACCGAGGAGAAGGAGAAGAAACCTGACAAATACAATATGTTTCGTTGGCGAAACATAAATACTAACGTTAACACCTGTAGAATAGTTGAACCTGGCGTATATTACACTATTAGGCTTGCTCCGGAAGCTTCGCCAAAACACTGTATTGCATTTGGTATTGTTAGCCCACAGTTCCCAACACTGGTACTGCAACCTGAAGTATACATATGTCCATTGGAAACCTTTCATAGTACCAGGATTCTTCTGTAGTGTCATCCTCACACTGAATTTGTGGCTTGGCAGTCTTTTTTAGGCAAGGTAAATTTGCCGAGGTGAAACTCGAACACTACCATGTTCTTGGTCATACTTATTTATCATATTGATATTCTGAGCTCCGTCAGGCCGAGTTACCCGGGCCGCCGGTGCACCCTACCATTTCTGAGGCCCGCTTAAATCTCTAATACCTAAGCAAGGTGTGGCGTCACTGTGTCATACAAATGTACACGGGATACGTTTGTAAAATGCACATGATGACTCATGTCGACCAACACCCTGCGGGGGAGTGAGGCACTTATCGAGGACAACGTTTTAAATACCAGTACCTGTAGGCTGTTCACCAACGTATGTGCTTAATCCTGATAGATCCTACAGGGCTACAATGGGATACTAAAAAAGGTATAATGAATTATAAAGGTACTTGTGTAACAAACCTGGGTTGAAGTGAAGCTCAGATACCAGTTAACACCAGTGAGTCTCATGACCATGAGTCATGGGAAAGCACCGTCAGGGGATTCCCCAATATATGTCCATGTCACATGACACCCCTAGGTAAAACAAGTTTACGTATACGCAGATACAAGCAAACGTCTTTTTCCTACGAGAGCTGATGGTTGTCCACAGCTTTCAATGTAAGTTTTCTCATTCGTTTCTCTAAGAAGGTTTTAGAGCCTCCTCATGTTTATCTATTGGATTCAACCCAGTTCGGTCCCGTTGGCACAGGTGTCATGGTCCGTGTCGCGACTAAATTGTACAGCACTGAACAGAAATTTCAATGATTTCCACGGAGAAGCAGGATTCCTGATTTTTTAGCTGGCAGACACGATGGCACTCACACTAAGAAGTGGCTACAATAATGATAACATTATTACTGTACTCTACATTTTCATGATGTGCAGTACCATATGCACTGTGACCTTTGCACTGTGTTTTGTTGTTACAATATCAGAAACGCTACCTTGCGGCCCTTTACTGAAAAACATGTAACGTTACCCTACCGGTTCATGCATGATATACCGTATGACGATAGCACCATCAAAATGCATTTCATGACGGACCAACTCCATGCAACCCCCCAAATCTGTCTGGTACGTTCCCGGGACATCCTGGCAAGACAAGGAGTGCAGTCTGTCTTGTAATCCAATCCTGTAGTGAGGCGTGGGTATTTGAGGAAGTTTCGGTTACGCCTACACGCAGAACAGATCACTTAAGACTTTCTACCCAGTGTTCCAGAATTTTGTCCGTACTACTTTATACATGCGTCATAGCGGGCGCGGATAAAGTTGTGTTCAGCTTCCTTTTATCACCAGTAATATGAAAGGGTATTCCCCTCAGGTACGGACGGTCACCGCCGACTCACCCCGCCCATACCACGCCATATCACTGCGCACGATTGTGTTCACCAGTAGAGGCCTCATCGTCTTTCGTGTCACCAATGTGCCATGGCGAGGAAGACTATGATCATCCTGTTATGGACGATCACCACACTTTCAGGTATTGTGACGGTTATCCGATGATAAACTTGGTTCAAAATAAGCCTTCAATGAGACGGTTCTCATGAGCTCAAACAAACCGTCACAGTTGGGAAGTCTCTTGAATGATCAGGTATGCGATTTACCAAGGAGGTTTAATTAAACCTCCTTGGATTTACGATGCACATGCTCAGCAAAGATCACGGTAACATAGTCAACGTTAGAGTTTTGACAAGGTTGCTAACGTTATCGACAACAGTATGTAAAGTTCAGAACTTTCTTACTATTTTTCAAAGTTTGATGCATTGTACTCTTATTGCTGCGTAACGTTTAACCAGTTGTCGTAGTAAAATGTTGTCGAAGAAAACGCGACCGTCACGGTATTGATCGAGACTGAGCATGTTGATTGTCGATGCGCCGGCCGTTTGGTTTTTACCACGTGACGGTGTCAGTGTTTGTGTGTGTGTGTGCATGTTTGAGTGTGTGCGTTTTTGTGCGTGTGAAATGTCAAACCAAACAACACCATGGTTGAAAATAGTTGATCATAATTCATTCCGAATTGCTCATTAACAGACGGAGCAGCAACTTTCATACAGTATCCGCACTCCCCGGTAAAGGGGACTCAAGGAATCGACATGCTCCTCTCTTTCACTGCTGACGGAACTGAAGAACACGACCCAATAGTAATTCAAGGCCCAGACCCGATAACGGGCTCTAATACGTTAGTGCCAATCTATGAGCGTGGAACTGGACAAGAAGTCCCACATCAACCATTCGAAGGTAATTTCTCAGTCAGCATTGCCTGGTCTGGAGGAATCACAGCCGGACACCTCACGATACTAGATCTTCAACCGGGAGACGTCGGGACGTACAGGTTGAGTGTGGCTTTCCACGCAGGACCGGACATAAACGTGACTATGTATCGTGAGTATATCAAACAATCTATCCTCTTTTATGAACTTAAAACTAGTTTTTGTTCTGAACTATGTCAATACAAACAACCTAGCGCTCGCCGTACCATTCCTGTACCTGCAAATTTCCGATGATGCGTATCTACCTAACGTTACCTACCAAGTCCTTCGACATGACCTGGTCGTTGGAGGGACAAATGATTTTGATATAGTCGCTCAACCTGACCTGGTCGTTGGAAGGACAAGTGGTTTTTGATATAGTCACTCAACGCCTTTATCATTTACTTGTAGAATCCACAGGTCCCATCTCTTCTGACGAAAGACTGCCTGACTGGGCCATTGCCATGATAGTCCTGGCCGTTGTTGTCACTCTCGCCGTGGTTGCTGGTATCATCTACAAATGGCGGACATCGGGAATCCGTCGTGAAGACTTGCGGGTAGCTATTATTATTCCGACTGGCATTTCAAAATTAGCTTATACACCTACTGATGCTTAATGCACAGTGAGAAGAAATGTGAACCAAGTGATATCTTTTACGTCCTGTATGTATGAGGAGTGTGGCATAACTTTTTAAAAGACTAAATATCTAGAATTGTGTTCACAAAAATGTTTGTGTAGTTAAGAAGATGAAACACACAATTACGAGACACATTGTATATCATTCTGAAATCCATGTTGCCTTATGTTCCCCAACATCATCTGTATGGCATATCTATATACGATAATATACAATCACGTAATGCTGTACGATATTCTATCGCAGCACAACATATCAAAATAAATCTGGAATAATTTCGGTTAAGAATCAAATGCTGTTACCTCCCATCCTTGTAACATGTCAGGTATGGGCAATGGAATGTAAAGAAATAAAAACATGGATAGCAGCAACAAGCACAGCAATTACAGTAACAACAAGAGTCTTAGGACCCAAAATCTCCATGAAACCAGTTCCCCCCATTCTATATCGCTCAATGGTATGACCCCCGGCCACCTGCAGCTGTCGGGGGCTCAGGTTCCACAGTGACCTACTTTCGCTATCAACACTAACAGCTGTTAGAAGTGCCACAATGGCCAACACTGCAAATATAAATTTTCCCATTACTTAGGCAAATTAAGTCCAATTTGCATAATTTGCACTTCATTGTATACATCCCTCTCTAAGCTACCTGCCAAGTAAATAACATGAAAATCTGTCGCTCCTTTCTTCAGTTATTCTCCTTTGAAGATTTTGACAAATGCGCCATTACAGTTCCAGTGACACATACCAGAGGGCCCAAAATCGACCTTGACCTTTCTCCTCCCCACACCTACCCACATAACAAATATCATTACAATTCATCTACACGTTCTATAGTTATGCTGATCTTACGCATCCGGTGACACATACATACACACTCGGTGACACATTCATACACACACGCGCACACACACGCAAACACACTAACTTTGCATGATTTGCACTTCAGTGTGTACATCTCTGTCCAACCTACCTGCGTACCAAATAACATGAAAATCTGTTGTTTCTTTCTTCAGTTATTCCCCTTTAGAACATTTTTACAAATAGGCCATTGCAGTTCCAGGGACACAAACCAGGGGGCCCAAAATCGACCTTGACCATTCTCCTCCCAGCGCATACCCACATACCAAATATCATTACAATCCATCTACACGTTCTACAGTTATGCTGACTTTAAGCATCCGACGACACACATGCAAACGATTTACCTCCTAACTTATGCAAATTCGGTCTCATTTGCATAGTTTGCACTTAAGTGTGTACAACTTGGTCTAACCTACCTGTGTACCAAAGAACATGACGATCTGTCGATCCACTCTTCAGTTCTTCTACATTGAAGATTTTAACAAATACGCCATTGCAGTTCCAGTCACACATGCCAGGAAGCCCAAAATCGACCTTGACCTTCCTCCACCTGACACCCACCCACATACCAAAAATCATTTCAATCCATGTACAGGTTCTACAGTTATGGCGACTTTAAGCGTCCGGTGACACAAACATACACACAGACACCAAACGCAAGCAAAACAGTATCTCATGAAAAAGCCTTTTTTCATGGAGATAATGATTGCAGAGTCATTGGTTAGATTTGCAGTATTCTGCTACATGCTTGCTCGTATGACCTCTTCACGATATGCAGAAACGTTATGGCTGCATTTAAAAAGGCAATGTTAGTAGGAACTTAAGACTGGCTACAGCAAGGCTACGTACATAACTTAATCTGTCCAAAGAGGTTTAAACTCCTTGCTCTGTCTTCTTGTGTCAAACCTTTTAGCAATATTCTTTTGTAATTCACTTATTCTATTTCTATTTTCCATAAAAATAAGATAGAAAACATATCCATCAAATTCACAAGCAAGAGATATTGCTGCAAATTCTTTGAACTGTTAAAAAAATGCTGTGCTATGTCATTATTTGTACTGAAAGCAGAATTCTTATTAGCCAACATCTTTGTACCATACTTAATCCAATACATATTTACATGCACATAACAACATATTGGTTGTAATGTCAACTATCTAGTAAGCACTTTGACATGCTTCACAATGGACTTTTGTGATGCCTCCTGTCTAAGTGTCACAGTCACTTTTACACCGGAAAAAAATGTCTATCTGCACTAACTGCCTGCAGCATTGAAATCATTTACATTCTGATAAAATTACAAGAATCTTATCTTAGACCTGATGTCCAGTTGGGCAGACACTGTGTACAACAACCATCAGCCACTGTTACAATAGTTGTTAACATTAAAGCACTCATGGTGGGATTTATTTTCTTTGAATTGAATGAGGCACAATGTGATGGAAAGTAAGGCACATGGTGTAAAAGTAGCACAGTGGTCCTCCTAATACAAGTTAGAGTGTCTTCATAAAAAATATGGCATCCTTCATATAGCATATCCCTATGAAACACTTTTGCCGAGAAGATGCAATGATCTACAATTAGTAACATTGTGGTTTTTGCGTGCCACCTTGAAATTGTACAGTATAGACTTCATTGTATCATAATGATTGTACAAATGTAGGATACTGGTGTACCAGATTTCATGTATCTAATCTTGGATGTTAACAGTAGTATGGTAATCTATGTTACATTGGCATTTCAAAGCTTTAATAGTCTGTAACATCAGGTTAACGTTTGGTTGTGTTCACTTGGACGGAGTGATAGTGAGAAGATAATAATCATATCATACATTTCTATGTCTTGTTCCCTTACATTCAATACAAATGTAGCTGGTAACTGACTCTGACACCAATTCAATAAAGATACAAATGTACAACGGTTCCATTTTCTTCACTCCTTGTGGTTCAGGAAGTTTTACTGCTTTCAAGAATTCTAGTGGAATGCTTCTTGTTACGTCAATGGCAATTCACAGTCATTTCAATTATTGATGTACATAATGGACATAAGTTAGGCCACACCAATTCAATTTCTTGGTTAACTTAATTTAAAAAAAATGCTAGATTGGAAAATCAACATGAAAACAGAATCTCTGAGGAAAGTTTGTACTTTGGTGCACACAGTTTCAGGGAGTGAACAGGGTCAGGTGCAAGTTTTCACCCCAGCCTTCTGTTTTTATGATGTCCTTGTGCTAAGATTTAAAAAAAAAAAATTGTTAACCAAGAAATTAAATTGGTGTGGCCTTAAGTGAAAAAAAATCATGATGTTATCTTAATTCAAAATCTTGTCTTTCACAAAAAATTTCAAAAGATGAAAATCAGATAAAAAATTAAAATATGGATCACCTTTTCTGCATGGACAATGGCAGGGATATAAAAAGTCATCTAACATCTCCTTTTTTCAGTCTCTAAGGGTCCATTATATACATTAAATATTTGGTTAAAAACACATAAAACAATTATTTCGTCAATAATTGCTGAAAGTATCTTGAATATTTTCCAATTCACCATGAAATAAACAAAACAAAACAACACTATACAATCCTGCGGAGGAAATGTAAAAATAGTAGATTACGAAAAATGAAGGCAAAGAAACAAAATGAACATCATTTGTATCATCTTCATGTTTAAAAGCTTGCTATTTCTATTTGACATTCTTTAAAAGTGACACTGGTTCAAACCAGTGTTTGTCATCTGCCTACATATGGCAATGTATACATCCAAAGACTTTGTCCACCTTGAAGTTGAACGACCTCTACTATAAGAGATGCTACGCTATCTAGTCATTCGTCCCTCCGTCATGCTTGGCCAATCTTGGCTTGTTCTTCTAGGAAGAGGAGTTGGTCCACGATGAAACAGTCACTGGGATTGGACACGTACTTCCGCAGTCCATTCATCAAGTCCACCTCGTCTATTGTCTCATTATTGCCACCAAACCGGGTGTCCTTCAGGTATCTGTGGGTAGCACAGTCACTGTGTTAGTTTGGTGTTACAATACAGTTACATAGAGGGTGGAAGACTACACAGTAAGCAAATGTCCAGTACAAAATTGAACAGCCTTTGTCTTAACGAAACATACATGGGAAAAGCCTAAAAAAAAGCTAGTTACATGTACTATTGAAATTCAAAACAGCAAAAAAAAATCAGTGCCATTATATGTTTACGCATATATCATGGTTTTAATCTATTGGGCCTGCTAATGACTACTGCATGTCTATGATATCGCAAAGAAATGATCTATTTATGAAAAGATGATCTTACCTGTAGACCTTTCGGAAGGTGTCTTTTCCTAGAGCTTTCTCACATTGTCTGAAGGAACTGTTAAGGAAAAACTTGATAATTGCAAACTATGAAATGTTACATTCACATGTTTCATATGAAAAACTGTTAAGTTTTTGTTCAGGAAAAGTCCTTGTATCCAAATCGATGAGCTAACTTGGAATCTAACAAAAAATTCTCTAAACTGCTGATCTATTCCAGCCATCATTGGCTTTCTGTTTTCTTAATCATATGTAACAAAAATTATCCAGACCATACTACCTGCTGTGAACTGAAATGACATTAATACTTCTTGAATAACATGACATCACCAAAAACAAAATTCAATCATTTTCCAGACTGTTATGATATTCAAAAAAGTTATCATTTAAAGCAATAAAGACAAAGCACGTCCTGCAAAAGCATTCTAACAGCCATCACATTTACAACTGTTTCATTTACAGTAAGGATACGTTCTCATGTTCCTGATCTTAGTGTCCCGCACAGCTGGTCCAAAGGCATCTGATACTGTGTCATCTGACACTGTGGTGTTGTCTGGAAAACAAGGTAACATGAACATCAAGTCCTTTCAATGCAACAATGTTATAAGTCTCCTCTAAAAAACAAAAATACAATCCAACACTAGCTTGTACATATGCTTCAAAATATGCTTCATTGATTCCAAAATACACTCAACTTTTACAAACCATACGTGCACATCACAGCACATCACAATACAATAGACTGAATGCACATTGTAAGTTGAAAACAATTACCTGCAGCAGTCAGGTCCAAAGCACTCTGCATATAATTGGCCAAGGCACCAAAGTCATCCTGAAAAAGAAATAGCACATCGTCAACATCTGTGGATAGTTTCATCAGGTTTGTTTGTTTGTTTGAACCTTTGTTTATTCATGATAAGCTCAAATCGGCACACAGGCCGCTTTTCATTGAGGTCATGAGGGAAGAGGTAAGGGTCAGATACAATATAACAGAGATACAATATAACAGACTGAGATACAAAACACTGTATACAAAAAACACTGGATACAAACTCCGGTCATGAACTGTGAGAAAGGTGGATATAGACTTTGGGACCCCATTCTTTACAATGCAGAAGCCACACCTAGCTGCAGTGTGAAGTAGAACATGTCAGTATTGCCCTGAGGAAGGCAACAGACAGTCACCAAAACACTGGCCAGGTAAATAACACTTCATGTATAAAGAACTTTGTTATTCAACAACACAACAATCATAAAAATGTTGTGAAATGCTGACAATCTACACAAACTGCAATGGACAAGAAATTTGAATAAAAGCCCTTTTTCAGGAAAATACTGTGAGCATCTGAATTCAGAAGAACCAAAGATAGACATATAATTCTCAAATTAACGTTACTCTACAAAGATTCTTCTTCCCTTGCCCTTACCTCTCCTCCAAACTCCTCATCACTCCCATAGGAAAGGTCCTCCTCCACAGAACTTCCTGAAGACTCAAAGTCCTCATGCAGAGTGTAGAAGGTCTCTGCCATCTGTGGGTCCTCTGGGATATCTGACAACAGGTGGTAGAAAGGGTGAGTAAATCTAGTACAGAAGTGCCCCCTAGATATAAGTTTACAAACTGCAGCCAGCTTACTGGGTAACTACAAGTACTACAAGTGTACAACTGCACTACAAGTGCCCCCTACAGATGAGCTTACAAACTACAGTCACCTTAATGGGTGACTACAAAGAAGGGATTCCAAAACTTTTCATGAAAGACTGGCAAAAAGGTATTTTACTGGTTGTATAAGACCAGAAGTAGCATTTCATAACATGAAAACATTGGCACAGTTAAAAAGTAGAGGACCAACTTATAACAAGTAACAGTTAAGCTCACCGTCATCTGCAATCTCTACCATGTCCCTCCTCGGACTATCAGTGGCACCACTGGAGCTTGTACCTGAATCTGAACTTGACCTCAGCTTGTCGTCCCCTGAATCTGAACGGGTCCTCAACTTGCTCTTGGCCTTTTTTCCTGCAGCAGACTTTTCCTCCAGCTGGCCTGTTGAACTAGACCTCAACCGTGGTCCATCATCGGAAAATGATCTTTGATATGCCGGTTTCTCCGCACTGCCTTTCTTAGCTAACGTAGGAATTGGCTGCTCGTCAAAGTCTCTGTAGGACGGTTCAAATGACGTGATTGGTCTGGCAGGGGGACCTGCCTCTGCGGTGAGGTACAGGGACTCGTTCTGTAAGGGCTGTTCCCGATGCTCGTGGAGCACAGCCAGGTCGTTATATTCCGGGATGTTGTACATGTTCTGTTGGTACTGAGGTAACGAACCCCAGGCTGTCTGATGTTGGGGGCCGGCCTGTGGGGAAGGAAGATAATGATGTTCTGTCAGGAATCTGCTGGTTCAATAGACTACAAATTCCTTCTTCAATCCCAAAGCATAATATATAAAAACTAAAGAGAAGAATTGTTTTATTTTAAAAGATGAAGTGGAAATGAAGTGAAAATGCAGCGTGCTTGCCTTGGTAACATCTATACTGCTCCGTAAGTGGGAATGTCTGGTCTCTGACTGTCGACGTTGGTTTTCATTATACTGCACAAAGGCTGCAACCCTGGCGACACAGAAAACTGTATCAGTCAAAATAAAACACACATGTACACACACAGAAGTATCTAAAATCTAAGACCCAAACTCCCCCATTTGATTACCTTCTTCATTATGCAAGATTTTAAAATTTGTCTAAACAAATACTAACTTGAGTCTCCTGGCCTCCTCCTCTGCCTTCTGCTGTTTCCTGATCCTCATCCTCTCCCGCGGAGTCAGGTGCATCTCCTGTTCTCTCCTCATGTCTGCCAGCTTGTGCTTCTCCAACCTGCCAGTACAAAAACACATCATCGCATTCATAAATGTGTAACTCATGCATGAACATTGTTCCAAACCTTTTTTTTCTTTTCATTCAAATTCTTCATGTCGCTGAGTCAACCCTAACTCTAAGTCGACTCAAAAACATGTGTGTAAACCGGGCCAATAATTATTGGGACAATGTGTTACCTTTCAATTGCAAACTAGATGCTTGCAAAAGCAATTTAAATGTCACCTTTATGTATAATCTCTTTGGTGTGCGGCAAAGCTTTACTGCACTACACATCTACAATACTTCATTGTTGGGTGTTCTGTTACTTACAGCGCCTGTTTGATAGCGTTTGCCTCAGCCTGGGCCTCCATTTTGTTCACAGACACGGTGATCTGCATGTCAGACATTTTAATCTTCAGAGCCTGTAAACAAAAGACAAAACGTCAACTTAAGACAAAAAATCCTTTTCGTATCAAACGACATTGTTTATAAAATGAGACTTGTAATATATTGCAAGGAAGATTATGTCTAAACAATATTAGCATATCTAGATGGTCTCTTTGATAGGAAACAATGAAAGCTTCCTGTCATATCACTTATGCTATAGTCACATTTCCAAACCTAGCCCAGGCCGGACTGTTTGCAGGAATGAAAATATGATGTAAAAGACTGCAAAGCACACAAACGTCAAGATCATGAGCAGAATCTGTGTATATTTCTTGACAAACACCTTTTGGAAATGTGACCATAGCATTGCCAGGAAGCATGTGGTTAGACAGAAGAAATTTCTCACCTCTATTTTCTTGTGTAAGTAAGGTGTAGTCAGCAGGTCAGCAGCAGAAGGGCGTTTGGTGGGATCCTTAGTTAGGATTCTGGGAAAACAGCGTACATGTTTACATGTTAAACAGTGGGCGACTTGGAAAAACATCAATCAACTAGTATTAGAAAAAGAAGCTTATTGAAAAAGAGGCTTGCTTCAGACCATCTGAATTTAAGGTAGACTTAAACCACATCTGCAGTGTTCAAAATAAAAAAAAAGGCACAGACACTTAAAATCAACTGATCCCCACTCAATCGAACCATTATACGGTGTACTGTTCTACAGTCATTGCAAAGTTGGTTCTTACCTAGCTAGTATATCATTGAGTTCCTTGGGATAAGTGTCTGGAAGCGATGGTGTCTTTCCCTCCACAATCTTGTACATAACTCCCATCAGACTCTGGCCTTCAAATGCATGCTTCATCCAGCACAGCTCATACAGGATACAGCCTATAGACCTACAGGGTTGGGCGGAGGAAAAAGATACTGCAGTTAGTCATCAACCTGCTAGGAGGCATTCATGCACTGCATTGATGGTGATTTGCAAAAAGCCAGTTCCTTGATACCTATCCCAGAAATAAGATATCTCTAGTGTGTTCTTAGTGCATTCTAGATACTTTGTTGTACGTTTTGTACATACCAATACCAGTACAGTATTTGCAGTATTTGGCACTAAACAATGTTGCAGTTAACCATTGATCTGCTAGGGGGCATCCATGCACAAAATATGCATTGGTTGGGATTTGTATGCAGAAAGCCAGTTCTTTGATACCTATCCCAAGATAAGGTCTCTCCAGTGTGTTTTTGGTACATTCCAGATACATTGTTGTACATGTACATGCCGGTACCAGTGCAGTATTGGCACCAAATAAACGGCATAAACAACTGTCAGTCTCTTACCAGATGTCAGATTTGGAGTTGTAGCCCTCATGTTTCAGGACCTCAGGGCTCATGTAGTAGGGAGTACCAGTGAAGGTGGTAGCCATGTCTGATGTTCCCATCAGGATACGGGAGATCCCAAAGTCTCCAACCTTTATCACATTGTTCTTCATGAAGATATTCCTGGATGGATCAATATAAAATGGTAATGATTATAATTTAGTTACAGTAACTGTTCTGACCACTAGTCTGATACTACAATATCCACTAGTAGATTAGTCTGATTAGGTGTGTGCCCAGTTGGTAAAGGGCCGAAGCATCTGACATCCATTTCTTACAGCTACTTCAGGTTGATATGGGATGTATCAGGGTCTAGAATCAATAGTAAATCTTGTTCCCTACCTTGCCTTGAGGTCCCTGTGTAGCACCTTGCGCTGGTGCATGTGTTGAACAGCCAGCAGCAGCTGTATGAACCACTCCAACACCTGCTCAGGTGCCGGGGTCTTCTTCTGTTTACGGTACTCTGAGAACACGTTGTCCAAGTCTCCTCCCTGGAATCAAGCACCAGCAAAGAACACAAATTCAAGCTAAGCTTAGTCTGTTTTATGACAACCAGGTAAAGGTAATGGTAGTCCCATAGCCTTTAGCCATAGGGCCGTTAGGGTAGTGGGTTATCATTTTGATACATGTATGTCTACGGCACGGTTTTGGAAAGCGGAGCCCATCCCTCTCCTTTCAACGCCTTTTACCTCTCCAACCAAAGTCATGATCAGGTACCCCTTTTTTACACCTGGATGGAGTGCGGAAAGTCGTGTGAAGTGGCTTTCCCAAGGACACAATGTCTACATGTGGCAAGGAATCAAACTCTTCTCCTCTCAATCCTGTGTCCTCCAGTGTCCTATTTAAAGTAGCAAAAGGCTACATTTGTACAACTGACATATAGAATAATTTCTTTAAATGTCTCCTTACCTCGCAGAACTCTGTGACGATGCAGAAGTTCTCCTTCTCCAGGAAGCTGTCGTGGAACTTGACGATGCCGGGGTGGTCCAGTTTGGACAGCAGTTTGGCTTCATGCATGGCACCAACTGTCTCATCAGGGGCCAGGTCACCAACTGAGATCTCCTTCAGCACTTTCCTGAAGAGGGGAAAATTTGTTACTTTACTACTACATGTACTCTGGCTTATTTATTGAGATTTATACATCTGTGGAAGGATTGATATGACAGGTGACTATTACCTTTTCAAGATGTCAATCCGCAGACCCGAATGCTAAGGTTTGATCCACTCACACTCGGATGGTCGGACTCTTTTCAATAAGTGTTATGGGTTTTTTATCGTGCTCAAGGTATGGCTCTCCTCAAACACGGGGACTTGAGTCAACAACCCTAACCACAAGACCACCATGCTACCTTTAATACACACAAGAAGGGGACAGTGCAATTCAAACATACCTTTCAGTCTGCCCAGAATGTTGTAAGAAGGAGGGGCAAGGTTGTTTCAGTAATCTTAATCTTGCATTGCAATTTACAAACACACATCATAAGAGCCTGGTATACAACATTACTATCCCTGTTTCTGTTCCTGTAGAATACCAGTAGATGAGTTATGAAGAATCATTCTGTTGTATTGCTAAATGAAACCCAATGCCTTTCTTGTCCAAAATCTAGATACATGTCTGCTCCATTTATTCAATTATTGCATGTCAACAACATTTCACTGACAAGATATCTATCTTACTTTGAGTGCACTAGTACCATTCTCCTGGACCCATTATAACTTTAACACCAATAACAGTATGTAACATTTATTGATTATTTTCTAGAGAAAGATAGTTCCAGTAACTGCAAAACTAGTATCAGTGTGCTACGACACTTGTAAACTATGTTATCTGAAATTCATTCCATTGCTAGGCTGTGACATCCTTCTAACAACTGATGCAAGAAGGGCATTACATTGACAAAGTACTGTGGAACTGACCCTTTGTCGCAATGTACATGGTCATGAAAAATTCATAACTCTTGTTAGTCAGCTGGGATCATTTCAACGGAAGTTATTACGGTAACTTGGATCTCTTGATAATTGAAGAAAAATACAAATTAACGTGAAATTATTTTTGGAACTTATAGCGAGGTCCTAAATAGCGAGTGTAGTGAAAGAAAAAAAGAATCCTTCCCTTAAGTAGCCCTTTTCTAACCTTATATTCGTAAATATCCAAGGCATTTCAGAATAAATTTTTTAATGTACATGTATATATCAAAAAGGGTTTTCCTTTGGTGTCAGCATACTAGTATGGTAGTAAAAAGATTGAAAGCATACAAATGTAAGTGATGCAAATTGGGACAATAGTCAACTGCATATTATCATCAAGCAATTTCCCAATTTGACCAAAGCCTTGCTCCAACTCTGACACTTTTTGCCGAATGCTTCTGTTTCTATGTACCCAGTTTAACCTTGTTACTGTCCTGCTAAACTAACACTCTGTCGCCATCTTGGGCAAACACATAGAGAAACGGTCTAACAACAACAAAAGACTTGTAAACATTGACTTGCTGTCAGCAGACAGTACTAGTGTTGGCCACACGTACGTATGTCAGAAGTGCTTTCTATCATTCACAGGGATAACACTTGGGGGACTATTTTTTCATACATACCGTACATCACATCGTATATCCTTTAAGTTTAAGGATATTGTGTGCTTAAAACTAAAAGATTCTATTTTTATGAGAAAACTTTTGACCCTCAAAACTCCCTGTAAATTGTGGAGGGATTTCTTTCTCATTTTCGGCACTATATAGCCTTTGAGGAGAATATACCTGCACAACTAAGGCAATAACACACTTATGAGAACAACAACAAAATGGATGTTCCGGTGGATTAGGGTTATGAAAAAGTTTCATTATACCTGTATGGTAGGATTTTTGGCACAGTAGCTATGCATATCAGTTTACAGGTGATGTGAAGAACTTGCTTTACGACTTTTGTACACAGTTCCACTGATTGATGGTTGTAAACAGTTGTTGACAGTTTACTATGGTGACCATAGGGGCTATCAGCCGTACACAAAAATCGTTGTGTCCCATTAGCTACGTATACTAGTATGTTACAAACAGCTACATGTGTTGTTAAGGATCAGTCACAGTTGAGAACAGACACATGCCCTCAGGTAACCTTAACATGGATCAAATATGGTAGAAAAGTGCAACACATGGTGATTATAGCAATACAAACAGAAAGAAGAAAAATTATTGGACTGTTAGAATATCTCAAGCTTCTTTTGATAGCAGATTCTTTTCTTTATACATTGCAGTTTTGTTTTGAAATTTGGGCACATTTAAATCTAATAAGAGATCCACCAGGATTGATGGGGAGGTGCACTCAGCTGGTATTGTCAAATGGGTCGCTAAACATGTTGATTGTGACAGATCATCATGGGAATTTTTTTCTCGCTCAATGTACTTTTTTTCTGATGCATTAAAGACAGAGTAATTGTGATCAATGGTAATTTTAAGTAGAATTGTTTATGAAGGTTAGATATCCAGGTAAATAAAATTTACAGACAAAGCAATGTCTACAACTGGAGAAGATTCAACGATTACTTCCAGACGTTTCAAGTGTCATGTCCATCACTCTTCTTCAGCATCACTATAAATAGAAGAATGAACTGGCAGAACAAATCAATACAGTCTTACTAGTAGTCATACATGTACATGTAGCATGTACATGTAGCTGGAAAAAAACGGTTGAGCATGGGATTGTCAACTACCAGTAACTCCTGATGGTTAAAAATGTTTTTGTCACTCATCAATTTACTTCTTGTGACATGACCTGATTCAATGTCAAGGTTATGAAGGGGGCAAATTTGTATAGCATTACACTCTGCTGACTAAGGACTACAGTCTTGTATGTTGTTGTAGTGGCATTAACAGCTGCTGTTTTAACCTTGTCATACTAGACTCATAGCATTGGAAGAAGGTAACGGCTACACACAGTACTTACAATATGGGCACTGAAGCCTGACAACCTTAACCAAAGAGATTCCTTCGAATCAATGACTTAACCAAGGACTCCCATTTTCAAGGTCAGCCACATTGCCCATAACCTTTCCCTCACCGTGGCCTTTCCCATACCTCCTGACATTACCGCAACATGTAGTCCTCTTTTCTACCCTACTCACGTATGGTTTCAACAATGTATGAAAAGGCTTAAAGAGTGACAAGACTTGTTCCACCTGGCTGTTCAATGGAGACCATTTGTGTGGATGTTTAACATCACTTTGATATGCTGACTGCTTTCCTTTGTACTTGATTTTTTGCAGTCTTGAAAAGCTGAATAAGGCTATAGCTAACACAGATGTCAACACAAACCTTTGTACAACATGCCTGAATTTTCATTTATGACTACAAAATGTATTCCTATTGTACCGCTGGCTTCACTGTCCTCAATGGTATTGCTCTCAGGTGTAAAACACCTGGTTTCATCTTCCTTAAAATCATAATATCACCAGTCAAAAACATAAATTATCAAGCTCCCATATTTTTACAGCACAAAAAAAGACAGTCATGTACTATTTGTACCTGGTATGAAAGTAGCAATACAACATATGGATACTAGTATCTAATGTAAAATTAATGCATTTACTTTTGCAGCAGTCAAGTCAAGTCAGTTCTATTTCACAGTACATGTATAATTAGGGAAAAGGAGGTTTTAGCAGACAGTGTTTTGAGTTCACAACGTAGTAATGATGTTTAGAGGTAACAAATATTCATTGTCATGAATTCCGGACAGGTCACGCACTGCGAAGACCAGGAAAGTTTAAACCACCACGAAAGTTTAAGTTCTCAGTTCATAGACACCTGACTTCACCGTTAAAAGAGGGAAGTGGTTACCTAAAATCTAAGACAAGTTGTAAGAAGTGGACTTGAGTCATGAGTTCCTCTTGTGTGAAGTGTTAAAGTTATGTATTCAGCTGGCCATACTTGGTTCAGGTACATGTGACTCAGAACTATCAAGCAACAAAAACATTCAAACAATGGTGCAAAGCATAAAATCATAGATACTGTGGAATTCATGACAAGTGTTTCCGTAAGATTTATTTGTGTTTGAAGCAAAGTTATGTTGATATATTTCTGCAAACAATGGAGTGGTATCTAGGTATTTTATCATACTTAAGGTTCTAAGCACTTTGTATATTGAACATACATGTATTTACTCTTTCAAAAAGATGTTTTGAATCTGTGATGGTATATCATACTTCAGCTCAGAACAACCTTTTGGTTAAAGTTTTAAGTTGAATGTCTTTATGCTGTATTACACCATACGTTTTCAATGATTTCAGTGTAAACTTAAGCTTCAAATATCAAGTCAAAATCTAAAATATCTATTCTTAGAAAATCTCTCTCTTACGACCATATCTGCGTCACCTGTCCCATAAATGACATGTTCCCTAGAGAACCAATACAGGTGAACCCAGGGGGTTTCCCAATGCAAAAAGTACATTTTCTTTGTTATCCCAAAATACACTTAATTGCCATTCCTCTGTTCAGCATTGTGTACTCTGGAAAAACGGAATTTTGAGGAAACAAAGAAGTTTAGTGACAAGAGACTATGTCAAGTCCCAAAGGACTGGGGAAAATTTCCAAGGCTGGGACCAAAAAGGGTATCTCCATATGTTTTTATTATAATGTAAAACAGTCCTTTCACTTAGGCAAGCAGGTGTTGCTACAGTCTTTTTCAAAAACAATTGTTCAACTACAATATAAAAAATCATCTACGCAAAATCATAAATGTGGAAAGCCTTTGTCTTTTTCATAATTTGCAACAAAGTAGACAAAACTCAGGTGCTACCATTAGGAGAAAAGGTAAGTCCATTTGTGTGACACCTGATACTGTGGATTATCTGTCCAGTCAAGCACACGTGGGGGCACTGGCCCTTAACAAGCAGGGCCACTCTCCACTTACTGTGGAACCATCTGGCACAAGGATAATATCATCTCATGGGCCACGAGTAACAACAATGGCCATATATTGATATAAATTGTTTACACAAATTGCACTTCTGTTTTTTCTTTGTCTGACATGGAACTATGACATAATGTACATATGATCATATATTTTTCAAGTTCTTCTCCTGACCAGATTTTCTGCGTACCATTACTTGACAATTGTGTTATTGAAAAAATAGTGTAATCAGCTTTATTTTTACATTATGATAATGTTGCTGTAAGAGTTGGGAGCTTATCTCTTGATAGCCCTAATATCATTCTGTAGTGCAAACACATTGCACCTGTAAATGCGTAATGGTGTAGTGTTGAGAATGGATCAGTCACCACTTGATTAAATTCATCTGGTGTGGACGAGATTTCATAGACCTGATTTTAGACCTAGGTCACATAAGATTTCAACTAATGATAAGATTATCTTTGCAACCAGAATGTTTTGCTATATTGCAGACAATGGAGCAATATTTTTTTTTACTTTCTAAATGTGTAAACAAAGGACGTTTGTTGCTCTTGGCCATATGCCAGGTAGTTTCTTTGTTAAGAAATATTATCAGCATGGCCTATTGGTAAGCACTACATAAAGATGCTGCTTATAAACACATTGAAATATCCCATAGAAATATTGGACATTAAACACCTTTGATAACAATTTTTCAAGGGCAGATTCAGAAATGTACATTTAAAAAAGGGGGCATTTTTACACCCTACACGTTAGAAGACAAGCAGATCCATGTCGTCATTGGTGAAAACTGTTTCCCCATCCTGCTCAAGACTACAAGAAGTGTGACTGTTAATTGTAGAATTATGTAAATAAACAACTCACCACTCTCCGTCTGCAGTCTTAGTCTTCATGTCCCTCACCAGATAAGCAGTTCCGAAATTCCCACTGCCCAGTTTCTTCTCGACCACATATCTGTTCAGCACCACTCTGATTTCCTCCTTCTCCTTGGGCTTCTTCGGGCTCTTCTGTAAGCTTCTTGGCATCTCCTTAGGCAGAGGCATCTTGGACGTCTTGCAGAGCTCGAGGCTTTGAAATTATCTGATGACAACTTGTTTGACACCACTTTCCACAAAACTTTCTTGGCGATTTCTACTTCTTTGAAGTCGTTACACCAACCTTTCCATAAGTACAGAAATCATAGCATTGATGCTGATTGTAGAAAAATTTAAAGGGACGGAATTTTGGAGCTTTTTACGTTGAGAACTAGCACCACATCGCAGGTGATAAATTTAAATGTACACAAAACACAACAAAAGACGGACGACCGCGGGCGGCTGCTTCCATGGAAAACACCAACAGACGATCGTCGCGAAGACCACAAATACCGCGGAACTGCGAGCCTTTACGGCGTCTCTACTCTAAGGAAAGCTCCGGGGTGTCTTCTGCTAGATCCTGACCATCGTGGTGTTTCAGTTCAGGCTGAAAGTCCTTAATCTGTGGAAGCACGGAGAGTAAGCGCCCGACGAGGCAGGGGAGACTACTGGTAACCCGACACCAGGAGTTCCTTACTGTCGCCATGCTGAGGTCAAAGGGTACAAAGGTGAAAGGGCAATAATATGAATATTGTGCTGTATCAAATATAAGACATATATTTTTTTGTATCCTAACCTTTCAATTGTATTGTATTGAATTGTTAATTTCTTTCACTGATTGAGTGATAGATATAGATGCTTCAAAATCGAATAAAAGGACGCACTTTGTGACCTTTGAACCCACCGTAATAACAACCACATGTATATGTGCTGCTGGTTGGTGATCTATGGTATTTTCATGTACTGATTGATAATTTCGAGGTGTATAAAGAGGTCTGTATACGATTTCACTACAGCAGATAGACCTGAGCATTCAGAGACTCCCACATGTACCTTATATTATGCATGGAGGACCTGAAATTCTGTGTTGTCATTTTTAACTTGTCAACAAGTGAACAACAGGGATATCTGGATGGGTATATATCATTATGCTCCTTGCATGATCTTTGATAAGTTTTTGTTAACTTCTTAGGCACCAAATACATCATACTTGTCTCAAACCTGCCCAGAAGATTTCTGGAAAACTGGATACAAAGTTCGCAGACTTTGGCAATAGCATTTTGCGTTTATATTGCTTACACCTTGTATTTTGCAGACCAATCTTCAACTTCTGCCAACATAAACTTACTCATGGATGTGAGATCTAGACATCTCAGTCGCCATGGGTATCCTGGGGTTCACCAAGTTTATAGAGGACAACCCTCACCTGTTCACTGACTGTCAGCTGTGCAACAGCCGCGTCGTCATCGACGGAAACAACCTCTGCTATCGACTCTACTTCGACAACGGTCTGGACGTGAAGCATGGCGGGGAATACGAACAGTTCGCAGACTTGATCAAACTGTTCTTCAACAACCTGCATACTTGTCATGTGGAGCCGTATGTGATCTATGATGGAGCCTACGAGAGCAACGACCACAAGTTTGTCACAACTTTGGACAGGAGCAAAAGACGTATTCTTTTGTCGGAGACAATAGCTAGGGATGGGCCAGGACACCTGTTACCAGGTAAGTCCCCCATCCATGGGCACCACTTTCTCGCAGCTTAGAATTCTGACAGCTTCTGCTTGCCATCTTGTTTCTGGCCTTAAACAGACGGAATGTATTCTGCTTTTGCACAATAATGAAACAGGTTCCGCTAATATCATAATAACTTCACTCTCCTTCCCTCCAGCCCTGGCCTCCGCGACCTTTAAGCAGGTGGTGTCCAGCCTGGGTGTGCGGTGTGCCCAGTGTGACTACGAGGCAGATCGGGAGGTGGTGATGCTGGCCAACAGCTGGAACTGTCCTGTCATCAGTGTGGACAGTGACTTCTTCATTTTCAACATCAGGTTACTGGCTTATAGCTCTTAATAATAATGTTTTTTTATTGTTGTTTTTATTGCATACCCAGTAAATTTACTCATGGTATAACACATGCTGGAGGTGTGGCTCTCCTCAAACACAGGACCTCCATGTAATGTTCTATTGCATCTAGGTACTCATTTACACATCATGAGTCAAGTGAGAAAATTGGTGTAAAGTTGTGTTGCTCAAGTATGTATGGTTGTGAGATACAGAGGTTTAAGGCCAGGGCTGTTATGCAGCACCTTAAGCTACATCGTGAATGTTTTGCTAAGACACACTTTGTTTAAATATACCCTTTTTTGCAGCTCCATGCTTTACTGTGGGTAGTATATCATCATGTAAGATCATACAGTAGACACTCTCTTCTGCAAATATCTCATGTCCGTTACTCCCATACCACAGGGCAGGATACATCCCACTGAACCACCTGTACTGGAGGTCTGTGTGTAAGGGAAAGACTGGTGACCAGGAGAGTGATGCAGGGTCACAAGACAAAGGTCCCTACCTCAGGGCTCAGGTCTACACTGTAGACAACTTCTGCAGGTTTAACTTCTTATGATCATCTGTATCTGTATCTGTATCTATATAGCTGGTATGACCGCCCTTCGGTGTAACACACCAGCTTTGGAAGCAAGCAGTGTGGTAGCAACTGTGTTATACTGCACTGAAAGACGTGTCAAACCTAACCTAAATGCATATCTAGCTCAGCTAGCGTTGTTTAAAGCAACCTAATGAACATGCCCCTACAGTAACTTGTGGCAATGAGTTCCACTCTAGGATAGCCGAAGGAGGTTATAGGCAGAACCTTCTTTCCTAAGGAAAAACAGATTTTTGATTCCTGGTTGTTAACTTAGACTGTTTCTTTTTTGAGCTGATATTACGTATACAGTACATACTTAGTACTTGGTAGGTCCACCAGTTTATTGGTTCTACCTTTATTTTGTGATTACTTTATCTCAGACATGCTAACTTGTTTGATTTTTTTGCACTATATGTACTGGGGAATAGTGACTGTTTGTGTTTTCACCTCTGCAGTTCCTTTGATGGTCTACAGGTAGAGATGCTGCCCCTTCTGGGTACACTGCTGGGCAATGACTACCTTCCTGTGACCCTGTTCCTGCCATTCTACAGTCAAATCAAGCTGCCTAAAGGAGACAATGTCTTCTTTTCACGGAGGTCAGTTACAGATTGTGTTGAAGAGGTAGGTAGGTAAAGGTAGTCTCATAGACTCCTTGAGGCTGTAGGTGCAGTGGGTTATTTGCTGTGTCTAGGGCATGGTATTGGAAGGCGGAGCTCATCCCTGTCCTTCAACTTGCTCAACCAAAGTCAGGTACCCATTTTTATACCTGGGTGGAGTGAGGAAAGTTATGTTAAGTGCCTTTCTTAACGGCACAACATCAGTGGATTTGAAC
Source organism: Branchiostoma lanceolatum (assembly GCA_035149815.1). Lineage (NCBI taxonomy): Eukaryota > Metazoa > Chordata > Leptocardii > Amphioxiformes > Branchiostomatidae > Branchiostoma > Branchiostoma lanceolatum. The sequence goes on along the minus strand of CM068872.1, from coordinate 7,864,644 downwards.
CCAGGACCTTTTGGTTCAGGGCCACAATACCAACACAATGTTGTAAGAATATTTATGATAATATTCCAAATAGAAAGACTGTTGAGATGGAAAACCTTCTTCTGTTCATCCACAGGTATGCTCGAGCATATGGTGTCATCTCCTGGCTTCAGGAGAGGGAGAATCTTGAAGATGCCTTACATAGAGTCTTGAATGTCTTCAGGAAATCTGAGCGTGAGGACTACAAGATGATGATCCAGTCTTCCATGGTAGTGTACACATTCTTCGAGTCCTACCTGCCGGATTATTTCGCTTCAGGATCTTTGTTGTGTAGGCTTCTGACTCACGACTGGTACCCCCTTCCTAAGTGGGTTCTACAGAACATACGACAGGGAGCCATGCCGACCATGTGTCTCAACGCTCTGGCCAACCACAGAGTGTTTTTACACACGCAGATTGAGGACTTATCAAAACCAAGTGCCAATACATGTTCTCTTCCTATCAGGGTTGCAATATACAACATTCTACTTAGCCACGACGAGAGTAAAGCACTTCAAGAATCTCCGGCATTTCCCAAGAAGTCTTCACGGCACACTAAGGAGTTCTGTGTCCAGGAATACGACAGGATGGGAAAGGACTTGAAGAAGACGATTCTAAGGCCTGAATACGAGTCTACAAGATATGGATGTTTACCAAACCTTGCTGGGGTTTCGGCTTTGTGTAAAGAAGATCGGAAGACCTTACTGTTAGAGGTGTTGGGAGTGAAAGTAGAAGATATCTCACAGATGCCTCCTTGTCTGCAGTTTACCATAGCCGTGTTGTGTTACTGGATTCGACATGCCAATCCTAAGGTGTCCCACCTGCACCTGTACTGTCTCCTACTGTGCTTTATCAGACATGACATCCTATCCTGTCAGGACTCTCTGCCAACTGAGCTTCTCCCTGAACCAATTGTCTCTACCTCACAGCAAGGCAAGAAGGGGAAACACATATGGACTCCTCCGAAAAGCTGGATACCAAGGACAGTGTCTGCTTTCTTTGACAAGTTCCAGAAGGGGTCCAAAACCAGGGCATTTGACTTGGAAGGGGTTCATGGGTTTGCCCAGTTCCAAAGCTGTATGCAGTATACAAGTGAGTAGTCACAGAAATCTCTGCATCATACTTGTCAGTAAAGATTTAAAAGTTGGCCAGGTCAACTTCATGATTGACAAACAAAATATGTACAGTTAGACTTTAGCTTATAGTTATCATGATAATCATTATATATTTGAGATGTTCACAATTTATTTGTACAGTCATGTAATTATAACATTCTCATATGCAGAGCCTTGCCTGCGGCCTGTACAATATACCTTGCTGAGATTTCCACTTTTGTGGGCTTGGCCTCCAACTAGCTATTAGCCATTCAGAGAATCAGGTTTACCTACTAGTAGTCAAGAGAAAACATTGCCACGCTCACAAAAGTGGAAATCTCAGCTCGGTTGCATGAGCAGAGCAAGTTTACAAGATATGTAAACAGGATACAGAATAGGCCATGTAAGGCACAGTAATGAAACTTGATATACAACATTTCTATCCCCAGTATACCTGAACGAGGTATTGTGCCTGCCCTTCCCCCAGCCTGACTTGGCCGGCCTCTTCAGTGGGATCTTTACACATGAGTTGTACAAGGAGATGAAGAACAAGGCAGATGTACTGGGCTGGGTCATGTTGGGGCTGGGGAAAACTTCACAGGTAAGGCAAGGTGCAAAGGGTGTGTGTGTGTGTGTGTGTGTGTGCGTGCAAGTGTGTTTTGCTTAGGTTACAAAAAATGAGATAATTTGATTTGATGATTTTGGGTTTTTAACATCAGTAGAAAGTGAAGTTCGATACTAAAGGATAAACTTAAGGAAAAGTACTCGTATTTTGATTGGTAAAAAAGGAGAATTCTGTTCTGTACATCCATCTTTTCATCTGTAATGTCTCCATGTATCTATTCGACCCCACGTACAGAGTCCTTGTTTTTGGTGTGTCTGTCTGTGATGATGTGTGTCCATTGTTATTTGAATAAACTGTCCGTAAAATGTAAGGAAGTAAGTTTTGTTCTTTGAAGAATAGTGTAGGATTGTGAAAACTATACACTAATGGAGATATGAATAAAACAAACAAACAAACAATGGATGTATGTAATGGTAATCATTTCTTTTTAATAATAAATGAACTTCAATTGAACAAGACATAGAGGATCTGTAGATATTTCAGTCTTCATATCTTTGAACTCATGTTGGTTCTGTGTCGTTTAGGTGGCAGAAGAGTTCTACAGGCTGCAGACTGTTGTACGACAGGTGGTGTCAGAGGAGTGCTTTGCCGCAAGACAACAGTCCAAGACAGCACGGAAGAAACAGAAGAGAAGGGAGAGTTCTGCAGCATCTTCCTCAGGGTATGGGGAAGGATCCAGCTCGTCTTCAAGTGTAGAGAATGAAGACTTAAAGGGATACGAGGCTTCTGTGGACGTGGTGGCGTCTTGTTCACTTGAGAACAAGTTTGCTGGGCTGATGAGCCTGGACTGTGATAACTAAGTGTTTTCAGTTAGTGTAGCTGTCTATCTGCTTTTATGACAAAGACCTTTAACAATACTATAACAAATTCAGGCTGTGCAATTACATATAAGAAGAAACTTGAGTTTTTTAATACGATAGTTGAAGAGGCTATTTATACATACAGTGAAGCTCTTCTAATTTTTCCATTCAGTTGGTCCTGCTTATGTTTTTCATGTCAGCAGTGTTAATTTGTAGACAGTTTGGTTCTAAAACCTGTGTAGATTCTCGTTCTTTTTCATTGTTCAGTTTTGTTTACCACTAGGTATTCTGTTGTTAAGTACTATATTATCAGTAAACTGTCATGGCATATCCTGACTTCTGTGGTTCTGTCATTTGTCCATGTTTAAGATTTGAGTCGAAAGACCGATCCCATAACCCCACCCACCTCCTTCAAAATGTACAAATGCAAATAATTAAAACAAAACTACAAACATTTGGCAGACATGCGGCCACTCTCTCATTGGTGGAACCGCTAACTGCCATCTTACCATTGGTTGAACTAATTATGACAGACAGTCAGGATTCTTTTCTATTGGGAAAATCTGAGGAGACTCCCCCACCTGATACTACCAGGCTATTTCTAGTGACTTGAGTAAGTGGCAGTACAAGGGACATTTTGATTGAAGACATGGCAATTGCTCAAGTCAAGGAGAAAACTTGCTATCCTTCATTCCTAACACACACATGCATGCATCCTGAGTTATAAGCAATGCCATACCTAATGAGGAACAAAGATGGTTTACTTATGACCCTTTCAGACACTACACACAGCTATGCCTCCCTCCTAAACTCAACACATTAAAGTTCAGAAATTTGATTTTTAGTCGTTCACATCCCATCATACTTATCAATTGCACTGCATTACATAATCATTGGAAAGCTCATTTATAAATTATTGCCCTTTACATTGATATTCTGCTTATGATTACTCATTCATGGCATGAGCACCAAAGCCACTTCAGTTTGTAGTAAGCACTTTTTTGGGGGTGACACACTCACATGGCAACTCTGGTGTTCAACCTTTGAATGTAGGATTATGACAAGTATGGTATCATTGCAAAGGGCAATGAATATTCCTTCCTATGATACATAATAATCTACAATTAATGAAGTAACAACAGAGAAATGATTGATTAAATCTAACTTTTTTGTGCTGAGTGTACATAGGCACAAAAGAAATTCACTGCTAGTGTCACCTTGTCCTGTGCAATTCATACTTTTATTCAGATGTCCAATATAACAAGCTGTACAGAGACCACAACACAAATTCATTCATTTTTTTCTATTGTACAAAAAATGTTTTAATTTTCCTCTAAGGACTAATTAATTTTTGTACTGCAACTCTCCTTGATTTATTAACAAATTTTCATAATTTTCTATACAGTTTTGCACTTTGGAAAGAACTCTACAAGATGGCCTGATAGACAGATTTAGCCATTTTTGTACCAGGTAAAGTGTGTATACGCAGTCCGGGTAGAAGAATCAAGGTACATGTACACAGTACATAGATCTAATCACCTATAAGACACCCGATGCATTGAAACATACATACATACAAATGTACACATCGTGCCATGTTTGTTAACCATTTCTTTCACAAACTGTTGTATTTTGATGAGACCCATGGCTAGTGGAAAAGGATGCCGGTAAAGAATGGTGGCAGAGTCATGAAGACTACAGTATGTACATTTCTTTAGAGGTCAAGTGCAATGTTCCGTCACTCATAGCAACTTCCTTCAAAGGTACCGTACTGTCATGAGGCAGTGGAAAGTCTATATTTATAATCATCAAAGCAGAGATTTTAGGGCTTCTGCAATAATATGTACATATTGCAAAGATGCTAATTGTGGTTGAGGCTCACAGTGACCTTCTTTGCATCAACTTTTAAAACAATGTTGAGATTGGTAAATGGGTGATACAACTAACAGCCCTTGACTTCAGTCAACCGAAATAGATGCGAAAACATAGAACTGGCATTTTGTTGCATAACTCTCAGTAGTGAAGCTACTGCCACCCTTTCAGTGGGGTTTTTATTTGTGCCATAGGTACCCAGTGTAACTGTGTACTTCTGACACTTTCTTTTATCATTACACTAATTTGATCATGTGCAATATTTTATAGTACAAAAGCGCCACCTAACCTTTGATTTGCAAACTGCAGTGAAGAGCACTAAATGTGCTTCAGTACAGAGCAACAGAAAACTTTTCACATCACATATGAACATCTGTGCCATTAACTGGTGATAGAGTTTATTCCCACTATGATTGGTCTCTAACTTATCACCAACACTTACAACAATTCCTTTTTGGGCCTGTCAATAAATATATAAATATACAATACAAAAGAAATGGAATACATTTTTCCTTCCAGTCAAATCTTAAATGTAACACAAAGGACTTAATCGTTCTCACACTTTAAACACAATGTACAAAATAAAAGCAGGTAAGGCCTGGGGTTAAACACAGTCACTGCCTTAACAATGTCATCACATCACTCAGCAATGGTGCAGGCAAAAAAGTAACATTACCTGATGTGGAAATGGTTTTGATTGGGGTGTATCGAAGCAGAGAAATTCAATTTTTGATCCTTTCTTAAATCCTATTTAGTTTTGAAACATTGTTTCTTTCTGGTTGGTCTAGAGAACATCAGCAAGATAAAATAAAGGGGGATGTGTTTTTGTCGGGCTCAAAAAAAGCATCTTTTGATCATAGTGATTTGGGTTCAAAGTCAAAATATAGAATTTCAACACAACACTCACACCATGTAGAAGAAAAGAACTGGCCTAAATGATAGGAATTCTTTTTCCCTTTGAGGGCATTACAAACAAGAACTGTAGACAGCAACTGTGGAACAGTACAGCAGAACACAAACGAAGATATCCTGCTGCATGCACAGTTCTTGAGGAGTCAATGACCCCTAATAGAACTTTGGAAAAAAGGCAACCAAAAGCCAAAAGAAATGCCTTCTTTGTCCATCTTTGGGCATTTCAGTATAGTTGATGGTAACAAAACAAGAGGTGGTAGAAGAGACATATCCTTTAAAAATATACACCAAAGGCTGCTTTCAGCTAAGGTCAGAAATTCTCATCAGCCAATCACAAAGCTTTTAAATGGAGAATGATGTAGTACTTCATATTGTATAACATTTCTGTTTTTTGATGTGATGATGGTCCCTCCCTTATAAATCATTTGAACTATCTCTGATGTAGACAAGTGGAAAAAGGAAGGTGATTGGTCAATACAAGTGTCAATTAATCAAGTCAGCAGTCAGTGGTCAGGAGAAATTTGCATCCTCGACATCTAAATATTAGAATACTTGCTGTCCACAACCACAAGCGAAGGTTGCCCCCCCCACCTCTGCTAGTGTTAGTGTTATTTTGAGAGTGATGAACTAGAGACAGTGGTCCCTGTCAGTGTTTGTTATTTGAGATAGGCCTTGTAGAGCATGTTGGATTTACTCGTCTCCTTCTCCTGTTCCAGCAGGAAGATCAGGTCCCTGAGGTTGGCTCGCTTGGTCCGCGGCCGCACAGGCTAGAGACAGAGAAATAATTGTCAGTAAATGGTACACAATGTTTCCCTATACATCTTCTGTATTAAGACTATGATATAGTGTGCGTAGCCCAGTGGGTAGTGACCTAGAGGATGCGAGTTCTTATCCCGGCTGCTGTTGTTCACCCAATATACATGCTACTGTAAAGCATCACAGTCCTTAGGACGGGACGTTAAGCCGTGGTCCACAATTCATTGTACTTGTCGAAAAGAGCTAGGAATTTCCCTGTACAGTGAACCTGTAAATACTGTACATAGTATCTGTCTTCTCTGCCAGAGCCAGTGAGCTAAACTGGGTGGTTTGAGAACGTTTTCATTCTTTTCATACTTAGGCCTTCCGTAGGAAAAGGGAAAGTTTCAGGCATCTCAGACAGAGCAGAGCAGCCACCTACCTGCATAGGAGCTCCAGGTGTGAAGGAGGAGGAGCTGCCAGGTCCGGGAGAGTCCACTTTTCTCTTCTTACGGGGGCCGATGGCCATGAGAGCAGTCATGTTGGCCTCCTGGTTCCTGATCTTCTCCAGTTCCTGCTGTTGTAGCTGTTAATAAGAGCAACATTTCAAAATGAAACTTCCCTATTCATTTTCTGACAATAACCAACAGCTACACGACAAACAGAACTTTTCATCTCCAAGAAAACGTTGGTATTGTTTTTGGTGTGTCTATCTTTTTGTGTTGGTGTCTGTCCATAGTTGTCTAAATATTGTAGAGTGACAGGATGTGGGGTGGGAAATGGTGTAACCGGAGACTGGCAGGATGGGAAGGCTAGATTGGCCCGGGTCCAAAGTTGCTAGGCACTTGGGAACACTGACAGAAAGTAAGGTCAAAGGTCCCCAAAAAGGTTATGAAAGTTTATCTCATTTCCTGTCTTTAATATCCTGCTACATGTATATGCATGTCTGTTTACTTATGAGCACCAGTGGAAAATCCATAGACTGAATCAGCGCGAGAAATTCACATTGATGAGTAAAAAAAAAAAATTTACAGAAACTATTTCATAGGGGTATGAGATCTTTGATTTCTTGTTTTATGAAGTACCCACTACTTTCCAAAAAAAAAGTCTAGTAAACACATGTGAAAGTAATAAACATTGTTCAGAAATCAGTGGCTTCCTCTCACCTCTTTGGCCTTTTGTTTTAATTTGAGCTGCTCAGGGTCTTCTTGTCTGGATCGACTCTGAAAGGCAAAAAACAACTCCATCAATACATTTTTATAACAATACTGGTTTATTTGCCCCAAATGTCACCTTAAAGAACAAATAAAACAATTCTTTCCATGATGTATGCTACCGCTTTTGAAGGTACACTCTTAGGTACTTGATACATTAATAAACAAAGAATATTATATCTGAGTATACTAAATACAGTAAACAAGAGATATCTGTACCTTTGCTGCTCTGAGAAGCATCTCTCTTTCCTGCTCATCGTGCCGTTTCTTCTCCAATCTGTCCAACTCCTCCAGGAACTTCACCTGTTGTCTCACCTGTCCCGTCACCTCGTACCTAGAGTCGTCCTATAGGGAGGTAAAAAAAGTGTTGTAAAATGATACCACATATACAAAACGTATCTACATCAGAGGGTTTAAGGCCGTGTTCACGTATATAAGGACAGTCGACAGTTGACTTTGCCACTGATAATTGATAGATTACAAACAATTTACCAGCCAGGCTGATTGCCTGGAGTCTGTGTATGTACATCACATTCTGGACACATTCTTGAATTGATTGATATTTGGCATGTTGGCACCATGGAAATGAGTTTAGAGTGACATTCATAACTCTGTAACAACTATTAACTTTCAAAAAAAGGAAAGTTAAAGCAGAAATGAAGGAGTGTAAGTTATCATGTGTAATTTCTCACTGACCTTGTAAGCCTCCATCCTATGTCTGACTATGACGGTGAGTTTCTCTAACAAGTTGCGTAATCTCTCCTCCGCTGCATGTGACACCAGACTTACTACATCAGGACTTGCATCTTCTAAACCATGTTTTCTTGCTGTGAAAGTATGGGGGTGAAACGATTTAATACATTGTGACAAAAGTTATCAATCACTTCATACAAAAGTTACTCAAGCAGCTGGATAAGTTTGGTAAACAGTCACAGATGCTTCAGTTGTCTTTCGTCAGTGACGTACTCTGTAGTGACAACCATTTGGTTCAAAACCATATAAGGACATTATGATGATAACACTGATGATGGCACAACTAACCAATTTCTTAAGAAGCTAGCATAAACCTTGAAACCTTCCTGGTGGTTTCATTTTCACAGTTTTTGCCATGATCTGCAACCGTGAAATCATGACTCTGCGAATACATGTTTTTCTATTACTATTGAGCTACCGAATTGATTCAACGGAGAATTCCAAACACAGCAAACCGCCTTTTTTCCTCTACCACAAAATATCACCACAGCAAAAGTACATGCATCTATGGTATATCAAAAGCCAGATAGAGCAGCAACTATTTTCTGATAAGTCAAGCAAAGGTAACTGACCAATTTCTAGTATTCTTTTCCTCAGAGGAGCGGACGACAGGAAGGTCTCGTCTTTACACGACCTCAGCTCCGTGGCAACAAGCTCGGAGTTGGTTGCTAGGATACGGGCGCTCTCTTCCGAGAGGTTGACACCGGCCATGGAGGCGACGTCATTGATGTCATCATCGTCTCTGGAGAAGGCTGCGTGTCCTCCAGGGTGTCTGGCCAGTGGTCTGAAGGAGGACAACAACAGAGTTTTAGTAAATGGTCTACCTCAACATAAAGGTGGTTAGGGTTGTTGACTTAGAATCTAGATGTTCTGGGTTCGAATCCCTAGCAGATCCAATGTTATGCTCTTGGGAAAGGCACTTAACACCTACATGTATTTCCTCACTCAACTCAGGTGAAAATGAGTATGTAGCTTTGGGTATGTCCTCCTGAAAGGGACGTAAAGCTGGAGGTCCCGTGTTCCTTGGGAAAGTTCTAGAACCCATCACTATAATTGATAAGAATAGGAATCCATCCCGGTGTGAGTGGATCAAACTTTACAGTCAGTCCGGTCGTACATAGCTTATACTGGCTGTACAATACCGGTGTGTTATGCTTAAAGGCAGTTTACCTGTAATGCAAAACAAATAAGATGGCATCAGATTGGTACCTACCTCGACGGAGAGTCTTTCACTTTGTGACTTGACTGAGGTGTCCCTGGTACAAACCTCATGACCCCGGCCTTCTGTTGTGAGGGAGTCCCACGGATGATGTGCACCCCGGGGACCCCTGTGGGCTGGGTGGTGACCAGGACTGGGCGCTGCTGGTGGTTGGCTGCCTGGGTGGTGGCATGGCCCATGGCTTTGAGCTGGGCCTGTTGGAGAGCCTGTACAACAGGATGGAGAGAAAATTTGGGTAAGTCCAATTTCTTGTGTTGGAGATTGCAGTTTAATTTTGATAACAAAAGGGTGGAGAGAAAGTTGAATGGGCGTTAGGAGGATGACGGCTGAGACACAACGATTTACCGGTTTCGACCTTTTATTCAAAAGTCTTCATCAGAAAAAGGGTGGAGTTTTGCAATCCTCCTTTCAATGGCACAAAAAGTAAGCACCCTGGGTATGTTTATGAAGACTTAACACAATCTTGTGTGACTGTTGGGCTTGCAATTAAGTTTTGAGAATAGGTGCACTGGTATACCTAACCTAAAAATCTAGGTTCCGTAGAATAAAGTAGTCAGCAAAACCTGATACCAAACCCCACTACTGCTCTTCATAGCTTGAATCTGAAATTCTACAGTTTAAAGTTTTAATCTAAAACGTGATACAGCAAACTGATTTTATTTCTTTTTCTTCTGAATCTTGAAAGTCAAGAATATGCTGTTAACTAGTGAACAAGGGTACCTTTACATTCATAACTCCACACAAACATCTAGGTGCACTGATGTACAAACAAACAAAAATAAGGTGCACAGCTCTAATTTTGGGCGCACAGTAAGTACTCAGTATTTCGAGCCCTGGACTGGATATACAGATTTCTTGATAATGATAGGAAGACTCTATGGTGTCACTTAAGTTAAGACTACGACTGACCGTCATCTGAGCGATCTTGATGGCGGCCTGAGCTCGGACGTTGGGCGGGTGTTGGCTCTGTGAGCTCACCACAACAGACTGGCGACTGGTGGATGTGGACGTCACCAACGACGTCGTCGTGGCAACGGGAGCTTGTGCAATGGACGAGGTCTGCGGTGGGATCTGCATCCCGCCTATCGCGCCGCCTTTCGCCAGCGCTTGTCTAACATATGGTAGACTTTTCTGTGGACAGAGTGGACAATGACAACAACCTGTTAGTGTAGCAATGGGATACCTCAATAAAATATAACATTCATTGTCGGAAATTTCAATTTCAAACAAACTCCATAATGTTTTTTTGTGTCATTAACAAAGATCTTCCAAAAATCAGACCCCAACAACAAACAATATCATTGATCTGACATAAATACCAACTATTGCAACAGTAGTATTAAATGGGATAGAACCAAACCCAGTACCAACCTTCAGAAATGGGACTAAGTATGGCTGTGGGGAGGACTTGAGCTCTGTCTGCAGTTTGAGGGTGAACTCCTCAGGCTCTATTTTAGCATCCTGGTGACGGGGGCAGACACAGTTATCAGTATGATATATGAAAAGGACAGTCTCTCACACAATCTTTAATTTCAAATCGAAACAACTCTTTTCAAACTGTCAAGTATGAGCATCTCATGAATGATTCATTTATTCAGTACTTATAAGCAAGAGTCTCGCAGCAGTGGCAACCAATGATTGTCTAAATTACGCTACACTGTATAAAGGATGTTAAAACACTACAACTTATACATGTACAATATTCTATAAACTTAAAGACTTTGCAACATCTGTCGTTGTACGTTATTGTTAAATACTGTCACTATTTTCACAAGTTTCTTTGCATTTGCCAGTATACATTTTGTTGTTCAAAAATTGCAATAATATTTTGTACAATTCATTGAGTATATTGGTGTTCAAACTGAAAATGATAAAAATGTCATTACATATATCAGTCAGTTATCTCCAGTATACACAGTTGATAACTGGGAGACCCCAGTTCAAATCCTGGGACAGGACATCTTGGTTGGGGCTGCACCTGTCTTTCGGAAGGGACGTAAAATAGGGGTCCCATATTTGAGGAGGTGCCTCAAGCATGTTAAAGGGGTAGGCCTAGCAACCCCTCCCTGTAAAAATGTATCCTGCTACAGAAACAGCAAGCAAACTTGAACCTATGATATGCCACTAGTCACTACAAAGTGAACAACAACAACAAACATCAAGTTCTTCAACACAGCTTACCAAGAGATTCTGCACCAGTTCCTTGACGTTCTTGACCACCTCGGGTGGCTGGTTCCCACTGCTGGCCAGCTTCACCAGTGTCGTCAGGAAGTTCTTGCACTTCTTCACGTTCTCTATAGCCTCCGGTGTGAGGGTCAGGCTGGACTGGGTGGGTGGCTGTACAGGTACCGCCGCTGTACCTAAGGAACGACGAGCAGTACCTATTGCAGTACAAGAGCCCGATTATGTACAAGGTAGCAAGTCTATTAGGTTTGTAGAGACTTCACACTGTACTCAAGGCTTTGTATAAACCCAAGCTTCTTGCCTTACCAAACACCAAATCAACCTGTCAAGAACTAATCATACAACTTAGGCCACAGCAAGTACCAGACAAAACAAGCATTTTCCTTAGTGGCAAGTTTGGTTTGAAAAAAAATTTGAACTGCAATAAAATATTTTTACATGTTAGACTATAGAAGCACATACTAGTATGTTATTTGCTTCACAACTTTTTGCTAAGTTTTATCTCAAATATGATGTAAATCATTCATCGATAATTTCAAAAGCTTTGAAGATGAATACAGTATTGGTGTGGCAGGACCTTTTCAAAAATACATGTGGTATACAGTCAAAACTGCCCAAGATGACCACTCAGGGGACCAATAAAATCTTGTCTACATGTCAGGCCTCGAAATTAACTTTTTTCCCTATTGTCCCTGAATCGTCCCGAAAGTGGATTTGAAAGTGTCCCGAAGTGTCCCAACCAGGGCCAAAGATGTGAACTTAGTGGGGGTTCTGGATTAAGTTCCAGAGGTTCATGTTCAGCTTAGAACCTATACTCAAGTCTGACCCTGAACTCAAGCCATGGCATATGTGTGTTAGAAATATTTTTTTTTTCAGTTGCATACAAAATTGCATGTTGGCAAACATTTTGCATGCAAAATATAATACATGCAAAATTATATACAGTCAGTAGTAAACACAAAAGCCCTCAAACAGTGAAGAATTCCAACATACAATATACAAGTTTTTAAGAAATCAATACCTTTTTCTAATTTAGTAAAATTTCTAATATGGCAAAAATAACAAAGAAGTACTTAATTTCGCCCCAAGAAAGAATAAAACACGATGCTGGATTTAATCTATCATATTATCGGGCAATATCGGCCCTCTATCGAGATTTGAAACTGCAGTTTCACAAATTCTCGTTAGAGGGCGTTGTGTCGTTCTCGCGTGTTATTGCGAGATTTAGCGAGAGTTCGCTAAAAATTTCAAGATGGCCGGTGTTTATTTCTATTCTTCGCCAAATGACCGAAATCACGGGAGTTTTTATTGCTTTTTTGGTGTTTTTAGGCACAACTTAACAGGTTGACTACGGATGGAACTATTTGATAAACATTTCCCAATGGAAATGGGAACATCTTTACCGCAAAATCTTCCGCTGAATCGAGTTCCTCCATGACGGGGACTGACTCAGAATTTTCTGATTGTCCCGAAATAGTCCCGAAACGTAAGTTGAATTGTCCCGGACCCAAATTCTACGGTCCTCGGGACACGGGACATGGTTAATTTCGAGGCTTGCATGTATGTCGACAGGTGGTCACTATAGACAGGATTCTTAATGCTTGTGTCAAAGGGAAAATTATCAAAGACCAGAAGGACCACCAAAAGGTGGTCATATTTGCAGGGTGGTCTTTATGTTGAGGATGGTCACTTGCACAGGTTTGACTGTATGTCCTACAGTTGGTCCTCACCTGGCAGGATGGTGGTTGCTATGTGCCCCGTCCCCGGTGTCGTCTGCACCATCCTGGGCTGCGCCATGGCGACCGGCTGTGGCTGGATGGCGGTCTGAACCATCTGAGGCGGCTGGGGGGCTGGTTTGATATGCGGCGGCTGAGTCTGGCCAGCTGGTCTGGTGATGACTTGTGTGCTGACACCAGGCTGGTGAGAACAGCAGGAGTATGTAATGTGTAAGGGATTACACTGGGTACATGGACCTGTCATCACTGGGAAATACACTGTACACAAGCCAAGGCTCAAAATATATTTTTGAAAATAGGTGCACTGGTGCACCTAACCTAAAGATTTACAAATGTAGATGCACAGAAAACTTTTTGCGTGCACTAAATGAAGTAAAATGTCAACAAAACTATAAACCTTACTACTCCTCTTCAGAGTTCGAATCTGAAAATTCTATGGCTAAGGAGATCTAATATATGAAAGGTTACTTTTTTTAGATGTCAAGAATATGCTGTAAACTACTGTACAATACTAAAAATACCTTTATGTAAGTAACCCTACACAAATATCTAGATGCACTGGTGCACCCAGGCGAAAATTAGGCGCACAGCTCCAACTTTCAGTGCATAAGTGCACATGCACCCGGCCAGTACATGTAATTCAAGCCCTAAAAGCCTACTATCAGATGTACTGGGGAAAAAAACACTTTCTCTAACACATACTTGGAATGTTTCGCATGTGATTGCTGATAAGTTATCTACTTGCCTGGTTTTACTAAGTAACTTTATCTACATCATCAGTACATGCATCTCTAAAAAGGCAACTTATTACCTCTTTACACAACATTTCTTTTTCATAGGTAGAGCTGTCAAATGGCCGTGTCTCAAAACATTAATTTCAGCTTATCAAAATAAAACTCATTGCATGATTCTCTTCATCTATTTTCAGCATCTAATGCTCCATTTATCAACCTACATTGCTTCACTAATTCTAAAATTCTTTAAAGTCTTTTTCATAGTTAGAGACATCAAACAGCCGTTTTCCAAAACATTAATGTTAGCTTATCAAAACAAACTTGTTGCATGATTCTCTTCATCAATTTTTAGCATCTAAAATCTAATTAGCTCCGTTCTACTATAGTTCTAGGAAAATACAAATAGTAAAAACATGCATCAAACCTGAACAACTGTCCATACACACTGATTTGGTCTGTTATATATACACTTTACGAGCCTGACCTACATAAAATCTGTTGCAGCAAGTTTATGAGTGTATCAATAGTGAAAGCAATCATTTCCAAAACCTCCTAAGTCGAGTCACCTCGGACTATCTATTCTGTACATCTTTTCTGTGCAATTGCTGATAAGAAATTACATCTAATTGAATGATTCTTTGTAACTGGGAAATATCTATTCATCTTATTAAGATTAAGATGTAAAAAAACAAGAAGCTAACATCAAGCTAAAGCCAAGACGGTGCTCAGAATGTTTCCTTTAAAACTGTGCATGCTTTTTCAATTAGAGTGTTCTTCTGTGGTGGGGTGGGTATAACTATAAACTAGCACTCTTTATACAATTATAAAGTCAATGGGTTTTCAGTGTTTACACAGGAAAATCTTTCACACTTATTAAGATGTAACTTTATAAACATTCAGCTCATAGACTACTAGTAGGTTTAAATCATAATTATATGACTATACTAGAAAATAGACTAACTCAACGATAAGAGGGGTGATTTTTGCTGTAAATGTAACACTAACAGTTACAAACTTTAACTTGAAACCACAGGCAACCCTTTTTTCTACAACCTGACCTCAGTGAGTTGTGTGCAAGGTCATTAATATGTAAGACTTGCAAGCTATCAGAGATTAAGGAATCATGAGAAGCAAGTTCTTAATCAAATTTTAAGAAAGCTCAAATACTGTGGCTTTCACTCAAAAATCTCCACATAACAATTTGGATGAGGCTGTTCTGAGATTTCTTTCCAAATTTTGCTTTTAAGGGCAACAAAAACTGAAAATGCTAGTTAGATACATGTACTGTAAATCATGAAACTTTTGCAGTGCTTTCATCTTCGTGGTATTGGCAGTGACATCCACAAGTTCATGACACCGCAACAATGTCTCCTTTATACAATACAGAATTGCTTTAAACATGAATTAAAAACACAGCGAAAACTTCCTTTTTCCTCCTACCACGAATTCAGAAATTTACAGTAATATAGATGTATTTAAAGGCTACATACCTGTACACCTTGGGTTGTGGTAAGCTTGAATGTTGCAGTGCCTGGTACGTTACTGGCGTTGGGACGAGGCTGTAAACTGGCAGGTAGCGCGCTCGCTGGCATCAACGCCAGGTTCCCGTTCTCCTGCTTCACGAGAACCATCCCCTGGGGAATCGTGAAACCAGGTGGGAGTGTAACGGTGGCCGTCATTGGTCCCGGTGGCCGCGGTGCGATGGCCGGCTGCTGCGGCGTTATTCTCATTGGCGTTGACGAGATGGTTGGTCTGTTATGTTGCTGTGGTTGCGAGGACGGTTGCTGCAAGGTCGCGACAAGCCTGGTCTGCGGAGTTCCTGGAGCTGAGGGCACCACCGTGACTGAACCGGGGTTAGCATTCCTGATTGTTGTGGCCGTTACAACGTTTATCAACGGCTGCTGCGGCGTTCTCTGCTGTATAGTCACCTGCGGCTGTATTGTCTGTTGTTGTATCGTTCCGGGTTGTATTGCGCCTGGCTGCGTACCGGGTTGTGGCAGCGTCCCATGCTGTATCCCACCCTGTCCAATAGTAACCATATTTGGCGCCAGACTTGGTTGTTGACTTCCTGATTCTTGTTTCACTACGTGTGGACCGTTGACACCTGATGGAGTAACCTCAGATGCCCCGGCGTTCGCAACACCTGGCTGTACCGCACCTGTCGCACCAAGCAGCTTATGCTGAGCAGCAAGCTGCTCTCTGACAGTCATTTTCGAGTTGATGTTTGGTGTGGGTGTCGTTGGTTTGGGCACTGTTACAGTGATGGTGAGAGGTTTGTTGTTTTGAGATGCCCCTGTTGATGTGTGTGGTGTCGACGGCATTCCGTTAGGTTGCTGAACGACGCTTACTGAAAAAGGTGGAGGCTGGTTCGGTACAGAACTGTTTGGAGGAGTTCTCCTGGCTGTAGTTGCCACTGTGTTAGGCGGGAAGTTTGACGACCCTCCATTTATTGATACGATAGGATTATTCTGGACCACCCCTACATTACCGGCAGTGATGGATCCTCCCACATTTGAAACACTGGCAGAGTTTACGGTCGAAGCGGTGCTGGCACTGTTTACAAGCATCGGCGCTCCTGCATTAGAAGTCGCCAGGCCTTGCGACAGTTGTGCAGAACTTGATGAAATGGTGGCGTTTGGAATGTTGTTTCCTATAACGTTAACGTTAGATCCGGTCGACTTCAAACTGTTCGATGACACCATACTAACGTTTCCACTGGATACACTACTAGCTACGGAACTCACCAAGGTTGAAGACACCACAGAACTTGCGTTCAAGGCGTGGACTGGCGGTTTTATACTCAACATGGAGTTCTGATTTTCCACCTGTAGTTCCGATTTTACGAAGCCGTGAACGTTAGGGTTCATGTTAGCTAAGCCTAGTTTTTGTCCTTGCGAAGTGCCGTCAGACACAGACACAGAATTGACATGATTAGCGTCCGCCGAGGACCCTGAAACTTGCCCCGTGGATGCGGCAGTACTTTGGGAGAGTAACTGGGACTCAAGAGACCCGACTAAGGCACTTACTGCGCTCTCATCGACCTCTGAGTTGAGAAGATCGTCCAGCGACTTGGCAGGAGTCGCCATCTTGCTGCGATGCTCCCAAAAGTGCAACTGAAGAACGCATGCGCCAAAGTCGTGTGCCGAAAAGGTTCACGGGAAAACACCCCTTGGACGCGCGCTTTGGGATCACGTCCAAGCAGAGGTTTCTACTAGATGGAGGAATATGAAAGAAATCGCGGCCACTACTAAGGAAACATAGAAATAGGAAAGGCAAAGAAATAAACCCCGACCGAAACCTCTGATTGGAGAGTATCCGATTGTATGGACGCTGCCAGTTCTTAAAATAGGCGGATCGGAGTTAGTCGTAGTTTAATACAAACTTTATCTGGTCGGCAAACTCATCTGGTAAGGGGTGTCTGGCAGATAATTTATCTAATTTGACCAATTTATGCTACTTCGACTATCATTTTTTTTTTTCTGCAACCAAGGGAGTCAATGGTCAAGCAAGAATATTGGGTGTACCATGGATTATTCCTGGTTTACCATCAAGGCATGTAATTATGGCAATAAGAAGTCCATAAATACTTTTACATAGAAATTGCACTTGCATCTCATCATTAATAATTGTGGTTGACCGCTGCCAATCTACTTTGCAGCGTTCACATTGTGAACGTCTGTTAATCAAATGCTGAATACTAAAAGCTGAATACGTGCTTTTATGAAATCAAAGGGACAACTCGGCTAGTACAAGACGCACAAAACGAGGAAAGCAAAATAGACCAGTAGCCAACGAAGAAAGCGGCTTTTCAGATATAACCATTATAACAACAAAAGTTCCAAACGCACACACTTCCAATGAGCACTCTAAGTTTCCCATGATTAGCTTTATGATAACACAGATTTTTTCATGACACAGTCTGGCTGGATGAAGCCAAACGTCATCAGACGGGCTCAATGACTTGTTTATCCAGACGATCGAGAGCACTATACTGTGTACACGTACTCCTTGGTGTACACTGATTGATGATTAGAAGAAAGGAAGGACAGAAAAAAATTACACAAGTTTTCTTGTCATCGGTGAATTATAGTCCATTCTTTCCAGGTGAGCTTGAACCTTTGGCTTTGCCACTACTCTTCTTTTCACAGAAATCAAATTTGAAGCATTAAGTCTGAAAAGCAAAGTGCGCTTACGTTAACTTTAGCTTTACTCTTTTCTTTTCTTCCCTGGATGATCCTTTCCTCTTCAGTGATTTGCTTCTTTGTCAATAATGATAAGTCTCGAAATCTAATCCGAGGTCAAATGAAATTATCTCCAAGCAGATGTAGCAGTCTATCTTGTTTTGAGTGTATTTGTGGTATTTTGTACGTTTTTCTGGAAAGTTGAGCACATTTTCTTTACAGATGCTAGTACTGTCCTCCTGATCCGTATTTAGTCTCTACCGACCGTATAGGGAGAAATGAATATTTTCTAGGGGAATTAGCAGGGTTTGACTGCCCTGTCGCAGAAGGGGAAATGCTAAGCTCCCCGCGGACCGAATCATTGTGAATCTTCTTGCCCTTTTTGCCGGATTCTGTGATCCGTACCCCATAGGACCCATAGGAAGGTCTGGTGAAGGCTAGGCCGTTTTCCAGCTGATGTTACTGGCCCAGAGGGTATCTGTAAAAAGTGTGTTATCTCAAGAAAAAACGTACAAAATACACCAGGTACGCTCAAATCAAGCCCGACTGCAACACCTGCTTTGAAATTACAAATACAACCCTGTAAAACTTCGTTAACGCTATTTAATGAACAGAATGCACTGTGCAGGCTTTTCAGCCGTCTCTGACAGGTGACATCTCTACCCATCGTCCTTTGCGCGCATACGGCTCGGTGTCAGTGTTTCCGCCATATTTGCTTTGCCGCAGTTTTCGCCACAGATACTGCCCAGAATCGCCTGCCATCGCTCGTCGTTGAGGTGATTAGCAAAGTATCTCGCCATGAGCGGAGGAACTCCGTATCTCGGCAGCAAGATAAGCCTGATATCGAAGGCTAATATTCGATATGAAGGGATTTTATACACCATAGACACCAAGGAGTCTACTGTCGCCCTCGCGAAAGGTAAGGCCTTTGTTGTCCATATAAATTTTTGAGGGCATAATTTACCAGCTACGCATTATAGGTCAGTTTGACAAATGTCTGCAGGTATTTAACTCATGAGGTGCCTTTTCAAATATTACCCAGTACAAAGAGGCAAGTTATGTTTGGCGAATGAGTTCGAATCGTCTGTGCACAAAGAGTAACTCGAGACCTCCTGCGCGCGAAAAAAATTCAAGCGCCTTCCCTTGACGTTTTGAAAGTTAGTAACATTTTTGTCATTAATTAGAAAAAGAAGGCTGCAGTGTCATGAACCAGTAGAACCAATAGAACCCCACATTACTGCGGAGAAGCTAAAGAAAATGTGTCACAGACAGAGTAGTGTGGGGGGTAAAAATTTCATCAAGGCCATACAGAGAACGATGCCTGTTCTTGTTTTGGTTGGCGTTTACGTGCTCATATAAATTATTTCGGTATCCACATTTGGAAAATTATGCAAAGCCTGAAGTTGCCGCTTCATCCCAGGCTTCATGTCCCGTAAACCCCGCACTGTCCTCAAGCTAAGTTTGAAGCAGAATGTCGTACATTTACGTGCACTCCAATATTTTGGTGTTTATTACGTGATATGGAATTTGCCCCCCTCCCCATAATCAACACTAGTAACACTAGACATATAAAATATTTACGATAACCAGTTTTTAGATAATGGCATGTACTAATGAATGATTATGGCAAACATGGATGATATAAATGTCAGTTGGCATCTCTCTCATTCTTTCTTATGGTGTAAAGGGACAACTTGACAGACTGGTACAATACTTTCTGTATCTGGTATCAAGGTGTTTCCAGAGACAGCATTCAATTAATTATTATAATTTATATGAAGCTTGCATAGGTTTAATGATCCATGAAGAGCATGTTGTTGTAATTGTCGGCTGCATAGGTCCAACCCAATCACCTGATCCCTTTACATTTAATTTACCCTTCAATTCACTCTATGTAGCGTTATGACGAGTCTCTTGTTGTTTTCAGTTTGTAGAGAAGGTAGAATATGGGAGTTGTCTAAAGCAGCACAGATGGCAGTGTACTGTAAACTGGGAAACGTTCGCCTTGTTTTTTTTATTAGCTGTTTCCTTGGTTACATCTACCGTGAAGTTATAATATTGTGAATGTGTTTTGTAATTCTACTGTACTGCAGAATTGTTTCAACCACAAAGTTCAAACACCGTTAAAACTTCCTTTTCCCTCCTACTGAAAATAAAACTACTGCAAAATCAAATACGTTTACAGTACCTTACATCCCTTAGCAGAAGGACCAGCATTGTGAAAGTCCTGGCATCTTGCCAGTTGCCACTGCATTACAATCTAGGGCAGGAGGCCTGGGGTCAGCTCTAAAGTTTTGAGTACTGTTGTGAAAATAATGAGACAGAATGGGTGTAACTTGTGTAGTAAACATGAATTTTATTTGTTGATACCAGTTCGCTCCTATGGAACCGAAGACCGTCCAACGGATCGCCCGGTGGCGCCCAGAGATGAGGTCTACGAGTACATCATCTTCCGTGGCAGCGACATCAGAGATCTGCATGTCAGCGAGCCGCCCAAGACCACGCAGTCCAACGCGCCCCAGGACCCTGCCATAGTACAGGTGATGATAACATTTGATTAGAATATTTGTCCTGAACATTCAAATGAATCATACTCTCCTAACAAGGCAAAACAAACTTACTGGTACTTTTCCTTTTCAAATTGTTGAATTGTGGCCATTTCCAGCCTCCACCAGGTCTTTCTGAAAAATCGGGTGAATAATTGGCTAGGAGGTAGTGTATGGAAAGGGTCACATTTCCTCCTCCTTAGGGTGCAAACTGTACTTCATAGCTGTCTAACTCCTCTGGCATGTTAGTGTATTTGGCCAATTTCTGCTATTTCCAGTAACCTATGGAGTTTGGTAGAGACTGGCCCTTTTCTACATTTGTAAATGGTTCTTATTTGTTGTTTTTCTTCCAGCAATCTGCCCCTGTGGGTGCCCCCCAGCAGCCGGGGTTCCAGCCCCCTGGTTTTGGAGCCCCCCCAGGGATTGGTGCAGGGGGCTACACCCCGTTTGGTGCAGGGATGCCATATGGTAACTATGCCCATGCTGCATGGAACCAGCAGCATTACAGAGAGCCAGGCATGCCTACAGGTGAGCTGACATCTAGTGAACACTCTTCATTGTCTCAAATACCTGAAAAAAGTAGATTTTACTGGTGATTTTGTAGTATTTGTCTAACATAGACTAAATGTGTGTTAGGCCAAGGAAAATAAATTTTATGCTAGATGAATGCTTTCCCAAGGCCTGAGCCATGTTCTTGTTTTCAATCAATAGATGAGAAACATGAGTAAATGTATTAGAGCACTACTGGTTCGTATGGTTGTAAGGTGGTGGTGGTGTAAATTGCAACATTTCCTTTTGTGAATGATGTCTAGGTGGGTCCCACCCAGGTTCCCGCGGTTCAACGCCACCGCTGCGTAAGTCGCCCACGGTAGAGCAGGGAACCCAGGTCTCTGAGTCCATGGCTCCTGGTGCCAAGAAGGACGATCACAAACATGCACAGCAGAAGCAGGCAGACAGGAAGGTATGTCAATTGTGTGAACAACTGTAAGTCAATGGAGCTGTATTCTGTATGTTAAAACTTAAAGGTATGTATTGTAGAATCTGACCAAAGAAAACATTTTTAGATAGTCTGTTTTTGTTCATTTTCTTTTACATAAGTTGAATCTACCTTGTTATTCTCCACAGCAGTATTCACAACAAAGTAGTGCGACTTTGTTGTGGCATGAGAACATCTTGAAATATGTGAGATAAAGATAAAAATATTTTTAAATTCCGAATATTTGTAGTTTTGGTGCCAATATTTCACCGTACGTACCTTTTGGTTGAATATTGGTACTTTGAAAATTTTATTATGGAAAAAGCTTACATGTAAAATACTGTCTTGAAACTTGTGCCCTGAGTTGTTTAGCTCAGTGGACTCTCTGGTGTATTTCTCTGGTTGGTTGGTTAGTTAGTTAGTTAATTTGTTTAAAATTTGTCCAGGCTCCAGGCCAGAGGGCATCCAGTGGACCAGGTCAGCAGCAGAACCGGTCTGCACAGCAGGGTCAGCAGAACCGCCAGAACCAGCCACGCAACCAGAACCAGAGCCAAAACCAGAACCAGAGAGGTAAGCCCACAACATGTGACATCAGCTACCTATGTTTTCTAGCAGCTATGGCCCCTACACTGTTGTATTGTTGACTGGTCTTTTAAATAGTAGAGCACTTTACATCAAAAGAAGAGCAAAGGGAATGCATTAAGGAGACAAAAATAGGTAATAGACCAATCCCATAGCACTGCCCACCTCCGTTATGTTGTAGAAATGCAAAATAAAAACATGGAAATCCAGATATTGGACATGCAGCCACTCTCTCATTATTGGCTGAAACACTCATTGCGATGCTATGATTTGTTGAACTGCTAATTGTGATGGACAGTCAGGATCTGTCTATACATGTTTTAAGTTTTGAGTTTGGCACAACATGTGACTAGAATATGAAGGACACTTGCCTGTAAGGGTCTTTACCCCTGCACTAATGGTGGGAGCTTAACCACACACTTTTATCAACACCAGCGCCCCTCCCCACGGCCGTCAGCGGTGGCCCCGCCACCTTCCCCCACCAGCAGCCTCCTACCCAGCATGCTGAGCAGCGACAGCAGCACTTCCCCGGAGCTTCTGCCACTGTCAGGGAAAACAGGGAACCCTTCCGCGCGCCCGGGGCTCCACAGGGTAATGCTCCACTCCACCACCAGGCCATGTGTGATCTCTAACAGCCATACCGCTCTACTGATCCTACAGAGTGTGATTTGCTCGTGTTGTACACAGGATACATCAGTCCTCCTCGCCCTGTTTTCATGCCATCTCTGGACAGCTGCGTTGATGTAACCATGACCCACTAGAACTCCAACCTGCCTACTTTACATATTGTCTTTGTTGTCCAATCGCTGCTAATCTTCATACTGTAGGAAGACATAACCAGCCACTTGCTTGTCCCTCTCTGGACAGCTGTGTTCATTTAACCATGACCACTACATTTCCAACCAGCACTCTTTCCTGCCTGCTATACATCTTGTCCTTGTTCTCTAATCGCTGCTAGTCTTCAGGCTCATACTGTGGGAAGATGTAACCAGTCACATACTTGTCCCTCTGGATAGCTGCGTTCATGTAACCACGGCCTACTACATCTCCGACTAGCATTCTTTTCTGCCTGTTATACATCTTGTGTCCTTGTTGTCCACTCGCTACTAATCCTCATACTGTAGGAAGACATAACCAGCTGCTTGCTAGTCCCTCTCTCGACAGCTGTGTTCATGTAACCATGACCACTACATCTCCAACCAGCATTTTTTCCTGCCTGCTATACATATTGTGTCCGCAAAAACTCTGGTCAAATCTCTGCCAATTCTCATGCTGTAGGAAGATCTAGCCAGTCAAATGCTTGTCCCTCTCTTTCTCTATCTCTGTGTGACCTTCAGAGTATCTTTTAGTTGGTCTGTCTCATGTGTTGTATGCTTCTGCTCACCTGTTTATGATCCGCTGCAACTATTGCTATCTACAGAATCACCGGTAGAATCAGTGTCTCTACCTGTCTGTCCGTCAAACCATGTGATCAAACCATGGACCCATCAATCAAGCAGAATCCAGCTTTTGATGATTAACAGACTGTGTGTCAATTCCGATATTTGATTTTTTAAGTCAGGTGTCAAGGATTCTCCTCAACACTTTTTTTGCTGCAAACTACTTGATAGAACAAGAAGATATGTTATCATGCCCAATCATAGGCTTAAGTAAATTTTCTGTCAATTGCTTGGATCATATTGAAGCTAAAAAGATGACAATGAACAAGTTGGAGGAATGACAGAGAAAAGCTAGGATTGTAGAAGTTGTAAAGTTCGGAACAGAATGCCAAGATAACATCTTCAGAACCAAGTCCAACAACAGGAAACTATAAACAGGACACTGTTGATCCCAATGACTGTGAAGTACATTGTGCTAATCTGTATTTGTGTTGCCCTGACAGGTGCTCCTCAGCGTGGTCGCACACGAGGGAGGGGCGGTCCACGAGGTGGGGGCCCCAGGCCGCAGTCCGGTCCCAACCAGAACAGACCGGGCAGCCAAAACAGACCGAGGGAGCCCATCAAGTTTGAGACGGATTTTGACTTTGAAAGTGCCAATGCTCAGTTTGACAAGGATGCCCTGTCAAAGGAAATGGAGGAAAAACTGAAAATAAGTAAGAAAAAAAGTATGGTATGGTCACTCCTTCCTTCCTGGCATTTTCTGCATGCCTGGTTTTATTTCTTTCATTTTTCTCTGCTTTCTGTCAGTATTATGTCACATTGTGAGCATGTGACAGTTTGTGTATTGTGAAGCACTATAGAAAAGCTTCATTCATATCATTGAAGCTATTTTGAAAATAGATTATCTGTACTGAAATTCTATATAAATATGCTACAACATTTTAGACCATTTGAAAGTGAAGCTTTTACCTTTGACTTTAAATGACAACTTTTAAAAAAGACTGAAAAGTGGTTTAAGTTTTGAATAAGGACTAAGTATACTTTCTTAATAGCTACGACACATATCTTGGTGTTATCTTCAAAGAAAATAGAAAACTTTTCCTTCCCTACCTGTTTATTCTTTCTGTCAACTGTTTTCTATTGTCAGAGTTGATAACAGTGGTAAGATTTGTCTATGGAAGTCTGACCAATTGTTAGATATTAGGTTGTCTTTAAGAAATTAGAAATACTGGAATGTGCCACTTAAAGCAATGGCAGCGCAGTTGTTAATTATGAAAGTAACATTTCACAGTGGTAAGATTTGTCTCTATGGAAGTCTGAGTAAATGTTAGATATTAGGTTATCTTTAAGAATTTAAATACGCTGGAACATTCCATTTGAACCAATGCCAGCTCAGTTGTTAATCATGAAAGTAACATTTCACATGATCGTCCCAAACAGCTGACAAGGACAAGGTGGTGAACGGGACTACTAGTACTACAGAGGAGCGCGAGAAGGACGTGAGCGACTCCGGTAACGAGACGCAGGTGAGCGAGCAGCAGCCGGAAGAGGAGGACGACGAGATCTACTACGACAAGAAAAAGTCGTTCTTTGACAACATCTCCTGTGAGGCATCCGAGAGGGGAAAGAAGAGGTACATGTACTAGAAAGCAACATGCCTAGTGTTACTGTGATTGTAGGATCAGTTGTATAACAAAGACTTGTGTGTGTGACAGAATACAAAGGAATGGGCCCGGTAACATGTTCGATATCTGAATTGTAACAGTGAATTGTTTCAACAGGTTGGTAAATGACTGAATAGCAAAGGTCTTCATTTACAAACAAGGAGTTACAACAGAGTAAAGTAGAACTAGCCGGTATTTCCCTGAGGAAGTTGACAATCACTGAAATGTTGGCTGTTGTAAATCCTTGGTTGTAAATGAATTATAGCAAAGGCTAGAAGTTAAAACAGTCAATATTTTGGTGAAGTGGAACTAGTCAGTATTGCCCTGAGGAAGGTGACAGTCATCGAAACGCCGACTGTTGTAACTCCTTGGATATAAATAAAGAACTTTGTTATTTACCTGCATTGTAAGTTTGAAATTGACTAAATGGCTTAGCTGAGGGCATTAGAACTCCAACTGCCGAAGTACTGTAGATACAAGTAAATTTTAAATCAGTGACATATGCCTTATGATTATTAGTATTAGCCGAGCATGGTGCTGAAATGTTATGGGCACATTTTACATTGTAGTTCTATTGTCTGATATGGTAGTATTTCCTTTAAAACTTTTTGTATTGCATAGTAGTGTACAACAGAAGCTTGAGAATACTGACACTGAGTATTGTTCATTGATATATGATTTAATTGTTGCTTTTTTCTGTTCACATTTTAAGCATGCCACTAATCCAGATATTTGCCCTCTCAGTGAAGGTATGTTGCCATCCTACAGCAGAATGTCGTGGCAAGAGGAGCGCTCTCTCAACCACGAGACGTTCGGCGTGACCTCGCGGAACTACCGCCGCGGCTACCGTAGTAGGGGCGGATATCGCGGGGGTTGGCGCGGCCGCGGGAGGGGACGTGGCGGCGGAGGCGGCAACAGAGGCGGCGGTCGGTCGTACGGAAACAGGAACAGAAACTCGCAGGGCTGGGTGGACTATGAGTTTGACTACGAGGCAGCAGGAATCAAGAAACCCCCGACAACCGCATCATCATAACAGCAGGTAGCAGCTCAGTCCTACAAATACTGTTGAGTGTGAAAGGGGAAATGTTTGCTTTGGTTTTATTTTTGCGATTTTCAGGGCAAACATTTGGCGTTTCACAGTAAAATGCTGCACAGCAGCTTTAACGAAGAGCTTAAAAGATTTTCTCCGTTTACATTTTGAAAGCAAACTTAAAACCACTTCAAACATTTCACCTTTTACTTTGAAATTCTGCAAGACAGTTTCAACAGAGAACTTAAAACTATTGTGAACACTCCATTTTTCCCCTTCTAAAAAAATAAATTCCCATGAACATTTCCTCTTTTACAGTATTCGTCTCTTTTGCTTTCTAATGGTGAACAGCTTTATCCTAGGATGATCATGTTCAACAGAATGTTGACAGTTTGTTCTGACATGTTCCTTCCAGATAGCAAGACATCAGCATCGTCATCTGTGGAACAGTTGACACCACCTTCAGGGACTATGAGCAAGCAGCACCACCTACAAACTATTCAAGACTGAGACGTTCTTTCTGTACGGAGCAGGATTTGAAAGATGAGAGAAGAAAAACGATGGAGCTTACCAGAAACGAAAAACCTTGGGCTGTACTTCAACAGTTGTGAATAACCCGACAACCTCCTCCTGTATAAGTCCCAAATATCATACTTTGTGTCAAGAATAGCTTGATAAACGTAAGGCTGTAGTGGACTGTTGAAGTGTTGCCTTAAGGTTATGTATTGGTCGGTGTAAAGTCTTAAGAGGGTGCAGGGTCATAGAAGTGGTATAGATTGAGAAAGTAAAATTGTGCTGTCCATTGAAGAAGAAATTCATCACAAGTCTTCTGAAATCTTCAAGTCTTGTGTGAGAGCATTGAAGTATCATGTGATGGAATGTTTGGCTGTCCTATCCTTTTATAATCCTGCACCCCTCCCCTATATATTCACATTGGCAAGTTCATGGCAGGCACTATGTACTGTCAATCTGTAAGTTTGTCACCTAGTCGGTTGTTAAGATGCAATGATGCTGTTTTCTGTCAGTACAAACTTTGTTGTGTGGTGACAGTAAGATGAAGAGACGTAAGTGAAGGAGCTAGAATTTCAGAAGAAAGGGGGACGGTGGTATGACCAAAAGAATTGAACCCCTCAAGATATGCTATTTACTTTTTGTAGCAGAATCAAAAATCACCAACCAGGCTGAAACATGATGTAGAGAAACGGACACCATCTTCTCAGAGATACTTCAGATTTGTGTCGGAAGGCAGTTAAAAGCGAATTTTGGACCATGGCAAGACAGAATTTGTACTGTCAAATTGAGTTTACTTGTGTGCAGTCAGTGAAGAGGAAGTGCAAACAGTTTGACTAGTAGTGGAGAAATTTTGAATTTCCGTTCTTTGTCCACAATTCCAGAGTGCCTCCCCCTTCTAACATGATACTTTGTTAGAGCAAGAAAAGCTGACAAAGTTGAACATTCCAGTCGACTGCAAGTTTTGGGAGGACATGAAGAAAAATGTGACTTGCCCACCATTGAAATGAGTGCGATGTTGATTCCCACCACTGGCAACTATTGAGGGATGTTTCATACATATTGATGATAATTTGCAGTCAGAAAAGAATTGACTATCGTTTTTGTGAAAGTGGCAAAGGCTCTGTGTACAGTGTCAAGTGGTTGTCAGGAACAGTGTTGCAGAGGAATGTTGGTGGGAGACAATGATTTTCAAATTATTGGAGATATTTCTAGACAAGAATTGTATAAACCAAAAGAATGCACAGAAGGATTTGCACTAAGTTGGAAAGCAAAAGTCGGTTGAGTCGAAATGCCACAGAGTAAACCATTACCTAAGTTAGAGTAAAATTTTCTTAGCTTTCTTTTTTCCAAACTTTGGGCTTATTGTACGGTTTGAAATAAGTTTGCATGAAGGAATATCTGGCCAGAACATGGTTGAGTTTCAGAGGTTTGAGCTCATATATATATATATATATATCATTTCAGCCATATTATAGTGTTGTACTATGCTGACTCTGCAGTCGTATATGGTCGCCTTTTTTCTCTTACTTCTGAGCTTTATTTATCAGTGTCCCAGATGGAACCATTAAAAGTTTGTATGCACTGTAGACTGTATGGAGTTGAGCATGAAGTGGAGGCAGCAATGGAAATAAAATACCTTTGAACAGCGTGTCTACCATGTGAGGTGTAATGTACATTTTACATCAATTGGCACTGATTTCTATCAGGTTTATAATGTCGCCAAAGTGGAATAAGCAATTATTGAACAACGTGCTTGCATGCTGACATACAAACAACTTATTATTTTCCGTATTTCTTGATTACCATGAGATATATTGCTGCACTGGGAACTGAAACTTGAGCTGTACCATTGTTGCACACATTAAAAGGCCTGACAAATTGAGCTGTTTCGTTTATTGTAATATTTGTCGTGAAGGATGTCACTACGGAAAGAATAAAAGGAAGTAAGATTGAAAGTTTGTTGTGGGCAAGTTTTATGTGGGTGGTAAGGTAGCGACTGCAATTTCATTGCATGCAGGAGAAATTTCTTTCGAAAGTGGAACAGCAAAACTATTTTGAAGAGGGTGTATAGAAGACTGAAATGTGTTGTTACAGTCCACCCGGCAACTTCTTTTTTAAATGACTAAAAAGAAACCAAGGTCAATGAACTGATACTTTATCATTTAAAGATACGATTAAAAGCTATTGGAAATGGACACACATTTTATTTTGCTTGTCAACGTTTTGGCCTATTACCATTGAACCTGGGTATAGATACTTTTATCTATAACTTGTATGTACTAAACTTTTTATTGCCCTCACAATCAGGTGATGTGTATATACATTCTTTTCAACATGTAACATGCAAATGTTGTATAAGTTGAACCTATCTGATCTCTGTATAAAATTTCATTGGGTTATTCTTTATCAGCTCTTAGATACTTTTTCCTGCAATGCTTGAGTTTATACACTTCATGTTACACGTACTGAATAGACTAATCCTGACTGTCCATCTCAGTTAACAGTTCCACCAATGATGGCATGGCAATAAGCATTTCGAGCGATGAGTGTGGCTGCACGTCTCTGTCAAATATTTTTTTAAATCCATTTTGCATTTCCTTTTTTTGACGGTTGGGCAAATATGATAGTTCAGAATGATGATTTGTTTCATCTGACCCAGAATTCTAGCCTGGGTGACATCCGATTACTACTGGGAGTCCTACACTCACTACCCTGAAGAAATAATCCCAATACTACCGGGGCTTCAACACTCGCTACCCTGTTCAGGGTAGCGAGCGTAGGAGCCCCAGTAGTAATCAGAGGTGGTAATAAGAAGGTTTTGCTTTGATGTCACTGCAAAACAAACGTATTTTGCCTATGTGTTATAATGATATCATAGACAAATGACTTTCAAAATCTTGTTGATTCAGTGATTTCACTCAATACTTACCCATTGCTTCTTAGAAGTCAAGAGTGGACGGTGTTAAGGCAAGCAAGTGGAATGCTACGGTTAAACTAAAGCAGATGTGGAATAAACTCAGCTCTTGACTTACATAGTAGGTCTCGCCTGAAGTGTACTATTTTGTCCCTCTATTATATATCAATGTTGAATGTGCATGTATGTTCACAATGCATCTTTAGGTAATGCATTGCATTTAGGAGAGTTGAAACTCTGGGTCATAAGTGTTGTGTTATATTTTGGGAGAATCGTTAAAGTGGTCTAGGGGTAACCTATTATAGCTCCCTAGTCTCCTCTCCGCAAATAGAGGAGAGGAAACTCGGGAGCTACAATAGTTTTGGATATCAGGCTAGTCTAGGAAAAGAGCCAGTAACTTGCTCTTGGAGATAGCTTTGTCATGGAAAAATGGTTTCCATGATATAGCATTAAGAATGCTTGGGATCTGCCATTTAATAGTCTGCACTTTCAATAGAAGCCGCTAGGGCCAACACCTACCTGAAGGCCAGAAGATCATGAAAGTCAAGAAACAATGTTCATTAAAACATGTACCCTATATGTTATTTACAGGAAAAAGACAACCATTTAGCAAACGACAAAGCTCTTTAATGGTAATACCAAAAAGCCATGATCTACGGGTATGGAATGAACAGTCAACAAGTCACAAGTAGATATATTCGTTCCCTTCCATATCAACCCTAGCCTGGTAACCGTTCTCCACGGGCCGGCTTAAGGGTATCTAAGCGGACCCAGTCCTCCCAAACGTTGGGCTTTTTAAGACAGCATATCTTTCCAGCCGGCCTTTCTAAGCGTACATATAAGTACATATAATTGAGACCAACCCTGTGAAGATCCCCCTTCGTGTCCTAATGAACTGGCGGGCAACACAGTCAGCACTGTATAGCATGCGGGTAGCCTCCGATGGTATGGTTACCAGGCTATATCAACCTTCACAGTGTAGGCTCTTTCGGCTAGCCTCCTTCGCAGCCATCTAGGACCACTGGCGTTTACTTTTAGGGGTTAGTGCTGATTCGCGACTTTCAGCATATCGGAACCAGGTTTTAATGCTTTGGAGATCGTATTTGCCCCTAGAGACCCCTAAAAACAAACGTCGGCGCTCCTAGAAGGCTGTGAAGGAGGCTACTATTGGCAAGGTCGCTATTTCTGCTAGTCACAGCCAAATTCGCCTAATTAACCCACTGGTAGGTAAACAGTGTTATCCAATAAATTGCTTTACATGTCTCAGATTGATGATCAGGTTATCAGAACATAAACGAAAACTATCAAGTATGTCGTTTACCACAAAACATCTACACAAGAATAGCAATTGCTGATATATGACTCTTAGCCCTCGTAACATAGATCGTTTCAAAGATTTTCCATATTTGCTAGCTTTGTATTATGAACACCTCGGCGACTGCTTTTTCCTAACTCAGTTCATTTATGTTTGATGTCATTAAAACTGTGAGAAGTGGGAGCAGCGCCTGTAGAACATAGCTTAACAGGTATGTTCACAACTGAGTCCTCCATGATAATAGTCTCAGGGTGAATATGTATTTTGTATGGTTAAAAGTATGGAATACACTCAAATACATTGGACATTCTATGTATGTATAAAGCACATTCTAACATAAACTGAATGTCTCCAACATCTGCAGTTGATGTTTTCTGTCATTAGAGAACTCAAATGCAGGTCTGTATACATGTTTGATACATCGACGGCTGGTGCGTTGTTGAAGGCATAACCATTCCTCACTGTCTGTAACTCTGCATCATGAATGGTGGGAGGAAACCTTGAACTGTTCCATTCAGAAACGAACTTGTCACTGGGTCGTCTCACACAAACACATTCACTGACAAAGGGTAACGCTGCTTGTCTGGAACTGGCGAAATACATCTTGTTGCGTGAACGTATTGCTTTGTGGGGGAAGTTGACGATAGGATGTTCTCTTTGTGTCCTTGCTTTCGTGTGACGTCACACGGCGTTTGATGAGGCTTTTCCCGACATCGAGCAGCGAATTCCCGCGATAGCATCCAGACCTCCAAAGCATCTACATTGAAAGGTTTCGGTAACAAAGTCCGATTCCTTAGTAGTACATGATGAGCCGTACGTCCCTATTGCTGTGTGGCAAGACTCTCACAGTTAGTTTATTTATGCTGCTCACTGTGTTATTACTGTGGAAAGGCGAGGTGACATCGCCATGCCTGTATATAGCCTCATCTCATAGCTTTATGGTCACGCTATTCATCAGCATCGATATAGGTATAAAATCCGTATATACGCGTGGTCCACTGTCATACCGTTGTAGACCTGACCATTTGGGGATCTTGTACCTGGATTTCTATCCTCTCTGCTTCTTCTTCGGAGCCGCTGACCTCTTCTACAGTGGGTAGCGGCTGGCTACAGTAATCATTGATGACAGTCACCGGCAATGGTTCAAGCTCCATGGAGTCCTGCTGGATGATATCTATTGGTGGCGGTGGTGGTGGTGGTTCTTCTGTATCATTCTGTAGTTGGACATCGTCACGCATGGCGTCGCTGTGCCTACCGCCTCCACCGCCTGTTAACGATCGACTGCTACTCCTGCTCCAACAGCGATGGACGTCTGCATTTGGCAGCCGCGGATTCGACCCGTAGTCTTCCTCCAGGCACCGCCCCGGAGAACTGACTGGAGAAAATGTCACCATGGAAGGCACGCGCGGGGGGCAGCGGTCGTTTGGACCGTCCGGCTTGATGGGAGACTCGAACAAAGACATCGAGACGAGTTCTAACGTCTGCTGCTGGTTCCTGGTGTCGCAGTTCATGGTCGGGTTCCCGCCGGCGATGGAGCAGTGGTTCATCTCACGTTTGGGCAGGTTGACGTTCTGGTGGAGGGGCTTCCCTCCCGCGGGTCTCCGGCGAGGCTGCCTGCAGCCCAGGACGATAGCGCCGATCAGAATCAATCCGACCACGGAGGAGGCGATACCAAACGTCACCAGGTTCTCATCGGAGATGGGCGGGGTCCCGGACGGCTCCTCTGCAGAAACAAAGCTCAAGAAGTTAGGATGTCGTACATGTATGTCGAGTGTACAGCTTTTACATTAGAGCATATCGCGATCGTGTCTAATGGTCGTTTTAAAAGTTTCTTCGTTGAAATTCACTTGTGAAGCCTGCTGTCCATTACAATGGTGCAGCTTTGAAAAAGGGTAATAATAGAAGGAATTTAGACAAGTTGCTGCAATCAATTCTTAAGGCAGACTATTTTCTTGAGCAATATTGCCCAACCATAAACATAGAGCTCATTGACGTATTGTCGCTCTACCAACTTCCTTGTCTTTCTGAGGCTGCCCCTCTTACTAGGACGGTATCAAAACAAAAAGTAGGCATGCGCCTGGACATTAAAGCCTAGACATCAAAGGCCTGTGCAATGACTGGAATTCTTGCAATTCACACACAATACTGTACTATAAGGCTTGCTCCCTGAGAGCGTTGTCAAAAACTATTGAAAACTGACCGCATTTCTGCTCGTCCCACGGGTAGTGGCAGTTCTGTTCACCGTTGCACACCAGCGACTCGTTGATACACATCTGACCGATGCAGCTGAACATCCCCCTTTTACATCTCCCACCCTCCGCTACGGGAGCAAGATATAAGAGAGGAACATTACTGAAAATGACGGTTGTATCTAAGAATATGATTAAGTTTAGGTATCAGTGTTTATCTAAAGGCAAAAGCCATGCTATTAACTCTATGTGGGTGTATGTGTTTGTAATGTTATTGTGTGTGTGTGTTTGTGTGTGTGTGTGTGTGTGTGTGTTTGTGTGTGTGTGTGTTTGTTTGTGTGTGTGTGTCTGTCTGTGTGTGTGTGTGTGTGTGTGCGTGTGTGTGTGTGTGTGTGTGTGTGTGCGTGCGTGCGTGTGTTTTTGTGTCTGCGTGCTTGTGATGATCATGAAATCCCCATCGGGCGTGACGATTGAAAACTATACTAGTGGAACTGAATTATCATTCACCTACACAGTATCTTTGGAGCCACGCCCGCGGTCTATACCTTGGGGAGGCTCTGCTGAACCGAGCTGAGGTTTCAAATTTTGTGAGCCTGCTCTCTAACCAGCTGTCAGCCATTCCGAGAATCACCTGAATATTTTCTTTAGGTAAAGCCGATTGGCTGACACGCCCACAAAAGTGGAAACCTCAGCCCGGTTTAATCAGAGCGAAGTATATTGTATAGGCTTCGGGCGCGGCTCTGCGTAGGAGATTCATAGATTTACGCAATTGAGAACTTACGGTCTTCATATGCCGTAAACAGAGCCCTGAACGTTCCCGTGTAGAGCTGCTCCTCGTCATATCTCATCCAGTAGCGGATGAAGATGACGTTGCTGCGTGACTGGAGGTCCGGAGCCTGGTTACCGCAGTACCGTGCCGCCATCTCTTCCGCCACGCTTGTCCGGTCGTACACTTCCACGTAACTCCGGTCGCACTGGTTAAAGTGTCCCAGGTCCCATTCCGTGAAGCGGAGGTTCACCTGGAACATGGGTAGATCGCTGACGTCACTGAAGGATACCTAATGTCACACTATATCACACTGACTTGATTATATGGATGACAGCCACACGCGTATCACTTTTTGTCCGTTTCCAAAAAAGGAGTTTGCGACCATATACTGCAAATTGTACAAAGAAGCTGAAAAATGACCAAAGATATGCTGTAAATTGCAACAACAAAAAATATCGTAAAACAGATACTAATGATATGAGCAAAGTCTTCAAAAGTCAAACAAAAAAGACATGAAAGAGCACAAATGAGGGTCTATTGTTTGGTGAACAATATTCTGTGTGTTCAGGTGCATTCTTGCATGTGTTGTACAACTGTCTTGTTACGGAAAAACGCTGTCTTAGATCCTTTTTGGCGGCCTGCTAAAAAAACTCTTCGGCATCAAAATCGTCCGAAGGCCTTATGACATATGTGACCGCACCTCAACTACAGTTCTTGAGAGAGTTGGACATTTTTCTTTTGTCATCATTCCTGTTGGCTTGATGATAACTTGATACAGATGTGATACGCATGTATCCATGTAATATGTACCTTGTATCCGTAAGGCACGGAGATGATCCAGGTACAGTCTAACCCATCCTGCGGTGTCGCTAATCTGTCAATCAGAGGCCGCAGGCTGCTGGAAGCTGCCGTGCCATTGATGCCACTCACGCGGAAGTTGCAATCTAAAGAAAGTCGACAGGCGGAGTATGTCAATTAGTATTTGGTGTAGAATGGTTGAAAAATCCTGTTGATATCTTAGGTATATATATTATGCTCTAAAGGGCATGATATTGAGCATCATGGTTTAACGGTAACAGTCTTACCTGGCTCTTTCTTCCTGATCGTGCGATCTGAAAGGGTGGAATGAAAAGGCAAGATATTGAGTGACAGATCGTGTAATGCTAATCAAAACCTTATTCGCATAATTGATGATCAACATTTAAACAAAACAAGTACTAGAAGCTCTAAATACTTCACGGAGTCGTGAGATCTGCAAACTTTTATGACAGAAAGATCGAAAGAGAATGCTATCCCACCTGGTTCCGCTCTGTATCTCATCTCAAACCCGGCTCCCTCAATCACCCAGTCCGAGTAGAACTTCACCCACAGATTCCGCCCCGTGGTTTTCACCGGCGCAGGCGCGTTGTCCCCACAGTATCGGCCAATGAGCTCGGAGAATCCGTACCTGCCGTCTCGCAGCTCTACGTGGTCGTACTTACAGTTGTAGGACCGCTCGATGTCGAACATGCCGTGGAAGTCTACCTGGATCACGTACCCTTCCGGTGCTGCCAAGTGAACAAAGAACATGCATATATATGTACTAGCAACACACAGATCAGGCTGCTGACTCACTGGAGCAACCGCATTGCAGCGCCAACATGCGGTTATCATGCATGCTGCAACCATGGGCAGCACCAGTAATGTTAACGACATGTCAATACGTCAGGCGTACTTATGCAATGCCGAGATGTGGCGATCTCCCTCCAAGCAATCATTGTGAAACAGCCGATTCAGTACCATGGAGAGATGCCAGATCTTCATTGCACCATTGAATGGTCTAAATGTATTACGCCTTTTCTTTGATGTTTGACTACTGTGTTACGTACGCTTAACCGCAACACCATTAAACGTATTAACCCACCGGTTAGGATGCATATGCACTCCGTGTCCAGTGGATACTGTCTGGGGTAGGACGGTGATTGGATGGTGCCGGTCTTGGTTACGTAAATCTCCTCCATGCACTCTGGCGGCGGTTTGTAGGGCTTCCGTAATGACAGATGCTCTGGCGCGGTGTCGTCTCCTGCCAATGGCACATCAACAAGACAGTTGAAAATTAGTATAGCAACACTATTAACATGCTCCAACGCAGAGCCATGCCTATATAATATACCCGGGAGGCTCTGCTAAACCGGACTGAGGCTGCCCCCCTTTTGTACATGTTTACGCGGCGCGGCCAAGCGTTGTATTTGCCCCTTTCTATAAAAAAAGGTGTGAGTGCCCCTTTCTATACGTCTCTTAAATAACTGTCAGGTAATCATAGAATCGCCTAGCTGTTTTTCTTGAGATAAAATCGATTCTCTGACAGGATACCCTTCAGCTCCTCTTAAGATCTTATAGACCAAGGACCGCGATAACTTTCTTTTCTACACCCACGGTTCCCCCTTCTCAAAGTTACATTTGTAAAGGACGGGGACGATATCGACTTCCAGCAACCTTTGACCCATTTCTGACGCCAAACGCGCACAAAGTCAACATGTCCAGAGTGATTGGGTCAGATAGCTGAAAAGGACCGAATGATTCAGTCAAAACTTCCACCAAGGCAGTTAATTTCTTCATGATAAGTTCTTAAACTTTGTTCAACAATGTACACCTACGCGCGGAATTCAGAATTTATTTCGCAATTGTCGAGAATTACTACACCAGACTCGATCAATACCCTGTAAGCAGACCTTATCAGTAACGGCTGTAACTGTTATGTAACGGATGCTGGAAGTGTCCAAAGCAGGCGTCAGTCTTCCTAAGAGTCACATCGTACAAACACTAGATTTGGCAGAACGATTATTGAGTCCTGATAGTGTAACGTTACGACCGTGACGCGCCGCTTGGTGGTCTCCAAAGGAAAACTGTCCAATTAGCCGCACAGACACCACAAACACAACACGCCGATATCGACCCGGCCTCGTAAAACCCGCATCCATCATGCCTAGCGGCAAATTGGACCGGGTCTGAGCAGCCGACGTGCTGGTCTGACAGGGTAAACATCGACGGGTACTCGCCAGCATCTAGCTGGTGGCCGTCAGGGAGTGGCGCCCCTGATCATTGAGGAGCCCAAAGCCACCAGCCAGCCACAAGCCACTTGTGCCACCTGTGACAAGGTAAAACCCTCACCACCGCGTGCCTGAGCCCTCAACCTATTGAGGTTTGGCACGTAGACAAAGAAGACATCTACCGTATCCAGTACTGCAGTACGAAGTCCGCCTTTGGGTACGACAAAAAGAGACAGGGCATGGCAAAAATTACCGGGTACGGCAAAATTTTCTCGCGGGTATATGGCAAGAATTCCCGGGCACGGCAGAAACAAATGGAGTTTTATGGAGGTGTACTACGGAAGGTATCAGAACTTCTTTTACTATT
The DNA here is from genome assembly GCA_035149815.1 of Branchiostoma lanceolatum. Taxonomy (NCBI): domain Eukaryota; kingdom Metazoa; phylum Chordata; class Leptocardii; order Amphioxiformes; family Branchiostomatidae; genus Branchiostoma; species Branchiostoma lanceolatum. The sequence continues at coordinate 7,827,294 of CM068872.1, read as the reverse complement.
AATGCAGTGAAATGATGCAATTACGTCCAATTACAACTTACCACCGGATGCGTTTGGCTAAAATCACATGAAAGCACCTCATTGCGTCCGGCGGAGTTGTTAGCTAATCGGGTAAAACTGTTTGACTTCAATATTTGATGGCAACCCAAGCCCGACTGATTTATTGAGGCTCAACTACTTTGCTCCCATAACGCCAAACGACCCGGAAATTATCCTGCCTTAAAGCGGCGTGAAGCAATCAAATTGCTGTTGTGTTTCCGCGGCAATGGGCCCGGAAGGGTCAGTGTTCCTCACCGCTGAAACATTCGTCACAGAGTTAGAAGTAATATGAAGGCGGCTTGCGGACGAGAGGCTCGGGATAAGTGAAGTTGACAGACCGCACGATGCACCAGTCAGGGCAGTGGGGTTTGATACCCATGTCTGCAACTTAATGATGTTGGTCGATATGATTCATGCATCTTACCCAAACTGTGCGAAAGTTAAGGACATGATAAAGGCATTCATCATATGCAGAGCCTCGCTCGCGGCCTTCAGAAAATACATTAAGGAGGCTCTTGTAACCGGGCTGAGGTTTCCACTTTTGTGGGCGTGGCAGCCGTCAGCCAATCAGATAATCAACTTTACCTGAAGAAAACATTTAGGACATTCTCTGACTGGCTGACACCTGGTTAGAAGCCACGCCCACAGCAGTGGAAACCTCTGTTCGGTTTTGCGGAGCCTCCCCAAAGTATATTGAATAGGCCGCGGGCGAGGCTCTGTGTAGGAGATTGGCTCACCACACACAAGCACAGTTGTCTATATCAGTCCTGCCATCTTGCTATTGATTGCTGGCGCGCCAGAATCTGGGGCGTCCGCTGGAGTATCGAGTATGGCGCGTAATTTATGGACCTTAGAACGTTTATCTAGGCTGATTGTTACTTAGGGAAGGGTTGCATTCTTTCAACTAACAGAGGAACACACCAGCAATTACGTCTGTTTGATCAAGGAGGTTTAAGATTTTTTGTTTTAAACCCTCTTGGTTTGATCAGATTTAACCTTTCGCAACATGACGACCTTTTATACGATAAGTACATATACTCACGTTCCGTTTATCCATTTCCGGCATAAGTTAGACAGCCCCAAGTTAAAGTGACTAAACCCCAAAGTCTCTCTGTTGATTTATTTTTTTCCAGGACGTTGATGTCGCCAATGGCCCCCAATTGCAAGTTACGCTCGCTTGGGCATTTCCCAAGCCATTTGCTTTTATCACTGGCACTGAAGCCCCACACGGTTAAACTTCACCCGTGCATACTTTGTAAGCACCTGGTCACAAACGTATTTCGATCGTGGTACGATCGCGAAATAATGGGACTCTTGTGATAGTCGTAAAAAATTAAGATATGTTATGACGGAGAAGGCTTCCTTATATCTTTGTCGGCGGTTGGTTCTGTCACAGCCTGCTTGAAAATTTTACGACATCAAAATCGTACGGCGACCTACGACGAATGTAAACGCGCCATTTATTTACTTATTCATCATGAATAAGAAGGCGTGTTGAACGTATCTTATATGGAAAAGCCTTGTGGTTGTATATTGAACTTGAAGATGAGGTGCTTGTGCATCTAACCGTGTAGTTGGGCATTATATCTATTGCAGTTGGAGAAGCAGACATGTACCCATAAAACTGTGATGTACGTCAAGCCTATAGCGTTGAGCGACCATTTTAAAACTTTTTCAAATCCTTCATACGTAAGACTCTGCATTGTGTCCCTTTCATTTCCCGAGGAGTTAGACGCTAAGCCACGTCGCGGTAAGATTTGATTTGTAAGTGAAAATTTATCATACCTACCGCTTGCGATGATCAACGGTCCCATTGAAGACTCACAAACATCCAATCTACAGTACACGGTGGGTGCGTTCAATCATCCACCGTTTGTGTCTGTGGAATGGGCAGGATTGTATGTGTGCGCCAAGAACTAGGAAGAGGATTAGACGCGACGTATGACAGTTATAAACTCATGACACGCAAGATTCGGCACCTAATGACTGGGAACGGGTACGCTAAGTTTACCGCGCTTGTGACGAGTCATCACGCTCTCAAATCACGTTCCAAGGATCATTCACGATGTATTGGCGTAAAACCACGTCAATCCTACCCTGTAGCTAAATGGTTTTTACAAACAAGTACGGAATGTCGTTGGTACACCTTGTCTGCTCTGAAATTGCGCCATCCCACTGGTAAAAAACATCACGTGATGTTGACGCATGACGCGGGGCATCTGATACGTCTTTAAGTACACTATCGCAAGTTTCTCCATCGCGACGGGGATTAGACTCCGCATTTACCTCTCCTTATCGTCCCAAAGCAGCTTTATTTTGCAGCAGGCACTAAACCCCCCAGGAGGTACACCTACTTTACAGTAAGTAACTTAATAAGAGTCTACTACAGCCACGAGCTAAGTCTATTCGGGACATACACACTCTCTGATTTCACGGGGATGCCACAGCAGACGTTCGTAAGGCTGGAGTGAATATGTAAGAAAAATAAATGGCAAAATCCAGATTACCGTTTCAACAGACCTTTGCAGAAACTGTTCGTTAAGGATACAAGATGAATACGCTGAAGATTTGAATGGAATGGCTTTAATCATAAATAAGGTTCAACAGAACCATCGAAATGCTTAAGGCGGTTGCCTCAAAAGAAAGAAAGAAGAAGAAAGTAAGTACTCATCAATTTGCCCTGCAAAGCAATAAGGAGGTTCATGGTTCTAAGTACGCATGCAAAACGAAATGCACAGTGGGTAATATGTCAAAGGTAAAGGCCCCTGAGGCACAAACATACACGTCCGACGTTGTTATATAGATACGGACAAGTAAGGCCGAGACAAGAACTGTTTACAAGTAAGGGGCCTTCGCCTTTGAATTTTGCCCACTATGCATTTCACTGCGTACGTAGACCGTCTTTATAAGAATGGTTTTACCTGAAGAAGTAGAGGAAAGTATGTTAGAAAGGAAGTATGGTAGAAAGACAACCCGATATAATCGCCCAACAGGGCTAATGTTTATAGTTTATACGTTCGCAAAAGTAATATGAGTATTATTGGCTCTTGCTTTCTGAAACGTTTTACCATTCTTGGAATCACACTTTGTCTCCTTTTATCCTTCACTTCACCCCAGTCAGCCATTCAGCCTACCGCTCAAGTTTCAACCAATCACAGGGCCCTGTTACGCCTGGCAGTTACACAACGGCAGACAGATTTCAAAATTCAAATTTCCACCAGGACGACAACAATAAGTGCAGGTTTGACATGTGCCCATACAATTTGAGCCCCTGTCGCAGTGACGCCGTTTTTATGACGTTTGGTTGTTTGGGGATGTCCTCCGGCCTCTATGTGTTGTCATCTCTATCCGGCAATGACGCTCCCACATGGATTACCGTTATTGCAAGTCAATCTTACAGAGCCATACGATTTGCTTTCCAGCCTTTGTGGAATAGTCAATGATTTCGGGGATGTCGTGTAGTCAATCAAAAGCACATGATTGGATGATGGATTAACGTTATTTCACGTTCACAAATGCAGCAAGGTCATGGAATTTGCCTTTGAAAGTAATTGTAGACATAGACCAGATGGGAAACAAAATTACAATGTCAAGGAACTTTCTTTTTTTCTCTTGTTCATTGTTCAGTAGTTGTCAAGTCGTTAGTTCTGTGGCAGCTGTTTCAACTAATTCTGTGCAAATCAAGAATACATTATGACTCGATTGACAATATTAGTTTTTCTTGTCTAAAGAATATTGTGGACGAATGGCTGATAAAACCCTGATCTCCATGGAATTAACCAAAAATGTCAAAATTGCTCATCAATAGACATCATGAAACACTGAAGAGAGTGTATTTTTGCTACCTCCAGTCATTTTTGCTCTAAACTTGCCATGGTAACATGCAAAAGCCATGATCTACCTTATCTCAACTCTGTCAGTTTTGACAAGAAGAATAAAAACAACAAGAGACTGATTCAATTGGCTGACCATCGTTGTGAGCTCTACGTGGGTACTGCCAACGACCTGACAGTATTGTGTGGGTGTAGCCATGAGTCATCCTGGCTCTAAACTACAATACCATCGGACCCGAGCCAAACCAGAGACTTCCAATTCTTCAAGTATCCTATTACACCACTTTCGCCTTACATGCTGCCACTCTGCAATAATCACACAACTGCGACAAAACAGCAACTGATTACAATACCGTTCTTACGGAGGTAGAAACACACAGAAATATGTATTTTCCCCATAGTTAGACGAGTTTGATACATTAGGCACAGGACAGCAACGTTATCCTGAACCTTGATGAGTGGCAAGCTGCTTCCTACAGGGCGACTATCGCCCCACGCTGACGTATGTCGGGGGCTTATGTACTTTGATCGACCAGCGGCAGCAGCTAGGGGCAAGGCCAGGGGTTCACGGGCACAGCTAAATCACGGCGTTATTGATGGGTTTACGGCCCTTCGGTGCCTGTCCAACACAGAAGATGAACGGTTCATAATTTTGTGTGAAGCGCGCGAGCAATTCAGTCGTCACCTTCACCTTGTGGGGCACAGCTCTCACTTCTTCAACTGCGAACCTTCCATCATTTTTAACGAGGACCGGTAAGCCCTCACACACTTAACGCTTAAACCTGGCTATCGCATTTAAAGATACGTCATTTCATTTTTTTAAGAAGTTGGGCGGAAGGGAGCAGAGGAATTTTCCGGGTGATAAAATTGTAGCGTCACCTGAAAATATGAAAGATATAACTCAACGATATTTCACGCCTATATAATCCTAATACTTATATTGTCAAATACAAGGTAACGGCCTGTCACATGCCCCGTTACGTGTGTTCTCTATACATAGGCGGTATGCACACAGGACCAGATGGCATTTTCCGCATGACGTTCACTTCATTCGATCTCCGTGTTATTAAGAGAGACAGGTAAATCACCAGACATTGTCATCTAATATGTGTTAAACTCGTAACGGCGTGTCAAAATGTGACGGCAACTTCTACCAGGGCCAGACAGCAACTGAATTGTCAATTTGGCTGGTATCACGGGCGTCGTTGTATTACCGTACAAGTGTTTTCTATATGGAGAAATTGTGGGTCTAATGACAAATCGAATATTTGGAATCCTTCCCTGTAGACTGCATTATGCATTATGCATTATGTTATGACCCGGATGAGGACAGGGAGCGCCGGTTGTGTATATTTGTTCCAGAGTCGACACCATTTAAACTAGGTTTTAGCCACAACTGCTGACAATGGTCCAGTAAAAGCAACAGTTTGTTTAGGCCTAGGAATATCAGTGTTGTGTTTCCAATTCCGGTCCTGAAAAACAAATGGGTCTATAGGTAGGAATTGTTTTCCCCTTTTTTGTAACTTGTTATCCGCCGAAGTGAGCCAACAAATTAGTAAAAAAAACTAAAATGCATCAGGACACTGGTATTTTCAACATAAGGTTGTAATTATACAGACATGCACACATTATACTAATGTGCAATCACAAGTGTATTGATTAACTGAGCTAAGAAGTACAATGTTGACTACACATGCTTACATCAACTTATCTGTTGGAGTGTGAAATACAGAAAGTCTGTTTTGAATTTCATCACCCAGATGGCAGATCGAAAATTGTATGTCCCTTGCCATCCCAATAAAGGCTAGGGTCGGCAGGTGTTTTCTTGGGTCGGTCGGGCAACCGGAAACACAGCATTTTCCCTGGGCTTAATCAACGGGAGTAAGCACAGTCTTACAAAAGGGAGATGTCCATAAAATGCAGATATTCTTGCCAGGAAACGCCTCTCCTGAGTCTGGAGAGTTGACGTATAGAGGCAAACGACCTCACCTCGTAACACCGCAGATTAACGTTAATGGAATTACTGATCTGGGCCGCCGCTGTCACACAGCAATCATCTGTACATGCTCGAACTGGTGGACCGTTCTTTGTAATTCACTGTGAACAAGTAAAGTTTGGAGACCGCATACCTTCACTTATATGGTCTATGCCATGTACATTTATAAATAGAACTGTAGTTATGTACCAGCCATACCTTTACCGTTTTTGCGCTATTAAGTTATCATATGTTTAATAGCTTGCTTTTCTAATGTTATATGAACGAAAGAACTACACTATCTCTTCTTGCTAGAATTAGGCAAAGGTCATTCCAACAGTTGTACACCGTGTACTTAACAAATAAAAGGGATCGTGTCCCTGTTTCTGGGGCATATTCCCCCAGGAACCATTAGAAAGCAAATCCCCGAAATTAGCCATAGCACCAGTTCCACCACTCAACTTAAATGCTTCAAGACATTACTGTCGCTGCTTGGGACTTTGTTCAGTATAGAATAGAATAGAACAGAAGAGAAGAGAAGAGAATAGAAAAGAAAAGAATAGAAGAGGATAGAATAGAATAGAATAGAATAGAAGAGAATAGAAGAGAATAGAAGAGAATAGAAGAGAATAGAAGAGAAGAGAATAGAAGAAAAGAGAATGAAATGAAATGAATGAAATAAAACAAGATAAGATAAGATGAAATGGAATAAAATTAAAATGGAATAAAATCAATCAGCAACTTCTCGAGTCATGATGTCATTATGATGTCATAAACACGCCAACAAAACAATCAACGAAGTTACGCCAATAGAAACATGACCCCCTTTGGCGGAGGCAATAATCATCGCCAGAAAAGTTCGTGTCTAAGAGGAGTGGGAAAGGCAGGCCAGAATAAGAACGACCTCTCCTGTGATCCATGAAGCTAGCAGCTGGTAATGTACACGAACTATTGACTTGCGCTGCGGCTGTCGGGTCATCTGACGTGCGGGATAGGTTGTGAGGTGATCCGTACTAACCCGCGGTATGGACGGTGCAGGGCGGTTCTGTCGGACTGGATCGATCTCAGACCAACACAGAATATGGTCATTAAGCTCAATGTACCCGTGAAAGTCGAATGGTGGTTGTTGAGATTTGGGGGTCCGCTCAGAATGTACTTGTGGGCATGGTTTCACATATTGGTTCAGACCCTTATAATATAATGCCTAGGGGCACACAGGGCAGGAAGTTTGCTTCCTGTTTCAGTAGCAAGGTATTTTCTAGGATTGAACCGGGGTCTCTCAGTTACCAAATAATTGGAATCAGGGGCTCAACTGTGAGGCTGCTACCAGTTCACCTTACAGGGACATCCACGTTTGACATTTGTGCCTAAACTCGAATGGCTGATGAATAGCACTTTTACTACTATTGAAGAATCTGTGTTTTAAGCATAACACATCATCAACATTTCAGTGTGTATGAAACCTTGCAAACTAAAAACATTGCTTCAATTGATGCATGTGATGTTTAGGATTAGGACGAACATTGAATGAATGAATGAATGAACTTTATTGCTCAACAATCGTACATGATACAATGAATGGCATTAAATCAACAATACTATTTGACAGTAGTGATCGCTTTGAATTTAGGGCGGTACATAAACATGGCTGAGGACTTTTTGGGGTCTTATTTAAGTACAAGTTTCGGTTAAGTATAGACTTTTTGTCACAAAATGCATTCTTGCAACATGAACATGAATTTGTCACGATGGCGTCATGAATATTTATGGGGCTACGCCCATTTTAAGAAAATTGGATTTCTAGACTAGAGCTTCTGTGGACATCAATGGATTCCATTCACTATTTTTCAGAATCGAACATAATACTAGTGAAGTGGCTCAACCTGTGCCTCCTATCAAGTCTTCACATAACCCTTATTTTCAGGTGTTCAGTCTGCTTCCAGAAACAGCGCACAAGTAAAATAAAAGATCGTTAAGCAACTATAAACCTACACTTACCCCAAGGCAACGCAACATCTTATCTGTTCCTGGAGAGAAAATGAAAATGAAAAGGTGGAAACTTTTAATCAAGCCCTACGGCAAGACATCAACTACTGAGCATATTTGGTCTGTTTACCGCAGCGTGTGACGGGAATGGATGACAAAACTTAACCCAATCATTTGTCACTGGAGTTAGCTGGTCAATGAAGGTCAGGATCCAAGGCCAGATGATAGTAATCGTTCCTGCTATAGAAATTATTCATTCCATTTTGGTCAATTTGTACTGATTTAGGCAAGCAGGCGCAAGATCGAGAGGTCCCGGGTTCGATTCCTGGCGTTCCTGGCTAGATGTTGTTTCCTTTTAAGAAAGGCACTTTACACGACTTTCCTCACTCCACCCAGATGGTAAAAATGGGTACCTGACCTCGGTTGGGGAGGTTAAAGACGGTGGAAGGAGAGAGATGGGCTCTGCCTTCCAATATCGTGCCATAGACACAGTGTATAACAACCCAACGCCCTTACGGCCTCAAAGGGGCTATGGTACTTTTGTACTGTTTTTATTCAAAGAGAAGTCTGACAGAGACCACCATAAGTAAGCCACAGTCTATTGCTTCGAAAAAGCTGACGGGCTGCCCACACCTCACGTTTTGAGGCTAACGATCGTAAAGTGTCGTTAAGTACACGTTCGTCATACACCAAGCCGTCAAACTAAGTGTACTACGCATGGCATACCAACACCGCCAAGACGTGAGGAAAACACCCTTAGTTGGGATATCTGCCGATCCTGGTGTCACCACAACAAATACCCCTCTCCAAGAACCTAATCCAAGCAATCCGTAGACTACGCGAAAGGTGCAAAAGGAATTACCTTGAGAGGAATGTATATGCAGGTACTGTCAGGTAGACTGTGTGGGTCAATAGAGAGAACGCAAGATGGCAATGTATTAAAGAACATAGGGACTTCGAATGTGACGTAGACCAGGCGTAGTCAGTGAACTGTTACACACATAACACCTTTTCCACGTTTTATCTTCTGCTACAATCAGCTGCCTACCCTCAGCACAACCGTGAAGAAGTGACATGATCATGGGCTATGTGAAGCAGGCACTCTTTCTGCCGTCTCGGTCTCGACCAGGGTTATCTTCTGCATTTTTCACGCACGTCGAAATACATGTATATACATGTGTAAATACAGGTTTACACGAAAAAATGTACGACTGCGAAAACAGGGACACATAGACAGCCCAAAACAATCCCTCCCAGTGAATTAGTATCATCTTCCATTCACTGTCTGTCATGTCTCAAAGTCTCATTAATAGCTAGTTCTACCCACACTGAACTGTACGCCCGACCACTCCGGCAAGTCTTATCTTTTTCCTCACTTCATGACAATCTACCGACAGTGTATTCAAATAACCACGGACACGCACCAACCTAGCAGACACACAGAAAACATACACGGAGTCGATGATGAAAGGAATTAGATTTTATGTCTACGTTATTCAGATAAAGAGTTGGGTAGCCGTGATTGTTTCATGTAACGGGCCCGTTATGTATGTTTCAGTCGAACAGATGAATAAATAAATGAATAAAACAAGAGATCGAAGATCTCATACCTCCGCGAAATATTTAGAGTCTTCGTAAATTTCTGGCTATGACACAACCAAGTTCATTTCACACATTAGATGCTTCACCCTCACATGCCATCCTCGGGTTCATCAACAGTAACTTTCGTTTCCTGCATGCCTGCGGGACAAAATCTGGACCCGGGCCAACTACGGACACACACCAACAAAAGCAACCAACAAACAAACAGACAGACCGAAAACAATACCTTCGATTTCATGAAGGTAAAAGACGTGCTATGCTGCAACATGCATCATTGGGGCAGCATATTTATCCCGTTGGAAATTAAAGATTTGTCCTTGGCCTTGGCTAGACTCCAGACGTTACGGTTTGATTTGATTTGATTGGCATGACAACCAACAATCATCCGATACAGGACAAATCTAATCACGCACAGAACGTCCCCATTTTCAATAATTTCCTTTGAGTGAGCATGAATTTGTCAACTACCAATTTTGCCCCGCGCCCATCACTTATACCTGCTTTATCGGACTAATATTCCCGGCTGATTACTAACGGCAAGTGCAAGTTGAAGGGCTTCAAACTGATGATCTGAGATTTCCTCCTTTCCCAAAATCCGTCTTATCATATTATTCCACAATCAATTACAGGCAATCAGATATCACACCACCCGCACCCATCCTTCCTACGTGTCAGGGATTATGAAATAGCAGACTCGGTGATTCATCAACAGTTTTACTCAGTCTACGAACAACTTGAAGTAAGCAAATTAGGAAGGCACGGGTATCAGCAGGGGGTGAGGAGGCTCAGAGCGGAGCCGCGGCTCCAAATTGAGGTGCGGAGTGATGCCATCCGTTCAGATTCCTGTCACGATCTATCTTGTCTTTCAGCGCTGTGTTCATCACGTCTCGTACTTGATATTAATCTATCATCAATGTGAGCTCTCCGCGGAGCTTCTCCCCTGAAGCCCTCCCCGTGTTATCCTTGTATTCCCCCGCCCTCCTCCTACGTACCGGTGTGATTAAGTTATCGTCCGAAACCGAAGTGAAAGAGCAAGGGGTCGACCGGCGCTGTCACTTTCGGAATGAAGTTAGGTCCAAGACAGATGGAGGTCGTTTCCTTCTAGGCCTATCCCAAGGCCACAAATGGAGAAAGGACGATCATAAACAGCCATGGCTCGTTCGTTCAGGGAGGGGTTGCTAACCCTTTCTCTTTAACTTGCTCGATGCACCTCCTCGAAAACGGGAACCCGATTTTACGTCCCTTCTAAAAGACGGATGCAGCCCAACCAAGATGCCCTTACTAGCCTAGACCTAGGATTGAACCGGGGTCTCCCAGTTACCAACTGATTGGAACCAGTAGCTCAGCTGTGAGGCTGCTACCAGTTGTTGAGCTATATGGACTTCCCCAAACATCTCAAGTATTTAGAATTTCAGGTACTTGACTGGCGCCAAGGAAGTAGTATCGGACGGGACCACTGCCTTATTGCACGATCGTCTGTTGGCATCAGATAAAGGAAACGACTTACCTTTCTGGACTGGAGCCAAAAAAGACAGCCAACATTGTCGAAGAATGAAGTATGATTCCAACCGCACGCTCTCCACTACCAGAATGTACGGTATGATAAACATGTAGAGTCGTTTCAGGTTATTCGAACAGACTCAAAGGAAATGGGAAATGAAATAGATGACCGTACTTCGGGGCACAAAAGTCTGCCGAGTCCGCCATAATGGAATCATTGGTCAGAACGTTCAGTTCTAACGACACGATGGGAGCTGCAACTCATTTCCCCCGGGAAGCTGGATATAGACAGTTCTTAGAAAAGCGAGGACACTGGTTTCTAGAGACCGATATATACAGAAAGAAGTAGACATCTAACGATGGCGGCTCAAAGCAAATCGCAGAGTTCATATGGCTTCTAATACCACCATACAAAGTATACGCATAAGAAAAACATTCATGGTCAAGCTGGAGTTATCTTTGAAAAAGAAGTAACCAATTTCATGCAGCCATGAAAAATGTAAGCTATTGCTTGGCTTTGTGGTCTTTTAAAGTCCAGTTATTTTCTATGTTAAGGGCAGTAATGTGGGTCCCTTTGATAAGTACAAAGGTTCGGAATGGATGTATAAACCATCCGCCTTGTGCCAGACGTGTACCGCAGTGATAGAAGACCTGCTGCTGAGATCACTCAAACGTTCCTATATTAAAACATGTACTTCGGTATTCGTCATACTGAGTTCGTTCAACCCAATCATACGAGTATGTACAGCCCATTTCTCTTCCTGGTACAGACAGACACATGTACAGTATCAGGTAGAAGACATGGCCACGTAGATTAGATTGTAGATCTCCAAATATTTTACCCTAAGAAATAATTCATATCGAAGTGCATGCGCAGATTGAATAGAAACAAACCCTTAACTACAGCGCTATATTAAATTATACGGGCCTGTGGCTGAACATCAATGTGACAAGCACTGAATCGGTATTCCTAATGACCTGACACTAGTGTGTGGATGTGGCCATGAGTCATCCTGGCTCTCAACTACATCACCGTCAGACCCGAGCCATACTTCCAACCCTACAAGTATCCTTTTACACCACTTTCACCTCACAAGCTGCATCTCTGCAATATTCACATCACCGTGGACATACACCAATACAAAGAGCAAACGAACACACCAACTGATTGCAATACCTCCGTTTTCACGGATATAATGAGTGGGTGACTAATAAATGCTGGCGTGTAAACTTCCTGACAGAGTGTTCTTCTAAGTGCATCGGAAAGCTAGACGGAGATGCGCACATACTGCATGTCCGGTCAACTGGACGTTAACTGGACGCCCACAGACAGTCCAGCCAACTGGTCGTTAACTGTATGCCCCCGGACAGAGGTGACGACACGGGGCTGACGCCCGGATTACCGGGTAAAATGAAACCAGAGGAATCCATGATGGCCGGCTGTAATTTGGGGCACTCGTGAGAATCACCGTTGACCCCACTATAACTCAACCCTCCTCCACCGAGCTCGAGGGCTTGATAAAACTTCATTTCAGTGCATCGCGGTGGCATGTTGGCGTACACGCTAATGTAGCGCTATCTCGTGCACTGCCCATGCCCAATTTCGCCTACTTTGTGTATTATCTAAAAAATCTGTTGTCATGAAAAATGAAGAATTGCTTAAGTATGATCCCTAGTCATATCTGTCTTGAAATACGTTCGTGTCCAGGAATAGAGGAGAAAGAGTCAAGTGGACGACTATGGGTCACCCTAGCACAATCAACGTAGACCTCAGAGAGGTAGAGCTGATGTTTCTTCCCGTGGTTTAAACATTTGGCTCTGTCCGTGCACGTGCGTCTTTAATAAGAAAATGGCGTTTTGAACGAATCTGACGTCGATGGGTAACGCTACGCTACCCAAACCATCCAGAGGAAAATGTTCTGTCATAGTATGTTTCGTGATCTATATGGCAATCATGCACAGCATATTGGGACTACTTTTACCAATGCTGTAACTTAATTGTCTCCCTCTTGTCTCTTTCAGTTCCTTTAAGAAGCAAGATTCCATCATAATATGAGCTGGCTTTCCTTCAGATGACAAAAGACATGAAGTAGCTGTCACTTTCCTGTATATCAGAGATTCGTCCGAAGTTGCTTTAAACAGGAGTCTAAGTTACTGAAGTAACAGGTGATATGTACATGCCACATCACCATCTCTTGCCGTGACAACTTCAGTGACTTTCGACCCCAATCTCGGGATGAAGCAAGTCTCTGCACCGCTGCAGTCACCTCCGGGGATTCACTGTCTCCTGTAATTCGGTAGCCAGTTCCAGGAACACATCGATTTTTTTCCTGAATAACTAGAAAGGGCACAAGTCCGAAAATGGTGACCTCAACATTTCAAATTTATCGAATGGTAGAACAGCTGGGGGAACGTATGATTGTCGTTTATTTTCTGTAACTCTGTCTAATGGGCTAAAGCGTCAAACTATGGAAGCCAGAACTTCGGTTACACTAAACACAAAAGACTGCACACAAAAGTTTTGAATTGCCATCAGAAGAATCACATTCCGTACAATGAAAGATATTCAACCATAGTGAAGACTGAATGATTATGTACAGCGTTTCCTTGACATAAGGAAAAAGAAAGAAAGGATTAAATTAATTCAGATGATTAAGTGTGAGACTAGTGTAACATTACCCAAAAGAATTAGAGATCCGTTTCATGTCCCAACACAATAACTGTCTATCTAGGCCAATCCATTTATAGCGGCATGCACAGATGGAACGGTAGAATGACGACTTAAGGGTACCGACACTATTGTATAACCTAGAATCTACGTGTAGATCGGGAGATGATTTTTTTCTTTCCGCTCGAACAGCGTTTGCAACAGTTGTTCCGGTAATATAGAATCCTCAAGCGACCGAGTTTCCATTTAATTATCCCTGACCTTCTCGGGGGAAGGCTAGAAAGCTTAGCTTTTGGCCTGAAGTAAACAATATTAAGCTATAGAAAGGTTAAGGTAGTCCCATAGCCTTTTTGGGACCGTTGGGGCAGTGGGTTGTTATCTACTGTGTCTAGGGCACGGCATTAGAAAATAGAGCCCATCCCTCTCCGTCCACCGCCTTTTTTTACGTCCCTAACTGAAGTCAGGTTCCCATCTATACACCTGGGTGGTGTGGAGAAAGCTAACTTTCCCAAGAACACAACGTCTAGCCACACATGCCAGGAATCGAACCCGGGACCTCTCGATCTCGCGTTTACTTGCCTAGCTAGCTACTCGGCCATTCGACGACACAAATAGGCTTGATGAACTTCAACTGTGAAACCACTCAGCTAACGAAGCGAGGATCGCTTAATCAATGCTGGTACATTAAGCCATCATCGTGTCGACACGCTCCATACGTTAGAACAACTTCGGGAGACCAAGCGTTTAATAACGTTCGAACATCTTGAAAAACACGATATGACTTAACGTTGAATGTTCAATAGTAGAGAACCTGGAAGAGCATTATTTTTCATTTAATTTCATTTGGTTACATCCATGATCTCTCTAGCTCTCTTACTGAATCTTCTGTGGCCTAAATCGGATCTGTGCAATCATTGACTTCATACAAATCGTAAAAGTAACAAAACACAAAAGACAATAAAACACACAAAGCGCAAAAAGATTAGTTTTCATCGCGCTCTGTCAAATTCTTGGTCGCAGCACGGTCACAGGGAGGTCGCCGTCCAAGTGGAATGAGGATATAAACAGGCATACGCGGCGGATGATACGCCATAAGGTACTCCTATAACGTGGGTCCAGCGATAGATGCGCGTCGTTATGGCGTATTTGCTGTATCACGTGATACGATGAGGCTATCAAGTGACATGTGACGTGCTGTTCCCCAGACAATATGAACGGCGTCGCGTGTCTAGAACGTGATGCACGTCCGTCCAAAAGTATCCTCAAGCAGAAATCTAATAAGTTCCGTGTCAGGAAGGTGCGGGTGGTTAAAGGCAGGGGTGTTATTATCCCGGGGAAGGTCGGCCCTGTACCCGCGGAGATCGGTACAAGATGGATATCTCATCAGCTGCGGGGGGATGCATCTACGTCATCCCACAGTGGGACCTGACCTGGTGACGGCAGATGGATGGTCATCAGGCAACTGTGATCAGGACGAACAGACTGACTTATTACTCTCGAAAAGAATATTATGCTTTTTTGCTGCGTTTGTATGTAGCGTGATTGAACACGATTGGTGACATCAGGTAATTGTGATCAGGACGAACAGACTGACGTATTACCCTCGCCAGGAAGGATGTGCTTTTTTGGCAGCGTCTATATGTAACTTGGTTGAAGAATACATCTCAAGAATCTATTGATTTACTATGAAAATGTGAAATTTGGTATGTGGTTAGGTCTTGTCCTCAGAGGAATGTTTAGATCCCCCCGTGGATTTCCCAAGTTGGTGCTTGAGGAGAACGTCCGGTTTCTCTATCTTGTGTTCGGGACTGGTATGCTGTGTTATTAATTTTGGCCTTTGGGTATTAGATAGCTCTTGTGTTTAGAAATAAATGACATAAGTTTGGGCCTTTCAGCGGCTTTCTTTGGAAGTGCAGTTGCAGACTTTGAAGCGGTATGAGTCGAGGAGGGATGGATTAATTTCCATTTGGGCTCCGTATGGTCGAAGCCCAAGGATTGGGAGAAAGGTGGTCGGAAGAGATATATTGGCAAACTACAGCTTCGTAAAATTAGTTTGAGGGTAAGAGGGATATATGGATGATCAATGCTGACGGGATGTGGTGACGGACTGGCGGTCCCTGGAGACTGCACCAGAACACTGCGCCACCGGAACTTGCCAGGAATACGAAAATAGATTTTCCAGGTGTATGCGCCTGGTAAAGATAATCTGCATACCAGCGTTGGTATATCTATCATAGAAGATGAACGACATTCTACATTAGATTGTAAACTGTATCATAAAGAAAATGTGTACTTTTTAACCGTTTAAAAAACTTTTTATTCTCGAATATCTAAATGCGACGGATAAATCTATCGTAAAGCATAAATGTGTCGTTTTGTCTGTGTCCTTTCTCCTTCCACCGCCTACTCAGTCAATGTTTGCTGTATCACCACCGGTATCTTGCTTTTAATGTCAGACGTCCTCGGTGCGCTTTATACCTCCTGTACCCTTCTATCTCAACAAAAGGCACGGCTTCTCTTGTGGCATTCAGAATACAGTCAAACCTGTACAAGTGACCAGCTCTAGATACCTGTCCGATGTGACCACTTTTTGTCGGTCTTTTAGATAATTTTTCCCATTGACACAAATATTAAGAATCTTGGCTATAGTGACCATCTGATTTTATCGGTCACTGAGTGGCCTTCTTGGCGGGTTTGACTGTACACTTCAAGTTTTTCTAAGATTAGATTGAACAGATTTTGCAGCTGGCGTTAGATAAAGAAAGGTCTAAAAACAATTTTCTGCCCCGTTAAAAGTTGGTCGAGTCGGTCGACCTTGTACAAGGTTGTAGATGCAGGTCACCTCTCTGGCAGGAAGGCGCCAACCTTTCGCCTAAAAGCGACACGCCATTTCTCCTCCAGATAAACACGGCACAACGCCATCAACATGGTAATTAAAGAAAGTACTCCGGACTCGACACGGAGTCAAGAAAGAGTGAAATGTCGTTCCCGCGTGCTGGCTTTTGCGCCTATCTTTAGAGTGCCAGTACTTTTGAAAGGTGGCCGACAAGACGTTGAGTGAAGACGGGAAGCTTTGATGTCATTTTACGGCACCGTCCCGGTTCAATAGTCGTGCTGAGGAACGGAGCGGGACCGACTCTTTCAAGTTGCCAACACGATGATTGTAGATTTCCAATGCGTGCTACAGTTTGACCTGGTCAACCTTAATTTTCCCCAATGGGAGTCATTATTGCTACCACCAGAGGCTCTCAATGCAGAAATTGATGGAAACTGTATGAATGCCAATAGGAACACCTCATCGGGGTGACTCTTAATCCATCATTTCATGCCACATCTTCAACTTCAACAGCTGAAACGAAATACTTTCAGGAAAATCTATATTTCTTATTGTCAGGAGCAGTAGGAATCTATGGTAGTCGCCACATTTCTTGACTTGATTTTGGCATTCTGAGGAAAGAAGATTGCACGGTTATTGCCTTGAGATTTTGACGTTCAGCTGTTTGTGTCCATGGTAGGTTATCCATATTCTCCAAGCAGAGGTTTAGGTCGGAGGGCTAGTGGTGGCCGCAATTTTGTAAAACATATATGCATATGTATTGTCTAAATGTAATACAATAAGATACACGTACACGTACACGAAATGACAAAAATGAGGCATAAAAAATGAAAAGAAAAAAATAACAAACTTCTCTAACCAGGGAATCCGGAAATGGAAGAAGCTCTGAATGTTCTGCCATACAACATTCTCCTTTCAAAACGCCCATCCACATAAATGACACAGAGTAGCATCTAGAACAGTACAGTGTGACCCTAATTACCTCTCTCCGAGGACAGACATGAATACTGCATGGATCCCAAAAGACCTGAGAATTGATAACGATCATCTCTGTACGGATAACAATGCATTAACTGGTACAACCATTTTGTTACATAATTCTATGCAGGGTAAGCAATACAGTACCAATGGGTATAACTCCCTTGGGGTAACATCCTTTGAGGTTGACTGAAAGTGATCCCGTTTCAGCTATTTGACGGCCCAAGTGCGCCTAACATCAGGCATGTTTTTAACGTTCCGGCAGCAACGGATCTCAACTTCTCCTACAATTTACCACTTTGTCTTTTCAGCCTGAACAAATCACCATTCCAGCAGCCCTTCCACTGGTCAGACGCTTAGAAGCTTGGCCAACACCTCTAAGTCAAGAAAATAGGGAGCATCTAAATCCTGTTGATTTGAGCATATGGGCTGACACGGACCAACTACTGTAAGACTGCTACTTTTATGATAGAAAACCAACTTACCCGTTTGCAACATTCAAATGGAGTATACATATATTTGCATCCAACAACCTGAAACTACCGAGATGTAACGAACAGTCCAGGGGAAGCTGACGCGTGCGATAAGAAGGTGTCATTTAAAACGCTCTTAGTGAAGATGGTATCACCCCGAGCATCCGTAAAACCATACATGTTTCATGGGGGAGATACTTGGGACTTACTGGAGCAATCGTGTCGAGAGAAATATGTAGGAGTCTTGCGTGAAATGATGGAGACCAGCCCCCCGATACAGACCACCCAGTTAGATACATGTAGCACAGTCCAAGAACGTAATATGTGCATAGCCGAAAGTCCGGGTGATCAGCCAGGCTGGTAAATTATCATTATCAATAAGACCCCCATTCCACTTGGACGGCGCTCTCACCGCGCTCTCACGGCGACCTAAAATGGTCCAGAGCGCCGTGAGAGCGCCGAACTCCTGGAAAACGTGCTCAAGTAGAATCTCTACGGCGACCCTTGCGCGCTCTCACGGCGCTCTCACGGCGCTCACCGCGCTCGCTCCGCGCTCTCTCGGCGCTCGTTTTTTGATCGCCATCCTCGGCGCTCTCACGGCGAAGGTTTTGAGCATGTTCAAAACCATCGCCGAGGTGACGGCGCGCATGGCGCTCTCGCCGCGCTGTCGGCGCTCACACGGCGCTGTCGGCGCTCTCAATGGCGCTCTCGCCGCGCTGTCGGCGCTCTCACGGCGATCTGGCCAAAATGAGGTCGCCGTGAGAGCGCGGTGAGAGCGCCGTCCAAGTGGAATGGGGGTATAATCAGCAGCAGAGTCAACTGTGAACAATGATTAGAATCCTTCTAACCCTTGACCAGTGTGGTACCTCAGCTGCAACGTGTCATCAGGCATGTAGAGGAGTAGTTACAACAGAATTCATCACGGTTTCTGTTGGATGTTTGGTCAGTGTTGTATCAGAAATCCGCCCATTGCATGCGATATATTTTCAGATACAAACTGTAGACGGGATGTTATCCTTATATAACCGAATACGACTTTATACAATTCATTCTGTCGACTTGCTCATCCTGCTAGAGACCAGCAGCCGGAATTGTTTGATTGAATCCTACAAAATCATGACGTTCATCCTGAGTAAGTACTCAAGTGCTAGAATGGGCCATTTCGTTACGTTTTGACCCAGAGAAATATCACAAAGCAGCAAATCATCCGGAGAATTGGAGCTTAAAAAGGTCAAATTGTCAAAAGAATGGAAAAGTGTAGCAACGTCCTCCTTGAAGAAATGTTCGAAACATTTACCAGTTCCGGCAGCAACGTCCCATGCATATTAATTGGGGCAAGGAAAAGCAACTGAAAAACACTTTTTGGTATCAATACGTTTTGTTGATAATTTAAAGAATATGAGTTACTTTAAAATTAGATTGTAGGGAAAATGTATAACAGTACGAAGATGGATATGGAAACTGGCGTTCAGTCATTTAACGTTAACAAGCACCAACGAGGAAAAGAACTTGCGGATGACGAATGCCGCCTGTCCTCCAGGAAAGGCACCCCTGATGAGTTACACTATAGACATACTAATGAATTTTGCGGTTGCAGATTTCCGTGACCATTAGTTCTCCAAACTCCACAGATTCTAATGCACATGTTCACTGATTAAATCTGTTACGCAACCAATGATCACGTCTAAGGCTCTTTCGATTTATACAAATAGAAGACATGCGCAACAGCCCAATGCTTTAATGGCCCCGTTAGGACATTTGTAAGGTCAACCTTTCATTTATACTGGAAACAGTATCCAATTTGTTGGTCCAAATAGCAGGACAATAAAAGAGCTGGGGAGCATGTTAACAGCGTCAGCTTTTCGTAATGATGGACGAAATCACCTACAGTACATTTCAGCCTAACTCAGCACGCAAAGTACAGATATATCTAATGTGCACTATGCACTAGAGCTTGCCTGGTAAGCACCATATATGACCTTTCCTTCATTTATAAACCCCCTGGCCTCATTTATATGTCTACAGAACCCGTTTAATGTTTTTAGGTAACATGACCTCGACATTACCATCGCCTAAATGTTCTCGAGTCGTGCCACGTGTGTCTTCCAATCTCTCGGTTCCTGGTGTTTTACGTCCCTCCTCTAGGAAGCGAACTTAACGCATCGTTCATTTATTCAGACCCTTGTAGTTCCCAGTGGCACATAAGTCAGTAAGTTTCCTTGCTGTTTCTGTAGCAGGGACTAGTTGCTAGCCCTTCCCATTTAACGTACTCGAGGCACCTCATGAAACACGGGACGCCCCATTTTAAGTCCCTTCCGAAAGACTGATACAGTCCCCACCGAAATGTTCCGACCCAGGATTGCTCCGGGGTCTCCCAGGTACCAACTAATTGGAACCTGGAGCTCAACTGTGATGCTGCTACCAGTTGAGCCACAAGCACATCCCTACCGTAATGTATGCCACTGATTTGAACACGTATCCTCTTGTGCGCATTTAAGTCAAGGGACCTAAGTGTGCTTCTGGTAAAACAAATGAAATGAAATGAAACGTGTCTATATAGATATGATATTCACCGATGATGCATGTGCTCTTTGCACAAACGAGCCAACCTTTACAGGGAAAGTTTGCCAATACCCATCCCTGATTGAGAACAATACTTATTACTAGCCCTTGATAAGAGTTGTCTTTAGGGATCCCAATATGGGCAAAATAAATTGTGTGAGGCCTATACGGCCTTAAGTTGGACCTATACATATGTACTTTATATGGCCACCTTCACCTTCTCTGAATTAATAAGAGCCAGGGGACTTCAACTGTATCAGTTTACATCGTCTGCTTGCTACAGTCTGGTAACTGTTCAATCAAAATGGCTGTTCCCATTGATTTTGTAGAACCTTATACATTAGTAAGTTTGAAGTACGTATACGAAGCTATTTGGTTTGAAAACTGAAACATGTTTATGAAATCTATCTATCTATCTATCTATCTATCTATCTATCTATCTATCTATCTGTCTATTTATCTATCTATCTATCTATCTATCTATCCATATATATTTATCTATCCATATATATATATATATATATATATATATATATATATATATATATATATATATATATGGATAGATAGACTGATAAATAGATAGATAGATAGATAGATAGGTAGATATATCCATATATATCCATATATATATCCATATATGTATATATATATGTATGTATATATATATATATATATATATATATATATATATATATATATATATATATATATATATATATATATATATATATATATATATATATATATATATATATATATATATATATATATATATATATATATATATATATACACCATTGAGAATCAAATGTAGCAATGTCATAAAAAGTAGTAATGTATTCTCTAGTTGTTAACTATAGAATAGAACTACATTGTAAAACAGGTATCAATCATAAACAAGCGTGTGTGTGTGCATGTTTACCCCCGGGATGTTTTTCTGTTGTATGTGGTTATTGTGTTCCATCATTTCTGTGTAATTACCCGAACACGTAAACATCACTAATGCAGAAATGATTAGACTCACCGCTTCCCCGCTGTCCGCGGATGCTCCAAGTCACCAGACACAGCAGGAAACCTGAGCAAAAGAAACAAACGTAATTATTTGTAAACAGCTTATTCGTATTTTGCTGCAAATACCTTTTATCGGTGGAATAACATTGCCAGCAGGTGTGCTTAAACGTACTTTTGAGCTTGAAAACGATCATAGCACCTAATTAGACTAAACATTTCATACAGGTTATATTGAAGAAACAGCATCCGCCTGTGGATACTAAATCTTTCCGAAGGAATAGCGCGAGAGCCGGATCACATATGTCGTACGATCGTCGTACGACTACAACAATTAAAATAAGTGCAGATCATGAGATAGTCTTAGCTGTCTTGTGACTGACATGGTATCTTTGATCCTTGTCGGTGGTTGGTTCTGTCAGAGTCTGCTTTGAAATTGTACGACATCAAAATCGTAAGATGTCCTACGACAGATGTGACCGCGCCCTAAGGTAAAACATATGCATTGAACGCTTTCACAACCACGCCGCTGTATGGCTTTCCAAACACAACGCTAGCCCGTCAGGCACAACAAATTAAGGCCAGTTGAAGGCGCAGATGATAATCTGGGCTTAATTGCATGACCTTCTGCGTCCGGAAGGAGCCCCTTAACGGCACTCTGTATGTTAAATAACGCACTCTCAGCTTGTAGATGCATGTCTGTTAACCCTATCTAGACCGGGCTTTTTTGAGACTTCTTGGACCGGGGGGGGGCTCTTTCGACCCCCCCGTCATAACTTCCGAACGGTAAGCTCTATCATCACCAAATTTGCAGGGAGTGATGATCACGTGAAGTTTTATAATTCCTGTAATTTTAGTGACGTTATGACGTAATATGACGTAATTATGACGTCATCGATGTGATTTTATTGGCTAAATAGGGAATTCCCATAATTTCTAAAATTATTAGACAAAATGGTGCGTATTATTGATTTAAAGGTATGCCAAGACATTTGACGTCAGTTGTGACTAAGTTGACGTCAAAATGACGTCGGAGACTGACGTCATATGTTGTCAGCGACCCCCTGGGATCCGCCATCTTGGATCGGCCATTTTGAAATTTTTAAAAGTACATTTTTTCCATGTATGATCCCAAATAACAATCAAAATAGACTAAAAACATTAATCTGAATGTTTCTGGTTAAGAAAATTCCAGGTTGTGACGAATTAAAAGGCGAAAAAGCCTGTTTATACCGAAAATAATGATTTTGTCCGCCATCTTGGATTTTGAGCAATGAAGTCATCAAATTAGCATAATTTATGAATATTTAATCATGGCAGTTACATTAAATCACATGTGATGTTATACATGTAGGAAACTAGTGTGGTTGAGCAAGAAAACATAGGAAACAACTATGTTTTTATCGAAATCAGTGAAATTTGCATAAAATGCCCCTTCAGAAACCCGTTGCCATGGCAACACGAAAAATGCAAAATTTATACTTTTATCATAATATTGTTGCCAACTAAATTTTAGGAAAAGTCACCAAGTTTGGTTGTCCTACCATACGCCGTTTGGCAGTTATACGATGTCAAAGTTGGCGCGGGCACTTTTAGCCCCCCCCCGGTCTAGATAGGGTTAACACGGTCAACAAGGTCACTCCTCAAGCAATATGATCACCGCCTCCGTGGTCAGAATAAACATAATTAACGCTCTTAACCAACAGTTTCTGAACAGTGTTTTTTAGGTAGACATGCAACCGTTCTCTACTTCTATCTCGGGTCCTAAGTACAGATGGTATCTCCCCGAGCATCTGTAAAACCATACATGTTTCATGGGAGAGATACTAGGGACTTAATGGAGCAATCGTGTTGAGAGAAATTTAGCACAGTTGTTCCTTGTAATATGCAGGAGTCTTGCGTAAAACGGTAGCTCACTCCAAGAACGTAATGTGTGCATAGCCGAAACTCCGGGTGATCAGCCTGGCTGGTAATTCATCGTTGCCTATAATTATCTAAATGTTAAACTGTGTTTGGTAACATCTCGTTGTTAGCAAATGAAAAATGAACTGATAATATAGAGCTTATATGTAGAGCTAACCCCTACGCAGACAGTTTTGGTAGCTTTAACGCCAATATAGGCGAGCAGGTGTGATAGACGAGCAAATCAGAATCCAGTTCGAAACTCGGCATATCAGATTTGCATATCTGCATATGACTGTGTTTTCACAGTTTACATATGTGCGAGTATTTGATGGTTACCTTCGTGAGTAAATGTCACTTTCTTTCTATCTCCAGGAAAACTGAAGGTATAGTCTTTGCAGACAAGACACTTCTTCCCGTTGTTTATAAGCAGATAGATGGATGCCTTTGAAAACTTGACCTTCCTGAGTTCTGACCTGCCTAACATGCTTTACTTATGATCCCGTTCTGACAAATATAATCGATGGCGTATATGGGCCAGTCATCAGTCACTCTTGACAAGTTATTGGGGACGCGCCGGCGACATGTTTGTGTGATTGTATCGAGGACCTACATATTCACCGCCTAGTTTTACCAATTAAATCTAGCGCAGTGCGTATAAGACTGTGCGTCAATTTACTGTTAAGCGGCGTCGTCATCCTAAATTTACCATCAAGCGTTGCCAGAACCTCCCCCCCTCGTAGGCCTTTATAGCGAAAACATCTATCTTCTCTCAAGTGAAGATCTATCTCTCTCGTGAAGAGTTACAGTTCTTGTCAGATTTAGATCTTCCAAAACGATTATCGTACTGAACGAGTATTCAATGGAGGTCATCGTAGAGTTGGACAACATTTTACCACTTTACATAACAGACGTACATTCAGCTCACGTAAATAAGAAGTTAGCGAGTTGTTCAAAAGTCTTCTGGTAAGCTCTTAGCATTTACCAATAGCACTGCGTCCCACCAGAGGGGCCTTGATAGGCACAAGGCGAAGAAAGGTGTATCTGACAAGCTAGAAATTGGTGTCTGGCGTTGAGGCACAGGAATCATTTTCAGTGACTACCAGTTTGACCGACTTTTCCGCTGCCATCTTGATGTAGATATGATGACCTTCCCCACACCTAACGCGTGTTGACAAGGTCGTCGACTCCAATTCCACCGTTTCTAAACACAGTCTGTCATAATCAAATGCAATCCGTCTTGGACACTTTCCTGTTGCCATGAGTGATAAATCACGAGGCCGAAGTCTGAATTATTTTCATGAGGCATGGAGATATTGTTTTGATTCCGGTTGTTTGTACGTTTTTGTTTTCGGAGTTATAACTTGAGAACCTCTGGATGGATTAGGCCACAGCAAGTAATTTTTATGGATGACATCAGCGCGCTCATTAATTTTCGCCTGATTTCGAAATAAAAGACAAGAAATTTCATTGCCCTTCGACGGTGGTCAACATGCCAAAAATTGGCAAATTTGTCGTAAACGTTGACAGTCTAAGGTGTTTCATTGCATATGAATACCCAGTGTAGTTCCTGCCCATGATGGTATGACATGCTGTTTTCTGCGTTTGTTCTAGTTAATTGAGCTGTATACAACTCTTCAAGAACAGTTTAATGTTGACAGTCTAAGGTGTTTCATTGCATATGCATACCCAGTGTAGTTCCTGCCCAAGATGGTATAATAACAAGCTGTTTTCTGCATTTGATTTGTTCTAGCAAGGACATTATATAAATAATGGGAGGGGGGGCTAGTTAATTGAGCTGTGCATATATTGGTGTTTCATCACATATGAATTCCCAGTGTAGTTGCTTCAGATGATGGTACAACAAGCTCTTTTCTGCATTTGTTGTAGTTAGTCTATTGAGATGTATACACATCTACAAGGACATGTTTACATCAAATATTTTTATATTATACATGAAACCTCATTGGTTGAATACAGGAATAAAAGACCTGTTGGTCATGATATCATATTTCGTCGCCTCAATTCTTGTTCAACAAGACTTATGATCTCAAAATTTGAAAATATAGGAATCTTGTTTTTTTTTGGCCCGCCTTGTTTTTTTTCGCCCTATCTCATTAATTTTGGAGTCTGCGGAGGATGTCATCCATAAAATTTACTTGCTGTGGCCTTATGATGATATTTGGTATGTGGGTAAATGTTGGGAAAACTATGGTCAAGGTCGATTTTGGGTCTCTGGTCTCAGTAGTGTAGCAGAACCTCCGGTTTTTGTATCCTCTGTCTTGGACATGCTGTGGTCTTGTTGGACTGTTGGACTGGTTTCAGATAGCTTGACTGCTTAGTGTAGAATTACTATATGCTTTCTCATTTCTCGTGATCATAGCGAAAAAAGGAGAATCATTACAAAGTGAGCCCCATCCCATATTTCGTAGACCTATCAAATAAATAATAAAGTTAAGGTCTCCCATTATAGTCATAATGTGGATTTATCTATAACTATGTATCTCAGTGCCCAATTCAGCGTTTTAAAGCAATGCGATGTACTTGGTGGTTGATTGGTCGAATCAATAAACTGAACTATGGTAATAAATTTATGACTTTAAAAACCGTAGAGGACAGAGATAGCCGCAGCTTCCCTGGCACTCAACAGACTAGAAACATCCATGCGGTCATCACACAAGCTGATCACGTTCCTGTTTGTATTCCATTTCGTTCGGACCGGAATATGAAATTCATAACTGTTCCCCAAATACTTTCCGGATGACTGCCCGCAGTACTGCACAATGGATTTACTTGACCCCTGCCGCTTTGTGTGCTGACCTCGATGGGGATTCGCCTCCCTTTCTCCGATGAGGATATACTAATTGATCACTTCCCCCGGGTTAAATTCATACAAAAGGGTGGGCTACAATCCCTGAGCGCGTACGTGTGCATCACTTATCATCGGCCCATCGCCCAACGAAGACGACCCGTGGGTAAATATGAGAGAAGAGGCCTGCACAGTATATCTTTTAATCTCTTATAAGTATCTTTGATGCGTTGATCCCACTACTTATGCCGCACCGCCGCTTCTGGTAAATGTCATGAAATGATAGCCGCTTTTTGTTGCTCACTGGGAAATCATTTACATATTCGCTCTGTTATTACATACATATGGGCAAATAGAATAGATTTGTTCTATCATATATAGTTTGTTTTATTGACATAACAAAGAGTACAGCGACGTTCGTACGGTCAATTAAAACTGCAAATAGAAACACGAAATGAATCTTAAAATTCTACCCACTAATCAATATAGGCTATCATGTGTAATATTTTGTTACACACAGGTGGGCTAATCGTTGGTTTCAGTATATTTTCTAGAAACAAAGCAATCTTTTATGTACTTAGTTATTTTTGCGTTGTGACAGTTGTCACATCTAAAGATACATCAGATTTGTCAGATCTCTTTATGCCCTGTATTTCCTGTGACGTCACAACTCCAACCTTTGTGGTCATCTTCCCACGCATCATCATCATCATCAGTCGACGTGCTTTAACGCACCATCGGGGTTTCACCGCCCCTTCCGGGGTGACACACCCTTTCGTTGGCCGATAGTGATAACGCACTTCATGCCAATCTACTGACACTGATTAATTCTTCATATTGGCATGTACACAAATGTAAGTATCAAGACCAAACAGTTTAAACAAAGTTTTTGTAAATTTCATGTTTTACTTATAAAGACCATTAGTCGGTATGATAGTGGGGGAGAAAATCCGCAGTTATTTCCCCCGTATGGCATCGCTGCCGCAGAAGCGACCCAGAAAAGCCCAGATCAACAACGTCCTCCCTCGCTCGCTGTCCCCGGAGACCTACTCATCCGGCTAATTGGGTTGATTCACATCTGCACCGCCCCGATGGCTCTCCATGTAAACACCACCTCAGCCGTACAGACCTCCGTCACTTGACGCTATCCCTCATGTTTCATTCACAACAACGTCGCTTCTTATCCCTTCTCCACTCAGGGCAAATGTCACTAATACACGCCTGCGCATAGGGACCACGTTAAGGGTTGTAGCCCATTTAAGATCTATAGAAACCCTTTTATACGAAAATGTAGGTAAAGTTTTAGATTGATGACAATGCAGGGTCATCTTCAAAATGGCAGCATCCTTTTGAAACTTCGACCCTCTTCGTTGTCTTCCACCCGTATAGAAATAAAATTGCTTAACTGGACCTTTTGGACACTTGACATATCGGGCTACTGTGTGGTGTGTTATGACCTGGAATGCTCAAGGATGAAATTATGACAGCCTGAATTTGCTTATCCTTTCATTACATCCAGCGCTGCTTGTGGTAAGTGGCCCTTGCCCGTAAGACAGGACACTTCCGCCCACTTGTATGGATCTTATCAGCTATAATTCTCATCCTGCGCCGATATCAATTATTTACGGCAGGGTGCTGATAAATTGAGATTGATGCCATGCACACGGGAGGCGTCATCTATTAAAGTCATTATGATCCTCTACTTTTTTCAACAGAAAATCAATGAACTTGACAAGGCATGATGTTGAAAATTATTTTTGATATACGTGTCCTAATTACAACTTTCTTCGGCAATTTCTGTGCGAAGCTTTGTAGGAAGGGTGGGAAATGAAATCGCAAATCACAATTATTTATGACGTTTAGATATAGCCCACTTTGTCAATGTAATTGCACTTATAAAAAGAATCGATAAAACGTTACAAGAAAGTGTGTATAATTCGTAAATGTCTGGTAATGAATATAAGATCACAGACCTTAAATCTTGCTTGGTTCTACATTCATAATTTGTTTCCTTTTAGTTTTCTTTCTTTAATTTAGAGATATTTTCTATTCTCTTAAATTTGATGCTCATTCTGTCTATGTACGAAAATATGAAGTTATTCTAGTACCGACAATAAATGAATTGTAATTGTATGAAAAAGTAACTTTGTAAACAAAACATGTGCCAATCAACACTGCCCCCCTGCTAATCAATGTGATTGCGACATTATATACAAAAGGCTTATTAATAAGATTTTAAGCACCTGATCATCAGCGTTATCCCACATAATATATATCATGACCTTCCCTCTTATGGCAGGAATAACCCGGAATTAGTTGACTTTGAAATCCCAACAGTGCGTGTCGTAATCGTAATTTTGGTCAACGATCTATCTTTATGATCTCACATGTGGTTTCCTCGTAAACGTCGTCAGAATAACCTGTCAATCAAATGGCAGGAGACGGCACTCGCTCCATGATCTAATCACCCATTCCCGGGCGAGGGTGTCATTCGTCAATAACAAATAGTCACCAACCCCCGTCACTCGAGCCCGATCCGTAACCATGCACCCTCTCTCCCGGCTACATAACTCCCTGCCAAACGAAGTTAAATCCTCCAGCAGAAAACGAAACTAAGAATATTGGGACATTTGTACTGGGGAACACATCAGTTTCTCTGGTTTCATACTATTCCGGGCAATGTGCGAAGTAACAAGGACCGAAGTCGCCTGATTCAGTTCATTTGCTTCATTTGGAAGGCTATGGCTTATTAGCTCCATTTTCAATCATAGAGATTACTTGTTACGTACAGGGTGGATATTTTGCATAAAGAGGGGTCTTACTCACAACTCCTTACTATCGCCACTCCTTTGTTCATCCCTTGCCGAGCCCGCTGAGGTGCGGAGACGGTTACCGATCGGCGTTCTGCGGTCCTTCCCGAACTCCTGCCCCGGTCCTCTCTCTCTCCCTCCAGGCGATGCTATACCTCCGGTCGTCCGGCCGAGTGTCGCGTGGATTAATGGTGACGTATGTAGCCTCGGGGAGTGGTGTCCTCCTGCGAGTCAATCTACCTGTGCGCGGTTAGCCTGTTCTCCTTCGCCGCGGTAAATGTTACTCTGCCGCCTCTCGCACCACGGGTGTACTCACACATCCAACCAATCCACTCTGAGAGAAGGTGACGCCACCTGCTAGCTTCATTTACAGGCAAGTCGTTGTAAATCAGCCGGGAACACATGAAGGTAATAGACTAACAGCGCCGCTGACTGCAGCATCCGTGTGTTGGTGTCTTCGTACTCCACAACTTCACTGTCGTGCGATATTCTCACTTGCCCTCCTTGATCTTCAAACAAGTATTCCTTAATGAAGTGCCGTATGTGACAAGCCAAACTCCAATATAAAGGAGAAAGAGGCCCGTCCTTGGTAGCATCTACCCATCAAGAATCTACATCCACAGGAAAGGTCTATAAACAACCTGTCTAAAATAGGAGTAGCGCCAGACCGAATATTCCGTACGTCAGAGCGTTGAACGTCTGGCCAATTTTAGCACCGCGTCGTGTATTTTCTTTAACGCAATCGGCAAGTGCCAAGCAACCTCCTAGCTGCTGGGTAATTGTTTTGGCACTGAATGAAACTCGAACCTCACGTTAAGGTGATATTTACGAAGTTTGTCATGATCGTTTTGGAGCAGGAGGAAATAATTGCTGTCTGAGAACCCTGCGGATACGCGGAGAGACAAGCGTTCCTGTGATCTTTTGCAGACGAGAGATTACCGGGGAATATTAGAAGCTAGTTTACGACGCTATACGATCACGGAAGGCTACGAATTAGTCTTGCTTTGTTGAGTCATTATCATGACAATCGGGCTGCTAACGCGCGTACGACTTGCAATGAATCAGCCGTCAAAACGAGCCTGCCAACAATCGTTGCCTCCTCAACCCGTGGCGCTCGCCGCGCTAGATTTAACAACCAACAAACGTACTTGACGTTGCAGACTTTTTGACTCCGCTGCGTTCCTGCTACGCGTAGATCCCTCCAGGTGATTGATTTCTCATTTGCTCCAATGGGGGTGTTTCTTCCTTTTTAATTTTCTCTCGTTGATAGTGAAACATAGTTCTCTCGCCTTGTCGGCTCCTCTTGAAATCTCTGCTGCTTCTGCGTCTGACAAGAAGTATATCTAAAACACGCCTTCACATATATCAACACATTCAGTACATGAGATTTACAGTGAACATTTCAGACTCTTATCAGCATAGTCTTTAACCTGACAGTTTTAACTACATCCGGAAATTGTTTCTCCTCTATTCTCCTTGCCTTCCTTATCGAAACCGTTAACGGTCGTTGGTTATATTTCTCCGGTTATGATTTCCAGTTCAACGTAGGTCTGCGCAGCGAAGGGCGACCACTGGTAACGTATATATGTACATGTATGTGTCAATGTTACTGTTCCCATTCCCATCACGCACACTGACCACTGGTGATACTGGTCATGTCTGTGTGGGAGGACTCTCATTTTCACGCCAAAATTGGAGACCTTCCATATCCCCTCAGATTTGCCTCGCTTCGTTATTTCCAAGACCTAATGGACCATCCAGTTAGAATGTCAGTAGAAGACTTTAAAGAGTCTACTGGGATCCGTGAAGGGGAATAGTCTACGCTTGGGTTAGACGCCGTCAATGTTGATACTGATACACGCAGAGAGTCTGATTTCCGTAACACAATACCATCTGAAATGGAATTTGGGCTCGCTCAACTTGGCCGAGGGAACCGATCCTTGTTAGAATTACGAAGTCGTGTTTCACAAATCTCTGAAGAAGTGAGTGCCCAAATCCTTCCAGCTTGCTTGAAAAGCCGAGTGCCTTCCTTTTGATCACTTCAATTCTACACGAAACGACGGATCGACCTTCATGTTCCCTATTAATGCTCGTCTTCTTAAAATCCGCTCTGTTCACAGTAGTTCAAATAATCGGAACAGATGTCTATAACGTTGTGTAGATTAGAATTTACAATGATGAGGTATCATCGAGCCTTGGGGGAGCCATATGCCAGAGTTTAAGAGGCCCCTTAAGTATGATCCACGCTCCCGAGTGCCTTTTACTGGTATTGTAATGAGTGATTTCGTGCTGAAAGTTCAGGAAAGTAATTACACATGTTAGGTACAATTGCACCCATAGAGACATGGGCACGTAAAAACGTCCTCTGAAGTCCTCTCCTCAAATGAAGATGGAAATGGACGCGTCAAAGCACCTTAAGTCAAGCATCGTTCGGAGCGGAATGAAACTTGAACATGCCTGGAAGAAGGCCATTTGGAATCCCCGGTTGTGTAACGTTCCCGGCGCTGTTTTAC
Organism: Branchiostoma lanceolatum; assembly: GCA_035149815.1. NCBI lineage: Eukaryota > Metazoa > Chordata > Leptocardii > Amphioxiformes > Branchiostomatidae > Branchiostoma > Branchiostoma lanceolatum. Next base: position 7,795,797 of record CM068872.1, on the reverse strand, counting down.
AAGATTCAATCGACGCCGATCGCGCGAGACAGTTTGAAGTAGGGAATACGGAAACTTCAGATTTCCCCAAACGGAGCAGGCTATCGTCTAGTATCGACCCTTCAGACGTTCTTCACGTGAGTTTGAAAGAAGACAGAACTCTAGGACCAACTAACCTGCTAATTCCTCCCCAATCCAGATTTATGTTTCGTCAACCACAATATTGCAAATCCTTTGCGCAGGTTCTGTTGGTTGTCAGATTTAATCCTCCTGTGACTTTCTATGAAATCTGTTTGATATCGTTAGACAAAGTCCGTGATTCCAAATACACCGAGAGAAAGTATTGAAAAGACAGCAGTGGAGTCGTGTTGCTTTTCCCGCTGGTTGATTTACTCTCCTGTCCGACGGACTGCTCCAACCCGCCGTGACGTTCTTCCGCAACTTTCTCAAGCCTTTACCTCCTTGACACTGCCCTTCTAGTCTCTTTGTTCGAACCTCTGCCTACTCTGGGTATCCTTAACGGGCAGACTAAACATATCCAGCACTCTCTTCACCGTTTCATCCTCTTTAAACGGTCGGAAGATCCATAATACATGGTACAGGTGGCCTGAAAGGGGCCCCACTTACAAATTGACAACGTTATTGAGCTGGGCGTGAAGCGCGGGATAAATAATGCATCTGGAGTTCTCGCCCCTTTCTGAGTCCGCATGGTGTCTCAGAACCGACAGCATCACCATCCAGACCGATAGCGGCGGTGTCCAGTATTACCTGGCGGAGATAGCCGCCATCCAATAGAATTAGTCCAACAGCGGTAGTTTCAGCACCAAGGCGAGATCCTTACTGCTGTGCTGCAGTATTACTGTAAAGCCTGGATCACACACGCCGCTCCACCAAGCATGTCAAGTCTAGATACAATCCTTCTTTCCAATTAAGCAATCGCTCTTATTACATCTTCCCAATACTCCGTAAGTGCTTCTAAACTTGTTAAGATCCCACAGTAGTCGTATCTTATAATCGTATAATCCCTGACCTTTTGCTGAGTCCGGTAAGTACAATGAGCGCGCTGTACATGTGGTGTTCCTTAGCTCGCCGGCTCGCAAGTCTGATATGGAGTTCTTGGGGGCTGCTGGTTGATGAGTGACGGCCCGTATTCCGCCCGCGCGCAGGCCACGGTTGGCATGTCTGCAATTCCGCTTCTGCCAATCGATAAGTGCTACATCAATGGAACCCGGGCCGAACCAGGTCGAATGTCAGGTCAGCGTCACGGGGAGAAAACGGTCTGCCTTATCACAGTCATATGATGAAAAGGGACATTCTAAACTGCCAATCCATGTCTCTGTGTCCTCTATGCAAATTTCATTCCCCAGCACAGATTGTTGGTAAAGGAATACTGTAAATGCCCTTAAGTTGGTGGGGATTTAATTTCGCGGTAGAGAGGAAATTATTAATGAAGTGTTCACGGTGGTTTTTAGTTCGCGGTTGAAACAAGGGGTTAGATGGGTGAAAGACAGAACAATCATTTTCTTGGTGGCTCTATGTTCGCGGTGAAGAGGTTACCGCGAAAAGCGCGAACATCAAACTACCTTGAAAATGTCAACGATGAGCCTCAAATCATTGACTTTGGCAATCAGACATTATAGTTTATTCAATTTAATTTCTCCAGTTTGCTGTAAATGGACACTTTCCAAACACAATATTGAACTAATGAGAAATTGAATTCGAAATTGGTCTGCCATACCAACGTTTCCCATCCCGTGAATCACCTCCTCTCTCTGTCTTAAGTGTCGGGGGAATGTCTTAACAGTGTCGGAGAGAAATGGTCCACACACACAAGCCTTTATATGATTACTTTTCTGTCTGTGATGTTGCTTTCTAGACTCAGCCTGATAGAATCACATCTGCGCATTTTTGCAAAATAGGAAAAGATCTTCCTAGCTAATGTGAAGATATACATCAACGGCAAACGACCCACGTACAGGACACTTTTTACAAAAGTGCCGTGCTATACCTGAACAAGAGGTCTGAAAATAAATTGATATCCTACTGAAAAAAAATTATGTCTCTATAGCTAAACTAATAGTAACCTCATAGTTAAGCTCCTGATTCCAGTTGGTTGCTAACTGGAAGATCCCGGATCAATCCTGGGCAGGACATGTCGGTTGCGCGGGGCTACACCAGTCTTTCGGAAGGGACGTAAATGGGGGTTCTGTGTTCTAGGAGGTGCCTCGAGCAAGTTAAAGGGGAAAAGATAGCAACCCCACCCTGTAAATTTATATTCCCTGCTACTGAAACAGCAAGGTAACTTGCTGACCTATGGGAAACTAGGCACTACAAGGTGAACAGCGAACAAAAACAGCCACCCGCACTGCACGTTTCACTTTTCACATCCTTTGTTCCTGCCATTTCACTCATTTGTACTGGCAACAGCATAGCCTTTATGAATGGCTCCCCAATAAAGGTTCACTCTGTTCCATCAATTCTCTCAATAGATAACCATCCCTCCGATTGAACATTATTCGTCCCAGTACATTCGATTGTCTATATATATAGTAGCTGGCAACAACACAGAGAACAACGATGATACATGAACTCTTATAGCTATAGATATCTCTATGACTGTCTCTTGTTACCCCTTAGTTGCTCGCTCCAAGTGATCAGTCACATAGATGTGTATTTGTAAATACATAAAATATTAATCATATTCCTACATCTTATCTCTTTGTGCCATCTCTGCTAAAGGCTTGTAGTTGATGAAGTAATTCATTACCTCCTTCGTTTCTTTATTCCCCGTTATGTGAAGATTTCACCCTTCACTGCATCTAGGTGGTATGGTTGTTTATCTTCTTAACCTATGCCAAAGGACTTCCTGTCATCGCTCTTCAATACGAGACGTTCCTGACAGTTGTCTTTTGATACAGACAGACATAACATCGAATGGCCGAGTGGCTATGTTACCGGGCACGAAAACTAGAGGTCATGAGTTCGATTCCTGACAATCCTGGCCAGATGTTGTGACTTTCCTCACTCCTCCCAAACTTAAAATGGGTACACGACTTCGGTTGGTGAGGTAAAAGGTGATTAACAACCCCCTGCCCATACTGCCTCAAAATGGTCATGGGGATACATCCATTATTACCAGACAGAATAGGTTTCGCAGAATTAGAACTGCAATATTAGAGCGACCTATTTTTAACGTATTTCACAGCACAAGTCGATATAATCGATGTCGCTACATATTAGCTCTAGGCCTGCCTAGCCGTGATAAACGTCGTCTGATAACATAGATAGAGGCATATACAGACACAATGTAGAGCACTATTGTGTTGCTTTAACACTGTGTGAAGAAAAGCACATCACATACCATTCACGAAAAATTTCTAAAAAACAAAATCCTAAGAATCGGTTGTGTTCAATAGAACCGTTGGCACACGTCCATACCATAGCCATACAAACAGTGGGAGCAAATTACGACATTGTTTGCAAAATGTGGGATTGCTATAGCCTGTCTTTTTGACATATATAGGCCAATGAAACACTTCAAAATAACCTGGGGCTCTAACTATCCCTTTGCGATGATTCCGCGGCGCCAAAAAAATGCTCAGCCTGGCATACTTGTGCACCTTGCAACACTGCCAGAAGCTGAAACAATGCGGCCTTTATGAAGGGTGCAATGGTGTATTGATTTTTGTTGGTCTCAGAGGGATTGTCGACTAATAAGAGAGTGTTTAGGAAGCAGACTCAAACGCGTACCGGCTGTTCCGCCGTCTGCCAATACATCAGCTATCGATCCGGCAGAGAGAGAGAGAGAGCTAGAACGGTTTATGGCGGTAGTGATGGGTGGAAGCTATAAAGGAAGTATCCTCTAACAAAGGGATGTCCCTGTAGCTCAACTGTTAGCAGCCTCATAGTCGAGCCCCTGGTTCCAATTAATTGGTAACTGGGAGACCCCGGTTCAATTCTGGGTTGGACATCTAGGTTGGGGCTGCATCCCTCTTTCGGAAGGGACGTAAAATGGGGGTCCCGTTTTCAAGGGGCACGTTAAGGGGAGGAGCTAGCACCCCCTCCCTGTAAAAAAATACTCTACTACTGAAACATCGAGGAAACATGCTGCCCTTTGTGCCATTGGCATTAGCTATAGGTAAACAACATCAAAATTTCTCTGACAGTCACGGGAATCTAACACTGGCTTGTTGTGGACATTTATCCAAGTTACGCCAATTATTCACCAACCAACCATCTAACCAACCAACCAACCAACCAACCAACCAACCAACCATCGCTCGATAAGAAGCTGGTCACATTCGTCGTACGATTGTCGCAAACTTAGGGCATTCTTTAGATAATCATGCAAAGGCATTCTTGTTATGATAAAGGTTGTCTTAGATCCGTGCGGTTGGTTCTGTCACAGCCTGGTTGAAAATGCTAGGGAATCAAAATCGTACGACGGCGTGCGAGGAATGTGACCCTGCGGTAAGTAGTCAGTGTCGTTAAAACATTCCCATTTTGCTACGAAAGATTAACTTTCATTCGAAGGCATCGTAACTAGCTATCAATACTTCGCCTTATATGAACCCTGTACAGACAATACATCCCAATTGCCTGGAGGGGGGGGGGGACAGATACGAACAAGACCACAGCGTGCCCAGGACAAAAGATACAAAACCCGCTGTTGCTGCAGTATCAAGGTCAACCACCAGGTGGCCAAAAATGTATTGTCCACCATCACGTGAACAACACCTGCTTACATATCATCGCAATCCATCCAGAGGTTCTAAAGATATTGCGCCGGATACACGCGCACACACGCAGTTAAACAGGCCAAAAACTACGCCTAATGAAGGTTAATTATACAAACCCTCCAAAATAATGCTGGTAAATTTGAAAATAAGAAATATGGGCCAATCTCGCGCCTTTTCTTCAGCAACTTCTTACTATATCAGTCAAGATGCACCAGTGCTCTTACGCGTGACACACGGCATAGAAGAGCGTCACCCCGACTAGCGACAGGCGCTTCACAAAACTGTCACGTATCTGTGATGGGTTGGTCGTTTGCCACACAGATAGGTGGACACGATGTCAGACATAATTCATGTTAATACGTGCTTTATCTATCATAAGCGCATCAATTCTTGCATTAGTCTTATTCAGGGCTACGATTTAGAAGTACGGTGGTCGCCGGTTCAACTTTGATTGATTGGATTTGACTATATTGGAGCAGACATGTTTTTCAAAACTTGGCACGGATCTACAGACCGCGCTTTAGGAACTCGATACTTGCGACGGCAGTGTGTTGCAATTGGTAATTGTAGTTTTCGGCAAAAACCAGCTAACTCTTCATGGACTTGAAACCTGAGGGAACCATCACCCACCTTTCCAACAAAGATATTATTATCCGTGCAGCTAACCAGACAGCCGCCAGTTCGACTTGTAAGCAGACATGCAAAGGTGTGTAACTGCCGCAGTACTTTGTCAACTGCCTCATGGTATAGTCATTTCCAGTTTTTGTCACAATCTACCAATACACCAAATATGCAACCAAAGGTGACCAACAGAGTGGCACACAGATAGACACACTGACAGACATACGCTGCCCAGAATACAACCTGTATTTTCCATGGAGAGGCAACAACACGGACAACAACAGCAATGAAACATCTGATACAAAGACCATGAGGATAAGAAAAAAAACATCGTTTGCTTTTGCCTGTTATTTCAAAACATCACGATAGCAGGGCAAGAGAACTTTATTTTAGCCGGTATTTCTTTACTGTGGCGAGCAAAGCAAATGTCTGTAGAACCAATGTTGTATCCACTTGCAATATCAGCCAGTACGTCTGCGACACTAACAACCACCACGCGTCATGCTGTAAACGATCACGGCCATCCCTTCAACTGACCCGCCATATCTACCAGTAGGAAATCTCCCCGACAAACTGTACGTGAGAGAAAAATTACCCACTGTCGTTATCGACCAGCGGCGCCGAGGACGGAATATTCATCACCTTTTAAAAGCTAACTTGTTGATTCCGGGCACGAAATATGGGAGGCGTCCTGCAGTATTGGGGCTGATGGTGATTCCTGGGCGTCAGACAACCCCATATAGCTATTGTCGGCTCCTACCCGGAAATTATCACTCAGAGATAGAGGCAGTATTACCGTTTCATCACCGACTCAGGCCCAGAGAGGCATCAACTCCTGATGATTTCTCATCTTAGGAAGTACAGAATGCGTTTTTTACGACTTCAACCAAAAACTCACAAAAATAACTACCTTAATCTAATGGTACGTGTCGCTGCTTGAAACTTTCGTTTGACACTATAGCTAGTTTATGATCACTTGGTATATTCATGAATAGCTAGAAAACTTATAGGCATGAGTTAAATGATACAGTCTTTGATCTAGGTCAGCATAGATAACTATCTGTACGAGAAGACCGCCTGTCCTTCATACAGAGTTCAGTGCACATCTCGCTCGTTTCTCACCTGTCAGCTTTTCTCTTATCCTCACAACGCAATTGTATTCTCAAAGCAGAAGTTTCGATCGTGGGGCTAGGAGTGGCAAAATCGGGGCCTCTCCTAGCCCCACGATCGAAAGCTCTTCTTGGAGAATAACGCGATTGGAAACGGTTTGCGGACGTTTACGCCGAGCTAGGATTACTTGCGATTGTTGAAAACGTTAGATACGAAATGGGAGTGATGCATCAGGTCATTGACCTCATTCCTAAAATTGGAATAATCATCGCAATTAAGTTTCTGGTGGGATTCTTAGACTTTCTTCTCCCGTTTGCCTCTGATCCACCTTTTTTCCTGGTATAGAACGTCGCAGAGTAAATTCCTCTACCGGGTGTCCATCATGAGGAGAAGGGATTATTGTAAAGGTGAAGGAGATGGCGCCAGAAGACACCAAATGTCCCATCCCGTACAGACTCTTCATTCTTCATGGCAGCAGAGATCTGGAAAGATTCCATTTCTTTCTGTGCCGCTGCTGACTTGATAATATGGATGGTATCCGCGCTTGAATCAGTTCTGGTCCGTTTCCAACAAAGGTTTTGCGACCATATTTTAAATCATACAAAGAAGCGCTACAAAATGAGCAAATTTATGCCGTAAGCTGAAAAATGAATATCGGAAAATGGATGCTTATGAGCGAAGTCTTCCAAACTCAATGAAGAACACGTGAAATGACAAAAGTAAAGAATTGATTGTTTGGTCTACCGTGTTCTGTGTGTTCAGTCATTTGATTTCATAATGAAGGCAACTTTTTTCCCTAACCTTTTTTTCGCACGCTCGCATCAGTTTTGGGGTGCCCAGAGGATGCCATCCATGTAATCAAATTGGTTGGCCTACAGTGTTGTGTAAGGTGCGCTAACGAGCTACGATTATCACTGGGTGATTGCATGGCAGCACTCTGGTTACACCCAGTGGTTCCTGAGAATGATGTTTGGGCACATGTGTTGGGAGGATGTATAGAACAGCAGGGTTAGCTTTGATTTACCCGACACAATTTCATTAACGAGGGAGCTCAAAAGGCACCGACAGATATTTCATTACTTTCCATAAAGCTACTAAATCACCCCGTGATTGCGAAGGGTAATGTAATAGGTAATACGTAACCGTAAGGTGATTGAGCCGCCAAATCTCAGAAGAATACCATGCACTCTTATGAAAATGTATATCAGCATATACAACAGAGGGACAAGACTATTATTTGATTTCTTCCAAACCCAGGTCCACATCAGGTTTTTCGTTTGTGTACAAACTCACAGAAAGACGTTTCATGTACTTATGCCATGTCCCCACAAACTCTCTGTCTATCTAGGCCAATACATATGTACCTCCATGCAAAAACGAAACCGTGAAAAAACGACTTTTCAACACATTTAGCCGTGTACTAGACATACGGCACCTCAGTGTGCCTTCTATCAATATCGTATAGCTTAGAAATTAGAATCTTTATTATAGAGAAGATTAATGTAAGTAGCCGATAGTTTTATACAACGATTTGCCTCACACTGTAGCTGACAAAACTGATGTGCAATAAACGTTGACTTGACTTGACTGTTGTTGAGGATTTGAACATAGACGTCTTTAATTTCTAGAAAAAAACACCGACTTCCCCCTGATTCCATTCAAATGAGAAAACGTATTCAGCAATGTCCTCTTGCGTTTGTGGTCTTTCTTCAGTCTCCAAGTTGTGCTTGAATTATTCATGCCATAGAAACCGAGGTATTACGGCGCTATTAAAGAGGCCTGGAAGAAGGGCGGGGATTATGTTTAGGTAAGTCCCAGCAATCGTGTTAGATTCAATGGAAGTCATACATAAGCCAATATCAAAGCCAATTTCTGTCCAGCACCCTATATCCGCAGTACAATAACTAGTTCGCGGAGGGGAATGTCGTCCATTGAGAGGATGTGAGGTCGTTATAAGACCAGAACGACACGAAGATTACTGCTGATGCTCATGGAGTGGAATCGTCTTGCCTTTCATCTTAGTGGTGAATCTTATTTTCTCTGCCTCACAGTGGACATTACGAGGCCTCAATCTCTATACAACCTCCGTAACACTGTCGACTTGAGAATCTTGGTGATTTCCAATGTGATTACGCTGAATATGTAGGCTATAGATGAGCGCATTGGTTCGGTGAGAGGAATTTCAAAGGAGCTTGTCCTGAATTTGGCGATAAAGAACGTACAGTGATGATTTTATGTACCGATCAACACGGAGCTCTTTTGGCGTCGGCACATCACATTGTACCGCTGAAGGATTGTGTGTATTTAATAGCTGTTTATATAAGTAACTTTAACTACAACGAATTATATAGCTCAAACAAATGTTAACACCCTTTTAATAAAATGTATTTCTTATCGATAAAAAATCACAATATCGACAAAGGCAGGTCGGATAATTTTGGCTGTAATCCGATACCATCGTCGATGGGCGCGGGAAGCTCAAATCTTGTCAAACATTTTTATTTCTTTTTTACTCATTCACAAACGAGATATCAAAACCGGAAATTCAACTGCAATACCATAGAGAGCCGTCAGTGGGTCCGAATACTAATCATTTACAGTTTTGTCACAACCTAAGTTACCAACACACCAAATACGAAACCAATCCATCCAGCCGTTCTTGAGTTATCTTGGTGACCAACATACATACACACTGACAAACGCAACCTAAAATATAACCTTGACGGAGGTAACACTGTGCTATAAATAACTCTTAACTGTTAGCCTATGTGCACACGGCGTCAAATCATATCTTAGTTAATAGACGAACGTAAATGTTTATCTCCGTGGGTTCCCTCGTTAAGTTTACGCGTTGACAAGCCGCAAATGAGCTCCAAACCGCCTGTTGTCCTTATATGGGAGCAATATACCGCCCAATAAAACGGTTTGAGGGGATTAGAAACGACAGTGCGTTTTATGAGCTCGTCTTCCCACGACCCTGCACCGTCCCAAACACACAGGCGGTGAGTTATCACCGCGTCTATCGCTCACCGTCTAGATTTCAACAACAGCCAATATCTGTGAGATGAGACTGCGACACAAATAGAGCGAAACACATCGCCGGTGGTTGGAAGTTACAGAACATTACCGACTCTCCTGTGACCCTGATTGAGGCTAAAACTCTTCATCGAACGATGTACGTAGGGATATGATATCGATTAGTTGGTACGGTTATAGAACAGAGCGTATCAAAAGCGCCACCTACCGTACACGTTACGCCATGGCAGTGGAGAGCTTCTCATCTTCAGAAGGTGGGCAGAGGCGGGACCGGGCCGCACATGCGCGCCATGCCATCTGGGGAGGACAGATACATCAACCATTATGATTGTGCACAGAAAAATCCATTCATCCCTTCTTGACCTAACCTGTTTAAAAGTCTGCAACTGAAACGCCCCTGCAGTTTTAAACAAAGTTGCTAGAGGACCCAAACCTATGTCACTTTTTTCCCACGCTATCTATCACCCACATAGCGTGGCCGGAACATGTGATATCAAAATGCTGAAGTACCATGGACCGGGGGCCCATAAAGTAATCGCTTCTTCAGTCTGCAAACACCTAACAATATTCCAAATATAAAAATCCACCCACGGCTTCTCGAGTTATGCTGTTCACAAACAAACACACCGTCTGACAGACAGACACGGAAACACACACACACACACACACACACACACACACACACACACACACACACACACACACACACACACACACACATACACACACGCGCGCGCGCGCTCGAAAACATAACCTTCTTGGCGAACATAACAAAGATACACAATGTACATTTTTTAGTCATTTCTTTTTCATTCATATTCTCATTCCCCGTCCCCAAGAGGCGTTTATATTGAGTTTACGCCTTTGCAGCAGATAGGACTACCACAGCTAACTCCCATATATGCTATTGCAATTGATGACAGCGTTATTAGATTATTCCGAGATTATGTTCAGCCATCGGACTAAGATCTTCCACTAAGGCCACTTCAATATGCACCTGTCACTTCACCGTAAACCTTAATACATCACTGGCAACTCTTCGGGAATGCTTAAGTCTCCTCATGTCCTTCAGGTCATTGCCATACAACACACTTGAGGTCTAGGCGGCCTTATAGAGATTGTACTTGAGCAATCACCAGGCAAGATAAGAAAGGGTCACTTTGGCAGAACGTTTTAACGGATTATTCGTTGATCCGAGACTTTCCCATGGCTGCGTGGGTTAGTGACCCGTCTGAACGTTCTCGCCACTCATGTCGGTTTCTCTCTGTCTAAATCTCAATTCTTTCATGTTAAAACAAAGAGCAGCAAGACGTTGAATCGATTTTTCGGTGGGAGAGAAAAAACAAAAGCTATTGACTCAACCTCCGCACTATCCATCTGCTGCAGCATTAGCGGAGGAGAAACCATCAAATAAAGGAGGGAAAACCACCTGAGGTCCGGGAACTTCAAACGGCTCCATCGGTTCAAACAGACGCCACAGGCTCTGAGTTTACTGTTTAATCTCAGGGCTCTGTCTGTGTTTTTCTTCTTCTCTATCGCCATCTTAGATGCGCCGCTAATAGAAAATACCTTTATTCTGTGGAAGGTTTTTCAGGCTCCATCTAGGTGCAAAAAATCCTAATGAATATCGGACAGACTATTCCGTATAAAGGTTTGGATTACAGTAAAGAATTTGCTTGCTTACAAAGCAAATCAGAGTATGAAAAAAAGCTGATATCTCATGCAAGATGATGATTATTTCTTCGCACCTGTAGCGTTTCTGCATGTTGCTTGATTTAGTTTCTGCTAAAAATGGCGTCACCTTGCGAAATATATGAGAAATGAAGGTCGCGATCACAACGTTTAACTATCATAATCTCTCCTTCGCGCCGGGATGCCATTTGTGGCTGAGTAATAAGGTTGCCATTTTAGCTATAGCCTCCACAAAAAGTACAGGTCTCAACGTATTTCCACATAGTTTACTACTCTCATAGAAATATGGTTCCTGGCATTGTACTGTAATCAAACTGTTAGAAAGATTAAGAAGAAACTTTTCTTTCTTTTCCTGAGCCCCAGGAGCAATCTATTCATCATTTGCCTTTACAAAAATACCACAAAGCCACTAACTACCTCTTTTACCTTCCTTGCCTCGGGGATACGATTTTCTGCCATCCCTGTCTAACGACTCTGCCGTGGTATCAAAGTACACGTAAGGCCATTCTGATTATATTGGATTATATGGATGACAACATCCTGGCATTTCAAAATTGATGCGAGCGTGCGAACAAAAAGAAAAGTTGGGCAAAAATAGAATTGCCTTTGTTATGAAAAGTAAGTGGTCAGCAATGTTTTGTAAATGACTAAACTTACAGAACATGGTATACCAAACAATACATTTCTGTTATATTTTTGTTCTTTCTCATTTTCTTGGAAGACTTTGGTAAACTTCGCTCAAGACTCGAAATACGTTTTGTGCAAGGAGCAAGTTTACGACAAAATCAGTACGTTTTACGATAGGAAAAGAGCCATTGTATGACATCAGTTTCCGTTTTCTGATTTTTGTTTACAATCTACGGCATGTATTTGCTCATTTTGCAGCTTCTTTGTACGATTCACAGTATGGTCGCAAACTTTTTTTCGGCAAATTGATGCGCGCGTGGATGTCATCCACATAATTAAGACAGCGTGGCCTAAGCTACAGCTTTGGCTTCCAACTCTGGCTCTCCTTTTTATCTGCTAGTGCCTTACAGTGAGTGATTGAGAGCGTTTGCCCCAGGCGTAAGTTCAGAGCCGAACGCCCGGAGAACATGGAAACGTAATAAATGTGTCTCAGCTCCGCCATCTCGCTAAGTCCCGCAGATCCCAGCTTGGAGGAGAACCTGAAGACCATTCCTCACCGCGGGCTTGTGTGGAGAACAGCGCTAAGCCTCCTTCTGTTTCTCACCAAAGATGAAGGCTTCATGATTAACCTTTCTTAACATTAGTTCTTACAGGGTCTGACCTAGCCAAAGGGTTCCTCTTTAGAGTTCAAGGTGAAGAAAAAGGAGCGGAGACGGGTCTTTTAAGTGCATAACTATGATTAGATAGATAGATATCATTACTGAAAAAGAGGAAAACGATCGCGGGGATTCAATTTCGCCGTAGGGAGAAAATGAAATGTGGTTTTAGGTTCTCGGTTTAAACTGCCATGCAGGGTGCTACAGTTGGTCGCGGTGATTTTGATTTCGCGGTGAGGAGGCTGCCGCGAACATAAAATCCACCGCGAACATTTCCTCTTTTACAACATGAGAAAATGCACCGCCGTTTTGACGTCAACATCCCTGAATTTTTGCATATGGTCCTATATATAGCGGCGGCTCTTTTGACAGCGGTGGCGATGTTTCCTACGTTCCCCAGGTTTCACGTCAATGGAAATAGACGGAAATAAATCGTGGTCTTTCCTCTTTATCCTCTCCTTCCTTCAAGTCTGCTGCTATAAAAGCACCTGTAAATCATGCAGACCTCGAGGAGCGGGCAGGGCAACAACTAAGAGGGACCCTTCGGTGTGTAAGCAGAGGCTGTAAATAATGAAACATCTATAGGGCCCACATGATTATATGGATTACATCCGCGCGCACATCAATTTTCATACGTCCGCAACACCCCAAAAAAGTTTGCGACCATACTTTAATTCGTACTAAAAGGTGCAAAATGAGCAATTATGTAAAAAAAGGAAAGCGGATAGATCTACTAATGAACAAGGTCTTCCCAAGTCAAATAAGAAGATGTACGTTAAAGAACACAAATGAGGAATTTACTGTTTGATATACCATGTTCTGTATGTTCAGTCATTTGTTGACGACTTAAATTTCGTAATGAAGGCAAGGTTTGCTCGCTCGAATCAGTTTTGGGGTGCCCATAGGATGTCATCCATATGATAATATGAATAAAGCCAACAAATACAATGTATTTTCATTCCTCTGTAACATGGAGGTCTGCTTCCCACAAATTATTCATGAGATGGAGGGGTTTCCGCTGTGAAGGGCAGAGCAATTGTTTAGTCCATCAATCTCTTCTGACACGACTGGATTGAGCTAACTGCATTCATCTATCTGAATCTATCTCTTCGTCCGGAAACTTTATGTTAAAAGGAAAAGATTAACCACGGGTCCCAAAATAGAAGGCAGAACGCCAAATTGTTGTCACCAAAGTTGGATGAAAAATAGTTCAATTATTAGATGTAGAAATAATTGATAATAGTGGTGATTCATGAAAGGCAGTTTTGTAAATTTCAATTAACTTCGTTTGTGTGTGTGTAGGTATGTGGGTAGGGGTCGGGAACACAAAAGTCATGTTCAATAATGGATAATGGGCTTCTCGTGTTCTGGACATGCCATGGTCGTCATTTTTCTAATTTTCATTTTACCAGCAGTCACTCTATCATCCTTCCTAGTCCGTCCCTAGAGCACCCGTCCTTGTGTGTTTTATTCTAGTATATAAAAACTTATCTTCTTAATCTCAGAGAGAGAGAGTAGGAGCAACCATGAACTTCAAAAGAGACGCCGTACAGGTACACATGATGGACGATAGGGTAGAGATAAAGAGACAAGATAATCCACAACATGGTTTCCGACCGTCTCAGCGGAAATCAGTTCAGAGAACTATGCATAGCAATCAGATTGGTAAAGAAACCCTGATATTGATACAATGGCCGGTGTGATATCCGAGAGTCAGACAGAAATAGAAATAAATCAGGGAACGAAACGATCAAAAAGGAAGGTCCTAACTTTCTGCTGCATTTTGGAAATAGTTTATGTTGAAATGGGTTTTTGTGGGAATGATATGCTTCAGAATTAAGGAAGATGTCTTGTGATATATATATATAAAAGATGTGACGTTTTAAAACATGCAAGACTCTATGAGTAACTACCTTAAACCAAATACTTTTGTATAGCATCTCAAAGGCCATCAGTAATTTCCAGTATTATGTGGTAATGAGCCTTGAAGATTTTCGTCACAAATGATAACAACGAAAGTCGCCCAAAATCGACCAGGACGCCCAAAATCGACCTTGACATTCGTCTTCCCAAAAGCAATGCCTCTTTTTTGATGCAGGTGAAAACATTCCTAGCGTCCCAAAAGTGTTCATATTACCATGAGATAAACGCAACTGGGACTGCAAATTTCCTAATGCTGTCCCTCAAGTGGAAAGGTTGAAGAGTTCATTGACAGGGAAACCCCGCTGGTGCGATATGGCCAACTTACTGTAAACGGGGTTTCCTTAGTGCTACCCAGGGAACGCCATTTTGGCGGCCACCGCTCCTCCATCTCCAGAGGGTAACGTTACGATAGTCTAGTGAGAGAAGGGCTAAATTAATCAAACATGCCTCTGACCTTCCTTTGTCAACTTCTTAGGCCTGGGAGAATCAATGGTGTCTTTCCAGTTACAGTCTTGAGTCGGTAGGTAGGGATTTTTTCTTCTTTTAAAACGAAAAAGATTTCGGCAGATGTGATCCTACAAATGCAGTTCAACAACTTAAAACTGAAATGCATGAGAACACTGGTATTTTCAACATTTCAAGTAAAATTGAATTAAATGAATTAATCAATACAAAGTTTACTTCACATTCTTACATCAACTGTTTAAATCTAAGTGTGAAATACATGAAGCCTGTTTTGAAAATATCACTCAGATATCAGGTCGAAAATCGAATGTCCCTTGCCAGCGGTCGACCAAAAAGTCTAGGGTCGGTAGGTTTTAGCTAGGGTCGGCAGGGCAACCGGAAACACAACATTTATTTCTGCGCCTTACCAAGAAGAGGACAGAATCCCAGGCTACTTTGATTTTTACAGAAGCTCACATTAGCGGACCAAATTGAAAGTGAAGTTAATGTAAACATTCATTTCAATTTATTGCACTGTGAAGTTTAAAAAGATGTCGGATGTTAGTGACAATATACGAGCTGCTTGGTTCAATGGTTTTGGTAGTTGTATATTGCGCCATATCTTCCCTACTGTGCTAGATGAGTCTAGAACGTGCGCATTAGTATTACCAAGTTTACCAGGACATTTTAGGAATAACAGATTCACTTGGTGACAGCCATATTGCTTGACGTACGCGAACAGATTAGTATGACCGTTAGCCTAACAAAAGATAGAAATGCCGCTTTCCATGCACACAATCTTTCAGCTGACTACACCTAACTACGAAGGTATTCGTTTCAGGTTGATGGGGTAAATGGTTTCCCAGTAGCTGAGCGAATGTCAAATACGTCAACGAGTGAGTGGAGGCTTGTTAACGGTTTGACAAGTAACCCATGAAAAGGCGAGGGTCAGCATGGGGTAATCACGGATCCATTACCCGTCCATCCCGCCTGTCACTACTCACATTAACCGTGCTGCTCGAATTCTCGGGAGGAGACTAAACTTCGGAACTTAGGGCCTTTTACTCAAAGTCAAAATACGTACGGTGAGACAATGTATCTTGTCTAGACACTACAGATGCCAGGAAGTGAAGCGTTTAGGCTACGATTTATCACAGAGGAAGGGTGGAAGAGTAATGAACATGTCTAACTATGGCGACAGGGAAGTTTGTTAATGTGAGTTGTGTGCACGCAAGATGGAGTGCGGTAACAACAAAGTTCAATTATGCATGTCATTTTAAGTAGATGACAGTTTCCACATTCATTTTCGTTTAGAAAGCTCTCATATCAAATATTGAACTGTTGCCTTGCCGTCTATAGCACTGTAGCCATATTTGTGTGTAACACACCCAATTGTTGTGTCCTACGGCGTGGCACAAAGAAGGTACCAGCACATAATGTAACAGCAGCAAGACTCGGCTACGTTATCTGTAGACTGATGTGTTGACCCAAGGAGGTTACATGTATATAGACGTCTATATAACCTCCTTGGTTGACCTTGTTACCTTCATGAAAAATTGTGGTCTTGTTTTTGGTGCGTCTGTCTGTGTCTGTGTATCTGTCTGTTTCAAGTTTCCGCATATTTGTGGTCATAATGATTTGGTCTGGATAGATTGTGATGATATTGTTGTGTGGGTAGGTCTTGTTGTAGATTCGCAAACATTCGCCCCTGCTTTATATAGCACCGTACCTCGTATGGTTAAACAGTTCCCACAACTGTCGCCGTTGTTGAGACTCACCTTTCAAACTGACCCGGTAAACCCACGAAACCTAACCTTAACCACATCACAGAGTTATCCTACTTTATCAGTGCGCGTTCCGAGCTGTCAAGACATGAGACACTACAGAACCGTGCACAAGTGGAGGTCTGTGGGTCACTACGGTCACTATGCACATACTGCATACATACTGCATCCGCAGAAACCGTTTAACTTTGAACCACTGACCCGGAGTTTACAATCCATCTTCTACCAACATTCCATCTGTCCGATTTATCTCCATTATCCAGCATTGAAACATAGAAGAGAGGGCTTTCAGGACGACCATTTGGCAAACGTGGGAGACGTACCTAAGTGCCTTTGAGACAATGAAACTACCGCCTCCTCCGCAAAAGTTGTTAAATCGTGCGGTGGTAGTCAATCTTTAATTTGTGTGAGAGATCAAGAGTTCAAGGCTAGATTTACTCAATGTGAAGACTGTATGATAACGCTAGAATTCGGGGGTGAATTTCTGTGAAAAAATAGTCCTGACCAATTGCATGCAATCTATATTATTCTTTCCTCACGTTACCGATCTCATCAGAATAAAATGTCAAACGCTGCAAGAGCTTAGTTTTATCAACTGCTTTTCTAGTTTTAGTTGTGTTGTTGTCTCAAGTGATATCCATGTCTTAGATCTATCAGCCCATATTAACTCGTATTTCCAGACCACACACCGCGCCGCTTAAAATCAGCTCGAGACATTCTTCAGGTATCTCGTAGCAGCCTCGGAGTTGAGCTCCTGGTTCCAGTTAGTTGGTAGCTGGAAGACCCGGGTCAATCCTGAAAAGGGCATCTCGGTTGGGGCTGCACCCTTCTTTTGGAAGGGGCGTAAATGGGAGTCCCGGGTTCGAGGAGGTGCCCCAAACACGTTAAAGGGAAATAGCTACTCTGTAGAAATATACCCTGCTACAGAAATATACCCTGCTACAGCAAGGAAACATGCTGACCTATCTGCCACTTGGCACTGCAAGGTGATCAACAAACAACAACAACAACAACTTTCCAGTTGATCTCACTGTAATACCAGTAGATGAAACATCGTCGTACAACAAGATTCAGTTTATCACTATTAATATCATCATACTACGAACACCAGGTATTTTGTATAGATTTTGTCTCGGTGACAGTTTAACGCTGCGCTCTGTACTGGCAGCTGCCAGTACAGAGCGCAGGGTTATAATTGGAACAAATGTCCGTGTAATGATATATGCAGGACGTGAAAGGCACCAGTTTAATATGATAAACTGTCCTTAACTCATACCAACATCCGCACCTATGAGAAATTTGAAGTATAGCCCATATCGCTATGCGAGACCCGACCAACCTATACCATTTGAATGATGACTTGATATCCTTTCCTATATTGAATATCCTATCTCGACACAAAATACAAATTCAATAAGTTTTTGATTTACGTATCAAATGTATGGTTGACGTTCGACATTAAACAGTTACGCATTTGTATATCGTACATTTTCTTTCTATTTCACAAGGATGAAAGGTGAGAATGAGTGGTCTGAATTATACGCGAATTAGATTCAGTATCATCTTAAGCACTTCCTCAGTAAATATTTCACACGGATTACCCGCATTATGATGACCTAATTCAACTAATCCAGTTCTAATCCTGTCGGTCACGTCTGGTCCAACCTTTTGTTGGCCCTACTATGATCTATATGCTCCAGAATTGAATCCACCCTCTTGTTTCCACGTTTCCGTACCGTGTTCTAACTTCAAAGATTCATGGATTGACTGTTCTGATTTCACGTCGCGTCGCTCCTAATGTGGGGTTCTCAGTCGAAGCGTGATTAAATCAAAGGCATCTCTTTTCAGTGGCGTCTGTAGGCTACCTCGTACCCACTCAACTCCCACCCTGCATCTAAAATGTGCCGTCAAAAGGGCAGTTTGCGAATTTGCAATATGGTCTGGAACAAAGCTAAGAGACCAGAGAGAGCATTTTACACTGCCGTGAAATTTCAACATATGTGCGTTTTTACTAGCATTGAAATATACAGAAACTCTTTTTCGTCAATGAGTTATTGCAAACTAAGTACCACGTACTTAGAAAATAATTCAAATTATGTTGCGGTACTCACCGATATCATTTGAGTAAACGAAATTTATTGAACTATGACCTCTACTCCTGAGAAGCACAAAAATTTATTTTTTTGAAGTTTTTAAGATACAGCTCAGCTGTGGCTATATATACCTTTTATTCACAAATTTTATCTAACGATTGATAACATATCTGTATTCAAAGATTCAACTGATAAGCCAGTTTATGGATAGCATGTTCTCACAAATGACAAATGCCTTTTGACCTCTACATTCAAGATGGCGGAAGGTTAATGAAAAGTCGGCCATTTGCATGGCTGTGGGTAAGTGGGTTTCTTATCGTCTGACAAAGGCGGCTATTTCAAAAATGTACGTTTCATTAGCGGTGACAGATTTTAATAAAACGTTATCGCACTGAAATCGCTACCTTGGGCGTCTATTAGTCTCCAAGCAGACCCAACGGTTGCAAAAACAAGTATCAAACTGGCAGAAGGAGTTTTTTATTGCAACCCGGGTGCCTGACAACTTCTCTGGCTGACTGGAGCTTCTCTGGCTAGCTTGTACGATTTTGGCACCGTGGAGATCTTCTTGGAGATTAGGCGTCTGTGTGGATTGTCTGACCGTGAAGGTTATGTATTCAATACCATATTGATGTATATTGACCAAAGTTTGCGAGCCAGACAGATAGACACTGACACACAGACAGAAATACACACAGACAGACAGGCGGACAGATAGACAGACACACAGCCAGACACACCAAAAACATTACCATCGGCTTACAAGATAAGAAATCTATGTCCGATTTCTTCTGTTTGCGTTATGATACATAAGGTCAACATAACTAACCTGGCATATTATATCATATCATATCATATATAAAGCAATAGTCGGGCCCATTTCTAAAGGCCGGGGAACACGCCGGCGTCGCTTCGTAGTCACTCTCATCGAGTAGGTGATTTATCAAATAGCACTATAAAGACATCGCCCATAGAAACAGGTTTAGGAACAAAAACACTTCTGACCTTCTTATGGCGTCCGGCCCCGTGACAGTAGAACGTCTACAATCCCCCCGTGTTGGCTGAACTCCTCGCGGTCCGTTGTGCCCCTCGCCTGGTCTTGTCAGACGACAATTCCGCACTTTTGTCCAACTCCCTGCTGCGTGACGAAATCGGGCTGCGCGCGCAGGTTTCCTTCAGACGTCCCACCTATCGGAGAGTGTCAGGCAGTCGGTATCTGTGGCGAGATAGGACACAGTACAACTCAGTATTCTCAGACTTTAGATATGAAGAAAATAAAGGCTTAGTCTTACAGAGAATGCTTTTTAGTTTCATAATATATTTCAATTCAGAATTTTCGAGCAGGGTGTGGTATTGAAATGTTTTCTATACTGCAAGCAGTATCGTTTCAGCATGACACCAAAAAGAGTGATACAAAGTCATGATGTCCTTTCTGCTGCTAAAATAACATTCGAGAATTTCACTATCCAACCGACATCCTTTCCTTACAGCCATTCTTTACAGTAATCTATGGCTTTCTTTAAATGTCAGTGTTTACGCGCAATAGCAGTCCAAGGGCGAACAAAATGGCCAGGGATTAAGCTTAATGCTCCTCGAATAGGACGATACGCATAGTATGTTTCCCTATCCAGTGCAGATACAGCTGTTTGAACCTTAAAAAGATATCAAGGTTCTCTTGAACGGTTCTAACTGATAAACTTTCCTCAAATTCAGCCGCGCTGTCGAATTCAGGACAACGCCAAATAAGGCCAGGTCTGCAAGTCTTCAATAGTGGTAGAATAAACGACGTGACATCTGAGAATAGGTTATCTCAAAAAAAGAATGGTTGTGAAGATGGGGGTGAACCGTTCTCGTAAAG
Source organism: Branchiostoma lanceolatum (assembly GCA_035149815.1). Classification (NCBI taxonomy): domain Eukaryota; kingdom Metazoa; phylum Chordata; class Leptocardii; order Amphioxiformes; family Branchiostomatidae; genus Branchiostoma; species Branchiostoma lanceolatum. The sequence continues at coordinate 7,775,238 of CM068872.1, read as the reverse complement.
GGGTAACGATATTGCACAATACGTGATGGTACGGATCAATTCGCTAGACACACAAAAGTGAAAGTGATCTCGAACTAGTTTAGCTCACAGCTAAAAGCTAAAATTCCACTGGTCGTGAGAGAGAAGACAACCAGTACATGTATATACCAGGGAAATTCCACAAGCTCTTTTCGACAAGCGCAATGAACAGTAGACCACGGCTTAACGTCCCGCCCTAAGAACTGCAACCCTTTCCAGTAGCACACTGTTCCAGGACTTACATGTGGATGTTCAATTGAAGCCAACTGTTGATAACGTTATCAGATATTTCTTACGACTGTTTGAGCAGAAAGACATTCAGAATTTTCTAGAAATGACTATATATACTGTTGTGTGAGTTTAGCGAAGGAAGCTATCTATTCAACACAGTAGAAGCATAAGGGTTGTTAAAGGAAGTTAGGGCGTAGAAAACCCTAAAATGTAGAAAATAGGCCCCTGCAGTTCAGAAAACGCTACTAGGCGACCTACGCCACTTCCTCACGAGTGTAGGAGCTATCTACCATTAAGAAATCACGACCAAAGCATGAACAAAGCACGATATACCCGGGAGTCTTCCTACAGTACCATACAAGGCCACACACACACACACACACACACACACACACACACACACACACACACACACACACACACACACACACACACACACACACACACACACACACACACACACACACACACACACACACGCACACACACACACACACACATACACACACACACACACACACACGTACACACACACACACACGCACACACGCACACACACACACACGAAAACGTCTTGGCGAAGGTAAAAATCCGTATTCTTGGCGTTCACTGTGGCGCAGGTGTGACACTCGTATAGATAGATGACCCAAAATGTCCACACTAGAAGTTGAAACCTGTCCAACATCTAGGTCAGTGGTCAACATTGGAACCGCGCCCTGTGTACCCTAAGTATCGCTGCATCTTCCCATGTCCTTAAACGGGTCCATTACCCTTCCCATTTCCTCTATAGCTACACTTAGATGTCATCATCTCCGAGCTATCCCTATATCTCTTCAAAACAGCGGCAATAAAAAAAGTCCAGAGCCTCCAAGCAGGTGATAATCTCTTCGTCCGTCAGGAATATATCGGTAATATTCCATGACCCTAACGCCCTGTCTCACTCGTGTATAGAATGTTACACCAGACAGGCTGTTCCTGTACTCAGGATAACGTATAGCGTGGTATTCTGGCTCCATCGCTGATACCGAGAGATAAGGGACGGCCGTCTCGGTGATGGAGCGACGTTGTCCCGAGGCGAGGACCGATAGCCGTCCCGCCGTAAATCAGATGGTTAAACTCACCACCAGTTTACTCCTGATGATGCTATAGCTTACGATCAACTCTAATGATCGTTTTTTTCTTCTTGAAAGTGGCTAATCCGATTAAAAGGAATTTACGGCGATCGCTATGTCATCAAGCCTAGCGACAATGCCTTCTAACTGCAGTGTGGAGTAATGTGTTTTTAAGGGGCTGTACCCTCTTTTACGAGAAAAAAATCAACGGTTTGGTACACATACGGCCTCAAACTGACGAAGCGTGCACGTAAACGATGGAAAGTAGTTCTGTATTGCCATAAATATTTATTGCGTTCAGAATACGCTGGGCAATGTTCCATGTCTCTGAGAGGCCCGAGTTAGTCATTGCTTTCATGCTGGCCATAGTCACTCATTCACATGCAAGCCATCATAGAATGCCGGAATCCTTTCTTCACAGTAGGAAATGGCCTGAGAAACTACCACTTTGGGTAAAACCGTAAATGCGAATCTGCCCTTTTAGCCGGCGCAGCTTCGCTCTGTGGAGTTGTGCTGATAAGAATGGTTAGTGATAGCTTTCATACAGACTCAGCCACACGCTCATTTGGTACTCGCGAACTTAAAGAGAACCACGCGTGCGTGCGTTAGGATGCGGATAAAATGGGAGACTTTGTATCGCGCCTACGTTCTGTGTTGTAGGTGGGGAAGGGGGCAGAATTATTAGGTCGTTGTCGCGAGGTGGATACAAATGTCACCAATACTAGACACTAGAGTGACTTTGCCATAACCTAATTTCATCTTGCACCACTTCCTTGTGCACATGATTGCGGATACAAACCAAGCCAACAAAGAAACAAACACATAAACTGATAACAATACCTTCACATGCATGTAACAACTGAGCACAAATTCATTGCAAATTTGTTTTTCTAAACTTGTCCCACGACAGCTTATCACAGCTGGACCGTATCTCCACATGAAGCAAACAATCAGATGCTATACGTCTATGTTACTTCTGACAGAGATGAGCAGTTTCCGCTCCATACATGTGGAAGCAGGACGTTATCTCCATCAGCTAGCCAGCGACTGTACAGTTGATATTGCGTACTGGCTCCCTTTCAGTGATATGTCAGTGTCCTAGAAAGTTGGACAGTATAGAAGTCAAGTGTGTATATATAGGATGTCAAGATTGACAACTCTTCTGGCACAGCCTGAAGGAAGAAATAAGAATAGAACAGATGACCATGATCGCCCTGTAAGGACAGTGGCAAACTACTTGTTGACACTATTTGTTGACAAAACGGAGCTTTACTTATTAAAATCTAAAAGTGATCTGGAACCAGTTAAACTCAATAAACTATTCTACTGGTCGTGACAGAGACGACATACGCTATACCTTAAGATGAAAAGGTCCATTGTATCAGGGAAATTTCCCTAGCTCTCTCGACACGTACAGTGAACAGTGGATCACGGCTTAGCATCACGTCCTAAGGACTGCAACCTTCTTCAGTAGCATTACTGTCGGGTGAGCAATAGCAACCGGGATTCGAACTCACGACTTTTGAACCAGAGGCCACTAACCACTGTACTCCGCACGCTACTGTAAAAATGCACATTACTGCCTATATATCTGGCAGTATGAATGAAAGAAGCGTACTTGAGAGCATATTACATCCCTCTAGCACTTTTCATCTCCGCAAAGTTGGTGATGTCTTTTTGATTATGGAACAGAGAATGCAATAGTTTGAACACATTTTCAAACGTCTGGCCATACAGCTAGTGCTAGACTTTTCTTATTTTCCACCATTTTGTTTTGGTTGATCTCAGCTGGAAATCCTTCGCAAAACCCTAATTTGCCAGTAAGACATTGCTTCCGAAAGTTAACTGATACCTTAATCCAAAGGACCTTACATGTCTAACTTTCAATCCTCTGATAGATGGGTTCTCGGAGCCGTCCCCAAACACGGCTGTAAGACGGCTGAATGGCATTTACTGGGCCTCTGTTTGAAGTTTTGGAATCAATAAAGCTTTACATCCCCGGCAGAAAATCCGGATTACTCTCGTGACCCTTATTTGACGCGCGCTGGAGAATAGCTTCGTGTGTACGGGCTTTCGTCAGAACAGACCGCTCGTTCTGTTAATACAGGGGGCTGTGTGAGGTCGCCAAACACGGGTAGCTAAGGGGGGTTCTAGGTTTGCCATTGCTTTGCGCAAAGATTAGTTTTGACATTGATTTCCTCTAGTTATTTCACCGCCACGTCTCTTTTAGGCCATACTGATTTGGTTATACGGATGACATTCTCTGGGCACTGCAAAAGTTATGCGAGAATTCAAATAAAAGTTGCCTTCATCATGAAATCTAAGTGGTCAGGAAGGCTTTAGAAATAATTCAACTGACAGAACATGGTATACCATACAGTAAATTCTTTATTCGTTATTTCACATTTTCTTTTAAGACTTTGGAAAACCTCACTCGGGGCTAGAAAGACATTTTGTGTCAGGAGTACATGTAAGTTTACGATAAAATCTGTAAATTTTACTATATGCAAGAAACGAGGCATTATAAGATATCAGTATCCATTTTCCGATACTTTTTTGAAATTTACGGCATGTGTTTGCTCATTTTGTCGCTTCTTTGTACGATTTACAGCATGGTCGCATCTTTTTTGGAAACGGACGAAACTTGATGGGCGCGTGCACGTGGATGTCATCCATATAATGAAGTCAGCGCGGCCGTATGCCTGGACGTGTTGAACACATGCCTCATTCCTGTAAATTGGACCCAGCGGACCTTATGGGAAGCCGGCAATTACTTGGTCGGTAATTCTGTATGTATTCCTTTTGATGTTCGTACTGCTCGATCATGTGGGCTTTACTTCGACGCTTTTGATATTTACCCACTCTGCTAGCTCGCTGTCTTACTTTTCTGGACATGCTAGTTGCAATGGTGTTTGAAATATTCATGACACCCCAGTTTTAACGGTGGATTTTGAAGATGATCATGTCTGTTTGCTGCATTCCATTCTGTCCAGATGAGATTGAAGATGAACGTAACTTTATCACGGATGGTTCACGATATGAAGATAAACGCTCAGAGCTTTTCACCCTTTTCCGCCTGCTCAAAAGAATCTAATACATTCCATCCTATAGATAGATTCAATCACATTATAAGAGAATATATATATATCCCTTACTGTGTACAAATGGGTAAAAACACCAGTAGTGCCAACGATACGTTAAACTTAACGTGTTTATTTATTCAATTATACTTGTTCGTCGGTTTATTAATATGTATCCACTTGTTTGCTTGTATGTACAGTTGTAGAACACTTTACGTACGTCGCTGTACTTTTTTGTGCCACTAGATAGTTCCTTTAACCCGGCGGATTCGCTTCTAGCCCTTGAGTCACAACATACCGTCCCTACCGACCTGGCTTCACCTCATTTTCCGATGTGATATTGCCGTTGAAGATTGCTTGAGGTACCGAAATTGACCGAAGACTTCATTCCCTGATGAAATGCTGGGAAGTCGTGTCATATTCCGGGCGAAAATTGCACATGTTTTATGACGAGGTGAGAATCTCCAGTGGTCATAACCGCTTGCTGCGGATCCAGGGGATAAAGAGGTCACCCCGGGCTCAATTTGAGGAAGGGAAAAAACACATCAAGGCGGACATATTGGCAATTTGAGAGGCATTTACCGATCCGGGGAGCCGCTTGACTGACTTTATTACTCCCGGGCCTTGTGGGGTTCCCTGTGAGGGAAATCTATGACGGCATAACGATGTGTTAACATTCTGGATCAATGATATATACGTATCACGGAGCATCTAAACTGTTTGCCAACTCCAAAATTTGACTCACTGGAATTTTCGACTGAATCGCTAAGACGTCTCCAGCAGTTGGACCCAGTCGCTCTAGACACGTGACTTTATGCACGTGTGACGTCAGCAATGGGTCAAAGGTCGTTGGAAGTCGACATCGCCCCCCCCCGTCCCGATTGAGAGAATGTTTGCGCGCCCTGATGTAGATGGCCTCCTTTACTCCTCTCACAGAGTAACCGTGTTCGGCATTCAAAATATTTTGGGTTGGTGAACAGCTTTAATTCTCCTTAATTCAATTAACTCAAAAGAACTTGCATGCTGATGTCAAAATGCGGTTAGAGTATCTATGATTTGAAAAGAATGCTACTCAGTACAGGGTTTGCGGAGTTGTAGATATCTGCAGGTTGAGTGCAGTCTATCACGGAACAGTATGTATTATACCAATTTACATCGATGAAGGTTAGACATCCAGGTGATAAGATACAAAATACGAAAGTTACTAAAGCAACGATAGATTTTGTAAACGGTATCTTCCTGAGTCACTGACGAAAAATGGTGGATGCTATATGGAAAGTCTGGCCGTTAACAAAATCTATCCAGTTGCTTGAGTGACGTCGTTTGTATTTCGTATTAGCAGTATTTTTCAGTTTTCATTCGAGCCAAGCCAACGTTTCATACAAAAATGCTATCACAAATGTATTATACAACATTGATTATTCATTCTTTGACGTCCTTACTCTAAGGCACTGGATCATGCCCTTTTTCCATTCTGGTCGTATTTCACCTTTGTGTATTCAGCCGTTAAACCGTAAAGTAGACTTTATTCCCCACGACACCCCTACATAATGCACAGTGTTAGCCCCCAACACGTGAAGAAGAGATATTAAGTTCTATTTCCTACCGCTGGTGAGGTTTAGAGCCAAGACATGTTCGTCTAAAGAATTTAAATCGGGAAGAAAAGTTCACCACCACCTCAAAGATACAATACGAGTGTTTCTGCCATGGTCACGTCCTTGGTGTTGTTCACCTTGTAGCGCCTAGTGGCACATAGCTCGGCAAGTTTTCTTGCTGTTTCTGTACCAGGGTATATTTTACAGGGAGGGGCTGCTAGCCATTATCGTTTTATCGTGGTCCAAGCACTGGACCTGTAAGTCCCAAACTGTTTATTTTCTAATCGGTCCTAAACAAATACCGGGTTCATACCGGCCTGGTGCTGAACCACCATCCACTGAATTGTTTCGACCTTTGCTTCTTGACAAATACAAAAATGACACTTTGTGTATTGCAAATATCGTTATGTGTATATAACCCTGACCAGGTCTGATAAAACACTTTGTCAAAACTGTTAGCAATTCTTGGGACAAGGGGTGGTCGATAGTAGGCTGTTATATATATCCGGCTTGACAGACGGAGAGCTAGTGAAACTGTTAAATGCTCGGGTACGCTTTCACTCGCCATTACGTACTGAAGAGGCTTGTACTAGTGGGGAATGACCCCTTACGTTTGTTGGAATTGGAAATGACGCTGACGCTTTAGGGAAAATGGGTTTTCTTTACATCTGAAAATCACTCTAGACGTTGCAAAGGTAAAAGGTAAAGGTACTCCCACAGAATTTTTGAGGCTGTAGCGGGCAGTGGGTTGTTATCCACCGTGTCTTGGGTACGGTATTAGAAGGCAGAGCCAAACCCTGTCGTTCTACCACCTTTTTCCTCCCCAACCAAAGTCTGGTGCCCATTTTTATACCTGGTTGGAGTGAAGACAGCCGTGTTAAGTGCCTTTCTAATGGACACAGCAACTAGCTGGGATTGTCAGGAATCGAACCTGTGACCTCTCGATCTCGTGTCCTTTAGTCTGGCCACTCGGCCATTCGACGCCTAAGATTGTAATGTATCAGACAACACTATAGCCAAGTCCACAGTAGAATGTAAAATTGACACATTAGACGTACAATCCTCGAAATACAATTGCAGATAATTGGTGACTTCCTCCACGCTAGTTAAAGGGCAGTCAAACGATATCTAATAATTGACCGATTCTTCATCTGTCTCTATGAAGCATACAGTGTTTCAACTGACTCTGAGATACTGTCGACATGTCCCATGGCCCCAAAAAATCGCCGAAATCGTAAATATATTTCAACACTGGTATAAGTTATTGTTCAACGGATGAAAATAATTTTTTTCCTTATCATATCCATAAAGCACTCTGGGATTTTTGCATCCATGTTGATATAAAGTACACTAAAGCTGTTCCTTTGTAGATATGGGCTGTGGAGTAATATAGTGGGTACTATTTGGGGGACACGGTGTGTTTTTCTTTTTTGTCTTAATGTTATTGTGGATAAGGGCATGTGAGGCGTTCAGACAAAGTTAGAGATCACTGAGGTTTGTATCCTTGTGCCCAGTGGTCAACATGCCATAATTCCAATCCTAGACACACACGGTCACCATGACAAAGAAACAAACATAGAAACAAACACTCCAACCGATTATAATACCTCCGTTTTTCTTCCCTTGCACCCTCCTGTGTCTACAACATGTTTCGTTCTATAGCCAAACGCCCCACAACCAGCCCGCACAGTGTAAGTTACATCAAGCACAAAATTAACTTTCTCCTCGCACTTCGCAACCCTCTTATTTCTGACTTGACCCCAGAGTCCAGATCGATGGCCATCTGGTCAGTCGAAGTGCGTGAGGACTCGGGAAGTGCCAGGTTTGTGCCGGTAGCCCCCGCAACCTGTCTTATCTCGGTGATTTAGCTTTGGAAAGGTGTGTGACCCCCACCAACGCGCAGGGATATTACCTCATCCGTCTGTGCCGGCGTCACGCCCTACTCTGGAACGTTACCGAGGAAAGTGTCTGTTGCTTCGTTAACGGATGGACATGCATGGAACCTTCTCGTAAACTTTCTCAAGACTATGAATTTTCCATCCTTGGGCTTTAGGGACATGCATATGGCAACTGACATCTAACCTGGAAAAGAGGCTGGATGCTGTGAACCAATGAAATCTTAGATAAGATAACAACAAAGTATAGCCTGTGTGTGAAGTTTGCAAACAACATGGCAACATCCGAGAGAACTGTAGAGTCAGTGCCCTCTTCCAGGGACAAACACACGGACGGTCACTCAGGAACTCTAATGAACTTACCCTGCCAGTCTGCCGGACGGTTAGATTTAGAAATAGCCCGGTGCCATCTATGTTGCGGCTCCTGAATGCTAAAAAAAGAACGAATTGTCTATCTAATAAGCAAACAAATACAGAATAGACTAACTTGATACCGATGCTGTGAAATTATTTTGATACCATAGTAAGTGATTTTAAATGATTTGTGTAATGTTGGTTAAAACAAAGTGCAATATGTGCAGAGGGCACAATTCAGCCTTTGGCTGCAAAGCCTTTTTATGAATAATAAACCATTTGATTGATTGATTGTATAGGTAGTGACTAAAGCCTCGGTCACTCCATGGTTGGGAGTGGTTCGGGAGCTTGGTCAGATGTGGTCGGCTGGTGTCGAATATTTTGCAATTTCAAAAATATTCGGCTGTAGACGGGAGGTCTAGAATGGGTTGGCAGGTGGTTGGCTGGTGGTTGGCTTGTGGTTAGGAAGACAAAGGTCATTGTCGATTTTGGGCCTCCTGGTGTGTGATCTTGTTACTGCAGCGTAACTCCCGGTTTGGGTATACTGTGGTCTTGATTTTTTGGTGGCATACAGCTTTTGATGTCAGGAAAACTGGAGTAGGTTTGGGTCTCCTAGCAGCTTTTTTGGACCTGCAAGAGTGTTTCTTGTCTTGTCGGTTGATACCGGTTGTTTAAACATCTCTTATAACATTTCCGTGACCGCGTTTCTATCAACATTCAAAGAAAGTCTAAATTCAGGAGAACGTATCTGGACGGGTTCCAGAGTTATTTTGCACACCATCGCGCCCGGTCCGGGAGATTTCCCGCAGGAGCTCGGCGGGAATCTGTAAGACTCAGGCAGGGCAATATTGACCTGAAGTCACGGAAATCTCCTCGCCCCGGTAATCCATACCCATTTCGTTTTATCCCCTTTTCATGTCGACCTAGACATATATTGTTGGGAAGGATAAATCTTAATCTCAGTTTTAAAGGCGTTTTCTCTCGAATATGTTTCTTTTTACAGTGTTTCAGAGCACCATGAACTGTGCACTTATAAAACCAGGGTAACGTCGTGGTCTCGTGGCTCGGGTTGTTGACTTAGAATTTAAAGGTTCTTGGTTCGAAACCCTATCAGGCCCCAATATTGTGCCCTTGGGAAAGGCACTTTACACCTATTTCCTCGCTCGACTCAGGAGAAAATGAGTACCTAGCTTCGGTTAGGGACGTCCTCTCGGATTGGACGTAAAGCCAGATATCCCATGTTTAACGAGTCAAAACTTGAGCACATTTTTAAAAAAGCCACAATTATCGAAAAACTAAAGTAGGGGTCTTTTCCGATGTGATTGGATCAAACCTTACAGTCTGGTCCCCGGGTTGACATCTTGGAAAGGCAATAGTCGCCTGCTATGTGTCAATCATTCCATAAATATGGTAAGGCTCAAGGCATAAATATAACCTGGTGCCCTGTTTCGGTTCTTTAGATACCTACATAAACTTGAAGACAGGGCTGTCTGTACGCGTACAGAAGCTCCACACTCCGTGAACGATGGTAGCTTTCCCCTTTATAAGCACCGCCGACAGAGACTGATGTGCCACCGCGTCTTCCAGTCCATTTGCTCAAGCCGAATCATCTGTTCCGTTTCTCGGAACGCAGGGCGGTTTAAAGACTGAGCAGAATGGGGCGTGGGACTGCGATCTATGTGATGCGCTCCTGGAACGAGTTTCCGGCCGTGCTTTCACGCCACGACCGAGACAGATAAGGGACAGAAAAGTTAATGTTGTGTTTCCGATAACGGCGGTCCTGAAAAAAATTAGGGTCGGTAGGTAGGTTTTCTTCCTTCTTTCCTCTGGATGTCGGCCAAAGTGATCTAACAAAAATGTCATTTTCCATCAATCTGCGAAATAAAACTAGCCTCTACCAGGCTCCACAGGTTGCTGGAAAAATCGTAGAAATTGGCCAAATAGACGTATAACATGCTAGAGAAATTAGTCCGCTATAGAAGTTACAGTTTGCGACCTCTAGAGCTTGTCGGGACCGTGGATGGCAGATGGTCCCTACCTCCGTAGCAGACTCCCTTAGCATACTATTCACACTATTTGGCCAATTTCTACTATATTTCCAGCCATCCGCGGGGCCTGCAGGTAGAGGCTAAAATAAAACCACCGAGAAATTAAATGCATCTAGAATGTCCATCATGTTCATACTGTTGATGCTGAAGCCAATGCTACTTTTCCCTTGTCGTTTCACGTTTCGCTATGAAGGGCTGTTAGCTGCAGCCTTGAAAGATGATTAATGTTTAGGATTACTCGCATAGACAGGGCGTGCCTCGTCTCATGATCTTATCCTACAGACACGCTGTAAGCTGAGGAAACTCTTTATTCATAACTCATACATACACATGTGGCTCTTACTTTGGTAGGTCTTTCACCATTGCGAATTGTAAGCGAGGATTCTTTCACTGAGAAAGCGCTATTCTGCTCCATTGAAAGCTTAAGCAGTGTGGTTTTGAGCAGGAATAACACCAGGCATTAAAGTATTATCACGTTTTCCTTTGCATTGCCTGTTGGTACCATTGCCTCAACATCATATTTCAATAAACTTGAATGAAAAAATCCCTGCAGCTATGATATTGACTTCATCACATACTCATCCTTACCACGGAATATGCTGAATAACGAATGTTATTACTTTGCGAGAGGAGCAAAAGAGACTATCTACCTCAGGCCACACCAACCTTTTCTCAAAGGGAGAGGGGCGGTATCGACTTCCAACAACCTTTGACCTATTGCTGACGTCAGTTGTGAATAAAGTCACGTGTCCAGAGCGATTGTGTCAGACAGCTTGATATGACTGAACGATGTAGTCGATGGAGTCGATTTGTTTTTAGTTGACTCTCCTTCAAGAGAACCTTTCCATATCTACATGTATGGAGCCCCTTATCTGTTGTGCCGACAGCATACTGCAGAGGATGTTTTGTCTGGTTGAAGAATATCAGTACATTCACCACGCCTATTGACGCCGAGTGCATGTCTTTCTATATAATGTGTTCTTTCCACATTCATGGTCAGCAAAATGGCTCACCATGGCTCGGTACCGTATCCAAGTGTAGCTCTCCTTAAAGTATATCACTACATCTTAACCACACTTATTATTGAAACCATAAACGTATATTGGCACACAGTACTTTATCTTCCCTGCTACTATCATCAGCATCTCTGTTCAACATGACTGCGTAACTTATCAAGTGGAAGTTCTTGTACCGTACTTCCGAAGCACATCGTGTCCTAATGTCCCCCACGTATCTTATCGATCGGGGGTTGACACAGAGATCTCCACATGTATGTACAGTATGTAAATGGCTAATCTGCACACTGTGGTCCAAGGGTCGTGCATCAAAGCCTTATCTCCCTGCAGACTCGCGGGAGGAGTCGCCGCTCTTGGGTTAACGGATGAAATTGAAAACTGTTATCAGATCGGCCTAAAGGAAGGACATACATCAGCTGTATATCCGGAACACTGAAAGTAGCCATTTATTCATCCCCGTCCTGCGGCGAGGCAGGAAGTGGTGATCCTCCCATCGCCATGTGAACTTCTCCGGGTATCTGAACTTGATGGATGGATATTAATAGGCTCTCACACGGGCAAGGCTTCACCTCAGACGAACCACCACTTTTCAGGCTTTCGCGTCTCAAGTTGAACGACGTGACGGAAATGAATTATTTTTGAAAAGCAGCAAAAGATATTTCTCGCTGTCCGTATTTTTTCCAGTGACTCCAGCCAGCCAACTTAGAGAGAAGTGTTTTATGTCTTATTCTATTCTATTCTATTCTATTCACATTTATCTATTACGGATGGGGAAAAGAACAAAATGCTTATAATAGTAAGTCCTCTCCGCAAAAATATAAATATGAATATAAAATAATTACATTGAGTGAGAACGCATGACTAGCTAGGTACTCATTTTCACCTGAGTCGAGTGAAGAAATAGGCGTAACGTTAAAGTAACATAACACATTAGCATTGAACTTATATATTGAAGGAAATTAAAAATTACACACACATAGACAGAACCATCCAGGGAGTGTCGCTAATAATGAGGTGTGGTCCACTGCCACTTTTCAATCAACGCTTCATTATTCCTCCACAAACAGAGCACTAACCCGGCAATTGTTCATCGGCAATAACAATAACGTTAACGGCCCTATGCACATCGCGGTCCCACGTCTAATCAGAGTTCCTCCGATACTGCAAAGAACACTATGCAAATGTTACAGCAGCATGGAGCGGATGTTAGTGAAAATCTCAGGGTGACTTTCCTCGTAACGCCCATTTCTTCCCCTGGGAACAATCTGCGACAAATTGATATTTCTCGAATGGCACTGTTGGGAGTTTGTTGCCCAAATGCGAAATAACCGTACAACTTTCCTATACATTCATTTGCGTGCGTCCCGCCATAATTATGTATTACACATTTTCTCAATTGATGTGAAGAAACAGTGAAGTTAAGTGCAATGAAATGGAACACAGCGTACATATTTCACAACTTACAAAGATAAAGTACATTGATAATTTCAACATTTGTTGTTGTTCACATTGAAGTGCCTAGTGGCACATATGTCAGTGTCTTTACTGATTCAGTTGCTAGGTTTATTTTTACAGGGAGGTGTTGCTAGACCTTTCCCTTTAACTCGAGGCTCCTCTCTGAACACGGGCCCTCATTTTACGTCCCTTCCGAACGACGGGTGCAGTCCCAATCGAAATGTCCTGTCCCAGCTGCAGGGTTTGACCCGGGGTCTCCCTGTTGCCAGCTAGTTGGAACCTGGAGCTCAACTGTGATGCTGCTACCAGTTGGCTGCAGGAACATCCCTAAATGTCAACATTACAGCAGTATATTACTTGATCGTCTCATTGACACACAGTCGTGCAATAAATTTACATAATCATTAGAAACGTCTCCTCATGTCAGAGCATCTTCATGTCATTAAGATTTGCCAATAAGCCAGTCAACGAATGACCTTCGATTTTACCTATGAAGACATCAATATCAATTATGACTGCCAAGCCTATCATCTACAAGAGGAACGATGTTGCTCAGTAACAATGACAGAGTCGAAATCCTTACATAAGTCATGTAAACATACCTGTCCTTGGTTCTGATAATACTGCTGTAAATCTACCTTCAGATCTGTTTCTCTGAGCTCGGGTGTTACGTGTACTCTCGTTAGTCCATAGCAATTAGATTGTGTGGATGACGTTCCTTGCAGACTCAAAATGTAATGCGAGAGCATACAAAAGATGGGCAAAGTTTCAATGTAGAGACCGTAACGCTGTGAAAGGGAAAAAAATAGTATCTCAGCCAACATGTCTTTTATTCCTGTATCCAAGAAGTACAGGAAGTGGCACTGGTGTTGTAGCCTAGTATCACTTTCCAAGTTGGCAACTACACTCAAGGCTACCACACGACGTATTTCCCACTTTCGGCATTTCTTATCATGTTGAAAATCGCCAGAGGGGGAAGATATTTCTTGTGTTGTTTAGGCGAAAACCAATGCTCGCGCGTTCGTCTTCCATATAATGTACTTGCTGTGGCCTTATGTAGCATTGAAAGGCTATCAGTACTATCTAAACGTGCATCGTCCAATTGAAACCACAGGTGATGATAATGTAATAACATTGGGTCAGACTTACATTGCAAAAAAAAGACAGGGAGACCATTTAAAAGTGTAAAAGCTTCTACCATTACCATCATATGATACGGATAAGTTGGTCCATGAACAGTGGAAGGCCATTCTCAGTATCACAAAGACTACCACTACGCAGTGTTTGAAGGTCGGTGCCGCGCAAGGGATTTAGCCATGACCAGCATCATCCCATATGAAGCTTCGAGTAATATACATATAATGGCCTTTTTGCCAAAGCTGTGATAATTTTTCTAGGACACTAGCTAAGTGTTGATGTGATTGCACAGACGATAAAGCTAAATCATAAAACAGTCGGGGTACTTTGAGCGCACTTCCTTGTCCCTAATCTCTAACAGAGTGATTGTTGTCTGCTGGAAATGGAGATCGCTATCTCTGCCGGAATGAGGTAGCCAGCAATAGAAGGGTCGATGTCTCTGGTTCCAACGTTTCCGCAATAACGATTTCCGTTAGGAAAGCTCTCATCCACAAAGAGACTAATTGGAAATCGGAGCGATCCCTCCTCTAGTAGGGCAGGCCTCAGGGTGGTGTAAGGCTTAAGGAAAAATGTGTATATTTCCGGTTACCCGACCAACCCTAGAAAACCCCGCCGACCCTAGTCTTTTTGGTCGACCGCTGACAAGGGACATAGAAGTTCTCGATCTGACATCTGAGTGATGAAAATTCAGAACAGAATTCCAAGTAGTCTTGAAACAGACTAAGGCTTCCCGTACCTCACAGTCTGTTAACAAATTAAGGCTTGAACAGTTGATATAAAAACACTCTGATGTACGAACTTAACTTGACGCTTTACTGAATGTATATATGTATAATTACAATGTGATTTTTTTTAAATACCACTGTCCTGATGCAGTTTTACATTGTTAAACACTGTATTGTTGGATCTCTTTGGCTAAAATCTAACAACAAATAGAACAAAAACACTACCGACCAAGCCTAATGTTTTCGGTGCCGAAATCCGGAACACAATGTTAATTTTCCTAGGCCTTAGGGATTGAAGTGTGAAGGACCGTTCCACCACTAGTCGTAAAGCATGGTGACAAGGACAGAACAAACAAATGACGTGAACTATATTGTGGGACAACTGTTTTGTTGACTGCATTTATGGTGTGTTTAACGTAGCTGAAAACAGGGATTTATTGCATCTTATTCACATATACATATGATTTATTGTGAATCGGGCAAATATCGCATTGCTTATTAATCCCTCTTCGCAAAACAATCAATATAGATTTTTTTTTTAAACATTGAGTAAAAAAACCATAATTCAACATACGTAAAGATACAAGATGGATAATGGAAAAGTAAACGTTAACAAGACATGTTGGTGTATGATTAATCACCAAAATCACCCCCGTACAATCAATCATACAAGTCTGAACAATATCGAAAATGTTATAATTATGAAAATGAAGTGGATCTTCGTAGTAGTGAAGAACACGATATATTGTCATTGTGTTGCTGTAGATTTACAATGTTAGAAAGAGATGGTAGTATACTTCTTTGGCTGGTATAAAGTGTACAGTGATCCTTGGCATCAATACTTCATAAATTTAGATCAAGGTATTTCCTGGCGCACCCAAGGGTAACATTTGTGGTCATAGTAGGTACACATCATCTAGAAGTGGTCAGTTGAGCCGAAGTTATGAACATCGTTATCCTGTCAATGACAAATGCAAGCACGTAACAACGAGACAAAAACTTTGCTGAGAATTTTTTCAACCTTCTGACAAGCTGGTCACAAGAAGGTCTCACTTCCATAGACAGTAGTCGCAGTACCCTACTGATGTCACCATCTCCCCATCAATACTATATACACACTACATGTAGCATGGAAGTTCATCTACATCAGGGGGCACCAACCTTCTCTCAAGCGAGACGGGGACGATATCGACTTCCAACAACCTTTGACCTATTGCTGACGTCACACGCGCATAAGGTCATGTGTCCAGTGAGTCAGTCCGATTTCTTTAAGTTGGCGAACAGTTTAGATTCTCCATAAAAGATACACACACAACGTTGTTCATTCACCTGCTAGATATTCTTTGATGAATATACGTCGCAATTTGACCACACCACAGAAAACGTGACTTAGCTAGGTAAGTCCATACGTTCAGATGTTTAAGCCATGACAAACACTCAAAGACGACAGCACTGATTCTCTCCTCAAGTGTTGAAGGTCACAAGCCCCTGACATACTGTTTTGAAGAAAGGCCCCTGAGTTCACACCATTGCAATTACTTTTACCACAGCGCATGTAGTGGTCCATAAACGAATCAATTAGTTCTCATTCATCCTCGATATGCCTCTTTTCGACCTTACAATTCGCTTCGCCAATTCGTTAAACGTCATTAATTTTAGGGCCGCATTTTTCACAGTATGTACGATGAGGTGCATGTATTAAATCAGTGTCTGGTATGACGTAGACCTTTAATGTGTTGGCTACATTCCAGTCTACGCACTATCTCCAACAACTGACGTAGGTTTCAACAGGAGATCTTTACGGCGTATTCTTCAAAACCATATGTGCTCTACATGTAAGGGCACGTTCACATTCGACGTAGGTTGGTGTCGATGTTGGTGTCGTAGGATTTTCAAGTATCCTTGGACGAAAACAATCCCGACAAGGACCGAATACTGCCTTTTCGATAACAATACAGCTGAATTTTGTACGATACTTGCACGACTATTCCAATATTGCCCTTAATTTGGGATCGTACGACGTTCGTACGACGAATGTGACCGCGCCCCAACTCATAATAAGTCATACGAAGAGCGTGATGAAACCTAGAGTGATCTCCATCTTATGATAGATAATCTACATGTCCTCTGTCATACTTGTATATGTCCTTGGGCATCCAAATAATGGTAGTCTCATAAAATACTTCAAGGAATCCATGGGCAGAATAATTCATTAGCTGTTAGCCTATCACGAGCAAACAGGTACACGCCAAGAGAATCTATGCACATTTCGCCGTCCCAATCCCTTCCCCAAAGTATATCAGAGACTAAAAGAATAGAGCATCGATCGAATCAGTACATCATATACATTCACTTTCTATACATGTACATACGTGGCAGACTCCCCCCACCCGGCTCTACTCTTTTCTAGATCCGGTTTGCAATAAATGTTCCTATTGTCCTCGTATCTACGGACCATCGGAAGACTTTCGAGAACTCTAGATCCTCCCATATGTTACTATCCATCTGAATGATGCGCGCATCCCCTCGTAAAGAAGCGCTTGGGCGGACAAGATTACCTGCTGGTGAAGTGTTTCCCCAATCAGCCACCATCCAGGACCGGCCGATAGTTATGATTTTCCAAGTACAATGGCGTAGGCGTTTCTATTTATTGCCTTATGTCATAAGATGTTCTTAAAATGCCTCTACTGACATGTTAATCTTAAGCTTGAAGAAGGCAATCTTATATTGAGTGGTCGCCGGTCGTCGAGATCTTTGTCATATTAATGTAGATATTTCCCAGGTTCGGTATGATCAAAAATCCATTTTTCTCCTTGCCATAAATATCTCGGGCGCCCATTCATTCAACAATTCAGCAAGCCGCTGTGTTCGTAAATATTTATTCTCTTATCCGATATCCTGCCTTAGCAACATTGAATAAGGGCGTCCTTTATCAAAACCTACGTCCTTACAGAAACCAACGGTGTCTTTCAGAGAAAAGCGCACTAGGCTCTACCGCCTAGCGCTGCGACATGGAGCCACCATCTGGCACTGGTGCATCGGAATAGCTGCAACATGAACGTCGGTCGATAAAGTTGGGACGGCTGGTGTGAGGAGCAGACGGTCGTTACACAAGTGTCAGCGGGTCGGGGTTGTGCACGCGGGAGTCTACACAAATCACACCAACGCACAAGCCTTCTGCAGGTCTAGAAAGCTTTAGATGGCGCAAACTAAAAAGATTTCTTTACAACTTCGCGGTTTTACGCGAGATGAGAGAAATCTTGCAAGAAGAAACGTTGGAATGCATCGGTAAGAATTGCAGATACAGAATCATGTAGTCCAGGCGAGCTTGATGGTAGAATGTGGTAAACATCTTTTTAAACTGAACAATCATTAAACTCTCTCGAATCCCTTAGACTTTTCAGTTATCATCCCGTTAGACTAACAAATGTACATCGGGACGACAGTTATTTTTCTACGGAATCCGTAACCAGACATTGGTACTTACGGTGACACCGCGCCGTCGGAAGTCTAACGCCACACAGCACGCCTGTTTTTCTCCGTTTGTCTCTCCATGTATTACGAGATGAAATGTGCACACGGAACTATCCTGTAGGAGATATAGAAGCTCCAAGGAGAGATGAGTGGCTACCTTGTCAGTCGGTATCCATGTCGGCGGATCAGACTCGCGCCGACAGCGCCGGCCAAATGCATGTCCACGGCATTCTCTCACCGCAACATGTATCGATAACCGGAGGGTAACGAAGGGGGTTTCCGGGAACTCAGAACTGATTACGTTGGTTGGTCGAGCGGGCCTACATGTACTTGCTGGCAGTGCTTCGACAGATCGTGTTGTATACGGTTATGTTCGCGTATATAAGGATGATATCCCAATATCCAAATATTGTGTCAGAAAAGATATTGTATGAAACGGGCAAAATTATGATGCAACGTTGACCGAACATCCTACAGAAACCGTAATGAATTCCATGCCTGAAAACATATTGCAACTAGTTACCAGTCTGGTCAAGGGTGAAAAGGTGTGTATTATGAACAGCGTTGAAATCGTCTGCAAACGTAAGTCTTCAATGCTAGTTTCAACTACATCGCCATTGGACCCGAGCCAAACCATACTTCCAATTCTCCAAGTATCCCATTACACCACTCCCGCCTTATATTAACAGAACTGCGGGTGCACACCAAGACACTTAAAGCAAACAAATTCATAAACTCCGTTTTCACGGAGGTAAAAAGACCGCAGATCCGTTTCTCTCAACCCTTTTGGTCCTTTGAATCGTCTCGTTCTTACAGAACACCAAGCTTTCAACGTTACAGAAGTAAGACTGCAGTTCGACCGCGCACTGTCCCTGGGGCATCTGAATTATGCACGTCCTAAAGCGTTCAGTCGTGTCACAAGGAGAACCCGGTATAATTTCATCTGAGCGGAACAAAAGTTGTGCAGGTGTGTGTCCTCTGTGGAGGCAGTCATTATGCCGTTTAAGTTGAGATAGATCACTCCGCGCCAGACAGCGCGGTGCCAATCAGACGTCATCATTACGCACGCTGCTCCGGGAAGGAGACAAGCCACGCAAGCCAGGGGACGAGAGTCAGTGGGGACCCTTGGACAACGTGAATAATGCCAGTAGTATGTCAGGGCTGGGGAAGAGTTCGTAAATATGGAAAGTAGAAGCAATGTCACACAAGGGTTACTTAAGATATGTGTTTTAATTTTTGAAGTCTCGCATGTGTTTCAGTACTTCTTGTTTACTTAATCCGAGTTTTTCTCAGAAATTGTACATCTCTAAATTCACTGGCATAAGCCGTTAATTCTCCCTCCCTTACATTTAGCTAAACGACAACGTGTATAATAGTATGTCTGGGGTGGGGAAGAGTTCGTATATATGGAAAGCAGAAGTATAACAGTAGGTTGTAGGGTCATTGACCTCTTGCCACAGTCCCGGATGTAGCCTAATAAACTCTTAACCTGAATGCGTTCCCAAAAGATCTCCTGTCCGGTTTGGTGAAGGGTCCAGTCCGGCCCAAACTGGTGTGGTCACGCCCTTCTGACCTATGTTCTTCTCCAATCAGAACCAAGTCCAAACATCCGACCAATCACACAAGACTAATCACGACCCGTCAATCTCTGCTAATCCGGAGGGTTGTGAGATATACTGTAAATGCATTTAGTTCGCGCTAAGGGGGAAATGGAGTGTTCGCGGTTGTTTTAAGTTTGCGGCAGCGCTATAGTCTTGGACAAAAATGTTCGCGGTGAAACGGTCGCCGAGAAAACCGCGATCATAAAGCCACCGCGAACATTTCTGCATGTATATTTGTAGTTCCGAGGGCTTGTGGCTGGGGGAGGGAGACGGCTAGGAGTAATGTCACACAAAGGTTAAACAAGACAGACAGGTGAGGTTTGCTGTAGGTAGGACAGATGAGGCTTCTCGTAGGTAGAGATTAGACCAATAAGGCCAAAAGATGCTACAGAAAATCATCCTCCTCCTATAATCTTTCGTGTCCTTTTAGAGATTTCCGTCATATAAGATACATGTAATAGACGAAAACTCAATTGATGACCTAACCATACATTGGCGTAACGTGTATTGCAAATGCCCTGCACTGTACTGTAATGTCGAACGTACACGAGTAAAGGAGTTTATTGGAGTAACAACTTTCCTTTAGTTGCCTATCAAAGTGACAGCTACTTTTCCAGGAGAGTGAAATACAATATATGAATAACGTAGAATTGCAATCAACGTACAGATAACATAAGGAATACAGTAACAAACAATGATTTCAAACTAACAAAGCGTATGGGTTTCAAAGTACATTGTATGTGTTTCAATTTTTTGGAATCTCCCATGTGTTTCAGTAGTTATTGTTTAGTAAAGGTTACTCTTAACCCGAGTTCCTCATCTCACCAGCATAACCCGTTAATTTTCCCTCCCTAACATTTAGCCAAACGAGCCTCCCCTCCCAGTAGTGTGATTGCCCATCTGCCGCGGACATGTTTCTAAATGAAGTGTTGATTGGCTTCATTTCGAGAGGCTCAAGAGGAGGGGGGTTTCTCGGACCGTGTTGACCGTGTAAAAATGGGCGTCTCGAGTCACCAACTTTCCTTGTAAAACCCGTCCGTTTTGTTACCTCCGTGAAAACGGTGTGTGTGTTTGTTTGTCTTGATGTGAACATTGTAGAGTGACAACCTGCCAAGATGTAAGGCGGGAATGGTGTAATAGGATGCTTGGAGAATTCGAAGTTTGTTTTGGCACTCGTCCAGGAAGGAAGTGATTACGATGGCTACACACACACATTTATGTCAGGTCGTTATAATTATGGGTACCCACTTTTTAATGTTTGAATGAATATCCAATCGGCTATTACCACAAGGTTAAATGCTCTAAGTACAGGGGCAGGTATTCCTATAGAGTGTAAAATAGAGTCACACTATTTCACGCCTGACCCTAACCTGCTATAGATTCTGAAACTTAAGCGTGAATTGCAGCTCCAAGATACCAAATATATGTTGTTTATACTCTAAAGCAGAAAACTTTTTGTCACCTCCTCTCACTGTCCAATTAACCTGAGCGTACGTTTTCTTTTACGGCCATATATTTTCCAGCTAGTTAGAATTCAAATCAAAGATAGCTCACAGGTAAGCCCTTCAGACTAATGACGACGTTCGGTGCATTTAAAGTTCAAGGATTCATTCCTAAGATGAGAAACGGCCTCGACTTGCACGAGTCAAACTTTACAAAAATCCTATATACTAATATGAATACAGACCTCTTACAAGCGTTTCATCACCTCTTCGCATGACCATAATCTACCCACTACGAAACATTATAACAATCCATGGACAACTTTTTCTGTAAAGGTAGTCCGATTGCCTTTTTTGAGGCCGTAGGGGCAGTGGGTTGTTACCTGTGTGTAGGATATAGTATTGGAAGATGGAGCCCTTCCCTCTTCTTCCACCGCCCTTTACCTCCCCCAACCGACGTCAGGTAGCCATATTAACACCTAGGAGGAGTGCAAAATGTCTTGTAAAGTGTCTTTCTCAATGACACAACGTGCAGGCGGGAATCGAACCCTTAACCTCTTGATCTTGTGTCTTCTAACCTAGCCACTCTGCCATTTGACGCCACAGTTTCGTCTAACAAACAACAAACAAACAAACAAACCACCGGCCGTGAAAACATCATCTCCTCGGCAGCAGTAATAATGTTCGCCCCCTTAGATTTTTAATAAAGCTAGCAGCACATCAGCGTGAGCATATTTACGCTCAGTTGCCGGCGTTATTTCAATACTGATAACGCAAATAGCCTCTTATGGATTTCTCGTTCGCAAAAGATTATTACAGACCTCACCAGATCCCCGAGGCAAGGCAAGTGTAGTATTGCCTATTGGAAGAGCTGCCGAGGATCACACAAGCGTTCAGTGGACGCATCTATACCTGGACGGTTTTACAGGACTGGTAGCCACCGGAAGAGCAAGAACAAGATGAGTAGCTTCGCGCACACGGTTTCATCAACACTTTGGTCATAAATCAAAATGATAGGCGTCCTCCCAAACGCCATATCCCGATCACACTCTAATACCAATTGTAAAACGTGGACAGTATTTTCGTCTCAAATCAACAAAGGTCATCATAGAAGATTGTATCTTCGATACGTAGTAAAGCGGATTATGAGACAGAATGGTATATTCGGCAGCACTGTTGTCTTATACAACCCGGTTGTTTGACGTAGTTATGGTTGTGAAAAATTGCTTCATTTTGAGCGAGCACTTCCTCAGAAGTATAAAAGAGTGCTGTTGCTTCAATTCTTGACAGAATCTTAACTTTGGACATGTAAAACCTGCCAAGATCTGACCGGACAAAATTGTCTATCGACCCTTGTCGTAAACATTAATGAAAGTGTTCACAACAGAAAGTATTCCTAGATACCTTCCACTGTAAAGTTCCCACGCTGTGTGTATGTATATATATATGCATGGAGTGCAGCTATAAAATTCCTGCAGAACTGATTTCATTTGTACACACGTGCGATCGAATGTGGGCTTAACGGTTTCATTATAGGTTCGTGTGCTAGATGGTCCCAAATCGCCGTCGGCTGCCATCTGCATGATCATTAAAGAGGCCAGATCGAATTTTATGGGTACTTAAACATCTGCAGCAATCCTGAGCGTCTGTTGCAAGTCTTGATGTTGTTAGTTCAAAACTTTACCTCAGAATCACCAAGAACAGGCAGCTCGAGCCGTGTTCAAGTTGTATCAGGTACGGTGTCGTCTGACACTTCTGTCAATCATCATCACCAGGGGAGAAGACAGGAAAATCTAAATCTACATATTTATTGCATTCCTCTGACCGAAGGCTACTGAAAAATATCTATAAATATATGTAGAATTACAAATCCATAAATTGCAAATCGATACACGAATTATTATAAAAGTTTTGTTTTTATATTTTATGTCAGTTTTCCGTCGTGTTGTTTCACCTGACGCATTGATTTGTCCCATATCACATCGATATGTCCAACAGCCTGCTTTAACTCGGTCGTCTACACCACTAATTACACCTCCTAAGATACAGAGACAGGTATGACCTATATCAGAGGAGCTGTGCTGTTCCCAAGGGCCCTTCAGGGCGATGCTGACACCACCATTCAATACACTAGGGCGGCGACCTCGCTACGACCTAAGATTTCACAGTTCGGTCAACGAATTTCATTCATGAAAAACGACTTATTTTACGCCTTGTGTTTTTTTTGTCCTTTCAGTCATACTTTTACATTTTGATATTCCAATTATGATATTCCAATTATGAAAACAAGTGTTACACAAATCCACTTTAGGTTTCAGTGCGATCGCTGTCTAGTGGAATGAGGGCGTAAAGCCCCTCTCTCACTGAAGCTGCGGCACGTTGGCGACCTCGCTGCGACCGGGCGATTTGACAAAGCGCTAAACGAATTTCATCGATTACTAGTGAAAAAAAACGAATCTTTCTACGCCTTCTGTGTTCTGTTGTCTTTTTAGTCATACGTTTTGCATTATATTCCCGGTCCCATTTTAAAGTCAAGGGTAACACAAATCCACTTTAGGTCGCAGCAAGGTCGCAGTGCGATCGCCGTCTAGCGGAATGAGGGCCTTACCCATGCCGAAGGCGTTATTTATGTGTGCCGGGTCGGTTGGGCTTGACGTACGGAGCGGAGGGCGCACCAACCCGTCAAACCTTCGACCCATGGCCTAGTTCCTCTCCACGTGTGTTTAACGTCCAATAATTGAACTATTTAGCACTGTCACATTTGCAGTGGGCGAGATATTGGTGAACCTCACGTGGTTTTCAATCATAACTTGATAATTTACACATCATTGGCGTTGATGTATATATGGCAAATGCGGTGTTATGATAAACCCATAGACCCATGTTCACTGGACAATTTTACTGAAGAGTAGATAGGCAGTTAAATTATAGTACAATGTAAATAGCTTCTTAATTCCGGTATTAATGCAAAGATAGCCATAAACTAGGTATAGATACCTGTAGCATCCAGCAGATATAGATCTTTTGCGATATACTTTCAAAAGTGAAGTTTTTATCTCTTTGTGATAATCTGTTGAATGATTGTGATTTCTGACAGCCAGTCGAGGATGTGACGCTTCCATCATGAGCGGGTGATTTTCCATCCACGTACCGTCCGGGATGTGGTGATAAATACGGGCCCTAATGTACCGTGGCCGACAAGTACAAGCATGGATGTATTTCGCGGCTAAAGCAGGGGTGTGTTGTGAAGCTAAAGCAGGGCTGTATTGTGCAGCTAAAGCATAGGTGTGTTGCGCAGCTTCAGTAGGGATGCCACTAAGCTAAGTGAAGTACAGGTGTATTGCTCAGCTAAAGCTAGGGCCTTGCGAAGCTATAGAAGTGGTGTGTTGCAAAGCTGAAACAGGTGTACTAAAATAGAGGTGTGTTGCGAAGCTGAAGCAGGTGTGTTGCGCAGAAACACCAGGGATGTAGAAACTTGTTGTTAGTTGTCGGCCACGGTAGTGATGGATTCGGGCCTGCTGAAGGGCACGCCACCCGGGACCTCCCTCCCCAATTGTCGAGTGGTATTCCAACCACGGAGCCCGCGCCGCCGGGGATAGTTTCCCGCCATGATAGAACGGATCACTATGGTAACGGGGGGAAGGGGCGCTTGTTTTCCGGCGGGGGCTGGCTTGAGAGCAACTCTGATTTATCACGACGTTAGCAATGTGATTTCTTACGGGTAACTCTCTGATTATCGCAGCTATGGAAATAATATTGTTTTGAATAGAATACCTCCATTTATTGATCTTCTTTAGTTTAAGATATTGAGACCTATAGGCTATATTATGCGTGGAGGATGATGGTGCATTTGAAGATGTCTATGCCGTTAGAATAAAAATGTAATAAAAATGCCTTTATAACATTCTTTTAAGATAGGAATATGTGTTCCATTGACACAATACTAAATTTCAAAAAATAAGTCTTGCTCTATAATCGTCTGGATGAACCAAATAGCTGTATGGGCAATAATCTCCTCCTCAACATCCTGACTGCATAAGGTCGTCTGAATGATTTCTAACTTGTCCTCAAAACACGATCACCAAATAGCGTTGTCTGCTTCGCTTCTCCATTGAAAACTTCCATCGTTACGATGAACAACTTCAGATCGATTCATCTTTCTCATTTTGTATTCATAACGTGAAACCCCTGAGCTCGTGTCGTAGAAGTTCCCGTCGCATCCACCATAGTGACCAGCTTGATTTCCATGGCAGATTGTCAAAAAGTGAAGGCCCGGCTGACACTGACATTGACGTCCTCGGTCGTGCAGTCAGATCGTATGTGTATGATGTACGGTTGGCTGAGACAAATACTGACACTACTAGCCTTAGGATCGACTTTTATCATGTGAGGTTGTCGGGAAAAGTTCTATCCAAGCAATATCTGACGGGACATCCATCGTCTAGTGCCATTGCCGTGACAATGTCATCCGTCTTACACTTCACACTTCCGGTCGCATGTCTAACGACAGCAATGAGTTACGGCATTTCATCGTGTGGAAATGTTCTAGAGGCGGAAGAAATGGTGTGTATGACAGATTGGCAAGAATCATTACTTATTTGAAGATTAGTATTGCTGTTTATTGCCTAGTGTGGCTACTCTTTTCCAAAAGTTTGCAAGGCAATTATCTGCATTTTAAAAAACGTGAATATTGCTTCCCTGTCCATGGTGCTGAATAACAGCTACTGTTGTCTCCCATTGCGGAATAACAATAAGTGGCCATTGCTGCCCCTGTCCATGGTGCTGATTAACAGTTATGTGACCATTGCTGTCCCTGTCCATGGTGCTGTATAATAGTCATGTGACCATTGATGTCCATGTCCATGGTGCTGATTAACAGTTATGTGACCATTGCTGTCCCTGTCCATGGTGCTGTATAATAGTCATTTGACTATTGAGGTCCCTGTCCATGGTGCTGAATACATTGCTGTCTCTGTCTCTGTCAGTGATGTTGAATAACAGTTAAATGACCATCGCTGTCCCTATCAATGCGGAATGATATCAAGTGGCCATTGCTGTCCTTGCCCACGGTGTAGAATAACAGTCATGTGACCATTGCTGTCCCTGTCTTTGGTGCTGTATAACAGTCATGTGACCATTGCTGTCCCATTTCGTTGTGTCGAATAACAGTACGCGTCAATTGCTGTCCCTATCCATGGTGACGAATAACAGTTATGTGGCCATTGTTGTCCCTGTCTATTGTCTGAGTAACAGAACGCGACCATTTCTGTCTCTGTCAGTGATGTTGAATAACAGTTTAATGACCATTGCTGTCCCTATCAATTGTACTGTCCCTCTCATTGCGGAATAACAGTTATGTGACAATTGCTGTACCTGTCCCTGGTGAGGAGTAACAGTCATGTGACCATTGCTGCCTCTGTCGGCGATGCTGAATAACAATGAAGTGGCCATTGCTGTCTCTATCAATGGTGCTGAATGACAGCTATTGTCATCTCTCATTACAGAATAACAATAAGTGATCACTGCTGTCCATGTCTATGATGCTGAATAACAGCCATGTATTTTTATAGCGCGTTGACAGGTAGATATATATCTAGCATGAATGTAGGGTAGCTGCACATTTCAGTCGTAATCCGTCTCTTAATTACCACACGTCCATCACCACACTGACCTTCTTTGTGCCGCAGACACTTTCATTAATATCTTTCTCGTGATATCTCCCACCGACGTTCCTAACCGTCACCGGTTGTGACTATGACGGGCTTGCACCCGACCCCCGCTAATCTAATGCACGTTTCAGAATGTGCCGCACTGTTTGAAGCTGACGCTATCGTTTGATCCGGATATTTCTGATTTTCATCTTTAGACCTTGTCACTTACTTAGGCCTTAGATGCTTTAGATATGATTACACGAGGTGCATTTTCAATTGGTGCCTTTTAGTAGAATCCTTCTACTTCATACTAGGGTAGGATGTGCAATCTGAGCTGCGTGCAGGCGTCCGTCCGCCCGGTTCAATATCTGTACCTGCAGTGACACCCCGAGCCTGGCATGTACACTTCGTTTGACGGTTTGCGGTCAGAAAGTTTGCATCACTGTATCTCATTGTGCAGGTCATATCTACAATATAGCAGATAATGCACTGTGATGGTTTGTCGTTAACCTTGAAGCTTCTAAATGGACGTACATGTATATCTTTCACATGGCAGTGTTGTTGTTTTGTTTTTTGTTTTCATTTCGGCGCATGCTAGCGCTGAATCGATGTCATTTGAAGCACTGAAGGAGAAACCCCAGGCTGGAAAAAAAGAACTTTCTATAATCCCTCCAAACTCCTGAGTAATTTTCACAATCGTGTCTGTAACTGCTTGACGCCCTTCTACAGCCCTGATATATGATATGATAAGCAAATCTACAATACTTTGATTTTCTTGTTTACATTGAAAGGCAGCCCTCCGGTAGATCTTGGGAAGTCATAATTCACTATCAGTCAGAGCACTGTTACTCAGGATGCGACACATCTTGCCCATTTGTGAAATTCAGCCACGTACATTAAAACGACGCTGGCTCCAGCTAGCTGGTATTCGGCACGTCAAATCTTAACAACCCTC
This sequence comes from Branchiostoma lanceolatum, assembly GCA_035149815.1. NCBI lineage: Eukaryota > Metazoa > Chordata > Leptocardii > Amphioxiformes > Branchiostomatidae > Branchiostoma > Branchiostoma lanceolatum. Next base: position 7,747,449 of record CM068872.1, on the reverse strand, counting down.
ACGTCTTCACGCGAGAGACATTGTGCATTTCTAATAAGAATCGCCAGGTGGCACTTTTACGTCGGTCGTAAAAATCATGATCAATTGAAGACATAACACTGCACTGCCTTGCAAATATCAGTTTTCCAGAATTTCCCTAATTCTTCTGAACATGTCTAACGACAAAAATCAGTCAAAGTTTTTTAAACGTTGCCTTATTACACATATGTTCAGTAAACTGTAGCTTTGTGGCTGGCTTAGCACCTAATGGACGGGCAAGTGCAAGAGCCGATCGACTGATTTCCTTCTAAGGCATTTGCAGGGTATTGACACCCGGGGCGTAATATTGATTTCCCCGCTGCTTTCCCTATCTTTATCTCATGATCTATGGCCTACACACCAAACCAAGGATGTAGGAAAACCCATGCATGTCGCTGTAAATATTCTAAGAATTGTCGGTCAAATCTTGGTTTTTCAAGTGATGCAAAAGTAACACAAAACGAATGTTTGCAATTTCTATGGCATTCTAGTACCGATTTATTGGCAATGTCGTCACTACAATACATATCAAACTAAAATATTACTACAACAATGATCTAGTTGAAATATGTTCTATGTTAAGTGTGCATAATGATATTAATAATAACAGCAGTAATTTAGAAGACATGATATCTCTCCATTGCGAATAGTTAACATATTAGCAGGATGAATAAATATAAATGCAATACCTTAAAAGCTAGTATTGTCCGATAGTTATGCAAAAAGTTAATCTTCAAGGAAATGTGTGAAACACAATAAGGATAAGGCAGACATATTTACGTGTATCTCTAAAACAATAATTGCCTTCTATTTACAAACCTTAGCACCAACATTATACATTCTACTGGCAACCTTTGCAAAGGGCATTTTGCTAACATCAACTCAGATGAACTGAAGCAATCTGAGCCCTGCCCCCTCTAAATATAGAACGTCCTTTAGTAAAGGATTCGAGCTGAAAGTATACACAAGGACATATGGGATATACATGTAACAGATACATACAGAGGAACCATTTATTTGCACATACCCTTCTTCACTGATATAACAGCTTGGTCACATTCGTTGTAGGCTGTTGTATGATTTTGATGTCGTAGAATTTTCAGGCTGGCTGAGGCAGAACCAACCGCCAACAAGGATGTAAAACAGCCCTTTCCGTAACAACTGAATTTTGTATTAAACATGTGCGACTTAGCCTGACTACCGCCCCCTAGGGGTGGGGGTCATTAACCTCTGCCCGAGAGCTTGTGTAAACACAGGCTAATGTGCAACTGTCCCATGAACACCCTCAGTTTGCGATCATATCAGACTATTGTACAATGAATGTGACCAGGCCATAACTTGGAAAGTCTGTAAGGAATGCTTGTGTCTGTATCTATAACATCATCTATGAACAACTTTTACAACTTGAACTCTTTGTCATTTGCTACAACCTTGCATGAGTTAAACTTGTTTGGCCCATAACATGTCACATGCCCTTCATTTTCTGCACTCTTAACCTTTAGAACAATGAAGCAGCCATTTGGCCACCAATTCTCTATTGGTTATGGGGTTTAGGTAGCAGGGAGAAGGTTAGACGACAAGGAGTAACAAAATTCAACTTGAGTCGTACTGATCGTTATTGTTATGGTTGTCAACCAGACAGATATTTCATCTTAGAAATGGTAGTCCGATTAACTTCTTTTTCACCTTATAACCACAGATGAAAGGATACATTCTGTGCAACTCTTTATATTAGTGACCTTTCAATGCTTTTCAACAAAGCCTTGCATTCAGCAGGAGACTATGACACACAAACAGTTCATAATTTTCCATCTTGACCTAGATAACAACCTTAACCCTTGTCAGCGCATCTCATAAGTACAGTATGCCAAACAGATACCAAACCCTCCAACAACGATACCTGCCTGATACCAGGAAACATCAGTATACAAGTACTATTTCTGACCCCATGGCTGTTTGTATTACTCTATTTACAACATGGATACACCTAACAATACAAAATATGATACCATTATCACCTATTAACATGATATACACATGTACATATGCTAACTCTACTATAACAACAGCTATCCCTGGGAAGTATATGCAGGCACACATTTCAGACTAAATTTCCCTAAGAGCAGATTAAGGTACTTATTAGTTCAATACTTTACCAGCAGTATTCTTAATGACTGACAAGGATTCAATTTTTTTCCACCCTGACTTGATTACGTGGATGACATCTGTGCACGCATCATTTTTGCCCATTCTACCCCCACCCCAAGTTTACCACCACACTGTAAATTGGACGAAGAAGCTGCAAAATGACCAAAACTGTGGAAAAATAACTTTAAAAAACATTGGAAAACAGATACTACATTTGTTGTAAACTTACTCCTTGCAAAGAAGCTGAAAAATGACCAAATGTGTGAAAAAACTTTTAAAAACTATCGGAAAACAGATACTACATTTTGTTGTAAACTTACTCCTTGCACGAAATACATTTCGAGCCCAAACAAAGTTTTCCAAAGTCTTCCAGGAAGATGTGAAAGAAAATAAAGAATGTATTGTTTGGTATGTCTTATTTTCTTATAACTATATAAGATCAGTCATTTCTAAAACCTCCCTGACCCCTCCCTGATTTCACAATGAAGGCAACATTTGTTTTGCCAAACTTTTATTTTGTCCCAAGCTCACATAAATTTTGTAGTGCAAAGAGGATGGCATCCACATAATCAAATCAGTATGGCCTCAGCGTGAATCTTACATAGTTACGTTAAAACATAATTCATTGAACACAGTCTGAAACTTTATAGGATACGTCTGAGTTAGTCCATTTTGCACAATATGTTAAGAGTAATTAGTTGATATTAAGTACAGTGAGATAAATAAAGTTTTTGATATAAGAAGTGTTGTCATGTTGAAGTGGTCTCCTCTCTGCCTCGTTGTTTGACATCTCCCTGTCCAGACTTCCATGGTGTTGGACAGGCCAGGCTTGCAGTCCATGAGTCATCATTCAGCTTGTGGTCCTGATACGGACAGAACATAGGTGTGAGTAAGTGTTTCTCAAAACAAAGGCACATGTAATGGAAGAAAATAGGGTGGCTAAACTTCAATCAATCGTTTGTAGGCATCAGGGCTTGTTGCATGGCGGCTACAGACATACATAGGTCTCTCCAGGTTTGTCTACTCTCCGCGTAGACCCTCCAGTCAGTTCTGATGATCCCCAGCCCTTGGAGCTTAACTTCATACGCAGAGAAAAGACATGAAAATGTCGTTTGAATAGAATATGGCTCTTTGAACTTCCTGCTAATAAGAGGTCCATCCATGCACTAAGGTTAAAGGAAGGCAAAAATAAAGGCTTCTACATCAAAATATCTCCTACTGTCATTTTCATATTGTTCACAAGTTACAAGCTACTGTAAATCTTGAAACCTTCGCTGCAGTTTTATTTTTGCAATGACCTCTCCATCACCAACTCATGACATCATGAATACATCTCTCCTGTATGACTACTAACTGTACTTCAGAATTGTTTCAACCATGAATTTAAAATGCTGCAAAATATCATTTTCTCTCGTACTGCAAAAGCCACTGCAAAATAAATGAATCTACAGTATTTATACTGTACACAAGTTACGAGCCATGCACCCCTCTTTGGCCTCCTCAATAATGTGCTTTGAAGGATCTTTAGATGTTCCTCTCCAGTGGAGTGCATCCCAGATAAAAGACCATAAGTGAGTAATGGTAGTAAAATCTACACGAGGGTCACCTGTACACGTGTCACAGGTCTATCAGATGAATATGAATGTATAATACAGCGAATTCAGGAAACATACGGTCTACAAAAATATTGGAGACACATATAAGATTTTTTGGTTATGAATGTTTAAGTGACATGTGACCATCAGGCCTAGGTTGTGTTTCTGGTAACTCAACTGACACCAGCAACAGCCTGCCGACCCTAGCCTTTTTTTTGTTGGGTCGACCACTGGCCAGGCACATAAAATTTCTGATCTGACATCTAATCAATAAAATTCACAACAGAATTCCGAGTAGTCTTCAAAATTTTTGTACAGACTTTCTGTATTTCACACTCTGTCAACAGATGATAGATTTGAACAGCTGACATAAGAATGGATTGTAGACATTAGTAAAAAAAGAAAGTCCTTGCCTACCGACCCTAATATTTTCAGGAACGTAATCAGAAACACAACATTAATTTTCGTAGGCCTACTCTATCATCTACAAAATGTATTTGACTAAACTTCTTCTATCCTAATCTTATCTAGTAAGGGCAAGTTTATACATCTAAATGTAGATAACGTGCCTAGTAACTCACCATGTATAATAAGTAAGACTGCACGACTACTAGTACTATTCAGACAGAGATCTTCTGATAGCCTCCTCCAACATAGAATCATCATCTGCTTCAAAATCCTGCAGAATATCAGATATCCGCTACAGTCAGTATCTGTAGGCTACATAGTTGATAACGTTGGGTAACATAAATTCGGGATTTTTCCGATAATGGTTGACAGAAGTCAATCTAGCAGAATAATAAACCATCCTTTTTTTCTATTATTCTGTCAGTATCATGTACTATCTTTGCACTAATCATATATACGGTAGATTTTGTCTCTAGTTGTGCTGACACCATAATATTTCAACTTGAAACTACCGTCCGCCGCACGCACAATGACAGTGCTGTCGGACAGGGGTGAACATTAATTCGGGAGAGAAGATTCGTCTTGAATATCTTACCGCTAATTACATTTTATACAGCAGCTATTCGTTCCATCCTTGGCTTGAGGAGAGTGCTATGGATATAGTAAGTAAAAAAAATACACGAAAAAACGGCCGTACCGCACACATCAGGCCTCTGGGAACAACCTGTGTGTTGAGTCGGTAGAACGTCACTCAAAGTCAACCCCCACCGTCATGGAAATTTGTACATTATTTATCGGGGCGTTAGCTGGATGCCGTAGAAATGGTAATACTACTATGTCCATGTGTTTCTGCTTGTGCTAAGAGCAAACTTTGAGGAAAATATCGCCATCAGTCCAATATCACACACAACATTTAGACAAAAAAGTGTTCCTCGCAAACGTTTGTCGTCTGCCGAATAGCAGGATTCTGGGTAACGAATATGGCGGCGGGAAAATTCACCGTAGTGCCGTAGCCATTGGTTGTAGCAACAAAGAGGCGTTCTGATGATTAATCACACTTAGAGTCCAGTTGTAGGTTAGCAAAAGAGATTCTAATAAGTTGTATTGTAAATAATTGTGTTGAGCAGGAAGCGGATGTGACATTTGTCTTATAAACCAGCGAACAACTATGCAGTATAATTCTCCCACGAAGCCCTCAGACTGTGACAATAAGGGGCGGAGAGTTTTTGACGTAGCCAACTTCTAATGCATGGTTATCGAAGCTTTTCAGACAGTGTTCTGAATACGTTAGTCTGTCAAGTGTGCATTTCTAGCGGTATTACTGATGTTGCATCTAGCACATATCCCTAAATACCCCGTTTTCGAAAAATCCCGAATTTAAGTACCCCGCGAATTTATGTTACCCAACGTTACTTGACAAAAAGAATGGTTTCTTAGATAGACAATAGCAATTTGTACAACATAGCATGACATAGAATGCATTGCATATATTTCTATAGAACATACTTTTAAAGCATGTGATTCACACAATTTTCATTCCTGCAATCCTAGCAAAAATCGTAAGTACAAACTAAAAGGAAAGGAACACATAACATGTACATGGGCATCAGTACATATAATCATTGTATGTAGTGATGCCTATGTACATATAGAATGATAAAAATGTTTAGGATAAGCTAAAAAAGGATCTAGCGAAATTGTAACATATTCTGTGGATGTACAGTGTTAACTCTTACCACATATGTGTCATATTCAAACTTGTGCCGGACATTCAGGTGACCGATAAAGTTAGCACTCTTGAAGCTGGGGTCTCCCCATGGCATGCAGGAGCATATAGGGCACACCTGTAGAAAAAAAACAGCATTTAAAATTTCCCCTCATATTTCTGCTGTGGGATTACAAAAACAACAAAATCTATTCCACCTGCCATTATGTTGTACAAAAATATACAAATGAAATCTATTTTCATTAGTACTATTATTATTTTAGATGTATAAAAATTTGTTTAAAAAAATTGTTTTAAATTCTCTTACCAGAACACAAGATATCAAAACCGGAAGTTCCGAAGCAGTACCATAGCAAGTTGCTAGGGGGCCCAAAATCTAATCAATTTGAGGTCTCACAAAAACTACCCATCTACCAAGACACCTATCAAGACAATCCATCCAGGCATTCTCGACTTATCATGTACACAGATGGACACACACACACACACACACACACACACACACACACACACACACACACACACACACACACACACACACACACACACACACACACGCACATACGAATGCTGACAAGAACCTTCTCTGCGGAGGTAATAATGGTTGTACAACTGACCACTTGTTTATTGTCGTCCCGGTGGGCGTCGTTGCAGTGCCTGACCAGAGCGGAACAGTCCAGGTTTTTCAGTCCGCAGTACGGGCACATGAACGTGGAGCGGTTAGGCACATTGCTGGGAACAAAACACAAGCAACAACGCATGATCATTGGCTTTGTGTAGTACAAGAAAAGGGACACAGAAAAACAAGTGGAATTCTTGGTATGTGTGCAATCACGATTCATGACTTCACTTCACAGTTCATCTGTGTTGGTAGAAGTCAATCTGAATCAAAGTTGAAAACTGCAATTGCCAACACAAAAATTGGACTTATCCAAATCATGTAATATTGAGTCCAGACCTGAACCTGAATCCCTGGACTTGAATCCAGACCTGAACCTGAACATGAGTTTAGGTATGCAGCACTTAACATGACAGAAGCTGATGTTACCTTGGAATGGGCTGAGAAGTGGGTGCCACTGGAGAGAACTTGGGCATGGTCTTGGTCAGCTTGGAACAGGAGGTATTGTGGGAACGCATCTTGGCCAAGGACATCTGAAAATTCAGTTCAAAAAGCATTCAGTTTGATATATGCAACATATCCTACCTATCCTATAAGAAATTCTACCATGCAAAAATACAAATTATGTCTAGGTACTAGTACATTGGTCGGCTGCTGCTGCGCAGGCTACTGCAAGTTTCCTCCTATTCCCCCTGTTGCTAGCAATAGAGATTACATGAATCACATGGATGGTAAACTACACTAAGCTGGCATGAAGACTTATAAAGATTATAAAGTAAGAAATATTAGTCAGCATGGGAAAGGTTATACATAATGGCCAGGTCATTGCGAACTATCCTAATTTTCACATACCATGCAATTTGTTCACAGAAGTCATAAAAAACAGAAAAGTGCACATCGATTTTTCAACTAAACATCATGCAAAACTCAAATGAAGACTTACATGTACATGTATGAGGATCCAAGAATAAGAATAAAGATGAATATATCCATGGGGAGTACTTTGCAAACAATCTCAATTTTTGCACAACATGAAAACTGTTCACGTAAGTCATAAAAACCAGAAAGGTGCACAATCATTTTTCAACTTCTTCACCCGTGAACCAAAAGATTTATGAGGACCCACGAAGTAATCATGGCGTAGGTTGCACCCCGCACATTTGGCTGCGCCCGCGGGGTGTATTTAGCAACAGCGCTGTGACCTGGCCCGGCACCTTTGTGGCTCCTGATTTACAGTGTATTGATTTTGAAATCTTATCCTATTTATTTGACAACCCAAAGAAGTCTGTAAGTACGTACCTAATGGTGGCAACTAGTCAGCGACTATCTACAATATAATTTTATTTTCAACTATTAGCTTATTGGATGGCCATATACATAGCGTCTCTTTTAAGTTCTCTTCAACTTGACTTCTGTAATGAATCTTGTACTTAAGTGGTAAGATAAGCCTGTCACACAGTCAATGAGCTTTTGCTGTATTTTTACCAAACGGTCGCTGAATTAAAAAGGGCAACCATATTTTTCACCCAAAAATCTACCCCATCACATTACACATGGCTCAGGAGACAACGAACATCGACGGACATAGGGCGATCTCTAAAAATCATGCGATGATCAAGAGGACACCGGGTGGATTACTGCCGAAAATTTCATTCAGAGCTCGATCACAGCTTCGTCGACCAGTCAAATTTCCTGCTGTGTGACAGGGGTATAACAATCCTGCTGGATACAGCCTTTTTATTACTTGCAAATTTGAAGGTTGCCAACTTTTACCTGCAATTTGGTTGCCTGCAAGAAATCAACAAAATTTCTTAAATTTAGAGAGGCCAAATTAAAGGTTATCGCAGTCGAAGTGTCAAGCTTTATTAGAATAGATTTCTTCCAGAAGGACCTGTTTTACTAGACTAGCTGTGATGTGCATATCCACCCTTGGCTATCATGAAATCACCACCTGAAGCCTCTATTAGATACATTGATTTCCTTGTTGGAAGAATAAATACTCTGATTTTGAAACTTTCAAAGTGATCTTATTTTCAGGGATTTCTAGTGACCTCTCCGCAGCAAAATAATGACAAGTTTATGCATTACCAAATTGAATGTATTACTTTGCATTTAAAACACCACAAAAACCTCCTTTTCCCTCCTACTATGAAATAAAACAAACATGAAAGGAAATGAATTTACAGTACTACAACAAAGAGGTCCAAAGGGGGGTTTGGCATGACAGTCAGATGCTACCTCCCATATGAACAGACAGCACTGGTACTCGCATGCTGTGATCTGCACTATATGGTGACTCGTAACCCTTTCCAGAGCCTTGTTTTTTTATCCCCGCAAATAACGTTCAGCTACCTTCATTAGTACCTGGTATTTTTGGACCTAGCTTACAGATTGCAGGTGCCTATTTTGGGCCCAGTTGATATTTATGTAAATCCATGATATAGGCTGCCTGGAAGGGCTGGAATCAATGCCAATACAAGCGTGTATTGATATCATTAAAACGACTTAAAACATACTAAATACACACTCAAATAAAGGCTGACTGTTCCAAGTGGGACAAAACATTACAAACAAGAGTCTGGAGACCTCATACCTCCATGAAATATTTGGAGCCTTTGTAGATTTATTGTTTATCTTGTTTAAAAATCCAATTAACCTTCAGCCTGCTGAGGTTGCTGTTTGGTCGCAACTTTACATTGGTTGTGGGGCTAGGCAGCAGGAAGAAGGTTAATAAGGCGGATAATACAATGTAAATCACTAGCAGAGCAGCAGGAACTGAATGACTGACATTCCCAGACAGAAATCAATTAATCAGCTCAGCAGAAAAACACAGATATTTTCATTAAGTCACAGCAAGTAAACTTCATGGATGACATCAGCGGCAGCGCCTGCATTGATTTTCATCTTATTTTTTAAAACAGAAAGAAAATTGGTTCCCTCTACGGAGATTGTCAACATGATACGAAAATACAAAAAAATGGGAATATTTGTTGTGTGGTAGACTTGATTGCAATGTAAGTACATTACAATCAAGTCTACCACACTTGAAGAAGTGACACTAGTGTGGTAGCCTTGAATGTAGTTGCCGACTTGGTAAGAGATACTAGGCTACAACACTAGTTTTTTTCCCTTCGCAAGTTCTTGTTACAATGTTTATGATCTATATTTTGAAAATTTAGGCATTATGTTTTACCCATTTTGTTTTCTTTTCAATTCAATTCAATTTCACGCTCTGACATTAGATTTGGAGTCTTCCGAGGACGACATCCATAACATTGACTTGCTGTGGCCTTAAAGATTTTCCCAGACCTTTTTGCCGCAGCCCTTACAGCTTCCCTTGGTGTTGTTGACCTGCTTGTCGATGGCAGAGTTCTTCTTGGCCTTGTGTGGGTCAAACACCTCCCTGCACAGGGGGCAGTTCGGGGAGGCTAGCTGCAGACAGGGCGCGATACAGGACGAACAAAACCTGCATGGGGGAAAGGTGGACAGAAAACTGTGAATTCATCAACATTCACAGTAGTATCATTTCGAGGCAGGACAGAAAATTAGGTTTTCATGGGGTTTTAAATTTCTGGTGAAAACAATTATGGAATTACAACAGAAGTCATACAACGCAAAGATATTCGCAGTGTCATGAATTTGCGGTGGAGTGATCACCAAATAAATTAAACCACCGCAAAAGATTAACCATAGTTGTCAGGTTGTTTGGGCCAAGTCTCCCACTTGAAGTTGACATTGCAAACTTGACCTGAACAAGCTGACACCTACTATTCATCCCCCCAACACGGACATGCACAGTGAAATGTAAGGCCTGAAACAACCTGTCATTACAATGAAGATTGACAGCTACATGCACATGCTGCACATGTAAACTGGTCTTCAGTCAGTGCACTATAGCAAAGGGCATATAATCTGATTTCCAGGTAGACATTGGCCATCCCAATAGTCATCATGCATGGCTGATTTCATGTTATCTCCAAGCAGATGTAGAAAGGCAAAATTGTAACATTTCTCAAGCTCCCGGTTTCGCAGAACCTTTCTAGAGGCCCACTGCTCTGTGGAATCGAGAGCTTGAGAACATGTTACAATTTTCCCTTTCTTCATCTGCTTGGAGATAATGTGAAATCAGCCATTGATGATGAATATTGGCATATCAAATTGTAAAGTTTTTGAGCTGCAGCTGCCACATTTTTCTGACATGCATCTGTTCAATTTGGATTAAAGATATGACAACAAGAAAACATCCTAGTAATGATTTTCCATCTCCTAACATCTGCTTTGACATCTAGATTAAGATTGTAAAAAATGGTCAGAAACTTCACCATAATGATACTGTGTAACTTGCTTGATATAATTAAGGACGTATGCCATATGATATAACGCCCTTGATGTAATTAGTCACTGACTGCTGGACATATTAGTCCAATCACACCTGGAAAAGATTTCATGATCACTTTCCATTTTCTTTAATGTCCCACAAAGGCACAATTAATCTTTCTGACATCTTCGGATCCAATAATCTAATCATTAACATTAATGGCAAAGGTTTCGGTATGGATTGTAGATCTTCTGCAAGCCCAGTAACTTAAATGTTTTACACTTTTCCTATAAGTAAATCCATTCTGCCCCCCTCCCCATTTTCTTCAGCTATGTCATTGTTCTGTGAAAACTGTGATCATGCTATATTTCACAAGGAAGAGACGGAAATGAATGCAGCCCATGTATCATAATGATGAGGTGACTTGTAGGCGTAAACACACTGATTAATGCTGCCACCTTGCACCCGAGGCTGGGAATCAAAGACTTCGATTTTCGTGCGGACAAAACCGCTGGCTGAATCTATACCCGATACAACCAATCTGTCTGGTATGTCATGTGGGAGGAAAGGATATTATAACGGGCCCGCTTGGTTAGCTGGAGCAAGCTTGCAACGTTGAGTCAAAGGCCCACGAAAAAAACGGCAACAACTTACGTGTGGCCACACGACGTCATAACAGGCTTTAGAAAGATCTCGAGGCAGATGGAGCAAGTCAGAGCATCTATAGTCGGTTCCCCGCCGGTGGCCATCGCAGAGTCGTCCGGAATCGGCCAAGGAATACGCTCCAAATTCCTTTGTTTTGGTTCCTTTCGTTTCGAGAGGGTCTGAGTGACGAAATCACTTCCGGACTGCAGACTATTTCCGGTTTGCCTCGTTTTAGGTGTGCGCTAAACTTTGACCTCTTTGAATTTCTGGCGCGAAATTCTTTCCCCGACTGGACCATTGGAATTCTACATATGTTGGGCAGTTTCAAGTGATGATTTTGGTTTTGGTTATTTGCAACTGTAGACTGAATTTGAGCTTTTGATGCTAGCATTAATGGAAAGAATACAATGTACTTAAATCGGGGTTGGATTCAATAGGACTACTACTACTACTATTCAATAGGACTGTCGCTTGGGGACGGTACATGTAGGAAGTTAGGAACCAATTCGAGAAAAAAACGCAGGGATTGGGATTGTCAAAAATTATTTTGACGAAAGAATGAAATGGATTTAAAAAATCGAAACGGCAAAGTTAAGGAAACATTTCTGGCTGTACCTCCGTACGTTTACTTGGAACTCTACATAGAATATCCAGAAAAAGTCTATCTACGCGCTATTGTAACTTGTAATCGCATGGGTCCAGTGCAGTAGATTGAAACCTGACAGGATAGAACCGATACTTTCTCGTCACCTGATCCCACTAATCTTTAATGCAAACATTGCTTTGTAAACATAAAAGAGGGGGCCGGGCATGGTGTTGTCGAAAGGGTATAGCTACTAATAAAGCTGGACTCATCGACCCATCCAAAATGGGACGAACTAATCTGGATCAGCCCGCATGTGGTGCTATATAAAGCCGTGCCCGGTGTCAAGGGAAGATAAAATGGACCCTCTGATAGCAGAACACAGTGTGGCGGTGTTGGATAAACTGCGCCAGCACAGGCAAAATGGACTCTTCACGGACGTCACGCTCACCGTGGGGAAAACGGTCTTCCCGGCACACAGGTGAGATGTTACAAAAGACCCAAAGTACAAAAGCTACGCCCATAGAGTACGGAACACATCAGCAGCTTTAGCCTTGATGTCAGACTCTTTCCAGGCCAGCTCATCGGTTCTAGGGCCAACATGCTCCTAAGGAAATTCTACCTCAGCCACCCCTCCCCTACCGTCTCCGGAGCTAGACCCTGAGTCAGGAAAGACCCGTGGTAAAATTTCACTTGGGGGCATATTGACACTAGAGCCGAGGAGCTGGTCTGTAAAAGCCCTGGAAACAGTCTACATCGTCCAGGCTACATTTAATATGTTTTTAAACATATGTTTTTTAACTTTAAAAAGTTAAACGGACCATCAAAACAATACAGATTACGAGTCTCGGGCTCTGTCCTGTTGTTTTATGACCCACATTAAGGGGTATTTTGCCCACAAGGCACTAACACCCTGAACTGGCAATCAGCCTTGTGTCTGCAGAACGGATAGCGTTTGTTTACAACGGACACATATTTGGCACGACATGCCCAGTGCAGATAGCAGTTTACTGTCAGTGAATAAAATATGTCCATCATCATCATGACTACACAGCTGGGTTTTTTGTCGTGAAAGGTCGATTTTCTGTACCCTACAGCTGTTGTGTGATGATTGCGTTGTTTTACTGTGATTTAACGTGTACTGAGCTACCACAAGCGTAGTAGAATAAACTATCACCGGTTTCTGAATCACTCCGGATACGAACGCAGCATGCGTAAAGCAGCGTGCCATGTTGGGTCAGTCGTCGTCATGGAATGATACGACACAGCTTGAAGGACAAATAGCGAGGGTGATGCATCCTTGTCATACAGCATAACAATGGCAAAATCTGATCGATTAAAAATCAACTTCTTCCTAACACAATGGCAAATGACAAAAGGAATCCTTCAAACCCCACGTTCAAAAATTGAAAGCGGTCCGTTTAATTAGAATACTGCGAGTCCACAATATTTTCCCGACGTTTATCTGCTGTCAATCATTGTTAGTTCCCCAGGAAACAAAGATGACAGAACAGCTAGCTATCGTAGTGTATTGTCCTTCCTAGTGAAACATAAATATGGAGTATAAAGTTATATGTAAACTGTTGTTTGTGTAGTCTCCCTCCTATGTAATCTCCAAGCAGATATAGAAAAAGGCAAATCTCCCTGTTCCCCGGGCTTTGAGCCTTCCTAGCCTCTGCCAGGCTCCACAGGTCGCTGGAAAAAATAGCCAATTTCTACTATTTTTCCAGCCATCCGCGGGGCTTGGTAGAGGCTAGAGCCTTCCTACGATAGGCAATGTATACGGTCTTGGCTCAGAGTTACTATTTTTGTCGTCTTAACGATTTTGAAAGCGGAAGATCTGCTTGGAAATTCTCTCTCATCTACTGCTTTCCCCCCAGGAATGTCCTGTCCGCGTCCTGTCCGTACTTCGAGGCGCTGTTCTCGTCGCAGATGTCGGAGAGTCGGTCCGACAACATCCCCATAACCTTCACCAGTCCGCAGGCCATGGAGGCCATACTGGACTATCTGTACATAGGTAGAATTGAGGTACAGTTGTCTCTTTTACAACTAAGATATACCGACGCTCTGTCCAGACATAAAGGCGCTTAGGGCCCGGTCACATTCGTCGTGCGCAATCTAGGCCGCAAAATAAAATGTAGGCCGCAATTTAGGCCGCAATCCAGGCCGCAAAGTAAAATGCAGGCCGCAATCTAGTTGATGTTTTTTATGCGTTTTAGTCCTTTTACATTGGTTTTTGATTTAGCAACACTGCGGTTTCCGATACTCTGTTCAGCAGGGCTTCATTTGCAAATGCGTCGCGCGTCAGTGTGAGTGCTAGGGGAAACTCGTCGGAAACTTGCCAAGTCGTCGCCACTTTTAGTCGCCAACTAGTTGCATCTCAGTGAGAGGAGCCCTTTAGCAAAAAGCCGAGGTAAATCTCTGTCTTACTCTATAGGTTTCCCCTGACAATGTTGAGGAGGTGCTGATGGCCGCGGACCAGCTCCTGTTAACCAGCCTGAAGAACATCTGCTCGGAGTTCCTGCAGGAGAACCTCACCATCAAAGACTGTCTGTACATCAAGGTGCTGGCGGACCTGTACGGCCTGGAGGAGCTCTTCCAGAGGGCCAGCAAGTTCATACAGGTGAAGGGTACTCATGGAAAGTATTTTTGTTTGTTTCGCACAACTGTTTTACCGCCTTTAGACGTAACACACCAGGTGTACAAGTACACGCTGCGTAAGACCGGACTGTAAGGTTTGATCCACTCACTCCGGGATAGACCCCTACTCTTATCGATAAGTGCGGTGGGATCTTTAACGTGCTAAAGCTCAAAGACGGGGCCTCAGACTTTACGTCCCATCCGAGAGGACGTACACATTTTGTGGAACTCGGGGGAGAGTGAAATATTTAGCCTGGTAGGTAGAAACGTTGACTTATATCCTTCCCTAGAGTCATATAAAGTAAATGGAGGGAAGGAGATTGCTAGAGCAAAAGTAACTTGGAGAAATAATCGTCATTCATCTCCGTACTTGTTAGGCCATGTGAAATATCAAAATCGACGATATATATACGTACATTTTTTAAATATGAGTACCATGAAAACAAAGCCATTGTCGTAATAGAGACAAATCACTTCGACCCCCCCCCCCCCCCCCCAGGACTACTTTGACGCAGTGATCTGTAACGACGACATGATGTTAGCCTCGTTCGAGACGATTCTGGAACTGATCTCGGATGACAAGGCGCGGGTCCTTAAAGAGGAGTCTGTGTTCGAGACTATCGTCAGATGGACGGAGTACGACCTGTCCAACAGGAAAGAGTACTTCCCCAAACTGATGGGCCAGGTATGTACAATGTTTGCACTGACATCCGTTGATTAATTAACAAATTGCTCAATACAATACCTACCCTCTGAATTCTAAGATTGAGACCTTTCGGAAATTAAACACAGTGACAAAGTGAAAAATCATCCACTGCTCCTACTGCCTCAACAGTGCTATGGGTGTTAATGTGAGGAAAATACCATTTTTTACCACTACAATGGACGTTACAATGTGCGTGTATTCGTTCTCTGAGATGATGTTGCTACTGCGATAACATCCCACTGCCCCTACTGCCTCAAAGGGCTATGGGATGTTTAGTGTAAGGAAAATCCAATTTTTTCACTTCAATGGAACGGTACAATGTGTACTCTTTCTTTGAGATGATATTGCTACTGCGATGACAAGTGTTCTCACGGTTGTTATCCTGTTCTCAGGTTAGACTGGTTCAGCTGGACGAGAAGTATCTACTGGACACGGTACAGAACCACCCTCTAGTGAAGGACTGTAAGGACTGCAGGGAGTACCTGCTCGAACTCATGAGGTCCTACGTCATGTCAGAGGTACGGACTAACATATACAGCTCTCTTCAGGCTTGGAAAGTTTCCCACGAGGTCACACTCATCTAATTAAGTAGATTCAGCCATAAACATGTACGTGGCAAAACCTAGAACGTATTTGTGTACATATCACCACCATTAGACTCATTTTCGCCAAAACACACTCGAGACTTCACAACATAATACAGAGGGATTAAACTGACAACTAGTATTTCTTCCTTAGTTGAAGACGAAGTCAACGTTTTAGCTGCTGAGATTATGCTTGTCCTTGTTTATCATCATTCTCTGTTTTTGTTTTGATCGTATTTATCGTCGTTTTGTCTTCAGATCGACCCCAAAACCGAGGTGTCCGGCAGTGTCCGTTTGAAACCACGCCAAGGTCGGCTGACCAAGGTGGTGGTGACGGTAGGAGGAGAGTCAGAGGAAGGTAAGGACCATGTATGTCAACCTATCTTACAACGAGTTATATCCTCGCTTATCCTTTCGGAAGAGACGTAAAATGGGGGTCCCGTGTTCGAGGAGGTGCCTCGATCGCGAGCACGTTACAACAGCCTCATTACTCAGATTGGTACCTACTGGCTGTAATAATACAACCTGCAGCTGGTGATAATAACCTGGTGAATGTTGTTGAATTTTCAGGTTCTATGAAGACAGTGAACGGATTCGTTATTGATGAGAACCGCTGGGTGGCGCTTCCGGACCTGCCGATGCCTGTGTTCGGCCACGCCATCGCCCTGCTGGACGGATGTGCGTACGTCGTCGGCGGGACCTGCGCGCGATCCGTCTATAAGTAAGACAAGTGTATCTCGTGTTAGATCTGTCATTTTACGCTTGCGAAAATATCGTTTCATCTATTTCATCAGGTCTTGCATGAAGTTCAGATTTTTTGGAAGGACGGGGGGACGTTTTTGACCGTCCCAACAAATAAATTTCCGTCCCAGGACAGACGGAAGGATGGGTCATGGTCATGGAGACAGCCCTCATTTTGTTCTCACTACCCAAGTACTAATTAAAGAGGCCACAAATTCAAACGTATGTTGTTCGCAAAAGTATAGTTGTGCCGGCCAGGAGAGGTTAATAATCAAATGTTGTTTGTTTGAATGTCCATGCGTACGTTTTTTTTCTAACAGAACACTATAACAGAGTGCGTCATTGCATAGGTGCAAATATTTTCAATAGAGAAATGTACGTTTGTTTTTGTCACCAGTCTTATTGCTGTTACCACATTTTGTCCCACAGATACGACCCACTGAATAACTCCTGGACCCCGGTAGCTGATATGAACATCCCCCGACTGCTGCTGTCCGTAGTGGTCTGCGACAGACAACTGTATGCAATAGGTGAAATTACTCGTTATTGTATATTTTGAAATAGCCACACTAACATCTATTTCATTTCGTGATTAGTTACCTGTAGATTATCTCTATGATGTAAATAAGTTTTATCTTTAAGTCCGTCGAAACTGACTAGATTCAGTGGTTGCTTGGCCGGCCTTTACACGACTTTCCTCACTCCACCCATGGGCATTTGGCCTCAGCTCCGCGGACTCAATAAACAATAGCGAGTTTTCTTCCCCGCTGAGCAGTTGCGTAAGACTCTCCCGGTCGGTAGTTATGCAAATACCCGTCGGCCTCCCGTCGTCCCTTGCGCGAAAGTCGCTCGGCGAAGCTATTTATATTAAACTTCAAAATACCTCGCTTCGCTCGGAATTCGCTCTTGGCGCCTGCGGCGCCACGGGGCGCGCCCTTCGGGCGCGCTTCGGGCGGAATTCGGGCGAGGGCGGCTTTCGGGTAAGTTCGGGCGAGGGCGGCTTTCGGGCCTATCAAACTCTCCTTCCTAGGCAGCCTATGCTCCACCCAGGTGTAAAGATAGCTACCTTAAAAGTTTACCCGTTTACCGTGGTTCTGTCACATCGACAGAAATTGTGTCCATCTTTATTCTGAAGGCTGATGTTTCCCCAGGTGGCTGTATATCCTCAGAGATGTTCCTGGACTCCGTGGAGATGTACGATCCCCAGGAGGATGACTGGCAGCTGATCGCCAGCATGCAGACCCCCCGCTGTCTCACCCAGTGCGTGGCGAAGGACGAGAGGCACATCTACACCGTCAGCGGGTGGAGGGGCGGCACCAACATCAGTAACGCCATAGAGAGGTGCCGCTATAACGTTTCTGAAAAACTTATTTTCATTAGCACTGTAACGTTACACGCAACGACCGGGAAGTCTGATTCTAACTGTTCATCACAGCCATCTGTTCAACCAATGAGAGAATGACAATTAGAAATTCGACCAATGACGGAGTGGCTGCATGTCCGTATGTCTACACTTTGACGGAGGTGGGCGGGGTTATGAGATCAGCCCAATGCCGTATTATGATCCCGAGCAACTCTTCCTTTAAACTTTCAAATTAGGTCTTTTCCAGTCATGTGTGTTGGTGTATATATGAAATTTCAGTTCCAAAAACTTTGAGAAAAACTTTTTCCTGTTTAACGGTACCTCTTTCTCCGTTTGACGTGGCTCACAGATATGACCTAAGAGACGACACCTGGTCACTGCTGCCTCCCTATGAAGAACCCTTTCCCATCATCCCTCACATCATGTTGCTAGGCAACAGCATCCACATGACCTTCCTCGGACAAAAGGTTCTTCACTTCAACACCGAGGACAACACGTGGAAACTGTCGAAAGAGGTTATTCATTGGGCGCCATGTTCAAGTTTTTAATTTCTTTGTCACTCTGCCTTTTCCTGCAAATGGAGAAGTGTTCGCGGGGTCTTTATTTCGCGGTAGGGAAAAAATGGAGTCTTCGCGGTTGAAACGAGGGATAGGTGGGCAAAAGACAAAAAAAATAATAGGTGGTTTTAAATTCGCAGCAAAGAGGTCACCGAGAAAACCACGAGCATTTCCCCTTTTCCAGTTTATTCTCCAAGTATATATTTTCCCCATATAACCCCATTGATGTTACCCGTCTGTGGTTGCTGTATTTGCATTGTTTCAATAATAATGGAGATATTGTTCAACATGTCATACTATGATACATCAAATTGACATCTATTGCAAGGGAAGAATGACCTGGTCTTCTATGAACTTCCCACTGAACGTTCTTGATCACCGCATTAGAACAGAATACAGTCCTGTAATCCAAACAGAACGAGCCGAATCATACATCCAATTCTCCCAAGTATCCTATTACACCACTTTCGCCTTACATCTTGCCACTATGCAATATCCAGATAAGTACGGACGCACGCCAAGACAAACAAACAAACACACCGTTTAATGAATGTCCCTTCACAGGTTGTCCCTGCCATACCGCGTGAGCCCGCTAGGAGGTACCCCGCGGCCTGTATGGACAGCGGGGACCTGTTCGTGTGCGGAGGGAGAACACGTGATAAGTTACTGGATACGGGGTTCCTGTATGTCGGCGCCGTGAAGGAATGGTACGCCATTGCTAAGATGGGCAAACCAACAACAGGTAAGACATCGCCTTTGTAAGCAAATTAGAAGTGGTAGCTCAGCTTTACAGACAAGGCAAGCAGTTACCTCTGGGAAGGAGGTTAACTTCCGACAGTGGTTGTGTATATGTGCTCGTACCTATACTCAAGATCTTTATGAATTTTGGTACGTGGGTAGTTATGAGGTCCCGAAGAAACATGGTTCCCAGTTGGGCTCCCAAGCAACTTTTCCTCGCATGACATTAAGAAATCTACAAAATACATTTTCTCGTTAAATGTTTTCTCTGATGCCAGGTACAAACAACTTACCTGATCATCCGAGGGCACTCAAATCCTAGGCAATTCCAAATTTATGAAATACATTTTACTGTGTGTTCTGGGCGTCTGGCTAAACTTAAATGAATAAGCGATAGTACATAATACTATATGATGAAAACTTCAAGTAAGAAAGTGGACACTTTTAGCTTGTCCAACGAACAGAGATGAAAAATTCTATTCATGAATTGTGATAAGCAAATAATCTTTTAATAATTGTAAGCTACAGCCAGCAGCGAACCACGTTGTTAACATACGTTGTACGTATGCATGCACATGATCTGAAAATGATTTCATCAGGTTAGTAGAACATATGATACTGGAGATTCTTTTAACACAACCTGTAACGAATGACAGCCACCGAAACGTCACCAGGTGAGAATTAATGGTTGTGATAAAAGAATCTCCAGTATCCGTGTACATCATGTTCCCATCCGTCCTCCATCCCGACAGGTGCTGTGTGTGCGGTTACTCCCATCCCGTACGAGTTTGTAAAGGCGTCGGACAAACCCAAACCTACAGAGAAGGCCTCTCAGACAGACGCAGTGGAGGGAACAGTTGAAGGGAGGGAAGAAGAGGAAAGAGAAGGGGGAGGGGGGCATGAGGACTGTGGGACGGGTACCTGAACAATGAACTAGAAAAAGTATGATATATGCATTTTCTAGGATCAACATACAGAGATTGATTATGAAGAATCTATACTGTTCTCCAACTAAAAAAATTTCGTCAATGATAAGATTTAATTATGTTTCTATCTTGCCAACCGCTTATGTGTATACATATATCTTTATATATATATAAGATGTTAACCTATGAATCATAGTGTATATAATATAGGGATGAGGAAGAAAAGCTTAAGCCAGGCGGGAAGTTCCGTATATGATGTAGAGAGAGACTGTGCCATGGGGCAAGTAAGGTGTGTTGTTTTGCAAGGTGTGTTGTAGTCAAGGCTTTGCTTTGTGCTTTTGTAGGATGACTGAAAATAGAGATGATAAGATCTGGGGGAAGATTCATATTTGAATGAGGAGTCTATAAAAATAAATGATTGCTATCTTTATAACACTTACATTGTAGGATCTTTACTGGTAGGATCAGCGAAAATGCTAACCTTTTTAGCCCCATTTCTGATAGCAACAAGATTTCTCAAAGATGTCCATTCATTCAATAGAATCCGAATCATCAACGACTCTGCCTGAGAAGACTTTTGCATCCGGAATGAAACCACCTTTCCCACTTCTTAAGCTTGAGGACGTGGTAGTTAAATTGACATGGAAACAAGTCGTCTTCTGCCCGAGCCAAAGGGCCATTTCTCGTCCTTGCAGTTAAGATCACGGTGGTTTATTGTTTTGCCAGATTAGTGTCAATTGACCCTTACCAGAAATCGTCGCGGATAATGGTGAACTAGCGTTATCATCATAAGCCTGTTTAGTACACTTCACAATGATATCAAATTTGTCATGATCCTGCTGTATTCGCAAGTCGAACATCAGAGCTGTGAGTGAAATGTAAAACCAAGTTTCTGAACTTTTTGTGCTAAGTTTCCATACATAAACTTATAACTGTACTCCTGTATTTTCCTGAGGTAACGCCCACTTACGACGTCAGCTGACGCAGGCGTCGTGTCAGTAAGCTGATAAGTCTGCCCTGTTCACCTCACGCCCGTCAGTGTGGAGGAGCCGCGGCTTCTGCACTGACGTCACACTCACAAGTGGTCGTCAAAATGTCCTCTAACAACACCACAGTTTCGTTCAACGTGACAAATGCCACGACAGAGTTTGACTGGGAGCCGTACTACTACGCGAGTTCCCCGTATGGAGAAGTCCAACTCGTGTACCTGGGCACCTCGCTGCTGCTGGCGGTTGGCGGGAACACCGCGGTGCTGCTGACCGTCCTTCTCACAGAGGACCTCCGGACGTCGGGCAACTTCCTGCTCTGTGCGCTGGCAGCCACGGACATCCTCCAGGCCGTCACCAAGGTCCCGCTGGCCATGTATTTCCTGGTCATACAGGAGTACCTAGCTTGCGACGCCTTCCAGGTGGTCGTCAGCTACGTGTACATGTTCTCTGCAGCCTTCGCCATCTGTATCATCGCACCCATCTCACTGGATAGATACTGGCAATTATGGTTGTGGCAAAGTCATGTGTTTGGTTCGTAGCCGTTTGAAACGGAATGTGCACATTTACAATGCACGGTAAAAACTTGCATCTATCTAACAGCACACAAGTGACTTATACTAGGTAAAATGACGTACGTAAGCATTTCCACATTTGCATGATGTATATAAATATGGCATATTGTTGATGTCCAAGTGTATATGGCTCAGATGATACCGTAAAGACATGTACCCGTAGTCTACCTGCAGTAAATTTGTTTATTGTTGGTGTCCATATGTCTTATATGTATAATATATTATAAACTTGCACCTAACAGCGCACAAGTTACTCACATATGTGGATATGATGTATGCATACTTGCACCTTCTAATGTATTTATAATATATTTGTATATTGACTTGTAATGAATTATAATATATTTGTATATTGTTGGTGTCCAAATGTTTTATATGGCTTTGATGACGTACTGTAAGGACAATGTCATGCACCCAACAGTACACAGGTGACTTACATATCAAGGTGAAATGATGGTAAGAACTTACACTTTTGTGTACTTTTGTATACTTATACTAGTTGAAGTTTATTTGTACGTTGTATTGAGGTTCTTGTCCCAGTCTATATTGCAATGTCATGATAGTTGTTATTGCTGGATAATGTTGATGATCACTGTATGGATTTGCAATGACGGAATGTATTTACGTAACGTGCAGGCAACAAGATACTTGTTCTTGTACTGACAGTGGAGTGAGTGGATGGCAATGCATTGTGGAAATAAGATATAGACTTTGTTATGTTTCCTCAATAAATGTCGGAAAACTTAAGATCTATTCTAATTTCAAGTGTTTTTGAGATTAACGTAAAAGACAGAATTGTAAACAAGAATAGCACTTAAAGAATAGTCCTTAAGTTTCATGATGATAGAACCTTGATATAAGTGACATATGTTTCCAATATGAAAATTCCATATTTTTCTCAATCATTATACACGCTTCTTATTAGATATGCAAACAAGGCCTCATCTACATAATATTCTCAAACAAAATTACAAATGTCCTTAGTATTCATCAGCTCCACACAATAAAAACTCAAAGTTTAAAGTTACACTCTGCCCACCACATCATTGGTATAACCTGCAATATTTTTAAATGCCAGGGCTATCAACAGAATGTTATTGTCAATATGAATTTTTTCCCACTAAACACAGGTTGTTCCTACATTTTGTATATCTTGGCACAATTGAATAGAAAAAAATGTTGCCACTATTGATAGGATGTCCATGTCAATATGATTTTTGGCACTATTGATAGGAGGTTCCTTGTGAACAACACCTCATGATCCTGCCAACCCTACTATGTAAAACTAACCCTAGCCCTGAGGATAATCCTGTAAAATAAACATCCTGTCAATAGCCAAGCCAATGCCTTACCCTGCATATACAAACCATGTTCACACTGACTGCACTATCTATTCGCCTCATTACTTTGTAGTGATTCTTGGAGAAGGTCCCTGATTGTTTGTAATGTCTCTGAGGTTGCCCTCTGCGATTGGTCGTCGTTATCAGACGGCTCCACACATTCCTGAAGTGCTTTGTTCAGGCGATCTGCGATGGCTGCAGGAGGAGAGCGTAACAAACCGCCGTATGGGGGGCCGTGTTCCCTGTGCCCCACAAATATCTTCTTACAGATGGCCTGGATGAAAGAGATGATTTCAGATCGAAAAATTTTTACCTCCATGAAAAATAGAGGTTATATTTTAGGCTGAGCAGCTTTAGTGTGTATATATGTGTGTGTGTTTGAACACGATAACTTGAGAAGGCCTAGATAGATTTTTGGTGTGTGGGTACTACTAACTCCCTCTTCCCATCTGCTTGGAGATAAGGTACTAAAGATGTTATACTAAAGATATTATATATAGTACTATCAATGCTAGTACTCGTGTTTGAATGACATGAAAGCAATTAATTCTACAATTTTCTATTACATAAATGATCACTTTCTGAACTCACCTGTAAATTGTTGTTTGACCTGTGCTTTGAACATCTCCTTCTTGTCAAGTCACATGTGGACGCACAGTGAACAAACGCACAGTCCGCGTTTGTCGTGCAGCTTTTCTGTCCCAGAATTCTCCGCATCTTGGTCTCAAAGAACGCCATGTCTACATCTATCGCTTGTATGGTCAAGTGTGTGGACACACCATAGTTGTCCTGCTTTACATCACACAGATGAAGTGGTTCAGTATGTAAAGTATTCAAGTCCTCCACTAATGTTAGAAAGCTTAGCGCAACTTTAGCGCGCTTGTCCCAGTTTGCTGATGGTTTAATTTCTCCTCCCCTTTTGAAGTAAAACGACTGTAGACTGAGTGTGTCACCGGGAGGGGTGTACTCCACAACATAGAAATGACCACAAGATCCGTATATCTTTGGAAAATGCTTGTTTCCTTGAAAATACTGCATCATAAGATATTCGTCTTGCTGAAACAGTGCCCATAGACTATCCAAAGTCGCTACACTCATTGTCTCGTGATTTTCCCACGGCATTTGCCACATTTTCTGGACAGTTTCCATTTCAGTATATGGAATATCCACTGCAAATATTGTTTGTAGCTGATTCTTAACTATTATTAGAAAAGCTGCCATATCTGGCTTTGAAGTTAATGTTACACCTTCATTGTTTGTGTATCTAGACACAAGTGAGTTGTACTCTTGTAGACGATCATATTTGGATTTCAGTATGACTTTGCGCGTGTACCACTCGGCAAGCATAACCGTTTTCCTTTCTTTCTTGTAGTTGAAACATTCTGTGTAGATGATTGAATGTGTGGTGCACAAATCTGGGCATAGGTTCCCTGTAACCTTGTTGCCGGCATACTCTTCACACTGTAGAAATGAAGAAAAGAAAATAGTTCCTTCTGAAAGTACACATTTCTTACTATTAGTATAATTTCTAAGCTATCATACTCACATCTTGGCCACAATTACCACACTTTCGGGAGACAAAATCAATCAACTGTCTAATTACTAGTAAAGTTTTGAACGAGAAAAGAAGATCTCATATTCATACTTCCGTCACGGTGAAATATTTAGAGTTTTGGTGCATTTCTCAATGCCATAGTCCTAGACTTATCATGTGCTCAACAAGCCAGGTGTCCTAGACTGTGGTCAATGATCTCACTGGGCAAACCAGCTGTTGTTGGACTATATCACACTACTTTCAGAAAGGGGGTGTCAACCTGTAATGCTGCAGTACCTGAACATACTGCTAGGGGCCAAATATGCCATGGATCTTTGGGATCTCAATAACTACCCACATACCAAAATCCATACAAATCCATCAAAAGAACCCTGGTACGTGTGAACACACAACCAAAAACAGTACCCCATTGGAGGTGAACCTCCTTCCCGGAGGTAAAATGGTTTAAAAATCACCCAGCAAAATAGCTTGTTTCAACCTGCTATACATAAACCAACTGTCCACAGCTTTGTCTTCCCCCCTCACTCACTTGACCTTCCCATTGCTAATATATATGTTTAAACGTTTAAATATATACATTTTCAAACCCTATACATGTAATGGGAAGGTTAGATTGAAGGTATTTAAAGAGACTGAAACAAACTTCCTGATCAGACGAAGTATTCCTCCTAAAACGTTAGCTTGAAACGGATTTATATGAACGACATTTGTAAACAAGTGCCCCTTCCACTACACATAAATATACATAAAAAAGTAAGCAACACATCTGCATATGGCACCATACCAGTTTCCTAAGTGTAGCCCTTGACTCCTGATCTGAACATCGGTGTGCTTTAATCCATTGAATCTCCCTGACCACAAACAGAACTGCCAGGAGAAGAACCGAAAGTCCTGCGAGCACAAACTTGCAAAGTCGCTTCCAGGGCCATCGTGCCATGATCTTTATGACATCCTCGGCGAGTGACCGCTTCTAGAGGACACGGTGCTGGTTTTGGGGCACCAAAATCGCCAACAGCAGATCTGGCAGGCGAAAGAAGCGTTAAATTGTCTACGGAAATCTTTAAAACATCGTATAATAGACGACAAGAGTGGTTAAAAAAAAAAAAAAGGCGACGTGAGGATTAGTATGAAAGGAATGAACATATATAGATTATAATCAATCTTTAAATCCAGCTTGTATAGGGAGGCTAGCACAGGGAGTGTTTGAAAGTCATGCAGTCGTAATTTCCTTGCGGTCAAAGGATCGTTGACGTTTGAAACCATATCTGAAAGTTTAAGTTATCATCATCGTGTTAAATTTTCTGTATTGTCTTTAATGTGCGATATGCAGGGTGCAAGGTTAGATCAATCTGCCCGCTGTGATACAGCTCATGGAAAGCAGAATGTTGGCTTAAAAGTAGTATCAGATAAGTTTATTTCCCTATATTTCTCTTTCTGCAAAGGCGTAATGCAATGGTTATGTATATACGTTGATGAAGGTTAGATATCCAGGTAATAAGATACGCCAAATGTAGTTACTCAAGCAACTGTATAAAATTTTGAAACAGTCAGTCACTGACGACAGACAGCGGATGCTGTCTGAAACGTCTGTTTCAAAATTTTATCCAGTTGCTTCAGTAAGTTACCTATTTTGGGTTATGTATGTATGTACATGCATACTAGAAAGTGGGGTATTGCAATCATTTCCGAGCCTACTGTATGTCCTGCCTTGCTATCGGTTGCTACGCACAACAGAAAGGAAGTGTTTTCTGGCGTAACCTGAGAAGTCTGTAATGGTCTTTTTAAATCAAGGAGACTCAACAAGAAGGCTGTGCAAGCAGCCCTGGCTCTTTTTAGGGCCATCCAAATATGAAAATAGTGACAATTCGGTCTCACACGCATATCCGATTCAAACAATAAGCATTATACACTGCAAGCCAGGAATGCAACCACACAACAGCTGTAGCCCCGCTTTTCTCAGCAGAAGTAATATTTTGTCGTTACGTTGTTTTTCAGTGGAGATGGGTTAACGTTTGGTTGCTGAGAAATACGTATGAAGCGTGGTATTATTTCCTTGTCTCAAACGCTGTAGATAGTAGCTGGTTTTCTTCCTAGCGGCGTATTTTGGACTGATTAACCCCGCGGATGTACTTAGCCCGCGTGCGTGTGTTGTGGTACCGTTTGATCTGGACTGACACACGCATGTCCAAATCACTATAACTTTATTTTCTGTTTCACCACAATTTTTTAATGATCAATATCTTTCCGATTCCTGCTAATTCGCGCATAGTGAACAGGGGTGCCAAAGTATTCATACGAATTTTACGGAATTCATACGAATTTTACGGAATACATACGATCCATTACTAGGAAACATACAATCCCCCGATCCTTACTATTTGTTGGGTCACATGACATGGCCGCCAAATTCAAGACGGTCCGTGTATTCACCGAAATACGGGAAATACGCGAAATACACGAAATACACGTCCGAAATACACGAAATGCACTTGAAAATGGCTGAAATCTACCGAAATACTGTATGATTTGATGAATTAACATCACAGGTTGCCATATGCCGTCTTGAAATAATATATTTATAGCCCTGGCGACAAGAATAAGACAGAAAATACTTCGCGATCCCGGCCACGTCCGGTCGCCGCCATCTTTCTTACCATACACCATGATGTTTGTTTTTCAGTGGTGTCTTTTTCTGTGTCATTTACACAAAAAGGGTGGTGAAATGTACCGAAATACAGTATGATTTGATGAGCAAACATCATAGGTTCCTATATTTCGGCATAAAATAGTATATCTATGGTCCTGGTGACAAGAAAAGGACAGAAAATACTTCGCGACCCCGGCCGGCCGCAGCGTCATCTTTCTTACCATACACCATGATGTTTGTTGTTAGTGGTATCCGAGGCATTGACACGAACATGGTAGTAAAATGTACCGACATACAGTATGATTTGACGAGCAAACATCACAGGTTGCTGTATTTCGGCATGAAATAATCTATTTTTGGTCCTGACGACAAGAAGAAGGCTACCCTGGGCTCCAGACTAGTACCGGGTCGCTAGCGATTTTCTTCGGCGGCCTAAGGACAGTCAGCCCGCCAGGTCTTAGAAATTTTTTTTTTATTTTATTTTATTTGTATCAGGCCCATGGCCCATAAAAACAGACACAGAACAAAGATTTACAAAGCTACACTTACAAATGCTTTACATAATGTCGCCAGAATGTGCTATGCCTATGGCAAAAGCCGTCCGAGTGTACAAGCACTCTAATTATATCATTGTCAGACGACAGCAGGCGTGTAACAAATGAGTAGGTGACCTTGCGACGCCTTGCGTCAAACATGTCGGTCCGGTTATTCACAAACAACCAACTAGTGCTTGTATGCCTGCCGACGGAAAAGAGCATTTTCATTGCGCTGTGGTAAGCCACTCGTAGCTTGGAGATCGCACTCACGCTGTAGTTACTCCAGATTTGGGCACAATACATCGGGGAGCAATACGCAGAGAACAACTCACTTTTTACCGCCGCTGAGCAGTAACGAAACCGCCGGAGGAGTGAGTTTGCCCGAGAATAAAAGCCTCTGACGTGAGCTCGGATTGCTGCGTCATCCGAAAGATCAGGGGTAATCCCCCCGTGCGCTAATGCTAGGGTCACATTTCCAATCCGGGGCCCGGCCGGGCAGTCTTTGGGAACGGAAAGTATGATATTCAAGAGAACAAAAACACAAAACGTACCCAAAATTATTTAAGAGCATAGCTTGTGCAAAATTTTTGACACACACTTGGATTTTTCGTTTCCGCAAACAGCCCGGCCGGGCCCCGGTTAGGAAATGTGACCCGAGCATAATTATCTCCATGAAAAAAGGCTTTTTCATGGAGTACTGTTTTGCTTGCGTTTGGTGTCTGTGTGTATGTTTGTGTCACCGGTCGCTTAAAGTCACCATAACTGTAGAACCTGTACATGGATTGAAATGATTTTTGGTATGTGGGTGGGTGTTAGGTGGAGGAAGGTCAAGGTCGATTTTGGGCCCCCTAGCATGTGTGACTGGAACTGCAATGGCGTATTTGATAAAATCTTAAATGTAGAAGAACTGAAGAGTGGATGGACAGATCGTCATGTTCTTTGGTACACAGGTAGGTTAGACCAAGTTGTACACACTTAAGTGCAAACTATGCAGATGAGACCGAATTTGCATAAGTAAGGAGGTAAATCGTTTGCATGGGTGTCGTCGTATGCTTAAAGTCAGCATAACTGTAGAACGTGTAGATGGATTGTAGTGATATTTGGTATGTGGGTATGCGCTGGGAGGAGAATGGTCAAGGTCGATTTTGGGCCCCCTGGTTTGTGTCCCTGGAACTGCAATGGCCTATTTGTAAAAATGTTCTAAAGGGGTTTAACTGAAGAGAGGAACAACAGATTTTCATGTTATTTGGTACGTTGGTAGGTTGGATGGAGATGTACACACTGAAGTTCAAATCATGCGAAGTTATTGTGTTTGTGTGTGTGTGCGCGTGTGTGTATGTTTGTGTCACCGTGTTTGTATGTATGTGTCACCGGAAGCTTAAAATCAGCATAACTGAAGAACGTGTGGATGGATTGAAATGATATTTGGTATGTGGGTAGGTGCTGGGAGGAGAAAGGTCAAGGTCGATTTTGGGCCCCCTGGTATGTGTCACTGGAACTGCAATGGCGTGTTTGTAAATATTTTCAAAGGAGAATAACTGAAGAAAGGAGCGACAGATTTTCATGTTATTTACTTGGCAGGTAGCTTAGAGAGGGTTGTATACAATGAAGTGCAAATTATGCAAATTGGACTTAATTTGCCTAAGTAATGGGGAAATCTATATTTGCTGTGTTGGCCTATCCTATATCGGGTATCCTATATCCGCGTAAGTGGGTCAATGGTCAACAGCTGTTGGCTTTAGCTTGCCAAGCCCATCAATCAATTTAGCAACTGTTGGTTGTTAACAGCTGTTGGCGCTTAACAGTCTGTAGGGACTGATTTGACCAGACTAGAAGCTTGACAGCAGGTAGTGAAAGGAACAGTTTTACATGGTTTTAATGTAAGGCAACTCATTCCAGTCTGTCTGTATGTTTGAGGACCCCAGTTGAATAATATGGGAAAATAGCAAAGAAGAGGTCAAGATCAGTTTCTGTGGATCAAAGGATATATGATGGGGATCCAAAGCATAAGGTATGTGAAGTAACCAGGACACATCACACATTTGATTATGTGTAAATTCACTTTGACCTGTTAACAGGCTGTTTCTTGCTCATACCATGTACCAGTTGTGGTCTGGCTTTATTTTCTCAATGGTTTTGGCACTTTTGCAATGGTACTGTGGACCACAATATATTTAACGTACAATGCTACCAGTTTATAGGTAACTACGTAGCACTTTGACATGATCTGGTCACCCGTAACCTTTCCTGCTTATCTATTGTACCCCTGTCTTTTATTCACCTGTAAAGTTGTGTTCTATCAACCGCTGTCCCTGTCCCTGTTTATAATTTACACAACTTCGTAGGCAAGGTCGGGATGTCTCCAGGTGTCAGAGATACACATGAGAGCCAAAAGAGAAGGAGAAACCAATGCACTGAGGCGTAACAGACAACATAAAACAAATATAAACACAACCACCCTGAAGCAGATAAAACATAACAACCCAACAACAAATAACATACACAAACCTAACACAACATAAATAAAATAAAAAACAAATTTCATGGAGATTTTGGGTCCTCAGACTCTTGTTAGGGTTCTGCGGGCTGGAGGCTCTGTGCCGCCGACGGAACTGACTACAAGGTACCGGCTAAAGGGAACCGGCTAAAAGGCCCGATAAACAGTCTACTCTAGACTACTCTACTGGAACCCAGGGTGGATCCCGGCGAATTAAGAAAATGGCGGATATGCGATCACTCACTAGTATGCGATCCGGCGGCGGGATAGCCCTAAGTCTAAGGGATTTTCAAGGACCTTGTTTATTACATGTTGTAGGAATTTTAATTAAAACCTATGCGGTCCGTCGGATAATAAGACTTTTTTTGCACTTTATATAACGTTAACGTTGCGACAATACCGCAAGACAGAGGCCAGTGAATTAGATTTCCCCCGCAAAATTCTTATTGACAGGCTAAGCTAACCTGTCACAGTGTCAGTAAGATTTTCCCCGCTCTTGACATATACTAGTTAAAGCCTGTCAATAAGAACCTTAACCCTTGCCCTTATATAACCATAAACATGGTTCATGAATAACCAAGGAGGTTAGATATACAAGATAACATTTCCCCTGTGTTCACTCGGGATGTTCCTGTGAATCACACAAAACCCGCATCCCTACCAAACCCTGAAGATGATCCTGTAAAATGGAGAAAAAAATACTGACATTCCTTTGAATAAATAATTCATTTTTTGAATGTTAAAAACAGAAAAACGGATGTCAAAAAGATAGCCAAAAGAAATTGGATATTGATGGATTTGAACTCACGATCTCTATGAACTCGCGATCTGTCGGCCTACCAGTTGAGCTGACATGATTAACTCGTTCGGCTCGGTCATTCCAACGAGGCTATAACGTCCCAACACGTCAATTGGTAAGAAAGAGGACGCGGCGGCCGGCCGGGATCGCGAAGTATTTTCTGCGGATTTGTTGTCGCCGGGGCCATAAATGAATTATTCGATGCCGAAATGATGTTTGCTCATCAAATCGTACTGTATGTCGGTACATTTTACAACCATGTTCGGATACCATTAACAACAAACATACCATAATGCACCACAAGTCAGGAAATACATAATACTAAGGTTATATAACCTCCTTGGTAATACCTAAAGCTAATATATATAATATATATATAATCTCCAAGCAGATCACACGGCGGCAAAATAAATATTATAAGGGATGATATTGTCAAAGGGATGATATTTGCCAAGGAAGTTTGGTCGCCAGGGGGTTTGTGGACTGACTCTACTGGACAATTATTACTTTTTTTTTGCCGAATTCTACGACCCATACGCTCGTAGGAAGGGCTGGTAAAGGTTTGAGAAGTTCCTGCCCACTTGTTCTGTAATGTGTGGGGTTTGTTATGTTTTCCTTACGTCTGAATAAATCATAGGCTGTCATCTCTTTATAATCTCCCTTGTTATCATCAGTTTCGCCACTTCCTAGCTTTGCCACTTTCTTACATTTCTACACGTTTTTTTTTCAGGTAAATTTACCGTGAGACTGGAAGAAAGGACCATTAGGCCTACTTAATATCATCTTTGTTCCAAATGCGTTCACGTTGAAATATGCGTTGTTGGGTTATCAAGGGTTTCTGTTTTTTTTGTTATCAAACTTATTGTCAACTTTATATATTCGTTATTAAACTTATTGTCAACTTTCGTTCTTTTCTAACACCTCAGGTTCTGACGCGTTTTGTTTTGTTTCAAGTTTTGAACGAAGACTTTTGTTTCGCCTACTTGATATGATCTTTGTTCCAGATGCGTTGACGTTGAAATATGCGTTGTTGGGTTACCAAGGGTTTCTGTTTTTTTGGTTATTAAACTTATTGTCAACTTTCGTTCTTTTCTACTGACACCTCAGGTTGTGACGCGTTTTGTTTTGTTTTAAGTTTTGAACGAAGACATTTGTTTCGCCTACTTAAGTTAATACCGTACTAACCGTTACTAACAGCAAACGTACATTGGCAAACATCAACAAATGTATTTACAATGCAAAATGTTAAGAAAGACATTTACACCAAGAGCAAAAGCAAAATAAGTCACAAATCTATATTACTTAAAATGGCAACAACATTCATGGAAAGTACGCAAGTTACTTACAAATCGGGTCTTTACATTTCTTGTTGAAGGTAAAGAAACCTAGTCAAAGTTATTTCAGAAATGGCACAATCCATTAAAAAAATTATATTACGAAAAATGGCAACAACTATTTACAAATCGGGTCTTTACATTTCTTGTTGAAGGTAAAGAAACCTAGTCACAAAGTTATTTCAGAAATGGCACAATCCATGAAAAAATTAAATTACGAAAAATGGCAGCAACTATTTACAAATCGGGTCTTTACATTTCTTGTTAAAGGTAAAGAAACCTAGCCACAAAGTTATTTCAGAAATGGCACAATTCATTAAAAAATTATATCACGAAAAATGGCAACAATTATTTACAAATCGGTCTTTACATGGCAAAAAAGGTGACACCATGCAATAAAAGGCAAAGTGATAAATTGATTTCCTTCTAAAGTACAGAAAATCACCTTGATTGCTGACGCGCTATGAAAAGGTGTCAAGGTATTAATCGGCTTGAAAATCACGTTGCATTTGTATGGCTTGCACACTTTCATACGTTAAGAGATGCGACGTACCAACATACGTCGGGCCAAATTTCATACGTTTGGCATTCAAATAGTATGACAGAAGTGTAGTTCGCTGTCAACCATATAGCTGGAGATCACAGGTTAAGAGATGCGACGTACCAAATTTCATACGTCGGGCTAAATTTCATATGTTTCGCATTCGATAGTATGACAAAAGTGTAGTTCGCTGTCAACCATATAACGTTAGCTGGAGCTCCGGAGATCACTGGTTTAATAAGAGATGCGACGCGTACCAAATTTCATACGTCGGGCCAAATTTCATACATTTGGCATTCAAGTAGTATGATCAATATATAATGTCCTTGGTATGATAAAAGTGTAGCTCGCTGTCAACTTTGGAAATGGAACCTTAGCATAACCATAACCTCCTTGGCATACTACTAGTAGTAACTGGTTACAGTATTTCCTGCCGCGCAAAGGATGATGGTATAGCTTGATCCGCCATATTTGTTCCTATATGAACGCTACCCGCCGAAGAGAAAGTTAGCCAAATCCGTTGCATTATCGCTTCTACACTGGCATATGGGCAGTAGTTGGCAGGAAATCACATACAGGGAAAGTTTCTGACGATTGTTTAGTCATGAACGAACGTTGGACACCGCTGTATTGGATTTTTTGTTTGCCTACGAATCGGACCGCTAGTGTCGGTTGTAAAGAGACAAACCATGTTCACAAAGACCAAGTAGTTTACTATATGCTTGTAGTTTAATGTCGTGTAGTTTCATATTGTAATGTAAGCCAGTAGTCTTTAGTATCGCTTTAGACTAGCGGGGCAACTCGGGCGGACTCGGCGGGCGACATGGCGATTGACCCCGCTGGCGCACCCCCCGGGAAAGTACGCCGGCGCTATAGAATTCCTGCCGAGCAAAAAAAAAAAAAAGAAGTTAGAATTATAGTAGTGAGGCTTCTAGATCGATATCTTCTCCAAACATTCACATATTACGTGCTCAGTAAGTAAGGTGCCGAGTTGTCCCGGCCTAGGGGAGTTGTCCTGATACCCAACAAACATCATGGCGTATGGTATTGAAGAAAGATGAC
This sequence comes from Branchiostoma lanceolatum, assembly GCA_035149815.1. Taxonomy (NCBI): domain Eukaryota; kingdom Metazoa; phylum Chordata; class Leptocardii; order Amphioxiformes; family Branchiostomatidae; genus Branchiostoma; species Branchiostoma lanceolatum. Next base: position 7,713,262 of record CM068872.1, on the reverse strand, counting down.
GCGGCGGCCGGCCGGGGTCGCGAAGTATTTTCTGTCCTTTTCTTGTCACCAGGACCATAAATATATCATTTTATGCCGAAATAAAGCAACCTGTGATGTTTGCTCATCAAATCATACTGTATTTCGGTACATGTCACCACCCTTTTTGTGTAAATGACACAGAAGAAGACACCACTGAAAAACAAACATCATGGTGTATGGTAAGAAAGATGGCGGCGACCGGACGTGGCCGGGATCGCGAAGTATTTTCTGTCTTATTCTTGTCGCCAGGGCTATAAATATATTATTTCAAGACGGCATATGGCAACCTGTGATGTTAATTCATCAAATCATACAGTATTTCGGTAGATTTCAGCCATTTTCAAGTGCATTTCGTGTATTTCGGACGTGTATTTCGTGTATTTCGCGTATTTCCCGTATTTCGGTGAATACACGATCCCAATTCAAGATGGCGGACTCAGGATAACCAGTTCTTCGTACGATATCTTGGCTTTTAAGAGCTTAATAATGGCATATCCCATCCTGCTTAACTCAAACTAAACTCAAAAATCTCAAACTACACTAAATTAAAACTGATGTAGGCTTAGACCAACTAGGAGGACCAGAAAAAGCTAGATTCAGTGCTAGCGCGATGGCGAACAAATTAGTAAGGATCGTCGTTGAATAAATTCATCAGTCACGTTTACTTGACAGTTACGAGAACATTCTTCGAACAGTGACTAGAAAATGGTAGCGAAAATACGCACCTCCAAATTTTCGACGACTCCTGTCCGTCTTGTTCACGGAGTGGCCTAGTCTCGCGAGAACACGAGACTAGGCCGAGACTTGTGACGATCTTCTTGCCTCCCCCCGGGAGGCAAGAAGATCGTCACAAGTCTCGGCCTAGTCTCGTGTTCTCGCGAGACTATGCCACTCCGTGAACAAGACGGACAGGAGTCGTCGAAAATTTGGAGGTGCGTATTTTCGCTACCATTTTCTAGTCACTGTTCGAAGAATGTTCTCGTAACAGTAAGGATCGTATGTTTCTTTAGTAATGGATCGTATGTATTCCGTGAAATTCATATGTTTCTTAGTAATGAATCGTATGAATTCCGTAAAAATTCGTATGAATTCTTTGGCACCCCTGGTGAAGTGGCTTAGCTGCAAGCAATCTATCGATGTCAATGAAATCCTGAGAGCGTAGCGTCTATCACTCCACATTTCCACTTGTAAGTTACTACTGGAAATTCAACCAAATAGCGCGTTTTTTTATTAGAATGTGACGATTGTTACGTCCTTAACTGTTAGTATTTGCACGCTCGAGAGGCATTCTTAGTCACCAAGCAAAACCTATCCTGGGCGACATGAATTAGGCAGCTATGACGGCGAGGCGCTCAACTCCGGACGTGAATTTATGAGTTCGACATCGCAATACTTTATGTATATCTGTTAAAATATTTTGTACTTCCTTTTGAATGTTTGATTTCTAGGGAAAAGGGAACACTAGTATACTAGGCTGATTGAATCGCCATAAAAGCCCTGACGAGCGGGGGTTTGCGTTACAAAGTATACATCATCTTTACTTTTCTATAAACCTGAATAAATTGCTTTTCCAGACAGGTGTCGTTGATCAAGTTGTACGTTGTAGTTATCGTGAATCTATTGCATAGGATACAGTGTTATGATATTTATCTTTAATGACAAATTTGTACCAATGTTGAGATTTGCCAAAAATTTGAGGCCCCAACATTTCACAATTTAAGTCTACAAGACGGCCAAAAGTTTGTCAGGCACTTACTAGTGCTATTTTGGACAGCCTCTATGCAGAAGACGTCCTGGTGGCCCCAAGGAACAAGTTGTTAAGTAATCACTAGTGACCCATAATACTGACAGTATACCCTATGTATAGAGAGACGGATAGATAAAGATTTTGTAGACCTATATATATATATATAGAGAGAGAGAGAGAGAGAGAGAGAGAGAGAGAGAGAGAGAGAGTAAGAGAGAGACCTTCAAAGATTGTAGTCATCTAATATATTCACGATTTTGATAGAGAAGTGCAAACAAAGTGTCACATACCTCTAACTGATGTTAAACTAGGTCATCCGAACAAGCGGAACGGGCCCGGGTGTAACAGTAGGTTGTTGGCTGTAGGGTCATTCAACCCTTGTCACAGCGCCCGATGAACTCTTGTTTTGACTCCAAAGCTTCCCCTGGAGATCTTTTGGCCGGTTTGACCTGTGATTTTCCGGCCCAAACCAGTGCGGTCCCTCCAGATTTATGTTTCTCTCCAATCAGAGTGAAGCCTAAAACGTAACGGTCACGCTTCGCCCTCGGGGAGACTAGAAACCCCTCGGTGGGCGGGACAGTTGTTATATCCAGATATCTTGACCACTCCCATCAGCTATCTATTACGTCCCTCCGCATGCTCCGTGCTTGCGGTAGAGAGAGAGAATCGAGGAGTTGGTGCACGATTGACAGAAAGAAACTCGGATTACTTACAGGGTCGGTCCCGGGATCAGTTACCGCCAAAAACTTCAAACTCCGCACTACATTCCTTAGGGCTGTAACATTTGACTGTATAGGGAGGTCGAGTCCAAGTAAAGTTTTATTCAAAACAGTACATCTATACCACAGAGGAAGCAAATATATTCAATATATATTTATAAGTAACAAATATTATTAAAACATTCCTTTTATGTTGGATCATAATCAACATTTTTCGAGAACCCCTTTTAATAGCTGTTGCATGTGGTTTGTCCACGGCTGGCATCTAGACAAAACATAGCTCGACTCATTCACGCATGTTTTGCCGAATATTTTGGAAACATATTAAAGATTATCTGGCCTTCTCTGACCGCTGACGAGATATAAAAAGTCTTAAAAACAAACAAAAAACTATTAAACGTTCTACTCTGAAAAACGAACTAAGTCAAGTACTACATATATTCAAGGAGAGACTTAGCTGCTCAATGTTAGTTAAATTGTGCTGTGTGCTTCAAGCTCTTTGAATATACAGTATGTTAATGTTAACTCAAAAGGACAGCACTAGTTGATAGTGCAATAAGACATAGGAATATAATGGATATCATAAGTACACTGTGACAAGATGGAAGCCAAAAAATGACATAAGTGTCCTTTATTTTAACTTCATCAAGCGGAAATTCCTTCCCTACCTGATATCACAAATTCCATTGTGGAACCCTCATTCCGAATAGGACAATATCTCGCCAACAAAGCGGCTCTCATTTCCAGATATGGCCAATCTGCGACGCGAAACCAAATGGGCTCTTATGGGGTTTTAGGTCCCTTTCTTTCCTGCTCTTGTTCTTGACCTTGAGACTTTGCTTGACTACCGAAATACCAGGAATTAATAAGCTTTTAAGCATTGAGAAAGTCACCAGAAGTGTTCAAGAATATTAATGCTGGTTGCTGGTTGTAAAAAAATAAGTATCTTGCACATGCTTAGAAAAATATCATTCTATTTTCACAATTATCAGAGAAATGTTACTTTATTTCGTCAGTCAATTTTCATTTTTCATGCTAAGAATACACTTACTTTAATACTTATAAGGATATCCTTATACTTTAAGTATACAGGACAGTATTAACATATTTTCATTACATCAAAACTTCTCCATGTTGTACATTTCTCAGCTAACTGACATCTATCACACTGCAGTCATCCCTCAATAAGACATCAGGAGCCACATAGTTCCTGTTCAGAACTTTTATTCAGCCTGTCAGTATAAAAACTTCTCCACGTTGTACACACTCAGATAAAGAGCAGCTTTCATGATAACTAACAGAGTCCACACAAGACTTGCCATTGACTAACACAAATAACAGGTGATTCTGCTACCAGCAGTCAATACCACAGGTGGTAATAATTAGCAGATTAATAAAATAAGGAAAAATAGAAAATAGATATCTCTGTTCTTCCACTGCGATCTTCTTTGCATCAACAGTGTTAGAGGTACAGATACAGATGGAGTTCTTTTTAACTAAATCTGGTTCTTCCAGCCTTCAGCAGCCGTCATCAGGAGGCCGTCATGAGCGCATGTGATTCGCTGACATGGTCCCTCACATGTCTGTCCAGAACAGCAAACACATCCTTACAGCCCTGCGTCGCCAGGTCCAGCACTTTCTCCATGTTATCTGGGGAGCAAGACAAAGGGGGTTAGATTTCAAGTTTATATGAGAGAAAAAATAAAGTACAAAAATGTATGTCTTTATCTCAACTCCTTCAACACGTGTTTGAAGGATCATTGCACGTCTTGTTATCTGCATGAGTGCATGTACACATACCATATAGTGATCCCAGGTACTGCACACCTCAGGGACCATGTACTTGTGCTTACAGTATCTTACAACTATACACATTTTTGCCACTCTAAGTTGTGATTGTTAAATCAAAGGATCATCAGTAACTGCCAAAGTTCTATCTTGAAAATGAATCATTGGAGTAACTATTGCAAGCTTGTAAGTTCTACAAAAAAATCTATGCCTTGATCTACATAAGGGTAACAAACCTGCGTGTAGTCTTGAGTTCATCTCCAACAGGACAATCTGTTCAGATTTTGGCATCATGGCAACAGTGAGGAAGGGAGCTCCTGCTGACTCCTCCACATAACTGATGTCTAACAGTGGTGAGTCCTGGATGAAGCCTGCTGTACAGGCACACACATAGTCCTTCATGGGGATACCCGCATCTATCACTGCTAGAGTGGCTGCATTCACACAGGCACAGTAGTTACCTCCGTCTGCTTGTAGGATCTGAAAAGAAAGTTTTACTGTTCACTTTTGGGCTGTCATGGGTTTCAGCACTGCCTTTATGATTTGTAATTATGCTTTTTGTATGAGTACAGCATCACTCATTAAATGTAACAGCTTTTACATAAAAACTCCAAAGGACAAAGAATTGAAACCTTGTCATATCTTGCCGTAAAGCTACTGTGATCAAGAAGCAGGACTGCAACATACTTTTTTTCAAAATCCAAATTTCTTTGCCACATTTTGTACGATTGACATTTATCGTACCAGGAGGGAAACAAAGGGACCATACCTGTACATATATGTCTATCTGTGACCTGGGAAACAGTTCGGTGACAATGACAGCTTCAAACGTTTGGCGCAGGTGCATGGACATCTCCTGTGACCGCCGGTCCCCCTTTGGCCGGGACTTCCGTTCCCCTGTGCTGAAGGTAGCCATGCTGAACTGACAGTTGACAACAGCTCTGTCATGTTGGATCTTGCCTCTTCCCTTTCTCACCTGTATATAAAGGCAAAATGAAAATGGTTGCCAAGATTAATCATTGAAGTTGGACAGCCTCCTGCACAAATTCCTAACATAATGTGAAGTTTTTTACGTTGGTTTACTGTCTGGTACAGATGTCAATCACATATATCGGATCAAATCGTGTCCATGTGCTCCAAGTACACAAGCCCCCCTCCCCACTACACTAAGCGACGTTACCTCGTGTGGACCGTACACGGTGGCCAGCGCCTTGGTGTTTCCCTGCTCGATGTACGCCGATCCATCGGCCTGCGTGAACACCCCCATGCGGGCACAGACCTTCCTGAGCTCCGAGGAACGGCGGCCATCGATGCGGTAGCCTTGGTCAGAAATGATCTCCAGACCAGCCATTTTGAATGGCAGAATCAACCAATAACGGGGGTGTCGTATTTTGTGACACATAAGATATCCACAACTCCCATAGATGATGGCAAATTATATCACTTTCAATAGGTTCATATTAACATCAATTCAATTCTAAGTTATCATAGTTGGTGATGACCGACAAAGATTCACTACACCTTTGTTTTCTTCTATAAAAAATATGACCTTTATGTAAGTGGACGATGCCAAGGTCAGAGGTTAACTTCACACGATGCTGAAGAAGATGTCCACAAACGCGGCGATGAAGAAGCTGTTCCAGTTCGCGATAGATCGCGGCGGCACGTTCACGGACGTGTACGCGCGGTGTCCGGGAGGGAAGACCAGAGTCATGAAGCTGCTGTCCGAGGACCCCGCCAACTACCCCGACGCCCCGCGGGAGGGGATCAGGAGGATCATGGAAGAGGTGAGAGTTTGGGGGCGTTCACCAGAGTAACTTTATAACATGACGTAATACGTGGCTGAACTTTTGCCCTCTTCTGAACGAACATTATGACAGTGCTTGGAAGTGGAATGTACCTTGCACTAATGAAGTTTAAGAGAAACGTATGTTTTTATTTCTCAGCTATGATGCCTTTAGGCATGAACTTTGGCCTGAGTCATGGTGACCTAAATAAATATCTCGAGTTACCAATGACAAAGCACTTTCATTTTTCTTAGCAAAATGCACTACCAGTATTACCAGCATATGTCTGTGCAGTAAATCCCAATGAATTATCAATAGCACATTGTATTGCTTTACACATAACTTATTAACAACGTTCTGTGTCAACAAGCTGCTATTACAACCATAATATATAACGTTAGCTATGAATCAATAGATTAAAAGGGAGTATTTGTAGATGTGTTTCCTCAAACCTTTTTACATTAGCAACTTCAAATGTAAAGCCACTAATTTTGTCAGTCGGAAATCCTTTATCAATATTGTCATTGAGACATAACGTTAAATCAGAGGAATATATTGCAAAGTAGGTAACAGATTTTGTTTGCAATTAGCCCTCAGGCATGAAGTTGCAACAAAACTTTCTTTAATTTATTCCATCTCCACCTACTAGGAAACAGGTATCCCCATGCCTGCTGACCAGCCCCTGGACCCGTCCCTGATAGGCTGGATACGTATGGGCACAACAGTGGCCACTAATGCGCTATTGGAGAGGAAAGGTGAACGTATGGCACTGGTCATCACACAAGGCTTCCAGGATCTACTCCACATCGGCAACCAGTCACGACCAAACATCTTTGATCTGGTAAGAAATATCATTTCAATTACTTACAGACTGCTCTTCACAATTTGTATTGATATAATCAATATGATTCAGCTATTTTGTTATTTAAGTTGGCAGCAATGCAAAGCCAATAGAATAGACCTGTAGCTCACCCACCTCCGTCAAAATGTAGAAATGCAAAATAAAAGCATAAAAATGCTAACTATTTGATGGACATGCAACCACACTCATTGGTCAAGTGCTTAGTCAGCTAATTGCTGTGCTAGTATTATTGGTTGAAGTGCTAATTGTGATTGACAGTCAGGATTGGTCTATTATGTCAGTCATCCATATGCCCTGTCCATGGTGCTGAAGAGTATATCATTGTGGTCCATACTAACCCAGGTTACTTCAGTGCTGTTTGAAAATATTTCGACCTTTGATGAAATATAATGTTTTGTTGAATTAGAAGCTGTGACCTCTGATGTTCCTCAAGTTTGCAGTAAAATGAAAACTTTTTTGTTCCAGGAAATTGTGACCCCAGACGTTCTGTACGAGGAGGTTGTGGAAGTGAAGGAGCGTGTAATCCTGGAGCAGGAGTCTTGTCAGCTGGACAAACCTGACAACCTGCAGACTGTCACTGGAACAACAGGAGAGAAGGTCTCATCACTGATTCTATCTCTAAATTCCCATTGCTTGTATGGCTTTAACCTGTGTTTCACAATCCCTCGCTGTCAAGGGCTTATTGGGCCTCCTCCCTTAGGGTCTGACCAGTGAAAGGGGCCGCTAGAAGCTTGATTTATTCAAGCTAGTATGACTTGTGTTTGTTTGATAATGCTTCAAGAGCCAGAATTTGGTAAAAGAATTTGTAGGACAGCCTATTGTCAGAAACTGTGCTGTATTTCTTGACAGTTGCATGACAGTTGTGCTTCTTGACAGTTACATGTGTGGGAACAGCTGGATGAGGTACAGCTGCGTGCAGACCTACAGGCTGTACTGGACAGGGGCATCAGGAGCCTGGCTGTTGTCCTCATGCACTCCTACACGTAAGTCAAGGCAGAGGTGTTTCTATATTATTGTATCATACTCTGGGAGCCTACCTTATAGAGAATATGTGAACTTTAAATGGCAGCAAACATGGTAACTTTCTATCATCACTGCCACCACACAAACACTATTTCCTTTTAAGATTTAGAACCATATCCTCCTCGGCCTCCCTCTAATATCTAACTCTAAGCACAATATTGATATTTGTGTCAGTTTGGTGTGAAATTGTGAAAACCTTACATTCTTCCATGTGCAAAGGTTTATAGCTACTGTATTTCTGAACTCAGTTTTTCAGGCCATGAACAAAAGGTGGGCCAGCTGGCTAGAGAGATGGGTTTTCACCAGGTGTCCCTGTCCAGTGAAGTCATGCCCATGTTCCGTATTGTGCCCAGGGGTTATACAGGTAAGGAGACCACAAGCTTTCACCTATGATGCACAATTCTAGATTTGACCCTGTGTTGGAGTGGCAGATTATTTCAACATTATCTGGTTTTGTAGGCTTTCAAACTTTTAATCAACTGTGTTCTTCAGGTCAAATCATGTTCATAAAACAATCAGGAAAATCTTTTGGGCCCATGCAAACCTACTACTAGTAACTAACACCAGAAAAATGTATTCACTCTTTTAAACTTTCTTACAGCTTGTGCAGATGCATACTTGACTCCTCACATAAAGAGGTACCTGGCCAGTTTTGGGGGTGGTTTCCAAGGAGGCCTGGAGAACACGCAGGTCCTTTTCATGCAGTCGGACGGAGGTCTCACCCCCATGGACAAGTGAGCTAACCCAACATTTCAGTCTAGATAGAAGTCAGAAGTCTCTATACAACATAGTTGGAAGTCTCAGCCTAGTTAGAAGTCTCAATATAGCATTTCACATCAATACATTATAATAATACTGTAACAGTAACATTTAGAATTTGAAGATGTTTTAACCTTTAGCACTCTGAAGCAGCCTTTTGGCACCAAATTCCCTTTTGGTCTACAGAGTTAGGCAGCAGGGAGAAGGTTAACATGTTGCCTTTCTTGTTAACTCCACATACCATAATACTACATTTTTTTGTTTCCATACTTTTCCTGACATCCCACAGATTTAACGGGTCCCATGCGATCCTGTCTGGTCCAGCTGGAGGAGTGGTCGGTTACGGCATGACGACCTTCGACAAGGAAACCCAACAACCAGTCATAGGGTTTGACATGGGGGGTAAGACAGTAACATTGTTTACTAAGGAAACTTTGCGTGTCATTGCATACATGAATTGTAAACTGTATCGGGGCTGTCTCCAGTGTTAGATTTTTTCTGTCCCCCTCATTGTTTGGGAGCCCATGTTGTTGATTTTGTTGTTTTGAAATCTGTCATTTTCAGCTTAGGAAAATATGTTTTGAAATTCTAATTTTTTTTAACGGATGGGGTAAATTTTTTTCCATTCCAACAAGCAATTTTCCATCTCCAGACAGAAGTACGGGTCCTGGAGACAGTCCTGAATTACATTTTGTTACAGTTGGAATACCAACATTTGTCAGCTTTATCAAAGTGGGTGTTTAGATAACTTAATTTGTCACATACCTTACTTACTTACATGTCCTCGTTGTCCTTAAAGAGCAGAGACATAGCTGCTTGTAACTGAAAATTAGATTAATTTTTCTACATTTGTCTCACCTTTCCCAGGTACATCTACAGATGTGAGCAGGTATGCGGGTGAATATGAACATGTGTTTGAGACCACTACAGCTGGGGTGACTATACAAGCTCCACAGGTAAGACAGAGAACCTACCATGTACTAATCAATATATGTCCTCTAGGTGGTGACCAATCAAATTGTAGCATTACAGCCAATGGTAGATGCCCTTGTAATGCTTCAGCTATGTACATTAATCGAAAGTCCAGTTTGATTGTTACGGTAAGTTGTTTTGTTTTTCTTTTGTGATTTCACCTGTCAATCACTCTTCCCCAGCTTGACATCAACACAGTGGCAGCAGGTGGGGGTTCCAGACTGTTCTTCCGCTCGGGACTGTTTGTTGTTGGACCAGAATCAGCTGGGGCACATCCTGGGCCAGTCTGCTACAAGAAAGGTGTGCGTTATGCTAGTTTGTCTAAATCCATTGTGTGACCCTGTATCCCTTGCTTTATGAATTGGTTCATTGAGGGAAAGTGTTACATTCAACATCAGAAATGATACATCACATTTGGGTAAACTAGCATTATCTTCTTACATTCTAAACTACAAGTTTCTATACTTTCACATCCTATATATGGGCTACAGGAATGGGGGCATCTTTCAAACATGGTGGTGTTAGGGACTTGCTATATTTATTTCTCGGTCACTTTTCTTTCCAAAAGTGGTTTGTACTGATACATGTTACAGTATATGACTTGTGTCCTGTGTTCAGTTTTCTGTTATAGAATATGATATCATAAAGGTTTATTGAGTTTCTATTTCATGGAACAGGTGGCCCCCTGACAGTAACTGATGCCAACCTGTGTTTGGGGAGACTCCTACCGGAGTAAGTTTATGTCATCTTTTATTCAACTGAAAACTCAACTTTGAGAAATGTCTTATGCTGTACATCATATACATGTTTTAATGCCAGAATGCATAAAACTTGTTTGGATCATAAAATTACATCATTTATCTTGAGCATCTTTTTGATCACAAGCACACACTTTAATATTTTATTTCAATCTACTGGCAGGTATTTTCCTTACATCTTTGGGGAAAATGAAGACCAGCCATTGGACAAGCCTGCAACTATGACTGCCTTCTCAAACCTTACACAAGAGGTAAAAAATTAACATACCTGCTTTGTACCACTCCATCACTTCTGGTTTTAGTAAAGAAATTAACTTCTTACATTTAGATGTCCCTACTTCATCAATTTTTCCCTTCTTAAGAAATGACTGTTTTTCCATTAGATACCCATTATTACTTTATTCTGCTGTGTTGTCATCTTTGATCACACCCATGGGCCATCCCTGTTAAAGCAGCACCTATTCTCCAACTTTGTTTTTTCAAGGTCAATGACTTCCAGGCCAGCCAATCAAATGGCACTAAGAAAGAGCCAATGACAATGGAGGAGATTGCCATGGGCTACATACAGGTGGCCAACGAGGCCATGTGTCGACCAATCAGGGCACTGACACAGGTGGGTACATCACACAGTGTGGATACATCCTTCATGAAAAATGTAAAGGTAGTCTCAAAGCTACGGTATTGGAAGGAGGAGCCCTTCCACTACTTTTTGCCTCCCCAACTGAAGTCAAGTTCTAATTTTACACCAGTGTGGATTGAGGAATTTTTTGTAAAGAGCCTTTCTCAAGGACATAATGTCTAGCCAGGAATTCCAGGAATTGAACCAGTGACATCTTGGTCTTGTGTCCCCTACCCTACCCCAGCCACTCGGCCATTCAACACCACTATTCTTAATAGAAACATGAAAAAGAGATCATACAGTATGTGTAAATGCCAATGCAAGATCTGTGTCCTGTTATCACAAATATTAATGTATACGATATATGGTAATGTCTGATATTTGTACATCACTGTAGGCCAAAGGACATGACACGTCCCAGCACGTCCTGGCCTGTTTCGGTGGTGCGGGAGGGCAGCATGCCTGTGCCATCGCAAAGTCTCTTGGAATGTCCACTGTTTTCATTCACAGGTAAGGATTATTATAACAAGTAACAACAGCTGTTAGAATACTTCAGTCTGTTCCTTTGCTTTGTTGTTCCCTGCATTAAAGTAAGTAGAATGTAACATTAGTCACATATTGGTATTACATGTAGTGGCTGGAATACTTCTCATGAGGTTCAGAGTGTGAATTAGCCTAACCAAGGAGGTTAACCTTAGTCAACCTATTCATGCATTATTTTTAAAAAGTGTAAGTGATCTCGAACCAGAAGAGCTAATCTTCCGCTGGTTGTGTGGGAACTTCCCCTAGCTCTTTTCAACAAGTACAATGAACAGTGGACCACAGCATAATACCCTTAAGGAATGTTGTGTGAGTGACACAGCCGGGATTCGAACTGACGACTTCTTGTTCCAGAGGTAGCATCACTAACCACTGGACTACGCGCACTACGCTACCATAGCTCATTACCATCCCTCTGTGCCTGCAGGTACGCTGGTATCCTGTCTGCCTATGGCATGGCTCTGGCCGATGTGGTCCACGAGGCTCAGGAGCCATGTGCTGTCAACTATATTAAAGGTAATCCTCACAGTTACAGAAGTCTTGTCATAAGGAGAGAATGTTAAATTTCAAATCCATGTGTGATATTTAGATTGCTGGAAACTGACTGTGAAACATCAAATGTGTCCATCTCAACATTATACAATTATGTTGTCTCTTTGATGTTTCCTTTCAGACAACTTTTCACTGCTTGACCAGAGAATAGCAGCCCTCAGGCAAACCTGCATCAAGGAGCTCAAGACTGAGGGCTTCACAGAGTTAGTATTCTTCTTTTGAGGACAGAATCTGAATTTAAAAACGAAAGGAATGTCTAGTTGATGTAAACATATTGTAAATGACTTAATTTAAGTTCTCATGATTTAATTCCGCAGTATGGAACAATTGGAGTGTTTGCGGTGGTTTTAAGTTTCTGGTAGCACTACTATTAATAGTATTTGGTCTATATTGGTCTATATTGTATACCTTTTAGTATGTGCATAGATCTTGATAAGACATTGAACTGATTATATTTTGGGCCCCTAGGAGCTTATTATGGTACTGCAGGGGAACTTACGATTTTGTCTCAAGTTCTTCGCCTACCGATGTTTTGATTTATTTTTGTTTCTACTAAAATTGCAGGGATGAGATCCAGACAGAAGCGTTCCTCCACCTGAGGTATGACAGGACAGACTGCGCCCTGATGTGCTCCTCCCATGGATATCCACCAAGTACCAACACATGCGGGGAGGGAGACTTTGAGAAGTCTTTCACAGACAGGTACTCAATGCCCCGACTTATTCTTATCTTTGATTGGTCGTTTTCATTGAAGGGCAGTTATATTACTTCTTATTTACTACAGACGCAGGTACACAATTTCTACGGCCTCAGTTGATATATAATAACTAAGGATTTCAGTTTACCTTACCTAAAGTGGTGAGAATGTAATTGTAAAGAGATGTGACAATATGAGGTTTTCATTTGAAAATCCTCCAATACCATCTGTATGCCACTTTTGATTCTCGGTGACAAGTGCATATAGACCATCGGTGAGAGAACCCCTTGTCTGTCTCATCTCACAGGTACATGCGTGAGTTTGGGTTCACGATCCCAGGACGACCTATCCGAGTGGACGACATCCGCGTACGTGGGGTTGGTCAGACGGGGATACGTGACCACCACATGATACGGCCCTCAGGTCACACACCTAGGGTGGAGCTGGTGAGATTCTCATGGTTTTCTTGGAGAAATTATATTCTGAGTGACTGTGTATTTGTTTGTTTTGCATAATTACCGATGAATTGCCACCTGTCAATAGGTTACCTATAGGTAATTGTGAGACTGTATGGATTAAAACCTTGTCATAAATGCATCAATATTCAGATATACTGTATGCATTTCCGAAAAAACAATACAGAAGGGTGGCTCTATCTGGAAATTTCAAGTGTATTGAAATGGGAGGTAACACTGAATACTTGGCTGAAGAAAGTTGGTGAAAAGAAGGAATGATCGTAAAGATTTGTTGATCCTTTCTGCTCCATTTATTCCTTTTTTCATATCATTTTGTTGTATACAGTTCTGGGTAAAACATTACAAAAGTGTAAACAATGTCATCCTACAGGTGACCAAGTGTTACTTTGACAACCGTTACCATGACACCAATGTCTACCTCCTGGATGATCTGTCATGTGACCACGACATCCATGGCCCAGCCATTCTTATCGAGAAAAACAGGTGCAAAAATAATGATGTGCTTTTCCTATCACAGTTATGGTTATGAGCCGTATTATTTGATATTTTAAACTTTAAGGATATTATGATGACAGAGGGTTTTGATGTTTCAATAGAAATCCTATAGATTAGACCTGAAAATCTGATCTACCCTTCCTGAATTCATAAAAACACATACATATGATAACAATAAGTGCAAAACACAACTAGCACATATGCATGCATACAACACGCATAAAAACTACAGAGCAACATACATTTCAGGATAACGAGACCTTTTGGAAAAGAAAGAAACACATGTCTTGTTAGAGATGGGAGGAAGCACTCTCAAGTTTTGTACATCTAAGAACAGGGTATAAAAAGATGTTGTCTTTTGTTGTTCTCTTAGTACCATCATAGTGGAACCTGACTGCAGTGCCAGCATCACTCCAGAGGGGGATGTGAAGATAGCAGTCGGCACTGCTGGGAAGAAGAGGATAGGAACAGGGCTGGATGCCATACAGGTGAACTGTAGTCATTTCTTCTGAAAGTGTCGCTTCTCAACAGGTACAATGAACAGTGGAACTCAGCGCAGTCCTCAGCACTGTGACTCTTTTTAGTAGGGTGCATGTTGGGTAAGAGACAACAGCCAAAATTCAAACTCCCAACCTCTTGGTCAAGAGGCAGGGTCGATAACCACAGGACTTCTGACCTGGACACCTGCATTGAATTTCACAATAATTCTAATGATTTGTTACTTTGCATTTGACATCTGCATGCAGCAATACTGTAATTTCGATGACAAGTATATTGAATAGACTGTACATTAAGCATTTAAATTTTTCTCTACAGCTCTCCATCTTCTCCCATCGCTTCATGAGCATTGCTGAACAGATGGGCAGGTAGGTTCTGTCTTTCCATCTAAATCAAGGAAACCTCTCCATTTTCATGGTTTCATTATTATTTGTTTGTGTCTTTGATAGACATTTCTTACTTGTATTGAAAGCATTTCCCAAAGTTCTGTTACATGTAAGGTACACTCATTAATCTGAGTGTTCTTAAGCTAATATTGGATGTTTCTCCTTTGTAGAATCCTTCAGAGAACGGCCATATCCACCAACATCAAGGTAACATGGGAACATTTACTTTAGACAGCTTTTTCAATTGTGACTTAATTTGCATAGTCAATGAGGAAATTCTTTAATTTCAGTGTGTTTTCCCTAATTAGTGTTTGTGGAAGCAACCTTCCCATACAAAACCACAGCTCCTCATGTACCCATATCTAGGAGAGGCTGGACTTCTCCTGTGCCCTGTTTGGTCCAGATGGTGGACTGGTGGCCAACGCACCTCACATCCCTGTTCACCTGGGGGCCATGCAGGAAACTGTCCAGTACCAGGTAGGTCAATTTGGCTTAAAAATACATACAGTAATTATATTTTATGTTTTTTTTTTCATAAAAGGGAAACATATTGTTTTTGCTCTATTTCTTCCTATTCTTCTTCTTTGGTTCCAAACAATGCCCTAGACTAGACAGCTGTCACCATGGTTACTGGTAAAGTAGCACACACCCTGTCATGTTTGATTACACTATATAGCAAGTGGCAGGACAGAGCTGTACTTAATTGTCTTTGATGGAGAAACTTAAGTATAATATTGCTGGGATGATAATGTTTACGCTTTTCAGTATTACTGTCAGAGTATTAGGAGTGATAGTTATTCATTAAAACTACAAACACTTGTTTTCACCCTGCCTAACATACAGTTGAGACAATTAGGAGAAGACATCCATCGTGGTGATGTCATCCTGAGTAACCACCCTTCTGCAGGGGGCAGCCATCTCCCCGACTTCACTGTTATCACTCCAGTAAGTCCACTAGATACATTTGTCATTTATTCAGTCATCATTTTAAAAACATCAAGATTTCTTTCCCTGCCTGGTTATAGTTTTACTTTATCACTAGGTCTTCATCAGTACAAATTACATATTTGTATCATCTGATCATGATCTTAATTTTTTTTCCAAACAAAAGTACAGAAAGTTTGTTTTCATCTATCTCATCAGGTTTTCTACAAGGGAGAAGAGAGACCTGTTTTCTTTGTGGCATCACGAGGGCACCATGCAGATATAGGTGGTATTACACCTGGCTCCATGCCTGCACACTCAAAGTCTCTCAGTGAGGAAGGAGCAGTGTTCAAGTCCTTCAAGCTGGTAGAGAATGGCAAATACATGCAGGAAGGTTTGTGCCTGAAAAGCAAAATGAAATTTGATATGCTTTGTGTAACATTTTAGATGTAGACATGTAGATAAGTCTTTAGAATTTATTGTTCAATCAACCTTAAAGTCCTTATCGGGACTAAATTGTATTGATTTTGCAGTTATCTTCACCTCTAGAACACTGTAATTAGTTAAGATATACACATCATCAAAACAGCATAACATTGTACAAGATGATTAACATCTGACGACCTCAACAATAACAAGTTGAACAGAGACTTTTCTACTCTATATTAGGATTCTGTTGAGTTACCTTTCTGATAGACTTTCACCTGTGAATCCATTCCTGCCGTCTCTGACAGCCCTTACAGAGAGGCTGATGGCTCCGGGTCGGATCCCGGGCAGCTCAGGCACCAGGAATCTCCATGACAACCTGGCCGACCTGCAGGCCCAGGTGGCAGCCAACCAGAAGGGCATCAAACTGGTGCAGGAGCTGATTGATGCTTATGGGCTGGACGTGGTTCAGGCTTATATGGGTTACATACAGGTGAGTATTTAATGTTGATTCCTTACCGTTGTAGCTGAGGTAGATGTGAGGGAGTTAAGTGTGTTACATGATTGTACACAAGCTTTTGGCATTGACCCAGAATGGAGGTTTTCCCTAGAACTACATGTATCCTAGAGTGCAACTCTTTGCCACCAACTAATGTAGGAGCAATTCCTGATCACATAGCTTACACGATAAAACAATGCTTATACAGCTAGATATGCTAAATTTAGCTGCGGCAGGTCGTTTAGTGTAATATAACCAGCTGCTGCTGTGCCACTTGGCTGCAAAGTTGGTGTGTTATGCCAAAGGGCAGTTATACCGACCATATAGATACAGATGCAGAAAAGATGATCATGAATAGGTAAAGGCTCAAACAAACAAACAATCCTTCCTAATTCCTTGCTGTTACAGAACAATGCTGAGGTGGCAGTGCGGGACATGCTGAGGGAGATTGCCCAGGAGACCAAGGCCAGGACTGGCACGACGCAGCTGTTTGCTGAGGACCACATGGACGATGGCACTCCCCTGGTCCTGAACGTCAGCATTGATGAAAAAAAGGTGGGAACAATAGTAGAGAATGAAAGCCACATTGGGGAATGTGATGGGGAGAGAAACATGATAGAGCTCCAAAAAAGACCATGTGGGAATAAAACAGATGAAAATAGTACACAACATTAGAAGTACATGTACTGTAAATGCCTTAAGGTTCACACTGATTTAATTTCGTGGTAAAGAGAAATTGGAGTGTTCACAGTGTTTTTAAATTTGTAATAGTGCTACAATCACATGCTGTACAATATTGGAAACACAGCGGGGAAGCAGTCACAGCAGAAACTGCAAACATAAAACCACCATGAAAATTTCAAGAGTTACAGTTGAGAGCTTACAAAAGTGTGATTTGAGTCTCAGTAGGACTTGATTTAACATTTATACTTTCTCTTTGACTTACAGAAATGTTGTTGAATATTTTTCCTTGTACGCTTCCAGGGAACTGCAGTGTTTGACTTCAGCGGGACTGGTCCCGAGGTGTTTGGGAACACCAACGCACCCCGAGCTATCACCTCGTCTGCACTCATCTACTGCCTCAGGTGTATGGTAGCACATGACATTCCACTCAACCAGGTAAGACAGGTGTCAACAATAGGTCTGGTAAAAGGTATTCTATGTTGTTGGTTCTGGTAATGCTCAGATCCATGCACTGATCATCTAGATTATTTTCCGTTATTTTATTGTTTGTTTGTTTGTTCAGACCCTTGTAGTGCCTCGTAAGTTTTGGTATCTTTGCATATTGTTATTCTTTATTGGCAACTGGTTAAATATCTGTTTTTTCATTGATAGATTTTTTTCTAAACTGAAAAATCTTACCATATTTCTCCAGAATGATGACCTAGTTCTTAGAAAAACATGTTGGTTTTGTCTTTCATATACGCAGGGTTGTTTGAAGCCAGTCAAAATCCAGATGCCGCACAACTGCATCCTCAACCCGTCAGACACTGCTGCTGTTGTGGGGGGGAACGTGCTGACCAGCCAGAGAGTAGTGGACGTCATCCTCAAGGCCTTCCACATCTGTGCTGCCTCGCAGGTGAAGTAACCGAGCTGTAAGCTGTGTGTGTGTGTGAACCTGACTAAGGTTGCATGGTTTGATATTCTACATGTACTTGTTGTTCTTTTTCTGTCTGAAAATGCACATTTGCCCAATAAAAGTGACATCAGTACTTTTGGACAGAAGAGGACCAGACAGGAATATTCCTGTACTTCGAAATGGTATTGTGGTGTTAGGGCAGGGCACTGCTGTGTATGATACAAATTCGACCATAAGGCTGAAAGTTGGCAATGAAATTAAAAAGTGACAGAGTACTACCTGACACAGTATGATAGGGTTACTACTAAGATAGGACGTTAAATGGAGGTCCCGTGTTTGGGGAGAGCCACACCCAGCGCACGTAAAAGAACCCACTACACCTTTCGAAAAAGAGTAGGGGCATGCACCGGTGTGTGATGGTCCAAATCCTTCTATTTGGAGTTGGTGATTCACTACAAATCAACCGGATGGAGGCCTGGCAAACCTCCGTCTCGTATCAGCCATACAGTGATTTGCATTATTCACCCGAACGGGAGAACTGGCGCATCCCTGTCTTGTATGACAGCCAACGTATAACCCTGTTGTAGCGAAAGCATGTTGACTGATGATGATGATGATGATGACTACTAAGAACAGTGTAGATGTTACTCAGTTATTTTTCATTGAGGCTGTACTTTCTAGATGGAGTGGTTCTTCCCTCCCACACAAGTGTTGAAGAAGTCACGCACTTAGAAAGATTTTTCTCTCATTATAGTATGATAACCTCTCACTCGACTGTTGCAGGGCTGCATGAATAACATTGCATTTGGTGACAAGGATGTCGGCTACTATGAGACAGTGGCGGGTGGACATGGGGCGGTGAGTGATTAGTGACATGTCAAAGTGTTGTTTGTGCTTTTTCCCTCTTGATTTCCAGGGTTGCATGAATGTGACCAGCTTTGGCGAGGCCAACACTGGATACGTGGAAACTGTGGCAGGGGGCCATGGGGCTGTGAGTCTCTATCATCAGTCAGCATACTCTGCCATGTCTTCCTGTCATTGAACATTGATTCTCCATTGTCCCATGGTCTACCCTGAAGTGCTGTTGTTGTTTTTTTGCTCAAAGCTAGTTTGATTTGTAGCTAACCCCCATCATGTGCAAGTAGAGAATTTGCTGGAAATTCTACATGCACTGCAGCTTGCTTGCTTATACACTGTATGTACATATATATGTGGCTGTACATTAATTTCCATTGATGACATATACTGTTGCTTACTTGCTTTGAAATGCAATCAGCATCTGTCTTGCTGTACTCTTTTCACCTGCTTCTGCATTACCCAAATGGTTCACTAGATGATGCTTTATTTTGTTTTGTTTTATATGTAGTTCATGTCTCTTCTTTGCATCTCCTGTTTAAAGTGTATCCATCTAGACTGTAAAAAGATCATTTCAATATCTGTTATTTTGTCTACCAATCAGAGGATCAAAATATTTTTTATAATAACACTAATTTACAGATAGTCATCTAATGGTAATCCATGGTGCTAATATCGTAACTTGTCTACCCCCATGCAGGGCCCAACATGGGACGGCAGAAGTGGTGTTCATGTCCACATGACCAACACCAGGATCACCGACCCAGAGATTGTGGAGAGGAGGTAAGCGACAGGCCATCGATTACATCATTTACCTTCACCAAGAAGGTTATGTTTTCCATGTGTGTGTGTGTGTGTGTGTGTGTGTGTGTGCACAGCATAACTCAAGAAGGTGTGGATGGATCCGAGTGGTGTTTGGTAGGTGGGTTGGAATTGGGAAAACGAAGTTCAATAATGGGCCTGCAACTTTCAAGGTACTGCAGTGGAAATTCAGGTTCTGATATTTTGTGTTAGTCGTAGATTCCTGTGAGACAAAAGAGACTCTGTATACAGTTTAATGTAAGACGTGTTTTGTCCCTCCTTAAGGTACCCGGTGATCTTGAGAAGGTTCCACCTGAACCATGGAACAGGGGGTAAGGGTCAGTACTGTGGAGGGGACGGTGTGCTGAGGGAACTCCTCTTCAGAAGGCCAGTCATGTTTACCATCCTGAGTGAGAGAAGGGCCTTCCAGCCATATGGCCTTAATGGTAAGTGACGTCTATGATTTCTGGTGTGGTTCTGTCTTACTTTTTTATGATTAAGAAGGGTATTGTATACATTGTACTTTCTATGTACCAAATTATGTGAACATCACCATTGTGACATGAAGTTAACTTAAATAGAAATTAGTTAGTAGGATGTGATTTGTACTTTGTTCTAATCTTGTTACCTGGACTGTAAACACTAGGAGGAGAGCCAGGTTCCAGGGGGGTGAACCTGATCATCTACAAGGACGGGAGAGTTGTCAGTCTGGGAGGAAAAGCAAGCATCGACATGCACCCCGGGGTAAGTGGGGGAGTATCCTTACAAGGGGATTTGAAGACTCGCCACATAAGGTTCAAATTCCATGGAGCTGGTGGCTGGGTTCACACCTGTGTCTGAAGTTGTCTGGAAAAGAGTTGTATTGCCCTATTGGATGGGGACATAAAGCCAGCAGTCCATTGTATCAGGGAGCTTTTGGTATCAAACCTTTGCAAACCAAAGAACTCAACACACCTATCGAGAAAAGTAGCTTGGCTAAATTTGAGAGCTGTCATGAAGTCACATTGCGCTACTACTAGCTAACAAAAAAGTGCCATGCTTCGTCCTCAGTCTGAGGTCAGCCACTTAACGTAACCCATGTTTGAAGTGTCTTGTCAGCTGTCTTTGGTACATTTGTATACTAGATATACAGGCATTCCTTAAGGGTCACCGATAATCTTTTTAAAGTAAGATTGTATTCATAACTAGAGCATCGAAGACTGGCTGTATGATTTAAAAAGAACAATATTTCCAGTATTTTAACAGTCGCTGTTTCTTCTGCCACAGGATTGTTTCCAGCTGCAGTCCCCAGGGGGAGGGGGGTACGGTGACCCCGCCCTGCGGGACCCCAGGGAACCTGCGGCCAAACGTCGCAAGAGAGACGAGGTGGCCAGTCACCACTACCAGCAGAGGGGCAGCGTGTACGCCTACAAACTCACTCAGGAGTCTGCATAGTATGCATGTTATACAGCATGTTGTGTGTAACAGTTCAACAGGAGGAAAGAAATCTTCTACGTACTACATATATAATAGGTGGAAGATGCTAATTGAAACTCAAAGAGTAGATGTAGACCTGGAATTCTGCATTTACTCCAAAAAAAAATGTGCACATATATGATGACAATTGCGAATTTACAGATACATGTACTTCTAATCTAATCCAGATACCCTATTTTGGAATAATAATGAAACAATGTAGTAGCACATCCTTTGAAGGTGTGCATAATTATCTGTAAGTGTGATATTTTTGTTATTTGGAAATGTGCCTTTTACTCATCACTAAACCAAGAAAGAATCAGTGTACAATAATACATAATCAGTTACTTTGGTATTTCATAACTTAGTAGTTAAAGCATGACACCACAACACAACGTACTGTCACAACATGTCACTAAACTTGTTTCTTATGCTTACTGGCCAGTGTACTCATATCAGATGTAATTTGTTCACTTCTTCAGTTTAACCAGTTTACCTCAGTGTCAATGTACTCACTGCATGTTTAACAGATGAAGCTGCATCCTTTATCTAAGTAGGTGTACACAGGAATTACTATGATATGTAATAGACTTCAGGCAAACAGGCCAAGGTAAGCTTATTATTGTCAAGATTCTGTAAAATGGCAAAGTAATTATTGCCATAGGAGATATAAGGAGACCTATATTACATAAATAAATGTTTTATCTAAGAGCTCCTTCAAACAAAGAAGTCGGCCTTTTAACAGATGTATATGTATTGTATGTTGGCCATTTTCATTTGCCCTGAAAACCCATAGCTACCATATACATAACGTTATAGCAGCACTAGGCTGCTTGTACTTAACATTACACCACAATACAATCCTTCCTTCTGTCTTCTTCGTAGGCCACGCTGATTTGATTATATGAATGACATCCTCCCCTCCCTCGAAAATCCCTACCATACAGTGTTGGGGTGCCGAGGGGATGTAATCCATGTACTAGTAATCAAATCAGTATGGCCTAAACCTTTAAACAGTAAGTCCCCTTCACACTGTGTCTGGCTGCAAGTCCTCCGCCCCATCAGTGGTAGACTTGCTGCTGGTAGAGATGGTGTCTGCCTTGTACCCCTTGTTCCTGTAGGTGTAGGTGTTGTAGTGGTTTCCGTTCCGCACGGTGCCGTTGTGACTGGCTGTGGTCGACGTCCCGTTCATCATCAGCTTAGCACCATTCTGGTGGGAGTAGGGGGCCTTGACTCCATTGGTAGTACAGGTAGACTTTCTGCCAAATGCTGCACAACGTAGAAAGCAACAGAGTTGACAAAGCCCAGAGGAATCATGGAGCTTTTAAAAGCCCCAGACCATCAACCCAGTTCGTTACCATGTCCAGAAGGCCAGATCCAAGCATTTAGTAGCTGTGTATACGATATTCTGCCTCAACCTAGTATATTTGTCATCATGGGAAAATTAAACAGTTCTCCAACTCAAAACAATACTGGAATCGCTGTCCTCTTCAGTATCTGACCCAATCGCTCTGCACACGTGACTTTATGCACGTGTGACGTCAGCAATGGGTCAAAGGTTGTTGGAAGTTGATATCGCCCCCCTTCCCGGTTGAGAGAATGTTGGTGAGCCCTGATTTAGATGTCCTTAACTCATCTCACAAAGCAGTCCTGTTTAGTAGATGACTGAGCGATTCAGTCGAAAATTCTGAGTCCATTTTTTTGCGTTGGAGAACTGTTAGAATTTTACTTAATGTAATTTAAGGACTAAGATGATTTGTCCCTTACCTGGCGTGCTGCCTGGAGTGCGGAGGTTGCTGTTGGAGTCCATGGAGCGGCTGACCATGACCTCGCTGAAGCTGTACTGGCGGTTGAAGCAGGCGGCGCACAGGAAGAACCAGCGGTCACGCACCTCCTTCTGACGCACGCAGAAGAAGATGAAGATCAAGAAACCCTGAAATGGGAACCAAAGAAGTTATAAGAAACCACAAGGCTTTCTACGAATCCTGAACAAGTAGATTTTTAACAGAACAGTATTTGAATTTCATCAAAAGCACGTGTTTTCACCTGTAGAGAGTTGAAGATACAGAACAGGTAAGCGAAGACGGTCCTGGCGCCGGAGATGGCCAGGAAGCCGAAGGCCCAGGTGAGGCCGAGCACCACGAAGATCGTGACCGCCACGCGGAAGCGTTGCAGAGTCTCCTTGTGTCTAGGCGGTGGCGGCCCGGTAACCTTCTTGGACTTCCGGAGGGTAATGGCAGACTTTGTTCTGTGAACAGAAAAGTTTGTATCGCAGTTTGAAAACAATATATTGTTTACCCTGTGTCTGCCTGTGATGAAAAAGACATTACAAACTTCTTTACGTAGGTGTGGTAACATTAGAACGATTTTGATGTTATCTCGTGGTGGCTCTAACCTCACCTTTTGCAGTAGAGCTCTTTAACGATGAGTATGAAGACCACCAGGTTGAACAGTACGATCAGACCGGCCGGCAGCATGAACGCGTAGTACAGGGGCGTTAGCGCCATCCAGCAGCTGGGAGACAAAGTACAGGTGTTCATATACAAACGAGATGGATTGGTAGAAACAAGGAGATTAAAATGTCTAAAATCTATATTCTAACCCCCTTGGTAGAAAGTTTGAATAAGCAGTCAACGCCAATAGACAAGAGGAGATGATACAATGCAAACGATAAGACATGTACAGTCTTAAGAAAGACTTACTATTCATCCCCGCCTCGGTAATGATTCACGTCCACAGCCAAGGTCACTACCACTATGATCAGGGGCGCACCTGAGAAAGGGTAGGGGTAACAGAAACGTTTGAACAAAATGCTTAGACCACAGAACTGTGACTTCATAACTAAAAGCGGATTACGACCTGCAAAATGCAACAACTCACAAAGTTAAACGGTTGAGGAATCAGGGAGAGTATAGAGTATCTGACATGTTTTCTCACCCCATGCGATAAGTGAAACCTTGAGGACGAATCTTGAGATGTGAGCTGACATAACCTTGACGAAGGCCATGTACATGGAGAAGGCTTCCACCGCCATCCACATCATCCCGGCCAGGAGAAAGTAGTGCAGACAGGCGGCCACGGCGATGCACCCCGCGGAGGGATCCACGCGCTCGATCCCGGCCAGGAAGGTGATGAGGACGCCCAGGAGCGCTATTGACAACTGGATCAGTATTATCTGCGGCGTGGAGCTCCGAAAGCGCCTAAGGATGATGTGAGATAAACGCATCATTTGTAATACTGACAGATCTTTTCACAATTGGCTCTCGATGTGCTTAGGGATCTTTTATCAGTCTCAATGAAGAACTACCTTACATTGGCTGAGATACAGCAAAATTGTGTTTTACGTCAACAACTATGAGTCACGTTGATGCTATACGAGAGCATATTTACCTGAAGACCGCCGCAGTCAGCAGGGTAAAACTCAGTCCGGCTATGGAGAGACTACAGCCGATCTTACTGATGATGTCAAGAGCGAACACGTCAGCGGCCGACAGCGGGTTGCCCTGGCCGTAGATGTCCTGCAACGGGAAATATCACGAGTAAGGGGTGTTTTCGTCGGATAAGAACATATTGTTTGTACCACTCAAAAATCATGACCATGGCTTGTCCAGAACATGGGATATCAACACCGGAAGTTCCGCTGCAGTATATTAGAAAGTCGCCAGGAGCCCAAGATTTAATCATTTCGAGGTCTCATCAATACCTACATGTACCGACATACCAAATATCAAGACAATCCACCCAGGCATTCTCATGTTATGCTGCTCACAAACACACACACAGACTTACACACCCGAAAACATAACCGTCTTGGCGAAGGTAATGAGTAGAACATACCATGAGTACAGCAAAGTTGGTGAGATGATCACAGTAGCAGACGACTCTCCCCTCCTCCGTTCTGTTCTGCCAGCACCCCTCTGTAGACCAGCCGCCCTTGCCGAGCGACAAGCTGAAGTCCCAGTACACACACTCCGTGTTGTTCGTATGTTGGTCAGTCTGAAGCAAGGACATAACAACAGACAGTATGAGACATAAAGGGCATGGAAGTCTGCGATCACACTAAGGAGTTTGAATGTCAAGAAACAGTCCGTAGGTTACTTCGAATTCGTGTTGCAGAATGCCAATGAAATTTGACCAACATCAAATATCAAGGTTTTCGAAGCACGGCATATTTGCAGAGAAACACGAGTTTTGGGATATACTATGAATGAAAATGTCCTGCCAGCTCTAAAACTACGGGAATCATCCTACCACGGTGGGTTTGAAGCTGGTCTGTATGGGAATGGACAAATCTCGGACAGACAGGCCAACTACGCTGCTGGCCACCACCCGGCTGTTCACTGCACGGCGGTACCCCTCTGTGTCTGGCCTGTACATGTCCTCGCTGTTCTCTGCTGTCGTTTGGAATAGCCTGCTGTTCTGGAAGATTGTGAAGGTCAGCCGCACGATGTCACCTGTAAAACAAAGTTCGTACCTGGTTATGTTGTGGTAAAAATGGCTGCGCAAAAAAACGCTGATTCCCAACCAGTAAAGATAGCGGAAAATACCAACACTTGTGATTGGAGAGCAGATCTATTTTACAACTCACTTTCTGGTCGGTTGGGTAACGTCTTGAGATAATCAACGAGATCAGGAGGGATGTGGATGGCTGCGTCCACCTCTCCCATTTGAACGCTGTCCACATCGGCTACGCCCTCTACCGACGCCTCTGTAAAGGACCCTTCCTGGTCAGCCGGGAGTGCGAGGGCCAAAAATCCGTGTCCCGGAAAAGTCTGGGTTAAGTTGATGTCTAGAACCTGGGGACAACACGTATATTCATACTGAAAAAAGGGGGCAAAGACGATTGCTGTATGCACCCTATTGTCCCGTTCCCACACCAGTCTATTCACAATGAGCCACATCAATGTATAATACCCCTCCATCTGTCTGCCGAGTCATGGAACCTTCGGTAAATCTAACACTGTACAGGGCAGGTTTGGTGTAAGAGGATGTCCGTACCTGCATGCACAGGTTTGACTCGACCATGGTCAAGGGCTGGTCTCGGTCTGATGGAGTCACGTGACTGGACAGGGTCTCCAGCGTGTTCAGGATCCTACAAGGAACAGAAGAAACAAGACATATTGGTAAGGATATTGATACCTTTATTCATTGATCCTAAATATACCGAGGAGCATCCGTACATAGCGATAGCAGAACCAATTGTATATCCTTCGTGAATTTTTCTTCTGAAATACAGTGTAGCATTGCTTTTACAGAAGCACTTCACAAGCACTGCAGTGTAAGTGTAATTTCAGCACCGACCGCTTGGCCCACCCTGACCTACCTGTTTGTGACGTTATTGATCACGTGACCCTCCAGCAGGGTGTCCGTGTCGACGTTCATCAGCTGACTGATACTGGTCATCACGGACTGTCCAACCTACAAAACGCAGTTTGAATGTTGTTAAAAGTACCAATGCCATACTAATATCTGCATTACTTTGAACATATATAACCTGTCCTTGGTGCTGATTTGCTGCCCTTGTGTGTATGTAACCTGTCCTTGGTGCTGATTGGCTGCCCATGTCTGTATGTGACCTGTCCTTGGTGCTGATTGGCTGCATATGTCTGTATGTGGTCTGTCCTTGGTGCTGATTGGCTGCCCATGTCTGTATATGACCTGTCCTCGGTGCTTATTTGGTTGTTCATGTCTGCACGTGACCTGTCCTTAGTGCTGATTGGCTGCCCATGTCCGGATGTAACCTGTCCTTGGTACTGATTGGTTGTTCAATTGTATCTAACTGGGTTCGAGGATACAGAAAGCACGAGTTGACTGGAAACATATTGAACGTGTTGTACCTATTCAGCTGATGTACATATTACCCATACAGATTGTCTACTGACCTCCTCAGAAACTGTGTCGTTCGCAAGCACGATTCCCTCCAGCAACTCGGCCGTGTTGATAACGTCCTGAATGTGAAGTTCACCTGGGGTCATGGTGAAGATCTGGACTGTACTTGCCACTTCCTCTGCATTCCAATATGTCACCGGCCTCTGTTGAAACACCAAGGATCATAAAACGCTAACAAGAGACATTCTTGTGACACGGTCCTAGAATTTTTGCATCTTGAAACTTGCATAACCGTCAGTATTAGTCTGGATGAAAAACGGACACATTTCAAAGCATAACTGTTAGTGCATTGTTTTTTGTATATATTCAAAGCAGGTTAAACATGAGCGCAGGCTCTGTGAAAACGACATGCAGCGAATGGATAGCAATGCGGTTGCTTCCATTCTATCATGAGAGGCCAGCCTGGGGTCTCTTCGTGATGTCAAATAACATGTAGTTCGAAGTCGACAAACGTACATCTGCAAGTAGTTGATAGATACAGCACTTGTTTCGCTGATGGCACGACTGTTACCTGTGTGAGCTCCTGTAGTCCGATATGACAGCTGATAGGAACCGGGCGTCCCCAGCTACCGTCCCGTCGACATCGCCTTCGGCCTCGGCGGTGACCAGCTGAAGAAAGGACAAAACATCTCATGACACCGTGTAATATTGACAACAAGTAAAGACATCTGCAACAAAACATGCGCTGTCGTAAGTATCAATTAAAGGAACTATAGACATGTGGAAAGGAAAGCATTCTTGTAATTGTATGCATGACTGTCCTGAGGAGTGATGTAGTTTATTTTTGTGTCAAAACATTTCTAGAAGAAATTCGGCAGAACTCACCATTCTCGGACCCTGGAGGACATCTCTCTGTGGAGTAAGCGTCTCTTCCTAGTGTTGTTTGTGGCCATGTGAGGGTGAGGGTCAGAGTTGCTCCCAGTCCGTCTGTCACCCATGGAAAACTCACATTGTCTCTGTGGATTGCCGTAACGTCAGGAGGGCAGACCACAGGAGGGGGTTTTGTTGACTGGGGTTTGTCAGTGGAAGGAATACTTGATTTGGACAGATTATGTAACATGGAGGTTGTATGGATACTCTGATTCTTGGGAACTGTTGTCGTGGGGGAAAGAGATGTGGCAGTTGGTGTCATTGATGTGTGTGAAGAGTTACTGGTGAGGGTAGAGGACGCTGTTGTGTTGGAGACGTTATATTCTGAAGTAGCTTGATGCGTAACTGAAACAGGCACTGTTGGATCGATGGTTTTGTTAGAGGGCGTTATAGGGGTTGTCGAGGAAGAGTTTGTTGCCGACGTAACGTTAACCCCTTGGTCTGATGTGGTGAGCATGTCCGTCGCTGATGTATGCGGATGTAGCGGCGTGGTCCAAAGCGCGCCACTTGTTGGTGGAACCGTGGCCGCCATGGTCGTTTCTGCCTGACTAGCAGTGGTGGTACCCCGTGTTGAAGCAACATCAGTGGTCACAGTAGTGGGCGGAGGAACTGTAGTAGCGGGTAGAGTAATGGGCGGAAAGGCTGTCGTCTCATCTACCTCTCTCAGATGTATGGTCACCTGTCAATCAAGTGGAACAATACGTCGTTGTATATTCTATACTTAGATAACATGTGTAAAGAGTTCATGGGCGAAACATGATGATGACTAGAACATGTGTAAGCTAAGTGTGATATGTCGAATCCCACTTCTGATACCAACTGTGACGAACCAAATATGGTACGGTGCGAGCCAGCGCCGTATATAATGTCCTAAACAGCTTCACTGCGTTGTTTGCAGATTTTCCATTGCAAATTCACTTAACATTAAATCAGAAAATAATCCTAAGAACGCATCCGGTATCATAAGCCAGCTGCCCTAATAGGAGCTAATGTGCCAGTCGGGTTGCTTTAGCAGTGACGACATTACGGGAATAAGTACTCGTGTGGCATTATCAAAGGACCATTTGGGGCAATGGACATTTGTTTGTTATTTACACTACACTCCTCTAGCGATTATGGAACGCAAGTGGAAAGATTGCCGGTCAATATTGTATCGTGTGCTTTGTAGAGTGCAGATGGTGTGCAGTAGGCAACCAAGATTAGCTAGGTCTGGGGTTCAAACCTCGGTCAATCCGTGATCTTATGCTACTGGTAGGGGTTGGAGTTTTCACTCAGGAGACATTTTAAGCTGCCCGTCCCGCGTAAATCGTGACGCGGCGAGTACATGAAATAACGTGCCACATTACTCAAAAGGATTAATCATCAACCGTTAGCAAGTTAGGACTGAAATGTTGGACAATTCCTGTCGTCACTCGAGTAAGACAGTCGAATGATGGTTTTAAAAAAACCTCCCTAGCCCTGCCTTGCAGCCCAATCTATACAACTGTGAACTTTAGAACCAGGGCTTCTATTGAAAAAATCGGTGCAATGGTAACTTCCGATACAGTATGATAAACAGCCTACGCACAAACTTGTTCTTCCTTCAATTGTGAGAAACCACGAACCAATTCCAAATTGAAAGCCCAACTACATGTCATCTCAATGACTGTTGACGGAAGTTCACATCCACTTGCCGTAAAATTTCTATAAAATGGTTTGACGTCAAAAGACCACACTTGAATACATGTTCAGGCGGATGTAGAGATCTCGTATACTGAATGATCCTACACTGCAGTGAATTGAATTCCCGTCAGCAAGTGTAGTCACCGAATATATGGCATGGATATGGCGTAGATATCATAAATGATATTGACACACGATTCTTCTCTATCTGTTAATTCGCAGTGGCTCGGGCAGAACTGTCTCAATAATATCGATGTTTTCTCTTCACTATCTGGCCCACTGTGTCCGTGGGAGCGGACAGTTGCGTTATAGGAGTCTGATAAATGCGTTGTTTGATTTTTTTTGAGCTCTCGTCAAATTAAGTTTGCGAAGCAGACTTTGATATACGCACAGTGTGTCGTGTCTGTAGCAACCTATAAACACGGCACCAATAAGGCCAAATCGGCCACATCAATGTTGATGAATTTTCGGAATATGTTTGGTTAAGGTTGATGACTTTCTTTTTATGATCGAGTTTCAAGCGAACTACGGAGTCGCTGCGACCAATTATCCTGAAACTAATAAAGACTCTATTAATGTTTTATTGAGTTAGAACAGCAATGCAACTATTATACTTTCAACATTTGAAATATTACTTATTAAACCGAACAAAGTGATCTAGCTGTACATGTAATTGGTTATAGCAGCTGAAGTATAGCGATGATATTCTCCCTTCAATACAAAATTTTGCTTAGTACATAAAAAGACAAACTAAATATCAGAACCGAAAGTTCCTCTACAGTACCGTAGAGAGCCGGTAGGGGATCCACTATAACCTTGGTTTTCCCCATCCGTACCCTCTTACTAAATATCATTATGATCCATTCACAACTTCTCGAGTTATGCTGCCCACTGACACGCAAACGGCACCAAAAGCATAACCTTCTTTGCGAAGGTAATGAATAAGTAAAAGACTAACCCGCGTGATGCTAGCCATTCCATGAAATCCCAGTTCCGCCGCTAACACATTAAGGTAGATGGTGTGGGACATGACGTCATAGCTGAGTGGACTGACCACAGTCATCGCTCCGGTGGTGTCGTTGAGGGAAAAGGCTGAAGAACCACCGCCCACGAAACTGTAGGTGACTGGCAAGTCCGCAAACGACTTGGCTTGGACTGTGAGAACTCTGGGTTATAAGAAAAAATGATGAACAGTAAGGTCTAAGATCACTGTGTTGCTGAACTAACGCTACTTCTTTTAATTTGGCTACTAGTATATACCAGATGCACCCATCTGTCATTGTGTCTCTTCGTTTATTTGCTCTTTCTACGGGCCATGTGCCTTAAGAGTAATCAAGATAACTTCTTTGTCTTAACTTAAGACAAAGAAGTTATCTTGATTAATAAATTAGTTTTATTTACAAGTTCTTGACCGAGGGCACAGTATACAGGCAGTGCAAGATAGCAATAGTGGCAATTGGAATAAGGTACTATTGCAATAAGAACTGCTGAAGAATGCAATGTAAGCTTTTCTGGGTTTGTTATAAAAGACATGACTAAGCAGGTGGGAGATCTATAAATCTTATCTTCTTAGTTGCGGCACCTGTCCTTTGGCATTCTGTTATCTAATTCTTTTGGGGTTGTTGTCATTGTTGAGCATCATAAAACTTTCTGGTGGTTCTTATCTTTTCTCTTTTTATTTGATCGGGCACCTGGTAAAGATTTAATTCGTGGTGTCCCTCTACATCAAATTGAATGTACACTCAATTTGTACAAGTGACAACCTCTACATAAGGACCAACTGGCCAATGTGATCACTTTTTGATGGTCAATTATTTTCATTTGACACAAGCATCAAGAATCCTCTCTATAGCGACCACCTGGTCTTCTTTCGGAGTTTTGGCTGTACTACTATCTTACATTAGCCTGAGTACCATCCTCCGTAGTGACCGCTGGCTCAATGCTTGTCGCTTGCTAACCACGGACGAGCAAGCGACAAGCAAGTGACAAGCATTGAGCCAGCGGTCACTACGGAGGATGGTACCCAGTCTTATCTTACATGGTGCCCACTGGCTGGTTCTCGTCCACGTCCACGGTGTACTCCTCCCGGAAGAACTGCGGAGGCCTCCTGCCGGCCAGGATGGACACGGTGACCCTGGGGCTCTGGTTCCCCGCCGTGTCCTGCGCCATGACGGTGATGTCGTACTCCTGCCCGGCTACCAGCGGCCGGCCCCGCGTGGAGATCGTACCGTAGGTGGCGTTCAGCTGGAAGAACTGACTCCTTCCTATATTGACGGACAACATTAGTCTCTACCAGACTTACTACGCCGGCTAAAGAAGAACATTTGCCAGGGAAGTTTGGCCACCAGAGGGTTTCGTTAGCAGGCTCAGTTACTCCTAGGGGCAGATGTTAACCTTACCGTGGACTGACTTTCCTGGCCAATTATTACCCCTTTTGCCGAATTTTATGATACCTTACAGGAAGGCCTGGTGCCGGAGGCTACATAAAATACTTAAAACTTTTGTAGTGGTTTCATTTTCGTGGTGAAATCTTCTCCGCGAATTCATTGCTTTGCGAATATGTTTCCCTTGTATGGTCACAGTACTACAGAATTGCAGTGTAAAAACCTCCTTTCCCCTCTACCGCGAAAAAATACCACCGCAAAAGTAAACGAATTTACAGTATCATCTCTCTCGTAAGAAACAAATATAGAATCGCACAAACAGAACCAATTGTAATAGGCAATCATCTAACCATAAAAAAGGCCATCAAACCCGTATGACAGTCAGACTACATGTACATCTTTTGCACATACACGGTTCTTAAATTCACACTACAAGCTTGCCACAATGGCGTGTGGCTCATTGGTGCTGACTTGCTTAAAGTCCACTGTAGTCTTAACACTAATGTTTTTTCTATAGTGCATGTACCTGCAATCTCGTAAAACGAGAAGACGTTGTTCGGGTGCAGGTCCGCGTCGTGCGCCGTCAGCTGGTAGACGGCTGTGCCGGGCGGGACGCCGGGGGTAACCGCCGCCAGGTACGGGTACGGCTGCATGGTCCACTCGGGGGCGCAGTCATTCTCATCCGTGATGTTCAGGCACACACTCACGGACAGGGGTTCGGCTGGAATTATATAACAACGTGGGGCATTTAGGATTGTTCTATACACCGTGCCTAGTAGCTTACGTAGCCTGTGTTACACAATCTCTCGCTGCCAGGGGCTGATTCTATCGGCCTGGCCCATAGAAGGGCTACTGGAAGCTTGGTTTAGTCAGGCTAGTAGTTATATATATATATATATATAGTACTTCCAGTGAAGTTTATAGACATGTTAAACGAAAGGTAGTGCGAATATTGCAGACAAAATCCTGTAAGTGATTTTCTGTATATCGGTAATGTACCCATCACTATCAGAGGCTGGTTTGTTTTGTTGATTGGTCGTTTTGTATTTTTCGGTTGCACCCACTGAACTTCGACTTAAAGTCCGTCATATGTACACATAACATTTCTTCAAAGCAGACTTTGTAGCTAGTGCCGTTTAAAGGGCTGTCCTCACCATCTACAGTTGAGTAATCCGTGATGAAGGCACCTATCTGGATCCAGTCTCTCTCCTCGCGGTCCAGCCTTCCTATGGCAATCACCTGCAACCATCCGCGGTGGGTCATTTTAGTAAACTAGGCCTTTTTTAAACGTTCTTAAGCATACACACTCACACTCACACTCACGTTCATTCAATGTCCGAGGCTCAGAGACAAGTAAAAACTAAACGGAATTATGCCATATAAAGAGATCAATACAAATTCTACACAGATAATTACGACGGAGAAGATGCACTATATAGCATTACATATGGGGAATCCACTAGAAGGTAGGTCAGGTAGATTTATATTATAGATGGCGTGTCGTGTTCTATTCCGAGCGTTACAATGACTGTTTCCTGACCTGCCCACTGTCCGAGTCCACCCTGACGCCCCAGTCCTCCAGCACGTCCTCATGAGGAGACACTACGGTGACGTTACTGACGTAGGACGGCAGGTGGAAGACGTACATCTCCGAGCCGACAGGTGTGCCTTCAGAGACGGCCACCACATCACAGTCGGTCGGCGGCACGGACAGGGACGACTTTCCGTCAGATCCCCTTGCCGCTATACATTTAAACAAACGTTGAACAACATTTCTAAAATTTGTTTGAATGTCGTGTACTCGTAATCTCCAAGCAGATCTATCGGTGGCAAAGACCGTATCCAACTGGCAAATTTTGCCAGTCAGCAGTGGATACGGTCTTTGTCACCGATAGATCTGTTTGGAGATTAGTGTACTCGGACTTGTTGAGAAACTACAACATGGAAGGGGGTATTGTGTAGCAGTCATTAGTCCCATTAATCTACGTAATCTTATCATCCAACGTCAGATCCTGTGTTTTAAGTGACTCCGATAGAGCCAGCTATCTGATCTAACAAACAGACAAGTGTAACGGGGATCCTGATGAAAAGTCCTCAACGAATATTGCAAGAAGCCGTAGGAAATGTACGTGCTGCTGTTACACAACACTTCGCGAATTTCCTCTCTCAAAAGTGAACTACCGATTACGTTACCTGGTGTTCAACTGTTTCACGAACAGACCCACACCGCTAAAACAGATTGAAGTTAAATATGACAATCATTTCAAAGTTAGTGAAGGTAGAGATGTGGTAAAGATCCATCTAACTTTGCTACATGCGTTGAAGTTAAACTATAACATATTGTAAGTCATTAAGCCAGACAAAACGTTAGGAACTGTTTGTGGCCGTTTCTTAGCTACATAAAACAGAATATTTATTTTGGTGAAACCAGGCCATGCATTCATGGACAAAAAAACAGTTATGTGCGTTGAATGGTTTGGTGTTGATTTCGAACGACAAGTACCTTTAACAGGATAAAACCTAGTTGTAGTGAGAGGATGTTGCAGAGCGTGCCATTAAACAATATACAAGATCTTAGACAATACTTGAACTGATGAAAGAAACAGGACTTACCGACAACCGCGGTCAACAGCACCGCCAGAACTTTCAGAGAGTCTCGCATTTTGTTGAAGCTCGTTTCGTGTCTGTGTAGCGTACACGGCCGTGTTGTTATGGCACCGGCGTGATACAAAATCAAGAAGACGAATAACACAGTCTCCAAGTCTTTTTCTCAGTCAAAGAAAAGTGCCGCTTTTCATGTATATCTTTGTCCAAAGGTCGGAATTCCTTGAGCTCCCCGTGACTTGATCTGCCCTTGAATGCCAACGGAAACTCTGTGGTACAGGATAGCCACGCCTCGTACATACAGACGTACGTGCCCCGTCAAACACTCACCTCACAACTGACACCTGACTTCAGTAGCCGGGAAATTTACAGACAAGCCAACAGTGACTTAAGCTAATAACCAATTCCTTGTCAACGTAACGCAAGGGACGGTTCATTCACCAAGTGCTGTGTTCATGCATAATTGATCGCCAATTTAGACCGGTTGTGTTGTTCTCCCCTTTTTCGGACCAAAAAAAGATATCGTTATCTAAAACCCTAGCTGACTGTCAGCATTGTGCGAATCATTCCGTTAAACGTCTGTGTCCAGGTACACTACTCCCACACCCACACTACAAACGGAACTCCCGTTTCTGGTCATCGAAATGGCACGCAGCAACCTGCCTTGCCCACACACTGTATTTATTGTAATACTTATCAGAGTATCAGACAGCCTCGCAACGTCTTGTGTACCTTAGCTTTGAACAATTAGGGCGCACCTTTCCCGAGTACGATCTCCGCCCTCCTGGACTCACCTTTTCGTCATTAATTTTCTTCCGTTGTTTGTAGTGCCTTCCATTTGTCGACGAGGTCTCCAAAATAACTAGGTGCGTTGTTAAGGAACCATACATACTCTGATGGTTCCCCTTTCGTCCTCATACTGTTCCTATAAGAAGCATATTCTTGTTTTCATAATTGTCAAGGTCTTCAGGTAATAGCTTTCATTAGAGTCCTTGTACACATAAGTCTACAATTTGCTAACGTCTCCGCGGATGGTCAGGATGGTGCCTAGGACTTTATTTTTGTTTGGCAGATTTATGCAATCTATCACAGAATTCATTAGGGGGGCTTTTGATAATAAACATTTGACTTTAAACTGGGGTTTACATTCTTACGTCACCATTTAATCAATCGGTAGCAAGGTAAACTTTGCGAGGAGAAGAATGTAGTGTCTCCATAGTCAGACTATCAGTACATACTTTACTCACTCCCAATCCACACGGTACGATTTCTGACGAACTGTTTATGATGTATCTGAGCACAACGATCCACCAAAACACTCCCATGTCTTTTCAGATCATCATTTTCAGCCTTCTCGGTCGCCAGCTATTATTACAACGTTTCATTATCAGGAAAAATTCCCAACAATTCCCTTTTGACGTTTTTGTTTCCTTTCAGTTTGTCTGCGGTTGTTTATTGATATAACATTCTAAAAAGTATATGTAAAGTAAAATGTCCAAAGAGGATGGTGAAATGCAAAAGTTTCAACACGTATACACCAAGGTAACCCAAATACTTAAACCAAAGAAATGCCCTTATTTCATTCTGAAACGACCCTAATAGAATAACTACGGAATCTCATACCCAGATATACACTAGAGAGATATCGTAAATTTTTTTTTTCAGTTCTGAGTTTTTTTCTCACTTAGGTTCATATAGGTTCATATTCAATAATCTCTGAGATGGATGAAATACAGCTTGAGGTCAATTCCATTCCCCATCCTTTTTTAGGACCCTTCTGGCACCTTTGACTCAGCATCCCGTTAGTGTCCACAACGTACCTTGCACCAAGGAGGTTCTATAAAACCTCCTTGCTTGCACTCAAATGCAGAACTCCTGACACACACGATTACAAACAAACAAACACACCATCTGATTACAACACATGTACCTCCGTTTTCATAGCGAGAAAAAATAACAAATAACAATCAAGAATATAATTTGGATAACTTTATTTTCCATTGAGCAAGAAAAAAATTACAAAGATGAAGAAATAAAAATATCTTTGAATCATTCTAGGTGTTGGCTTTGGTACCTTGTTACAGTTCATAATGTTATACATTCTGACTTCTGCTATACTGGTTGTTTATAAAAATTATACTTCTTCTTTTAATATTCCATGCAGTTTGTTTCCTCAATATTGCATCAAATCATCAGATATTATATTACGTTACCACAAATTTACAATCTGTTTATACATTTATTTGACATCTCTCTGTACATTGGGAAACATCCATATTTACAGCTCACACAGTGGAAACATGGCATTCTCACATCAGTCATGATAATAACAACAATTCCCATATCTTGGCTTGGTTAAAATGCTCATTTTCCTTAAGTATATGGCATCAACATTGTCTAAAACAGGATAAATGAGACTTAATATGGCAGGCAACTCATAACATGGAAGCTCCATTACAATACATCTTGGCTGTAATATGCATTGCAAACATATTACATAAGTAAGGCAAACCTCTTCATAGCAGTTAAAAGACGGACAATTATTGCACTGTTACCTAAACTGCTACAAAACGATTGACCCCTTTGAACACAGGAGGATGGCCTGCTACAAGAGCAAGTAAAAACTTAAAGATTAAAAATGTAGGGAAAAAAAGGACAGTAAGATCACAAACTAATAGGACAACTAAAAATCTTAATGCAAACTTGTCTTACAAGAGGATAGATTGGAGGCAAACAAAACTACAGTCATGGATTATCACATTGGGAATCCCCTGAGTCCCCTTCACGTCTAGGACATGTAAAGGCTTCAGTGTACACTAGTGTTTCTCATGAGTATACAATGTATTTCTGTTTACGATTTTTACATCTGCATATATACATATATGATTTCCATCTCTTCTAACAGAGGGCCTGGTTACTTGGCACTGATTCAGTCTCTTTTTGATGTAAAGGTTTCATAATGAAGACTACAGCTCTCTCTTGAAGCTAGGAATTGTCAGAAGATTTTCTAGTTGAATAGCACATTCAGTACAAAAGCAACTGGCATAGATAATCTTATGCAGGAGGATTTTGTCGGTAGACTAACAGCTTTCGTCTCCTGTCTGCTGTAGAAGTGGCAGTTGTCCGTTGTCGACATGGAATCCCACCGACCCCTCTGAACTGACGGACTCCATAGATTGCGAACGTGAGCTTCTGACGTCGTCATCCTCACTTCTATCTCCTCCATTGCTGTTGAGATTTGGAGCTTCATGAACTTGAAAGCTTCTTCCGTCTCCTGTAGATATTTGGGAGAAGGGTTGGCTGCTGGAGTGAATGACGACAGTTGCAGTGCCGTTGGCCACGTCAGCCCCTAAATCCAACAGTTCCGAGTCACTGGAGCTTCTGCTACCACGACTCTGTTGATCTTCCTCCTGCCGAGATGTGGATGGCAGAGCAGCAGCGCTGACTGTGGGAAACATGGGTGGGGAGGGGGGCAGGAAATCAGACTTGCTGATGGGTGGTGCTTGGAACTCTGGGATAGCAGCAGCAGCACCCATGGGGGGTTCACTCTCCCCGATGATTCTGTTGGTTTCGTTGTCGGTGTCTTCGGAATCGGAGGAGTTTCCCGCCGAGCTGATCGACGCGCGAATTCTGAGCGACCCGTCTGCCTGTCGGGTGACTTCCACCCTGTCGCTCACCGTGCTCTGCATGCTCTCGCTGGATCGGGTGACCGTCAGTGCTATCCGCTCCTGGCTCTCTCCCGTGATGACGGCCTGGGTGGTGCTCGTGGACTCGCTGCTACGGCTGCGGCGTAGGAACTGCCTCATCTGCTGTAGCCGCCGCCCCGGCCTCATGTTCATGGCCGCCTGCACGTGCTGGGTGAACGCAGTGTGGGCCTCCTGAAACTGCCGCGGTCCGTGAGACGCCACCGCAACATGGTAAGAGGGCGGCGCCTCCCGGCGGTTCAACTCATGCTGCAGTCGCATCATCGGTGTGTCAAACCGGCTGGAGAGAACACATTTCCATAATGATTAGATAATACTTACTGCAATAGCTTCAAAGTACACTCAAACCTGGTCTCAATAATAACCACTCAAGGGATGGAGGGAAAATGGTTGCTGAGGGGGAGTGGTAATAGGCTTGTGAATGTGCATGGAATGGTAAGCTACAATCACAGACTGATAGAGCTCACACAAAACATCAAAATTTTATTCAATTCAGCTGCACTTTACTAAAAAAAATCATCACCTTCATTTCCAGGAAACATATCTACAACTTACAAGAGAAGCCCACAGTTTATAAACTCTGATTCTTTTTAACTGCTGTTAAGTAAATCAACTTCAGGTTGTTGGCCAGCCAGGCTTGACTGTAATATTGTTTCATTGCGCTTAAGACTAGAACATACTCACTGCAATAGTTTAAAAATAACGGCTTTCTTTAGAAGAAGTACATGAACATCTCCGAAAGCATTTTGACTGAATATCAAGAAAATGAATGGATGAATGGATGAATAAAGAGCAGAGATAAAGAGCTGAAAGTACAATTATCATTATCATGACACCTCACCTTTGGTGTCAAATTCATCTTAAGTGTTATACTTACGTGGCTTGGTAGCGTGGATCGTCTTGCAGTCGGAGGGCGTACAGCTTGCAAGTACAGCCAAGGGCGATGACCAGTAGCAGGCCGCACACAATTGAGCCAATCACAGCAGCTGTGATCACTTTCTCCGACACGTACACTGTAGAAAAGCATCCACAAAGCTCTATAATTTTAAACATTTTCTGTCCCTCTTGTAACTTTACCTACACAAATCCACAAAAATACACACATCATCAAGCCCAACAGTTGAAAATACATCAATGATTGCAAACATTTTCAGCTACTACATCTATAACTCTCCTTATCTTTTAGCATCGATATAGTTATTACATACCAGCTGCATATAATATTTCATCACCCTTTGACAATGCCTCAGAAAATGGCCTAGCAAAGTATCATCTAGTATCTATCCATCCATCCATCCATCCATCCATCCATCCATCCATCCATCCATCCATCCATCCATCCATCCATCCATCCATCCATCCATCCATCTATCGGCCTTCAGGCGGGACTGTATCATACAGGACTGCTGTATGCGGACAATCTACAAATCATAAGAACAAGAGATAAGAGCAGCATTTCTTCAACAAAGTGGGCATATTCTAGTTATATTTTCGGCCATCTGCTCTCTCAATTCTAGCTGAAAATCTACTACAGTACAGTAAGATTCAATCCTTACGACCTGGCACGATATGGACTATGAGTACGGATATGATTTTGTTATGACGCACAAATGTTATGTATATATCAGTGTATTGTTTGTATGTTTGTATACAGTATGTGTATCTAGGGCCTCCCTGAAAATCAGTGCGAAGCCATTGAGGGAGCTACCCTAGTAAAAGAATACAGAAATAAAAAAATAAATAAGATTTCTCACCTCTGCAGCCTTCCTCGTCTGAGCCGTCCCCACAGTCGTCCTGAGAGTCACACACCCACTTCTCATAGATGCACCTCCTGTTCCGGCAGTGGAACGTTCCTTCTGCCGGGCTGCAGGAGTCTGGGGAACAGACAGAAAGGCTCAGTACTGTAAATATTGAAATTTTGATTTCATTTTTGCGGTGACCTCTTCACTGCGACGTCTCCAATGAATATTCATGACGCCACAATTATGTCTCCCTTGTATAACTACTGCCCTGTAGAAGTGTTTTAACAGCAAATCAAAAACACCATAAAAACCTCCTTTTCTCTCCTATCATGAAATAAAACAACCACAATAGTAAATGAATCTACAGTCAATTGTTAGACCTCCAAGACTGATGGCAAGGCATTCTTTCCTATGGAGAATCTTTACATTTATGCATTCGATCAGCGTATTTCCTGGGGCATATCAGCAGGGTGAAGGCCTAACTAATAAGTCAGGGCAGTAGGAAATGGCATGTAGCAAGCACTAATAGGGAGCCATGAGGATTGTAAATGCATAACAGGCTGCAGTTTACCGTCATCCAAAGTCTTTGATGAGAAAGACTACTTAGTATATCTTTCTGGAATACAAAGTGTGCATATATGCGTCTAGGGTATAAGTACCGGTACTCAAAATCAAATAGCACTTAAATTAAATTAGATTAAATTCTCTATCTCTATTATGTTCAGGGGATTACAAGTTACGTTTTGTTAGAAGTTATGCAACGAAAATACTGTAAATGCCTGCAAAGCTGATCTATACTTAAAAACAAAAAGAGTATATATAAGATAACACAAATAGAAAAGCATGATTATTTCTTAACTTTGCATTCCATCGTGTACTAAAATAAATCTTTACTATCTGTAGAACAGAAGGTGGACATGCAACAGTCCGTGGATTGTTGCCATGTCACTAAAGTTTCCTAACTGCAGATCTGCTTACCACAGTGAGTTTCATCCCTCCCGCCATCACAGAAGGGTTCCCCATTGCAGTGGTGTCCCTCAGGGTAGCAGCGTTTGGACGGGCCCCCGCATGGAACCTCTCCAGTTCCACAGGAATCTGTGGGAAGGAAAAGCATCATAATTGTAAACCTGCTATATGCCTGTTCATACGTTTGTTTTTTTGTTTTGTTCAAACCGTTGTAGTGCCTTGCTGTTTTAGAAGCACTATATATTTTTACAGGGAGGGGTTGCTAGCCCTTCCCCTTTAAAGTGATTGAGGCACCCCCTTGAACCCGAGATGCCCTTCCCCTGATTGAACAGTTGTCTCCTAGTTACCAACTAATTGGAACCAGGAGCTCAACTGTGATGCTGCTAGCAGATGAGCTATAGGGACATCCCAACCTGTTCATACACCAACTCTTTTAAGAACATTGACATGGGTGACTTTTTTTGGAGACACATTAATCATAAAATCAAACTACGATCCTGCTAATGCTAAACATGATAACTGACTAAAAATGGGAGAATTCGGGTAATTGGTATTTGTATTCAAGATTAGCAGTGGTCATTCAATAATACTAGTACATAGAATGCTAGTAATATTATATCTCTCTGTACACTGACATATGGTCAATACATTAACCAACTGAAAGTTATGTTGCATCAGTCATACACACATTTGTAATGTAGTCAGTGCATTATAGTACAATACTCACCACAGCCTTTTTCATCTGTACCATCTCGGCACACCCAGATGCCATCGCACCTGTCCTCGGAGCTGAAACAGGTGCTGTGGTCTGCACATGGCTCTTGGGATGGTAGACACTGACCTGG
Source organism: Branchiostoma lanceolatum (assembly GCA_035149815.1). Classification (NCBI taxonomy): domain Eukaryota; kingdom Metazoa; phylum Chordata; class Leptocardii; order Amphioxiformes; family Branchiostomatidae; genus Branchiostoma; species Branchiostoma lanceolatum. The sequence continues at coordinate 7,671,358 of CM068872.1, read as the reverse complement.
AGGACATGTGATCATCACACGATCAGTGCATGGCTGACACATGACGTACTGATTCCTATGGCTTCAACTTTTTACAACTTTTCACATAACTTACTTTACTAATAACTGTATATGACACAGTATTGAGACAAAGTGGATTCAAGAGATGTTTTGAAAGTGTATCACAAATGCCCCCTACTGAATTTCGTGGGTATTACCTTTAATCTGGTAACTTGCCAGGAAGCCCCTGTTGGTCCCAAAGTTGTCAGAGTGAAATCTGACCAACATATGAGGCCCTGATGACTCAATCACCCCAATGGAAGGGTTGCTGCCATAGTACACACCTAGCTCATCCTGTAGGATAGGAAAAGGCTCATTCAGCAAAGTCTGTGTCTCTCATGTTCACAGAAAGTAAAATGTCTCAATCATTCTTCAAGCAAATGAAAATTTATCTTTCACTCAACAAAACTAGCACCATGTACATTTTAGAATGTAGCATAGCATTAGATCTAGCCCTTAATATCATTGTTAATGTCATTATTTGTGTTGTTTCCTTGCAATTAGCCCTCAGGCATGTATTTGCAATAAACTTTGAATTCATTATACAGTCAATAATGTTTACTTCAGGACAACATCAATATCACCACCGCTTTTTGAAAGCAAACAGATTAGACATCTACCATCTCCACTGGATAATCATAGTCTGAATAAAAGCAAGAAGAACTTTCAAAAGATGTTACTTTCCATTCTTTCACACAAAACACCAACATCAAAACCTTACACTACACCCTTGCGCTGTTACTCAAACAACTAATTTTGCCCATGAAGAGATTTGATAACATACCTCATCTTCATTGTCCCCGTCATACACAGTGACATAGTCAGTGGCTGGGCTGTTCTCCAGCGCAAAATCTACAAATCTCAGCTGGATGACAACACCAACCTGTAAGAACATCGGCAAACCATCACTTAAGGCACCCAAACAACTTCATAATTTTACATTCACCCCTTCAACTTTGTTCAACATCACCCAGTGGAAATCAACTGTAAGTACCAACTAAGCAAAATACTATTGAGACTTTGAAATGTTAACTGAAATGTAAATACTTACCATATTTGGAATGGTGATGATCCAATCGCAGCTCATGTTGTTCTGATAGTCGTGGGGATAGTTGGGAGAGGAGAAAGCCCCCGATGTATTGCTCAGGATTCCGCCACAATGGATGATACTCCCTAGTGGATAAAAACAGACAATAATTAACATTTGATGATTATACAGACAAAAATTGCTCTCTCTGTTGTACAGCAAAATGATGTATAATAAAACATTAAGCGACAGCTTGATAATGGATGACAGTCACATACCACAGTCGTGCTCGTCCTGCCCGTCCTCACAGTCCTGTTTCCCGTCGCAGCGCGTGAAGTCCCAGAAACAGGCGTCTCTACCGGTGTGCAGGGCCACACACATGTACTGGTCAGCACCACAAGGAGACACATGAGGGGGAGGGGTGGGAGGGTGTATGTCTGTAGAGAAAAAATGGGAACATTTTTTACATGCTTGTTCAGTCTAGATATACTACGTTGCCACCCCCATAATTTTTTTACATGTAGTTTGATTTCAATCTGTCTCAAATTCAATCTGTTTTTTGCATAATTCAAAAGTGGCCAGTACTTTTCATTACATTACAAATGTGTGTCATACTCTTAAGATAGTATGAGCTAAAGCTTTGATTATGAGATACACATTTCTACTATTCAAGTACTGGTGACATACCCTTTGGTAGACATGTTACTGGTATGAATGTTATTATGAATTATACACAGTTTTAACTTTTAAGCAGTTGTAAACTACAAGAATATAAATTACTTGTTACCTGTGCATCCTTTTTCATCTGAGTTGTCCCCACATTCATCCATGCCGTTACAGGACCATGAACTCAGCACACACTTCCCATTGTCACAGTGGAACTCATCCTGCTGGCAGCTCGCTACATTCTGGGGACCTGGTTGGGGAGAACAAGATTTAGTGTATTTCTATCATGTTTTAAGGTTTACAACATTTAGATAATACATTTACTATATGTATTAGATACATGTTGCACATCATTGTTTTTGTTGTTCCTTTTGCATCCTTTGCTATTTAAAGTAGCCTTTATATGCCAACTTTTTTTTTTAGTGAAATGAACATCGCAAGTTATACAACTGCCTCATCTCAAAACCATTTTGTTCCTCCAAATACAAGTACAACATGTATTCTAATGATCAAATCATCAACACCATGCCCAAAGTTTGAATGGAATCACAGAAAGTACCTGTTATGTATGTCAGTGCGAACCCCCTCCCCACAGTGCTTGGATCGCTATAGAACTTGACATAGGCGTGATCGCGGGTGGACAGGAACGGTGGCGGGACAGGATCGTAGCTGCCGCAGTATTTCACATACTGCTCCCCCGCGGACACCACTGGGCCTATCTCCAGGCTGTCGTATCCGCAGTTCTCAGCTGCTTCAAGGTCAAAGTCTTCAAAGCTGGAAAGATAAAGTTAGAAAAGTGTATTCTTCAGTAACACTCCTTGGTAATATAAATTTCATAACAATAAGCAGCTGTCTTGGAATTTTCTCTGTATTTTCCCTTCATGACTAACAATATTCTTTTATGTAGGATCAATATCAAAATGTCACTTATGACATCATCAGTCTTTGTGTACCTTATAGTGATGACATCGTCGGGGTTTGCGTTGATGTACCAGTTGCACTCAGTGCTGCTGGGATAGCTGAGGGGATAGTTAGGGCTAAGGATGCGGCCGCGGGGCCCGTGACGTTTCTCATCTGTACAGACTTCCCCGCCCGCCCTGCTGGAGGAGGCCAGGATGTCCCGATCCTCGCCATAGACATGCGAGACCTGCAGGACTGAGGAGTAACAGGGAAAGTGTGAATGAACTGATGTCATTGGCTTGACACTATTTACAACTTACAGAATATACATGTACATGTGGGGTTACACAATCAACATGCGGGACAGGCTTTTTAGCGAATGCCCACAAACGCCCACTCTGACGAAGTCCGCGCTGCACGAATCTAATTTGTTTTGCTCGGAATATGTTCAGGTTATGCTCCCATTAATTAATCCTGAGTTTCAAGTCAATCCATCGATCCGAAGTTGAATAAAGCGAACTTGAAGAGTCTTACCTGGCTTTTTAGCGAATGCCCAGCAAAAAATGGCTTTTTAGCGAATGCCCAATATATCAGCCAAAATATCGGCCATCGTGACACGGGCCCTAAATCTAACACCATAAACATGTTCAACAAGTTGTCCCCTGAATCTGTACCCAGTTTCCGTGCTTTACACGCCTGAAAAGTCGCTTTATTTTACGAAATACACGGCGTGGGAATCCACGGCCCCGGACGTAAAATCCAATATGGCGGCTCATTTGCATATTTGGGACAGGTTACCAGCGGCCTCTACCCCGCAGGCCGCGCCGTGTATTTCGTAAAATAAAGTAACTTTACAGGCGTGTACAGCATGGAAACTGGGTACAGATTCAGGGGACAACTTGTTAAACATGTTTGTGGTGATAGATTTAGCGCCCGTGTCACGATGGCCGATATTTTGGCTGATATATTGGGCATTCGCTAAAAAGCCTTTTTTGCTGGGCATTCGCTAAAAAGCCAGGTAAGAATCTTCAAGTTCGCTTTATTCAACTTCGGATCGATGGATTGACTTGAAACTCAGGATTAATTAATGGGAGCATAACCTGAACATATTCCAAGCAAAAAAAATTAGATTCGTGCAGCGCGGACTTCGCCAGAGTGGGCGTTTGTGGGCATTCGCTAAAAAGCCGATGCGTCAACATGCCACATAAGTCTTAACTGTACAAACAAATACATATTATTGGTAAAGACTTTATTGTACATCGAGTAAGATTTTTTCATGATATTTTGTTGCTAAAACAGACCTACCAGCGCAGCAGTAATGTCTATCCTAGTACAGACCGGTGACTGTCACAGTGTGTTTTGGGACTGCTGCTTATGTAAATAGGTCATGTTTGTTCAGTCTACGGAACACAGACGTAACACCGCACACAAACCAATAGTTACACAACAACTTGGTGCAATGTTTCAGCTAGCTTAAGTTTTTAGGAAAAATGACAATATGTGAAGCAATTATAAGATACCAGTATCTCTGTGAGCACTTGAGATCAACAATATGATTTTGGGTCAAATATGTATTAGTATTACAATTCCAAAATTTGTCATTCTGACTGTACCATAGAATGATAGATGCATGATTGCAGATTGCATGTATAAAGGATGTTACATACATGATATTCCATATAATGTTAAGAAACATATCATGAGATGAATGATGACATAAGTAATGACTCAGCAGCCTGTAAACAAAAGCATTTATCACACCTACTTGAGTAGTGCATCAGAGGCAATCTTTCCATTTAATGTGTTCGCTATTGACGTTTATTGAATATAAATATTCATTTGCCTAGCCAGTCTGTTCCAGATGTTCTCAGATGGCTTGCCGAAGTGGAACACCAATCTGTGACCCCGATGCCGCAGTCATCTATAACATTCCTCATAACCCATAAGTCACCTGCGTGCCTGAATATTTATTTCCCCCTTTTGTCCTACTTAAAAGTAAGTAGCACGTGACAAGTATTGCAGCCATGTTCAGGCTAGTCTTAAGCCCCGTCTGACGTAAGATAAGTATATTTCTAGGATAACATCTTAATCTTGCATAAAATCTTGGAATGTTCCTCACCTGTTGAGAAGAAAAGAACAAGCCATGTCTTCAAACCCGGAAGTCTACGCCGGGTTCCGCCTAGTCGCCCCCCTCCCTCCGACTTTTCCATACTCTCTCTTCTCAACAATCAGGCGTCTGGAGGTCCCTTTGCACCACTAGTTCGATCCACCGAAGCACTATGTTATTCAAGATTTCTTCAAGCAACCTTAAAACTCTACACATTTGGCAAAATCTGTTGTAGAAACCACAGCAGTCTAAAGTTGTCAACAAATCTGAGCGTTCATGTCAGCTGCTTGTCATCAGGCCTCGGTTTGATAATACAAGACCCCATACGCTTCCCTACGAATGCCCAACTATTTTGCCACTTACCAGTCATCGTTAGACTTTCGATAACAATGATACATTTCTTGTGTAAATTCTTACATTTTGATAAATGTATGTAGGATGATAAAGTAGTTTTTGTCTAATATATAGATATTCTGTTGACTATTTATAGTAAACTAACTAAGGGGCTGTGGGGACTTGTTCCCACAGGTGAGAAAACCATGAGGGTCTGTATGCATTTTCCGTGAGGCGTAGTGAGCTACTCTTATTCACCATAAGTCGTAGCTGGCCCGCTCAATTCAACGTTAAGCGTTGTCAGTAAATTTTTCGTGAAATCGTATTGGTCGCTTGATTCTACGTTGCCGACTCCTCTATGATTTTACCGCTAAGCGTTGCCAGGATTTCCCCATGCACATCCTCAACCATGATCCCTTGCGACAGCATACCTGTGGAGGGAAGAAACAAGACGTGACTTCCAGATCAGCTTCATCGCGATCGTCTTGAAGGGTTCTGTGCCAAACACAGCATCTGATGAGCGTCATTTCGTTACAATTGGGACTATTCCCACGTCTTTGTGCTGACGCTTGATAGGTAAGGTTTGGAGGGAATCCGTAAACGTGCAGAAGCTGAAGAGGAGGGGGAGGGGGGAGGAGACAAGTTGATGGTTTTATGTCTATGATCATGAGCTAGCTTTAGTAGTAGAGAGAGGGAAGTAGCAGATCATGATGCATGGCTGAATTGAAAAGTTGAAAAAAGGAACGAAAAAGCTGTTGTTTCTCTTGTCTATTTTCCTTATTCGATTTACTATAAAAGTACCCCGATTAAAAACTTAAAAAACAATCAAGAATGCCAGCTAATTTTACACATGATCCTGTGTTAGTCGAAGTTATTGGCGTAACATATTGCAGTACTCGGTTGTGAATTAGCCGTGACGATTACAGAAGGTTGTTTTTGCTTGTTATTATATTATATTATACTATTTTCAAACACTTAAGGGCCATAAGAGCGTAACGCGTTACATATACTACATGTGACGCCAATGAAGAATTTGGAGATAATTTCATGCTTCCACATTTGATTGTGAAAAAAATTAACTTCATAAACAAAAGATCTAGATACACCCACTAGCTAGTCAACAGGTCTTGATAATCATGATAATGATAGTTTGCTTGACTTGATCTTCAGATCTCTACACCGTCCACCATGCTTGTGCCAATCTTCACGCTGAAGCTCAACCACAAGATCAACACCCGCATGTTGACTATTGGGTGTTACGATGGACAACACCCCTGTCTCACTGCAGCTACTACAGCTGGGAAGGTAATGTTATGGTTTCAAGATTTCAATTGGCAACCCTATAACGTTGTACATGTTCAATGAACTATGAATTATAATGTTATTCAGGCATGCAGTGATGCTGCTGATGCATGGAATTTCAATTTTTGAAACTCCTTGGCTTGAGTGTAATCATATTTATCAAAATCTATGTTAGTATTGTTAGGTTAAATATGATTATTTGCATAATATATTGTTATTATATGTGCAGTCCTGATGTACAACAATATATTACATACATTTGTAAGTCTGATAGTGTAGATAACGTTAACAGGGTTATGATATTATATTGTTCCTTTTGCAATATGATGAGTGTGAGTGCATACCAAACATTATGGCAAGGAGCTAAGGTGAGTTGATAGCAATTATCATAGTTAAGATGTGTAAACCTTATAATTACTAAGAGCATAATAATGTAACAGTATCCTACGGTCATTTCACTGATAATGCCAACTATTTTGCAGGTCTTCATCCACAATGCCCACAACCGTGGCATAGCCAGTGGACGTATGTCCGTGTCGGGGGAGAACTCGGACATCAGCCTGCTGAACATCCAGCAGGCCGTGAGCGCGGTCAGCGCGGGAAAACTGGACCCCACGTCCAACTGTGACAGTCTGCTGGTCGGCACACAGACCAACCTGCTGGCCTATGATGTCATCAACAACTCCGACCTGTTCTACAAAGATGTGAGTCAAACTGCTTCTGGCCTTCTTTTAGTTTCAAAATGAGAACTGCCTGATATTTTCATTCTTGGCCATGTTTTTCGTTTCAGGCGCATTTTTATCTCCATGAAAAATGGAGATATAGTTATGTTTAGCCATAAGTATGGCTCAACATATTGTTTTCTCTCATGTTTCTTCTCCTGTCAAATCTTCAAATCGATTCATCTCTGTCATTTTTTGACCAAATGACCTGAAATTTGGTACAGAGGTAATGTAGGCAAAAACCAATGTACGTTCTTTTCCTTTTTTTGATATTGACCTTGAAAGTGATTTTATTGAGGTTTTTAGGCTATTTTTAGCATATCTTGGCCTCCTGCGCCCTTGTATTTCAACCGAATGACCTGAAATTTGCTGTATATGTGGCTTGAACAAATATTTAAAGGACTACATTCCCATTTTTGGCATACATATATTCAAAACGATTTATTTTGGGCTTTCTTGACAATATTTGCCACTTCTGTCACTTTCAATACTACATATGACCTACAGGTCATTGACCCCGAGTGCCTTGCACCTGGCCAAGCTTGAAGTTTGCTTACGAGGAGGAAAGACCGGACATAAACATTTAACGTGATTATCGGGAAAACACCATGTTCCCTTAAACTCAGTGGTTAAATTGCAGTTTAGGAAATTTTATAACAGAAAACAAGTTAAATCAATGTTTTTGTGAATGTTTATTCTAGCATTAGTTATTCCAGATATTTTCAAACTCCAAATTCTTCAACACAACACGGGAGATCGTTTCTCCTCAGACTGGCGCGACACTCCTGTCAAAATTGATTGATGATCTCTCTCTGCCGCCGACTTCATACATGATCAAAGGCGGGTGGTAGGCGGTGCCTTCCTACATGTCCTACGTACGGGCGTATGGATCGTAGAATTCGGCAAAAAAGGAATGATTAGGCCAGTAGAGTCAGTCCCCGGTAAGGTCAATGATTCGCCCCTTTGCGCTAGCTTGCAACGTTAAATGAATGTACCCTCTGGTGGCCAAACTTCACTGACAAACTTTCTCCCTATTATCATCATGAGCTTGCGTTAGTCTGGTACTAGTGACTATTATGTGCCGGGAATGTTTATCTATCGCACGCCTTGGAAGGAAGTTCAACCATGATAAATGGTCGGCCGTTGCGAAAATTTGGAATCCCATGCTGTTGATTTTTGTGATTGAATCTGTAAGAAAATATATTTTCATGTCGTTCATGTTTTTGGGACGGACGCCGGGACGGGGTGAATTTTTTCTATCATTTTCGTCCCGTTAGTAATGCAAATCGAATCGTGTTGCACAAGAGGCAAAACACTAAAAACGTGGGTCTTGTGGAGTGTTTTGGAGCGGGAAAATGCCGGATATTAGCGGTGCCGAACAGTGTACATCGTCGCGCGCGGGTGACGCTCCGTCAAAACAAATCCGCTGGTGGTCTAGCGCGGCCACCGAAAATAGGCAGAAACACACAGGAGGACTTAGCACCTTCGTTTATGAGGGCAATTGTGAAAATCTTTTGTTACAAATTGTTCGAACATTGAAACATTTGGATAGATGGTTTGAAACTGTTCTAAATAAAGAGATTTTTGTGTAGTTACGTTCGAAATGTTTCCAACGTATGTGAAATGAGTTCAAACATGTTATAAGTTTCAATTCTAATTGTTTGAACACTTTAGAACTGTTGTGACTTAGACATTCTTTTAATCAAAATAGTTCAAACATATTACAAATATTATATTAAAACCCTCTCGGTGACTTTGAATTGACCCAAATATGTTGTTTTTGGTCATTTCCTTCGTCTCCTGTCAAATCTTCATATGTATACTATGGAAAACTTCATTCTTCCCTGGGGCTGATCTTTTTTAATTCAATTTTGAACTGGGTTGATTATGCGCAAGAGTGTAATTTTCAGCGGATATTTTTCGACTGGTTTACATGGAAATGGCACGGAATATCCCATTCTTGCAAGGGGAGGATTCTTTAATTATTTCTTTCAATTTTGAGCTGGAATGATTATGAAAAAGTCCATTCTTTAGCAGAAGTGTTAATCAATTAGTGGATATGGTTGTGGACTGGTCCATATTGTGTTGAGGTGCTACTGGAAGACTCAGTTTTGGACTGGGGTGATTCATTTTTTTAGTGCAAGTATTTTAGAATGGTCCATTGTTATTTGGGGAGAGTCCATTTTTTGCATGGCGAGGAGTATGGCTAAACATGCTGTATTTGCTCGCAAATGTTGCCTTTCTAGTTTTGGGTGTGTCTGTGTGTGTGTTTGTCTGTCTGTTTGTGTTTCCGCACTACTGTAGTCAGTATAACTCAGGAACCTCTTGATGGATTACGATGATATTTGGTATGTGGGCAGGTGTTGTGAAGCCGAAGTTCAAGGTCGATTTTGGGCCCCCTGGTATGTGACCTTGGTACTGCAGCAGAACTTCAATTTTTGTATCTTTTGACCTGGACGTGCTGTGGTCTTGATTTTTAAGTGGGAGATAGCTTGTGATGTAATAAAGAAGTGGTGTAGGTTTGGCCCCCCTAGCAGCTTCCTCTGGAACTGCAGGGGCGTTTTTGTGAAAATCTTCTAAGGAGAATAACTGAACAAAAGAACAACAGATTTCCATGATATTTAGTATGCAGTTAGCTTAGACAGCGATATACACAATGAAGCGTAAATTATGCTAATTGGGATTTAATTTGCATAGCTAATGAGGAAAACCTATATTTGCAGTGTTTTCCATTATCAGACTCAAATATATGTAACGTATGTAGTTTATGGAAAGTGGATCATCAACAGATACCGATTATGCAAATAAATTCCTAATTTGCATAATTAATGCAAAACACCACATCTCATCTAATTGGAAAATTATAGGACTGTCAATATTGCAACATGTGTAAGTTAGATAAAGGTGTTTATGACCAAGCATATATTATGCAAATGTGTAAGTCATTTGCATAAATAGAATTGTTCATGGAGATATGAGGTCGTGGAACTCTTGTTTTTCAAGCATTTGCTTTTGTCAAGTGGTTAGCTTTGGTGAAAACATTATTTCTGATTATGTCGTCAAGAATGCTGTTGAAAGTATACAAAATATGTACACAAGAGATACAGTTTCCCCAACCTATTAAATTTGTGTCTCACTGCAATTATATTTTTTCTATGCATTGTTCACTGATTTTCTGCAAAGAGGTCTGAAGTATACTACTGACTATGATACTTCCACTTCCACTTCCACTTTTACTTTTACTTTATTTGTGTAGCCACTAGCCATGAGGCTTTATCAGGTCATTTTGACTTGTTTTTCAGGTAGTCATGGTCGCTAAATTGGTGTTGTCTAAGTTCATTTTATGTTATACTGCATATTTACCGTTTCATGTTTGCTTGTATCTCTTCCAGACACCAGACGGAGTAAACGCTGTTGTGGTTGGTTCATTGGGAACAGTAGAGATGCCATTGGCTGTTGTCGGGGGTAACTGTGCCATACAGGGTTTTGACCTGGAGGGTAACGATGCATTCTGGACCGTAACCGGTGACAATGTGTGTTCCCTCGCTCTGTGTGACTTCACCAATGACGGCAAGATGGAGGTATTGTCACTGCACTTTTAGTACCTTCTGCTGTCTAGCTTTTCAAATTCTAAGTCAAATGAATAACTGAGAAGGATATTAGAGTTAGAGAGGCTGTGCAATGAGCTTTTAATAAAAATATTCGCACAAGGAGATGGAGAAGATGGGAAAAGGGCAGGTGAAAAAATCAACTTTGATCTTTACCTATTGCAATGTTTGAGTGAAGTACAGTATGACTATACATGTTTTCCCCTGTGAAAACAGATCTAGAGGTACATGTATTGTAATCAGTTGATGTGTGCACTTCTTTATTTGTCTTGGTGTGTGTCTGCAATTACTAGTATGTGAATATTGCAGAGTGGCAGAATGCAAGTAGAAGTGGTGTAATAGGATACTTGGAGAATGTCTACAGTACAGGTAGCTTGTTCCATCATGATTTTTTTACATGTTTGTCCATTTCAGTTGATTGTTGGTTCAGAGGACTACGACATCAGGGTTTTCCAGGATGATGAGATCATTGCGGAAATGACAGAAACAGAGGTCGGGAAACTCTAATCCTTTACACCTGTTATAAACTGTGCATGAAAATTTGGAAGCACTACATATACTTACATACTATCATTCAATGTAGCATATGTTAAGCAATGAATGTATCAAAGAGCCATTTTGTATGACCTGTAGATTTTAGATGGTCTGTAGCTGCCTTGTACAGAAGTAGTTATGTTCTGTGTTTAAAAAGCCACACAAATGACAACACTAGTACATATACTTTCATTCTAGTGTCAACAGCACCAATGCTAGAATCTTGTTTTTTCTCTCTATTACAGGCCATCACTTTGCTATGTCCCATGATGCATAGCAGATTTGGTTATGCACTGGCCAATGGAACTGTGGGAGTTTATGACCGTACGGCCAGATACTGGAGAATCAAGGTACCCTCTCATCACTATGTCGTTTGATTTATTAATTACAGTAATAGCCAAAAGTTTCCATTATCAAGATCATGACATGTTCTGTAGTGCCGAGTGCCAACATACAACATCTAATGGCTAATAAGAATGCAAGAATATGATAAAACCTTCAAAATTTCTGTACAACATGTTGTCAAACATACAAACAACAGAGGCTCTATTCAAAAATCATATAGAATGTTTTAGTTCAGACTGTACTGGTGATTTTTGCAATCCTTATATCTGTCTCCCCAGTCCAAGAACCAAGCTATTGCTATCCATTCTTTTGACCTGGATTCAGATGGGGTTCCTGAACTTATCACAGGCTGGTCCAACGGGAAGGTGTGTTTTTAGAATTGTACATATGTGAACAGATGATAATGGCTAGAGAAATGTGAATATAATTGTGACAGCCAAATAGTGGTGAAAGCAAGGCTGCCTTACTGAGCATAAGAGTGAAAACTTTACTAGGGTGTGTGTTTCAGCAAGAAGATGAATAATCTGTTGCTAACATCAGGAGCAGCTCAGGTTTATCATTTCCAACCAGGCTGTTAAGGTAGCGTGCATAGTCCAGTGGTTTTGTCGCTCACACGACATGCATACTACTGGAAATGGTTGCAGCACTTTGGATGGGACATTAAGCCGTGGTCCACTGTTCATTGTTTTTGTAGAAAAGAGCTAGGCTAGGGGAATTTCCCCAGTACAATGAACCTGTAAATACTGTACATTGCATCTGGCTTCTCTGTCATGGCCAGTGGAAGATTACATGTGTAGCTCATCTCTTCATTGAGTTCACTTTAGCTAAACTGTTTCAAGATCACTTTCACTTATGTCAGCCAGAAATGGTTGGCTTTAATGTTATGTGCCTGTTTTAGTTGTTTGTCTTACCTTTGTAGATTGATGCCCGGAGTGACAGGACAGGGGAAGTCATCTTCAAGGACAACTTCTCAGTGTCCCTGGCAGGGATAGTGGAGGTGTGTACATGTATGAAGTCTTTAGGAAAAATCAGTTGAAATCATGTAAAGAAAATCACGTAGATGTGTAGACTGTTGAAAAATCAGCAACTTTTTGCAAATTATTCTGATGAAATTTTATTACAGACCTATTCATGTGTAAAATAATATATGTTGTGTGATAGACAAAGCACCATAATTCAACATGAAGCGTTGTACGTGAATCACACAGGAATCTGTAATGCATTTGACCTTACCACCTCGGTAACGTTAATTTATCTCCCATACAGGGTGACTACAGAATGGATGGTAAGACTGAACTGATCTGCTGTGCAGTAGATGGAGAAGGTGAGAGAATGTGCATGTATTAAACCCCAACACAAAAATTTCCTAAAATATGGCTAACACGTGCACTTGAAGTTTATTTTAAAGGGGCATATTGTGGCATAAAACAAAATTCTTTGTTTTTGATTATTTTTCTACATCATTAGTTGAATCTACCTTATTACACTACACAGCAATATTCATCACGTATGGATGCAACTTTGTAGTATTGTGCGGACGTCTTAAAAAAATTGTTTACGCAATCCCCACCACCACTTGACTTGTCCGCTATTTTGTAGAACCATCGCCGAACACACGATCGAACGTGCAACGTTCTTAAGTTTGATCACTTGTGGTGATTTTCCTATGACGCTCGATCTCAGACCGTAACGGTTGATTCGATTATTTCTTAGCGTTCTACGCTGGCTTATTTGCATATTAACTTGCGGGACGCAAGTTGATATGAAAATAAACTAGATTTTACACGTTTTTCGTTTTTCGTTGTTTATTAATGGTGGAAATGTGACAAAATGACGGGAATATGTTGGAAATAAGTAACAAATAAGTTATAAATGTGAATCTTAGTGTAGATCATTCAAATTCTTACTATTTGTAGTTTTTGCCCACCAGATTCTACAAAATGCCCCTTTAAAAGATTAGAGTATCATACAATGAAACAGTCTGAAGGTTGACAATGTAATTATTGTGAATGATTGATATATAAAAGAAAAATTCTTTCCATTCTTTTATGCACAGTACTGTAAGTCTTGAAACTTTCACCGTGGTTTTAATTTTGCATTTTTTTGGTGGTAACCTCTCCACGACAAATTCATGATGCCGCCTTGTAGTTGTATGACTACTGTGCTACAGAATTGTGTCAACCACAAATCTAAAACACAATGAAAAAGTCCTTTTCCCTCTACTGCAAAATGACTAGCCCTGCAATAATAAATGTATAATACACAGTATTACTATAACGGTAAGAGGTGGATGTTAAAATTCTATAATCAAAGTATTTGTTGGTGATATTTCTTATTGTTTCCTACAGTCCGTGGTTACCTGCCTGCCACTAGGGAGATGAAGGGGAACCTGATGGACACAAACACAGAACAGGACGCAGTCAGGGAGCTGAGTCAGCGCAAACAGGTAAGCTAGATGTCTCGTAACTCTGCACCCTCAACCAGTTTGGATTACAATTCTGCAGATTGGGATACACATTGTACATTAGCGGATTGAAGATAGTCTATGTGAAGTAACAAGTCCCCAAAATGTTAGGACTTAAGGTCGTGCTTGCATATAAATATAATGTTGATGTCCTGTATATAGTGGTAGGTACATAAAGTTGTGTCCAAAGAGAGATTGTATGTAACGGATGTTACTCTATTGCAATGTGGAGAAAAGAGACTCGGCAGCTATGATAGGTTTGGATACCAGGCTATATGCTGTATGCACGTGACGTTCTGTGTAGTAAAGAAAACTGATTTTGCCTTAAAGTAATACAAGATAACTTGTCAGTCTAAAAACATTTAATAAGCAGATATCCAGCTTGTGGGTACATGCATGTGTATACATTTGTACATGTCCTGGCCATGGTGGTATTTATCATACCCATACCTACATCATATGTGAAAGTTTTGCTGACTTGCTATAACAAGAATAGCTGTTTTGTCACAAAACCCCTACGACCCTTAACTGCCATGTTCTTCTTCAGAACCTGCTGCTTGAGTTGAAGAATTATGAAGAGAATGCCAGGGTAAGTCAATAAATCCCTTTTGACTTTTTATTAAATGGTGTCAGAGTCTTTACAGGGGCGTTAATTACATTGCTTCAAGCTATTTTTGTTGTAAAAGTCAAAATTTCATATTATTGCTCAGGGCTCGAAGTTCATTCTTGGGAATAGGTGCATTGGAGCAGCAAACCAAAACAATTAAGAGCTTGGATTTGAAATTCTATAGCTAAGTCAAAATTCTAAACATGACTGGCAGACAAATAAGGTTCCGTTATTTCTGACACTCAAATGCCGAAAATCTTGGACAGGGCAGCTGTTCTATTTCTTTGCTGGCAAGTCTTCTCATCTACATCTTCTATTCCACTTTGAGTCTTCTGCTATGCTATGATCTGTCTTTAAATATACTTTTGAACCTGACATAAACACTAACAGCAATTAGTGTACGACAGTTGAAACTTTATCACCAAAGAAGACATGAATCAGTTTCTGTTATGTATGTGTCTGTTGCAATGCGAGGCTGCCGCAAAACTACAAGGATAATGGACATACCTCACTACTTCTCTTCCCCTGCATGTGCACTCTGCATGTGCACCCAGCGGTTATCAGTAAAGCAAGAGCCAGATGTGGTAGGACAATGCATGTCGTGGTCACTGTTTCTCTGTTCAGTCAAGTCATGTGAGGATGGACTGATGTCGGTTTATCATTTTGTACTCTTCATCCATGATACAGTAGACTGATCCTGACTGTCACAATTAGTAGTTCAACCAATGATAACATGCATGGGTTTGACCAATGAGAGAGGGGCTTCAAGTCCATAAAATGTTGAATTTTTTCATTTTGCATTTCTACATTTTGACGGAAGTGGATGTGGTAATGGGATTAGTCTATTTTACCTGAAATACAAACTTTGTAAGCAGCCAACAAAATGTTCGATTCATTGACTTGATTCATTGTTCTTTATAATGTGTTACTTACTTGTAAGTGCAGGGAAATAGTTTCATCATCTTGCCAGGGATGTCATAGTGACAAACAGAAGTTTTCAGAGATGTAGACACCACACTGCATGGCTCCTTAAGACATTTTCATTACCTTGTTTCTTCAACTGCTATGAGCTATGCTTGACTTTTTCACTGACTTTAAATGCACATTTTCTATCTCTCTGGTTCTCTCTTGACTTACAGCTGACCAAGTTCTTCTACAAAGGGAGAGCGGTAGGAATATGCTTTCTCTATCATTATGCCTGAATGGCCTGCTATCTTACTTACTATACTTTTCCTTTCTGGTAGCTCTGTTACACTGTTGACTGGAGTTTTTAAAGAACAGAACAGTTTGTGCATTCAGGTTCTTTCAATGTATGCTAGCTCCTTCAGTTTATGACATTTAACTTAAGAAGCCATTGATACTGGCATAGGGAATAACTTTATTGGATAGGTTACTCTTGGACCAGTTTTACCCAAGTTTTGATGAAATGCCCAGTCTGATGAAACAGTTAAGATGCGTACTCTTTAATGATTTGCACTACTAGATACTTACCCATGATGCACCATGATGTTAATCCACTTCATACAGCTGATACATCTTGAATCTAGCAGTGAAGAAAGTGACTTGAATATTTTTATTTAAATGTTCTCTCAATACTAATCTGAACATGTTATGCCCCGTGATGTCATTAGAATTGAGCCGAATGGGACACCCATTTTTGCTGGCGTTTATTAAAGGCATATGTATTTCACAGTTTATGTTCCTGTGAGAGTAATTCCAATGGTTCCAGTACTAACTTTTCCTGATTATTCTCCAGGCTGCACAGAGCAACCGTCCGTCGGGGATGGGAGGGATGGATACAGGACAGATGGGCATCATCCCTGTGAGTCAGAATCTTATAATCCAGCCGGGGCTGTCTCCAGAACTCGTCCTTCCCTCCGTCTTGGGATGGAAATTTGCTTGTGGGGACCAACAATAATTTCACCCCGACCGTCCAAGTGGACAGATAAGACATGACATGAAAATACATTTTTGTAAGCTTAAAATTACAGATTTTAACAGTGGAAATTAACATGGCATCCAAACTCAATCAAATCTAAATGTTCCTTCTCCTTTACACCGCTTTATTGAACAAAATTTGCTATTGAAGATGCATGAAATAGCATCTTTGGGGTTGGAATTTCCCAAATTTCCCAGGAGACTATGCCCCTGTGACAATCTAGTTGTGCAAGCCCTTGGTCCTCATATTGTCAAAATCCTGAGTTGGATGGATAAAGATTTAAAGCTGGAGACAGCCCTAAGTCCAGCAGATGCTTGTATCAGATATACTGATAAAACTTCTTTTAAGACTATAGTATTGTATTTCTATTTTCCACCATTGCAAAATGGTGACAGAAATAATGTAACAACAGTTAAGCAGCTAAACTATTTCAGGTTTGCATAATGGTCATTTTCTTGCTGTCAAAGTAGATATGAGATTCTTTAAGATGTAAAAATTAGTCTTTTTCCTTTCCAGGCCAACACACAGCTGCAAACATCCCTGACTGTGGACCCAGGGGATGAGAAACACCCGGTGAGGAGTCAACGCCATCTACTGTTATTATTGCTTCTGACTTGGCTTCTTGTTATACGTTATCTGTGTAGTGTGATAGGCTTTCTACTGAAAGTGCAATCATGTTGACACAAGTAGATTTTTTTGCAAGGTTCAGTGAGAAGAACATTACTTGCCAGTGAATTGAAAAGTTCTGATGATGACAATTAATATTACTGAAGTTTTATAGAGGAGACCATAAGAGAACAGGGAAATTGTAAATTAAAGGGTGCAATTTATAATTGTATGAAGCCACCGTTAAGTACATTTCCTGTTTTTACTGTTTTTACCTTTCTTTTTTAACAGCCTCATGTGGAACTTTTTGTGGCAACCACTAATGGTAAGATAGATGTTTCTGCTCATGATTTCAAGTTTCAAAGTACTGGTATTTCGATTAGTATTGCAGCATATAATTGCAAGCGTTGTGTTGTCAACTGACAGTAATTCCTTAGTAGAATTGTCTTTCATATCTTCAGCTATGTAAGCATCAGTCCTATGCGATGGTGCATTCTAATCCCAAAGTTAAACTTTCATCCAAACAGAAAAAAAGTCCACTACTATATTATCATATTATCATAATATTATCCTTTTCAGTTTTAAAGAATTGCTGCCCATAAGTATTCATTTGGCTTATGTTTTTGCAGAAACGATCCTGAGAACAGCACTCATATTTGCAGAGGGAATCTTTGATGGGGAAAGCCATGTGGTGTAAGATATCTTTTCTTGGACATTTTTCTACTGCTTGCCAATTCCTGGTGCATGACAAGTGTAGTGAAACTGATAATGTGTTAAACACTGTCCATCTACATGTAGAACAGGTAGTTCTTATATGAGACTTTTATTTATTGGTGAGCAATGACAGTATATATGTCTTATGTTCCTATTGCAGCCATCCCACTGTGAACAACCTGTCCAGTGAGCTGAAGGTTCCCATCAGCCCTCCTAAGGATGTTGCTGTGGACCTGCACATCAAGGCCTTTGTGGGCATGAAGGGCAGGTGGGTACATGTACTTACACAATGTGGATCTGCTGCTGAAGAGTTAAGATATTACTGCTACCAGTACCAGCTTCAGATACTAGAAAAATCATGGTAAAAGTTTCTACTAGTATATACTTGCTCATCAATTTTTTCTATCTTGTACTGTACTCTATTATTCATGTAGGCAATGGTGTTTGCCTTTGTCCCGATTCTCTGTTGCACTGTATGTAGATCAATATCTTGTAGCTGATATGAAAAGTTGCCTTCAACCAAACCTTTGACCCCTTACACTGTTACAGTACCCAGTTCCATGTCTTTGAGATCACGCGGCAGCTGCCCAGGTTCTCCATGTACATCCCCTGCACCAAGCTTCCCCAGGAGCCACAGGGATCCGTCACCTTCACAGTACAGGACAGAGTACAGAGGGTACGTCATTTCTCACCTCTTGCTCTACTTCCTTGTGTAATACTGTCAACGAGTGAAGAAGTGAAGTTGGCTAAGTACACGGGGAAGAAGTAGATGGAGGTGTCCTCATTAAATTAGCAGTAAAATTCTCAGATGTGCTGTAACTCTTAAAATTTTTGTGGTACTTAAATACATGTATGTAAAGGTGCTGATGTTTCTGACATTTCTGTATAGTATGTGACTATACTGCTATCACGAACTTTAAACCATGGAAACACTAGTACTCTATTTTCTCCTTACCACGAAATTAAATCTTCACAAATCATCACAGTAATACCCATATCATTTATCATATTTGTTCAATGTGATGGATTTTGATTAGACTGGAATAGAGTGTACATTTTGTACATATAAGACTTAAGTCTTGCTTCTATTTCATACATCTTTGTACATTGATAACAGTAAAGTGATAGTGCTGTTGTGTTTCTCAATGCCCAGGTTGTTCTGTGGATTAATCAGAACTTCCTGTTGACTGATGAGTGGCCGGCGGCAGCCCCGCTCCACTTCCAGGTGGTCAGTCTGCGAGGGACAGGAGCACTGGTCATCCACATGGAGAGCAATGGGCAGGTCAGGGCAGGATACCAGTGTAGTCCTGAACAACTGTGGACTTTTATATGCACTTCATTAGCTTTATAATATATGATCAGTAACATTAGGAAATGTTTAGATTTATACAAACATGTATTTTGAAAGGTGTTGCCTAGTCAAACTGTTGGTTAAAGCTGTTGGCACAAGTTGTGTAAGATTTTGAGTTCAGACGGGTTGAACTTTCTGAGTTTAAGTCACGGATACAAAATCTATGCCTTGCATTTTTCTTTTATCATATATTAATAAATGCTGTCTTGTTTGATATGTGAAATTGTAGGTTGAAACTATAGGCATAATTGGTGGAAGGTATTGAGTTCAAACTGGCAGACCTTTCTGTATACTCACAATTTAAGCCACGGATACAAAATCTATACTTTAATCTTTACTGTATTAAGTGGTTTCTTGTTTGACATGTGATTGACAGGTGACCATTAAGACAGATGACATGGACCTGGCAGGTGAAGTGATCCAATCCCTGGCACTGTTCCTGGGTATTGAGGATCTGCAGGTCACCTCAGACTTCCCCGGCTACATGGAGGAGCTCAAGAACGTTCTCATTAAGGTAGGTATTAAAATCCGTTTGATATCTCCTGTTCTGGACATGCTACGGTCTTGATTTGTCAAGTGTAGATAGGTCTTTGGTTCGAGAAGCAGTGGCGTACATTGTAGCTATAGGTTTAGGCCCCCTAGCAACTTTTTTAACTGCAGGGGCAGATTTTGTTTGAGACTTTGAAGGAGAATAATTCAAGAAGGGGTTGATGGATTGTCATAAACTTTGTCTCGTAGATAGAAGTGATGATTGGTTAGATGTTGATTATGCAAATCAGAAGCTAATTTGCATCACCGTGATCCTAGCCTCTTTGAACATTCTCTTAATCAACTGGAAGAAACACAAGTTATGAACAGCTTTGAAGTGTGTACTTCGTCTGACAACACGGGGGGGGGGGGGGGGGCAATAGCTTTTCTACAGTTAACCGTGGATGGAAATAACCCTGAGATCTCCCTGAACAGGTGGATGAGTTCAGCTCAGTGAGACAGAAGCTGACGGCTGAGATGGCTGACCACTCCAACCTGATCCGCAGCATGGTGGTCAGGGCAGAGGACGCCAGGATTCTGGCTGACTGGTCAGTTTTTCATGTTCATGTACTGATGCGTTAGTCTTGTTCTGGTTTAGGTTTCCTTGGTTGGTTTTTGACAACCTGTGAAGTCTTTTATTGTGTGCTCTTCAAAGCCAACAATGAGGATATTAAAAGAAAATTGTCAAGTTTGTTTATGAAGATTTTTGCAAGAAGAATTTGCATAAACCAAATAGCTTTTAATCATTCTCTCTATGTAAACGTGGCACTTTGTTTGTAAGCCAACAATGACTTGATTATGTTATACAACTAAGATGCAGAATTATATCACCTCTTACAATTGTGATATTTACAGGAAGAACATGAGGAAGTACTACATGGAGCTGTTTGACCTAAACAGGGACCTGGTCAACGGGTACAAGATCCGCTGTAACAACCACACCGAGCTGCTGTCCTGTCTCAAACTGGTCAACCAGGCCATCCAGAGGGCAGGCAGGCTCAGAGGTATCCAAAAGATGTTAAACTCCTAAACTGCGTATTTGTTTGAAGTACGGTTTGAATTAGGCACCTGGTACAATTGACTTTATTTTGGTTATTCAACCACATATGTAGTTGGTTGTCAATGATTTAGCATTCAAAAATTTTGCCAGCTAGTATTTGTTTGATTTACGTTTTGAATCAGACCCCACGTACTTTCGACTACTTGAATTTTATTTGTTTGTTTATTTAATCAACCACATATGTACCAATTGGTTTTCAATGATTTAGCATTCAATATTTTGCCAGCCTATTTTGATTTTTGTATGGGAGATGAGAGATCTGTATTAACGAGCTCCCCTTTCTCTTCCAGTCGGTCGACCCAAGACAGTTGTGGTGAACGCATGCAGGGAAGCCTTCAAGACTCACAACATTGATGCCCTCTTCAAGATTATGAAAGTCGGAGCAATGTGATCGTATTTCATGTTGTATAAAGGTTTACATGTATATCTTCTTTTGGCAACCCTACTCTGTTGTATATATTTTTGCTTTTTGGGAAAACATTCCATTGATGTAAAGATTTATGAATTGTTGACTACTGACATTGCAGTAGTCTTGAAGACGAGTGCTGTGGATTATTAGTTGCTACTGTTTTGTCCTGCTTAGGTTCAAGATCTGTCACCTTTCTTTTGTATTCTATAATGTCTGCATCTTTGTCAGGTGTATATATACAATCAGAGTCATCTCATGCTATTGCTGTCATTAGTGTTTTAGGTTATAAAATGATGCAATAGAATGGTGTGTAAATTCCTTGTGTAGATAGAAGATAAATTGTATTGCCAGTTTGGTATCATGTATATACACAATGTCAAAAAGGTCAAAATACGTATGACAGAATAAAAGACTTCTCAAGATTCCATCAGTCTGATATTTCTATTGTTGACATTTTTATTCCGTATCATCCCATATCCCAATGATACAAATTTATCACAAAGCAATTCATCCTCATTACCGAAACAACAACAGCTGCCCATTCTTTAGTAGTTTGTGAAAGTAGCAAATAATGCTCTGAAATTTCACCAGCTTGCATTAGTTACCCTTATGTTTGTAATATTATGCTGCATATGACTATTTTTTTCAAATCTAGCAGCAAAATAAACCGGACACAGGAAAAGTAATAAATTATTTATACAGAGAAGTTAGTAAACAAGTAAAGATCAGGTGAGTCTTCATCTTCATTTAGGATACCCTCTAAAAACCCTTAAGGGGTATCACTGAGGGGGGGGGGTCAGGCCTGACGGGCTATGGCAGTCTGACTCTAAAAAGCATTTGCGCTACCGCTCACTCGATAGTTTATTTGATGATTATAGGAACCAACCATGCCTTATGACGTACACCTCACAGCGAGTTTATTTTTTATTTAGATTTTTCAGTCATTAACCCTACAGTATCAAACTCACTACGTGTACTATGAATACAATTAAAATATCAGAACACGTGTAATTTTCAAATGAAAAAGGCCGACTCCTACATCTGCTTGGAGAGTAGCAACAGACGCATAATTTATCATTATCGCAAGGTGGCGCTGTGCAACAAAGGCCTGAATACCCACAATCCATTGAGACGGAAAATGTATCATTATGACATACTCCCCATTTTTTGGTTACTTTTTGTATTTGATTTAGTAACGCTTACAAAGATCGTCAATGTCTTTGAGTCTGACGTATGAAAATATTTATCTTACATCTGTTTGCTGCTATAAATGTACAGATTTTCGTTATTAAGAACGCATTTGTTTTAATACGTTACATGAACTGGGGGGTACGTGCACAACCAGGAACAGCGTAAATAAGTTGCCGAACCACGAAACTGGAATCTGCTGATGTTATGTTCCTGTCGTCCTCCTGAACTCGTTTTTCTCGATCGTCATCGTCAAATATGGCACCAGAGAAGAGCTTCAAGGAAAGAAGGAGCTTCGGTAAGCCTTTGTATTCTCAAATAGCCGAGTGTAGCTGAGAGAAGTGGTAGAATTTGACGATTGTCGTTCAAGGCAGACAGCTGATTACGTCACGACGTAAACATCATGGCTGTTAGGGAAGGGTCTTTGTTGTTGTCCTGTTGCATTACGCAATTTCTTCAGCTAAATCGGTTTGTCATGCAACATTCCCCTCTCTTTCAGATTGTATAACTATGTCTTCAGATTGTCAAACCATTTTCTTGGTTATAACAAGTGAAAAACGTACAAAAATATCGTACAGATTGTCCATTTTGTATGGTTCCTAGTAATAATAGTATGCTTTCGACCCTGGCCCAGAAAATTGAAAAGATATACTCGATCACACAAGAGTAATCCACTCACAACATTGGCCCGATTAATTGTTTCTTGTGTGTCATCAGTGTCGCATAACTGTAGCCTTAATTACTTCATAATCATAGCCAATGAAAAGTTTGTTCCCTTCATCATCGTCCCTTGGCTGTCCATAAATTGGGTGTTTTAAAGAAAACCAATATGGCTACAGCCATGAATGATGAGTCATAATCATGAGGGCCTTGGGAGTGGTTATAAAGATATTATTGAAGTTTTAAGCCACTAAACTAATTTTGAGCTCGTGGATACACACTGACACAGCTGATCTACGATCTGGTCTACCAGCCAGTCTATTAAAAGGCACTGATATTTGCATCATAATTATATGAACCCATTCATGCATGCACATGTGCAGATCTATAACTTTTCTTGTCTTTGTCTTAGCTGCAAGAGTTCGTGATGTTGAACAGATCCGATCAGAACATGCAGATAAGATACCTGTGATCATCGAGCGGTACAGCGGGGAGAGACAGCTCCCTCTCCTGGACAAGACCAAGTTCCTGGTCCCTGACCATGTCAACATGAGCGAGCTGGTGAAAATCATTAGGTAAGAAAAAAGATTCATTCATCCCATGTTGACTTAATATCCTGTTTAAAAGTCTGCAACTAAAATGTTCCTGCAGTTACAAAGGAAGCTGCTAGATAGCCCAAACTTGTGTCTCTTTTTTCCGTGCACAAAAGCCTAATTCACCACCCAAAAGTTATGATGGTAGCTTATGCAGAACAGGAGATATCAATACTGGAAGTTCTGTGATTGTTGCAGCTTTTAGTTCTAGAATAATCAGCCAATTCTAGAATAGGTGGTGTTTATGTTGCTAAGGTTACTTATCTGTCCCCATTCATGTCAACTATACAAACCTGGAATCCACCTGTATGCCATTGCAGGAGGAGACTACAGCTGAACCCGAATCAGGCCTTCTTCATGCTGGTCAACCAACACAACATGGTCAGTGTGTGCACGCCCATCTCCGAGGTCTACCAGAGAGAGAAGGACGAGGATGGCTTCCTCTACATCACATACGCCTCTCAGGAGACATTCGGTTGACGTTCTGGAAATTTTAAATACTTTCACACTGGTTTTATTTTCGCGTTTTCCATGGTCACCTCACCAATTAATGACACCACAAACATGTCTCCCTCGTATAACTACTGTAGAACAGCATTGTTTCAACCACAAATTCAAAACACTGCAAAAATTTCCTTTTTCCTGCTACCGCAAAATAAAACCACTGCGAAAGTAAACTTCAGGCATGACAGGTTTAATGATGTACTTGTAGGCAGTGCGTGACCAGCACATCATTTGGAATCTTACGTCTGGAGATTTTCAACAAAACAGCTGGAACTAGCTGACATCTTAGATTAACAGTGATCATGTATTTTAATTCGGGATGTGGTATCTTTTCTTCCATTTTAACAAAAGATATTGAACTGAGCCCATTTTTAATTTATTTTCTAAATGTTTTAAATGTTGGAATTCAAGATCCAAAACAAATTACAATTGTCTCATTTAAAAATGGGGACATAGCCCACCATTCAATGGGAGCTTTATGAAGAGCAAACATTTTGTGGACATCAGATTATTATTTCTTGTGAGTTTTTATTGAGTTGCATACGAAAGGATATGTGAGTACTTTTGACTGTACTAATGTTGCTCTTAAAATATACAGTTACAAACCAAATGTGAGGTTTCACAAGAGGTCATTTGATTTCACAGTCATTAACTAAATGACTGTTGTATGGAAGGGTGGAGGGACCAAGCCCAGGTAGAAGAAATAAAGGTACAGAATGGAAGACAAACAGTTTACACAACATGGAATAACCATATTGACTTTTTTCATTTTGTTTTTAATGGGTGTGTTCTACAAGCACATCAGTCAATGAACTGCTAATCCATTGTACTAGTAGTAGATTTAGTGACATGAATCATATCTTAAGCCTTTGTGTATATTAAAGATAACAATCATTTTGAAACAACAAGGCCCTCTTTGGTTAAACATTACAGAAGACTGACTGTTATCAGTGACTCCTGTTTAAACTAGTCCTTTGTATGACAGTTCATTAGTGCAAGAATGTATATCATTACAAGTTGGATCAAGGTGAAAAAGAGCAGTGACTGTTGCTTTTGTTAGCTATTTGGTTAGAAATATAATAGCAGCTGGAAAATATATTGTACAGCATAGGCACCCAGCTAAGAAACTCTATAAGGATGGGTATTATAGAAAAAACAAACATGTCATGTACATGGATTATTATGGTGAAAAGATGACGATATATACATGTACATGCAAATATCACACGATTCCATCAAGATCACAACTGCAACAAAAAAATCATGTTATTCTTAGTCAAATCACATATAAGACAACAGCAAATCAAGTTGATATCATAAGCCTTCATGTTTACTGTGATGTCTGTTTAGTCACTTATCATTATCAAACCTTTGAGGATGGATACAGAGCCTTCAAGTCAGAGGCAAGAAGCCCACCACGTTGTACAGTTCATGGTTCATTGTTGGTATGTGTCTTATTGTAAAAAAGATTGCAACTTTTAGGAAAAGTGCTTGTCTGTGTACAGAGTGGTAAAAAATCAGATGGTACTGGTACACCTAATAGCTGTACTATGAGGATAAGATGATGTTTGGTGTTCAGATAATGGTCTGAGAAATGCCAAGGAGTGTTCCATGCATATTTACAAGGAGAGCTCAAGAAAATTTGGAATGTAATAGCCTTCAGTTGGTAATGATGATGGACAAAGTATCCAACTTGCTTGTGTTATGAAGACTGTGAAAAAAGAGGAGTGAACATTATATTTTATGTACCATTTTAAGAAGGTAAAGTAGAATTTGTTTATTTCAATGTATTGATTCAGAATATGGTTTTGGACAGGGGTATCTAATTCTAACCCTTCAATAATTATAGAATCACACATGGCTTAAGAAAGAAGTGTACTTGTATTTACTGGTAAGGTTGACAACAGGTAGGGAATCTGTGAATGAAGCTAAGGGAAGCTTTATGTATTCAATGTAAAGGTGACATATTTAACATTATAGTATTTCAGTGGTATGCGCACATAATTGATTGTATACATTATATCATGATGATATGCATTGGATGTAGAGTTTACAAGCAGATATATTGTCTTCATATATTAAAGTTATATCTGGTGTACACTTTCCTTGAATCTCGTTCAGATATTCCTATGAATGGATGATTGAATGGTTTTGATGTTCTGTTTTGTGGTAACTGGCTTTAACTGCAATGCAAAGACTCCTTGTGACTCTTGGTAATGCACACATATCATAATCATATACCTAACTTCAAACCAAAGACAGATCATCAAACTTTGTTCTGGACAGTGACTTTATTAGACTCTCAGAACAACAGAAATCCACAACACTTCTTAATATATACAGACATGGAAAATTGTTTGGACCACCTGAAGGAAGAAAGATTCTAGCAGCAGATGCCCAAGACTCAATCTTATCCCTGGTTACAAGAAAACATCTCAAGGTATAGACATACGGTAAAAGAACCACTGCATAGGGGAAGTGAAGGGAACTGAATTCCTTGGTGGGCTTAAGAATTACCCTGCAAGCTTTCCTTTTTGGCAACACCTCAGGGTTTGAGCCAATAGTATATTCCTGCTTGCATGGAAATACTACTTGGCAATGTGGCTGGTTTAATATACAATGTGTATAACATCTTTTACACCTTCAAGGTTTTTATGAGGCAGAATATCGCTGATGTGGGATGGACAGTGTTGTATATATTTATCTATTCCCAGAATGGCATATCAAAGTCTTTGAGGACAGAACTGACTACCATGTGTGCTTTGTGTGAAACAAGCTACCATGAAAAATACCACACCTTATTATTAATATGTGAAAGCAAAAAAGTACTGTATACAAAGGCAATCTTAATCGTTGACTGATATACAGGTCTGATGTTGGATTCTATAAAATCCTTCCTATTTAAAATGTACATCTCCAACAGCAGAGGAAACTTTACAACACTTTGGTCCATAGTTCATCTAGATTGTGGAAAGAATAAACTGCTGTCTATCAACAGTACGTGATTAAAAAAAAGTGAAGTACTTGGACAGTGGTCCAACATTTTAAATGTTTTTAATTAAAAACAATTGCTGATATTGGTTTTATAATTAGAATTCTTCATCCACAAATGAAATGTTTTGCAATCCCCAACCCACTCTAGAGTACAATCATTATGGTACAACCCTGAATCACGTGGGTGCAGCAACCAGCCCAGCCGGCCCCTGTCCCAAGGCTTGCCCCCCTACTGTACTCTCCAGTGGTTTGAACCCAAGCTCCTCCGTTGGGACGCCGAACGCTCGTAGCTTGGCCTCATATGTTCGCAACAGATCATTGTGAGCCTGTGGAAAAGACATGGTCAATATTAACATACAGGACTATTCATTACATCATAGTAAGTTATTGATGACAGCAGTGGCAAAACAGACTACTTTGACATTTTGACACAGGGGATGCAACAGATGACTGTTTTCCCAAGAGGACAAACAACAAGAATTAGATGGAAAGCCTCGAAGGGCAACACCAAATCGTTTAACAGGATACAATCCGAGATACGTTTAAAGAGGTATCTTGATGACGAAGGTGAAAACTGCAGCCTACTGACCTTGCAGACGCGTGCCAGCTCGTACTGAAGATCCTTGATGGCGCTGTTCTTGGAGTCCAGAACGTCCTCCAGTTTCCTGGTCACGACCGTCAGCGCGGTCGGGTCCAGGTTGGACGCGGACAGAACCTCGTTCAGCTGGGCCTCCTTCTTCTCCAGGGTGTCAGCCAGGGCCCCCAGCTTCTTCTCCAGCAGCAGGTTCTTGAAGTTGGACTTCTGTTGCACCTCGTGGATGGCCTTCACAAACTTACCATACAGCTCATCTCGCTCACCCTCAACCTGTTAGTGGAATAACATAGATAGCTCAGTTGTAAATAACATTTGCAAAAGGAACTAGCTCTAGCTGGGTACTCCATCGGACTCGAGTCAAACCATACTTCCAATTTTACATGTATCCTATTATACATGTACCACTTCCGCCTTACATGCTACCATTCTGCAATATCAATATAACTGCAGACCCACACCAAGACAAACACACCAACTGAGTACTATACCTCAGTTTCACAAATGTAACCATGTGCAATCAACTGTACAGTGTGTTACAGTACTTGTCCTCCTAGATTTAAGTTTAAATTCATAAGAACAACAACAAACACAGTTGAAAGCAACATTTACCTTTGCAAATCTTTGCTTCAGCACCTCATGTTCCCATTCTAGTGCCTTCATCTCCTCATCCATGACTCTCAGTCTGGCCTTGGCACTCTGCATGGCAGGACAAAAAAAAAAATTAGTACACCACTAGGTTTTAAGAAATCTGAATACACTGTGCATTTTCAATAATGATTCAAGAGCCATACACACTATCATATCCAAGATGCCAACATGGTCAATAAAAATGCCACCGCCAGAAGCGTCCCCAAAAACTAGCTGGAAAAGATGCATGATATACTCACTGCAAGTGAAGCCTTGTCTTTGTCATAGTTGGCCAGTTGTTTGCGGAGGTCCTCCACCTCGTCCCGTGCTCTCTGCAGAGGTTCTGTGAGTCGCTTGTTCTCCGCCATGATTTCGTTCATCTGTTTCTCCATCCGCTCCTCCTTCTTCTTCATCTCCTCAACTTGCTCCTGTTGCAATCATAGAAAGACTCCATGGTCAGAAAATTACTTCCCTTTCTACAAGTATCCTATTACACCACTTTGGCCTCACATGCTGCCACTATGCAATATGCACATGACTGTGGAATGACATCAAGACAAAGAAACAAACACACCAATTACTAATTACAACACCTGTGTTTTCACGGAGTTTATAACAAATATGGCGGTTACAAGCTTCTTATTAAACATGATGAATAGTTAATCACATAGTTTACATTTAGAGGATGGTCTTACCTTGAGTGAGTTAATGAGAGCCAGGTTGTTCAGGGTGATATCGTTGTAGTAGTTCTTGATATCACTGAAGGCCTTCTCATGGTTCTTCATGAGCGTGTTGATCTGTCCGTTCTTCCTCTCCTCGATCTCGTGAATCTCTGTTTTTCTCCTGAGTTCCAGTTCCTCTCGTAACATCCGCATCTTCTTCTCGTACTTAGCCTCGATCTCCCGAGCCTCGCGCTCGAAGTCTTGTCTTAGTTCTGTGATGAGCTCGTCATGTTTCTGAGTAAAAATGAATTATGGCGTTCAGTCTTGCACCATACAGGCAAATCCCCTACTATTTCTCCTTACTCATACAGAACATATATTTTATACAACTTGGGTCCTAATGTGAAAAAAGACGACAATGTCTGTCAATCATAATACAAACTTCCTTTTTTCTAGAACATCATAATAACATAACTTACAATTTTCAGGTTCTTGATGATGTCTTCATGTGCGAGCTCCTGCTCCTTTAGCTCCACCTTCAGCGACCGTTTTTCTGAGCGCAGATCTCCCTCGTTACCCCGATGGTCGTCCTGAGCCAGCTTCAGGGCGACTGCGCTCTCTGCCTTCAGCTCGGAGATGTTGTTCTGGTGTTCATACAGGAGATGCTTCACCTTCTGTTTGTAAACCTGCGGAATGGATAAGGATGACATGTTACAGTCATAATGGATTAGCTGAAATTGCTAATCACTATGCTTTATTCTGGAATGGCCTGTGAAAACTTAATTCAATGAAGAATATTAATCTTTATCATTCATCATAACATTAGGCTCGCACCTGAGGCGTCACCAAAACGTCAAGGCTTTTCTAACTGTAATTCTATTTTTGCAGTGACCTCTCCACTGCAAATTCATGACACGTTGAATACGTCTCCCTTTTATGACAACTGTACAACAAAATTACTTGAACTGCAAAAGTAAAACACCAGGAAACCTTTTCCCTCCAGCTGCAAAATAAAACCACTGCAAAAGTAAAATGAATTTACAGTATCTCTACCTTGATTTCAACTTGATGTCTCTCCTCAGCATCCTCCATCTCCCTGTCCTTGTTCCTTAGCTCTGCTTTCTTCTCCTCAAACTGTCTCTTGGTGATCTCCCAGAAGGTGTTGACTTTGTCTCGCTCCAGCTGGAAGTAGTTTCTCTCTTCGCGTTCTCGATCTAACTCCTCTCGTAATCTCACGATGTGTTCCTCAAGCTAACAAGAACAAAATATTTCTTTAAGTTAATTAACGGAAACTATTTCTATGCCATGGACCATGCTACAAAGAACAAAATCCATGTTAGGGGAGAGCCACACCCTGATCATGTTTAAGAACCCACAACACATATCGAAAAGAGAAGGGGTCCATCCCGGTGTGACTAGATCAAACCTTGCAGTCCGGTCTTTAGCAGCTTGTACTTTCTCTACAAAACTGGTGTGCTATGCCTAAGTAAAGGCGGTTTACCGTTTACCTGAGTTAAGCTAATTGCGAAACAAATAAACATAACCAAGCAACATACCTGTTCTTTGGTCATCTCCTCTGTAGAGATCCCATCTACGACGGTTGGGGTCTTGGCCTTTGCGGACTTCTTCTTGCCCGACTTCTTCTTTCCCTTCTTCTTCTTGGGAGGCTATGGTGACAAAAATACAAGTGAACTTCTGGTAAATTACAAAATGAATGAATTCATTACTTTTGAGATATTATTAATAAAAGACATTTCAGTTTTATTTCAAAATTCCATAGGTAGTCAAAGATTTTCCAATGTCATTATGATGTAAAATTTGAAAATATAGAAGACCCAAACGTGTACTAATGTGGTTAAATTCGGTGTTAGCAACAGAAACGTTATGTTAAGCCCGTACACATTCGCCCTCCCATCTTTCAACTCAGAAAGAAGGAAACTTCTGTTGTCCTCAAAGTATCATGGAAAGCAAATCTTCCACAAAATTCATCTGTGATATTCATCTTTAAACATCTAACATTCTTTCCGAAATGTCTAAACCGGGAATACGTACCATTTTGGCGTGTTTTGTAGCTTGACAGTAACAGCAAAGCGACTAACACCAAACACACCGGACCTTCTATGTGACGTATGCGACTTTGTGTTGGCAACGCGCAGGGTAGTAACAGGATATATCCACCGTACAAATGTAGGGGTGACCATGCATTCGAAAACTTTATATCAAGTCGCAAAGAATGTTATGTACAATGTTTTTGGAAAAAACCGCTAGACTATAATTTTATTAGTAAATTGTTATCGTCTTTTAACTGAAAAGATTTGATCTCCCTGCTTGTACGTGCGATGAACTGTAGAAAATATTTCTTATCCTGTAAATCATGCATCAATAGAATCGTCTGCTGAGTAGTCATTGGCTGTTCTAGAGTTCAAAGGTCAGAGGTCTCGTGGCAACCTTGGGCGGAAGTATTTTTTCACAAGCACCGTGCTGTTTGTTTCACAACTTCAAGCTATAATTTTTACAGGCCTCGGAGGGACCACCACAACAGGTTTGGGTTCAAAATGTTAATTTACATAATTTGAGTGTCACAGTTGTACTTGTTCACCTTTATGGTGCTTCTTAGTTTCGTTAAACAAGAGTAGTTTCGATGACTTAACGAATATCTCAGTTCCGCTTTTTTTGTCTCCAGCTTGTTGAGGGGTATTTTGCGGAGCTATTTAAATGCGCCTGTACGATAAGACCGGTATATATGGAAAAGATGTTTCTATGATAATAATTAATATCATAGGATATCTTGGTATCTATAAACTGTGTATCTACATGGAATTCTATGACGACTTTCGGGAATGTTAGACTTTGATATTCCCTCTGTGTAAGGTGGTATAACCCAAGCTGGCTCGTTTCGGAGTAAGTCAGGGGATTCCCCTAGCCCGGGACTTTCCGAGGTGCGCCATTTAGCATTAAATTTCCCCACTTTTCCCGCAGGCACGCCTAAACTTCCTTCCTCCTCTGTGTATTATATCTTCAGAGCAGGAGATTCTTCAATCCACAAGGCAAGTTTTTGCGCGTCTGAGAGAAGGCATAACATGTCCGCACTCTATTAAAGTTATGACCTCATCCACATTAGGATATGAGTCATGTGACCACGCCAGGTGTAAAGTTTGTTGTTGTCCAACGTAGAGATGTTTGCTGAATTTTGATAATTAAGCCACAGGAGATTCTTCATATCGTGTTCGTAATGATGCGACGTTGAACCTTACGTTACATCATTGTTTAAATTAAATCAATCTTTTACTGTACTAGTAATGTTACATATTGTTGATGTTACATCATTGTTTGAATCCAGCATTTAGCCTACACATAATTTGTTTGCGTAACTGTTAGCCGAAAACAAAACAAATCATAATAAGTGCTTTCTTGATTGTATGACTATTATGTCAGGAATTTTGTTCATCATGATACCAATTGTTTTTCTGTCTATAAGAGAAAAAAGAGGAACCTACAACCAAACTGATGTATGGAAATCCCCTTAGTCGACAGAGAGATTGTACTTTATACTTTAAAGAGCCATGGCATCTTAATAATGCTGATGGTATCTCAAACAAGCTGGGGCGAGTTACTAACAGGATTTACCTCTGACTCATTGCAGGTTTCACCAGCTGACATCATGATGACAACACATCATTTCATATGCGGTGAAGAGATTGTACACGTCCCCAGAGAAGCTCACAAGAAGAACACAGCTCTCGGAAATGTCACAGACTGCTTTTCATTGCGAGTTTCAAGTTGCAGTTTGAACTGAAGCACCCAATAAACATGGACGGAACAAATCGTAAGAAGAAGGACCTGCGTCGGGCCGTTCAGAAACGGTACCAGCATCTCATCCATGAGGAGGCTACAGGAGGAGCAAACAACAGCGCTCACCAGGCCAAATATGGAGTCACTCAGAGACAGGACCTTCTCAGGCTGGCTAAGGAGTATCTGGCCTGTATTGAACACAACGAAAAGTTTATTTTAGTTCCATTTAATAACTTGGTTCTTTCAGCACTTGATTACTTTGATGAAGGGAAAGTGGGCTTCAAGAAGATTGCTGAAGTGTTTAGGAAGCTTGAACAATTTGGAACAAATCTGATTCTCTATCCCTGGCGTCAGGAGTTTAAGAAAATTAAGGTACGTGACTTAAACATTACACTGTAACTTACGCCGTGGTAAAATGTTCCACTACATGCCATACACGGAAAGAAAATAGCATCAAGATTGTGGATGCTAAAAATAGAGGTGCTGGAGAATGCAACTGTATGTTGTTTTGAAGCATTTTATCATTGATTTTTTTGTTTATTGATTGTTTGATTGACCAGTTTACTTGTTATGTCAACTTTACAATCCTTTCCCTTCCACATATTGTTTTAGACCTACACAGCAGTGTTCTGGTGCCAGGTCAATGCTGTGTTGCCCCAGTCAGCTGAGGATGTGTTGCCACTGTTGGGATACAGCAAGAAAAATAATGTCTTTATTCTCCAGAGGGTGCCACCAGAGGAAAAGGTAATACAGACCTTCATTTTGAGAAACAATTTTGTGTTTGGCTTTAACTTAAGCAATATCTAGGTGGGTTTGGATAAAAACTTAGTAAGAGCAATGAAAGTGCTATAATAATTGTAAATAGCAAAGAAAGTAACTCACATGCACATTCATGATTGATATTGCGTGAGCTCAAGCAGAAGTATTAAGAAATTAGAATAGTGGAAGTAATATTCTATGACGTGACCAGTTGAGTTAGATAAACAAGAGTGCTGTAGTAGAACATTAACATTTGTTCCGTGTTTGAGGGTTGGTACTTGTTTCTCAAGTTCTGCCTACATTCTTTAAAGGATCCATTTTCACTATTTTGTTATGCTGCTTTTTAGATAGTATTCATTGCTTTGTTTCTCTGGGCAGGCTAGACAGTATATGGTTTTGTTGCGTAGTCTGTGATACATGTATGTGTGGTGGTGCATGCAACTAGCTGCCTGTGTTCCAGTATATTGTACTGTTGCAGTTCTGATAAATTGATTTTTTCCATCCAGTTGCTGACAGTAGCTGTAGACCTGTTCCTGTGTCAGGCTGAGAGCCTGGTCATGGAGGATGTGTATAATGAGATGAGTGGCAGAGGTTTCTTACCCAGGCAGGTGGTGCGGGCAAGAGAACTCATGGTATACAAGCTTTTTACCTTCGCCAAGAAAGTTATGGTTTTTGGTAGTGCTTGTTTGTATGTATGTGATTGAACACCATTATAACTCAAGCAGCTATAGTATGGATGGATTGTCATTGAATTTTGTTTGTGGTTAGGTCTTGTCCTATCAAAGAAATGATTAGATTTTGGGCCCCCAGGCATCTTTCCTGGGTACTGCAGCTGATATCTTGCATTCTGGACAAGCTATGGTCATAGTTTTTGGGTGATAAATAGCTCTTGTGCTTGGGAAGAAGCTCTTTGGAACTGCAGGGACATTTTAGTTACAGACTTTGACTCAAGGCTTGATACAGAATAAGGCAAGAATGAATTCTTTGGTCCATACATACCATGGATGAATACTGTACGTAACAGACCATGCACACATATAACAAATATGGCCTGTAGGCATAGGAAATGTTGATATGGGTACTTGGAGAGTAGCACAGAAGGAATAGAAGCAATACAATGTACTATGTCATGTAAAGTCAGAGTGTTACATATAACATTATGGAATAATGATAGGTGTCCACCGTTTTATTGAATATTGCAGGTTGGGGACCGTATTGAATGTGCAAATTTCATGAAAAAGCAGATGAGGCCAGACAGCACTCCTCAGTCGTCAAAAGCCAAGGGAGAAAGCCTCAAGATCACACAAGACATCTCCAGCAGCAGCGGTAGACAACATAGGGACAGCGAAGGAGGGACTAGGGAAAAATCTGACAGAAGTAGTACTAGTAGCCGCGATATTCCCCAGTTAACGACTGTCCAGTCAAGAACTAGAGGATCAACTAAGAGTACCTTGGGTTACTCTAGTTTGGGGTCAAGAGCCCAGGGGTCAACAACTCTAAGTCACCCGGAAAAGAAAGACAGAGAGAAACCAGGGAGCTGGGACGAATCTTGGACAACAAAACATGACTTGGGGGTGGATGGGGCAGAAGATTTGTTCCTTGTCGATGAAGCACAGATAAGACAGTCCTTTGACATCAGGTACCCTCCGGCCGATGACATCCACGGTCTCCCAACAACTCATGATGAACACATCATGGCCAGCATGGCTGAGGTCTTTGGGCCTGAAGACATAGAAAGTCCAGGACAGACAAGCAAGGCTACGCATGTGCCAGACACAACAGGAAATGTACAATACAGAGCAGAGCTGTATAAGTCTGACTACAATAGATATCTGTTGGATGTGGCCAGCTTGAGCAAAGGTCACACAGCAGGTTCAGTGCCACAGCCTCCCCCTGTGCACTACCCCCCACACGGGATAGCTGTGAACCCCCCTGACCTGTCCCGTCATCTTGGAGGGGACTTACTACATGACCTTCAAACTGACACCGCCAGGGGTTATGAGGTAATGCCAATGTCAAATCAGCTAAACCGTTTCCCAGCTGAGCCCATGGGATTGCCTGATGGGGAAACAGCACGGCTTCCCAGGGAAAGCAGCTGGCAAACAAAGGACATGTCATCATCCAGACCATATAAGGGCCAGGAGGCATCGATGCACCATGTGCCAGGAAAAACAGCTGAAGATGTAGAGGACGGCAGAGGTGATCAGCAGAACTTCAGAGATGGTCTGGGACAACCAGCCGGAAGGAGACGGGGCAGTCTCTATGACAATGTTGACAGTCCAGAAGGTGCAACAACAGCCCTTCCTGGTTCAGATGGCAAGACAAGTCCTCAGTTTGCTAATCATGTCAAGTCTTCCAGTCCAGACAAGATTCAAAGCAGGCCAAAAAACAGTCACTGGACATGTTGGTATTGTAATGCAAGCAATGAAGTCACAACTCATTTGTGCATGCGATGTGGCACAAACAACAAAGACGGCCAAAGCAACAGCAGTTATGGGAAAATAACCGAAAAGCCAGGCCAAGGGAAGAACTGGTCCTGCTATTACTGCACTACTATCAACTCTGCCAGCAGCATTGTGTGCACGGAGTGCGGGAAAAGCCGATTCCCTGGCGCTGAAGCTCGGCCTTTAAATATCGGTGGGCGCCAGTGTCAAGTATGCACTTTTGTGAATCACCCTTCTGCAACCAAATGCTCGGTATGCAATGAGCTCCTTACATCTGCTTCTGGCACCTGCATTTAAAAGTGATGTACCTCATCTATTATATAGGATTTACTTATTTTGCTGCATTGATAATAGCATTTTTTAATGATTTTGATATTTCAGCATGATATCAAAAGTACCATTGTCAGCATTGCCTTTAATGATATTTAAAAAAACATATAAAAAGACAATTGCCTTCATCTCAAAAAGCTATCAAATGTAATGAATGTGTAAATTTCCTGTGACACCATAAAAGATGTGTTTTGTTTAGAGTAAAAGGAATATGACTTGAAGCCTTAGACTGTTAGAGTACAGAAAATCATAGCCAGGAGCATGACAATTTTGGCATAATGCCCTCCTGTCACAATTCCTCATATTTTCAATTTTTGCCAAGAAGTAAGCTTTACAAGGGTAAATCTGGGCTGTTGTTTTTGTGAATTACATAGTTCCCTTTTTATAATTTTTACTTGGTGTACACGTAGGGGGATTGTGTACATGACTGCATCAGAACCTT
This sequence comes from Branchiostoma lanceolatum, assembly GCA_035149815.1. NCBI lineage: Eukaryota > Metazoa > Chordata > Leptocardii > Amphioxiformes > Branchiostomatidae > Branchiostoma > Branchiostoma lanceolatum. Next base: position 7,634,507 of record CM068872.1, on the reverse strand, counting down.
TTCCTTCTCCCCTTATGTCAAAGTCCAATATCAAAGATAAACATTGACTTATAATGTGTTGGGTATTGCAAAGCACATCAGCCCTTTCAATAACAGGATTAGTTTTGATAATGACATCATTAATTCTGTTTAGAATCTTTCTGGCCAATGTGCAGAGCACAAACACAATATTTGAGTACAGGAATTTATGGTTCTGTATGTATGTGGCTTAGTCAAGGCAAGTTTCTATGCAAAAAAATACTAAAGACAAGAACAGAAAGCTGCTGCTACTTACTTATCCTCTTTGTCCCAGGAGACATTGTAGAAAAAAGATGTTAATAACACTGGAACAGTTGCCTGTATCTGTATAATGATTTCATTTCTGAAATATAACTTAATACAAAAACTATAGCTAGAAATCATTGCCAGGATAGACTGATTGAAAAGATTCAAAGGCTTAAGAAGAATAACATTTCTTAATCCCTGGTTTCAAGAACATCATTAGTTTGGCTTCTGCAGTACTTGTCAGCACTGTTAACAGCTTAATAGACTTGCAGCTTTAAAGTAGTTTTATTTTGTTGATATTATTACGTAATAAAACACAAATTCTACATCAATATATTGTTCTAGTTGTCAGTTATTTCTGATTTGGGCTTCAGCATTTATCTACATGTAGCCCTGCGCCTTTGTGTAACTGTTAGGCTACATTACACAGTTCTCTATGCCGTCAGAAAACTACTGGGGACTGTTTTTTGTTTTATGTTCACCCCAAAATTTACATTTTCATGTCCTTTGCCGAGATGATGAAACAAATGAAAAAAAAAAAGAGTCCAAATGACATCCTTTTGTGTGGGAAAATATCAGGTGTATTTGTTTGCAAACCTTTCTAGTTTCATTTTCCTTCAGAAGTGAAGTTAGTCAGAGGACAGCGACTGTGCCTTCCTAGTTACAGATGTTGTTAACTGGGGCTCCCATGCTCTCTCTCCTATGGGAGCTCTGGTAAAGTAACTAGGATGGCACCCAGGCTAGTAACTACTGTTTACTCTGGTAATATTTCTAAGGTTTATTCCAAGTACATGTACAGTAATTGAAATCAATATGTTGATAGGAAACAACTTTTGATACCAGTTTCCATGCAAGGAAAACATCACCACTGCCCAATCCAGGATGCAACAGGCATGATATATACATGTATCATGTGCCACAGTATATTTACAAACACTGGAAATTTTTGTTTCCAATTTACACCAAGATGGCAACTTTTTTTTCAACTCAAAATTGACATCTCTAAAGTGCGGAAAAGCATTGAAGAATAGTCTGTGTTGCAAGAGGACTATTATGAAGACAAATAAAAATCCCAGCAACACTCACTTTGTAACTTGAATGTACAGTCTTTGAAAATGTTTGCTACAAGTTATACTACAAGTGATAATAGATGTCTTGCTGCATCCAAAATAAGTACATTACGTACTTACAGTTAGTATAAAATGTCAAAAGAAAATGGAGTCACCTACTTTTCCTTAGTCTATCATGACAACTGCTGCTACCAACAACAAAGTACAAAGTATTTCAATCATACATGCAGAAACAAGTTCATAACTTTGCTGGTGCAAAGTGCACATTCACCATGACAAGTTCATGATTCAGAGGTCACTTTCCCATCCTACAGCTGTGGTATTTCCTCTACCATGAGGACCCTCTCCCCAGCTGGGTCCCTGCTGATAGATGCCAGGAACCCACTCACAGACCTCAGCTCCTGCCCCAACACTGCCTGCAACTCATAACCCTGTAGAGAAAAAACTCCAGTAAGCTAGAGGCTTTACTTTCAGAAGGAGCCAAGCAAGATCTGAAGAAACTGGCAGGTCACCAACTGAAAATGAGACCATTGCCGTCTTCAAACATGTTACTGGCAACTTTTTTGTGGTGGTTTTATTTTTGTGGTGAGCTTTCCACAGCAAAATCACAGAAAGATGCAGATAGATAAGAATAAAACAAATGCAACATTAGCATTTTACAGAAGCAAATACATGTATTGTCTGAATCAAATTGTACAACTAGTGTTGTTACCTCATCATCGGCCTGTTGATTTGACAGTAGCTGCTGAATACTGTCCTGTAACAGCTGACAAAAAGAAAAGCAACATGTAACATTATGATGGAATACTGACCACAGTGAACACCATATTAAGTCGCATTTCTTAACACCAAGATGCATTCTTCACCTTTATTGGAAGATTACTTATATTACAGAAACACACACTGCCATGGATCAATTAGTTCAATGTGCACATCAAATTTCCCACACTGGACAGTGACTTTGGGTATTCAATAAGAGTACTTGCTTTGTCAACATCACGTACAGACACGTATAAAAGCTACTAGTATTACTACTAAGCCAACATACCTTAATTTTGACAATGCCAGACTTTTCGAGAGATGGACAGTCCACATACACCTCCAGGCTCATTCTGGTCAGTGGTTCAGTCACAGTCTTGTCACAAGTTGGACACTGAACTGAGCTGTCGAAAGAAAGGCAAATTTAACTTCAAATACAACTATATTCAGATCATTTTTTTATGCTCAGCCTTGGCCTACACAATATACCTTGGGGAGGCTCTGCTAAACCGGGCTGAGGTTTCCACTTATGTGGGAGTAGCTTCTAACCAGCTGACAGAGGATCGTTCAGACCTGAAGAAAAGATTTAGCCACAGATTCTCTGATTGACTGACAGGCTCTGGGTAGATGAATGTATTCAGCTAAGAGACGACTGTATTATAACACCACAAGTAATGTGAATGGGTAAAATATTTTTCATCCTTCGTGTAACCCTTACGAGTAAACTTGCATCATTACCTTCCTTGTTCTATGAGTTTGTTGTTCCCACAGGTGTTACACTCTGGCCATGAGAAGGCTGTGTCCTCATCCACACTCAGTATCTGACCTGGACAGTGCAGCACCAACAGCATTACATTTAAGACACGTCACCTTTATGAAAAATTGATTGAATATGGTGCAATAGTGCATTGACATGTACATCTTGTCATAACACTTAATGAATAAGTGTAATCAAAATCAGTTTTTTTTAAAAGAAGTGATGGATAATCATGCCGCAAACCAAACCATACCTCCAATTCTCGAAGTATCCTATTACACAACTAGCACTGCTTTACTCTGCAATATTCATATAGGGGCAGAAACACACCAAGACAAAGAAACAAACACAGAAACTTTTCACAATACCTCCGTTTTTATAGAGGCAAGAGAGGTCAGAGGCACCAGACCACATAAATATCACAGTTTATCACCTTGAACCTGTACCAGACTGTGGAGGTTGGTGGAGGAGCTGATGACTTGCAGACCTGAAGCTGCAGCTGTAGACAGACTGTTCCACACATGTGGAGGGGTGACCTGCTGCCACCACTCTGTAACAACACCCTCTGGACAGGCTTGGTGTAGAACACTACATACATCTGCAGTTAACACTCGACCTGTGGACAGAGATTGTCCAAGGGAAAATAAAAGTGATTTTAAACCAGTTTAGTTTAAATGTACTCAATAAACGGTTGCAGTTGCAAGTACTCTTCCACTGGTCGTGACAGAGAAGACGCTATGTACAATATTTACAGGTTCATTGTACTGGAAAAATTCTATTTTGACAAGAGTACAATGAACAGTGGACCACAGCTTAACAACCCTTCCTAAGGACTGCAACCCTTTCCATTAGCATGCAAGTCAGTTGAGCAACACAAACTCATGACTTCTTGGTCTAGATGCATGGTCACTAACCACTGGACTACACAAGCTACTTGAATGCAAGTTACATTGTACTTGTTTGTTTTGATTGTTGACTACTTTCACTGCAATTATTGTCCTATCTATGAGACTTTTAATATTCCAATGTACATGACTACGACAAAATAAAGAGTTGAAATTTGATTCAAAACCATACAAACCTCTCTCCCAAAGTATATCCTTTAAAAACAAGTTGACACCAGGCTGCTTAATCAGGTTCAAGACTTGTTCTGGGATGACACATGACTGCCGTACACTTATTTTGGAATATTGTTGTGAGGAGTCCGTTGTTGAGCCATCCCAAACAAAGAGAACATGTCCTGTCTCAATTGTGGCATTGGTGTCCTCAGATGGCTGTGAAATACATCATGAATATCATTATTCTATGAGCCTTAGTACATGTACATGTAAACAGTGACATCTGATCATAGTAAAGTATCTGCTATAATCCTACAAGGACTGTCCTTCCTTATCTTTTCTTTTTCTATGCATTGATACCATTCCTTAGCTTAGCAGCAGTCTCTATATGATAGGGCGCTGGCTTTTTAGGCACTAAGGTGGCGGTTGATACAAGTCTTGAATTTGCTTTTGTCATTGAGAGTCACAATGTCCTGTGGTGACAAGGTGGATTTGTGATTAGGGTTGTTGACTTAGAATCTAAGGGTTCTGGGTCCGAGTACCAAGCAGGTTCTTGCAAAAGGCACTATGTCCTCACACGACTGTCCTGTCAGATGAGACGTAAAAATGGAGGTGAGCCAAACCTTGAGCACATTAAAGATCCCACTGCACTTTTAAAAAAGAGTAGGGGTCCTTCCCAGTGTGAGAGGATCAAATGTACCAGTTTGGTCTTTTGCAACTCGTACTCAATGTACAATACTGGACTTAACTGTATTAAGCCTAAAGGCAGTTGACCCATTGTGCAAAACCAAAACAAACAAACAAGCAAACCTGTGATCTCCAAAATCTCAGTTTGACATAGAGGCTGATCCTTGCAGAGTCTGCAGCAGTCTGGAGAAGAAGGAGGAGACATGAACAGGGTTAGCAGCAATTGGTTCCTGCAACTACATGTATGAGTGTGGGGTCTAGAAGCAAACGTTCTGTCAAAAAGACAATATCGACAAGAAATCAAAGATTTTTTGTGAATACACTAACTTGGTAGTTTATTCGGTGGTTGTAGGAATCGATCATGCCTTATTACACCATACACCATACTTGTCTCAGGGCAGGTCATTAACCCTATATTCTTACCTCCTCACTGGCTGCAAGTGTTACGACCTGTGTAGATTTGTATACAGCAGAGACAGAAGAACTGTCTTTGGATTTCTCCCTCTCCTCCCTTAAACTCCCGGAGAGGTTGTCTCCTGAGGGCTCCACTCTACTCTCCCCTGGCCTGGCTGACACCAGGTAACAGAAACTTGGGGGTAGGCAAGTTGGGATGCCCACAGATGCCTGCAGAGAGGTTAACAAACACACAGGAATGTGAACTAAGATGCAATACACAACTTTCATTTGATTTTCTTAGCAATTTTATACAGTACACAAACAGGTGTTGGTGATATAATGTTACTACATATTCGAATGAAAAGTTCAACTGTGACGGTAAACATTTAGTTAGCAACATCACTTTCACAATTTTGTTTTGTTCATTTTTCTATTCCTGATGCAGAAAGAAAGAGAGTCATTTACTAGTATTCTCAAATATTTGATATACAGTAAAACCTGCACAAGTGATCACCTCTATATAAGGACCACCTGGCCTATGTGACCAATTTTTGGTCGCCTGAGTGGTCTTCTTGGGCGGATTTGACCATATTGATTGTAGACCTGTACAACACACCTCTGACTGTTCACTGTCCTGTTGAGAGGCCCACGATTCCCTGGCTGTGCTGTCTGACCACACTGAGTCAATCAGACTGAACAATGTAGGCATTCTGTGGAGGGAGACAATTCAAACTGGCTGTAAAACTGACTACAAGGCCATATAAGGGCATGTCACATTTGTAGCTTGTCATACAATTATGATGCTGTTGGATTTTCAAGCAGGCTGTGACATACATGTACATACAGAACCAACTGCCTACAAGGACCTAAGACTGTTTTTTTTGGTAACAAGACAGCTGAACTTTGTGTGCCACATGCACAACTATCCCAAAAATGCCCCCCGTTTGCGATCACACAATGAATGTGGCTGTGCCCTAAGTCTACAAGTTTTATCTAAACTGCTAGTAATGGGAACAGGCAAGCACTAGTACTAGCAACTTGTCTCATCTAATTTTCTTGCCAAACATTAAAGACAGTGCCAGAAGAAATAGAAAGACCACAACATTTTCAACAATAAAAGGAAACTTACCGACTCCTGTTGGCACGATGAGTAACTCTGAGCCCAGAGAACACCCATTCCTTCCCCTCCCCTCCATGTAAACATGCTGCCCACCCCTCCTCCTGCAGTAGAACAGTCGGCACCTGCAGCTCACAGAATACCCCATGTCCATCTTCTAACAGCAGGTGCCACCTAAAGAGGGAAAATAGGATTTGTTGTTTGTTATTCTACAGTCTCATCATGTATGAGTCCCATTGTTGATTGGACTAAGGCAGATCTTGTTGCTCCCTAAGGCTAACGTTGTAGTGTAGTGTTGTATTTCTACATCCCTGAAAATGAAGGTATTGTTTTTGGCCTCCTACTAGTCCTGGCAGCTTGTTCTGTAACTGCATTGTTAAAAAAGGAATGACAGAATTTCATGATTTTGGGTATATAGATCTCTAGCACATGCTACATTCCATCCACTGTCAGTCCTACATCTACATGTACCTGAGCTCAGGTGTGGGCTCTGCCACTGATGTCTGTGACTTGGCTGTCCTCAGCAGCAGTGCCTGTTGTCCGAGGGTAGCTTGATGCCTCTGGCACCATACTCTCTGTACAGTGGCCACCACATGTAAGGCTGCTGATGCCCTACCTGCCAATCCTTCAATTGCCTTTGGAAAGAAACAACTGAATTTCATTTTAAAACAAACAGAGAAATTGTACCTGAAAGAAAAAAAATCTAATAATTGATGGTTATCTATAATGAACTCCATGTACTGTAGAGTCTAACAGTTGCCTGTATGATTAATTTGTTTTTTGTGGTATGTAACGTTGGGTAACATAAATTCGTGGGGTACTTAAATTCGGGATTTTTCGAAAACGGGGTATTTAGGGATATGTGCTAGATGCAACATCAGTAATACCACTAGAAATGCAAACCTGACAGACTAACACATTCAGAACACTGCCTGAAAAGCTTCGATAACCATGCATTAGAAGTTGGCTACGTCAAAAACTCTCCGTCCCTTATTGACAGAGTCTGGGGACTTCGTGGGAGACTCACACTGCACGGTTGTTCGCTGGTTTATAAGACAAATGTCACATCTCCTGCCTGCTAAACACAATTATTTACAAGACAACTTATTACAATCTCTTTTGCTAACCTGCAACTGGATTCTAAGTGTGATCAATCATCAAAACTCCTCTTTGTTGCTACAACCTACGGCACGTGTATTTTCCCGCCGCCATATTGTTACCCAGAATCATGTCGTCAAGCAGACGACAAAAGGTTTGTGAGGAACACTTTTTTGTCTAAATGTTGCGTGTGATAGTGGACTGAAGACGATATTTTCCTCAAAGTTTGCTCCTAACACAACAAGGAACACATGGACATAGTAGTATAACCATTGCTACGGCATCCAGCTAACTTGCCATGAATAATGTACACGTTGCCATGACGGTGGGGATCGACTTTGAGTGACGTTCAACCCACTCAACAAACGGGATGTTAGCAAAGGCCTGATGTGTGCGGTGCGGCCGTTTTTTCGTGTATTTTTTTTACTTGGACACGTCTATATCCATAGCACTCTCCTCAAGCCAAGGATGGAACGAATAGCTGCTGTATAAAATGTGATTAGCGGTAAGATATTCAAGACGAATCTTCTCTCCCGAATTTATGTGCCCCCCTGTCCGACAACACTGTCATTGTGCGTGCGGCGGACGGTAGTTTCAAGTTGAAATATTATGGTGTCAGCACGACTAGAGACAAAATCTACCATATATATGATTAGTGCAAAGATAGTACATGATACTGACAGAATAATAGAAAAAAAGGATGGTTTATTGTTCTGCTAGATTGATTTCAGTCAACCATTATCGGAAAAATCCCGAATTTATGTTACCCAACGTTACCACTGTGAAAATATCCCTGGTTTAGTAGATGGGTCTGCATGACTTTTGAGAGCACCGTTAATCGTAGCTTGACTGCTCTAAATTCTAATTCCGCATTAAGCACTGTTGGTAACGAGACTCAGCAGCTACATTTATAATTTGTTTGGATACCAGGTTATAATTCTGCAGGTTGTGAGTACCTCAAGGAAGGATCTGACTGCTGGATGCCTCTCCTGGCCAGTTCTTAGAGAGTATAGCCTGTTGTTTCCTGCAGTGCTGTCCTCATTAGTTGCTGTACCAGCCTCTTCCTCTGTAGAGGTGCCTGGGAAGAGATTGGAAGGCCTGAGAGACTTCCTGGTTGAAGTCAGCATGGAGTGTTTGGACTGGACTTTCTGTGGTGACAGGTTGGTGACCAGACTGGGGGCTGGGCCTGTCAGAAAATAGTGAGGGATCAGCAACTGGATCATCAACAGAGCCTCCAACAAAATTGCTCGTACATGTGTATTTGCACAGGGATCGAAATACATGTACTTCTTTCTGTATGCATGCAACTTCACCTTAGCTTTGCCTGCATTAGCCTGTCTATGCAGGTGGTATTTTGAGCCCTGTTGCATAAAAAAAATTGAACCTAGGCAGTGATTCCATTCTGGTGCTAAAGCTTGCACAATGACAAGTCACTTGTTGAAATATAGAGAACACCAAAACTCAGAATGTTATACTTATACTGTGCTTTCTAATCCCACATTAATTTATTTGGCCACACATGCAAGAAATATGGCCAGAGTATGCTAAGATTAAAGACACAAAGGTACACATATCCACCTCTAATTTCACTCTGTTCAACTTCCAGGTTCTCCTGACTGTCTGTGGTGCTTTCTGCGACAGTCCGACAGTAGTATGTACACAGCAGAAATGGATAGTCATGCCCAGGAATACTCAGCTTCTGCCTGGAAAAGGACAATGAGGATTTTGATGTAATGAAAGCCCTTTTCACACAGTTGATGATCTCAGCTGTATTTGTTGATTGTCAGGTCGCTGAATTTAAAATTGCCTTAAAAATCCACCCCATCACATTGGATGGAGCTTGGAAACACAAGAACATCAGCTGATCTCTAAAACTTGTGCTAAAATTGACAGAACACCAGACTTACAACTGCCAATAATGTCATCTAGATTTTGCAGACTCATCGGCCGAACGATTTTCCTGCTGTGTGATAAAGGTATAAACATTTTTCTTCAGATATATCATTACTCCACCTTTATTGTTGAACATTAGATCATTCTGTTAATTGTAATCATTTCTTCACAAGATCTTTACCATATTTACAATATTAAAAGGGACCTTCCCCTACCAGGGTGGATATATAGCCACTGAGTTTCCCGGCTGCAGTCCGAGTTGTTGAGCTGTCTGTTTGTTGAACAGGACACTCACGTACGGAGACTCTGGGTCGTCCAGAAGGATGTGTCCAGACAGGGTTCTACACTTGGTGATGTGCACACTGCACTCTACACACGAGCTCAGCACTTTCACCATCAGGCAGGTCTTTTGGTCTATCAGAGGGGAAAAAATGATTAGTTGATGTAAAAGTGCTCTTGAACCTCGCTTCTCTCTTTGGTAGTCCAGTCTCAAGAGACTATCTGTGCCCCTCTCGGGTGTAGGGGGCTCTTGAACCAGTTAAGCTTAAAGGAACTAAATGAACAATTGAGCTTATCTTCCACCGGTCATGACAGAAAATACGAACACAACGCACAGTATTTACAGGTTCATTGTATTGGGAAAATTCCTCTAGCTCTTTTTGATAAGTACAATGAGCAGTGGACCACAGCTTAATATCCTGTCCTAGAGACCACCCACCAGACAATGCATTCTACAACCCACTATATAATAGTGCAATATCCTTCCTATTGTTTCACATGATTCTTCTTTCAGAAATACAGAAGGTGCAATCACTAGCATATGTATCATGGAATAATGTCACATATGGCATCTTACCTGAGGGGTCAAATGTAGAGTTGGCTACCTTGTGGTTCCAGAAGGTAATGGAGGCACGTTCTCTGGACTGTAGTCTCTGCAACTGCTCTGCTAACCCTCCCCTGGAAATTGACGTAATACATGGTATTCATATAGAGGTAATATGAATATCAAAATTTCAATTCAGTCCCATTGCATCATCAACCTTTCCTTAAAGAAAAGAGGAGAAACAAGATAACCTTAATGATTGACATCTATGTAAATCATTAGCTAAGTGGCAGGTACAAATTTCTCAGAATTTGGGAACTACATGTATTTCATATTGAGGTTTGCTTCTTCCTACCTGACAAACTTCTTGCCTTTCCTGGTTGAGTCTAAAGGACCTCTGGGCTCCTCCTCATTGTCTCCATCTTTGGGTGAACTGACTTGCCATTGGACCTTCTTCAGCCAATCAGAACCTGTCTTTGGTGAGCCTTTAGTAGCAGAGAGGGGATTGGCTGGGGAGGGGTCAGGGGTTGAAATGGACACAGAGGAACCTGTGCCTGCCTAAAATGAAAAAGTTATCTGTCAGCGAGGTAAGGCCTAGGAAAATTTATGTTGTGTTTCCAAATATGGTCCTATATGCAGGAAGTCTGTTTTGAATTTCATCACTCAGATAAAAAATTTTATGTCTCTTGCCAGCAGTCATTACTGTCAACCCCCAAAAAGCTAGGGTCAGTAAGCCTTTGCTGGGGTTGATCATCGATAAGGTGACTGGAGAAACACTTTTTCCTTTGCCTCATTAAGATGCAATCTAAAAATGCGTACCTCTAAGGGTGATGCAGCCTTGTCTCCATCTGCCTCATCAGAACTTGCAGACTCATAGTCAGAGATCTCTGCATCCTGTGTTACAGTAAATCAATTCATGTAAATTGTGTACAACAATAAAACAACAAGTATACAAGTATACAACAAGTATACTATTTCCTGAAAATGGAACTCTTAGATAGTGTTGTGTAGATGTATCTATTAGTTATTCTGAGAAAAGAGCATATTGAATGTATCTTCCAAAAAGGCAGTTGATTAGAAGGAAACTAAACATCTGATATAGGTGCTGATTATTCAGATTTTATCAATGAGCACAGGTGTAAATTTATAGTTAAAACTTATAGTTATAGAATAGCTCACCTCTGCTGTTATTTCCGGTTTCTGTAACAACAGCTTCTGTATCACAGAACTCTGAACCTTTGCACAAGACTGTGGAGTTCTGATATGTGAAAACCTCTTGGCTCTTGAGTGTCCCAGCACTCTAGGAATGGTATGTCTTCCCATACTTTTTGGGTTGCTTGGACTCGCAATAATACTTGGTGATATGCTTCCTGATTGGTCAATTATAGGAGGTGTGGGTTCTGATTGGCTGTGATGTGATATGGTGCTGGACTCCAATTGACTGATCTGGGGCTGTGCTGGTAGGGCTGCATCTGATTGGTCAGAACTTCTGATAATGTTGTCTCCTTCCTGTGATGTTGATTGGACGGGAGACAGTGGGATGATGTCTGATAAGCTGTCAGCTTCTTGCTCTGCCTCATCCTCACTTTCGCTCCACTCGATGGGAATATCCTCCAAGGTATTTGGAGTCCTTTCTGAAACAGCAGAAAGGTACGGAACATACAATTAGTAGACCAGGCCTTTAACCACCTGTCAGTCAAGCAGAGATTTAAATAAATGTTTTCTTGCTTTAAAGCAGATTCTCTGATTGGCTGACAGCTGGTAGAAGTCACACCCACAAAAGTGGAAACCTCAGTCCCATTTAGCCGCCCCAAGGTATATTGTAAAGGCCACAGGCGAGGCTCTGCATACTACCATAGGAGAACACAACAAAGAAGATGGAAAATGTTGCTCACCTTGACTACAGGCTCCTGGCTGCTCCTGAGATCCTATTCTCGGCCGTTTCCTGCTGTGGGATCTGTCGTGTGGTTCAGGATCAACACTGAAACCTGCAAATCCCTCTCCAGCTTTGGACCACTCATAGTGAAGCCTGTAGTGACAACAGATAAGGGAGTCACCAATGATTTGCACTAATGTCATATGTATATATATAGCAGGACAATTAATGTGGACAATTAAGCATTTTGCAATCAAGTACTACCTGTATCATGAATCCTAAAGAATCTGTCCAGACAGTATAGGAGTCACTGTGACAATGATAAAGAAAATTACCAACAAGTTACATAAATGCCATGATGTAGAATATATAGAGGGACATTAAGCACAAATTGAAACAGATATATGATCACGTCTTTGAATTTACCAACACAGATGAGCTTTCATGCAAATATGATCACCTCTTAGTACTTGTAGAAGCAGCTGATCTGAAACCTTGTCTGTGCTGGTCGTGGGTCACTGTCTCCTCATGGAAAGAATCAAATGATGGGAATTCCCTTAGCTTGTTTGATGATGGATTCTGAATAAGATCATGAAGAGAAGCATAATCGGGATCATAGATTAAAATTTTGATACTAGTAGTTATGATATTCTTCATATCAAAGCATTGCCCAATCTCATACACTCGGATACACAATCTTATATGTTATCTTATACGTGGTACTTTCTTGCATCCTAAGTTTGTATAACATTGTCCAGACATGTTTTGCCTATGTCTCAGGGTTCTTTACCTTTGACCTGCGCTTGCAGCTAGATGGTTAGATATGATACTATTGATAGGTCTTTCAGTGTAATATAACCAGCTGCTGCCATGCTGCAAAACTGGTGTGTTATGCTGCAGGGCTGTGTTATACCAGCTACAAATGTATATAGATAGTCATACAGATGTGCATGCACAGTTTGATCCGTGAAAGGGCTTATTCAAAACAACTTTATTCAATAGCTCTTCGTTGTTAGTGAATATGTAATATTATGTTTCATATGTTTGATATTGATAACTCAAATCTATTTCATACTGATATTTATTACTCAAGTTAGCATTTTGCTATTGATCATCATGCAAGAGAGTAACAACTATTCTATCAAGAACTTCCTGGTGGCCTTGGGTCTAATCTTACCATCCAAAAGTTTCACTTCAGGTGTAGCAAAGTCAGTGAGTTTCACAGCAAGGATCAAAGGACAACAAACCTTTCTCTTCTTATACATTTTTTTCTTTATCTTATCCCCACGGCGCCTGGCGTGTTGCTTTCTCCGATCGCTGGCAACTTGTGGAGGAAATAATCGAGTTTGATTACTCAAAGAAACTTTTCAATTTTCAAGAGTGCCGCCATGTTGTCGTGTCAAAGTTCACGAAGTAAACCGCTGCGAAGCACTTTCGATGGTTGCATTTGATATCGCAAGATTATCACTGTATTTCAGCCTGATACATCTAAAACCATACTCTTTATAAAAATTTGAAACTGTTGCTTTAAAAATGAGAAACTCTGAGCCATCTCTAAATCTAGAAACGTACTTGACAGTTATTGATGTTTTGCTGCGGTGTCTGCGCGCTGACCCTGCGCGGGTATCTTGGCGAGTCCGAGACAGAGCTAGAGAGTGAAAGGAAAGTCCCTGTCGATTTCCACAATAACCAAAGTTTCGCTGCATCATCTTGCAGCGATTCGTCAGACAACCAGCGTTTGGCGTTGTTCTTTAACACTCTAGATCCGTTTACGATCTCCCTTTAGCCTGCCGGTCAAAGGGACAGGATAAACTCGAGTGAAAGGTGTCATGGACGGTGGTGAAAGTAGCAGCACTCCCTCGAGTCTTTCCACGGCGGAGGCGACGCAGCTTTTGAAAGATATCCTAAACGTGGGGAGGACCAGGGACTCCGGTAAGAGTTGGTGCCCTGTAGTCTCAGTGTACATTGGAAACGGCATGCGCTATCGTATTTAAGAGTCGGTAATGTCGCAGCACAAAATTTTGTGTGTGTGGGGGGGGGGTAACTTCCATGCATGTTTATAATTTTAGAAGCACCCACGCTTTCTACTTCTAGATAGGAAATTTTGGAAATCGTTGACATTTTTTATTATTGTGTATAATCTAGTGTCTTTATAGCAGATATGTACTACCCTGGCAAGCAAATTAAACAGAATTGACTTTATTGTACTGAGTCTGACAAAGAAACAAATTGTTTGTTTGATATCAACATTATGACAAATTGATAACGTTCACATCAATGGGATAAAACAGTTGTATGTTAAATGTAGAACTTACCCAAAACATCCAAGATTGCATTAAACCCTTGAAGTACAGTGGCATTAGTGGCAAGATACATTGGTGCCGCAGCATGGATTCATATGATACATGTACACACTTGTTGTTGAAGTCCTTTTAACTATTCTTTCACTTGACTGGGTTCCTCTGGGTGTAAGTTTGCTGATACTCTCTCATGGTTTTAGCCAATCAGAGAACCACCTAAGCCGATTCTCTGATTGGCTGACAGCTGGTAGAAGCCACACCCACAAAAGTGGAAACCTCAGCCCAGCATATCAGAGCCTCCCCAGATTATAATGTATAGTGCATAGGCGAGGCTCTGCGTACTTGTAGGAGAATGGTTTTTCACAACAAAGCAGATGGAAAATGTTGCTCACCTTGACTACAGGCTCCTGGTTGTTCCTGAGATCCTACTCTCGGCTGTTTCCTGCTGTGGGCTCTGTCGTCGTTTTATCCCATGGTATCTTGAGCGTATGTCGTGTTGGAAGTGTTTCTAGTCTGTGTGTCTTCTCAACATAGTGTGGGAAAATTATGGGTAATGTTATCTGTTTGTTGATTGCTACGGTGAGGTCATCTTTCATCAAGGGTGATGATGTCTGTGTTTCTAGTCCATCTTCCTCCAGAAGTATTGTGTGCTCTCAGCTTCCTGCAGCATGCGTTGTCTCTCTTTTTCATACAACTCTATGTGTAGAATCCAGAAAAGCGGTGGAAGTAGCCTGTATTATAATATATACTGTATTATACATGTAGGACTTTTTACAACTGATTAATTACATGTGACATTATATCCACTAGTATCTATGTGATATAGACTTATTGTCTTTGACTGAGGCTGTGGTAAAATTTGATTGTATTGTTTTACTATAACAGCCATTAGTGTTAGAGTTGAACTAGGTTTCATGTCCGCTCTCTCAAGTAAAGGTGAGACATCACAGAGGGTTAGCTCAAGAGGTTGGGAGTTCCGGCTGTTGTTGCTCACAGCTCACCCGACATGCACGCTACTGGAAAGGATTGCAGGACGTTAATCTGTGGTCCACTTATCATTATACTAGTAATTGTAATAATTGATCAGTAGAAGGTTAGCTCTTCAATGAGCTAAACTGGTTCAATATCACTTTCATTTTGCATGGAAGTCTGCTTTTGATAATGCTGATTATCTTGTTATATCCTTACAACAACAGATGCAAACTTCGAAGCAGTCCCTGGTTTTATTTTTACATTGTTGAGGTGGAGAAGTTGTTCATTCTGATGGAAAAGTTATTGTAAGTTGTATATCAGGTTGGTGGAGGTGAAACAATGTCAGTCCTGTGAAAATAGGATAGGTGTAGATGAAAAGACACCTTGTGTAGACTTTTGACTTGTGGTAGACCATGTGGAGTACCCGGACGAGAGACCTGGCGCATCCCTGTCTTGTATCAGCCAACAGAAGGGTATGCCACCCACCCCGTAAGGGGCGGTATAACCCAGACGTGTCAACTGATGATGATGGTGATGTGGAGTACAGAGGAAATTTGAAAATTGTTTTGCTACCTTCGTGAAAACGGAGGTATTGTTTTCGTTGTGATGTTTGTTGTGGTGTCTGTTCGTAGTTATTTGAATGTTGTAGAGTGGCAGGATGTGATGCGGGAAATGATGAAATGGGAGATTGGCAGGATGGGAGGGTTGGCTTGGCCTGGGTGAGCCTGCCTTGGTACAGAATTACTAGGCATGTGGTGACACTGACCGGAAGTGAGGCCAAAGGTCCCAGAATCTTTTCCTGTCTACAATTTCCTGCTATATGTATGTCTGTGCTTTATGGGAACCAGTGGGAAAATGCATTAGACAGAATCAGCGACAAATTCACAATTAATGATAATGAATAAAACAAGAAATTCGCAAAAACTTATTTCATGGTGGTGTAAGATCTTCAATTGCTTTTTTCATTCCAGATTCCTCCTTGTCGGGCAGTGCTCGTAGCATGACCTCCCAGAACGGGGCTGTTGAGATGGGTGACGCTGGCAGCAAGGCAAGTGGAGGAGGAGGTGAGGAGGAAGCTGACAAACCCGGGGAGGAGGAGAGAGATGCTGCTCAGGAGGCAGAACAACTCACTGAAGATAGGCAGCAAATGTAAGTCTTCACCATTCATCAACGCTTAGCACGCACAACAAGAAATGTGTCCAAAAAAAATGCCTTGCCAACATATGCACAAAGTTGCATAATCTATCATACAGCATAAGATCCATCCACAGCTTTTTGAGCTATCGAGATAAAACAAAATCCTCTAGGGGATGTATTTGTGCCATCCTTCATTGCAAATATTTTCAAACGACGTACCTAACTGAAGGTGGGACATACTTTTCATAGGTACATGTACTTATTTTCACCTAAGTTTAGTACATTTTCCAGCTGCACAGGCTTGAGGCCTGCTAGGGATTCGAACCCAAAGCCAACAACCCTAACCACAAGACCACCTTGTCAACAATGTGGCTTCAATGCCAGTTTGATTGACAAGCTGAGTTTCTGCCACCTACAGACTTCTCCAAGGTGATGACATGCTGGGCTGTGTGCCCATATATGGGCGTGAGGTAGACATCCTGAGCAGCAGTCCACCTGACGGAACCAGCAGCACCAGTGGCAGCAGCAGAGTCAAGGTCATCCCAGTAGCCAACTACGACTGGGAACACAAGTACTACATGGGCAGTCTGGTGGCCATCAACAACACTTACATTGCATACGCACTGAAAGGTAACCTGAAATATTTCTTTATTATGTACAAGTACTAGTGTATGTGTCACAGTAGAGATTTGTATTCAGGACATTCACGGATAGTCCTCGGACAGATTGGAATCAGAGTTTCTCCTGCAGTGTTCTCACTAGGATTTTTTCACAGGGTAGGGGCATCCTTGCACGGCAAAGCCGTATGACGAGTGCTACAGGTATGAGGATGTGGGCTGCAGGCAGAAATATTCTAGGGGGGGTCTGGGGCATCCTACCCCTGGATATTTTGAACTTTAAAACTCTCAAAGACACTATTTCCTGCATTCTGAGGGCTAAAGTTTGTAAAATAAAGCCAAAGATTTATACTTTTGCATCAAAACATCAGAAAATTCCCCCCTACGCTGGTTGAAACACAGAATAGGGGCCAAAATGACAGCATAGGGGATCCAAATTACAGCATAGGGGCCCCCAACGCTCAAATGCCCTGGCGAGAACCCTGTCCTGTGACAAATTGGAATCGGGATCTGCCCCAGGACAATCCACGATTCTACTAGAATAGATTGCGATTGCATTATGTCTTAGTGCAAACTAGGACCTATTTTTCTTTGATTGTGATTGGTATCTGTCTTAGGGCAATCTACAATTCTACTTAGTGCAGATTGCAGTCGTAATCTGTCCTCGGACGAACTAGAAGCTACTTTAATTTGATTGTGATTGGGATCTGTCCAAGGACAATCTGTGATCTACTAGTACAGATTGGGTTAGGGTTAGTACCGTTAGGTTAACCCTAACGCTAACCTTGTTTGTGTATCACTATCAAAGACTTTTGAGCTTTGACTGTTATTTGTTCCAGGCAAGTCACATGTAGTCCGAGTGATCAACCGACAGACAGCTGAGCGGACGCTCTTGAAGGGGTTTGTGGGGAGCGTGACTGACCTGGGGTTCGCACACCTCGGCTCCTCACTACTGGCCTGTACAGACCAGCTGGGAAACCTCTTCATCTGGCAGATTTACGAAGAGAACCAGAAGATACAGTATCTTTTCTGCTGGCAGAGCATTTAAAAAGTGTTTCCATTGTCCATTAATGGGCTAGAATGTTTAATATGAAATATGCATATATTCATACATCAAATAGTTATAATGTTAGCTTCTTGTCTTCTGACAAAGCTCTGTGAAAACTGAAGTATTGTACTCAGTTGGTGGGTTTGTTTGTTTGCTTGTCCTGGTGTGCGTCTGCAGTTGTGTGAATATTTTTCTCAGGGGTTTTAAAATACATGTAGAAAAATTAAACAAGAGGGAGCACACACATGCAAGGGAGTGAATTCTATGTATTTATGGATGAATCTATTGCTGAGTGAAGGCTGTATGCTCATATTAAGCTAAAATCTGAATTTGACAAGGGGGAACTGGGCTAAAACAAGAGGGTGCAATGCCCCTCTTTCCTGATTTAGATGAGCCCCTGGTAGAGTAACAGCATATACATGTAAGGCAGGAGTGGTGTAATAGGATACTTGTAGAATTGGAAGTTTGCTTTGGATTTATTCCAATGATGAAGATGGCTACTCCCACACAGTAATGTCAGTTCATTATGGGTACCTACTTAGTGCTTGTAGTTTAAGCCATGAGGGTAGAAATAATTGGCATATTTATTGTTTTCCTCCTTAACCAACGCTTTTCTCAGATACAGCAAAAAGTTACAGGTGATGCGACCTGAGACTAACCCACCCAGCAATAACCACCGTCTGGTCTGGTGCCCGTACATCCCCGATGACGGCAGTGCCAGCGACACGGCTTCCTCTGTCGCCTCCAGCGCTGAGGAGAGGGGCAGGATTTTAGCACTCACCCATGATGAAAATGTGAGCACTCCTACCAATACAAGATAAAGGATTAGATGTTTTAAAGATACTTCCATGGGGTTTTGTTTTCAGGGTTCACCTATCCACTGTGAATTCATGTCACTGCAAATAAACTTTTTCATTTTCAATGTACTACTCTACTATGTATTCGATGTAGAGCTGGTATTTATTGGAGTTGTTGTTATGTCCCTTCTATAGACAGAAGTGTGGGATGTAGAGCTGGTGATATCCCAGTTTGGGTCGGAGACTATCCAGGTGCAGGATGTCACCACTGGGTACATCACTGTGGAGGGCAGCAGCAAAGCCGTGAGAACCATGCTCTTCTGTTTTGTTGTTATTGTTCACCCTGTAGTGCCTAGTGGCATATACAATGTAAGTCAGCAAGTTTCCTTGCTGTTTCTGTAGCAGATGTATTTTTACAGGGAGGGGTTGTTAGCCCTTTTCCTTTAATGTACTTGAGGCACCTCCTGGAACACTGGACACCCATTTGACGTCCCTTCTGAAAAATACGTGCAGCCCTAGCCGAGAGGTCCTGTCCCAGGATTTGAACC
Source organism: Branchiostoma lanceolatum (assembly GCA_035149815.1). NCBI lineage: Eukaryota > Metazoa > Chordata > Leptocardii > Amphioxiformes > Branchiostomatidae > Branchiostoma > Branchiostoma lanceolatum. Next base: position 7,615,290 of record CM068872.1, on the reverse strand, counting down.
AGAGTGCAGTAAGGCCCAATAACAAAGCAGTCACAACAGGCAAGGTTTTGGTGACTGTCACCTTTCTCGGCACAATATTGACTGGTTCACATTGCACTGCAGCTAGGTGTCGCTGCTGCACTCAGCAGTGTGAAGAATGCAGTCAGTCACATTTTGAACTGCATTCTTCACACTTAAGCAGCAACAGCAAGCTACACTGCAAAGTGACCAGTCATTATTGCCCTGAGGAAGGTGACAGACAGTCACCAAAACCCCACGTGTTGGAACTCCTTAGTTGTGAACAAAGAACCTTGATATTCAGGCATTTACCAACCTGATGAAATTATGCAGAGGGTATAAGACACTGTTGAAAAAAAGTTTTCTTTAAAATCTTTGAAATCTATATTCAGTTTACCACCAGTCCTTGCAGACTTGTTTGACATGTCCCGTTTTTTTTGTAGCCAATTGCTGACTGCTCCCTGTCTCCCGACGGAGCTGTCCTTGCCACGGCCAGCCAGGACGGTGGTGTGAAGTTCTGGCAGGTGAATGTAAATACCTTTTACTACCACATTGATCTGTGCTGTGTTGCAGTGATTGTCCCGCTGTCAGAGTCTGCACAATTTCTGATGATCCTGACTGAAACAAAAACCTTGATATTCAACTGCTGTAGCTAGGCTTATTACCTCCGTGAAAACGGAGGTAATGTTTTTGTGTGTTTGTTTTTTGTCGTGGTGTGTGTCCGCACTGCATCTGCAGTCCGATAGGCAGGACCTATAACAGTATTGGTGCAATAGGATACTTGCAGAATCGGAAGTCTGGTTAAGCCAATGTTATGGTAGGCATGCCTCATGGCTATACCCACACAGTAATGTTAGATCATTAGGGGTACCCACGCAGAGCTTATCACAACGATGTTCAGCCAATTGTATCAGGTTCTTTTTCCAGTTTGAAACTTTGGGAGCAATCAGGAGATTTGTTTTTAGATGAAAGGGTTGTGAGGTTGAAATTGAAAGCAAAGACGGCCAGGGCAAAGACGGTCCCTGATTGCCCCTCCTGATTAACCCGAGTGTTATCCTAGTTAGTTGCATGCTTTCCCTTCACGGGAAAGCCTGGGACTAACTACATGAAGGATGACTACCTCCTGATGATTGTGATTCATTATGTATTATAATCCAAGAGAGTTAAGGAGTACAATAACATGTAGTTATGATCATGAAATTGGAGAAGTAGCAATGCTTACAGCTGTGTGTTTCCAGCCAATACAGGGTTTTCATTTGTAATCATCTGTGCCATGTTGGATTACAGCTAATGTTTGTAAAACACACGAAGATGCTACTACTGAATCCAATTATCTGCCAACATGGTCGCTGGAGATTCAAATTGTGATTGATATGACATCAATGAAAAGCTTCTTGATTGTTATTAGTATGATAATAGATGTGTGTGTTAATGGTTAATGTGTAAGATGATAGTTGTTTTTTCATGGTACCTTAATGAATAGCAAAGTTCGTCATTCATAAACAAGGAGTTACCACAGCCAACCTGTTGTGACTCCTTGGTTGTGAATAAAAGTCATTTACCAACCTGAATGATATATTCACGGATGGTATCTGTACCTTTACGTTTGACTTGTGTTGAAGATGTGTGGACTAATCGGCCTGCTTTTGACAGGTGTATCTGGAGAGTGATGACCCCCCACGATGTCTGCACAAGTGGCAGCCGCACGGCGGCCGCCCTCTCAGCTGTCTCCTGTTCCTGGACAACCACAAACTGGCCGACCCCAAGTAAGTGTATGTAGTACTAGACGTCAGTTTCGAAAGTTAAGATGCTAAATTGTAAAGGTAGGTTAAGGTAGTTCCATAGCCTTTTTGAGGCCTTAGTATAGAAACAGTTGGTTGTTCATCAATTGTGTTAAGCACAGTATTGGAAGGCAGAGCCCATCCCTCTCCTTCCACTGTCACCTCCCCAACGAAAGTAAGGTACCCATTATTACACCTCGGTGGAGTGAGGAAAGTCCTATAGATAGATATCAGTGCCCTAGGGAAAGCATTTTACACGTATTTCTGTCTCATGTGAAAATGAGTACCTAGCTTTGGTTAGGGACATCCTCTCGGATGGGAAATAAAGCTGGCGGTTCCATGTTTGAGGAGAGCTATGCATAGAAGCAGTTTACCTAATATGCGAACAAATATTGTGGAGCCTTCTTTCTGAGCTTATGCCTCTCCTTTCCAGCATGCCATTCTGGCGTTTCCTGATCACAGGAGCAGACTACAACCGTGAGCTGAAGGTGTGGTGCACGGTGTCCTGGACCTGTCTACAGACTCTCAGGTAGGACAGGTGTGCTTTTGTGTGTGTGTGTAAGAGATGGGACAGGTGTGCTCATGTGCAAGTTAATAAGGTGGGACAGGTGTACTTGTGAATGTACAAGGTGGGGCAGGTGTGGAAGTGGTCGAGTGTAATTAATCTTTAGCACACTAAAGTAGCCGTTTGGCACCTCACTCTATTGGTTACAGAGTTAGGCAGCAGGAAGAAGGTAAAGAAGTAGGACTGATGTGCTGGAGTGTGAGTGTAATAACCTTGTAACTGCAGTTCTTTTTCTTGCTGCAAGGTGTCGCTTTTGCATCACGGTTTGGCCCTTTTTGTGGTGCTTCTGTTGTACTGCTTCTATGTTCCCCCCAATATATGGCTAATGTTATCAAGTTGAACTAATATTTGACTGTTCCAGAGTACTAGTTGAAGCATATCGTTACCTTGGGTTGTTATGTCATAGTTCCATTCAATACTGTTCTGTTCTGTAGTGACTTTCATACTGGCCTCTCAGTTCTTTTTCTGAAAAGGTTCCCATGAATTAGAAGTTTACATGCATGTCCACAAACTGTGGGTAGCAACTATTACAGCCCTGAATAGCGAGAGTTTCTGTCATGCACAAGTAAGTAATCTAGAATACTTCTACATATTTTTCTGTGTGCTTACATAACATGTTGGTGTATTGTTGTGGTCTTTTTTGTGATGACATGTGTCCGGTTCACCAGACAGATTGTACCATGTCTTCTGCCAGCTACTGCTGCAGTTATCATACATGCTGCTAGGTGTCTCCCCTCGTCCTTTTGAATAGCATCTGTAAGACTTAGTGTAACTGTGTTTTGGTGTAACTGTGTTTTAGTGTAGCAGAGTCAGAGACTTACAAGCAATGAATTTCAGCAGTCATCCTCAAACAGTCACAACATTTATTTACATAACTGCATCATCACAACCAATAAGCTCCTTACTTATTATGTATTTACATAGAGAAGTGTTGGAAAGGCTTTGACAGTACAGGCATTACAGTGTGCACAAGTTAAGCAGTGCCAGTGTGATATGAGAGGTCTGCCTAAAATATTGTAACCTTTGTGATCCAGTGTATCTACAAGGCTGTCTGTGGTAATATCAATGGTAGATTGCCTCAATGTTGTAGATATACATGTATGTTGGCAGTCTTATAACTGTTACATTAGTTATGGTACATGGTAGATCAAGTATTGCCGTAATCACGTGGCTATCTCCTATGGCTGACTTCATTTCTGGCATTTTCTATCCGCAAGTATTGTTGTTACTTAGTGTTTTTAGGCATGTTATATACAGGAGTTGAACACTACTGGAAATTCTAGATACTGTTCTGCAACACACTTTGCTTACAAAACATAGATCAAACCCTTGTTTTTAGGCACCATCATCATTCCCACAAGTGACCAGTACTAATAATAAGGTTCCTTTACTCCATTTGCTATTTGTTAACACATACAAAATTACTTACAGTCTTCAACTTCACTGCATGACCATTAGGAACAGTTTTGACTCCTCACATTTTTATTGGACTGATTAGTACTTCTATACATACACATTCATGCGCAACAATGCAGAGAGCTTGACGATCTCCATGGTTACCAAGATGGCTGTTTAGTTGCCATGGTTACCAAGATGGCTGTTCAATCTCCATGGTTACTAAGATGACAGTTCAATGTGATGTTTGTACCATGTCTTTGTGAATATGTTTGATAGCATTTGGTGCTGTTGTCGACCATGAGTATCTACTAATATCTTTTTCCACAACGAGAGTCATTTCCCATGAACACAATATACAAGCTAACAAGCAACATTGCTTTAAAACAAGCGCCAAACTTTTACAACAAAACCACCATATACATTAGCCGTAAGGAAAGGTTCCATTGTTTTCTCCTGTAGTATGACATTATGTACAACATTTCACCAACTTTCAGCAAATATAAGACTTTTCATTTTGGCACTGGACCTGCTATACTGAGATCCACACAGTAGGAACCACACACCCACCCACTGCACAGGAATTCCCATACAACATGTAGAGATATATTCAAAATCTATCAATAAGACCAGTCTCGCATTGTGCATGCAAGATAACGCTTTTGAGTTCCACGGGCCCTCAAGTCATACAAAATGTACCATACAGTGCCAATAAGAATCACAATGGCACATCACTTGTTTGGTAGAAGTTGAGTTGATCATTAAAGTTGATATGATATGCTTGGTCTAATCTGTCTCACCAGAGAAAGCTGTCTGTTGTTGATTTACAATTCTGACTGTACTGTTGTAGTTTCATCAATATTAGCTACACTACTGTTGACCCCACCTGTTCCAAGGCTGGTGGATTGGACTCTAAGTACACTTCCTTCCCCTTTCCCTTACCTTCAGTTCCCCCTTCCTCAAAGTCATACGGGGAGTCTGGCCCTTCCAACTCGTAGTATTTTGGCTCTCTTATGTTGTCCATACTGTAGTCTTCGCTGTTGTCATTTTCCGTGTTTGGCACTGGTTCGGGAGGAGGGTGGTATGTCTGGTTTAGCTGGTCGCGAGTCGACGCCTGCTCCGTTGGCCTGTAAGGGTTGGAGGTGGGTGTGGGATCTTGGTTCACTGGTCGGACCGTGCCATTTGTAGCAGGTCCCACGTCAGAGTTCTGGGTGATGAGTGGCTGGTATATGCCCGGAGCAGACTTGTTGTTGTGGTTGTTACGGTGGCTGCCGTCCTTGGTGCTGGACAGCGATCCGGGCGTGGACCCATCCAGGAATGCCACCAGCTGCTTCCCGCTGTGGATGTTTGGAACCGAGCTGGACCCGACGTGCGGCACCTTGGACTGCTCCACACATAACGGGCGGCTGGTGGACTTCTTCAGGTAAGGGTGACTACCCCGTGCAGGTGTGGGAGTGTCTGCCGTGACGTCCGGCAGAGGCTTAGCATCGGAGAACAGGCCTCCGCTCTCAGGTTTAGTGCTGAAGGAGACGGACTTAGCTGGGCCCTCTGAGGGAGTCGGGGTGGCTGCTGCTTGGGGTGAGTGGATGTCTTGGAGGTCAGGAAAGGTGCTGGATTTTCTGTTGCCAGGAGTCCCAGATTCCGTCGCACCAGGACTCAGGGCCTGCTCGGGCCTGTCGTTCTTGCTATAGGGCTTGATGGCGACCACCTCTGGCTGATATTCTGACGGGTGCTTCAGAGGGGTGTGATACTGCGAGCCGTCGGAGTCCAGGTCGATCTCAGGGATGGCTTCGTAAACGCGTTCCGGACACTTTGGCTCGGAGGGCTGCGCGGGCAGGGGACGCTGCTCTGGCTGCTGTCCGAGTGGTCGCACCTCCTGAACCCGCGTGGTCTGGGTACTGGCGTCCGGCTGGTAGTCGTTGGGACGACTGCTCCTGTTGGGCTTGTCCACAGCCGTCTCTACAGGCTTCTTCTTCGTCTTCTTCTTGCACCAGAACAGGTAGATCAGCACGATCAGGGTGACGAGAAGCATTCCCGCGAGGAAGGCTGCGGCGTTGGTGCCGATCAGAATGGCCATGGAGACACGGTTTCCCAGGATCCCGAAGCCCTGCGTGGCGCCCTCTGCGGTTGAGGTGGTCCCCCTCGTTGAACCGGAAGATGTTGATGCAGTGTTGCTCATGGTAGATGAGTGAGGGTTTGTGGACACAGTGACTGTGAGGTTGAAAGCTCGGGTGGCGTTCCCACCGCCATTTCCTGCCCAGCAAACGTATTGGCCAGCATCTTTCCTTGACACGTTGAATATCTCCAGAGTTCCTTCTTTTGAGGGAAAGCGCCGTCCATCCCCAGTATATTTAATTGGCTTTCCTCCCGGACCCAACCATTCCACATCCGGAAGCGGGAACCCCGCCACATCACAGTTGAAAAAGGCTGGATCTCCCTCGCTAAGGTAGAGGTCCTTGGAAGAGCTCACTATCCTTGGAGGGATGCAGGACAGATTCTTGATGGGAACTTCGGCGAGTGACAACTCTGTCCGCTTGAAACTTGCCGGGGTGGAGCACTTCATGTACAGCACAGTGGAGAAGAAGAAGTTCTTGAACTGAGCCCACTGTAAGACAACAAAGCTATATGTAGGTTGGATGGATTTTACACTATGATGGAAAAGCATATGTCAACTTTCAACAATAACCTTTTAACCCTTGACCGGCATGGTACCTCAGTTGTAATGTGTTATCAGACAGGAGTTATTATCTTGTAGTTACAATAGAATTCATCACGGTTTCTGTTGGATGTTTGGTCAACGTTGCATCAGCATTCCGTCCGTTGTATATGATATCTTTCCCAACACAACATTTGGAAACTATAGACAGGATACATTCTGTTGAAGTGCTGTTCTTACCCGTATTAGCCAGTGTAGTCGACAGTCACATGACCAGGGGTTGTTGTAGAGGTCGAGCAGTTCCAGGCTCCTCAGAGGCATGAAGAGGTCCCGGGGTAAGGTCTTCAGCTGGTTGTTCTCAAGGGACAAGTGTTCTAGTGATGACAATCCTGTAACACACGTTATCAATACAATCATGTACTGTCAACTTGTCTTCGTTGCATTCTGTAGTAGCATTCAGTTTTAAGTAAGGGACACAGTCTTAAAATGGTGTTTGCTGTGAAAGACTTCTTTGTCAGATGCATGTAGGAAACAGTGATTGTGAGACATCGTGTTTACAATTTCGATGCTGTCTGAAGATTGGGTTGTATTAAATCCTGTGAATAAAACAAAAATCATAATTCTGAAAAGTCAATCAAAGAGATCACCAACAGGGATGATATGTACTGCCCATAGTCTATCGTAACACTTTGTAAATCACAAGGCCTTAGAAAGAACAACCTCCAACAGAGGTTCAAAGGGCAACAGAAGTTTCAAAGGGCAACAGGAGTTATAAAAGACTTGGCAGGATAACAAGGACTGATACCATCTCCCCACACTGTTGTTGATCTGCCAGACCCCCTGTTCCGCTAAGTGTTGCACAAGTTAAAATGGATGGTAGTGACTCAGGGTCGACTTAAAGCCAAATAATTTGTTTGAAGGGAAATTGGAAGACTTTTATCTGCCAGTAGATCAAAGCGAAATCGTCCCCCTGCCTCCATCAGTAGTGAAAGTAGGGGTTCCGCACTTAAGCTAAATGTATGACATGCCTCCCAGCCTAAGTGAAAGCAAATTGGGTTCCGAACGATCAATAGGGGGAAGTTGTTACTACCTGCACCGTGGAAAATCAACATGCCGGGCAAATTTGCTGCTCCCTATTTCCACGGAATTAGCATTATTGACCAGACAGGTGACCTGACGAGCAAAGGTCCGTACTTCTAAAGTCTGCTTGCCGTCAGGTCTTGTGGAATTAAAAAGATGATTAATGAAGTTTGAACGAGCGCAGAATCTGAACCCATAAATCAATAACTTTGGGGCTTTTGATGTAGGCAGTCACTTGTGAAGATAAGGCTGCTGCATTTCAGGAGCTGTATAAAGGTGCCGAGTGTTGAAACATGTTGTTTGTGGGGCCAGGATGGGTTTTAGGGATGGTTAGGTCAAGAAAATGGAAAATTTGCACTAGGGTCTTGACAAAAGATAACGATTCATGCTGTAATCTTATAGAGAAAAAAGGAGGAAAGCATTTGACCTATTGTTTAAGTGTATGTACATTGTATGTGCAAACAAACACACACACACACACACCACATACATACACACACACACACACACACACACACAGTCACACTTTGTCCACAGCCTTCTGGCCCATCCCTAAGGACACTCAACATCCCGACACGCAGAAGCGATAGTTGCATGGAAGTGCAGCACCGTGTTGTGAGAATGAATAATTTAAGAGGTTATTACACAAATGTGCGTTAGTTAGGAGCTGCTAATGCTAGGAAAACATGGTTATGGCTTCTAGATCAATGCAAAAGCAGGTGTACTTAGCATGTCGTATAAACTGCAACAGACAAAATGTCAGAAAGTATGCCATAGGCAGGGAAGATTTCTAAGTGTTGGTTGACTTAAACATCATCATAATGATTTTAAAAGGAAAATAGACTTATATATAATTATACATATACATTATACATGTACGTGTAATTAGTTTGTTTCAAGCTGTTGACAATGTTTCCCGCTGTGATATTTTATGGAAAGCTTAGTAGCTCGGGGAAGGTATTGTTTTGGGTTCTGCTTGTTCGTAGTTTACCTCAAGAACGATCGTGTTGATGGATTTGTATGAATTTTGGTGTTTTGTAAGTCACTCACATGAAGGTGCCAAAGAAGCCTGTTCGATTTTGGACCCCCTAGCAGGTTTTTCAGGTTCTGCAGCAGTATAACAGGTGTATGAGAATCAGCTGTGTCTCACCTGCGAAGGCTTTAGGTTCTATCGAGCTGAGGTTGATGTTGCTGAGACGCAGGTGTGTCAGGTCCGTCATGGTGCTGAAGGCTTCAGGTGGCAGGCTGGTGATGTTGTTCCAGGACAGGTCTAGCACCTGCATGGTCACCAGGTGCCGCAGGATGGGCACACGCGCCAGCGAGCAGTTACTGTGGGTTAGAAGAATAAGTATGGTCAGATTTGGTTCAAAAGTTCAGGCCAGAGAGCAGTAACTGTTACTGTCAGTTAAGACATGCTGGGTCAGACTTCAAAATTATAGACACTATTTAAATTCCTCAGTCAATTGAAATCTGCTTGCCTGATAATGACTGACAACAAATGAGTCTAATATATGTATGAATGACAGTTCATCTGCAACAGTAATTGATATTATAGAGATTTTATAGACTATTTCCATGCACAAGTCAAGGTAAAGCACTTACCAACAACGATTTACTTGTTTCTTTAAAGCTTGCTAGATGGGAAGGCACCATTTTGGGCTTAAAACCAATCCTCATACCATTAACCATGAACCAAAAGCCGAATTTTTTTTTTTTGTAAACTTCAAGAGACAATATATGTATTTCCTGCACTAACACCTACATGTATATGTAAAGAACAAAACAAAAATTTGTACAAGGTTGGAACAAGTCATCATTTACTGTACCTGATATTAAGGTTAGTTAGGTTCTCCAGAGGCAGGAGTGCACGCTTGGATAGGCGTCCAATGTTCGCCAGGTCCAGTTCCAGGATGGTGGGTGCAGCTCTCAGGGAGCTCAGGTCAGACATGTTGAGGGGGTTTCCAGCGAGACGCAAAATCTCTATCGTCTTCGCCAGTCCAATGGCCTGTCCTGGAACCACCGTGATGAGGTTATTTTTCAACGTCAATTCGCGGAGGGAGTCCAGATTACGAAAGGCCTTTGAAGAGACATATCCAATACGGTTACTGTCGAGGTACAGGCGGTCTAGTTTGATCAAACCGCTGAAGCCGTCGTCGTTCAGTGCCAGGATCTTGTTGTTCTGTAGGTTGAGTTCACGTAGTTGCTTCAGGCTCTGGAGGCATTCCGCCGGTACAATCTCAAGCTGGTTGCTCGAGAGATCAAGTATCTCCAAACTTTCCAGGCCTTTCATTGCGCTGCCAAAGATGAAGACTATCTCGTTCCTGTCAAGTTCTAAGACTCTCAGGTTGGAGAGATCGCGGAATGCCTGTCCGTTCAAGGCAATGATAGAGTTGTTGCTAAGCAACAGCCTCTCCAAGTTCCGTAGTCCCACAAGTGATTTCCGAGGGATGACGACGAGTTCGTTGTCCGATAGAATCAACTCCTGTAGGATAGGCAAGCCGGCGTAAGCCTGAGCCGCGAGGTTAGAGATGTGGTTCCCTCGCAGGTTCAGGCTTTCCAGGAGCGGCAAGTTGGTGAACTGGTCCTTCAGGATGCTGGAGAGGTTGTATCTGAAGAGATATAGGGACTCTGTGCTGATGGGGAAACTCTTGGGCAGCGGCCGCATGTTCCCCTCGGTGCAGTACACCCCTCCTGAGATGCAGCGGCACCCCTCAGGACAGGACGCACCTGCACTCATCAGTAAGGTTGCCAGGACTACAGAGACCAGGGTTATCCTGTGTGAGGTGGCCATTTTGATCAACATCCAGTCGTAGATGTCACAGTTTCTTCAATCTTGAGCCTTCACTTTTTGGTTGTTATGACGTTACCTGTACCTGAAACATAAACCACAAGTATTTTAATACATCATATGATATCTATTGCCATGGATTCAAGACCATAACCACAAAGTACATGAAAGTTTCTTCTATCTACATGACAGAACAATGTCATTTGAACATGGGTATTGTTTTTTGTTGTGTTTGTGTGTTCGTACCTATAACTCATGAGTTATAGGTGCAAACACACATCTACAACCAAACTGTCTCAAGATCCTTCTTTCAATCTTCCCAATCTCTGTCAAGCTGACTTAAATGTGAAACAATACAGATTGATTAAGCCCAATCTACATATACTACTGTAACAGTGACTCCCTCAAAGCTTGATTTAGATTATGATGGAGGTGTTGGTTGTGTCCCAACTTATACAGTTCAGCCTTTGCTTTACCGTGCACCTTTCACTCAGGAGCACCAGGTGCTTTCTTCCTCCACGATATATGCATGTACCAATTAGTCAGCAGAGCCGAGAGCTTCAAAGGTAAAGGCAGTTGACATTTAGGCGGGACGACATCAGCTATCGCACAATGGGAGACTCCCAGTCCTCCCATCTAGTATGCAAGGAAAGTCACTTGTTCCTGGTTGTGAAGTGTGCCTGTAATTTCCGGAGGCTGATTGGGGCCTGCTATCTCGCCTCGACAGCCGTGCACACGCTACATTACCAAACCATCTCTCGCCACAAGTCGCTATATCGTGATGAACGCTCCTTGGTTGGCTAGGTTTAAATTGCAAATTGATGCTTCATAAATAATTGTGTCGGACCCTGCCCTATTTTCTTGCGGCTAATGAATCTCGGATTAAACCTGGTTGGGTCGGAATCACGGCGGGTTCAATCAAAGCCCCGTCCCGTAACAGTTGTCTGGTCCCATCCATCCAAAATGTAATCCTGATTGAAACTTCCCTTTTGCTTCAGGTCGGACTAAAATGGCATCAATCGTTCTTAAATCAGTAAATGAAAATACCTCACAATGTGATTCCCAGAGCTGTGCTACGAAAAGTTTGGTTGATTCACTTCATTAAGTCATTCTCACAGCATTATAGTAATCTCACGGAATGTTTCTTGAGGCAGTTGCTACAGTAACTGTAAGTGCATTATTTTCATGGTAGTTTTATTTGGGGGTAGGAGGTAAGGATGTTTTTGCAGTGTTTTAAGAAAGTAAGTACAGTAGAATTGCAAAGCACATTATGACATATATATTTACAGTATGATGATTTTACTGTAAGGGGTCACTGCGAAAACTGTGAAAATAAAACCACAGTGAATATGTCACAGTTTACAGAATGACCAGAAAAGAAGTCCTGTTATATCTATATGGACATCACTTTGATTCTTAGACACCAAGTCTTAAAATTTCGAGGAACATAAAACTGTTGATCTTGTTCTGCAGATGGCATTTCATTAATCTCAGATGTCAGCTCTACATCAATATTTTTCATGTACGTTCCAATAATCAACGAGGCAGAAAGCTGTAAAATGAATCTTTTAACAGCCAGGAACATCCCTTTGAGTCGTTACACAATTAAAATTTACATTTTAACAGGTGGCTCAGCATCTCATGGAGTATCATCTGGGTTGTAAATGAGACGGGGTATATGCCTGCTTGAGCCCTGCATGTCGGGTCATTATGCTTCAAATTTACCTTCTCACAGGCATTTGACCAAGTGCGATCAACGAGGCAGAAAAACACAGCCAGGCATGTTGTGCCAACTTCATATCTCTCATTATCATTGAGGTTACATATTGAAATTATAGTTTCGGCTCCCTCCATTGGGATATATTTTCCGAACATCTGACAGATGTTGCTATACTGGTTAATGTACTATTAAGGTCTACTGGGTATTGAAATTAGATCCCCTCAATGCTAACACTGTTTCTTTCTTTGATTTCAATTTTCTTGAAACCGTTCCTTTTGAGAAACAATTTGCTATTATTACAAACCAACAAGCGGAAGTACAGTACCTTATGTAGATTGTAGATTTACATCATAATGTTATACATTGTATAGTAGCTGTTCTTCAACTTGCTTATCTGTAGTATAGAACAAAGGTGCTAGCTTGATATGCCCCATCTAACATATAAAATCTCATATCCTCCTTGGCTGATGAATGAGCCTATATATATATTTATCAGATAAACAGTGGTACATGTAGTTATAAATAACAGGACTTTTAAAGCCTCCTTTGGTTATATGTATAACACTTCTGAAAAACAGTGTTTGCTTTATCATGATGTAAGCTTAGATTCTTTATAGTTGAATAATATTCTAACTTGCCCCATTGCCTAATGTCACAGTGGTAAGCCATATATACTGCACATCTCAACTATTGTTTAGGCTGAGGTGTACTTAAGAGTACAGGATTGTAAATATGCAGACCACAACAATTCATCATACCTGGCATCTCTCATCGCCCCCTCACTAATAGATCATTGCCACACTGGTAAATCACATGTAAATATTCAGTACATGTTCAGTTTTGCATCACGTATATACTTTGCATTGCGATCTCATCAATCTTATGAGCACATGATATTTTCGTGTATCGGTAGAACATAGCTTCCTGCTTTATTCCAACATATGAACAATGTAAGATAGTATTCCCAGGAATTAAATTGCCTCATGCTTCTTTATTGACTGCACAAAAGCCAGCTATGTACCTTCCCAAGGGCAGGCTTAAGTTGGCTTTCACCAAGGTCTTGTTTATTCCAGGGATATGTACTAGTGCCAGTAATGTAGTGCTCTGGCGCCCTGTGCATTGATCATTTTTGTCATGTCCCCCTAGCTACAGTACTATTTAATGGGCTCTCCTGGGAGGGGTAGGTAGTTTTAAGTGTTGGCAAAAAGTCTGCCCAGTTTGGGAGTATCGATCGAAGGAAATTTTGTGACAGTCGTGTAAGAGATGGCTCACAAATATCAACCTTAACAGCACCACCGAGGCCTGGGAGTGTGTCACCCCTGTACAAAGGGATCCAGCTTCTCTGCTGTTATTGACTGTCAGGGAAAATAATTTGCTCCCGGGGGATGCTGTACGTACGTTTGAGTGTGGCTGCGGGTATGTCAGTTAGAAAATTGGGGCTTGAAAATTGGCTGTTAGGGAGAGATTCGAATCTCCGACTGTTCATTCTTGGTTAGCTTCTGTAACCCCGCGGGGTACTTAAGAAGTGGGAATTAGCTGTCCGGAATTTATTGATTGCATTTCCAGGGACACACCTATAAAACCTTCAAATTTCTGCTCATTTATACTTTTTATTATAGGCAGGACACCTAAGATGTTCACTTCTCTTGTAATGACTTAGCGATTTAAGAGCTGTATTCATACTTTTATAGACTCAGTACATTGTGTTGCAATGTGAGACAGTGTTGAGTTCCTGCATGTCTTGTAAGGTTAATACTTATTCTTGGATGCTCCTGTTTCATCTTCCAATGTCATTACATTGTAGTGTAACAGAAGCTGCAGATAGCTCATACTGTTATTCTGCTTGGACAAGTTCGTGGTTGAATATTCCCAATACCACAAGCTGCAACTTTTTTTAGTATTTTACACATAAAATACTTTTCTTGTGCTTTAAACTTTTGAGTCTTGAAGTACTTTATATATGTGTGTGGGGGGGGGGGTGGCTTTGTTGCTTTCAAACGAGCGCCATTAAACCCTGAACTATTTGTCTCCGTTTTGGCAAGATTTGCTGCCTACCTTTGAAGTTGTGTTATGTACTGATCCCAAACTCAATTTCATGCCACATGGTGCTGCAGCCCCCTTCCTAATGTTTGTTACCTCTTTTCGTCGACATGCACCCAATAAGAAAGATTTGTTTCCCATTCAGAATGACTTACACCCAATTTGAAAAGATTTGCGGCCAGTTATAGCAGAACCATTACATGACATGGGGTACATTGTATGCAGTCTGGCTTTTCCTTTTACACATTAATATTAATTTAATTGTTTCATCCCCACACAGCTTTCAGAGGCAGGGTGCAGCTGCTGTATATATTGTATCTAGGCTCAACGCTTATTTAAAATCTCTCGTTCATTGTTGTCATTCTTGGATCACAGCTAATTTTCTTGCAAAACAAATTAGATTGAATAATTATTTCTTAATCAATATGAAAATGGTAAAGCTAGATCAAGTTCAGTTGATACAATCTCCCTATTTATGGAGCCATCCGTTACAACATGGCAGCTGAGATCTGTTTCTTGCGAGCTAAGTGCCTCTTGAGGAATAGAGGCAAGGGACAAGTGGGTGTATGATAGATTTACTATCTAAGAAGATTTTGAGATGCATAAATTAAGGATATTGTCTGCCATTCTACCATTCTGGGGCTGTTAATCTACAGTGTAAATGCATTTAAGTTTGAGGTGATTTAATTTTGTGGTAAGGAGAAAATGGGGTGTTCACGGTGGCTTTGAGTTCATGATAACGCTATAGCCACATACTGCTACCGTAACACTAACAGTAATGGAAACAGACAGTAAGAAACCAGCTACTTTAAAAGCAACTAGGCTAGTAAGAGTGCTACAGACCACCGGAACAGTCGTCCCAATACACGTACATGGTAATACCGTTCAATGTCTAGTACGTAGATGTTAAGCGCTTAGGCAAGGGGGTAGGCAGTCAGAAAAACAAAAAAAATACATTTACAGTATCTTGGGACGATATGAAGCACTGGCATGTACGCATATTTCTGTCAGTCTGAGTATATCACATATTTATCAAGTATCTCCACATGCAGCAGTGAGGAGTAAGAACTAATGGTGTCCCGTGGGTAACCCTCGTCTCAGGCTCATGGGGTGTGCTCAGCCCTCTCCTGCTAGGCGTGATATATCTTCATGCTGAACCTGATTTTGTGGGCGCAACTTGTGGAACATAAACCTAGTTGTGCGATCATAAACATGTAAACTTTAAGAAAGAATTTGGAGCAGGGCTGTCCCCAGGACCTGTCCCTCTGTACCAAGACGGAAATTTGCTTGCTGGTATGGACAAAAATTTCACCCCATCCATCCAAAAAACCTGAACTTGATGACATAAAATTAATTGAAATGTATTTTTGTAAGCTTAAAACTACAAATTTAACAATAAGATGCAATGTTGTCTGTGTGAAAGACTTATTATGGCACGACGGTTTTTAAGTCATATAATTTTGATGTTTTTGAATGGCTCTGGACTGCATTTGATGTGAATCAAGTTGCCCTGATTGCTGTTACCAGTAATTTCTGTCGGTAACGGCAAATGACTCATAACAGTCAGGTGCATGTAATTGCTATGAATTATTCTGGCAGCTTAGTTTTATCAGGTCTACCCGCTTTCATAGCAATTCCGATATCTCACCATCGATGTTCAAAACAGTGTGACATCATCTCAACAGCAACATTAGGCAAGAAGTCATTCATGACAGTTTATGAAATTGGGAGAACTTTCATTATTCACATTGTCAGTTTCAGGTCCCCAGGCCATTACTAAGTTGTTAAAATTTCATACAAAACTCCCTAATTTTGTTTTTAGCCATTTTGTGTTGGGAGACCCTTTGGGAGATTGTCAAGTGTGCATAAAAGATGTGCTGTCTTTGGCTGGGTGATGATGTAGCACCCGTGGTGCGGAGGTCACTGCATTCTATCATATCCACTAAGATGCACCGGAGATTGTGGGATAGGCCTCGGGAATTTTTGTTCCTGAGATATAGGTGCTTTTGATAAATGTAGTCCTTTTACAAAGACCAAATTTCCAAACTACAAAATATGTAATATACTATATTATTTAGAAATAAACAGCATTTGTCAGACAATCAATGACCATTACGACTTGAGGTTTTGAAGTCTTTTTTTCCTAAATATCAATAAGCTGTCTTACTGCAGCCAATATTGTGTACATAGCTTTAGGGCATTGCCAAGTATATACATGTAGGTGAGTAGTGTCGATGCATCCCTTGGTAATCCCGCCCCATGGGAATGCTATCATAATTCCCCTTTTTGCAACTTATGAAGCCCATTTTCACAGATACCCATCAAAAGGGATTTTGGATTCCTCAGATAAAGAAAATTTGAGTTTTCAAAATGAGAAATTTCGACAACCCATAAGCAAATGCCGTCATTAGATGCAGTGTACATCTACCTGCAGGTGCGATGCTGTAACTCCAGTTAATCTCTTTAGACGCTTATACAAAGGGTGCTATTAAATGTCATTTTCTCGGCTGTCTCCCACAGTGCCTACAGTGTAAGGCCGACTGTCAAGCGTACAGTAAAGGATGGAGGCACACAGGGCCATTACCACCTTCAGAAGCACTCATTTTTTTCCTGTCAAGATATTCATTCCCCTTGGAATATGAAAAAGCTATAATGGCACTTGATTATCATAAACAAGGGGGACAAAAGATATCAGTACGTTGCAATTGTGTTTTAGTATTTATCACTTTAGAATTGACTCTAAGTAGCCAATGGTTTTCATAGGGTAAAAATTAGCTGTAGCTATTGACTTGAATTTCAAATGTTTAGTGTCTATTGTATTCATCAATTAGATGAAAAGATAGGCTTGAATGAGGAACATATCAGCTATAATCAACTTTGATGAAATTGTAGAGAACAAGAAGAGGCATTGTGTCTAATAGTTTCTACCACAATGATTACAGTATCTTTTAGCATACCTGGGAGTATGGAGTGAACTGTTGTGATTCCTTCATGAAAACTGCACATCAAGATAGGAACTGACATGTCTGGGAAATGGTTACAAATATTGCCCATGCAAGACTACAGATTCACGACATCAATGTTTCAGGCACTTTTTTAGAGACTGAACAATAAGTCAGTCTATTTTCCCCAAGGGTAAAAAAAAGCCCGGCTATATCTGTACGCAAAATACAAAGAAGACTACAGTAGACCTGTACTGTGTCGTGTCCTGGCTAGTGTTGTCATCCCCATTGTTTGACTTTATCCCATGGGATTCTAGATATGAGGACATGTCTGTGTCCTGATCCTCTCCTCTAACAACATTACACTCAGGACATATTATCTCCAGGAAAAATACAGATTTCCTATGATTGATAAACCTACTGTGGACAAGACAAATGTCATAACTTATAGGCAGTATGATTCTCTAAAAAGGACACACTGACAAGAACATCCTTGGTAAGGATATAACAGTAGACTTTTCTGAAAAGCAGTGACACAATTATCAAAAGCAGTTACAATGTAGGATACCTAGTACAGACCAGTCTACCTCAGGGAAAGGCAGATATAGAACAGAACACTGTACCTTGAGTCAGTAGTGATGGTATTTATCACACGTTTCCCTCAGATGCCAGAGCACAAGCAAACTTTCACAGCACGCCCCAGACGGTACCATACGCGGCCGAACGGTCGGCGGGGAAACTGAAGAGTCCTGCTGCATTAGTGAACACGGGATGTTCCCCGAGGACATAGTTCATAATCGTGCATGCTAGGATGCCCATATGACCCCAATGGGCCATCTCATGACATAAATTTTCCTCATGAATAGGTGGGGGAAGGGCAAAAAGATCCCCTCCATGCTGGGTGCAATCAAACCGCAATCTCGACCCCAAAATGTATAGATATGTTTTATATACCTCAAACCTTACCCGAAATGCAAAAGTTGAGTCAAGAGCCCACCCATCCTACCTCCATTCAACTGGATGCGTAACTTTGACAGGGTTGTTGTTGACTGATACAGGAGTTAGTGGTTGGTGCCATTATAGGCTGGGTCATGGCTATTTGGTTGAGTCGCAGCGCCTGTGAAGCCTCCGTGTCGCGACAACAATACAAAAGGTTTCCAAATGAACTACCCGACCTTGACTTGTAACCCTGGTGGCTTGTTTCTGCCAGATAGATGACTTGCATTATGATAGAACGGGGAAATTACAGACTGGATGGGTGTCATGAGATGAATGAAAGGGAAACTTTCCCCAGTTTGAAGTTGGGAAATTTAACTTTCACAGCAGGCCAAGTGGAGCCTCCAAGTCTCTCGTAAGGTGGGGGGTTTGACCTTGTATTATGACCTCTGTATCTTCATGGAGGAAATGCATAGATTAAATTAGGTGTGAAGTGATCTTGTCTAAAAAGATGTATCACACCATAGTGACCATACTCTCTATGTACAATGTATGCATTAGCTACATGATAACTCCCAGTAATATAGAGAAGAATCACAGGGAAGGGTATCATTTCTTTTCCTGAAACATGAAAAACAAGATAAAGAAGGCTAAAAAGAATTAAACTGTTCTCCAACTAAAAGAATATACTCACTGGAATTTTTTACTGATTCTCCAGTCTTCCTCGGCCTTCTGACCCAACCGATCTATTTGGACACGTCAGTTTTATTCAAGATCAAAAATATGCCGCTAATTGAGTACATCATACACAAAACTATCATTGGGCTATACTTAGTTAAGATCTGTATGAATAGAGTCAATATCACATCCTGGTATTGAGATGCTATCTGGGATTTTCGGCCGAGATCAAATAGAGTATGATATGAGTAGATGTGCCGGTGTTGTTGATCTTTTCAAAGTCAGTGCAACTGAAACAGGTACAATTTTACTGAGCTCCAGAGAAATGCTTTGATCAAGACATTGCAGTCAAGTCTTGCAAGTGAGAAACCAGTGATTTTCGATTCTCAGTCAGTCAGTCTTGTGCAAAAGCAAATCTATTGCAGTTACTTATTGTACAATGTAGAGTTTACTTTTGCATTGTATAGTAATGCAAAATTGCTCAATATATATAAATCCAGAGCAGAGAATTTCTATACATTTTTACTTTATTAAGCACTTCATGCTTTTTTCCAGTGCTCGTTAAACTTAGATGGATGTGAATAAAATGAATTATTGTACAAAGGTTGTACCGATGACACAAGGTCACACAGAACATCTGGACCCCAAACAACATTGGTGACAACTCAATCTTCAGCATACGGCTACTAGAAAAACAGAACTATCAAACATTCGAATAAAGAGACCGTAACTTACATGCACATGTAAGTCCTCACCTACTTTCCCATTGTATAGAAAGTCACTGTTTTAGTCATGAGGTCCATCTGTCCAGTGGAATAGCCATAAAACCCAATCCCGCACCATTTGCAGCTGACGCAGCCTGTCCTGCTCACATGGTGTGGATTAAATGTATGATGGGCAGATGGATGCACCTACTACATGTATATTACAACCCTAGAAGTGTCCCGCCTCCCTGACCCGCACTGTCACTGGTCTGACGGATCACCTAGACATAATAGCGGGGTGCGAGGGGACAGTGGCTGGGTGTGAGGTAATGATGGGGTAATACAGATTCAATTGAGTGTAACATCAGTGTCTTGTCGCCCCTCCGAGTGCTCGCATATAATTAGTGCTAGTAATGCACAGTTATACATTGTCAGTCATTTTTTCCACTCAATTGTGCACCATAACTGCTGTCCCTAACCAATACATGACTATATCTATAATCATAATGATGAAGTATAGAGCTTGTAGACAGTGAATGATATTGAGAATAAAAAGGTTGCAGTGCTTGTCATTGCAACAGTGTGGTCAGTGTGTCCACTGTTCAGAGACATATACAGGAATGGTTAGGGTACCACATATTAACATACCGGTGACATGGTAAATGATGATGTCCCTTGCAGGACTGATGGGGCATGAAATCAGCAGCTTTTCCTTTTACCCTTTGGTCCAAAATTACTTTACCCTGCAGTGATTTGCAGAGAACAGGTTATTCTTCCCCTAAAACTAAACTGTAGTTCTCACCCTCTTGTCCACCTTCTACAGGGATAACCAGGCTATAGGAATATCAGAATGATGATATTGGAGAAAAGAAGCTGAAATAATTTCTATGTAACCAGTGTCTGCCAACGAGCCACTACCCAAAATGTGAACAGTTAGCTTTGCAAAAGTTTGCAGAAATGAAGTAGCAACAATCTATAGGAAAGGAATTGAAATGTAGTTTCAGTACCATCACATTCATTTTAGGTCGTCGTACAATTTTGATGCCATAGAATTTTCAAGCAGGTTATGATAGAACCAATCATCAACAAGGATCTAAGACATCCTCTTCTGATTGAATCTGAAATTAGACATGCATGTCTATCCCAAGAATGCCCTCAGTTTGTGATCGTACGACGATTGCAGGATGTACAAAACACATGTATGTGACTAGGCCCTTAGTGATACAAGTATTACCTATCATCAAGGAGAACACAGAAATCAGACGGTCATACATGTACCTTTGTGTGCATGTGAAGACTTTGGTTTCCGAGATTAGGCCTTTTAACTGTAACATCTAGAGAGGTAAGTTACTCCCGTAGGCAGTGTTGCCTGAAAAGTTATAACCCATCTGTAGCCCTATTGTAAGCTGGATGGGTGATTATGAAAATTAGGCTTGGTCTTTGCTCACAAACAACTGTGTGTTTAATCTGCTTGGTATGCCAAATGGGACTTAATAACCCTGTTCTAATTCCTGACTTGTACAGATCCAGCGAGGCATGTCATCACTGCATTTTGCAAAACTCTTTCCCCTGTAATTATCCTGCTGCCCCAGACTGCACCCTGTCCCTCCCAAACAGACAGCTCTACATGCAGTGTGACCACAGCAGAGAACTAATCACAAGGTTCGCACTGATCAGTTTCACTCATGGCATGGCAGCTTTTGTCCCAAGGCCTCATTTCGTGTGCCCGATACTTTTTCTTACTTTTGTGCAAATAGACACTGCTATGGGTTGTTGCTTTGATGTGGGAAATTTGGAAACTGAATAATTACTTGAACCTGGCAAGGTCATTTAAGCAGTAGTGTTACGGTAGAGTTTCAGCCATGAGACAAATCGCTCATCCGTGCTTACTGTGACAGTATCCTACATTGTTCCATCCCTGGAATTTGCTGGATACAAAAGAACGCAAGGCACAAAATATGTCATGAAAAAAACATAAAATTAAACAAAGTTAAATTACTTTTTTTTGCTACAGATCACTTTAAAGTAAGCTATACAGTGCAACCCTTTACATGGGGGAAAATTATGACTGAGAAAAGTAAAGTGAGAGCATGTTCTTCCAAAAATAGCTGCATCTAAGTAAGAGTAAACCTGAAACTGTCTTCTGATGATATTAGAACTTCTGTAACTGTACACAAGACTAAATCAGAATCTAGGCAAGAGGTATGGTTTACTAATCATCAAGCCGACTCACTTTGCAGACTTGAAATGTACCCAGTTCCTCACAAGACGCTCTCAACATGTCAGCCACCAGCTTTGCTCATGGCCTGTTCTGACTTCTGTTCTCATGCACGCTGCTCTACCTTCGCCATGGCAACTGCACGACAGTTGGGGACGGCGGCTTGAACCGACTTGGAAATTCCATTCAGGGCCTGTGAGCACATGTTGCGGGCTTTCTATCCTTTCAAGCGAAAAGCAAACAGTGTAAAAGATTCATTTCCTTTCGGTCTGCGGGTCAACAAATGCAGCTAACAATTGATTCTGTGAACCTTCTCCCGCCCATCACTGCTGTTTACCGACTCGTCATCTTGACCCTCTCAGTACCCTTTAGTGGGGTGTTTCAGTGCTTATTCAGTGAGTAAGTGTACATCCTCCATTCCTGCCGTATGCGTCATCATTCAAAATGACTGTAAAAGCAGTTGGCGCATTTCATTCAGCCATGGCTGGTAAAAAAGAGCACCATGCCGAGAGCAAGTAAACCTAAGCAGCATATGGAACATCAACATATGGAACATTCCCAATCATTTTCAGCTTTTTCTTGATCAGCCATTTCAAATATAGATTGAAAACATGTCCTGACTGTTTTCTAAGATCACAATGAAATTCTGATGTTGAATCAAAAGAGGAAAATATACCTTCTGTGATGTACAAACATAAGTCCTCGCTTTCCCTTAAAGAACGGAACAAAGGCACTGCATGTGAAAGTCTCACTTTCCTGGAAACCACTCTTTCCTCAGCTGGTTTAATAGTTAGGTGAGATATCCATTTTTGGGGTGGAAATTAGTACGAATATATAAATTTTTCACTCTCTACAAATTCACTACACCATCTTATAAAAAATCAAGGTGATACCCTAAAAGTGCAGCCTCCTACCTGTCAGTGTAACCAGGAACCTTTGAATTGCGGGACTGTAAGGTACGTACAATCACGGGCGGCTCAGGTTTCCCCACATCAAGGGTTACCATGACGATGCAGCCGTCACCACCATGAAATCTCCTGTCAGCTCCCATCCGAGCGTAGGAATGCAAGCGGGGAGTGAACGTAACTGTCACATCGGCAACCCGGTTGGCAGTCCACGCACTACTGTGGATGCATTAATGGACAGTTGCCAGGAATTGCCTGTGACGTCTGGAACAGGGAAGAAGGCAGGAGAATCTCTCCCCACCCCTGGAGGTGAAAGAACAGATTCCGGCTCCCCGGAATTACAGCACTTAGCTCAGCCAGTGCCGGGTGTGCGAGGTGTAATTTTCCCCAGCGGAACAAATTTGTGCTTTGTGATGGAAATGACGAGGAGCGTTATCGATTCAAAGCACAAGCCAGCCTGCACGCTGGGAGACAATCCCGCATGTTTTTCCTCCACAGACTGTATAATGTTTCTTGCCAGGAGGATCACTGCCTGAGACAAGATTTGCAGCAACCATCAGTCAAGGAGATAGCGCATCTTCCCCGAGATTGAAGCTGAACAAGGAAACAAGCCCTTCCTATCTCTCCTTCATATATCATACATAATTTAACATCTTCAGTGAAACACTGAAGGAATGGCTCCACAGTAAAGTTTATTGCAATTTTTTTTCTATTTTCAGCCATGCATGTAAAAACCCACATCATAATGATTTTTTGTCGTGTCGTTCCAGGCCTGCAGATGAGCAAGATCTAAAAAGTTCATTGCATGGTTTTGCCTTGGATGGTGTTACAAGCTGTTAATTGCCTCGTATACTTGAGTCTCTGCTATTATTCAAAGACAGTCACATGGAACGGCAGATTTTATGTTGATCCTATCCTTACGCTCCCACAAAAAAAATGTATATGGGTCACAGTGCTGCGCGAGCCAGTCACCCCGCTCCGAGTGTTTGCTCCTGCTGCCCTTGATTTAAAGTGGTCAGTCATCATTTCTGCCTGACCGCCTTATGAAATGGGCTTCCCACTGATGTCCAAGCTGGCCACTGGCACATGCTTCATTTACCTGCATCGTCCGCAGTTCTTGTCTAATTTTGGAGACGATAATTTGTATTCTTGAGTCGTAAAAACAGCAGCAATAATAAATCACTGGATTGCTTCCTTTCCTCTTCGATATCCCTTTTAAGTACTTTTCCCACAGGACAATGAGGAAAACTGCTCGCATGCACCCTGCAGCTGGATAGACGGATCTACTTTTCTTCATGTGGACCAAAGCCTCTGATTGATATACAGCCAGGATTCCATCTATTATTATTTTTCCTGCACAAAAATTAACCTTTTATCTGTGTAGACTTATTTTTGTGCAGGTACATTTGTAAAGCCGTTATCCTACTCGGAGGGGAAGCATAATACTTTTTCAAATACCTAGTGGTGCAATGCGCTACGTCTACAGCGCACATTTTGGCCAAGCACACTGGGTCACCCCTACTCTTCTTGATAAGTGTAACAGTGTTGGATTCTTTTACATGCTGAGGTTTGATGCTTATGGCTAACGCCTAAATGTCCCTCATGCCAGCTTTACATCCCCCTCCTAAAGGATGATACGACTCTTTACCAGTGTGTCCAGACCCGGGCATGAACTGGGGTCATAGGCTCCACGGAATTTGAGCCAGATGTGGTGAGTGGCAGAGTGCACAGACCTCTACACCACGGGACACGACAACCAACACAGAGTTGATGCATGGATGGATTTACATCAGGGAATGGTGGTCCATTGTAACTAAAGCTGCCTCACTTTCCTTCATTTGATGGTGAGATGGAAAAGTTACAATATCCAGCTGGGAAAGAAACAAGAACGCTCTCCACTAACTGTGTTGCCTACTGGGCAGTTGATTAGTTTTGGAGACAAACATCTTTCCAAAATCCCTCATGAACATCATTTTCCTCCCAGCAGACTGTGCCCTATCCAAGGTCTGCCCAGTGGGGATCTATGCTCATTACATTGTAGCTGGACAGTAAGATAGCCAGATCAAGCACAGTCTAACCTCAGGATAGACTGTTTTGTATGCTACGCTACCATTCCAATTCTTCTTGCACTGTAACAACAAGGCATTGTCGGCCTGCACTGTAGCTGCTTAAAATCAATACTGTTTCACATTCACATTTGGCCACCCAATGATGTGTAAGGGCTTTGGTTAGATCAATAGCCCAGGGTATGAGCTCTTGTCATAATTATGTACTATCTAGGCCTGAATACTCATCAAACTCAGCTTTGTAGTCGCTTGTGCTATTAGGAATTACCACACTGGTAGTTTTAAGCGTGGCCTAGATTGAGTCAATGGCTGCGTATGAATTGTCATCAATGTCTATTGAGTTTGGGGGTAACCCTTCATACAACCAGTGACCCATCAATCATGGAAAATCAAGCTTCAAAATGCAATAATCCCAGACCGTGTGGCCTGAAGTAGTTCTGAGCCCATCTCCATCCATCTACTGATTATTGCCCCGATGTCAGAAACTCGATACAAAATTACCTGGCGCCGCTGTGTTCTTCCCGGCCGAACCAATCAATGAATGAGTTTTCGAGAGATACTTATTCAGCGAAGATGGTCCCCAAACTCAGTCAATAGCCATTTTCTCCCCAGATAACAAGGTATACAAGTTATTCAAAGCATTTTATTCCATTTCAGTTAGGTTTATAGGAAAACCTACTGTCAGTGATCAATATTCAACCTGAAGGGATGTCTCCAGGCATTGTCTCTTGGTAATCAGGAAAAGGCCTTTGAGACAGATATGTACTTATCAGAAGATGCACAGATAGTTACTATGTATTCAGTGGTTATGGAAAAGCACAGTCGTGACTGTAGATGATAGAGTTGCACAGGATTTTGGCACTGCTGCCGGCTTGTTTGTATTCTGCCCATTGTGGACAAGGTCGTTAAAGGACTACCCCTACCTGCAGTACAAAAGGCTACTTTTTAGTATGGCTGGTCACACACTGGCGAAGGTCAAACTGTCACCGAAAATGACCTAGCGTTTACACAGCTGGAGTTGTTCCAAAGGAAAATGAAAGTTTAGAGGTCATGTTTGTTGCCGTGGTAATGAGTCGTGGCGGAATTATCGCAGCAGGGAGTCTTCCTTGCCAGGAGAAGATTGGAGGAAAACTACCGGTGTGAGATGAAAACTTTCAGTCTGTCAGAAAGGACAAATTCTTAATTAGAACGTCTGTGCTTGTTTGCTTTTCCGAAATTGTTGGTAGCTAGAATTGTGTGTATTTGGTAAATTATGGTAGAAACTAGCGGTGTGAAATGAAATCTTTCGATCTGTCAGAAAAAAGAATTCTTAAGTAGAATTGTTTGCTTTTCTAAAATTGTTGGTATCTAGAAGACAGTACATGATTTTGGAAATGGTAGCAATCACCACAGAGTTTGCATGGGCTGGTAACATCAATTCAGTAACCCCAGTCACGCCGGCAGACCCATAACAAAATCTACCTATTCCACCAGCATTGAAAGGCAAATTCAGGGGCATTGGGCTGAAATGAAGCTGAAGGTGCTCGGAGTTCTCCCAGCAGATTGGATGCCTTCTGCTGGGATTTCCATCAGATCTGCCGCTTGACTTTGTTACAGCACGTCAAAAAGCAATCAGGGGGGGCTACATGCATGCTACCTCTTACTACTCTAAATCATGCAAGAAGTTGTAAATCTTTCAATATCAATACTTGATTTTTACTTTCTTTATCATTCCAATAATTACTTTCAATATCAACCTAGCATCCAGCCAATATTAGTTAATTGATTTTGTATTCAGATGTATAAAACCTAGGTTTAGGACACTTTCATACTTCGCAATATGGTATCTGTAAAGGTTTATTACTCTATTTACGAGATGTTGTAAAAGAAGAATCATACAAGCTGTCTACTATTGAACTGACGGTAGGTTTAAATGATAGTTATGGTAAATCAATTAGGAAAGATGCATCCAATACATGTCAAGGTAGTAGACTCACTCTCTGCTTTTGAATTTTTCATCATGTTCTCCAGACTGAGTGATGTACTATATTATAATATATATTAGATTCTGTTGTTTTTATATGACTGCAAAGCAGGTTTGAAAAGCTGACTTTGTTTACAATGAACTTTCAAATTTCGTACACTTTTTTCATGATTATCGAATATTGAACTATATGGACAGGTTGTAAACACAGCTGGGATCCATATTACTTTCCATTAAGGACTTCCATTATGAAGCTTTTCTAACTGTGATATTGAATCTTTGAAATGTGTTCACTTTCAATTTTGAGGATCAATTCAATAGCAAAACATTTTACGATCTCATCTTTGATGCGCCAACATCCATGAAATTGAGTGAAGTTTTCTGCACTTATCAACGGCCACCTTGCACATACTTAAGATCAGATTTCTACAAGACACTTTTAAAGCAGTAATTGAAAGCTCCTTCTGCTGTCGCTCATCATAAACGCAATTATTTCGAGGTGGAATGATTCTCGTAAATCCTTTGATCTCTCATCTTTCATTTGGTCCATTTTCCACTGAGCATGAAACATCTTGATTTGCACAGGGAACGCTTCCAGCCTTTTAACCCGCCGTAAGATTCCTGGCGGAATTTCTAAGTGCAGCTCGTTCACAGACGCTGACAGAAAGGTTCCTCTCGCTCTATTGTCCTCCGGATGCTTAATCTTTTTATGTGTGGTTGAATTAATACATCCTACCCTGCGAAGTATAAAATTACATTAATAGTGGCGGGATTCGCCGGGATTGCCCCCCTCCCACTCCATGACAAATGGGTCCTTGAGCGAATAGGGTGAGGTCTCTAATTACATTTTTCGTCTCCACTCTAATCAAGTTTGTGGCCATTATCAGCATAAATACAGGATGAAACTTAATTTTCACCGATGTTAACTCAATTTGTATGTCAGTACCTGGTGGAGATGTTTGTAAAATATGTCATGGCACCGTATGGATGCTTATAAGCCACAATTGTAATCCTGTGCCTCAACTTTAGATAACCCTACCGCAAGGAATTTGTGCTCCCTTAAGAATGTATTTTAGTTCTTGATATATCCTTGTGCAGGTTCCTTTTGAAATAGCATTAATGGCATCACGCCCAGAAGGAAGTGTCTAGTAGCCTGAAGTGCATTATGACATTAAAAAGTAATGCGCACTTAAACTACAGCACACTGTGTTCCAGCTAATAAGGTAATATGTCATCAGAGTAATGATAAAATATGCATGTTTTTATATGACATAAAACACAGCCTGCGAATTGCTGGGAGAAGTTTCCTCTACAAATCACCACTTCATTCCAAAGATTATGTTTCCATCAGTGCCCAGGTATTTGTAATATTTCTTTATTAAACCTGTCACAAAGGAAGCTGCACATTGTCCCAGATGATTTACCCAGGTGGTGTATGAACACTACGTATTTAACTTCTCTTATTAGTCGTGATAGAAAAATGATATTCAAAATACAATGCATGTCATCTGTATTAATGTCGTGATTCGCTAGTGTAATATTTTTGCCTGGCTATAGTGTTAAAAGTTCATGTATCCAAACCCATGGTACGTAACTGCAATGAGAGACTGAGTGATATAGTGTAGCCTCAAAATCCTCTGCAAATATATTTGGTAAGGGAGCAAGTAATCAAAGCTAAAGACTCAGTCAACGCCACTGTAGTCAATATCATGAGTCTTGTGACGTATCTATAGGCAGGCAGCCTAAATATTACACGTGGAGACTAATAGGGAGCTTCTGGGGTCTGATTCAAAGTCCAACCACGAAGGGTGGTAAGGGATGTGTGAAAATGATGGCTGGGATCACATTTTGGGGAGTAGGTCAACGTTTTTGCAACAATTTTTTCCTACAATTGTGATATGTATTCCTCAACTTCTTCGTGCAGATTGTTTTTTTTACCAAATTAGTTCTCACCAGTCCAAAACATCCACCGCCCCACACTTTAGCACGGTAAATCTTGAAATATTTGCGGCGGTCTTTTTTCACATTGATCTATTGCTGCCGAAACCACTAAAATGTGCTTTCTGGTTGCACTGAATTATGAAGAGTATTTCAACCACAAACTTCAAACACCGCAAAAACATCAGATACTGTTTTCCCTCCTACTGCGAAATAAATCCTCTGCAAAGGTAAACACGTTAACAGTATATCCTCCCTTTTCTATCCCTAAGCTGCATTGCTAAGTGTACAGTCTCGCTACTTTGTTGATGTATGATGCAGTAGACATGAAAGAGTGCAGAAGACAGGAGACAGACACCCACAGACGGCACAACTTATCAATAGTGCCGTGTGAGGTACACCAATAATCTGCTACATGCCCTGGGAGCGTGTCGGAAGCAGCTTGTAGGATATCCGACTTATAAGTGATACGAGGGAGGCATGGGTAATGACATGTATCACTGCCTTATGATATTTGTATTGGAGCCTAGCCAAAGTCGACTGTGTTTTTGTCATGTGATAAGCAACATTGACTTTGTCAATGTCAGAGATCTAATGCTTGCTGTTCATTTAATGGCAAGGTTCACAATATTAGACTTTGTTTAACTGGTTCAGTATAACCAAGGTTGTGACTTGTCTCCAGCTTTACATATTTTTCTGTCCCAATCATGGTTCGGTAGCCCATGTTCTTAATATCCGTTGTTAAGTCTGCCACTTTGAGCTTGCAAAAATGCAGTTTTATCCATTTCACGTCATGAAGTTCGTCTTTTTTTTTGACAGAAGAGGTGAAATTTTTTCCCGTCCCAACAAGCAAATTCCCGTCCCAGGACGGCGGGACGGGTCCTGGAGACAGCCCTGAGTCACATGTTATTGAGCAATTGTTTGGCTGATTTGTTTCATGCACACTGTCAGTCCTGTGTTGGAGGCTATCAGATCAGGAAATTAGCCAATAAAAGGTGTTGTAATGACACTGAATGGCACACCTGAGCTCTTCATGACCATGTATCCAAATGTTGCTATAATTGGGTCGGATGTTTCTAAATGAGATGAATCCACAGAGGATCTTCTCAAGAATGGTCATGATAAAACAATCATCGTTATGATGGCAGCTCTTCTTCTCGACTGTATCTATGGAATCCATATGCTTGTTGTTTCTGAAGGAAGTGCTTTGTGCAGCCCTATTTACTAAAATCTGAAGAGAGTCTGGCTAATTATTTGGAAAGTTGTTCCAATGTGCTCATAACAATGTACCACAATCATGTACAACAGGGCTCGAAATACTGGGTACATATTCATGCACTTGTGTACCCAAAGTCGGAGCTATAAATGTGTACGGTTTGGTATGTACATCTTGCACAATAGTTTAAAGTTGTATATGTTTGACATTTTTAAGAGTCAGAAATAATGATAAAACTTTGTTTTATTGCTTGAACATTAAAGATTTTGTTGAGTTCTGAAGGGGAGCAGTAAGGTTAGTAATTAAGTTTTTCTACTCTATTGTGTTGTGCACCCAACATTTTTCTGCGCATCTAAGTTTTTAGGCTTGGTGTACCAGTGCACATAGCCCTCAAACTGAATTTCGAGCCCTGTATATAATAAAGTCCCCCAGCAAGCATGTAGCAGGGATCCCCATCCATGAATAATGCAGCAGGCAGTAATCAGGGGAGGGCGAACAGCACCAGACAGCGCCGGCCATGACGGCATGATAGATGGACGACATCAACACTGAAATTGTTCCATTTTGATGATATTTTAGTCGACATTTAATATTCAATATGGGGACATAACACTTCCTTCTGGGGGCACAGTGCACCATTTTTTGTGATGTGGAGGGTGACCATGTGTGGTATGAAGAATTGTGATTGTCACCACACGATTAAATGACAAGCCTATTACTTTCTAGCAGTTGTGAAGTTCACCTGACTCCATAGTATAGTGTAAAATGAGCACTTTATACATGTAGGATGGTGCCAAAATTGAAGAATTAGAAATCATCTGATGATACTTGTTCAGAAAAAGATAAAATACTAAAACTGTGGTACAAACATGTTAGTGTCTAAGAATTGGTCCAGAAAACCCTGGGAAGGGGAGCAATTCAAGAATACCTCCCCTAACAAGTATTTAAAATTTGTAATTATTGTTTTAATAAAAAGATGTGTGTTTTATGAAATGGTCAAATCTAGACCCCCTCCCACCCACATGCCTACATTTGTGACTTATTATGTACTAGTACCTGCATGACATTGTGTATGTGCAATAACCTACCATTGATTTCCAGGCAGTTTTCAGGTCAGTAGGCTTCAGTAGCTGTACAATGTATGTATGGACTGTTCTTGACAAAACCAAGGCGGCAAGATGGCAAGCAAGAAATTAAAATAGGCCCCAAGTGTATGGGTGTTTTTGCCATCCCAAACAACAAATTTGTGCAAATGAATGTTAGATAGAAAATTCAATGCAATTCTAAAACTGGCATCTCACCCCTAAATTGTTGTTTTCCTAGAGTAGTCCTAACGTCACATCTCATTTGCCATGACTTGGGGGGGGGGGGGGGGGGCGTGTCACATATTATGCTGATAGCAACCTTAAGAAGCATTGTAGGCCCAGGCCAATGTCTTCATCTTACATAAATACACATGTACCTTTAGAGTTCAGTCTGCATGTGTCCAAAATACGACATGATTGCACAATGTACTTTTGGAGTTTATACCCAGCCTGTAATTTGATAAGCAAAACAGTAATCTACAGCAAGATGTATCATACCCATACAAACATACGCTATTTGTATACACGCAATATCTAGACTGTAATACCCAAAATAAGATCCTACATTGTAACTTCATCCCCTCTTTGGCTGCTGCGTGCTATTCCCAGCCTTTTCCTTAAGTGAAAAAGCTCCATTTATCTGAGATATTCGTACCTGGCATGGGCCATTTGCTACTATGTATTACCAAATGATCCATGAGCATGAGAAGGTAACAAATGCAGCAATGCAATGGTCTGTGCCATCTTCAGTAAGGTGAGAGGACATGCTGCAGAAGATGCTAGTTATTCGGTAGTAGGAACATGAAACACAATGTACTGATATATATGGCACTAATATATACGGTAAGGTCTTAGAGGCTTTCAAATATTGTAACTTGGAGGCTGCGTGGCATGTCAACTGTAAGTGTAAGACTTGCTACATTGTCGTGGATAAATCCTTTGAATTTTCATAAGCACAGAAAGTCAATGGCTTTTGCAAATGGTACTTGACTATAAAAATCATCTGCCTAGAAATTATCAGAAGTACACATATAGTATGCCTGTACCTCTGGGATTACTTATGTTGCATTTGTAAATATCTTTAAATTTACCGTTGTTTATGAATGTGGACAGATGGACTTTGGAACCTGGCAGAATTATGAGGGTTACGTTACTGGTTTGCCATTTTGCTAGTTCAGCTGAAGCTCTGATTTTATAGTCCTGGCTAACAAAATGCTGATGGTGATAATTTGCTGCTTTCCCTGTATCATATACATTGTAATTTACAGTTATGTTCATGGCCGATATATATGAA
Source organism: Branchiostoma lanceolatum (assembly GCA_035149815.1). Classification (NCBI taxonomy): domain Eukaryota; kingdom Metazoa; phylum Chordata; class Leptocardii; order Amphioxiformes; family Branchiostomatidae; genus Branchiostoma; species Branchiostoma lanceolatum. Next base: position 7,583,323 of record CM068872.1, on the reverse strand, counting down.
TTATAAATATTGGTGTTAACAGTTTAGATATATGGTAGAAATATTGGAAAAGCGGTTCCTTTGGCTGGCCTGTGCCATTGATTCCATAATTCCATGGTCCAAGCTCATGACCATTAATTGTGTTTCATAGCTGAGATATTGGGCTGTTGTATCTTCATTTCAGCACCAGGGAAAACAGATCGCTGTGCAATATTAGCTCTACAGGAATGGGGTTCAAGGGAATCATTTCACAAGGATTTATGAAGATCCAGTCAGAACTGTCCACTCTGCCTTTTTCCACATCAGCCTGACAGTGATATAGGGCCAGAATATTTCACCTGATAAAAGTCCAATCCCATTGATAGCATATAGCTATGGACCTGCAAAATATTATTGAAAGGGCAGCTTTATTACTAGAGGTAGCCAGATAAAATCATTCATTTTCAATATGTGTGCAGGGCGGATGATATATTTGCTTGCAATTCTGTTCTTAACTTATCTCGGTTGGTGCTGCACCCATGTAATATCATCAATGGTGTGTTTGAGGAGGTGCATCAAGCACGTAAAGGGGAAGGGCTAGCAACAGGAAACTTGCTGACCTATGTGCCACTAAGCACTACAAGGTGAACAACAATAACAGCAAATGCCAGTACATTTATGTGTCCTATGAGATAGAGAACCTGAACTTCTACCCCGAAGTATGAGTTAATTGACAGTATTTCCCAGGGTCAGTAATAAAGGGAAGGATGCAACAAAATATAATGTATAGAGGGACTGTTTAGTGTACTAACAGCAAAGTGAACATTGAATGGCTGCAATATGGGTTGATGAGCTGTTATATCCACCTGACCCTGAGATACTGACAGCTTTGCTACCATACAATGTATAATTTATTCAGGGCTTGTCAGGAAAACATCACATTTACAGGCCAGGGATATTGTGCTATATGGAGTAATAAAGGAATCGGGAACAATCAGCAGTAGAGGTAGAGAGCCTTCGTAATGTTCCCCAAAGTCCAATGAAATATATAGAGGATACTAAGACAAGAAAGCCTATACATGTAGCAAAGTGAGCGGGGCTTGAGAGGTATGCGCTGTATTATTACATGATAAAACATTGAACCCTACATGTATTATTCTGCAGCTTTTCTGGGACGTGTCCATGCAGAAACAATTACATTGTATTAGCAGTTATTACTCCCATTTTATTTTTGCAGCTTGCCCCAACAATACATCGACAAAGCATGACCATTCATCAGCCGGCGATTTCTGACATGTCATGTTCAATATGAAGGCTGCTACGTCAGCCACTTACCCCACATTGTGAGCCCCATTGTCCCTTCCCTGGGTTAAGTGTGAGGCAGCTGTCCAGAAGGGACACCATCAACACCACACAGCAGTCCGGCCTCATGCCATCAATCACATACAAACCCATTTCTACCCAATTTCTATCAAATAGTCAACCATAAACATGTAGCAATCCATTACGCTTTTTATTCAAAGTGCAACTGTTACACGGGGGACGCGGCGCTCGTGACGTGAAACTGACCCACGCTACAGTCGCCATTTCGGATTATTACAGCACGCTGTGCGTTACGACGTGACCTATAGTTCTACATTTGCTGGGATGATAGATAACTGATGTAATGGCTCAGTCTTTCCATCTGACAAGACACTGGCCATCTTAGCAATCCCTCAAATGCAGTTATAAAGTCATCCCTGACCCAGTAACAGTTTTTCCTAATTGACCTGTGTTCTAAGCATCTAGAAGTCATTACAGAGTGTTCAGGCCACCCACATAAATTATCCTGCCTTATTGGAAAGGTGCCCCCCTGCACAGAACAGACTTGGGGAATTCCTGCCAAGACATTTGAATGCAAAGATACTGTATAGTTTTCTGACATCATACAATGTCATGTACTTCCTTGTAATTACGTCCATATCCTGTATGTATCCAGTATGGCAGGCCTCGGTCCCCCGAAAGTGCGAAATGGAACGAAATGGAACGAAATGGAACGAAATGGAACGAAATGGAACGAAATGGAACGAAATGGAACGAAATGGAACGAAATGGAACGAAATGGAACGAAATGGAACGAACTAAAACATATGTAACATTATGAAATGTAATACCAGTAGATAGCGAAATATAAGGAACGTTGTAACATTCACAGTAGACGGGAACAGGAAGCAAATACATAATATAACGTGTGTTATTTCTTGAATCTATTTGGTAATATTAAATACAACGTTTTTGCCGCGTTTGTGTGGCTAGATTCTTCCCTGAAAATGGGAGAGCCGCGTGCAAAGCGCTCGGCCGCTCTTCCTTGATTTTGCCAACTATCTGCAAATGAACTGCTGCAAATAGCAGCGAAAACCAGCAAATGGAACTGAGTATCGAAGTAAGGACTAGATTATACATAAGTTGGTGGTAACATTGCATCTCGTAATTCACCAAGAGGGCATGAGGCAAGCGTAATTTCATTATTCATACAGCGTGTTTGCGTGTTGTGTGAACTGTGAAATACACATCCTGCTCGTTCACACCCTCCCCTTGTTTTGTCGTGAACAAGTAAGCAGAAATGTCTCCAGAGGTAGTTCTCAGTCCACGTCCGTGGTTGAATGGAGTGTGAAATTTTACATTGGTGACGCAGCGCAGAGCTTCATTTGCATATCATAAGCGGAGGGGTCCATTCTCCGACAGCCGACCAGCCGAACAATTGGTTGTATAGAAATCGTTGTTGCGGAGATATGCATATGATACGTACTAGTTATGGACTAAAACCGTATGTAAATAAAACTTGGAAGTCGGAGTTTGATTCAACCTGTCGGTAGCACACCCACGTGCACAGTTCCGATGCGCTGGCAACATTGGCGGTCATTTGCATGCGGGGCTCCATTTGCAACACGCAAACACACTTTATAAATAAAAAAATTACGCTTGCCTCATGCCCTCTTGTTGAATTATGAGATGCAATGTTACCACCAACTTCTGTATAATCTAGTCCTTACTTTGATACTCAGTTCCGTTTACTTGTTTTCCCTGCTATTTTCAGCAGTTCATTTGCAGATCGTTGGTAAACACAAAGGAAGAGCGGTGGATCTCTTTGCACGCGGCGCTCCCATTTTCAGGGAAGAATCTAGCCACACAAACGCGGCAAAAACGTTGTATTTAATATCATCAAACAGATTCAAGAAATAAAACACGTTATATTATGTATTTGCTTCCTGTTCCCGTCTACTGTGAATGTTACAACGTTCCTTATATTTCGCTATCTACTGGTATTACATTTCAAAATGTAACACATGTTTTAGTTCGTTCCATTTCGTTCCATTTCGTTCCATTTCGTTCCATTTCGTTCCATTTTGTTCCATTTCGTTCCATTTCGTTCCATTTCGTTCCATTTCGTTCCATTTCGCACTTTCGGGGGACCCGCAGGCCTGGACATAAGATTCCTATAAAATTGAGAACTTTGAGAAAATTATGACTTTGCTTGCCAAGATTTGCAGGTGTTAGAACTAAATGATATTTAATAAGCAATAAAGGTACCGTGCCAGCAGTAAATCTATCATTCAGGACTGGTCACATGTGTTCAACTTGACTCACTAAGTGATTCCTGGCATGTGCTTAGAATTTACCTCGCTCAGCACCACTGATCTGTAGTATCAAGATTTCATTTTCAAATGGATGCTTTTGTAAAATATAGTAAGTATGTTGAACCTTAAGTTTCTACTTAATATGTCCTGTTATTTCCAGATATACTTTGTCATATTTTTTATGATTATTGGTAATCTACTGGACAGGTTCAAATGAACCAGTTTGAAAAAAAACTTAAACTCAAATTACTGCTTTCAGAGACCCATTCACTGTCATGATTTCATTTAGTCATAGATATCATGCAAGCAAAAACATGAGGCCTAAATTACTAAGAGATACTGGTAAGAAACTAAAGAGATTCATTATGATTATATTTAAAAATGGCAACAATATCATGTTGATGCTGAATAATCTGTAACTAAATAATATGTGGGCACAAGTCATGATGTACATGTATGCTGCCCCAAAACAAAAAGCTTTGTTGTAGTTCATATACATTGTCTTCCTCATATATGGTATATCATCATCACACCCTCCAACATACTTGTGATAACTGTTGTCATAAGCAATTGACAGAGTCAAAAAGATTGAATCATTATTTCCCCTAGTGCCTTCGATGATGATATTCATGAGCCTCTGCCTTCTTGTTTAAGACTGTAATCAAATCCCAACTAGCGAGCAGCGAGGGGAAAAATACCATCACATTGTAAAATCAATCATTCACAGCGCGTTAACCCCTGCCATTGTTCAGTCCAGGGTATTGTTAGAACATGGGGGTACGGACTAGATCTGGCACTGCATCATTCTGCCGTTCTCCTTTGCAACTCATTTAGGCAAGCTTAACAGCACCCTTGGACGTAGACAATCTTAAACATGCCATTTCTATTCAGTGATATTTGGAAGTAAAGTGGCTTGGAAATTCCTTCACAGGAGATTTGCTTATCAACAAGGCTGGTGCCGGTGGAAGGGCTGCTTCCCCGGAGAGTCGGCCCATCCATCCCACAACTGTCAATACTAGATTTCCTGCAATCGCCTCACGATTAATGCACAATATTTCATGACTGTGTTCCACTCACCACATATATGCAATAGCGTTCCCCTCAAGGCAAAAATGTTTGTTTATCATGCAAAAGATGCAGATTCAGAACGCCTTTACAGCAGATATTTTAAGTAAGAATCATTTCACCAATCTTAACCCTATCTAGACCGGGCTTTTTTGAGACTTCTTGGACCGGGGGGGGGCTCTTTCGACCCCCCCGTCATAACTTCCGAACGGTATGCTCTATCATCACCAAATTTGCAGGGAGTGATGTTCACGTGAAGTTCTATAATTCCTGTAAGTTTGGTGACGTTATGACGCAATATGACGTAATTATGACGTCATCGATGTGATTTTATTGGCTAAATAGGGAATTCCCATAATATCTAGAAGTATTAGACAAAATAGTGCGTATTATGATTAAAAGGTATGCCAAGACATTTCACGTCAGTGGTGACTAACTTGACGTCAAAATGACGTCCAAGAATGACGTCATGTGTTGTTAGCGACCCCCTGGGATCCGCCATCTTGGATCGGCCATTTTGAAATTTTTCAAAATATATTTTTTTCATGTATGATCCCAAGTAACAATCAAAATGGACTAAAAACATTAATCTGAATGATTCTGGTTAAGAAATTTCCAGGTTGTGACGAATCTAAAGGCAAAAAAGCCTGTTTCTACCGAAAATAATGATTTTGTCCGCCATCTTGGATTTTGAGCGATGACGTCATCAAATTAGCATAATTTATGAATATTTAATCATGACAGTTACATTAAATCACATGTGATGTTATACATGTAGGAAACTAGTGTTGTTGAGCAAGAAAACATTGGAAACAACTATGTTTAAATCGAAATAAGCGAAATTTGCATAAAATGCCTCTTCAGAAACCCGTTGCCATGGCAACACGAAAAATGATAAACTTAAACTTTTATCATAATATTGTTGCCAACTAAATTTTAGGAAAAGTCACCAAGTTTGGTTGTCCTACCATACGTCGTTTGGCAGTTATACGATGTCAAAGTTGGCGCGGGCACTTTTAGCCCCCCCCCGGTCTAGATAGGGTTAAGAGATTCATGTTCCTCAAGTACAGTAATTTTGTGGTGCTTTTATTTTCAACCATTTCAGTGATCATATTCTCATCAAATTTTCATGGAGAAGCATACCTGTAAATACCCACCTCTTCATTGATCAGGCATTCCGTGGGAATACCATCATCCACAACAGTCTCTTAAAAATCAAACGTCCCAAAATCTCAGCCTCAGTTTCCTAAGCTGTAGCCAACCTGCTCAGACTGTCACACCATAGCGATCCGGCCTATCATCTTCACTTGTCGTAGGAAATGCTACATGGTCCCAGGTGATGATCCCTACACACCTTCCATACAAAACAGCTACAGGTCGAGGAATGCGCTCCCCGCCATCAAGCAGCTGCAGCTCCCCAGTTGTAGCAATCCTCGGTGTGTGGAGCCAAGGCCTGCTTCATCCCCACAGTGTAGCCAAAGCTGAGTAAGATAGGTGCTGTGAAACGCAGATGCCCTGCAGGTGGCTGCCGGTGCTGAGCAGGGATTGGTCGACGGAGCACAGCTTTCCCACAGAAATCATAGCCATCTCCCTGACTTACGGCTCTTCCAGGTACCAACCCTCCTCCCCTGCAGGTATTGGTGCTTGGCATCAGTAATGACGGGGAGAAACCCAATGTCACAATTCTATATTTTTTCAAAATAAACCACTAGCCTTTCTCAGATTGCATGCTGTACAAGCACGATGAAAAGGTACAAAATTATTTGTTAATTTCTTTTTACGCTGTGGAGGCCTGTTGATCACTTGGGAACCAATTCACAGATTCAGAGCTGTTTCGTCAGTTGTAGTCCCCCCCTCTGGATAGCTCGTTTGATTTGCAAATCAGAACTGAAGCAACAGTTGGATCTGGCTTGTCTCATAGTCATAGTCACAATAATTTCTCTGAGAGATCTCATTTTTATGGCAAACTGAGTCTTAAGATTTAATACACTAATTATTAGTACCACTGAAAACATGCATGCACAAAAAATTGGTTAAAAAAATTAAGACATCCTCAAATCAAGTAACCAACATCAAATTTACAAATCTGACGATGGCAGAATCTAGTCAGCAAATCAATGCAGACATTTTTTTGTTCTTCATAGTCATAATAATTTGTACACTTACTGGCAATTGTATCCCAGGAGTATCAGTGTTCATGTATCCCATTGCTTTGACAGTCACAGAGTGTAGTAATGAGCAACCGAGATAATTATTGTAAAAATTTCATGTCAGGAATAAATATTTATTGTGTGGAAGTTATCCCTCAGGATTAATGCTTGCTGCTGCATTTCAGTGCTCAGCATGAAATCCCTTTGTCCCTGCTGGAATTGGCTGGAAGGATGAAATGCCCGTATATCAAGCAATTTGAAGCAATCATGTCACACAATGGTACTATCTGCATAATGCCAGCTACCTCCAGACCCTGGGGGGACTAGCCCCATGGAGAGAGGTACAAATGTACATGCATGTACAGTATCCATTTGTACATGTTTTAGTAAAGGTGGACAGGGTAAAACCAGCAGGCTGTTTCCAAATATCTGTCATCAGGTTCTGTGCAGATTGTTAGAGAGAAGCACAGAAGGCAAATTCAGAAAAAAAGATATCGAAACCCGAAGTTCGGCTGCAGTACTGTGGACAGCCACCACTAGACCCATAATTGAAACTGACCTTCGTTTTCCCGACCCCTACCCACCTGCCAATGATCCATCCTCAACTTCTCGAGTTATGCTGTCTACACACACAGAAACACACACACACACACGTACATGTACACTGTACACACACAGCACCAAAAACATATCTCCTTTTGGCGGAGGTAAAAAAAACAGCGCTTAGAGCACAAACCTCCTCTGTGTAACAATGATTGTCCCTTATGCAAAGGCTTATTTTATTAACCACAAAAAATAAAAACAGTCAAAACTTGATATTTTACCTAGTTTGTCACTCGATAAACAGTAGGCTTGTGGAACGTATTAATCTCTCCCACCTTGATTGAGATGATCAAAAGAGTCATAAGTGTTGAATGATATCATACAACCTCGACATTGTAGTAGGGGTATTTTTTTTCATCCTGCAAAAACCTTCATTATGAGTCAAACTAAAAGCCAGGCTCGGCCATAAATTCTTTAGATACGATTTGACATGATGGTGTTTTTACTGTGAAAATGCATTAATTTTGTCCCAACAATTGTGTTGATACATCATATCTAGTTCCATTTTGAAGAAAATGACAGATTTGGGGCTGCTGTTGTGGCTTTCTTTGATACAGACATGACCTCTCTAACCTTATTAGAAAGCAAAGGTCAATATAGAGGGATGATTTACTCATGTTTTGTTATTATTGCATGCATACATGAAATACACCGGCATTAATCAGGCGTTATAGATAGGGTCAGGGCTTATAAGATTATGACAGGTCTATGTTTCTTTATTTTATGGGCATACTTACCTGTACATATACATAGTTACAAAAACAGGGCTTAAGGCCACAGAAAATAGATTTTGTGGATGACAGCATCTGCAGAGTACAAAGTTAATGTAAGAGGGCCAATAATTAAGGTGGGTACAAAAAAAACAAGGTGCTTGAATTTTAAAACATTGTGATTTGTTTTCAAGAAATCAGGCAAAAATCAATGCTGATGTTATCCTTAAAGTTTACATGCTGTTGTCTACTGACAATTTAGCAGTATCCCCAAGTATACTTTTGGATTGTACCTATAGTACTTAAAATGGCCAGACATCTTCTCTAGCCATATTTTAGTATATTTTGCTTATTTTGTTTTCCTTCCTCCCGTATTTTGCTTTTCCTGCATCATCACTCACAAATTTTGTCAGTTACATATTCCAATCATCTACTTGAATAGAATACTGTGAATAAAATGCAAGGTTTGAGACTTAATCTCCTTTCCTAGGGCAGGTACATGTACTGTATACTTAATGTCCATCTATCAGTTTCTGTTACACTGTCAACTGTGTAATGATATGAGATGACACCTTTTTATATGGATATTGTATAAAAGGTTTAATACCATCATTTAGTGAGAAATAAACTTTATTTCAATAAAACAATTATAGTGCCCATGTAAACTGAGATGTTTTACAGTGAGGGCCTTAATACATCTCAGAAAACTCTGATTATTGTAGATTTTCTAGGTCCTGTTTATGATGAAGCTGTGACCAAATGTCTGTCATAAAATCTTCCAATTTGATGGTTATCTTTAGTGCTCAATTACAAACCCTATGAGTGTCAAAAAGTTTTACAAAGACTTAATTGTGCATAAAGGACAGTTTCCTGACTTGTCCATGTAGAACATGGCTTGTCCTGGTCCCAAATAACCCTTGTGATGACCACCTGAGGCTCGGACCACACCTTCCAAGCCGCTGAAGCAAGAAATGAACACTTAAGATAGTAAGCCAGCAGCTGGCTGTGATGGTGACCACTTACAGCCAGGGCTGCCCCGGGCCACATGACCTATATAAACGCTGCAGGTAAAATGCTTTCAAGGCTGAAGAATGTGTCCCTTGCTGACACTTGTGACTCGGCCAAGATGATTTCAGGTGGATTCAGTAATAGAAAATCATAAATGCCACAGAATACTATTTCTAGCTGAACCTGATGTGGTCTCGAATCAATTTTGGATGAAAATTGAGTGCAATGTGCTGGAGGTTGTCAGATAGAGTACAGCCTTTAAAACCATTGTACCATTGTAAGTTAAGCCTATACTTTAGAGGTGGTAAATGTCCATTTTTCATGTTTTTATGGGAGGGTTTCTAAAGGGGTCCGTAGGGATTCAAGTCTTGAAAAGCAGTTATGAGTTTTGTACAGTAACTCTTGATAAGATTGTATAGGTAGGTAGGATATTTGTTGCATTCCAAACTTTCAAAGTAAATTATTCTATGGAGCAGCCAATGGAAGTGATGCAGCCTGAATATTGTTAAATATTCATTGTTATAAAATTGCCGGGAATAATTTTAAATGTGTGTAATTTCAACATTGAAATCTGCTTAGACTACATCTACATGACTGTATATAATTATAGTCATCAGGAATATACCCTTTTAGGGCCATCATATTAAAACTAGTAAATTAAACTAGAGCTATCGAAAAATCATGCCCATAGCTTGTTCAGATATCAAAACCAGAAGTTCTACTGCAGTGCCAAGGAAATTTGCCAGGGGACCCAAAACTAATCATTTCTTCATTAGGACAAGACATAACCACATACCAAATTTCATGACAATCCATCCATTGAAGCTTCTTGAGTTATGCTGTTTAACCACATACAAACGCTACCAAAATTATATTTTTGAAAGTAATAACATTGCATGTTTCCACTGATAAGCATACGTGATATTGAAAGATTTAGTGCTATATCCTTTAAACTGTTGAGAATGTCCAGATTTAGTTGCCAGAGAGAAAAATATGTTTGCTGTGACAGTCTCCTTAATCCTTGGAATGGAAGCCTCAGAATCATGCCTGAAGAAATTAGCTGCCTCTAAACTGCTTCCAAGGTAGCAGAATGTGTCCCTTGCCGGTGCTTAAGGGTGCATGGAAGACCATTTAGTGGCTGAGAATGCAGCTAAGTTCCTCCGTAGATTGATTGCTGTGATTGTGTTATCCCCATCAACCTAGATAATGGGACTTGACAAGATTTTCATTTATATCTAAGAGTAAGTCGGCTCATGAATCATTTTTCAATCAAACTAGGGATGAGCGGGGACTAGAAAAACAAAGTTAAGCAGCTTACGCTTATCTCATTATTTACACATTTCTCCTTCATTTTTCAAACCTGTTCTTCAAATATGATGACAGGTGTGTCAAAAATCATCTTCTTCCTGCTTTTTGCTCATCTATATGATATATAGTACAGCAATTTTTCTCCTTATTTTGCCTAAAAAAGTTACAAAACTCCTTTGATATAAGAATTCCTGCTGCGTTGAAGACATGGACATGGAAATGTAAATTCAGCAATTCACACTTGCAGTTCTCAGCCTAGAATAGGGAAAAAGGTCACGTATGGTATCATACATAATCTTGTAATAACGGCTTTGCTGAAGGATGCCTGTGTAATTCTACCAGACAATATTCATACGCACATGATTACAGCAGTAGTCCACATACATCACGCCATGCCTAGATTACGTATAATTATCGCACTTGTCACATCGAGATCAGCACAAATTCATGAGAATCCTTTGAAAAAGTGGGAAGTAATATATTCTGTTTGGTGAAGGCCATGGGGTTCCAGAGCAAAAGCTTTCAGCTAGAAGTACATTAAGACCTTTAGAAGGTCTCCTTTGGGAGCGACCATTTTCCAGGCACAAAGGGTCTACGGCAATGCCTCCAAGTAACTGCATTAGCCAAACCTCTATAGCCAAACTAATGTAGTGGAATTAGTGCCTATCCCCCACAGGTGATGGGAGAGGGCAGGGAGGCAACCTTCTTGCAGTAACGTGATTAAACATCGGATGGGCCAGAACTGCGAATATATGGGGAGAGCCACGCCTAGCAAATTAGTTGACACCTGTGATGCGACTTCAAGTTTCTTCGGGTACTTGAACAATCTGTCACACAAGACAGAGTGCTAAATTCTGACAACCAGTTGCTTACACTTTATGGTTTCATTCCTGCACACCTGTCAGGAAAAATTATGATTCTCCTTGAATTATAGTTTGATTAGCTATGAAGGTATAGGGGTAGCACTGCATGTGTAACCTCTTCTAAGTTATACTATAAATATCGCTGTGGGCGTTATTAACATGTTAGGTGCAGATTGCCATGTAGTTGTTATTACAGTGTTAGCAAGTTATTGTCCTCCCGAGGTAAACTTTAAGATATCAAAACAGAAAGTTTTACTGCAGTACCATATAAAGCCGCTAGGAGGACCATTATCAAACCAGACCTTCGTTTCCTCAACCACTTCCCATCTGCCAAATATCATAAGGATCCATACACAGCTTCTTGACCTACATGTATGATGTCCACAGACAAACACAAACAGTTGGCACCAAAATACAACCTTCTTGGCAAAGTATTAGAATTTTAAGACTGTAATCTGAGCTATAAATCTGCAACATCAAGAACTGTGCCTGAGAGTAAATGGTAAACCTATCAACTAGCTTTTCTCAAAGATGAAGTCTCATACCTTCTTGTTGCACAGTGAATCACATTAAGATTTACTCATCAAGATGCAGTTGCTCACTCTAAGAATGAGTGTGAGTAGATTCTCCACCAATATCTTAGATTTACTTATAAAAATAATAATATGCACGTTTCACAGCATGAAGAGAAATGCTGTAAGTTGTACTATACGAGATACTTTGCTATACTGCTTAAAACTTGATGATTTGGTTTACATCGCCGTCCACCATCATCTTCCTGAATATTCTGCCAATAAAACAGGATGAATGTCTCATCAACAATGCAAAGAGTTCTTACAGAATAAGCTCTGAAGCTGCGGATTTGCTTATTCATCACCCTTCGTGCGGCAACTGGTGCGTGCACGGAACAAGACACTATGTTCAGTCTTGATGAGAAAACTGTCAATCACAGGTTCTTAGTGCCTGGATGGTGAATGCTGGGGGCTTCCCTGGGGTGATGTGAGGATTGGGATTAGCATGAGTGGCATTTGAACTACTGTAAATCACTTTAATATAGCGGCAGGAAAATATAGCGGTTTGGGGAAAATGGAGTAGGTCACTGCACTTAATTTTAACGGTTTGAACAAAGATTGCTGTCTCAAATATTAGTGATCAAATATTAGCGATGATGAAATTTTAGCGGTTGACTAGTGACCGTTAAATCAGCTAAAATTAAGTTACAGCTAACAAATCAAGAATTACAGTACTTCTAAATGTTGAACAGCTTATAGGTGGACTACAATTCAGACTGGCCACTCGCTAAATACTGCAAAATTGTGTTTTGCTTAGACCTCCTTTCCACTAGACTGCAATAGTTGAACAACTGTCGAGTGACCAAAATTGCATTTGTGTCGCCCTCGACTTTAAATTTTTTAGAATACGATTCACAACTTAAAAGAATTATTTAAAAGACAACAAACAAGTCATACAAAATGTAAAAAGATTTGTTCTTTATTTATGAAATTCATTGACCAACCTGTCAAATCTTTGGTTGCTCTAGGGGAAAGGTAGTGTTAGGGAAGGTAACGATTACCTGCTATTCTTACCATGCTTTGCCAGCATGAGCAGACATATCATGCAGAGCTTACAAATTGCTGTGTATCTAGCTAATTTTGTTCCTACTTTGCTTCACTGCACTTCAATATTCTCAAATACTCAGTAATCCTTTTGGCTATCTATCTGTGAGGCTCTGCAATCAGTTTTCCTTACATGTACAGTTTGCTTTTACATTGAAGGTGAATGTGCAGTAAGAAGTGTTTTTGATAATTTGTAACATAGTTGACTGTTGATACCTGACAATATTTTTAGTCATTGACAATTAAAAATAATAATGGCATTTTGTGGTTTCTTCTTGTAGAGTTTAACACTTTTGAATGTTGCTTTAGAGATTCCTTGAGTACATGTACCTTCTTTCATTTCAGGTTTTAGTCTTTTGACAGATTTTAAGATCTAGCTGTGTCTTATTGAAAAAGACGTTTGCTTGAAATATAAGTTCTCTTATCAACATGTACAGATACCATAATCTTTTCTTTACTTCACCATCACATGTGCAATGAATGGCAGGGAAGACAAAACATGTGATACAAACATTCTGTGCTCTGGTTGATACTATCACAATTCACATGTAGCACTGTATAACTACAATTCTCAGCACAATGATTCAAAATGCTTTACTCGGAAGACACAACAGCATGCACCATCACAGGAAGCCTCGTAGCCTGTGTCTACTCAGCAACCTGCGTCCCACTTTCGTCGCCCTCAGCATTCATGGAATTGTGGTACAGCTTCTGTTTTCCTTGTCATCAGAAGTCTTATTCCTGCCGCCGACACGGGAGATTAGGCAGAAGAAGTGGGGTGCTACCTGGTGCCTGTACATTACATGCCGTGCAGTTTCATTGCTTGAACTATAATGAAGTCCACATATTTCATATCACAGCTGGGATGCCGGCATCATTATTACGGTGCCACCCCAGTCGTTGACACGGGAAATTAGACATCCAGGGGACGTCACAGTGTCCTGGCTGTGTCTCAGTCCATTTGTTTTATTCCTGGCTCTGTAATAAAAGATGTATCGTTCCTGTTGTATAGGCTGTACCCGCGTCCTGCTTTTTAACATTTTAGTCAGCATATTGATTTTGGAATAGCAGTCTCTCCAGTAGCCGTGTGTTCAAAATGTCTCGTGTTGCTGGAGATATTATTATTACATACATGCTCTGGACGTCTCCGCCCATGTTTTATGAGGAGGGTGATGACCACAATGCCATATAAAATGTCCTCTGGTCATATCCGGCAATATCCAGATCGTAGATTTTTTAAATGAATTTCCAACGTTGTGTATAATGGGCTGTAAACTCACGTCATTGAGATGGCATGGCCGTTAATAGCAAAGGCCTGGAAACCATGTTTTTGAGGGATATTTTGGTATGTGATTTGCTGAGTCTCTGAGTGAGAGAAAGTAGTATCTTGTAGAATTGTGCTTTTCATGTCGCAGTCTTATGGGAAGAAATAGGGACGAAAACAAAGTAGAAATAGCTTCACAGTGACAAAGTTGTAGGCTGTTGATCGCTGGAGTGATGGATGGATACTAAGATGGATGGATGCAGGAATTGAAATGAAAGAAGCAAGGATGGATAAAAGAATGTGAGGAAAGTACAGGGGAGGGAGAATGGATAGAAGGATGAGTACAAATGATCAACAGATCATGATGAAATGAAACAAAAGTGTGATTTTTCCTTTATTTTATTTAGATTTTTTCTGTTAATTTATTTCTTGCATTTTGGTGTCACATTACTGACCTTTGACTAAACACATACTTTTAATTGTCATTTACAGGTTTGGCAGTTCACCAAGCCCAGGACTATCCAGGTATCCAACTTTAAGATCTTTGACCTTTCTTTGTATATTGTTAGCAACAACATCATGATGATGATGATGATGATGATGATGATGATGATGATGAACAATAACAAGCATTATGCTTCAACTTCCACTGCTTAACATTTCTTTAGCAATGATCCAAAGCTCAGCTACCTATGATTTTAGTAAAGTAATGACAATAGTAGGAATGTACCTGTAGCTCAACTGGTAGTAGCCTCACAAATGAGCTCCTGATTCCAGTAAGTTGGTAACTGGAAGAGCATGGCCTTAGCCATGGCTAAGGCTGCATTCATCTTTTGGAAGGGACATAAAATGAGGGTCTTGTGTTGGAGGAAGTGCCTCTAGCATGTTAAAGGGGAAGGGCTAGCAACCCTTCTCTCTTTCCTGTGTAAATGTTTGCTATTGCATGATAAAGAAGCAGTCTTAATGGTGGTACGGAGGATTACAAGAGAAAAGAATGAAGCACAGAAGTGGGCCTGTCTTCAGGTTACCCCAGAAACTAAGTTGGACTGTAAGTTTCCCTGACTGAATAGGCAAAGGGAATTAGCAGCTGAGACGTTGACAAATGTTTTGGCTTAGTCATGTTTTGTGTTGCTGTGTTCAGCTTATGCATGACTCAGGCTTGGTTCGCAGCAACCATTTGTGGATGTAGAGCATCATAAAACAAAATCGTCGAAGTGATACATGAAATCATTGACAATAAGTTGTTGAGGGAGATAAAAGGCGGTGGAAAAAGAGGGATGGGCTTTGCCTTTCACTACCATGCCCTAGACACCTATGGCCCCAAAAAGACTATGGGGCTACCTTTACCTTTTACCTCCTGAGAATCTGTAGGTGAATCAACGACACCTCTACACATGCACATACAGCACACACAGGATCTTCAATGTGTGACTCCTATAGTGTTTTCTAACCAGTTCGGTCACCTTTGACTCCCCACTCAAACTGTACGTGCTGGTCAGCCTGTTTCACGAGTGAGATTTAGCTGACCATTAGCTCTGCGTGGCTGCGCAAATGGTCCGTAGTCACATGGTCGTCTCCCAAGGCTCAAAATTGAAAGCTGCCCAGGCCATCAAGCGTTTGACCCCCGACCTATGGACAATGGAGGTCGGGGAGTGGGAAGTGCCCCATTTTCTAGCTGAGTTGGCAGGTGGGGGTGAGGAGGATGTGGTCAGGAATGGTAATTTCCCTCATTAACATCCTCGCGGTAAATGGAAAATTACCGTCTTTGGAACACACTTCTGTGCAACAGGCTGCAGCAACAGTTACTACTAATATTCCAATGAACATATAACATAGGTGACCAACACATGAAAGGACAGTTGAAATTCCTCTAGCAGAAGTCGTTTAGAAATTCAATGTAATCCTTTCTATCCTTTGTTTAAATTAAATCTTGCATAACACATGGAAGAAGGTATTAAGTGACATTCTGGCAAGTTAAAGCTGAAACAGCTGTGTGGATCATCATATTTCTATCTGCTTCAAGCAGTATTATCCTTCAGTAAAGACAGCTAGTTATGTTAGGAATACACAATGAACAATGTAATTGAAATGTTGCCATGAGCAGAGTTATTGCACTACTATTTCAGCACCTTGGACAGCAACAGTGTTGCAGAACTCTGTGTTTATAGACCATTGGTTTGAATTCGTTTCATGATTTTTACAACAAAAGGACAGGGAATGCACTGAGCTATTAAGTATTGCCAGTCCTTATTTCTCCTTGTAATAATATCAGTCAATTTTGATTCACACTTGAACCATTTTTCCAATATGAACATTTTTCATGTCATTTTTTCTATTATACAAATTGATTTAACATGAATTGACCAATGACTTACATTTAGGGCTTTGGCCAGTGCCCATCATTCGAACATTTGACGGAATTTTGCCTCATATTACAAGAACATTTTAAGACATTTCCGTCCACCTTGGTGGACAAAAATCGGTGGGTAAAGATAGAGAAATATCTAAATTTGAATAGATTGACAGAAATTTTTACACATTGTTAATGTTGGGAAGAATTATTTTTGGAGGTTCTTTCAGTCAATAAAAGTTGGGATGACAGAAAAATTTCAAGCTGGCTAGAGCTCTGCATGAATCTGTAACATATATACTAATTAAGATTCAAATACAATGTATTATTAAAAGCATGCTGCAGAAATATGGTAAAATTTTGGAAAAGTTTGAACATAGAGTATTGGAGATTCTTTTTACACAACCGGTAAACACAACGTCAGCAGGTGAGAATTACCGTTTGTGTAAAAAGAATCTCCAATACTCTATGTTCTACCAACCTGATGAAATTATTTTCGAAAGTTTGAACAGTTTTTCATTTAGATGAGGAAAAAGGGAAGTACACATTTCTGGTGTTTTCCTAAGATGTAGCAATATATAGGCAGCACTAATTGCCCAGTACGAGTGCATGGCACAGAATATTAATTTGGCTTGTTCTACTGATGAGGAGATAAACACCCAGCAGACATCTCCCCCCAGGAGAGCTTCTGGGACCACTTGATTGACAAGGCATGGGGAAGAATATGTCATCAAGCTGAGGCAACAAGGCCCATGTGCTCCCCGGAATACAACTGTGTCTAATTCCCCCCTCCCCTGAGGACGCAGGAATGACCTGCGCTCTCATTACCCTGATCAATGGTCCGTTTTATGAATTTAATTTCTCCTATTAGGCACTTTTCGGCAAATTAACACCCGTAGTATCAGCATACATGGTGGTGGGCTGAATTCAGCCAAGTTGGATTGAAATGGGAGGATTAGTATTCCTAATAACCTGTAAAATACAGTTAGACCCAGGAGAACCATTGAGAACATCTTGTGAATAACAAGTTTTAAAAGTTGATAAACAAATTGTTTTAGAGTTATGCCACACTGAAATGGCACACATGCCACACTGACTTTATTCTACGGATAACATCTGCATGCGCATCACTTTTCGTCCATTTCAATAAAAGTTTGCAGCCATACTGTAAATCAAAGAAAGAAGTAGCAAAATGAGCAAATATATGCGGTGTACTATGAAAATATCAGAAATTGGATACTTACCATATGTCATGGAATGCCTGTTTTTCTATTGTAAAATATAGTGATTTTGTAGGGAACTTATTCCTTGCATACACAGTTAAACATACTCCAAGAAATATGGCATCCAATTCAACTGCATGTGAGTCCTCTGCTTCTTTGAATTTTGTCAACATGATAGTAACTTCAAATCTGCCCTAATCTTGGACACTTGGAATCTTGTCAACATCTGTCCTGAGCTGCCTTTCTTGGGCTTAGAAGGATTGTAGTGTAATGTATTGCATTTAGAATTTTGCACCTGTTAGAATATGTACAAAATGATTCACAGACCTTTTTTTAAAAACAAAGGGAGAACAAGGATATGAAAACTTGCTAGTATCTTATGAGGTGAAAAACACTTTATAAGTCCCACACAATGGGCCTTGTTGATCCATACATGAGAAACTCAGCTTATACTCATTATTATGGGCAGCTGCAGCATGTTTTACTGTCAGTAATACCTCCATTTAACTTTGCGCAGTAATACTTTCATTCCCTGTCTATTTACTTGTGGTGTGCTCTTGATGATGAAAGCAGCGTAACTGCATAGTCAAAATATTGCCAACGTTTTCATCAAATGATATTGGTATTTCACAGGCACTGTCAGCATGAAGATCCAAACAAACCTGACACTTCATTATATGACTGCACACCTTATTAGGAGCTGACAGTGACTGATACCACGGTTGGTAAAGCACTGCTCGATGGGTGTGAATATTTATGTCGTTATGATCAGGATGATTTGCTGATAATTAAAGATATTAAATGGGAGACATTACAGCTGGGAGGATTGAAGACTGAGAATATTAATTCTGCCTTCCTGTTTCTGTAAGATACATGTGTAAACACCCTGTGGATTTTATGGCTCTGGGTTGACATCGTCACTTCAGTTTTTTCGGTTCCGCACAAGAGATTAAAAGTTTACAGTTGGGAGATGTGCAAAACTGGATACATTATCTTTGAAGTAATGCCACAGCCTCAAGCTGGAACTTTTATAACCTGATATTATGATCTTTTTAAAGGTTTGGTACTTAAGATACTTTATAGTCTGTATTAAGCACAGTCATTATCTATGAGAGAACCCAGACAGAGAAGAGAGAGGGGTAAACTAGAGAAACTCAAGGACGGTATGTGAAAATTGGGGGGAAAAGATACTCGTCAGTTTAACAATTTAATGTAGGAAAAGAGAACCAGTCCGTAATCTTCGGAAATTTTAAATTCCAGCCTACAGTGTGATATCAGCTGAAAGCTCCTACCACAATATAAAATCACCGCCAATGTAAACAAGATACAATAATATACTAGTAGTATAGCTCTCAAAGTACATGTACATGACCAGACAGTTCTAATATCTCCCAATCCAGTTGCTCAAATATGACTGACATCTACAAGTAATTGATATTTCCAACTTTCGGATCAGAAACCTACTATTGATTACTATTTACAGGCAGCAAGCGCAGGCAAACAGAGTTCTTCTCTGCTATACATGTACTACTAGAGAAGATTTCATTCAAATTTACAGTTTTCTTCTGATTGGTCAAGTAATAACATCATTATGTTGGTGTTCCCTGCATAACTTTGACTCTTCAATTGAGAAGAAAATTATTCTCTTCTTTACGGTATATACATGTATATGTAATGATTTCTTTTTGAATTTGTCCTCTCTATCCTTGTTTAAACATTCTAAACAGGGATGCGTACATGTAGGACATGCAGGGGCATACTAACCAAGGCAGGCGTAACCCCTGATGAGGTTTTGATAATGTCATGTCGCCAGCCACATTTTCACATTCCCCTCCAGGGAGCGCAGTACCCGCCACTACGTATGCATGGAGCAGCCAGCGGCAGGGCACATCAGCACAGTGCCTAGTTCTGCCATCGCTGGCCTAATAAGAAGCGTAGCAAAATTATTCTGCGTAATGAAAGGTTGATTCTTTGCTGCGCTTTCTTTGAGTGCTGGGATGGAACCATTTCCTCTCCAGGAAAGAACCAATTTCGAAAGCCTGATGCTATCTCCATATTCCACAACAGTTCCCCCTTTCCTTTTTATTGAAGCTTGTCCGTTCTTTAGACTAGTTACAGAGTGGTGGGCAGACTAGAATACTAATAGCGCCAAGTGTCATAACCCCTTCTCCAGGTTTGATAATGTCGTGTCAGTGGCTGTCTTTCCCCGTGTCTTCTGGGACCTCTGCCAGAAAGACGTACAAATTTGCTCTAAGGATCAGGAGGGAGGAGCTGGCATTGATACAAGCTGTTATCCCTTCACTTGATTGAAAAGGAATGTCTTCTGTTATATTCCTGTTTTGCACAAAGTCTCTAGGTACATTGTCGTGCCCGAGAGCTTTCCAGCTATTTCTTCACAGTAACATACATTGTGCGTAAATTAGTCTGACAGTGAAGTAAATATCCTTTTTGGTACAGAACGTCCATTATTCAACAGAAGTACATTTTGTATTCCAAGCTTGACATCTGAAACAGTCCCTTTATGTTACTTTAACATTGATGAACAGAGTGTGAAGAGCTGGGTTCCCTAGAGTCGGTATTGATAATGATCTACAGGTCGTAAAGGAACTAGCGTTCCCCCTATTGTACCAGGAAACAACATGGCTGCCAAGTCTATCTTAACGTCTCATATCAGTATGTTGGAAGTGAGCCAGCATGTTGGGTATGGTGAGGAAACTTTGTCTTCAAAGCAGATAAGCTGTATTCCGCAAGAATACAGTGATGTACGAAAGATCCTCAGGCTATTCCAGAGGCACCTGCAAGACGTTGTGAATGCAGCTAGATAATGTACCGTATGTGAATCAAATGATAAAACCATGCTTAGTATTCAATCAGACATACATCAGCCTCTTCTACTTTCATTTAACCTTCTCCCTGCTGCTTAACTCTGTAACCAATAGAGAATGGGGTGCTAAACAGCTACTTCAGTGTGCTAAAGGTTAAAACTAACTGTACTGAGTTTTTACAAGCTTTTCATGTGCTTGAGATACATGTAGATGATGAGGTCCATTTTTCTTGGATCTGTAGAAAGGAACAATGTTATAGTTTTCTTCGCAATGAAATTGTTTGCTTTCATCTTAAACTTATACCGCTATACTGAAGGAAACAAAATCTAACTTTATGTTGTCTCTAACTGTAGCACACTTTGTGGTTATGTTTTGTCGTACGACCAATAGTCTTTGCAGGCAAGCTTGTTCATGTAGCAATACAGCTAAACAGCTGTCAGTGATACAGCATGAATATCTACAGTACATCTGACATACTGTGTGTTCAGATCTAACAAGTCACCACCTGATGGCTGTCTCCAGGTTCCGTCCCTCTGTGCGTCCTGGAAATGTGCTTGTTGGGACGGATCTGAACTTCATGACATGAAACTGATTAGAATGTATTTGTGAGCTTAAATTGAAATGACAGATTTAACAACGAAAATCAACAACATTAGGCTTCCAGATAATAAGTGGGGTGAGTAAATATTTAAAGCTATAGACAATCCAGCTAGTAAAAATTGGAGAAACACCCTCCCCCCTCTACAAAATGAGTTCTTCTCGTACGGTGGTGGTAATGCTGACAATGAGACAAAATGCCACTGGATAAGTCTTGTTTATTCAACGCCCATTGAATGATCGCTTGTGGCGTAGTGCTTGTTAGATATGTATCAGCTCTGTGCATTTTATTCCGAATGTGAGAGAATTCTGATCACGTTTAACTCTGTGCATGAAAGGGCAGCATTACAACAAGCAGGTAAAGAAGTTTGGTACACATTCAGAAGGTTTTAATGTAAATTGACAATTCTGTACCGATTGAAAAGTTCAAATGTGTAAGTTTTGCTGGAAGCAACATGTTGTGTGATGCATTATTATAATAGGCCCATTATGGATTAGGTTTTAGTTTTGCATATTTCAAAATCAGCAGATTGAAGCCAAGGGTGGTCCCGTAATGAAAGCTTTTTGAGGATATGAGTATAGCCCACCCACCTAGATTTTCAAGTGTTCATTATAATCCTAATTTACTCTATGAATCTTACCTCTGAAGGGTAAGGATTTCGCACATGAAGATAATGTATTGTATGAAAATATCTCGTCCTGTAATTAAATGTAACTTAGGCCACACCAATTTTATTTGTTGCTTCTCAGATTTTTTCAGAAAAAAATTGGAGTGACAGGGCGAAAAAAAATAAAGAAATGAAAAATTTTTGTCTGGGGTGAACATATTAGGATTTACATAACATAAAGAATAAAAATTATGATTATTCAAGTTTCAGCTTTGTATGGCTCATTTTATGCCATGCACCTCTTTCTTTGATCTAGTACTATAATTTCAGTAACAAAATTACCTTTTACCATGTTATATATGGATTGATATTAAGAAATAGTTTTGAAAAATTATAAATTATGATCAATGTGACCACACTTTTTAGGTATGTGCAGGCCTTTATAATCTATTTTGGTTTCTATTGAGTTTTACAACTGAACAGATAGTAAAATTGGGAGTTAAAATTTGTGAATGGGAATAGTGACCCTTTTTTTTTTTTTCAAAATGGGAAAAACAGGACAGGCTATTCCGAGAAGCAACAAAATAAATTGGCGTGGCCTTAGAATGAAGTATTCAAACTGCATACAGAATGGTAAAAGTTTTCGCTGTGTAAAATTTGGTATATTTTTTTACCCTAAGGCCACACCAATTTAATTTCTTGGTTAACGGATCTTTTTTTTTAAATTTTAGCAAGAGAACATTATTAAAACAAAAGGCTGGGGTAAAAACTTGCACCTGACCCTGTTCACTCCCTGAAACTGTGTGCTCCAAAGTACAAACTTTCCTCTGAGATTCTTTTTTCATGTTGATTTTCCAATATAGCATTTTTTCAAAAAATCCGTTAACCAAGAAATGTAAATGGTGTGGCCTAAGACATGGCATTGATGCCGGTCACGTCAGGACTATAACTCAGCCAGGTAATCAGGGCAGGGAGTAGCTAGTTGGCAATCAGACCCACCTGCAGGCTGACCTCCGACCCTTAAGCACTTAGTAGCAGCCTCAGAAACCTCCAAATTCATTCATTTACTTACAGTTCAAATAGCTGGGTGATTGGGACTTTACAAGTTCTTTTAAGGTAGGAGTTTTTTTACTCCGCATTGATGGCTTGCTGGGCCTATGTGCTATCCCATGGGTCAACTGGTTGATGACCTCTGACCTCCTTCCATTCATAGCAGCCTCTCAGAGGGGAAAAGATTTTGAACATGTTTTCTAGACTGGAATGAAGTCTTTTGAACTCTGACAGCCTCTGATTACAGTTAGACATCTTTAGATTTTGCAATCATATTGACGTGGCGAACACCTGTATTTTCACCGTCTGACAAGGCGTGATGTCCTATTTACCCGTCGGTACGCAATTTACCCCGCGCATCTCTTCTCTAACCTTCTGCCCTTGGCTGTGTCACTTTCAGTTGCCCTCAAAATTTGCTGGAAGCTTTTTGCTTTTATGCTTTTTCCGTCTCTGACCCTCGCTGCCGGGCACGTCCCCTGTGACACTTGTTTTCAGGGTGACTCAAACCAGTTGAATATTCCAGGAGAACGTGATCAAAGAGCAACAAGAATTCTGTTTTTCAGAACTATATATTCCTTTTAAAGTATGCTATTATTTTGTCTCTTCTCCACAAGAGGAGTTGAAGCATCCAGGAATATTTAGAAAAGGCACAAACAGAACCGACATCTCCTGTAATGAATGGACTATAACAAATTGAATCGAAGTGGCTAAAAACATTACCCTGGCCAGAAGCTGTTATCATACATATGCAGCGACCCGTGCCCTGCCATCCTTCAGGCTGCTATTACCGAGATGGTAGAAACTACACCCTGACCCTTGGTAATGGCCAGGGCGGTGAGGCTGTAGGCATGCAGTCCCAGCCCTCCACTACCACTGAATTATGGCCCTTTTTAAAATGGTAGCTGCAGATATTTGTCAGAGCCTAGCCTGCCAGTGTAAGGAATGGGACCTCCCGAAGTAGCCTCTCTTTGAAGCGGTAATGCTGCGGTGCCGATGTTAATCTTGCCGGAAGTTGACTCTTTGTGCAAAACTATATGATCTATTGTTTTACTTTTAACACTGATTTAGTTGTATCAGCCAGTAGGCAGCACACCGTTTCCAGCACCTTGAGGATGTCATATTTCAGCATGTCCAAGGTCGATATTGTCGCCCACTGAATATCAGACCTTTTCTGAATACAAAAGGATACTGGTTGTGTTACAAAATTTGATTCTACAGACAGTGTTGCCTCACAGAGCCTTTGAATAAAAGATGGTTCTTTGCAAATTTTACAGTTGTTTAATGTGCAGCTGATGATGATTTTCATGCCTCAATTTTCTGTAAACCTAATCTCATTCATTCATTTGATGATCGATGAAAAAAAAAAACAGCACATATTTTTTGATGATCAAATCATAATTCACACATCATAATTCACACATCAAATCATAAGTCTCACACTGTGATTATACTTTTGTAGTTTGAAGCTTTTGGTCCAAGATTGAGTCAGAATTTCTGGCGCACTTTTACCCTGCATGGACTTAAATCTCCAAGTCATAATGTACATGTATGAAATATAGGTCCCAATACTGTCCAGCATGAGTACCCATCCATCCTAGTAGAAATATGGTGGGCCCCAGGTCACAATAGATCCACGGCCCTCCAGCCCTGGCCATACAGGTGAGGACACTTCATCAAACATGACAAAACTGTCCTGCATGCAAATGAAAACAACCGGAAATAACTCACTGTTGGTATACTGTTCCTCCTTGGTGCTGATTTGCCATCACTTACTTATAATTGCTGATTCTTGAAAGAATTTTTAAGCTTCCTTGGCTACCGATGCCATTTGATTTAGTCTGATTCTATAATCTAGACTTTTTTTTTTACTTCTTGATTTTATAATTGACCTAGTTTTTAAGAATTAAATCACTTTTGTATGGAATGTGCTGAATCTGTCGGGTCAATTTCAAATTTTGCCTCAAACCCAAGCAAGTCAGGTAAATCACAAGGAAACAGCCAACAGAGGTATTGACCACTGTAAAGGTCAACCAGGAATGCAAAATTGTTTTTATCAGAATTGGGAATTGCTGCATGGTGTTTTTCATTGTGATTCATCTGACAATTCCAGTGCAAATGAGGTCTTCACAGAACATTGGCTCCGGCTACCTTGGGTCAGAACCGTTCTATATTGACCATTACAATGAAGTTCTCACAGCAAGTCCCAATGGAGACATTCAATTGTTACATATGTAGTATTGTGTCTTTATTGTGTACAAAACTTAGGTGTCATAAGTAAAGTGGGCATCTCACTGGATTTAGCACCCCCTAATGAATGCCTTGCGCAATTTGCCGCAGTCCTGTGAGATACTCTTAATCTAAGATTTTATGCCATGCAATTATGATAAAACCATAGTTACCATACTAACATTTCTAACCCTCACTATAATTGTCTTAGTTTTTGAAAACTTGAGCATACAATATCATTTGTCGCTAATTTTTTGGATAGTGAAGATTTGTTTGTTTGTTTGTTTGCTTGGTTGCTTGTTTATGATATCCATTAGTAAAATACATCATAGTTACTACATTTTGTATTCTTCATGGAGTTTTGTACGACTGCTATTTACAAACATAGATACATGTACAATTACAGATGTACACATTGCTCTACCTTAATCAACCTTTACTAAAATGATAGCTAATTGAGGCCATACAATTACAAAGCAAACAGAACATTTAGAACTAAGATGAAATGTCACAGAAAGGCACATGTTTCTGCCCTGGAATATTTGAACGGTGTCTGCTAAAACTCAAATTAAATACTCTCTGATTTCCGGAAGGCGGGATGTCCCTGTAGGTTAACTGGTAGCAGCCTCATAGTTGAGCTCCTGGTTCCAATCAGTTGGTAACTGGGAGACCCTGGTTCATTCTTGGGTCAGGACATCTTGGCTGGGGCTGCACTTATCTTTCAAAATGGAGGTAAAATCGAGGTCCCATGTTTGAGGAGGTGCCTTGAGCATGTTAAAGGAGAAGAGCTAGCAACCCCTCCCTGCAAAAATATACCCTGCTACTGAAACAGCAAGGAAATTTACTGCCTTATGTGCCACTTTGCACTACAAGGGTCTGAACAAACGAACGAACAAAATAATTTCCAGTTTCCCGAAGACACACTTCCTCACAGTACACCCAGGTCCCAGAATTCCCCATGTACATCTGTTCAGCACAACTCAATTCTTGCGGTAATGGGTTATTCATCTGGGCCATTATGTTGCCATGCCAACTTGCCAATCGTATTGATTTGCCACTCACCGAGGGATTGGGAAATGTCTGCATGGAATTAAAGCCTACCGTACACAGGATTACCAATAATAAACTTTGTAACAGCCATTGATTTCCCTTAATGTCGGAAATGCCGTGCTGTGTAGAGATATCCCACTGGTGGGATGGCGCGGCCTTTTCCTATCGCTCTTTCTTCTGTCTGAGTCTGTTGTCTGCCCTCAACTTAGGTTCATTTTAGTACTGTAAATATGGAAAGTTGTGCTATGGTTTTGTTTTTGCAGCTTTTGCGGTGACCTTAAAACCTCAAATTTAAAACACAGTCAAAAATTTATGATTTCCCCCCCTACCGCAAAACAAAAGGGTATCACACAAATGAGGATAAACATTAATTTGTTGAAAAAGATTCCTTTTTAGAACAAAAGTGAAAGTTTGCTGCTCTAAGAAGGAGCATATAGCTTCTGAATGAGTCTCTGAATATGTACAGTGTCTTTTCCCCAGCATTTCTAATGTCCTCCTTTTTCTCACGTCAATACCTCATTGGGGCCAATTACCCGTCTTAACCAGCTAAATCTGAAGGGTAAGTACCAGCCCCAAGACATGGGAAGGAGGCATACATAATTCATTACTGCCACACCCAACAGGTCACAGCTAGTGCTGATGAATCTCTTTTTTTTCTGTCTTTGAAAATGTTACAGTACAAAGTATAATGAGGATGTCCTTAAGTACGGGCTTACAAGAATTCTTTTTTTATAGAGAAGGACAAAGTACATAGTAGTCACACTTCTGTAATCAACTGTTACTACTGCAGAGCAATGAAATGGAGAAGAAAATCATGAAAATTCATTCATTTTTTCTTGAATTATCCTGTGCCAAAGTCTACAACACAAATGGCCCTGAAGTTTCAAAGAGAGCTGCTAGAGGGTCCAAACTTATGTCATTTCTTCCCTAATATTACACAAGAGCTATCTACCACCCAACAATCATGACCATAGCTTGTCCAAAACATAAGATAAAAAAAGGAGCTGCATGTACTCCTGGTGTACCAAGAAAAGCCACCAGGGGACCCAAGATCTAATACTTTCTTCTATAGGACGAGACCTAACCACACACCAAATTTCATGACAATCCATCCACAGCTTCTTGAATTACGCTGTTCAACCACATAAACATACATACAAACACTGCTGAGAATATTACCTTCTTTGCAAAAGTAACAATGGGCAAGGATGAAGGCAATGCATGCATCATGTTGTTTTCATGGAAGTCATGGTGTCATTGAATCATAACCCATGAAGGGCATTGACTGCTCTAAACAGTTACTTTTCCCCTTTTTTTCACTAATCTACCTCTTGCACCAGTATGCCGGGCAGACCTTTCAAACAAGATTACCATGGGACTCTGTCACAGCCATTCCAACCCTCTTTACAAGGTTACAATGGATCTACATTAAGTGAGCTCGTGCACCATTTAGCCAGTCTCTGGAATGGCAAGACTGAGCTGTTGGACCCATTAAGAGAGAGGAGACTATCACTGATTATGTCCCAATGGAGACACAAGGGAATTAGCCATTTACAGAAGGCTAAATCACATTGCCAATATTCACTAGTTATCTTCCCCCCAAATCTTAATGTCTGAAGCCTTAAGCCATGAAGGGAGTTAGTTAAACACCAAGATTGGGTAGATGGAGAGTCGGACTACAGGGGTCCTGCAAGATGCATTACTCAACACTAATCCTGGGTAAGCCTGTCCACTGTGGAGACACAGTGTTTAAAGATGACATGTAGTTCAGGATTATCTAGCTCAAGAGTAGTGAAGTGGAGCAAAGACTGAAATTTCGTTTACCATGGAGATGTATGTCAGAGAAAAAGGATTTTTCTGAGTTTTGTTTACTTGTAATGAATGTTTTAATCATCATTCACCTGAATATACCATTATGTCAGACTCTCTTCTGTGACCAGCTTGAAACCGTAATGAAGAATTTTGTCTGGCCAGGTACATGAAGTTACGTTTTTGGGTCTAGTGAATGTATGTTTAACCATCTACATGTAAATGCACTGTATCAAGTCCTTAGTCTCTCTCACTGCTGCAACATTTTCACGTTTACTTAAATTGCTTTCAATTTACCAAAGGTGCAGGCTGCCAATATTCTCCAGTAAAGTAGTGATCATCAAAAAGAAACTGGCTTTTCACTCTAATTCCTCTGGTATTGAGTGTTATTCTGACGGCTGTTAAGCATTACTGATGTAGAGATCCAATATCTCCTTATCAGGAAATAGATCTTGATGGCTTTGCATATTTATTATGCATATCACTTGTAAGATTGGGGTGTTGTTTGGTACTTGATCATATCCAATCATCACTAATTTTCCCTGAGTGGGTTGTTGTTTTTGGTAACTGTTACGGCAGCTGTGATTGTGAGATAGCCATGCAGTTGCTATAAAACAATGTAACTAGACGTATATTGTAGTCATTACGTGAGTGACTGTTTTATGTTAGTCCCAGTTCTATTACCAGTATGCCAATAAACACATGATAGTTTCTGTCTCGTTTTTGTAGTTTGTCCACAGATTATTTAGGTATCAGATACAAAGGAGAAGGAGAGATAGAAACAGCTAGTGTGAAGTTATAAAGAACGTATGAAACTTAGAAGTGACTTAGAAGTAAGGTAGCGGATAACACACTCAGCTTACTGACATGTTGCTTGTTTGTTTTTGTTTGAAAAAATGGAGATATTGTTTTGTTTTTTTTGTTTGTGTTTCTAGGTATTCATAGTCGGCATAACTTAAAACTCTCTGCATGGGTTGTAATGATGTTTGGTGTGGAGATAGGTCTTGGGAAAACGAAGGTCATATCCGTTGTGGTAGCTTTCCTTATAGTACTGCAGCAAAACTTCTGGTTTTTGTAACTTTTGTCCTGGACATACTATGGTCTTGTTGTTGTAAATTCTTTAAAACTTTTGAGTTGCTGCTTTGATAACAACTCAGTTCCCACATTAGCAGCTCATGGAGTGGTGATGATAGAATAATGCTTAATGTATTCAAGTGCACAGTCTGGAAATTGCCTTCAGGGAAAGATCAATGATAAAGTGCCCCTGTATTGACTTGGTGGCAGTCATATCATGAATACTTTGATGGCTGGCCATGTATCCATCAGTGGGGCTGTGTCTTATTTAGGCTGGATGTCCAGCCATGGTAGCAGGTAATGTGCTGACTGAACATCCGGGACTTGCCTTGTATTGATTGATTTACCATTCAATATCTACAGATCTGCAGACCACCTGTACCCTGAGTTCCGGCTGACCAGCAGCCCTTCCTTCTGGTTCTGAAAGGTCACTTCTGTGTTCTTGGTGCTGTTACCATCTTATATCTTAAATGTTGCTACAGACCCATCCTTGGTGCTGATTAGCTATCTACCACCTATACTCTTGATTTTTGGTGCTGATTGGCTATATCTCATCTAAAATGTTGGTATGGCATCTCTACTTGTAGCAAATTGGCCATCGCTAATTTCAAACTTTTGGTACAATACCTCTCCTTTGTGCTGATTGGCCACCTCTAACTTAAACTCTAATTTCAGACTCTCTGTGTGGTTTGTCTCACTTAAACTCTTGGTGCATTGGTGCTGATTGGCTATCTCACATTCAAACTCTTTCCTTGGTGCTGATTGGCTATCTGTCACTTAAACTCTTGGTGAATTACCTCTCCTTGGTACTGATTGGCTATCTCAAATTCAAACTCTTTGTTTGGTATCTCTCCTTGGTGCTGATTGGCTCTCTCACTTTAAGGTCTTGGTACATTACCTCTCCTTGGTGCTGATTGGCTATCTGTGTATCAAACTCTTTGTGTGATGCCTCTCCTTGGTGCTGATAGGCCATTTCTAACTTTTTACTGTTTTTATAGTGCCCCAACTTGGTGCTGATTGGCCATCTCTGACTTAATACTTTATTACAGTAGCCTTCACATTTTGCCAATAGTAATTACATTACGCTCGCAAGATCCAAGTTAAGCATTCTTTCAGAGTGATGAGTGTCATTTTTCTCTTCTTTAGAACTGTTCAGGTAGTGCAAGATGTAGGTCTTACATATGTCATGTCTGTGACCATCCATATTTTACGGGAAGATAATCATCCCAACATCCTGTGATAGATGGTGTAGGGGTGACATCTTTGCTACCTTATCTGTCTCCATGGTTAGGGACAGATTGTGACGGATGCCAGGGTTGGAGATGTATTTGTATCATTTTATTTTCAAAAGCAACAGTTTGTTCGTTTTCTTCGTTTGTCATTCTGCATTTCATTGACCCACTTTTTTGTAGAAATGACTATTTTTCAATTGTCCATAAGTTCAAATTTAGTTGCTCAATTTCTACAAGTCAAGGTTTATTGCATAGCAGTTGTAACTGGAACAATGTGAGGCAAAACCTTGTATAAGGCTACTGGCTAATTACATTAATTTAGCAGAATCTACATGTAGATTTTAATCTATACAATATTGACAGTGACACAATGACATGATGTATGTGTACTGCACAACTATTATGTTGACACTCTTAAGTCTTCATTTTAAGATTTCTTTTTAGCTATATATGAATTTTCTTAGATATTTAGAGATTACGTTGGGACATGACATAAGTACATGAAATGTCTCTCTACTTGTCTTTGACAACGTTGCGCTAGTTTTACACTTGATCATCTGCATCAATTTGATCCTTTCTTCCTTATAAGTAGGACATGTCATTAAGAAATGGTACTCATCTTCACTTGACCACCTATTTTAGGATTCTTTTGATGTCTTTCTCTTAAGCATTGCTACAATTTTCACTGTTCAAATTTGTTAATTACTCATCAAACCATGATCTTCCCCTATATTCCTACAGACCAGTGACGTTAAGTGTAATAGCAGACACAATAAGACCACTAAGGGCTTGCTCTACATGACACCTGTCAAAAGACTTATGGATTTCTCCATACCATCCAGACATTGATCAGTGTGTTCATTTTGTATGACAAATAAGAAAGTATGCTTGACTTGTTTTGCCATAAATCTTAATACAATTCCCGTTCCTGTTTTGTGTTTGTTCTGCAGTGCTGAAGAAGAGCCATGTCTGAAGGCCTGCATGGACCTGTCTGCATCTTACCTGGTCCTGTCAGACATCACAAGAAAGGTGGGTACTGGAAACGGCTTTGTAGTTCCTACTCTTCCTCAAAATACCAACAGACAGTCACATCAGGCAACAGGCACATCAGGACAAGTATATTACAGACTACACTTTTCTACTTCACTAATCTACTACTACACAAAAGGAACAGCTACTGATCCTCATATACAGGATCATCAATACACATTTTTGTCCCTTTTCTGTCGATCAATGATATATGATATTCTCATGACCATAGACAGATTTATGTACCATCGCTGACAGTACATGGACCACAGGACTAGCAGAAAATAAGTGGTATTGCATAACAGCAGGAAAAGGGCTGTATATACTACACCTTTGAATCTCCTTTACACAAAAGGAACAGGTCCTGATCCTCATATACACACGTTTTTCAGTCAATCAATAATGCATGTGTGTGTCCCTTTAATGATCATACTCAGATTTTTGCACCCACAGTAGAAAGACCACAGGACAAGTAGAAAATAACTGCTTATGTACCTCTAATACCTTTGCTTTTGCAAGGTTGATATACTGTTTATGACTCTCAAAATATTGTATAGTAACTTGATGTATGCGCATATTTGATTTCTCCAATTGCATCTGTGGTGGACACCTCCTTCCCCTTACATATTGCTTTAGTCGGTAGCCGGCACTTTATAGCCACCTTTTGATTGAGTGCAATAACTCAAGATTTCAGAACGGCTTAATTGCCTCGACAAGAAGGAAATCACCCTGCTCCAACATAATGCATATTTTTTACGTGCCCCTTCCCTTCACTTTTATCACTTCCTCCATCCGCTCTGCCCCGCTGACGCACATAAACTTGCTGAGTGTGATCATCACAAGAAAATGCGTGCCGCGTTTATTGCCCGCTGTTTTACTACTGGTCACCATCTTTAAGTGCGAAGCAAGACGGTAATGTCACTTCACCGTTTTAACCTTTGCATTGTAAGCAGCGGGGGAATTATTGCGTTCGGCTTAATGGAGTATCCTGTGGCTTGTAATGAAGCTACCTGCAAGACGTTGATGATATAAATTCACTGAACTCTGACATTGCGCCGGTATGAAGGTATTGTGGAGCGTGCAATGGCGCTCTTAAAACTTATGAAGGCAATTCAAACATCTGGGGGTGAGACAGGTCTTTTGTTCCTGCTTCTATGCAACTTAAAGAGGCTAACAAAGAGTTACTGTGCCCCCCATTCACAGGTAATGTAATTCTCTCGTATGCAACATGAAGTGCTAAACCTACAGTGTAACAAGCCTCTAGTTTGAACAAACTGTGTCGAAATCTGGCTGCGTAAATACACTAGAGTACTCCACAGGAATAGGACTTTAACTTTAAAGCAAACAGTTGGCAAATGTTTCATGTGAGTATAAAGTTGTCTTTCTGTTTTGAAAGAATACCTTGAAGTCCTTAATCTATGAATATTCTCCATTCAAAAATCAGTAAAGTAAAAAAAAGGTACTTATGCACATGAAATTGTTGAGGTTTATATCAAGTTTATAGTTAACAATTTTAGCTACATGTATTTGCTTAAAACCAATAGGCAATGACCAAGGTGGTAAGAGTGTAAAATATTGAATGCCTATGAGGCCTTTGGTTCAACCACCTCAAAGGACTGTAGACACTTATTGTGCAGCAGACAGAAATATTACGTTACTTAGTTCTTTGACCATTTGGCTGTAGTGTATGTTTAGGACATAGCATATCGGACCATGAAATAACTTTTGATATCAAATACCCAGGTTCGAATATCAGTATTTATTGCACAGTTGGAACACTGAAACATGATCCATAAGACTAAGAAGTGAATCTTAAGCCCAAATATCTTGCACTGCTGTTTTGACAATAAACATTTTTCTTGTCCTTTTCTTAGTCTGGTTAGATTGTGGCGAATCGAGACGAAAAAGCAGCGTAACAGAGGCTAACACAGCTCTTAGCTATTTATTCATTGTGATTTACCATGTTTCATTGACATAACTGGTGATTATTACCTTTTTAGCCTTGATGTCATCTTGGAGACCAGACTATAATGTTTGATCCACTCACACAGGGATGGACCCAGATTCTTTTTTATAAGTGTGGTGGGTTTCTTTTACATGCTCGAGCTGTGTCCCTCCTCACGTACAGGAGCTCCTTAACCAAAACAGGGTACTCATTTTCACCTGAGTTGGATAAGGAAATGGTTGTAAAGTGCTAGTACACAGCACTAGGGCCTGCCATGCAGGGATTCGAACCCAGGACCTTTAGTTTCTAAGTCAACAAACCTAACCACAAGACCACCTTACCACCTTGAACTGTTGTGCAGTTCACGAAATATTGCAACACAAGTAAAGGCATTAAAAGTTTTCCATCTCAATGGCCACAAACTAAAGGGAACACTTCCCTCTGACATTTTGACTTCACTTGTTATGCCCATTTTATGCATGCTGATACATGAAATACACAACTTAAGGCCATGGGTTGAACCTATTCCATAGGTATTTCTCCCAGATCTTTATTGCTCTGACTCGTATTTTCCTTGGGGGAAAGCCCATTTCATCACCACCAATTGAATGTCAGATTTCTAAGCCTGATGTGTGAAGAGAAATGGAAGTTATTTTGTTTGCAGGTTTAGTTGAATTGGTTTGCTCCTGGCCAGAGCCTGCTGCTGAGAGATAAGCAAATCCTCCACCATTCTTTAACCGTCCGTGGATGGTGCGTTCCAACCATCCAACTGTGCTTAATGTCTTTCTGGAATAGGAAATGTACAGAGGCACATGAATCAAACATGCAGGTTGAAAATGGGTCAGAAGTCCTGACAAAAGAGTCCAAGTGATGTGTTTTCACCTTTATGCTTTTTGCGTTTCGTCCTAAGGCTTTGATTTGCTATCACTATCAGCTAAGCAGTTATTCCAAAACAAATGAGAAAGCCAAAGATCTATCTGAGACAAAACTTAAGGGGCATCCTCATCAGATGCATACAGCTAGATGTGCAAAGGTTAGGGGTGACAGGTAGTTCAGTATTTTATAACCAACTGCCTCTGCGAGGCGTGCCTACAAAGCTGGTGTTTTACATCGAAGGACGGTTATAGCGGCTTTGCAGATACAGATACAAAAACTGGTATGTTACGCCAAAGGGCACCGACTAGACATGTACAGATACAGAAGCTGGTATGTTACATCGAATGATGGTTATACTGAATATACAGATATGAATATAAATTCAGAAGCTGGTGTCTTAATCAAAGGGCGGTTATACTGGCTATGCAGTCCATACCTGTGCAAAAAGTTAATTCACATTCAAGTTGTGTCCATCCATGCCCGGAGGCCATGACTCCTCCTTCGTCTGCCGGGCTGACCCGTGGCAGGGGCAGTAGAACCCCATTGTGGCCGCGGCGCCCGGCTTCCTCCTGCCTACAGCTGATAAGGGCCGGCGCCTCCATCCACACCTAACTGCTGATGAGACCTGTAGATGTTCACCAGCCCTGAGATAACAGCAATAATGTAGTAGCTTGTAGAAAAAGTATGGCCACACTGACTTGATTATTCTGTTGATGACATCTGTGCGCGCATCAAGTTTCGTCCATTTTACAAAAAGTTTGCGGCCATACTGTAAATCGTACAAAGAAGCTGCAAAATGAGAATTTCAAAATATATGCCGCAATTGAAATAAGATATCCGAATAATCAATTTTTAATACCAAATTAGAAATTAGATATCATAATACTGTAATCCATTTTTTAATACCAATGAGCGAAGTCTTCCGAAAGTTAAAGATTAAGATGTGAAAGGACAAAAATAAAGAATTAATTTGTACAATCTTCCTGACCACTTAAATTTAGTGATGAAGGTACAATGTAACTTTTTTTTTCAACTTTTTCATTTCTCCCAGGCTCACATTAGTTATGGGGTACCCATAGGATGTTAATATCCATGTGATAAAGTCAGTACGGCCTTACACTACATGGAAATACGACTAGCCTGGAGACCAGACAGAGTATTCCTGCCTGGCACAGCAAGTTTACAACACAGGGGCACAAGGATCACAAGTAGCCATGGGTCGTGTAAATACTCCTCATGGACCAATTAGTGCTATTGACAGAAATTGAGCATGTTTGTGTTAATTCCTATAGGAAAAGTTAACGAGCTAAATTCAAATTAATGTTTCCTTGTAAACTCTGACAATGATCGCATGTAAATCATCTGACTACGGTAAAAACTTTATTGTCTAATATTTGATGTTATTGTAAAAAAAGTTATGTGAACTTTTGAGCATAGGGATGACATGACAGTACTCGAGCAGGAATTGTTATTCAGTAAGGGCCTGACCTATGAGTCATATTATATTCATCAATAACTATTACATGTTGTAAAACCTGACCTTTCTCAATTTCCCACACTCCGCATTCACGGCATTTTCTTACCTGCGCTCCCCCGGGAACCTTCCCCACCTCCCCAGCCTCGTAACTTAGCGCTGATAATGAAACTTCTGCAGGGGGATCTGATAAATGTGGACAAGTTACCTTTACTGCAGTCATAAAGTGTTTACGACAATTGACGATGACAATAAGTGATGCAGCTAAGTGCAAACTGTGCAGGAATATAGGACAACTGCAGAATGGATGTTCACAGGATAATATACTAGGGTGTGTCTGGTTGTAAGAATTGAAACTCTCCTGTTTGATTTTCACTGTGTTTCCTTTTGAATTTGAGATCATGTTTAACTTGGTAGTAGCTGTGTGTAGAATTACATGTAGTTTTGTGTCCTTTGTACAAATTATGCCTGAAGGTGTATTTACATATTAAGATATGTGACATCATACGCTTTTACGGGAGGGGAAGGATGAAAGAGAAGTTGATATCTTGACGATGTTTGACGGCTTGCTTTAACGTTCGCGCTCTCTATCTTAATGAAGATCTTGCAAATTAGCTGAATGAATGACTATTCTTTCATAAATGTTGTTGATTTGTGGGGGATGTTGGGTTATGACTTGATGGCTCCCATAAACCCCTCGTAAAACAGCGCCAAACTCAGATTTGCATCTCCACTGAGATTGGAGGGTAGAGGTCTAAATTGTCCGCTTCTCGGCGGGCGAAATTCGAATCAAGTCCGACATATTAACATACAAGGAGGCTGCCATAATATGATGTATTAGTTGTAAATTTGGTGGACCAACAAGTAGAATCCATAAATGTTTGGGCAATGCAATTACAGATACATGCCATGGTTAGATCATAACCATACCAAAGCCTTTGGGCATCCCCGTAATGCTGAGTTGTATTAGTGAAGCATCAGAATGAGTGTACTTGTGACCAGCAAGAAGCCTTTGATACGGGGAATCTGAAATTCATGCCCGGGGCTGAGCACATAGAGCTGACGTGACAAATAGTGATTGTCAGGAGATTAAAGACAGCTAGACATTTTTGAACAAGCTCTCCCACTATGAAAATGCTTTTCATGCCGCACTTACATGTAACACAGATGGAGATAAGTGTACGGGAATGGGAATAGCTTGGAGACTACACAGTAAAGCCGACAGTGATAAACATGACTGCATTGTCAAGTAGCCGCCCGGTCAGAAATTTTCATCTCTCGGCGGATTTGATGTGACTACAGAGCGTACCGTATTCAAGCCTGGGGCAGGGGAGATAGGAGGGGATGCAGATGATAAATACCGAGGATGGAGAGTTTACCTTTATTGTTCCCTGCTGCCTGATGCAGCAGACTGGGCACATTCATGTCTATCTGGGCGTGCAATCTTGCATATTGGTGTGGCAGTGTTGGGAGTTTGGTGGGGAGCAGAAGTCACCATATCCCTGACTCAGACGTAATTGTTGACGAGATTAGCACAAATATTAGTTTTGGTAATTCCCTCACAATCGGGCGGTATGAAAAATTAAGCCGATAACTTTAGATCAATGGATAACGCAGCTGTTTGAATTGCAGATTTATGTATTATTTACTCTCGTGTCAGTATATTGCTTTCGGAGGGACATAGAATAGGGATTAAAAGATATTCCCCAATAATTTACACTTCTTCAATCAAAGCCAGATACATTTTACATGTATGGAGATTATTTCCTCTGTCAAATATCCATAACAGAATTTTTGTTGTTGTCAGACTTGACGGGGATTTTCATCCCAAACACAGTAGAACTAACTTAGCAAAGTACACAATGTATACTAGCACTACGTTAGTTATAGAAAACAAACTAGATTCAAACAGTAATAGAATAAGTAGTCAGTGAAGTACGGCTGTCTCCAGTACCTGTCCCTCCATCCTGTGACAGAAATTTGCTTGTTGGGATGGACAAAAATTTCACCCTGCCTGTCAAGAAAATCTGAACTTCATGACATGAAATTGATGAATAAGTATTTTCGTAAGCTTAGATCAGACTTAACGACGAAAAAAATCAAAAGCTGAAGAAAACCCTGCAGTAAAATGAGATTGAATGAAGTGACTGTAGGGGAAGAAATAATCAGTTTCTGAGTCAGAAGTTTGCCACCAAAGTTGTGGTGGGGGGGGGGGGGTGTTGGATGATTGCATGATCCGGCAGGACAATGTAGCCGGAAGGCATGTCTGTCATGGCGGATGGATGGGGAATCATCACCGAGTAATGAAGACCCCACCAAATCAATACAAACTGTCAGATCCATCCACATGGTTGTCTGAAGGGGGGATTGTTGTGCACACAGTGTTTGCATTGCGATGACAAGTTGTCAGCATGAGGGGCTGGAATCATCAGTCTGCTTATTGATTTGTCTTCCAGGCGGAACCGCCTCACACAGGCAATCTAACACATGACTTAAGTCTGTCTGAAGAAATTTTCAAGTTCTAATACCTTAACCTATATTTCACTAATAGATGATGATGATGACCAGAGTGGCTCATGCCTTAGAATGACAATAACAAATATGTACAAAGAAAATATAACAGACTTTTGTTTCTGAATGCAAGAATCAATCTTGGAGGTATTGAATTCGTTTGGTCCAAAAGTCCTACTGTTATAAGAAAAACTCACCTACAGACTGCATCACCTCTTATGGTTACACTATGGACTTATCATGTTGTATTGCCTAACTGTACACTCAGCTTCATTCCTCTATGACTCCTTGAATTTAAAGTAACATGCACAGTCCAGTGGCTAGTGATCCTGCCTCTGGACCAAGAGGTTGGGAGTTTGGATCCTGGCTGTTATACTCACCAGACATGCATGCTACTGGAAAGGGTCGCAGTCCTTAGGATGGGATGTTAAGCCATGGACCACTGTTCACTGTGCTTGATGTCAAAAAATGCTAGGGGAATTTCCTGGTTCAATGTCCTGTACATACTGTACATAGCATCAGACCCTGCCTTCTCTGTCATGACCAGTGGAAGATTAGCTCTCTGGTGAGCTGGCTCGAGATGACTTTTACTTTTTTAATGAATGAGACAACAGAGAAACATTTGCCAACGACATCATCATCATGTCCCTGAGACAAACCAGGACAAATTACGTAAAAGTTGACCAAAGCTTCTGAACTCTATTCGCACCAGGTGCTGTACGTGCTACAGGTGTATCAGAATGCAGACGATGGGAAAGCTGGGATCGTCTCGCTCGCAGAATATCTCCTTACCCAACCGCTGCTCTCCTTTGCCATTGCTGACGCATCCCTGCGCAAGTTCAAGTCTGTCAACGCAGAGGTGGAAGTGGAAGAGGACATGACTGGAGGTATGGCAATTGATTTTTTACCACTACTTTACCAACAGCAAAATGTGTATTTTCTTTAGATATACATGACTTTTTTTGTTATCATTGCCAAACAGTCTTGAAAAGTGGGTTGAGAGGAGCAGTAGGCAACCTTCTTGTCAATGGTAATGCTGCCAGCCATTAGGTATTGGGGTGGTCGATGCTTCAACTGTTCTGATGACAGGATTGCAATGCCCCCTATCAGAATGGAATAGTACAACATCTGTAGTTTTGTTCTTGACAATCTGTTGTGAGGTTATGCCACAGAAGATTAGTTGAATGTACTAATGGAACCGTTACCCTGAATGATTATCTATCATCTTATTGGGCCAAAATTATAGTATTGTATACGTTGTTGAATTTAATGTTTGGTTGGTGGTGGGAAGGTTGAAAAGATTGTGTAGCAAGAATGTACTAGTAACATCTACTACATGTAATATGCTTCCACCAGGATCCATAATTCCACCATCCTGAAAAGATATGTCCAAATAGATCTCCAACCCAACGTCCCCCAATATGGTGCACTCCTGTACATCTAAACTGTGCATACCTGGGGAGTGCTGCACTAGAGATCTCTCAAACTCCATGTTCTTCAATGTGGTAGATTTATGTAACCTTGCGGATTAATGTTCATGGAGATTACTAATGCTGTATCCATGAACAGGTGAGGGGGACCACTCAGCTTCAAATGACACTGGTGTTCTCCTTAAGCTGTTCTGTGTGCACACAAAGTAAGTTTTCAATGTTACTGTCATTTACGTTTCTTTCATGTCAACATTTTACAACATGTCATGCAGTAGTCTCACTTACGAAGTTAGTGTTGGTTCAGGTCCATTGTGATACCTTGTGTGGTATTTTTGTGCACTGCTTCCAATTAGACATGTAACCTGTATACTCATTCTAGATAAGTACATGTAGACTTTAAATGTTAACAAGTGACCTTCATTATTTTGTGCCTTGAATGAATATTCATATGAAGATGACTATTTGTTCAGAAAACCTCATCATCCATGGCAAGTAGATTTTAGCTGAAATATCAATGCTGACAGCAGTTTGCTTCCTTCAATGACAGTGGTATCTTGTAGCTCTGCCAAAATTTACCAGTTCAATTTAGAAAAAAAAGATTTTAACTGTGGCAGAGATCCCATTATACTTTAATGAAAATTGGCTGTTCTGTAATTTCACTTAATTTGATTGGAATATAGACTGGAAAATGTGGTCTGAAACTGTAGCCAATGCAGGTTAACAGATATGATAAGCCTTCGACCTGGAGCACCGTGCCTGGAGCCTGCACTTACCAGGCTATCAGAAATGATGAGCGTGTTAATCTGTTTGGTAATGCGCTCTCTCAGCCTGCCTTCTGGGCTAATGCCTATTACTCTGATGCTAAACAGATGGAGTGATTATGTGATCAGTTTTAAACCTCAGGAGGCAAAGGATCAACGTCATACAATATAGGAACATTCAATGTCAAACAAAAATGAAAATCATAACCACTTCTCTTTTAATTAAGCATACCTTAAGTGTGTCAAAACAACAATGATTTTATGCATTTTAGGACATGAAGGAAACATATCATGCAGTACTGATATAAAACTCGCAGGTAAACTACCATGTAGCCATATGACATCAAGGTACATGTACACATGTTGCTGAATCATTTATGAGCATTTTTGACCACCTCACCCAGACTATTTGCTTCACTGTACAACCTAGAAGCTCAGCAGTTGACCTATGGAATCTCAAAATCTTGTTAGCTGAAACGTAATCAGTACTGCAGGTTTTTACGGTTGCTTTGTAGCTGGAGGTAAAATAACCCAATCTTTATTACTGAATCAAGACTAAGGGTTGTTCCAACCAGAACAGGCTGAATCTCACAGGTTCCCCCCTGGGAAGGTGTTGTCATCAAGACTGGTGCACGGGCAACCTAGCTGGCCCACGGTTAATCGGGCTATTTTGACTTTGTGAGATTGGATTGGCTTTCCAAATTAGCAGGTAGTGGATGGTTAAGCGTGATTGTGTTTTGCGGCAGTGTGAGCCATGTGTACTGAGGTGATGAACTGGGGGTTGTAAAGAATTTTTTATCATGGATGTGTGTGTGTCCTACATGAGGTGAGGCAAACCCATCATGGGTAGGGATGTAAAATCCTGAACATGATCACGCTGCACATTCATTTACACCATGTGCATATAGAGGTTCCTGTGTGTATGTCCTGGATTCTGGTTAGTGCAATTGTTTGAATGCAGTACCACAGTTCGTAGCTTGAGGGCTGTGTGTGTTTGGTTTTTTTTTCCCTCACCATCATCTCTGCCTTTCCAGGTCCCTTCAGGAATTACAGGTCAGGTTCAAGCCAGCCACAGCCTCCTCCAGGCCGCATCAGCCCCAGTCTATTGGCTCAGTGTCGCAGGATGACATAGGTATGTATCTTACCATCATGTTGTTCATTTCGGTGGAGGACTGTGACATTTTCTGTCCAAACCATTTGTAATGAGAAGGCTTTATTGCTGCTACTGTAAATAGGTTTAAGTTTGCGGGGACTAAACGTGGTAAGGTGAAAGTGTAGTCTTCGCAGTTGTTTTAGTTTGTGGTTGAAACAAAAGTAACGCCACAGTCATGTATGTTTGCGGTGGTTTTAAGTTTGCAGAGAAGAGGTTACCGCAAATGCCACAAATTTAACATAAAACCAACACAAACATGTCCCCTTTTATGATAGTATCTTGACCTGTTACATGAATGTAATTTAAGAATGTAGGAATGTCTCAGAAGCATGTTATCCTGATTTCTGGTATGTACTGTAAAATCATCATCTCTGATATACAGTTATGATGGACACTAACAGTTGTTAGCATTAGATAGATGTATGAGATAGTTAGCTATTCTATGTACCCCACAGCATTGCGAGATGGTCTATCCGACATGAGCGTGGAAACTCTGACAGATGCCGAGGGGTCAACATCTGACCTGAGAGGTGAAGGGTCACAGGCCAGTCCAAGTGTTCTGGAGGGGAGAGCGGACAGAGAGGGGACACCTGTAGCAGAGGAAGCCAGTCCTCCACCTGAAGACAATGCTGAAGAGCCAATGCTTCTCACTCCGGCTGCATTCACACATGGTACTGCAATAAAAAGTGTTCATGACCCAAACTACAACATTTTCTGATGATATTCAACAATGATAGTATTATTCACTGAACATAAATGTTTGCAACAAATATGCACCCCGCTGATAGTATCGAATATCAAACCATAAAAAATCATATGTCTTTCAGCTCTTCATTCCTACCACCAGGTAATTGAACTGTGATGATATCAGAGTGAACATGGCTGCCTGTTTGGAATCTACTTTAAAACTCACTTTTGAGAAGCAGACAAACAAAATATTATAAAATTGATATCTTGCAATTGTTTGTTATCACTCTTTTCCAGTTGCCATCGAACATATAGATATAGCTAACGCTGTACTGTTCTTATTACTATCCCATGACTTTTAAGATAAGATAAAAGTCTAGAAAAGTAAGATGAAAGAACAATGAATCTCTCATCCTCCATGTACAACAAATGTACAATGTACACTTAGATGCCCTTGGCCACACATATACATGACTCATGAACTCGCCTCCATTTTATTTTCCCAAACAGAAAGAGGAGACCACACCATGAGAAGTAGTGGCTCCAGCATGAGCAGTTTCACCGCTGTGACTCCCATGGGGAACTCTGTAGCCAACTCCCTGGACGGCAGCGCCTCCGCGCACAGTGTGGCTGAACTGCAGGACATTCTCCAGGCTTCTCCCGAGAGCTCTCTGACACTGACGCCCACTTCAACAAAGCAAGGTTAGTAACACAGCACTGAACAAGAGTTTGAAGATCTCACGACTCTATAAAATTTGTAGTTTCTCATATGTCTTGTTCAATTGTAGTTCATTGATTCAAATCGTGACTAGCATATGGCAAATGATATAAACATGTACATGTAACTGCGAAAACACAGACAAACAGACCAAAAACACTAAAAGTGAATCACATAGCCTCTTCCATTGACCCCATGACCTGAACTGTCATGTCTGATTGATTAAACACTAGCCATCAATGAACTCTACTGCCTGACACAAGTCTGACCTTTGCATTGATCTTCCCACTTACTCTTTACTACTCTATTGACTGTATTCAAATAAATGTACACAGACACCAACATAACAAACAGACAAAACGAAAACAAAGATTCCATATACTGAGTCAAAAATGCAGCAATGATACTGCATTTTGTGTCTTGATAAATGTATTTTTTCTTGACTTTGAATTGTGTGCCATCCGTTTGTTGAAGCATATTGCATATTCATCTTGCATTACCCCCATCCCCAGGAACACCAGACGGTCCCAGCCACGTCCCCACCCCCACCACCCTGCCCCTGCCCCCTCTCTCCCCGCCAGAACAGAAGCCCCTCCCCTCAGCTGTCCACGCCCGCTCCCCAGACCTCATCTCCTCCACATCCACCTCCACGGACACGCCAGCCGCCTCCGCCGAGGCGTTGGAGCAGATGTTCCAGCAGGAGAGCCAGCCCAGACCGCCCAGCTCAGGCTCCAGTCTGGAGGAGGTGTTGTCCCCCAGGCTCAGGGGGGCCGAGGGCATGTCACCCAGAGGCAGACCTGAGGTGGGTTGGTGTCCTTATTACCTCAGAGTGCAGAAATGGAGATATTGAAATCAGTTGTAGTTGTGTTTGTTTCTTTGTTTGAAGCTTTGTTTATTCATGAGAAGCTCAAATCGTCCTGCAGGCCGCTTTTCATTGAGGTAACCCAGTATGCTAGCATCAGTCAGTGCTTACTGTAAAACAGGAAATATTTGCAGGGATTTGATTTTGTAGGTTGAAAATGCAGTGGTTTTAAGTTCCCAGTGAGGTTACTGTGAAAACCGTGAGCAAAAAACCACCAGAAAAATTTCCCCTTTTACATAATAATAGTCTCTTTCACTATCCCACCAGGTCGCTGAGGAGGCAGAGGGGGCCAAAGGAGGCGAGGAGAGACCAGACTCTGGGCACGAGCAGGTCCAGGACGAGTACGGGTTACGGTGGCCTCGTGCACCGGACATCACCATGGAGACGGCACGGGACAGAGCCCACGCGGAGGAAGCCAGCCGGACTGCGCAGCCGGAACTGGTGGCCAGCCAGACAAGCAGTCCACCAAGGGAGCAAGACCTACATAACGTGCAGCCGAGCATGGGCAGAAGGTATGGGGAACGGCATGATATCTTTATCGTTTTGGTGGATTTCTATTCCGTGCCACAGCTTTGTAACGACAGAAAAGTGTATTTTTACTGTGTTTGTTTGGTATTTCTCTTTAGCAACAAGTCAGAAACTTTGGAAATCATTTATGCAAGTAATCAGTCCTTTTTTACAACA
The DNA here is from genome assembly GCA_035149815.1 of Branchiostoma lanceolatum. Classification (NCBI taxonomy): domain Eukaryota; kingdom Metazoa; phylum Chordata; class Leptocardii; order Amphioxiformes; family Branchiostomatidae; genus Branchiostoma; species Branchiostoma lanceolatum. Next base: position 7,538,987 of record CM068872.1, on the reverse strand, counting down.
AATCTGAATATGCTCTGCCCCCTACCACTCCAGCCCAGAACTGCAGGGAGCAGCTGCCGCCCTCCCCACCACCCGCCATGACCAGGTGTTGCCAGGCAGATCCACCCCGCCCAGAACAACGTCCCCCAGGGTGCACAGAACAGAGGAGACCTACAGGGAAGTGGCGGCTTCTAGAACACCGCCCAGGAGGCAGGCTGAGGTAAGGACTTCCTCAGATCTTTCTTTCTTTGTTTGTTTTGCATAACTGGTCAGCCGCCTTTAGGGGCAATGCACCAGTTTTGTACAGTTTATGCAATCTGCATAAGATAGGACAGTATGGTTTGATTTGCCCATATTGTGATGGACCCCTGCTACTATTTTTATCTTCGCCAAGAAGATTATGTTTTGTGTGTATGTATATAGAAAAGCAGAATAACTGGGGAAGGTCTGGATGGATTGTTTTGATGGCCCCCTTGTGACTTGTTACTGTACTGCAGCATAACTTCCGGGTTTGATATCTCGTGTTTTGGACATGCTATATATGGTCACATTTTTTTATTCAATTGGTAGATTGCTTTTAGGGGAGTGAGCAAACAAACAAACCTCCATGAAGGTAGAAATTACTGAAATCTATCGACTTCATATACAGGTGTCGTCAGCCCAGCTGGAGCAGGTTCTGTTGTTGCTACGGCAGCAGCAGCAGGAGTTGGAGCAGCTGCGGGGGGAGGTGCAGGCGCAACAGGTGGCCAGCCAGGCGGCCCTGACGCAGGCCGTCACACAACAACTCAAGCAGCTGCATGTGTCGACAGGAACCACTGTGGACAAGGCACTGCAGCAGCATGCTCAGGCTGAGAGTATCCTTCTGTTGTAGGGATATGGTAGGATGGTGTATATGTACCAGGGCTGTCTCCAATCCCCCTCTCTTCGTCCCAGGATGGAAATTTACTTCTTGGGACGGAAAAAAATTTCACCCCATCCGTCCCAAACATTTCAAACTTATGACATGAAACTGATAGAAATGTATTTTCTTAATCTTAAAATAACAGATTCGACAACAAAAATTAACAACATGGGTTCCAAAACAATGTATAGGACAGAAAACTGTAACGTTGGAGACAGCCCTGATATGGACCCATTTGACTCTAACACGAGTAAGGCCATACTGTCTTGATTATATGGATCATCTGGGCACCCCAAAACTGAAGCGAGTGTGCGAAAAAAAAAGAATTGGGCCATCAAAGAATTTGCCTTCATTGTGAAATCAAAGTGGTTGGGAAGGTTTTACAAATGACTTGACTTAAAAGATATGATATACAAGATATTGCTCACTTTTGTTATTTCATGTCTTCTTGGATTTTGGAAGCCTTCGCTCAGAGCTCGAAAGACAATTTTGTGCAAGGAGTAAGTTTACTACAAAATCAGTATGCACATGTTTTATGATAGGACTTTGCATGACATTAGTATCCATATGTTTTTGTTTTTTTCAATTTACAGAATACCTTTTCTTGTATTGCACCCTGTTTTTTTGGAATAGAGATTACTATTATCAGAATGTTTCAATAACCTTTTTTTCTCAATAACCCATTTTGCAATTAACTGGATTCTACCATTTTTATGACACACTACAGAGTCATTATCATCGTGTCATGGTGGAGTCTTGTTGAGTCACTGGTAACACTATCACATTAGTACCCTCTAGTCGTCAGCAGGTTCCTTAACCAGACCCCCAGGGAAACGTCTGGACGAGGCTCTCCGTGAGCGGCAGGATCTGGACAAACAGAAGCAGGAGCGCCTCCTGTCCACCGTCTCCCAAACACTCAACTCCTCCATCACCTCCAAACTCGAGAAGTGCGTCAAACAGGAGGTCAAGAACAGCGTCCTCCCAGGTATGGACTGGTATTTTGATGTCTCAAATGTCATTGTGTTGGCACATGCCTGCACTGTCTGTTCATTATCTAAAGCGTCGTAGCATGTGTAGTCCAGTGGTTAGTGACCCTGCCTCTTGACCAAGAAGTCGTGAGTTAGAATTCCAACTGTGTCGCTTTCCAGACATGCATGCCACTGGAAAAGGTTGAAGGCCTTAGGACGGGACGTTAAGCGGTGGTTCATTGCACTTGTCTTAAAGAGCTAGGGGAATTGACAGTGCAATTGCTTGTTGAATCATAGTTTTAATTCCATATTTTTGAGACAAATAATAAAAGCAGTTATAATAGTTTTCACAGCCGTGATGTGTCACACAGTTGTTCTCTCTCATGTCAATACTACAGCTGTGACAAAGTCCCTGGACCCAGTCAAAGACCAATTGAACGTGACCATGGCACAGAAGCTCACGGCTACAGATTCACTCATGAAGGAAAATATCTCCAAACTGGTCCGTGCAAAAGTAGGTATCTTTTCTATGTCTTTAATGCATGATTAAAGTTTGATAGTACACCAAAAACACATCAGCAATGTGAGAATTAGTAGGAAGGAAATACTGGTAAGTTTTGGACCTTGCCATTAAGGTAGGTAGTGAGAAAAGTTTGTTTAAGGATTAATGTATGATAGTATACATAAAGCATTTCAAGCTGGTTACATATTTGAAAGAGTTGACAACTATTATGTATTTAATACACTCCTTTACGTTTGGGATCGCATCCTAAACACTGCATCTTTAAGCAGCAACACCTGTCCTGCAGTGTAATGTGAACCAGTCAGAATTGCCCTGAGGAAGGTGACAGACAATCACCGAAACGTTGGTAGAATAAAACACTTAACACACTGCCAACAATCCTACCTTTCCAGTCTACTGTAGAGGCCATCGGTCAGTCTGCAGCCCAGGCTATCCAGGGTCCAGTCCAGGCCGCCTACAAGGATGCCTTCCAGTCCACCGTAGTGCCCATGTTTGAGAAGGCCTGCCAGTCCATGTTCCAACAGATCAACGACACTTTCCAGAGAGGCACCCAGGACTGTAAGTACTGGTGGTGGTGGTCATTGGAAATTAACCTGCTCCCTGCTGCCTGACACTGTAACCAATAGAGAATGGGAAGCCAAACAGTTACTTTAGTGTGCTAAAGGTTAAGAACTTACACAAAAAATAAAAGTGTATGTAACAAAAATTCAAGCTGATGAAAAACATGATTGGATGCATACTAAGCACCAGCTAATATTGACATAAACTGTGTTAAAACTATTCTGTTCTATATCTACAGCATAAGAGAGAAATATTCATTAGTAAGTTCTGATTTACTGTTAATGTTCTGCAGTTGAAAAAGGTTATGCTGTATACATGCTGCTTCTGGCTGTTAACTGGAGTTCCGTAGTACTCTGCTAGGGGGCGTTTTTGCAAGTTGTTCGATGTTTCCCGCAGACCTGCAGCAGCTGGAGGTGCACCTGGCCCAGCAGCGGCAGAGACAGCAGCAGGAGCGGGACCCGGTGTTGACCCAGCTGCAGGGCCTGGTGGAGACCTTCAACAGCAGCGCCTCACAGCTGCAGGACGGCATTACTGCAGGGGTCAAGGTTGAGCTGGAGAGCCAGCTACAGTCCACTATACTCAAGCAAGTCCTCGAGTTTTCTTCTTTGGCTTTATAAGACAAGTTCATTTTGTATTATCACCACTTCTACTTTAACAATTGTGTTCAGTTGCTACACTTAGCAAAACCTATGATACACAACTTAAGGATTGCTTCTCAGAACTTGAAGTCATGGAAGTTCTAGTTTTAGAATAGACCATGACAGTTTCAAGCTCTTAAGATTAGCTTTTGATGAAGTCATACATAGAAAAATCATGGAGTTTTGACAGGTTTGTGCATTTTTCCTATCTACAGATTTCAGTCTTGTAAATGCTAACATAACTATGACAATTAGAGGTTAAGATATGAGGGACGCTACATTTTGTTGGCTGCCTTGGCTCCTCAATTCTGTAAGACGTCTGACTCATCACATTTCTCTCCTCTTACAGCATGCAAGATGTCCTGATCTCCCAGGTGCGGAGAATTGTAAGAGAAGAAGTTTCCACAGCTCTGAAGGAGCACCAGGCAGCGCTAGGGGAGAGTGTGGTACAGGCCATGAGATCCAGAAATGTCACACCAGTACCCACACCACAGGCAGACACACAACAGTTACAGATGCAGATTATGGCAATGCTCAGGCAAGGCCAGTTCAACACTGCATTCCAACAGGTAAGGGTATATGTTTCTGTTAAAATGTAACTCTGTGAGATCTTTTTCGAAAGAGTAAATACATTTAGAAGTATCATTCTGGATCAGCTTGATTCCAAAGTTTGATCTGGTATCACAATTCTGATGGGGGCATTAGGATCCATTATACCAATATTTTAGTTCTTGTTGGTTTTTGCTTTGTCAAAATGAATGCAAATGGCAGATAGGAATTGTGTATATACTGTTGAAATAAAGTTATACATGTATTACTTTGATTATGCGGTTCTGTTGAACACATACATATCTCTGCCTGTTTCCGTTGTTGACATGGCTGTTCCCTGTATCCGCTGCAGGCTCTGACAGCCTCTGACCTGAACCTGGTGATGTTTGTGTGTGAGGCCGTCAGCCCCGCCCAAGTCTTCAGCCAGAGTCCCTGTCCCCTCCAGCAGCCCGTCCTGCTGTCACTCATCCAACAGCTGTCCGTGGACCTGACACACAACACGGAACTCAAACACAGGTAATACTGACACATCGTTACCTCTATGAAAAATGGAGGTATTGTTTTGGCTGCGTCTGTGTGTGTGTCTTTGTTTTTGTTTCCGGATATTTGTAGTCAGCATAACTTTGAAAATCTGGATTGATTGTGATGATATTTGGTATGTGGATGGGTCTTGGGAAGACCAAGGTCAAAGTTGAATTTGATCTCCATGGTGTGTGATTTTGGTACTGCAGCAGAAATTGCATTTTTTGTATTTTTTTGTCCTGGACATGCTATGGACTGATGGCAGATAGCTTTTGATGTAAGGTAGAAGTGGAGTAGGTTTGGGCCCCCTAACACCTAGCTTTGGAACTGCAAGGGCATTTTTCCATCTATGTAGTCATCTCACATGTTGTATGTATTTTTTCTTCAGGTACCTTGAAGAGTCAGTGATGAACCTTGACCTCACACACCCTGTCACATGCGACCATGCCGCAGTCGTCCTCAGTGCGCTGTGCAAGAAGCTTAACCACTTCATCCAGTCAGAGCCCAACCACAAAATGATCAAGAACATGCGCATGTTAAACATGGCTGCTCAGTCACTCATGAAGTAGCAGCAGCCAATCATCACCAGTCAGACATATGAGCCTAAAAATTACTCCAGCCAACCAGATCCCGGGAGCAGTTCGAACCAGCCAATCAGATTCAGCCATAGAAAAAGCGAGGTTATCACATTGTCATTCATTCAGGCAGCTTGTAACAAACAGAGGATGGGATGCACCTTGTTTAGCAGAAGAAACAAAGATTAACAAAAAGTCCTAGAACGTATATTTTCCTCACATTCTTCAGTGAACAGCAAAGTGTTGCTATCTGACAGTTGTTAATACTAGTAGATGTGATGTCTGATGGATTCATGTATGTCATCAGATGGACATACCGGCTGTAGTGAAAATACTGTTAGTGTTCAACTTGATGTAGCAGCCTTCAATCTACCTGTTATGTTGCAATAGTGGAACATCCAAAAAAACATTGGTGTTTTGCTGTCATAGCTTAAACTTTTCTGTCAAGCCTATAATTTAGTCTATCATCAGCTTTGTTGTATTGACATACACAACAGCAACAAGCAATCATGTTGGAGGAGATTCGATGTAAGAGGACTGTTGTTCACCTTTGTTACGTTTTCCTCACCCATCTTGATATCAGGAAAAAGTGAGGCTGAAACAGAGTATTCCAATAACTGAAAGTAAGCTTTCTTTTGAAAAGGGATAGACCAAGAGTCTCAAAAGAGACGTACAAAATGAGCTGAATTTTCATAAAACATTTTAGAGAGAACGAAAGGCTGCTCTTAGTACATTTTTGTGTTCAAGTTCCACAACATTTTGTTTTGTTCCAAACTGCACAACGTTCTTACAAATATTGAGTTTCAAGTCCTTGGGCTTTCTTTCTTTCGAAGGTTGAAAATCAGATATCCAGCTGTTTATATGTTCTTGTCTACCTTTGTTGTTTATCACCAACAATACCATCATTACCAACTTATAGGATTGGGCTAGCAGCATCTTTGTATCATGTTTCTCAGAATAAAACTTTGGAAAATACTCTTTGAGTGGTCATTTTTGATAGTTGAGTTACCTGGAGATAATTGAATTTAATGTAACAAAGCTGCTAGGTAACTTTGTTGGTACCACCAATCAAAGTTGATAAGATTTAGAAATGATATGGTACTCTCTTCATCTGGCTTAATTTTGAAGTTTAGACCAATTAGAAAATGTAGAAGCAGAATCAGCTTTGGTGTGTAGGTCATCACTTTCCTAGGTTCCTCTTTAGCTGCGAGAAGGTCACCTCTTTGCGGACTTGATAAAACATGCAAAAGGAGAAGCTTTCCTACAGAAGTGTACATAAGATATTTAATAGCCAACCCTGATCTTTCGTTTCATTTTCTATCAAAATACAAAACTAACATGACTAAGGTGCATGCAACAAAAAGTGACTTATTCTGACGCACAAACCCAGCTTCCATATAAACCATTTCCGCCCCACCACTTGCTTAAAATTTGTTTTTGGAATGACTGCACCGCGGTGGGAACAAACTATTGGGCATGGGACTCTGAGACTCTTTTGTATTCGGCCGCTAGAGGTCGCTTTTTGAAACTTTACGGTAAATGCGGAAAATGCAGTTAGCTGACCGCTCTGACTCGATATTGTGGATGACGACATTATCTAGACGCCCAAAATCAATGCAAGCTCGCAAAGAAACAAATAAGAGAAAAAGAAGATGTCTCATTTCTTAAATGCACATTATGAGGAGCCTTTCACGATTCCTCCAATTCCCGAAAAGACGGAAATTTGGCAATTTGATGGTTGTTTTCGCCACTTTTTTGGAGGCGCCGGAGCGGTGCTGCAGAAATGTTGAAATATACAAAACTTTAGGCATAAAGCCTGTGAACACTTTCTCAAACAGGTCCAGACGTCTTCATGTACATTTAGAATTACCCTTAAGACTTCTAGAAACATCAAGTGGCATGAAAAGGATCGGTTTTTATAGGCGTCCGCGCCGGCGGGAGCCTGTGTAATACTAGAACTGTACTTTGGCCACCGGTCGAAGCGTCGCTTCTTGTACGTAGTAAGTAGATTAAGGATATATGTGGACATCTGTGCCATAGAAGCAGATGACCAGTTGAATTAAAGGCCAAAACTTGTTAAGGGAAAACGGACAGTGCGGTAAGGGACTACCGATCGTGAGAAATGCGCCACCAGACAAACATTACGATATTACCCTAGCATCTGCTTGGACATTAGGCATCTGCTTGGTCCCGAGATTAGGTTGATGCAAGGACATGTCCAAAAGACTATTTATTGATCTTTATTCACGCTTGAATATAGACTGATGTAAGATACCGGCTGTGTTACAGACTGATGTAAGGCACCTCCTGAGTTACATCACTCACCCATCGGTGGAGGATGTCTCCCCTCAGGTTACCCACCTGTGTCACCGATACTCAGTAGTAGAAGGGGAGACACCATAGAGGTATTTTCGAGGCAGAGGTCTGGCTCCAACATGCTTTTGGACTTCTTTTTATTTCTGTTTTGTCGGGTTTGGCTTGCGGACAAAAAAGATAAAACTTGACAAAGTAGAAAGCCCGTGAAAAATGCATAAATTGAAAAGACGTCCAAAGCAAATCGGGAGCATATAAACCGGCCTCTGCTTGGAGAGTACTAGTACCACAAAGTACCACAAAGACTATTCAGTCATGGCCCATGCTTCGTGCCTGTCTATTGACGTCGGTTTCCTGTCTCTTTCTCTGTCTTCCTAGTCTTCGTGTTCCTTATACTGCCCTTGACCTTGTACCGTTAGTATGGTTTTGGTGACTGCCAGAGTAACGCGTGGCAAGGTCGCAGATATCACCTCAGCCGTGATAATCGTTCTACCGTGATGGCTGTATATTAAACTGAGATAGAAAATGACAGTCAGGAACATTATTTGAGTTTGGATTGAGAAACTTTGCTGTGTTTTTTAGATCCTAAAAATACGTATTTAACTCAATGTTGTACGAAGTTGTGGTGCTGAGGTGTGCATACATGATATGCTTTAATAGGGGGAATTTTCCCATACACTACTGGCTAAGGTACACGTTTCAGTGCCTAACACACACAAAGGCTTTTCTTCAAAGGTCAGTTTATTTTTAGCACGATTGTCGAGTTAAACTGGACTCCATATTCACAACCAGGAAACTAAACCCACCAATTGTACCCCAGCCAGGCCCCTTCCTGTACAGGCACACCCCCTCCCTGCCCCCCATCACATGAGGCTGACTCTGGTGAAGGGGATTCCCCCATACACGGTTGGCCATCATGCAACCTGCAGGTGAGGTTGCATCATCTTGGGCAAAAACCAAACACAACAGGTAATTCCGATACATGTGACTCACGTGTATTTTGGTGGATGACCTACTCAAAAGGCGACAAGAACCAACGTGTACGTGTTAGCCTGTTGGAAATCACGAATTTTCCTGAAAGGGGGTCATCATGCTTTTTCTGTAGGCAGCCATTTTAATCTGACGGTTTTTCTTATCTAATTCGTATTTTGATATCGGACAGCTATGATTCTGTATGTGGGTGGGTTTTGTGTCATAATGAAATGTAACGTTACATGAACATTGTAAAACGTTCCATAATGTGTCCTCGGCTCTATAATGTATATTGTTCTGTTTAGCAAAAGAGCCAACCACTTGTCTGATTGACTTCATATATCCATCCATATAGCACACGTGCTAGGGTATAGTACTACGGGCTTAATTTAGCCGAAACTGATAAGAGCTGCCTCCAAGCCCAACTTGGCTGTACCTATTTTAGACATTCCCCTTTATAGCTCCCCTCAGCTGTTTTTTATCAGAATCCCTGGCCTTTTCACCCTGCCCGAAGTGAACTCCGATCCCTCTGCACACACCAGATGGCAGGAGTGTAGCAAAGGTCAAGGTGCTAGCAGGTTCTCAACTTTGGCACAGATATATGCAGCTATGTTATATATCAACTTTTTCTACGCACCAAAACTGTGCAGGATAATGTTGGTGGAAAAACGGACGACTCATTACATGATGCCTGGGCCACAAGAACTGATATGCCATCATAAAGAAAAGCGATTCTTAGGCTATGTAGGCTTTTACATACTAGTAAGTATTTGCTGCTATCAATATAAAATGTACGGCAGGAAACTAAATGGAAGACATTCACCTAATAGGGCAAAAGAATTATTTGAGGAAATGTTTGACAAAAGCTAGTTTGCTAGAAGCTTTATATAACGGGTCACACACCTCGACATGTGCATAAGATGAACCTTGCACCCAGGAATCCACTCACAATGGTTTACTGACAATGATTTATAAATGTGCAAACATTCAGTGACCTTTTATTCCATGTCAGCAGCTTATGACTGTACCATGCCCTGAGCACTATAGGAACGTTGTATTTTAACAGCCAATCTTTGAGACACACATCATCAAAACTTGTCCCCACAAACACCATTACTAGTATGTTACTGAAAACATGCAAGTCATCTATGGAGCTGATTATGCTTGAACCTTTTCTATTCCTCACTATAAACCATGCAGGGACAAATCCAACTGAGAAGCACTCTCTCATAGTCACCATACATACAGACATACACACAGAAAATGTTGCACATATCAAGTAGGGTTAGAATAATAAATACACCACACTTTATTCAAAATTTGTCATAATCGCACATCAGATGATTTGTAATGAAGAAGATACTTAAAAACTACTTTTGATATAATATAATTCTGGTATTTGGCCCTAACAGCACAGCTAGCCTTTCTACAGCACACTTTACATTTCAGAACAAAGAAAGCATCTCCAGACTTCAAGGCAGAGCCTTTTAACAAGCTGGATTGTCTTATAGAACGTTTACATGTCACACAAGTAATTTCCTCATTCAACTGAGGATAGGAAGTATATAGTAATCTATATAGGTAAGTCCTATCTGATACTTTTAAGCAGAAACGTCCTAGCGAGAATAGGGAACGACAGGACGGTGCGCGACTGCAGGCCCTGCTGCGTAGGACGTCACATGGCCGGCAGGTTTGGCGCGAAGCTTCAATTGCGGCTTGCGTTGCCCCCGCGGGCTGCACTGACATTGGTGAAGAGGGACTTGAGGGTGTCAAGCTCCTTGGTCAGAAGTTCCACACGCTTCTGGAGCTTCTCGTTTTCCTGCTGAAGTTCTTGGACCTGTGAGGAAGGAAGAGAATATCTTTGTCAGCCACCAGACCACCTTAGATACTCTTGGCTCTACCATGGGTTCCAGTCTATCCATTCATGCTGTTCAATCAAAATCATTTACTAGTACCACTTACATCATCAACACATGAAAATAGAATATCCATGTAAATCATTGAACCATGAGACACTGACATGCATGTCTAAGTTAGACTTTCATGACAAGGGAACAATGGACAATAATCTGAGCAGTGATTGAGTGTATGTTAGAGATGCACACCTTATGCTGTGTTTCCAGATTACGCTGCTTGGCCTTCTCGCGCGACTTCCTGACCGCGACGTTGTTGCGCTGGCGGCGTGTGACGTACTCGTTAGTCCCTTTCTGCAGGGCCCGGCGTCCACCACGAGATGACTGTGCCTTTCCTGGTGCTGAGGGGGAGGTTACAATGGACAGGTTAGGTATGTCAAGTCCAACATTTTTTTTAATACGATAAGAAGACATATGGTCACTACAATTAGATATCTTTACAAGTTATGATGGAGATATTGCTACTAATTGTCATTGTGGCAACTGCAAAAAGTATGTTTTGTGTCTTGACTTTGAGACTCGGTGACTTCTGTCAAAGAAAACTCAAATGTGTGTCCCAGCTTCCTCCTCAACCATGACCTCTGTTACTAGTGAGTAGTGTTAGCACAAAGGGGCGTGTTGGGGGTGTGGGCCCCATCTTCCACCGGATTTCCCAGAATATACTACTCTGGTACCCGGTATAATACCAAGTTCACTACGGATATTTAAAGATTGAATACTAAAAAATCTATACGTAGAAGGTCTATTCTCGTTGTATATAATACAGTATTTTATGTTAGGGTGATCTGAATAGTCTTAGCGTCACATGAAGTCTACCCTGGGTACAAAGGTACGTGACCGGCATGGGAACTATCACCACGTGGCGCACTTTGGCGTCCTACTGAATTCATACCGACAAAATATTTAAATCTACCATCAAATAAAATGGAGTGTTACTTCTGAGAGATCTTCCTACCTGGCCTGTTCTCCGATGGCGATCCAATGTTACTACTGGGCGAGCCGTGCGAGGACACCGAGTAGTCCTCCTGGAGGTAGACGGGCTCTTCCTTCACCGGCACCGAGGCGATGACCGGGGAGGCTGCGGTGCTGGTGGTGGCCGGGGCTTGCTGCGTCGACTCGGACGTGAGCTGCGGCATGTAGCTGTCGTCTAGTGCGTCAAACGGCTCGGGCAAGGCCTGGGGTGCTACAGTCGGGGTCGCTCCGCTGTCAGATGACTTGGGGAACTTGTCTTTGTCCAGGTCGCTCTTGGAGAGTCCGAGCTCGGCCAAGAGATCCTCGCCACCCGAGTCCAGGTGCCACCGCTTCGCACTTTCCTGGGGGAAAAGGAAAGTGACAGTCAGCACAGGGAAATAATAACAGATGATTCAATCATTATCTTATCCAATAGACCTATTTGTGTTAAGTTCTGCTGAAAATCTAAGAAAGTGATGAGTGAATTTGTACCATATGCACAAAGGATTCATACTAATGTAGATCATTACAGCTGGGTGGGGGATAGGTGAAAATTCAGGAGACCGAGAGCCTTTATACACATACGGTGACATACCTGGATGTAAACACTTAGATCCACGGAGTCCTCGCCGTCACAAAGTGTACTGAGGTCCGGGAAACTCTGTTCGCGCTCGAAAGTGAAGACCGCTTTCTGCTTGCCACTGGATTCCAGTTCATAGAAGTTCGCGGGAGACGAGACCGGAGTGGGGTCCATCTCTGCGCGGTGACATGACTGATCCTGGCCGAATGAAAAGTCGTGGAAAGCCGTGGTTTCTGTTGGGAACGCAATGAAACCTTCTCGGGAATGTATGGTATCGGCGGGATCGTATGGTCCGACCGAATAACGAAAATTGGCGCCGGTTCTTTGAGAATAGCGGGGAAGACTTGTCGATTCTGTCATCCAAGTACCGGTGATTTCGCAACAAGAATGTAGCCGGGTGACGACGGCTCGATTTGTAACAACGTCACTGGTCGCTTTACTTAATTTGCCCTCAGTATCCATCCGCTCACCTTAAATTCCTAATGCATGGTAGCTAGGGCAGGGATTCCATATCAGATATTAATCTTTTAATGTTTCGACTTTTTTTATAAATACTGGAAAAGAAATGATATTCTAAAACGCTGTACAGTTGCAGTCAATGCTTTGGACTTTCTTGTATAGCGGAAGAGCCACCTCCAAATGGAGTAGTGATGCATTTACACCATCCGGGACTTTTCGTCTAAAAATAATCCTTACGTCACGTTGTCGAGCTCTGATTGGCTGAATGGGGTGCGGCAATGACCCGGATGTAATGAAGCTCAGGAACTCTCTAGAAACCTTTTTATCTTGGGAAAAAAACAGACTTTTCTGCTGCCAGTTCGAAAGAGAAAATAAGTGCATATGCTATAGTTTTCTACGAAGTTTTACCCTTGTCTCATTTAGGACGTAGAATTGTGAAAGGCGCGAAAAGCGTTGACCAATAAGCTTGTAGATTGCACAAGCAATCAAGTGATGATGCAATGACATACTATACAGCCTCTGATTGGCCAACATGGAAGGCATGCGTCCTGTAGAAGGAGTTGTTTTGAGCATGGCTCTGGTACTGGAGAGGTTGTAGCGTGTCTAGGAAGATTTTCTCCAGTTACACGCGGTGTTATTGGATAGTTTTACTACGACAGTATACTTGGATAACTAGAGAACACCTTGGGGTATTTTGGCGCGAGAAAGTAACGCGGGGACGCTCTTCTACGGGCCCAGAAAAAAGGTAAGCTCGCCACCCACGCCCGCCCTGCCCCCCTGTGTGTAAACACGTTGGCGGGATCGGTTGTAACTTTGCGTGTACAAACTGTAATAATATTTGTTTTTTTCTCTATTTACTCAATTTGTCAGCTGAAATTTCCATCAGCTCAACAGTTAGTAGATATAAGTAATTGAACTGTGCTATAACATAAGTTATCTTTTACCCCGAAATCAATATTTCATCACTATAGTTTGTTATTGTCTCCTGTAGAAATTTGAATTTGCAATGGGCCCCGCCTTTAATGCATTGCTGACCCTAGCTAGGGTGAATGGGGCAGACGATGGGGTTTGTGTGTTTCTGGGCGTTCGTGTCGAGTTTGGACGTGACTTTTGCTCTGTATACTACCAGAACGATACCCGTCGTTAATCAACGGCCACATATGATTGCTGATGCCGCCAGAAATGTAATCTTTAGCCAGCTAGACATGACCAAATTTACACGATTCGGTTTTGACGTTACGAAATTTCAGCGTGTGTGACATGCTCCCTTTTCGGATCAGTTTCACCGTATATTCCGATAAAAATGACCCGTTTGAATGCCCTACATGTGGCGAGTGTTTCAAACGCTATCATTTATGAAAACGTATGGTTAAACATCGATCGTAGTTGGCCCCTTTAGCGGGGAATTTGAAATTAATCGTTGACCATGCCCGCCTGTTTGTTTACAGAACTGGTATGATGTAACGCCTCCTAGTTCTGTGTAGTGGGTGTGTGTCAGGTGTCAGTGGGGCGCACGTGGTTCTTTACAATCTTGTACTAGTATAGTTTTGGCCCTATTCTGATTGTTTTTCGTGATAAGACGAAATTGAATATTTTAGACCAAACATAACATGACATAATATAGTGCGATACACACATGTTTTTTTTTTTACATTTTCAAACATTTCTGCTTTGTCAGTTTGTGGGTGATTTGTTGGTACATGATCATGGACAAAATGCTGGTCACTTCCTGAATTACGAATCCTGAATGATGACAGATTTTGCAGGTCATATAAACTTTCGTTGTACCCTTTTTCCTGTTAAGTTTTTTGTGCATGTTTGTCACATTTTCCCAAATTCTTTCCCTTTATTATAAAATGCTAATTCCTTTCTTTGTCCATTTGAACTTCTGATTACATTTTCAAAATTCAATTGCTCATGAAAAAATAGCTAAGCTGAATTTGATACACATAAATCATATTAGTTACAGAAATACAGAAACAATTTTTTTTGTTATTCTTTATCTTTTCTGACATTTGTCTGTTGTTTTTTTCAGGTCTGCATCAACTTGTGTGTTTGTTTCCTGCTGGGTTGAAGGAGAAAGTGCTGTACATCTAGGATCTGTCTGTCACGAGTGCCAGATTACCCCAAAGCTTCATGGCAGACGTGGATGTGAAAAGTGAGCCTAATGACTCCAGTGACAGTAGCCCAGGGTCGCCCCCTGTCCTTAGCCCAGGTAGTGCATCTGGTGGGAGAAGGGGCGGTGGAAAGGCATCCAAGAAGTACCTGCATGACAAGAACAGCGACGAGTACCGCAAGCGACGTGAGCGCAACAACTTGGCGGTAAAGAAGAGCCGCGACAAGAGTCGCCAGAAAACCCAGGAGACTCTCCGTCGTGTGCAGGAGCTGAAGGAAGAAAACGAGCGCCTGGAGCTCAAGATCAAAATCTTGTCCAAGGAACTTAGCGTGCTGAAGGATCTTTTCCTGTCGCATGCTGGCAGCTTGCCGGGGGAGGACGCCCCCTGCCTTCTGGGGGGAGTTACTGCAGCACCCCTCCCCCTGTCCACTCCCGCTGATGGGATAGAAACAGAAAGTTCATCCACTGCGACTACCGCCTCCAGCATTTCTATTTCAAATGCCACTATCAATGCCACAGTACGAGAAGTAGCGGGGATACTTCAGGGTCTAGCCGTGCCAGTTAGGGCAAATAACCAGGCCGTTCTGAACGACCACGAGTATGCAACCACTGTGAAGTCATAGCAGTGACATATGTACATGTGTGCTAACACTTGTACTTAGTCGCTTATCCCATGCTTCAGTGTTTATTCTATTGCTTGCCTAAAAATGGTTCAGCTTTAGACATTATATTGGGTAAGAGGCAATGGAAGGAAGCTTTCAGCATTGTGACCTTTGCTATTAAAACAGATATTTTTGCAGTTGTCGGGTAAAAGCACGCTACCAGTAAAAATGAAATGCCGCTATTATGCAGCCAGAAGGTATAGAATTGTGACAAATGTATTTGTATCCCTGCTCAAAGCAGTCTTTCAATAAGTATTCAATAAGTACCGGTATGATGTGAAAGTGTAGTTAAAATGGGTTGTAATGTTTTCAGTACTAAAATTGTCACGCTAAAGCCAGCACCATTGAAATACTGATTTCCACCAACGAATCATGGAAATGGAAACTTTATTGTGTGTGACACAAAAAAAGATAAACACAAATATGTATAACAAAGATTTTTTTGGCAGTAATATGCTACACAAACATCTCAAAAGTCCAACCATTTTATGACGACACTTATTCAGTGACAAATCACTATATTGGAGATACCACTGTGTTGTAAGATTGACATTTTGAGATACTTGACTTGAGTTCAGTACTGACAAGGCACTCAACCGTATATTTCTTCTTAGTAACATAGCAGTGTAACGTGCTATAGCTTTACAGTAAAAACAGTCTTGGTAACCACATTGATGTCAGCAGAAATATACAGTGAGGTTTTGTGAAGGAGGAGAGATGGAGACAAAGTATGCATCATTGGAAAGTAACAGCCCAAACAATAAGGTCTTATATAATTAATGATGGAGATATTGAAAGTTATTGTGACAGTTGCATATAACTGGCACTGTGAAAAATCTAGCATATAAACACCAACAACTGGCAATCTTGGAAACTGTCCACACCATTGAAACAGATACGGAGCAATGTTCACGCTTTCCTGCATGCCAGAAAATACCATTGTTTTTCCTTGGTAACATTTCAAGATGAAGTCAAACCAGTACAATTTACCTTGAGTGCCAGTATGTATGTATGTATGTATGTATCATATGATATGTAAGCAAGGAACTACATGTATGTAGTTATAAATGCCTTTGTTTCACTGTTGTAACAGACCTAACTCAGAAGTTGTACTGATGATGTAAAAGTTCTGGAAATGGGTTTTGTGATGGCAGCTAAATGTGTCAGTGGCCAGAGGAAATTTTTGTATTTTTAGTTTCCATTTCAATTTAGTTGCTTGAGTAATCTGTAAAGGATGTAAGAGTTTAGGATCCACAGCAAGATTTGTGGCAAAAGTGATGAAATGATATCTGGGTTTAAGGTAAGGGGAACATTATGTCCCTCCACAACTTAAACATCTAAAGTTGAAACAGTTGTTTTAATATTTTCAGCAGAGAATAACAGTGTAATGATATTTTGTCCTTAACCAAATATTCTTATTCGGCTGCAGCACACCAACCAAGCAATGCAATTGGTATAGGAATTTTAAAACCTTTTCATGCAAATATATGAGTGATGTTCAGTTATATCAGCTGTGATGCTCATGAATGTATTTCTTCTGTTGTCTGACTACACGGACAAATATAGGATGTCATTGTGGAATGTAAACTTTAAAGTTTAATCTTGGTGCACCAAGCTATGATCACTGTCCAGGAAAAACCGAGTTACTGTTTTTCATCAATGCAAACCTCGGCATTGAATGTGCATGAACATGCATGCTCAATATGTCCGTTTTATGTACTGCCAGTTTCTTCCTCGTGACATTTGAATTGCACCAATTGATTTTTAAGATTCAGAAGACTGGGAATCACACATAGTATTGATGGTTAGCAGCACTGACACTGTTACTCATATTGAGTTATGTTTTTGTTTTGTATGTCAGGAGACGAAAAACAAATTGGTGGTTTCTCTGTTATTGTATCACAGTAAGGAATAGCTCAGCATTGTGGTTAAACTGCTTATGTAAATGCAAATTCTTGCTCTTGTATATTTTGCTATATCCCTTTCCTGCTATATTCACATTAAACTTTAAAAAGTTTTGTACCAATTGATATTTCTGTATCTTCTTTTACCAGTATATGATGTCAGTAGTTGATGGATGGTATTGAATAACTTGGGACGTAGTTGCATTTGTAAGTTTGAATGGAGAAGCTAACAACTATCAGCAACCAGTCTGGAGTATTGCACATGTCAGCCCGTTCATTGCACATGGTGTAGTTACTTTTGGAAACGCTAGGTGTCGTTGGTAAGCATTCATCCTCGCAAAAAACCTGGCCATAGAGACAACGTGTGTAATGCTTTAAGGGGTTTTAGTTTGGCTAGCCGCAGTGACTCTGGTGGGAGGACGTACTTGCGTATATATTGAGGACACAACATATAATTCATAAACAAATGCATGTATGTCCTTCCAAGCTAGGGTTTTGGCTAGAATGTAATGTGAAAAAAATCATTGTAAGTCATGGCGTGCTTTTCTTTTTCGAAAACGTTTGAAAAGATATCTGCTGCCAGGTTTGATCAAACGTACGCAGTGATTTATCACACTGTTTGCAACTGGAAGGTCTGCTGAGCGCTGCGAGTGGGTGACGCCAATGGCCATATGACCTGCAGTTCCCAGTGGACAGACAGGTGGCGCTTCCGTTGTTGTCGACGTCCCTGGTACTATAGTACCGTACAGGTACATGTAGTTCGCAATTAGTTATCATCAGTTGTATTTCACAACTGATGATGACTGATTGCGAACTACATTTACCTGTACGATTGTAGTGTAAGACGGTAATACACATGCATAAAAACTCGCAACACGCAAAACCTCCTCACCACCGACTTGTTTAGCACAAGGCACGCCATGCACACCATGGATCCTACCGTCCTCCTTATGAACCCCCACCACAAGAACAAGGCAGACATTATCATTGCACAAAGCTGCCCTTACGCCAATATTTGACGGCCATCCTCCCCAGTGTGACCAGGTGTGTTGGTTTTGGCGGCAGATTAGACCAGTAAAACGGCCTGGGATGGCTTTAACCGAACCGCAAACACCCGGCTCACTCACAGCTCTTCAAAGATTGCCGAATAGACCGACTTGTCCAACTCCAAAGGACCTTTGTTGTGAAACGCAGTTGAAAGAGAAAGTTGTATTATTCTGCACCAACAGCGAGAGGGTTCTAGCCGTGACACAGCGCTCTTATTGACATACGTGGGGTTGATACAGAAACAATATTGTCCCTGTACAACAGACTCAAGTACCCGCTTTCACCGCAGAGGAAGTCATCGCGAACTGATCCCGCGGACGAGTCGGGAAGCTTCGCCATTCGAATATTCTGAGGGGCCGGCAGCGTCATACTGCGAACCGAACCGCTGGATCTGCACATTCTGTAAGTAGGATTTTCCTCTTATTCTGGTCAAGGAGGTTTCAGCTTCCTTGATCTGGTCAAGGGCATTGTCCTGGTCGTCTTGATTATTGCATCTTGGAGGTTATCGTATACTAGTATTAAATTTTCATTAAAATCCTCGTATCCTCAAAGGTTTGTGACAGAACAGACCGTTGGCAAAAGACTTTTGCATAACAAGACAGCTGCATTTTGTAGGACGCATGCACTGTGGACTGAATTGCCATCAGTTTATGATCGTACAACGAAATCGCGCGACGTGAGTCAGTTAACTCTGATATATAATATATCAGTAATGCCCTACGTCTCCCATCAAAATCCGTGCGTGTATTCGAATATTCATGAGGGCATAAAATGGTAGGCCCCGTTGTCTTTTTTATTCAATAAAAGAACCATTTGAATTGTCATCGTGAGGTTTCCTTGTGTTCATAAAGATAATTTGAATATCACTAATTTTTATGGCAGTCCAGGCTGCAGATGTGTAAATGATAAGACCACGCACTGGTGCCGGGGATCTGTGGAAAGAACACTGCACTGATTGACACATGTAGACGACGTTTTCCTTCTTCGTTCCTCTGGGCGTTCGTTATCAAGGCTTATGTGAATATAAGTGCGGCATACAGTATGCGCCCAGCTTTAGTCAGCTTCAAGAGACTTGACATAGATTTCAATTGTCTGAAGCAAGTAAGAAATGACAGAAATGACGCTTAGCATCTATCTCGTCCAGTCCGAGTTTTGACTACCGTGGGCAGTGGTGCCCTTCGCCGAGTTTGCTTTCGTGAGTTCACGTAGTGTTGCTACAGATAACACATTCGTACCCTGCCGAGTTTCTATGATCTACAACCCTTACTTTCTAGTGTTTCATCTTTGCCTTTGATTCCCCAATGTGGTGATCTGTACCCAGTGTCCAAATGCCACCATGTGGCTAGTGAAAACAACCCGCGTCAACACTGGTGCCCGTCGCGGTGGCGGAGGGTCAGGGCATACGTGGCCACTCATCCTTTCGGCATGAGCCTAGCTAACAAGTTCCGATGAACGCGTGGGTTGAAGATCAAGGGTGTACAGGCTGATATTGTTGTAACAGACGAGTGAGAGGCTGTGGGGAGACCACGCAGGTGACTTCGCGTACTTAGTTCAC
Organism: Branchiostoma lanceolatum; assembly: GCA_035149815.1. NCBI lineage: Eukaryota > Metazoa > Chordata > Leptocardii > Amphioxiformes > Branchiostomatidae > Branchiostoma > Branchiostoma lanceolatum. Next base: position 7,519,299 of record CM068872.1, on the reverse strand, counting down.
TCGCCCCCAATCAAAGCTCGAGAAAGACCACGACATTTCACACCCAACCACAAAGACTCGTCGGACCATCTGACGTATCGTCTGTTATCGTTTCTCGGCCTATCCTCAAATGGTTCGCTCAGATCAGGAAAGGCGCTGCGCATTGAATCGGTTATATCTTCCATTGCAGTATTGGTTCAAGATCGACATAATGCTTTGATAAAGATTATAAGTTTCGCGTATCAAGTTATGATTTAATAGCCCTTTTGAATCGCGCCTGATTGAATCGCGCTTAAGCCAGCGTCACACTAAGTTCATGCGAGCATCGGCCGAGTTTGTAGGTCGCCCGAAGCTGGCTGAATTTCAAAATCGCCCGAGCGCCGACCGTATTTTCCAATGAAAATCTCGGACGACGTCTGTCGAACACTAAAAACTAAAAATCCCCCATGAGATAGTACCATCTCTCAGTGGACATGGACGAAGTCAGAATCGACTAACCTGGTAAAAGGCCAATATTTGGATCAACTTCGATTTTTAAAAATAGCCAGAAGCCCGCGTAATTGACAGGACGTCGGCCGTACTTCGGCCGAAAATGCACATTTGAAGCTCGCCAACACGTCGGCCGAGCTGAATTTCTTATCAGTGTGACGGGGGCTTTATGGCGGCCGCCCGACACCGGTCAGCTCAGTGGAGTTTGTGTTAATACACAGACTAGCCTTTTGTAAGACTGTCGCTAAAAATGTTTCAACCCTTGCTAGAAGTTGGAGATGAAGAATAGGCTGATACTGCGTGTGTCCCAGTCTGCAGGGCAACCGTCCTCGCGACATCACGTGACTAACCTCGCACCTGCGAGCTAAATTTGGATTTAAGGACAAGGGTTCAAGTGTGCAGGTCCCGGCTGTGGTGGTGTGACCGAGCGGCTCCTCTCATCCCGTGCCCCTGCAGACGACCCAGACAAACATGACAGACACGAGATGACTGGGGTGACACTGCGTCCATACGTCATCCCGGCGACAAGGCCGTGCGGAGCTCTAACACAAGTGCTCACTTGTGAACCTGTCTTTGAACGGTGTACTCTCTCGATCCGTGCCCAGCTGTACTTACGCACGGCCATCGACGTCTGTGCTTAGCATTAGATGTTCTCAAACTTTGGTCATAAGAACACGGTAAACAGCCCCCTCATAAGATTATCTATTACGTGCTGCTGTGTAGAGAACATCTCTCTAGACTATGAACAACCGCTTTATTCAGTACACGTTACTCCCGCCCTTAGAAATCTCAATAAACGCCTGTGGAGGAGGGGTGGTGTTATGTTTGGATAGTAGATGTAACGTTAGCGGGAGTGGGTACCAATAAGTACAAGGTAACAACCTTCCTCGCCTTTGCTTGGAAGGTAACAACATGTTTTCGTCCCCAATGCGATGTACAGTACTCGCCATCTCCGCCAGGACTCTGTCGTCAATCGTATCGCGCGCATTCATGAGGGAACCATCGGTTTCACAATACTAATATCTAATCATGGTATCTTGTGCCCATATACTTAAGTCTCTGATGTAAGTTGTCTTGATTTCAGAGGAAGCTTTTTCTAAGAAGAGCGTGGCGTCTTGCTCCTATTCGAAGAAGAGTTTGCAGCAGCTTCAGATGTCTTCTAATTAAATGATACTAGATGTCCAGAATCGTTGATATGATCAGTTTGAAGTGAGAAACAGTGCGCGTTTATTCTAGATCTCTCTAACAATCGCTGCCATCGAGACTTGCGGCCATCCGGAGTACTGCAAATGCACTATTTCCTTCTATGGGGCACGGGGTCATTGACACTTGTTGCCGGGCCACACAGATACCCATAAGTAGGACGGAAGTACGTGGATGTGGCGAAAAGTTAGGGCATGTTGTTTGTGGGATGGGTCAGTGGGCAGGAGATGCGGGGATGGTCGCTTGGGGCGAGGAATTTTCGCCGCTTAGATGAGAGTCTTAGCTGGTCTCGGAGGAAATATCATCATGATGAGTCACCAGTATCTGTACTGTACTTATTCACTGCATTGTTCAATCCAAGATATCATCATTTTGAAACCTTCGGGCACAGTGTTTTTCGAACGTTCCCGGTGAACTTGGTGTAATGCGTTTGCTGCTCTATTCACTTCAGTAACTTTCGAAATGCGCTTGCCTTGGGTTGTTATGTCATGATTTGTATCTGCTAGTATATGTTAATGCTCGTCGTCTAGTCTCCAAGCAGACCCAACGGTTGCAAAGACCGTATCCAACAGGCAGAAAGAGTTTTTATAGCGACGGTGCCTGACAACTTCCCTGGCTCTGGCTAGCTTGTACGATTTTAGCACCGTGGAGATCTGCTTGGAGATTACTCGTCGTCCACTTGAAAACGCAATGCCAAACCCAGTCAAAGCTATCCCCTACATTTCTAAAAAAAGACTTCGGAAGCAAACTGTACCAAGGTATAGCCTAGAAAACGGTATTTTTAGAACATTGATAACATCCAAACATCTCCACTGATAACATCCAAACGTCTCCACCATCCGTGGCTCTCTCGTCCCCAGGGTTGCAGGAGGCTTAACCTCGCTGCTCTCGTGCCAGACGTCCACGCCCCTGAAGCCTCAGTGTCCGCCGCCCGCGGTCAGCGGCACACACCCGTGCCCTGCCCAATTACTTTTACGCACTTTCACCCGATTCTGTCACTTCCAATGTAACAACATTTGAAACGTTACACAGTAGAAACGTTTGTGGAATCGTCTGGATCAGCATCATTTGCTCCATCCAGAACTGTCCCAGAAAGTAATGTGATGCGAGAGACTCCGGGCGATCAGCCGCTGGCTGGTGAATTGTTTGTATTTGTCAATAATCAGTGTCACAGTCAACTATCAACAATGACTAGACACCTTTTAACCATTGGCCTTGACCAGCATGGTAACTCATGATCAGTTGCAATGTGTTATCTGGCATGTACAGGCGGACATGTCTAGAACTCGTCACGGTTTCTGTTGGATGTTTGGTCAACGTTGCCCCAGAATTTTGTCCGTTGCATACGATATCTTTTCCGAAACTGAACATTTGGAAACTGTAGGGGGATGGAATATTATCATTATATAAGCGAACACCGTACCTCAGACGATACGTTTTGTCGACGTGCTGTTTTATCACATTCCCACTATAGGAAGGCGCACCTGTGGCTTGTATAGTCATCTCACACTTTTGTTCGTCTATCACGGCCAAGAACACCCATTGACTGTAACTGTTACAGTTTCCCTCCTGTTTGGCCTGGTTAGGAAGTTAGCCCTGCCCTGTTCTGTAAGGTCTTGCCCCTTCCGGTGATTCAATCAGGCCGACGAGTATTAAACATAAACGGTTAATGGGGTCGGAAGGAAAGACAGAAATATTTACATGACGGAGACGTCCTACGGGAACTGCCCATCGTGATTCAAGTAGCCAGTCACATCACCAAGGCACGTGGCGTGGGCGTGGGGATCGCTCGTCTGATCATGAGCTCATCCCACATGAAGTTAACATTAACAGCAAGCGATGAATCTTAGTTATGTCAGATATCGCAATCAAAACTATTGTCAGCAAGAACATAATCCTGTTCACTTGGGGATAACTCTGTCCCCCGACTCTACCACGACAAACGTCCATGGTGCCGAAAAGGCTGCAACACACAATTTTGTTCTTCTAAGTGTCGTTTTGCTTTTCTCCCACTTGAATGCGGCTTGCCTTGTCCTCACCTGCAATGGTTTGTCTTTTACTTAGGGTCCGGTCACATACGTCGTGCGATCGTCGTATGATCGCAAACTGAAGGTATTCTTTAATTGAATGGCCGTGCATGTGTCATACAATATTCAACTGTCATGTTATAAAGAAAATGCTGTCTTAGATCCTTGTCGGCGGTTGGTGCCATCACAGCCTGCTTGAAAATTCTCCGACATCAAAACCATACGACAACCTACAACAAATGTGGGCACTGGCCGTGCCTTAAGGGGGAGAAAATAGACTACTAGTACGTCAAAGCTGCAATGATGTCTTTGTGGTGCCTAGCTCTTATAGTGTTTGCTCCTCTGTACAAGACCTTAGTGAGAGTGCGGCCGTGGTATGGAAATTAACACTTTGCAAGCCGAGGTGGGGGGAGGGGGTCGCGGGAACCAGACTCCCAGCGGGCGCGAGTGTTTAGTTTGACGCATCAATATTTACGTGAGAAGCCCGCATGAGTAAACGTTTGGGCTGCGAAGAGCGTTCGAAATGTCAGAAGTAAGATGGCAGCAGAGCAAGGCATGATCGCCAGACATCGGGTCGACGGAAGTGACTGGAACGCCGTAATTTCTGCACGTGTGCTCAAGTGTTGTGTGATGGGGCTCTAGTCTCACGTGACTGGACACGTACAAAATCACAACGATTATTGCAAGTACTACTTGTTGCATATTAGTATATTCTTTGCCACATTCACATACGAACAAAAAGCTACTATCCTCTGCTTCCATAAAAGACGTCAACTGCGCCAAACCTCTCAGTCTAGATGTAGCCAACAGCAGTATTTGAATTAGTCTCTCGTTACAGTAATGGCAATGTCCCTGTCACATGTATGTTTCCCATGTCGCTGCCACATGTATGTTTCCGATGTCTCTATATACTACATTTATGTTTCATATAAGTCCATAACTTGCAAGTAGACTTCGGGCACGAACTTGCAAAGGAACTTAAATATATAGCATATTGACACAAAATAACAAATGAAATGAGGTAAAAAAATCTATCAACTCGTTAATATTTTGCCTTTACGATTATCCTGCAGGAAGCGTAAGTAAACTAGCTTGAACTTAGGGATAGTCTGCAGATTGTTTACCCGAGCAATGCTGTGGGAGCCCTAATTAACTATGAATGAGCATCTATAGACGCTAGATACCGACCCCATAGCCCCACCCAGCGTAGAAATGCAAAATAAAACAATAATGATGCAAATATTTTATTGTGGTATTATCATTGAACAGCACAACATAGCATACAACAACATCGCATTTGACGGACATGCAGCCACTCATTCATTGGTCGAACCGCTAATTGCCATGCTATCATTGGTTGAACTACTAATTGTAATGGCCAATCAGGGGAAGCAAACAAACAGCAGAATCTTCAAACGTGGCGCGAGTCCAGGCTAGTGTAGTTCCTGTAGCGATCACGTACTCTGGCAGCCTGGATTGACAAATTTACGACGTCGGACTTCTCAGTTTAGAGAGAAGGTCAGCTACGTACGTGCACCCTTATACGTTATCTGAAGTCACTGTGGACACCCTGAACCTAACAGTTGTAAATTAGAGTCATGTGTGTACAGTTTGAAAGGCACTTCAAGGACCCAGGCGAGGAAAGAGCACTCATGCCTTGACCTTGTCAGACTTGGCTTTTTCAAGGACGTTGTAAATTTTCTTAATGGATTAAACCGTGCGACAAGTGGGGAAAATCAGCTCAATATGGGGCAAAGATGCCTGGTCGTCTGTTGCGTAGGAGGAGGGGGTGGCTTGTCAACTATCTCTGTCCCCGGTGCTGAACACCCATTCCGTCTGTTGCAGTCAAGTATCGAACTTGACGTGAGCGAGCTCTGTGCGCTTTACGGGCAATGTCCATTCAACGCCATGAAGTTTTCAATGTTATGCGCCTTTTAATGCCAAGTTCCAAGAACTGATATAACAGGAAACATTTTTTTCAAACGAAAGCGAGCAGAAGTAGAATTTATCTAATGATAGTCATATTCTTTTGTATCCGTTAACTGTACTTGTTATTTTGTTTTGTTGCAACCTGTACTTAGCCAATTGTGGCAGAAATGTGCAATAAAGGTCTCCATTCATTCATTCATTCATTTATTCAATTATCATCTGGCCCAGTTAACCACTCGGACCCTTACTCTGCCTCTACATGTGTACCTCAACAATATGGTAACAGAAAGTTGCAATGGGAAACTAAAAGTCTGGATAGGTGGCAAGGTGGTTCTGTGTTTAGTGTTGTTGTCTCAGAATCTGGCTCTGGGATGGAAAAGTCAGATTTTCGGCCAGGGATGTCCTCTCGGATGGGACATACAGGTCCCGTGTGAGGAGGTCCACACCTCGAGCACGTTAAATAACCCACCACACTTACGAAAAGAGTAAGGCTCTATTCCGGTGTTATCCATCCCGACTTGAGTGGATCATTACATTTCGGTCTTATGCAGCTTGTGCCCATTGTACAAAACTGGTGTGTTATGCTCAAAGGCGGTTTACCGGTTATGCGGTTCAAACAAACAAACTGTGTAAACTGTTACGTGTTTTAACAAAAATACCTATGCCGAACAGATTGAAGTAATAATTCGAATGCATTAATGTGCGTCGTTGCTTGCCAACGTACAGTACAGCACCTTTAAGTAGACATTTCCCCCTATGACCTTTCCGCGTTTGCCTTTATCCGTCGTGAAGCTGCTTGCCTTGTCCAAATATTTAAAGAGTCCGCGTGACGTAATCCGTGACCAGCTCTGAACTCGTGCCAGGGAGGCGGGGGTTATAGGATAGGGGTGATCCTTACTGTATATTTTGCCAAATTAAGACACCATCTGTATCGGCTTGTGGCTTAATATCAACGTTTTTTAAAGTTTCACACCAACTATTTCTCGTAGCTTAACCATCTTAGTTATGTGCACGATCCCTGTGGAGGGAGGGGGCGCAGGCGTACTGTTTTTCTTTCTTTGTTTTGCATAGCCGGTAAACCACCTTTAGGTGTGACTTATCTGAAACACATTAGTCGATGGCATGGAAGGGAGTTCAAGAGAGGACAGGCGCTGATATCATCAAAGGAGCTGCTGGTTGTGCGAATGACTCTTCGCAGCTTGCGTGCAGACATGAACTACATTGAACCGCTTCATGGGCCTGGGTGAGTCCCAGTGGGTGCGCGTCTGCGAGCTGTAAATGTAGTAAATGTGTGTATGCAGTATATGGGTTACCCGAACTTGTATATCGTTTTCGCCATATGTCCAGGGCAAAATTCATTTCACGTGTCACATGTTAAAAAGCCCGTTCAAGTCATTTTAAATGCTAGCAACTCACAAATTTACGGTCAGAGTTAAAGGACGCCCAATGTCATCATTATTTATCGTACTTATGTCATGAGTACGATAAACTGGACTAAACGAAGGCTTTCTGTGTATATGAAAGTGAGAATATATCGTGATTTTATCTGTATGAATAGGTTATCAGTGTCACATGTTCTCCACGTGGTGGCCATCTCTACCAGCAGACCGAGAGAGTGTCCTAGTTCCCGTCGCGGCCAGCTGGATGTAATAAGCGGTACAGGTCTTTGCAATACGTGCACAACAGACTGATTGCAGAAGAAGACGTGCACTATCTTCTTGCCAACGCCAACTAAACGTTTTGTACCACTTGGTTTTTTGTTTGTTTCGCATAACGTTACCGGTGCAGCAAGTACAAGCTGAGTAAGACCGAACTGTAAAGTTTGATCCACAAATTTCGGGAAGAAGCCCTACTCTTCTCGATAAGTGTGGTGGGTTCTTAAGTTTGCTCGAGATATGGCACTCCTCCAACACGGGACCGAGACCGAGGACGTCCCAAGCCGAAGCTAGGTACTCATGTCCACCTGAGTACCACCTGAGTCGAGTGAAGAAAGACTCAAGAGCACAATACCGGGTAAAAACACCTCAGCGCTGAACGGAGAACCTTTAGATTCTATGTCAACATCCCTAACCGCAAGACCACCTTGCCACCTTCCACCGACTTGCACGGCTTTACTACTAGGCAACCGTTATGTAAGACAGTCGCAGGCTGCGTATGTTTGGATCACTTTTACCAAAATATTGGGACTAGTGATGTGCCCTCTGACGGTTACGTGGGAAGTTTGCGTGCGTCCAGCGCACAACAAGCGTATCAGGGCGTTTCATAGGATCATGTCAAGGGCTGTCCTTCGGCGATGTCATTTATTTTGTCACGAAGGCTAGCAGCCAACAGGTTGATACAATGTTATAAACCGCGTGTATATACTCGCGGTGCAGTGGGGATTTATAAGCCTTGTGTAAATACTGGTCAGTTTGTCCTTGACTAGTGTTGTGATCAGTAGAGGGGGAACCTTTGCCTGTGTCTGATACTCGGCTATCTACACTAGTACTTGGGCAGTTTTAGTTTCACCCGTACGGAACACTGCTGTACATATTGATTGAATTGACACATAAACTGTAAATGCTGACGTTGGTTATTCCAGACGAGGACATATATTGATGATCGATAGTGATTAGCAAATTCATTCATGTACACACAGTAGTAAGGGCTCGGTCACATTCGTCTCACGGCGTCGTAAGATCGTCGTACGATCACAAACTGGGGGTATTTTTAAGATGGTCGTGCCTATGTTGTACAAAATTCAGTTGCCTTGTTGCGGAAAAGGCTGTCTTTGATCCTTGTCGGTGGTTGGCTCTGTCCAACATGCTTGAAAATTCCACGGCGTCAAAACAATACGTTTTCCTTCAGATCAGTTTTCCACTAGTTTTCGTACCCCATCCCACGGCTGGATTTTGAGACGACTCACGACTGACCCACCTATTCGTCTTAATTCGTCTAAACTTGTCGCCACTTGACAAGTTATTTCAACCTCTCGCTTGTGTTCAAACCGGAACGCCCAAACATACATGTCGTAAATCTGTACTATTTAAAACCCTATTTAGGTCGCTTCAGCCACAAGTAACCAGCCTTGTCGTTTCTTACACAGTCTTGTTTATGCCCGGCTGCATGTGAACAAAATGATACAGACGAGCGTACCATATGGAAATTCTTTACGATATATGAAATGTATATGTAGTATTCAGTGGATCATAAATAGGTCTCTTAACATCATTTTATCATTTTTCAATTTTTCAGAAAGTAACGGCGCGGTCACATTCGTCTTGGGTTGTTGTACGATTTTGATGTAGTGAGGTTTTCAAGCAGACTGTGACAGAACCAACATCCGACAATGATCTGAGTTTGTGTGGTCTTTTGCCAAGTTCTGGTCTGCTTTTCATTTACCCTTTTCTCAGAAGCCTCTACTGAAAACCCAGCCATCCTTCTAGCTGACATCGTTTGCCATTTGTTTACCTGGTCACGGATTCTTCCTCGCAACTATTTACAAACACTGTGAGATACGAAACGATTAGTGGTGTTTGTGTTTACAGAGAAAGCCAAGCTTCTTTGATCATTTGTCGTTTTTTGTACATCCCCCTACACCTTCTTCTCTTCTGATGTGCCCGGGATTTCGACAGTAACAAAGTGATTTCTGTAGTAGTCATACACATGGCATTCACAGCCCGGTTGCTACTTTCAAAGTGAGGATTCCCAGAATAGCTTGCGCGCAGTGACATTTCCAGTGAAAATCGCTGAGAATGCACGTCTATGGTGCATCCATTGACAGACGTAAACTCCCGTTGTTTATTTAACTTCTGGGATGCTGACACGAGATCTTCGGACACACACACTGACTAGACTTAGCAGAAAGGGACTCTTCCAACACCTTACTTGTATTCGGTACGGCTATCCATAGCTGACCCAATAACGCTTCTTAACCATCTATGAATAAAGACACTAGCTTATGTTCGACAGTCTTAGCCGATCGGTACAGGAAAAGATATGGAAACCGAGACATATAAAAAAAACGGAAGTCCTGCTACATTACCATGGAAAGCCGCTTGGGGGCCCAAAATCTAACAGTTTCTTCATTTTGCCAACAGCCACAAACACACCAAATACCATAAAGATCCACCCACGACCTCTAGAGTTATGCTTTTCACAGTGACACACACGTACGTACGCACAAACACACACACTGACGCACCCACACGCGCACCCACGCACACGCACACACACACGCACGCATAAACACGCACACTCTTACACAGTGACAACATTGAATTGAACGGTCACGAACAATATACCATATTTCACCCTCTATGTGTACTTTACAATTTGTGAGTGTCATGACATAAATTTATTAGAACTTTTAAGTTTAAAAATGATGTAATCTGTATCTTTGTTATTTTGTTTGACCCTTAGTTACCTCTTTCCTCATGACCTCAATAAAAGTAGCCTGCATGCCGATTGGAGCTTCTGATTGATAAACAAGGTTCAAACTAACAAAGAAAATCTTCTTAGCGAAGGTAACTGCGTATGTTTTACACTGACAGGAAACGAGAAGGCATGCCGAAGTATTTTCTTTTCCTTACGGTTGGCTTGATCCGTACATGTACTCAGACAGATCGTGTCCCGGGTAAGCTGTTTACCTACCAGTTCTCAACACACGAGAGAAGCATGTCTTCATACCTCAACATCACCCCCGGTCTCACTCTATGATGTAAAATAATGTTGGTGGCACTGGGTTTACTTTATCCACAATCAAAATGAAAAGAATATATGGAACCTCTTTTACTGGCTGAAGCTTGTTTCACAGGTTCTCTATAAGGTATAACTTTTATTACCTTCGCCAAGAATGCTACGTGTTCGGGGCTGTGTGTTTGTTTGCTTGTTTGTTTGTTTGTTTGTTCGTGAACAGTACTGCACAGTAACTCAAGAAGTAGTGAATGGATCTTTATGACATCAATGAGGTCGGTAGGTCTTGGAAAAATGAAGATATCACTATGGACCCCCTCGTGGCTTTCCATGGTACTGCAGCAGGACGTCCGATTTTGATATCTCGTGTTCTGAACAAGCTGTGGTTTTCAATGGTAGATAGCTCTTGGGCTCGTGAAGAATTGGTGTAGTTTTTTTTTTTAACGGCAGGGACGATTTAATTTTGTTTTATGATTCATGAAGGGGTTGACGGGTCACCATGACCTGTGGTATGTAGGTAGATTATATTTTGATTAAGTGATGGCTGGTAGTCTGGTACTTTTTTTCATTCAATGTCATCTTGCCATTGCAAGCTGATGTGTCTAATGCAAATGAGAAGGAAAGCATTCTTTTGTTGCCTCAAACTCTCGTTCGAGACACATTGGGCCGTGGCCAAACTGAGCCGTGAAAATGAGGACAAGGCTGCACCCAAATGTAAGCGAGCAAGACCTTGGAACGTGTCTCTTCTCCCCTCACTGTTGATGCGACTGAACTACTTTTAGCTGGGAGGCCGAGACCTTGGCCGGCTTTAGCATGATGTTTGACGGCAGCAGGCACCCGTGACGGCACTTTGCAGGCCACCTGGCGGGCGGTAGCCACGGCGCAACTCTAGCACTGGATAGAGCGCGTCGGGATCGGTTCGCTAGTTAGTGTGTATGCTGTGTGCATGTGTAGAGCCTTTTAGAATTTGACGGCAAAAAAAAGACACATACAACGGTCTGCATATTGTAGTATGCTGATTAATTGGATGATGTGTGGCAAAGGACGACTTCAGACGAGGCCATGCCCTCAAGAAAGAAACAGGACGAAACAGAAGCCGCCGGACGTTGCAGCCAGGCATTTCCCAAGAACCGCGCCTGTAAAGGCCGAGCCGAGGAGCACAAAGCCAACTCCCACTCCACTTGCCACTGAGACTGTAAAGTACATGAGGTCTTAGTGTCGATATAAACAGAGCAGGATTTTCACTTTGAGCAGAAGCCGAACCTGCGGTGCTGTCTCGCAGGTCTGGCCGATGTTTGATTGGTTGACTTGACTGCCGGCGGCGGCCTGTAGCCAATTAACGCGCGATAGGTTCTTGGCAAGAACTCTATCTTTGGCCACAGAACACTTGAGCCAGCAAGACAGACACAGAAGCGCCGGCCGGCCCGGCTTTACTAAAGATCCCCAGCACCTCAACGGACGCACAGACTCGCGTCACCGACGTCGGGAGAAACTGACGCACCGTCCGCCTCTTTACCTGCGGAGTTGGGACGGAAGCTTGCAGTTTGAGACGACGTGTCTGCAGTCTGCTTCCCCGGGAGAGAGTTGTGCTTTCCGTTTCCCAAGGATTTCTCGGATCCAGCTACCTCTTATCGGGTAAGGTTGTCTTTTCTTGGTCCATGAGGAGACATGGGGTCACAACGTGACAAGCTGCTATGTACCTATAAGTACATGTACATCTGTTCTCTCTCTCGAACAGGAGATCTTCAGATACGTATCATATTGCGTCTACAAAACGTTGTGCATGGGTTTTTACGTGCCAGCAGTAAATAACGCTTGTTAAATCAAATGTCTTGCACACTCAAAAAGTCAGAAGTGAAGTTTCCAAGACGCTGTCATCAAATGTTATCTGAGAAATTGCCAAGAAATGCTTGGGGTTAGAATGATGGCTCAAATGTCCTTGACTAATGGCACAGAGCGTCACAATTGCTTCCTATTATGTTTCTGCACTCTCTGAGTGGGAAACAACAGTCCAATTCAGTTACTTTTCGTCATACGCTGAGTTTTTGGAAATGCATAAAGCCACGGTACAATCTGACAGAGAGGGCGTTGGGATTCAGACTCCGTCGTCATACGTTAGCGCCATATCACAGACGTGGCCACGGTACAGACCTACTATCGGCAGGGCGCCCCCAACCTAAGCGGTGACAGGCTAAACTGGGGCTCGAAAGCCCATCCAACCGATACTCTAGTTTTAGAGGGACTCCCCCCTAGTTGAAAGGAACGAACAGCTGATGGTAATTTCCTCAGTACCTGAAGGATAGACCACAGGCTACTGCCGGAAAAAATACGGGGGCGCATTATTCCGAGTGGGAATGACAGCTCGGCTCATGAAGGGAAGTAAATCACTGCAAGAAATGAGGAGGTACCCGGCCCCGAAGAGGTGCTCTCCCGTTAAGGGTCTCAAAACAAGCCGTCTTCACCCCGTGGTGTTTTACGTGGTCCTCACACAGACCACATACACATATGAGCTATAAGGAATGTATGGGTATTCGGTAAAGAAAGTACTAATATGCTTTCTTCGGGACTTGCCCGAAAATAACAACGAAGTAGGTAAGTAGCTTCTTCAGGAAGAGAAAAACGCGTAAAAATTGGTAACATTCGTCGTAGGCCGTCGTACAATTTTGATGTTGTAGAATTTTTTCAAGCGGACTGTGACAAAAACAACCACCGGCAAGGATCTAAGAAAGTATTTTCCGTAACAACTTTAAACGAAACAGCTGTATTTTACAGGAAACATGCACGACTCCTCCAAGAATGCCCTCAGTTTGCGATCGTACGAGGATCGTTCGATATAAGTGCGTGAGTTGAAAATTCTTTCTCGGGACTTCGGGACTGCAAAGATTGGGCCTTCTCAAAAGTCAGCCGGGTTTTCCCTCTCGAGCTCTCGTGCTCGAGTTCTCTCGGTTTGCAGACACAGACGATCACAGACAAGTGGACTTGAGCCAAGAAGAAAGAGGGATCGTTCATTCACTTCCGACAAGTTTGATCCCTTCTGGGTTGAAAGCTTAAAGCCCCGTGTCTTTCCAAAATGCTTGTGCCTGGGATGTGGTAACACCGCTCACGATTTAGTCTTGTGTAAACTTCTTTCAACGGCAGTCGACGGGTAGACACTCACATATGGTATATGTAACAATCGAGACGAACAGTACCCTCACTGTTACAAACTGACGTCGTGTCTACAAAATGAAAGAATAGAAGAAAAATAAGGGGGGATTCGTTTCATATCAATTTGTTCAGCCGGGGTTTTGCATATTGTTGAAATGTGTATGCTTTGGTCTATACATGTTACACCCTCTCCTTTCCGCTACATCTTGACCTTCCCCTGTAATCTCGGTCAAATGATGTTATTTAGGACCGGCCCTGCCCCCAAGTCCAATGCAAACTTCTGTGAACGACACATCGCGCCAATAGCTTCCTGTCTGTGATAACCTCTCATGACCGACACTCCGCTTGGTCACGTACATCTTGTCCATGCCGCTGGTACTTTCTCGGATCGTTAACAGATGGACAAGACACCATGTGGCGGGAAGGCGAGACTTTGTCAAGGTTGTTGAACTTCGGTGTTGTGTTTGTGAGAGCCTAGGGACGAACTTCCGCATCAAGAGATAGCAACTCAGAAATTCCGTAGCAATGAAACAAGTTCTTTCGTACCTAACTAACGGCGCGGTCACATTTGTCGTAGGTCGTCGCACGATTTTTGTGTCGTGGGATTTCCTTGAGCAGGCTGTGACTGAACCAACTACAGACATGTGATTTAAGACAGCTTTTTCGGTTGAATTTGTATACGACACAAGACTATCCCAAGAATGCTTTCAGTTTGCAATCGTGCGACGGTCGTACGACGAATGTGACAAGGCCCTACGAGTTCTCTGTGACCTTTATGTATCGCTGTATCACACAGCGTCCAGGACAAATTGTTTTGCGATTTCTTCTTGCCTTCATTGGAAAGTAAAAGAAAAATAAATTTGCTCGGATTAAGGTTCCTCATTACCGCCCAGAAGTCGTTAACGCTCGTTGCGCAGGTCGCTCCAGGGTTAATGTAGACAAACGGCCTGTGGTTCCAGGTACAGGGTTCACTACAGGGCTCCCGGGGTCAGAGTCAAGGGTCTCAGCCACCGGCTATAATCTGATTAGGGGCTAAGGTATCACAATTAGGTTAGACGGGGGTGTCCTTACCAACTGGTTCTCGGATCTTAAGAACAAATCTCCTTGTCTGGGGACTAATCACACACCACTGTGAGAGGGGAAAGTAGGGGAGAGTCGTTGTATAGTGATTTTCAGCGCTTGTCTGAATGAGTGTCAATGGCTAGGTTGGAGTCGACTCAGCTCCATCACTCCGGGAATGAACTCGCTACAAACCAAAGAAAACGCACTGCCGTATCCGCTTTTAGAAATGGACTTTAGGACTGATACCGAGTTTTAAACTGTTGTATTCCTGCGTAATATGTCGATGTATTGTGTTTGTATTCAGGGAATCTGAAAAACAGGTCAATAGACCTGAATATGCCCGCTGGCTAAATAAATAAATAAAATAACAGGAAATGTCGACTCAGCGACTTGGAATCGACTCCGAAAACGCGTGTGTAAACCCAGCCACTGACTATCTGAAGTGTGAATCAGTCACAACACAAGGTTATGTCCATGAAAATTAACATTTTAACCAAAGATAGCATGTCAGTTAGCGTTTCGACCAATGAGAGAGTGGCTGCATGTCCGTCAAATATTTGCACTTTTGTGTTTTTATTATGCATTTCTATTTGTTTTGACGGAGGTGGGCGGGGCTATGGGACCACGGACGAGAACGCGTCCTGAATCAGAAGCTCTTAATAACTGTGAGGTGATCCAAATGCGGATTCGTCCCAAATTGAAGTCATAAAAATCTATTCATATCTACCTGAGGTGTCGTGTCCCATGAGAGCATTATTTTGCGCGGCAATCATTGACCATACTTGTTAACAGGGTCCATAGGTAATATAGGAGCATTTCTATAGTATGTAGAGCTCTCGGAATTCGCACAAGTATAAGAAAGCCATAGCCCCTAACCCTAAGAATCTACCTACTGCATTAGTCACGTGGATCAAAGACAAACTCCTGATGCTTTGAGACGACTTACGACGCTTCCCAGCGTGTCTCTAAGCAGCCTAAGCGCTTTGAAGTTATCGGTCAAGCCGGGAGCTCCTACACGGTGGCGGGGAGGTGAACACATGGTAGTAAATCTTTGTTTCTATTACCACAAACATTGCCCTATACTAGCATGTAGGATTTAAGGCTATCGCTCAAGTCAAATAGACAGACCTGCCATCGTTCTAGCAGGAAATGGAAACCGGCTGTCGGTCGGCTTTTAAGTACTGGTGGGAAATTTGAATTGCCTCCGGTGTTGACTGTTATAGATGAGACAGGCATTACTTGGTGTATGCTTCTACCCCTCTTATATACCACAGCTTATCCCAGTGAATCTCGGGAGTTTAGCTTCGGTAGATAACTCGCTAGATGAATGGATACAGAGAGAATTTGATAATGCAACCATGATGTAGAGACAGGTGGTCATCTGGAAATGATTACACTATAAAAGGCACGTGGCTTCGTTGTACAACCACTCTAGAGAATCACCATCCCATAGCTCAGGGCCCGGTCATATTCGTCGTACTATCGTCGTACGAT
Source organism: Branchiostoma lanceolatum (assembly GCA_035149815.1). Lineage (NCBI taxonomy): Eukaryota > Metazoa > Chordata > Leptocardii > Amphioxiformes > Branchiostomatidae > Branchiostoma > Branchiostoma lanceolatum. Next base: position 7,503,295 of record CM068872.1, on the reverse strand, counting down.
CGCAAACTTACAGAGAAATGGAGAAGTAAGTCGTAAGTCGTCTCAAAGCATCAGAAGTTTTCCTTTGATCCACGTGACTAACACAGTAGGTAGATTCTTAGGGTTAGGGGCTGGCTTTCGTATACTCTCCAATCTCCATGCTAAGGGCATTCCTGGGACAGTACGTCGCGCATGTGTCCTGCAAAATGTAGTTGTCTTGTTAGAGTCTTGTTACGGAAAAGGCAGTCTTATTCTTGCCTGCTGTTAGTGCTGTCACAGCCTGCTAGGTCATCACTCGCATGATGACTTATGACAAATATGGCCGCGCCGTTAACGTTACGTACAGTTCTTCAGATAACTACCCCACAGCGACCTACCCGATAGTGTGCGTGTGTGACAGGTGGAAGCGTGTTTCTTACATAAGACGCAGAATGCAGCTCTGTACTATTCTCGGACGTGCGTGCCTTGCCTCCATAGCATCAGCTACCAGTCAGTGCTGAAAAATAGTAGAAATTGACCAAATAGACAGTTATAACATACCAGAGGAGTTAGCCGGCCAAAAATACAGTTTGCAACCCACCGTTTTTCGTATGGAGCCTTGTACAAAGTTGTAGAGGCTACCGCCTCCAGCGAGGCATCTCGATCCTCCAGGAAAGAACAACATTCCAGAGCAGAGTCGTTCCTTACCGATTAGCAATCAAACGGCTGACTTACAAATTAAGGCGACTAATTGAGCGTAATAAGACCGGGTGCGGTGCAAGCACCCCCTTGGGACGACTGGTGATCACCCACAAGCCAGCGAGCAGACGGGAGAAATTCCTGGTATGGAATTTCTCTCTATGGCTTGGGGGGTAATGATATGAAATAATCCCCGTCTTTACCGTCTAGTTAAGCCCAAATCTCAACAGTGCCCCCTATGTCGTCATCGTTGTCCCCTGTAGGTCCCGTAATGACCAGGTCACACGGAAAGTCCACGCCCGGATGGGAGATGTTTAGACGGCTCGGACACCACGGAATGTTACGGAATGTTCGACACATGTAACGTTAACCTGTTGTTACGGATTCAGAACTTTATTCTGCCGTTTCGCTGGATGCAAACCAGTTTCATTGCTTTGTATAAAGGAGAGTCACGACTAATAATTATACTTATGTCGTTCTTTATTGCTCGTGAGAACTAGTTTTTGCTTAATACGGATATAGGCACTACACGATAATAGGTACCGCTACGTCGTCCGTTAGTGGTACGTTTTCTTTATTCGCCACTTTTGACAATCACGGGTTAAAGCGTAACACTTCGAAACTATATTTGACTCAAGCCACAGGACCAGGCTTTCCCCTCATCCTTTCACATAACTCCTCACCACCTTGATTCTAACGGATCGGATCTGCTAAGCCTGTATTCTAAGCCATCAAAATCAAGTCAAATAAATATAGCACAGGTGGATTTTTCCCTCGAGCTACGCATAGTTTCCACATCGAAAATAATTAGATTTTCGTGGTGCGCTAAATAAGTAAATGGCTTGAACATGTTTCCAGTAGGCCCAGGGCGGCATGTCAAGTATTCAGACTGTTTTCACTAGTTACCTAAATCACCTTTTCAGCAATATGCGTACCTCATTAACTTTACACCTCATTCCGTACACAGAAGGGAAGTCGAGCACTTTACAAACTATGCTGCCAACATTGAAGAGGTTTACATCGTGAGAGGGATTACTTAACACGGATTTGTTGGATAGGAAGTCTGATACCAGTGCGGGTTATTCTGTAAGCAAGAACTATGTGCAAAGTCCCGGCTACATAACTTCTCACATAGCTGAGTCTAAGACCTCGTCCCCAAGGACAAGATATGCTGAAAGCAGAAACTATCTTTACCAACCATTAGTTCGCCTTTTCTGTCTTCAACACCCCCGCCCGGCGCAAATCCGTCACGGAGGGTTTCTGATAATGCCAAGCTGTTCAAGTCCAAAATCGGTCCGAGGCAACATTGGCAGCTACAGACAGCCTCTGATAAAACTAGGGAAGGCTACATGTATGTCTTTACCTGACCAGTTAGGACTGCCAGCGCGTGGCTTTGTGAAATACGAAGGGTTATGCGTCGATGATACAAACAGAACCTAGAGACTTCTGACTCTTATTTTCGTGACCACAAATATTTACCAATCAAGTGAGGGGAAATTGAAACCAACCCAAAGTTGGTGTCTGCCCATCAAAAGCAAAACCATCTGGATGCAGCTTAGCTTGTCTCAGTATCTTTAGCTACAGGAGACGGGATAGCTGGTCCTATTGGAGCTGATATTTCGGCTACGTGATTCGTGTTTCAATCATATACTGATCGAGTTGTGTTGTGAAAGAGGAGCAGGTGTGAACGTTGAAAAGGTCTTGGGACATTGGTTTTGTATTGTCTACGATGAGTTGGAGGCTGGCCCAGGTTGGTAACAGACACTCACGGGCTGTGGCGGTTGGCCAGCCTAAACGTTTGGACAAGAAACGTCAAAGGTCTAACGTCGTGGCGAACGTCCAAACGCAGGGGGAGATGAGGACGACTTGCGGTCGGCTGACGGTTTCAGGGGATGCATGACAGTAAACAGGACGACCCCACAGCCGAGAGGTGCCGACCGACTTTCATCACAAGGAGTGACAACAGGTGATGCTTTGCAGATCTCCGTAAAGAGATGTCTGAACTAGGCCAGGGCATATCGCTGACGATCGGGGGTCTTTTGATCCGACCGTGTGTCACTAGTTCTTAAAAGGCCAGACAGACAGGTCGTCTTCTTTGATACAAACAAGACGGCACACTCTTGCTACCGTGTCCTCACATGCTCCGTGAGAAAGTTTCACTGAACTTTACCATTAGTTCGCTCGGACCCTTATAGCCACGCTATAATCATAGTGCCTAGTGGCACAAGGGGCATCAGGTGTCCTTGCTGTTTCAGAAGCTGGGTATGTTTTTACAAGACGGGGTGCTCCTCCTCGAACATGGGACCCCATGTTACTTCCCTTCCGAAAGACGGGTGCAGCCCCAGACGAGATGCCATTCCCGTGATTGAACCGGGGTCTCCCAGTCACCAACGCATTGGAACCAGGAGCTCAACTGTGAAACTGCTACCAGTTGAGCAGTAGTCATAATGAACGTATTAAAACGGAAAACGATGACTGACTGACACAGACATAGATACGTTCCCTTCCAGTTGCAAAAGAAAGGTCAGACAAATTTGCAAGTTGATGGAAAACGACCTGGTGCTCATAAAATGATGCAGCAGTTATCATGTAACTGTCTTCGATCTGTGTTATCATTTCGGACAGGAGAAGTACATATCCTGAAAAACTTTTCTCATCTCGGCAGGGTTTTTTGTGCGTCTTTTTTGTCTCTGCGGTGTTGCAAACAAACGCTGCCTGAAAATGGAAGGTCGCTCAATATGACGTACCGCTTGTGTAGTGCCATTTTCATCTCGCTAGGTGGCTCTTGTGACACCAAGTAGCATATACCTTGTAATGATTCAAGTCATAAAGTGACATAGCACACCTATATATATGGTATCATCACCATTGTGAATATTCGGCAGTTTTCGCGGTCATGCATCATTGCCGTTGCATAATCCGCCATGTGATCTGTACGGTAAGCAACTTGAACCGATTACGGGTGTTTACGCTTAATTCCTCAGCCAACAGGACAAAAATTGGAAACACTTGGTGTGTGCTGCTCGACACTATTCGGAAATAACGTCAATTACAGTGTAGCCTAGCTGCGAGTTTGTTTGTAAACCGCCTTTAGGCGTAGCACGCTGTTTTTTAATATATGATATGATAATATTCTTCTCGGTAAGTGTGGTGGGTTCTTTAACGTGCTCGAGTTGTGGCTCTCCACAAACACGGAGCCTAAGGCTTAACGTCCCATTCGAGAGGACATGAACCGGTTACCGGTGTTAACGCTCCTCACATGAAATAATGGGGACACTTTGATATCGTAGAATTTCTAATCTGGCTGTGACACCTATACACCAGATAAAGGGATGTCTATCGGAGTTTGTAGTTGTTGTCGCAAAGCCTTTGTCACATAGCAGGAAAATTCGATGACATTTTCGGCAGTGATACGCCTGGTGTTCTCCCGATCATCGCGGGTTTTTTTTTGGCGAGACATCAACACAGTTACTTGTTAATAATTAAGTGTGACGTCAGACCCGACAGCGTATCCGGATACGCGAAGCCGGGTTGCGTTCACACCAAGTTTCACCCCGCAGCGAATCCGGATAAAGCCACCTCCTGATGTGGATTCGGCGTATCCGGATATATCCAGATTCAGATCCGGATTCGGACCGTTCATACCAGGGTTCGCGAATCCGAACATACCCTGAATCTGGATATATCCGGATACTTGAGACCTAGTATGAAGGGAGTGTAAGAGAACAACGGCCGAAGTTCGCGGGTCCACGAGCTCCGTCCAATGTGATGAAGTAGAATATCAGGTGAAAGGTAGAATATCAGAAAAATACGCTCGAGTCTCTGGCGATTTTTCGTCTGGTGATCAACAAATACAACTGAAGGTCATCGGCTGTTTGACAGCAAGTAGCCATCATTCGACTTCATAAGACCCGTCTGCAAGGCAGAGCGGGTAAACAAGGCGGATCTGTTTAGTGTCTAGTGCAAGGAAACCTTAAGGAGGTTGACCTTTAAGCCGTCCTGGAACTTCTTTCCCTCAGTACTGACCTTGAAATGATCTTACAAGGACAAATAAACAGAGAAGGTCGCTCATAATCGACTGTGGCAAACACACTCCTATCTCAGCAGTGACGTTGGAGCATCTAAAGTACATGGCATCATTCCTTTGAACACTTGATCTGACTAGTTACGCATATCATATTGTTTTATTGGTCTTATTCAGCCTTCGTATATAAACTATTAAGTGGGGCTGATCAAGATTGACGTCTTATCGTAGTCGTGACGTATTTTGAAGATTTGAATTCAGCTTAACAGTCATGTTGGCAGGTAGCTACCATTGATGCATGTTTGTGTAAAGCAATACGGCACGTTAAGGCCCTGTTGATGTCACAGATCGTCTGATAAAGGAGTTTCAACAGGAAGAACGAAATCGCATTAAAATGTCTTGAGTGTGAGTCCTTCTGATGTTGGCAAACGACCAGACATCCTTGTCCCCGTAGCAGGACGTGTTTTAAGTCCCGAAGCGTGATCACCTTGGCCCATAAACCGGGAAGTGCCAGTCTAATGCCGGACAGGCAAGCGAATACGCATCGCATCACTGGCGAAGGTCACACCGGAAATAGTCACTTACGCAATCTTTCGAGAGCTGTCACACGACCTGTCACCAAAGGCAGGGCACATAAAAATAACTGGAGCCAGAACCAGGAGTCAGTTGGAACAAGCACGGACCGGGGCCGAGAGAGCACCGCAGAGGCTTATAAACAAGAAGCGATACTGAAGTTAGCATTCTACATCGCGAACCGTCAGGAGAACACTTCGGAGAAAATTGCCAGCAGACCGATTCAAGAAGCAGTGTAAGGTCGGTAACAGACAGTTGACTATCATCTGCCTTATAGGTGATCACAGAGATGTAAAAAAGAAACTTTTTCTATGTTCAAACGTCTTCACCATGGTTAACTGTTCACTACAGTTGCCGGTGAAGTGGTGGATGGTTGAGAAAGGTAACATCATCGGCTGCTTGCTACATGTAGTTGTATGGTCGTTGAGTATTGCACATTGTATAAGAACTGGGTCCGTATCTGAACCTGGCAGCGGTGCCAAAGAGAAAGCTAGATCTACTGCCTATCAGCTTTCCACGTGGTGGAGAGCCAACAAACAAGTTACGAAACCAATCAAAAACAGCTGGTGCCCTGAATTTCGCCAACAACGACGACGAACGTTGTAGTACGGGAAGAGTTTCCTGTCATCATCCAGATTTGCAAAGAGAGAGTCCTGTGCAAGAAAATTCGTACTGCACGAACAGTCATATACCGTTCACATTGCCCTCTCCTTTCATCAATGCTATATAAAGTGTATGATATTGCACTTGTGTGATGGGATTCACATTGTTTCATACGGCCATGTAAACTCAGAAGACATCATGGGACTTTATTATCATGTACTAACATCTCCATATACGTTATCCTCTCGGTACTTTACTCGAGTTGGGGAGTGCATTCAAGGTCTGAAGTTGCAATGATCTCTTGTAAAGCATTCTCTATTTCTTTCTTTCTTCAGAACCGTCATGTTGCTGTGGACGACGTTGAGCCTGTTGGGCCTGGCCGTTGCCGCGAAGAGGAACACCACGTCAGCCGACCTGACCGACATCGACTGGGACGGACAGGGATGGGTGGGGACAGACAGGTGGTCTCTGACGGCACCCTCCCCGACCAGAGGTCCCTTCGGCCGGGGGCGGGTTGAAAACACCGTCACGGGCGACGCGCGGTTGGACGTGGACACGTTACCGAGCCAAGGCAGTGAACATGGCGGCAGGGTGCGCAGACAATCGCCGTACAGGTCGTTCGGGGACCGCGTGAGCTACCTGACGAGCTCGGAGAAACTGCAGTTGTTGCAGAAACACAACGAACTGAGGGGAAAGGTGCAACCGTACGCCTCCAACATGGAGGAAATGGTGAGTCACTTCTCCGTTATTTTGAGTATTTGTAATGCCTTTCTTGACGAGTTGTTACGTGATCCTTGGTTGTTGCGCGAGGTGAGATGGTCGAAGAAATGCGTACCTGCTTGCTAAACCCACAGATCAACCTGAAACCACCCTACGCTCTTTTCATACGAGAGACACAAGATCGTTCGACATCTCTGAGTCAGCGTTCCGTTAAACCCCAATGCTACAAGTCTTTGGCAAATTGTTCTGGGTCTAAGTCATTAACGATTCATTTAAGTTACGGTGCGGTCACATTCGTTGAAGGCCGTCCTACTACGATTCTGCTGTCGGAGAGTTTTTGAGAGAACCAACGGCCGACGAGGATCTAAGGCAGTTGATTCAATAACAAGAAATAAGGGTGTCGTAGGACAGATGCACGACTATCCCATGACGATCGTACGACGAATGTGACCGGGCCCTAAGTCAGCCACTTCAACGTTTGTCGTATTGCTGTTGCTCCAAACGTAGCATTGTTTGTGGTACTCAACTTTGGCTCTGGGCCTGCGATCCGTAGAGTAAAACAGGACGAAAACTCCTTTGAGAAACCCGTTGTGCAAGTATGTACGAAAAATAGCATCCTTAACCAAATCAGACGTTTCGACACGTGGTTGAGGGGCGAGGCCTCCACATGGGAGGACGGGCGGAAGGGAGAGACAGAGACGGCAACGTCAGTGACATCTCAACCGGTAGTTGACTCATCGCATGTTTATATACTGACTTTATAGCCTGACTTAATCCAATGATAAACGCATGTTAAAGTATCCGTTAATAGTTTCATCAGCTTGGTAAGTTACTGAATGAAAAGACTCTTTGCACACAACCAAGTGTTTTATCTAACCGACGTTTCGGTGACCGCCTGTCACCTTCCTAAGGGTAATGCTGACTGGTTCACTTCGCACTGCATCTGTCAGTAGCGACAACTACAGCTTTAGTGCAGAGTTAACCAGTCAGAATTACCCTGAAGAAGGTGACAGAGGGTCACCGAAACCTCGTTTGAATAAAACACTTGGTTGTGTACAAAGAGTCTTTTTATGCGCATGTGAAGGTAGTTTTAGATATCCAACCCTTTTCAGCAGTACATTTCCGCTACCTTCACCTTGAAGGTCCACCTGATTTAAGATGATTCGAGAAAAAAAACAAGGTTTGGCGCCAAAGCTGACAAACCTGATCCTCCTTGAAGAGCATCATGCCTTCGGGTTTGCCCCAGGGAAGTTGCGGCCAACATGCTTATTGCCAAAACACTTGGCATGCATGTAGGGAATTTAGGAAAGATGCAGGCCGGGGATCTAATGGATAAAACACCTTCAGCATTAATCCCTTCAGGGTTACCTTCATGGCGTAGATTGTGGATGGCACACATGACATGTTTCATCGTTTAAGCCCCTGACACACATTCAGATTTACGGGAGGTTTGGAGCAGCTTTGGCGTTACGACAATGTAAAACTTAGCTGCCATAAAAGTCCGCTAAGAGGTCGTCATGTCTTTATGACCCCATACTATTTTCAAATTAAAGGGATTACTTTAAATGAAATACAAGTTAAATGAAATACAAAGGATGTCTCTGTAGCTCAACTGGTAGCAGCCTCGCGGTTGAGCTCCTGGTTTCCGATCAGTTGGTAACTGGGAGAGCCCGGTTAAGGTTCAATCAGTGGAACAGGACATCTCGGTTTGGGCTGCACCCGTCTTTGGGAAAGGTAAAATGGGGGTTCCGTGTTGAGAAGGTCCCTCAAGCACGTAAACATATGCCCAGCGACAGAAACAGTCTGCAATGAAACTTGCCAATGTACCACTAGGCACTGCAAGGTGAACAACAAACAAACAAAAGTAACAAATGAAATACGAAAACTGTTTTAAGTTAGTGAGCAAAATGGCCCCGCAAATCGCCCAAATTGTTCCCTAAGGCACGCTTTGATCAGGAGCCGCCGTCTTGTGTCTACCTGTCATTACTTTCATCTGTTTAACGTCTGAGGTAACAGTGTTGTTTGTGAGAAAGGTTCCTTCTTCTTGTTCCTTCGTGTGAATTCTGACCTGTTGATTTGGACCACACATGATTTTCTACAACGTAGCATCACCTTTTGATCTCTATCCAAACTAACGTTACCTATTGCCTCCCTGAGAAATGGAGCTGTGTTCTCGGTAACGTTCTTGTGTGTCTTTTCACGGTGTCTGTGTGTCGCGATAACTCGAGAGGGCCTGAATATTTAGTATACGGGAAGGTCTAAAAAGCGCCTCGAAATCATTAAATTTGGGGCTTGGTATGATATTACAGCAGAACGTCTGGTTTGTGTAGATTTTGATGGTGCAGTGACCAAATTTGAGTGGTACAAAGTAGCTGGCTCTTGCTCTTATCTTTTATCATTGCTAACGTTACATGTATGAGTCGCAAAACGACTTTGTTGTAAGGCCTAAAATCGACGCGCAGCACACACGCGTGTTTTATACATTACATGGTGATTACATTCTTCTACCTACAAAGCCAAGGCCAATTCCATCTCTAAATAGTGATGTAAGGGGGTAGGTCTGATCAAATGTACCTCAGCTGGCATACCAAGGCGAACACACGCCTGAGTACACTGTTAAAACCCCTGGTTGACAGTTCCCTGGATTTGTCGCTGATTGACTGTAGAAGATGACAACAGCAGAGCTGTATTTTGATGTACCAGCTGTGATCTCGTGCCTGCAGTGGATAAGACCTTGAGCCTGTCAGCGTGTTAACAGCCGTGCGACGATGACATGTTGCAGCCCTTATCAAACCTGCCACGCGTAATGCATTGTGATTCGAAGAAGCCGGGCAATAATAAAGCCGCTGCAGGGAATACTAGCAGACAGATCCCATAGCCCAGCCCACACCCGTGGAAACCTAGAAATGTTCAATTCAAATTAAAAGTGTAAAAATGCAAATATTTGATGGACAATAAAGCACATTTCTAAGTCACTTAATCCGATATAACATTAATTTTAGAAGCTTATTATGTGTCTTACAACCGTTTCGTACATTGTACATAATGTCCTTTCAACGCCTCTAAAGAAAGTTGTCTTTAAATTGATTTGACATACCGAACAGTCTGAAAACTTACCCTACCGCTAAGAACACTAGCCTCCTTAGCAGGTTCTGCGAGTGTTTTTTTCTGATGGTATTTTCAGTTCTATTGCGATCGGTTTCTGAGCACGACCACAAGAAATTGAGTGCAATAGAAACTCATCAAGAGAGCCTGCCAATGAGGCTATGGGAACACCCCAGTTTGAAGATCCTCTCGCCTGTACTGTGACCTGGTGTCAGATCAAAGGGCACTATGGCTTTAGCTCCATTAGGGACCACCAAGTTCGGTTTACTGAGTCGTTAGGATGAGTTGAACCAGCGATCTGCGGGCAGGAACCCTCGTAATTGATGTGATTGGATTGAGACAAAAAACTGTACTCAGTCATGGAGCACACTGTTCCCAGAAACCACCGTCCGTGTACGGAATGGCGGCAGTTGGGCCCCTGTGTATCTAACTTAACCTTTGATGACGACTGGAAAACATCATGCGGACGGATAACAAGTCAACTGCTGACAGCTGCCGTAGTTCTGGTACAACTGGCAAATACAAGGCTTGAAACACTGCACTTCTGTGCTACCACAATTGGAGCTATGGACCTAATTTTTGACACACACGCGAACGCTGACCAAAACATAGTGTTGACCAAAACATAACCTTCTTGGCGAAGGTGACAAGCAAATTAAGCCTTAACATTTATTGGAAGGATCCATACATTATATATGTTGTCAGCGTAGGAATGTCTGATAATGGAGACTGGAGGGAATGATTTATTGAAGTTGCCTACTACTAACGTTATATTGTATTGGCTATTGTTTTTGGTTATCTATGTGTGTGTTCGCAGCTAGCTATAAAGTCAAGGTCCTTTTGACGGATTTCTATGAATTTTGGTATGTGGGTTACTTGATCTCCCGAATGGCGATTTCAGCTTTTCCATGTACTGTGTAGCATTATAGGACGACATCACTTTCCGGAAAGGAGTGTGGTATAGTCCATGATAGACAGCTAGTGTGCCCGATGAGGTCAACGACCTCAATTTGGGACACCTGTGTGGCTCAGGACTTGTTGAGCATCAACTGTTATAGCTTATGATAAGGCTAGGGCAATGGCATTAAGAAATTCACGATAACTCCAATATTTGACGGAGGTATGAGATATGAACTAAATGAGATCTTCGATGTCCTGTTGTAGGTTTGGGACGAGAAGCTGGCCATCAGCTCTCAGCAGTGGGCCGACCAGTGCATCTGGGAGCACGGACCGAACTGGCTCTTGCCGCTGATTGGCCAGAACCTGGCGGTCCACACGCGGCTGGACAAACCGCTGATCGACCTGGTGCAGATGTGGTACGACGAGCACTACGACTTCACGTACCCGAGCTACTGCAGGGGACCCATGTGCACCCATTACACACAGGTCTGTACTCTTCAACATTGTTGGATGGTTCATGGTAGTTTCCTTCATAAAACACAGAGTTGATGTTCAATTTTTGTTTTGACCTTCGGCCATACTTCGGGCATCCTCCTGGCACCCCTAATAAACTAATGCGAGTGTGTGAAGAAAAAAGTATGGCCAAAAAGTTGCCTTCATGATGAAATCTAAGTGGTCAGGAAGGTTGGTGGACAAAACACACATAGTATGGTATACCAAATCAATTATACTTTATCCTTGTTCTTTTACATCTTCTTTGACCATGTTGACTTTGGAATTCTATGACATTGGCATCCGTCTCCCGATATATTTCTTCTTTTTTTATATTTGTTCATTTTGCTCCGCATTAGATTGTCTTCAAAATGGTCAAGTGACATGTAACGAAATGATCACTCAAGTCATTGTTTTCTTTTTAAATCTTTTATGTTAGCTAATGTCTTGTACAACGTGATTTGGCGCAATGTTCTTAGTCAAAATGACACTACTAACACTACATTATACCGGGTCTGCAGGTTGTCTGGTGTACCGATACCCTTGCTGACAGGGCAGCCTCTCTCACTCTACTGACCCCCTCCCCCCTTCCCCCTTCCCTTGTAACTCCTGTTCACCGGCACTGTGCGCCGCTTTTGTTCCAGATGGCTTGGGCAACCACCACCAGGATGGGCTGCGCCATTAGTCTTTGCGACACCATCGAGGTTTGGGGTGACAGGTGGCCGCGAACGCTCTACCTCGCCTGCAACTACACGCCTAAGTATGAACCGGCATTTCTTCTACACATTTTTACCCTAACTCTTTTCTCCTTCCTAGGTTGGCTTGACGAGCTGATGGCAGGTGGGGACGATATACGTTACTGTCTCTCCCTCTGCTCACTTGATTGGTTAGAGTTACCCTGGCAATCACAACCTGATAACATCAAGATGGAAACATTGGTCGGCCAACGGTAGCATGACATTTAGTGATTCGACCTATGAGAGAGTGGCTGCATGTCCGTCAATGATATTTGCACCGCAACATAAAGATTGCAAATATTTGACGGACATGCAGCCAGGGTGGTCGTTGGTCATTGGTCGAACAATTAAATGCCATGCTACCAATGGTTGAACCGTGATGGACAGTCATGATCAGTCTATTGGTGCAAAAGGCCCGCTTTATACCTCCATCTTACCAAGATCAAACTGCCGGCATTCATAATGATCCTTCAATTCAACCTATTTGGGCGCCACAATCACGTAACCCTATGGATTTCGACCCTAGCATCGTCAAGTCTTATGTGACTCTGGCCATTCGAGCGAAAGGGGTTGCAAAGTGCATGCGCCTGCGAGCTCTACGCGCCTCCCAACTACTATAGGTCAACTGTCGGACAGCTGACTCAATCCTTCTCAACTCAACTCTGTCACTGACGAAAACCTCCTCCCCTTCTCAGTTAATATAGCAACCTTATTCCCCCCTTTCTCTCATCTGTCTAACTGTTTTCCTCCCCAGATGGTCTGGGCTACTACTACCAAAGTGGGGTGCGCTATCCGGCTGTGTGAGACCATGCAGGTCTGGGGCGAAGAATGGCCCAAAACACTTTACCTGGTCTGTGACTACTCATCAAAGTAAGCATGGGGACGGTGACTGTAAACTAGAGCTTCATTCAACTGGCCTCACGCCTTCCCTCACTCTTAGACGCGTTCGCGATAGAAAGCACTGCTAAATTCACGTTTCACTCACTTGTGTGTACTGTAGAATGGTAATCGTCGTGTAAGTCTTATAATCTCATGTTCGCGAGAGACAGACAGACAGACAGACAAACACACACACACACACACACACACACACACACACACATATAAATACACAACCATACACAAAGACGCACACACACACACAGAGACAGACAGACAAACAAACACATAACGTCACACATACACAAACACACACACAAACGCACAAACAACATATGCCTCACCCCGTTATCTGTTTGCGCAGTAGAAAGGACGGCATTTGTCAGTGAGCAAAGTCGACCAATTTTTCCCAATCCCTGCAACGTTATCCTGTTTTGGCCTCTCCAGAAACTAACCCATCATCTGCAACATCACTGTCTATCGTCTATGCCATTCACGATAGACATATGTGTGTGTGTGCGTGCGTGAGTTGAAAACGATAAGGACGTAAATTTAACATGGGGTGGTTAATAACGGTCTTAACATAACAATATCACTTGCCGGATTGTACGAAAGATGACGTATAATGGTGGATCTATACGGAAGATATCTTGCTAGTGACGGCAGTGCGTGACGACACCCCAGCAAGCCGGTCTGCAGTCAAATGTACCATAGTCAAGTCTTGGCGGTGGCGATGCACTTTTTCGTCTCCGTCAAATGCCATTTGAAACATCCGATGCCATATCATCGCTGATGGGGGTGTTGCGGCAAACACGCATGAAACGTATAAAAAGTAACATTTCAATTAAACAAGTACAACAGTATCGTGAAAAATGGTTTGAGAAATTAGTGAAAAGCGAATGTGCACCAGCTCTGGTTGCCACGAAACATCACGGTATTGGATTGATGGAGCGTGCTAATATGGCATTGACCGCTTCGAATGGCAACGACCATTTACGAGACAGGAATTAGCGGTGGAGACTGTGATTTGATACGCTAACCGTCACAGTTGAAGGACTAAGCGTTTGCATCCTACGCGTGCCCTGTGAACCTAATTTGTGCTTGTATATCGGAAAGTTAAGAGTGCAAAGGTTAGAGAAGGATGGATATCGAAGCCAGATGTACATGTCAGCATCAACTCCAAGAGAAAGTTTGCAGGCACATGTGTGACATTGGTGTCGTGAACTTTGTTCAAGTTTTTCTTTTGCCTTATTGACTTCTATTAGTCTGTCAACGATACCAAATCGAATAGGTTTGGAGACGTTCTTTTATTAGATAACACAAAAAATACTTGCCACCATCAAAGTCCCTTTAATCGTTTCATTATCATCGTCGTCATCATCCTCCGCCCTTTCAACCGTAAGGGGCGCATTAAGTGTCCTAAAAAGATCAAATTTTGTATGTAGATGTGTACGCGCATTCTCCTACACAGAGCCAAGTCCGCCACCTATACAATATGCCCGGGAGGCTCTGCTAAACCGGACTGAGGTTTCCACTTTTGCAGGCGTGGCTTATACCAGCTGTCAGTCAATCAGAGAATCGGTTTTACCTAAAGAAAACATCTTGGCGAGTCTCTGATTGGGTGGCAGCTGGTAAGAAGCCACGCCCACAAAAATGGAAACCTCAGCCCGGTTTAGCAGAGCCTCTCCAAGGTATATTGTATAGGCCACTGTTGAGGCTCTGTGTACGGGAGAATGTATACAGTGATGTCGGCTATTAATTACCTAGTGCATACATGTCAGGATCTCTACCTCATACAGATATATCGCAAAGATTGGTGTCAACTTATCCAACACTCGAGTCATACCATCATGGAGTCCAGATCAGACCTTGATAGCCATGGATATATGCCAATAAGTCCAGGGTACTACAAACTAAAAGTGTTAAATCAACTTTCGTTTATCATTGCTATGTAAGATCGAGACATCAAATGTTTGTGTATCTCTCCCAGTAGCGCAGTGCGCTTCCAACGCTTTCAGTGTTTTCACCGGCCAACCAGTAGTTTTGCATCGATGTTCAGTGCAGCGATATTTATAACACCTCCCTTAAATGTCATGTGAAATCTTTTGCAGGGGAAACTGGATTGGATACGCCCCCTACAAGCGAGGGCGGCCCTGCAGCCAGTGCCCACCGAAGTACGGCGGGCGCTGTGCCAACAATCTATGCACAAGTAAGTCATGTGGCACATGTTCGCGTTGCGTATAAATATATCATAATGTCATAGATAAAAGAAACTTAATGCAGCTTTTTCTTAGTTCAACTAATTGATTTCCAGATAAGCAATTTAATATCACAGATTTGGTGACATGACCATAAAAGGCCAAAGTTGCGGAATTCCAGTAATTTTTGGCGGCGCCTCCAGGGCGAGCCTAATATTTTCTTTGTCCTGCGTTTTCAATAGCGACCTTGTATGACTCTGACTACCCTTTCTGACGTCACTTCCTTCCAGGACAAACACACTGCTGTTCTTTGCCAATGTGTAGTCAGAGACTCCTGTGTTAAACGGTGTATGTATTAGTTGATCCGTCGGCTGTTGTATAGATAGAACCCCAGTAGTTTTGTAACTCAGTTTGTAGTGTTTAACGTGTGTAGTAGTACGCCCCTCACGCAACCCTTCCCGTTCCTTTCCCCCTGACCCGCCACTTTCACGCAAAGTGCAAGGCACACTGGAGGAGTATGGGATCGTGATGGACCCTGAAGACGAGGAAGAGTTCAACACAATCGAGACGTACAATGGCGAAAACAGCTACGATCGCAATAACAGGGGCCAAGACACTCAAACGACAACGACTCCTGTGCCAACCACAACAACTACAACCCCAGAGCCTACTACTACTACAACAAGTACAACTCCAGAACCTACAACAACAACAACGACAACTCTTGAACCAACTACCACAACTACGACAACTCCTGAACCAACTACCACAACTACGACAACTCCCGAGCCAACAACAACAGTCCCCGAACCAACCACGACAATCGCTCCCCTGACGACAGCTAAACCCACAACAGCGCAGCCTACCGAGGCAGCTGCGAACGGCAGAAGGGTGCCTGTGGGTCAGGTGTCTGAAGGCCGTACGGAAGAGGAGGGAGATGGTAATGTTTTCTCCGAAGCGCTTTGATTCCATCCACCCATCCATTGACTGTCTCACCCTGCTAGCCTTCTCCTCACCGCATTTCTTCTCTTACTAAATACATGTGAAAACACTCAACCAAGAGAGCAATATTACAGTTTGCACCTTTTTACGTCATATGTAACGTTAACCCCAATAGCTTTATTGTCTAACTATATGTGTGACCTGATCTCACAAATCAAACTGCTCTCTGAAGCTTGCTGTAAGATCAATCAGTTTATAAGGTTTTTGCGCAAGCGCTTAACAGCATTTAGCTTAATTGAAAGTGTGCAGTCATCCTCTTCAATTCAAAATTATGTGACAACGAAAATGTAGAATTTGCTGGCAAAAAGGTAGGTTTTCGTTTGTCATCTTCAATAATTAAAGATAAAACAAAGGCCCTTATTTTTTCCATTTCAACGTGTAACGATGCCAGGAAGTGTACTGAATAGATGTTTCATAGAGCGCGGCGAAGTCGGATTGTCGTTTGCTCCGTGGTACACGTAACGTTACATGCCATTCATACGAGCAACATTTCGACAATATAATGCAAAGTGGCGAGACATAATTCCTGCGTTTGTATGTTTGTCTGCTTGTTTGTCGTGTGCTTGTACCGCTTCTGTAGACACGTTTGTAATGTTAGTGTCAGCTACGGACGACAATTTGACTACAATAACGTTATTGTTTGCAGTTCAACGAGCAGGCATGGCGGTAACTGGTTCTAATACTACCACATTTACGCGCCACGTAGCGCACAGCACATAAATATGCAAACATCAATATAACATGCGTCTTAAAAGTAACCTGAATGGACAGAAAATCACCAAATCGTTACCCCATTCATGACACATGTTATGTCAGTCTGTGCTCCAAAGTTTTCATTGCATCATGTCTTCATCTGATCGCATAGAAACCATAAATGTGGAATTTTTCAAACCACTCCGTCCAAATAGACCACAGTAGGTGTAAAGGGGATGTACAAGCGTAACCCCACCGACTTCTGCACGCTACAGTCTAAAAAGATGTCCAAACCGAATGGGTCCCTGTTTTCTTTAACACCTTACGATGGGGTAACTAAGTTACTAAGCGATACCTAACTTTCTAAGACACCTTCCTTTCGAGTAACGTTAACATCGTTAAGGATCTTGAATAGCCTGGTTAAACAAATAACATCTGAATGGTTAGATTGGGAACAGGCATAACGCATCTGAATGATCGACATGTCGTTTGATTCACCGTGTAACGGTTTTTCATGTACCCCAAAGTGCCCTGTTGTCCGAGCACTTTATTTTGATTCACAACCCCTCTTCTCCACAGACTCAGTATATGCCCAGAATCAGGGCTCAGATCCGAGGAGCAGGAACCATGACAGGGACAGAAACAGGGACAGCAACAGGAACAGGAACAGGGACAACGAGGTGGCGGAGACGTCATACCGGAGAAGCAATTACGTCACACCCCGCACCAAGCTGTCCACCGAGCCGGAGATGAAGGAGGTGTCGAGCCAGGAATACTTCGGTTTGTGCGATTCGATTGTTTGCGAGTAGAATTCAAGCTGCAGCTGTTTTCTCAATCAACGGCGCGGTCACATTCGTCGTAGGTCGTCGTAGATTGTAATGTCGTAGACTTTTCAATTAGGCTGTGAAAGAACCGACCACCGACAAGAATATAAGACAGCCTGTTCGGTGACAAGACAGCTGACGTTCGTAGTTGTGCGACTATCACAAGAATGCTATCAGTATCAGTTTACGATCGTACCACGGTCGTCGGACGTATTTGAGCACAGGGGTCTGGCGCTTACCAATGGTCAAATGATGAAATGTGCGCGTCATCAAAGTTTTCCAGTTTTCATAAAGAGACACGAAACTAGAGATCATTTGACGAGACAACGACCTGTCTTCAGCTGGATTTCGTTTCCGTTTGCCTACATTATCATGCTTGGTGTACATCAGTTTTGTCTTTTTTTACCAACTTAAGGACCAAATGTCCTGTCATCACAGTATAGCCCTGTACGTTTAAGACAAGAATGTATAAAGTATTTTTCTTTTACAGTGCGGAAAGCCACCTGTAGGACTAAAATATCTGAATGCAGGGATGAGCCGTGCATCAGGTAAGGCTGCAATATTTGCTGTCCACGGGAGGAGGACTTCCTTTCTTATAAATGTAATGCTGTCACACTCACAGTTGAAAAAAAAAATGAAAATAGCAGAAAGATGAGGATAAAGCGACGCTGCACTCAAGTTGTACAACATATTTTGCCAGCGCCTGACTTAACAATAACAAACATAAAAGTACACTCACAGTTAGGACGGAGTTTTAGGAAGACCAACTGTCCTTTTTATTCCGTCAGATTCCGCTGTCCCGCCAACTGTGGCTACATCGGTGACCAGGTGATCGGCACGCTGTGGTATGACGCGGTAGGTGCCAGAACTTTGCACGTCAACGAATATGTCTTTATGTCAACTTGGGTCTATCGGAAGGTCTGGCGATTGTTTTTGACAAAGTTGTCCTATATTCATCGGACTCGCAGTACAGACGAAAACTGATGTCGAAAACGGGATGTCGAGTAGTCACGGCGAACGATACGTTGAATTCAACATGTCAATTTATTTGATATACTTGTACGTGTCTTAATTCATTTGTATCCATTTGTTTGTATATATAAAAATTTAGTTGTGGAAGACCTTATCGTGAAAGTCGCTGTTCCTTTGTTGTGTCGATACAGATTTGATTTGATGAAATCTTGTTTTATCTAATAACACCATGCCTTTGCTAATCTTGACGTTCCGTCGTTTGTAAAGATCGTGTCCACAGCAAAATGATGACACCTATTCTTTACATGTACAGAGGTCCAGCATCTGTCAGGCCGGGGTGCACTACGGAGCTGTCACCAACTCAGGGGGGCTGGTGGACGTCACCAAGAAGGACGAGATCCCATTCTTCACCGGCTCCTACCGATCTGGAATTACTTCAATCGGGTACGTCTATAATATCGCAGGGCGTCTTTACCATACAGTTAACGATTTCTATCATACAGTGTATACTGTCCAAATGTTGTTTAGTATACCTCCGTGTTTGTTTCTTTGTCTTGGCGTGAGTCCGCAGTGGTGTGAGTATTGCATGGTGGCAGCATGTGAGGCGAAAGTGGTTTAATAGGATACTTGGAGAATTGGAAGTATGTTGTTTGCCTGGCTCATGTTATGAAAAATCGTACGTGATGATGGTAGACATTGTTTTTAATTGTACTGTTTCAACAACAATGCTCATTTGAGCCTACCACACTCTGCCTTCTCAGGACCTTGACGCCGGCAAGGGCATTCATGATCAGCAGAGTTGGAGGTATGACTTCTTTTTTCAACTAGTGATTCTGTCCGTATCACATTCATGTTCAACGTTTCCTTTGCACTTTTTTCGGGACAGGTATTTTAGACCTGTCCCAGAAATCATAATTGACGGCCTGTTCAGCTAGACAATTTCTATGATCTCATGGTGAATACTAACCTCATTGTGAAACTATTCTCCCTCCAGTCATGCAGGCGGACTGCCGGACAACAGTTGACCAGTACTGCCCATACCGGGGAAGACCGATTCACTGCCCTAGGTTCTACTGCCCGCCAGCTTGTGCCTCCTACCAGTACGCTCGTGTATATGGTACAGGCACGTACACTGATGTGAGTGCATTTGTTGTTTGTAAAACTGACTCATATTTTCAGTACACTTCCTTTGTCTTCAAATGAATAGGAACAAATGTTGTTTTCTTACCTCTGGAAATGAGGTTCACCTCAGACGGGGGTATTGTTTTTGTTTGTGTATTCGCGCCTTAAAGTCAAAATATTTTTAATGGAATGGATTTGTATGAATTTTGGTATCTTAGTCTTAGTCTAAGGTTATACTAAACAAAACCCGCTGTGGGGCATCGTGTCCAGGGGGTAAACGAGGTGCACGGCTAAGTAAGGCCGGTGTTCCTGTTGTGGAAGTGGTGCACAACTGAACAAGGCAATACAAAAAATGAAATACATCTTAACTGCTAATGTATTCCCTTCGTAATACATAATGTATGCGGGTAGTTAATAAGGTCCCAAAGAAACATGGCGATTTTGGGCCCCCTATGAGCTTTTTCAGGTACTACAGCATCACAGGCCGACACGCCCTTCTTGAAAGTAGTGTGAGATAGTCCACAGATAGCTGGTCTGCCCAGTGAAGTCAATGACCTCAAATTGGGACACGGGGTTGGCTCGGGACTTGATATTCTTCATCCGTTTGCCTCCACTCCAGAATTCTAGTATCTGTCGAGCTGCAATACACGCTGGGGTGTTGCAAGACTACGCGGCTGGTTATGTGGATGTCTGGGCAGGGAAGGGCAGGACGTCCTACCGGGGAAGCAGTCAGAATGGTGTCACAACAGAAAGGTATGTGTAAATTTATGTCACAAAAACTTGTGTGACTTTCTTCCACAATACTAGTATTAAACGGGTGTGTAGAAAAGACAAGGTGACAAGTTGGCCTTGCGTTAGGGTTGTTCACTTAGAATTTAAAGGTTCTGCGTTCGAATCCCTGGCAGGACCATAGAATGCTGAACTTTGAGATAGATAGAATCTAAATTGTATCTGCTAATTGAAATTCATCTTTGTATAATAAGATTCACGATCAAGGTGTTATTGTTATCAGTGTGTTCTGCATCCCTTTATCCTAATAGTGTTGTTGCATAAAAGATAATTTTCCTTTCCTTTCCAGCTATGACTACGAAACCGGGAGTGCATTCAAGGTTTTCAAAGTGGAATGAGCATCCAGTCTGTATATACTCATACATGTGTATTATATTCAAATGTTTCGGCTGGTACCATCAAGACTACATTGAGTCTAATTAGAGTGTTCACTTAAAATACTACTACATATAGAAAGCACAATATTGAAGGGAACAACAGGGATACATGTGCCAGTAACTTTGCATTTGTATTAAGTTAAGGATCCAGGTGTCTGGAACAACTGCACCATAGACTACAGTAAAAAGATTTAGACAAAAGAGGTTTTCTGATCTGTGTATAATACACCATAGAATCATACCTGTAGGATAAAAAGCTGTCCCTTATTGGCATGTATGGGCTTGTAATAATAATATATGCTCTGTATACTTAGAAAGGGTGAGTAAAACAAACCATATCCGTAAAAGGATTGTGATTGTTCAGATACACTGTAATACCAATCCAAGAGACTTAGAGGTTATTTTATAGGGATTGAATAGCATGGACTGGTTACATAGTGGTGCATGCCGACCCTTCTGCTGAGTTGTAACATTTCCCATGTGATTCAAAAATCCTCAGTCAATGTGCAGAATGAGGTTGTATCAACTGTATAAAGCTTTTTTACAATAGCATATAGAAAGTGCAATTATATAACAATATGGTATCATATGATATTCAATGTATCATCTTCATTTTTTTAATGTATTGACCACCGGTTGAGCTTCCATAGGTTGAAAACTGCAGCCCCTTTTTTTATATGAGGAACATATTTTTCTACAAACTTATGATTCATTCAATGAGGCTGGAGTAGGTACTCTCCAAGCAGAGGTTGGTGGAAAATGCCGTCAGAAAACGGGTCATATAATACAAAGGTTACAATCTTCTTCACCAACCTCTGCTTGGAGAGTAGAAGTAGGTGCATTAAAGCATGGATTAGTTATATAATATTCCCATATCAATAAAAGCATTCTTTTTAACGTTATATGATATTTGTATTAAAGATTTTCTCACCAAGGTCTACATGTGTCATGTGAATCATTTTGTTGTCATTCCAGAGTACAAACTTGTGTATGCCTCCTTGAACCACATTCACCCATAATAAGTCCCCATAGTGATATAACCATTACCTACAGTAATATAACCAACAGACCAGTTTATTGTTAATTTTACACCAATGCACATATCACATTGTCAACACATTATTATCATTATTCTCCCATTCTCACTTGGTTACAAAGTTGTTTAAAATGTCTGTATAACAGACAATTTAATGTTGAGTATATATTTTCTGTACAATTATGCACAAAGGCCACATCGTACTTTACAATGGGTCACAAAAACCAGGAGGTCATCTAAAATCTAATTACAAATCAAACCAAAGTCAATAGAATATATTCAATATCAGGATTTAACTCATAATCTTATCACTTAGCAACAGGTGCCAATCATGATGTCTGCATCATATAATGTGACAGCTTTGAAGGTCGCAATATCAATTTAGAACTACACATGTATCTGAGTCTTGATTTGAATGCACATAATACATTTGAAGGTCTGTTTTATATTCTTACAGCTTTCAAATGAATGCTATGTGTTGTCAAACTGAATGCACATCATTAAGTATAGACAGTAATCATAGATTAGCTGTAAATTACAATTAGTCTGAATAAAAATAAGACTTTTAAGTCTTAGTTAAAACATTTTTGGTAGAATGTAGAGATGAATCAACTTGCCAGGACTGTTTGAAACACACTACTGTAGAGCTTCTGGGGACTTCTTGGCCATTATGTCTTTGAAGCTCTGCAGGTGTAACTCTGCATAGGGAACGATGTACTCGAGAGCCTCCTCCACCCACTTGGTCACTACATGTGGCTGTATCTCTCTCAGCTCCCGACCAGTCTGCATGGCCATCATCTACAGTGGGGAACAATCATCAATTTTATCACAAAATGATGTTATAAGTCAGACCTAACAACATTCAGTTTTTAGTTATTTTATACCTGACTATATCATGCCTCTCTGATATCTAAAGAATACTGGAAAAGTATCATAAACTCCACAGTTATTCCAAACATCAGAATATGCCAAGCTCTTTAGAGAACCTTACCAAAGAAAACAAAAAATGGCTCTGCCCCTGAGGCGTTGCCAAAATAATGAAAATGCAACAACATTATTATATACATGAACTTAATAATTCTTGTGTTGATTTTCAGTTATTCTAAACATGAATATACTACACCACCCTATTAAAGAACTTGTTTTAAAGGAAACAAAAAATGCCTTTGCTCCTGAGGCATTGCCAAAAAAGTAACAAGATTACTGTAAAAGAGGAAATTTTCACAGAGGTTTTATGTTTCCAATATTGGACCACCACGAAACTGTTTGTTCTGTTTTCTGCCTGTCTACCCCATTGCTTTAACCGCAAACTTACAATGTACAACTGCCGTAAATTATACCCCATTTTCTCCCTAAGCGAAATCAAGGCAAATTAAATCCCTGCAAACTTAAAGCCTTTTACAGTACCTGATACATGGCACCCCTCTCCAGATAGTACATGTAGTCAAACGCCAGTGCGACCGTCTGTCCCACAGTCAGCACGCCGTGGTTGCACATCATCAGGGCCGTCTTGTCTCCCAGCTTGGAGGCGAGGCGCGGTCCCTCCTCTCCAGACGTGGCGAACCCGTCGTACTCCGTGTCGTACGCGATGTTGTTGTAGAAGCGCACAGACTCCTGCTGAATCATTCGGAAGGTGCAGTCCTTCAACGTTCCTGGAAATGTATTGGATAGTTTCATCAGGTATTACTGTAATTCTTCAAATTTTCGCTGTGATTTTATCACGGTTTTCGCGGTCCATTACTGTACACAATATGCGACTATAACACTAACGCAAACTTAAAACCACCACGAACACTCCTTTTTCTCCTTTCCATGAAATTATATCACCAAAAACTTATAGGCATTTACTGTAATACAAGTCAGGCTCATACATTATGAAGCCCCATTTCTTAAGATAAAGTAAGTAATATTATGTTTTCTGATAATCAGCAAAGGATACATGACTATTGTCAATACACCCCAGTATATTGCTACATTGATAGGCCATACTAATAAATATATAGATGACATTTTCTGGTTACCCCAACACTGATGCGAGCGTGCGAAGAAAAAAGTTGGGCAATAAAAAGTTGCCTTAATTTTCATTATGAATTCTAAATCTAAGTGGTCAGGAAGGTTGAGCAAATGACTCAACACACAGACCACAGAATATCAAACAATCAACTTGGAAGATTTCTATCATTAGTATCTATTATCCAGTATTCTTTTAATTCAAGGCATACATTCGAAGCTTCTTTGTATAATTGACAGAATGGTTTGAGAGTGTCTCCTGAATGGCATGAAACTACTTTTACTGTGAAATGTCACCTCCTGAAACAAAATAAACCCATTTTACTGCCTGTAAGAGCTTTAAATGTCTCTTACCCAGAGCTGTTGCATAAGGAGAGTGGGTATGCATGACAGACTTGACATCCTCTCTGGCATCATACACAGCCATGTGAATCTCAGCAGCACTGGTCTCTGCTCGGCCAGTTCCTTCCACAACCTCCCCCTTCTCATTCAGGCCTAGCAGGCCGCTGGCTGTCACCTGTGAAGATATATTACCCATAAGTCAATGTAGCAAGGTGACCTTGTGGTTAGGGTTGTTGACTTAGAATCTAAAGGTTCTGGGTTCCCTTGGGAAAGACAATTTACACCTATTTCATCACTCTACAATTCCTAAGCAAGCAAAACGATTGAGCCTGCAGTTACTGCAGAGATTGGCACCCAGGCGAAAAGAAGCCACACTATACTTATCAAAAAGAGTAGTGGTCCATTCTGGTGTGAGTGGATCAAACATATCAGTCTGTCATGTTTGAAAGTCCTATCATGGGAAGCAGCAGACTTATAGCATTTACTCATAGATTATGCAAATTAGCTTTCAATTTGCATAATTTGCAAGTTATGTCAATCATTACTGAAGCTATTGACATACCAAAGGTCATGATGATCCATCAACCCCTTCTTTAATTATTTACTTATGAAATTTCCCCTGCAGTTCCAAAAAAGCTGCAAGGGGCCCATACTTCATCCACTTCTCTACCTGAAAAAATCATGACCATAGCCTGTCCTAAACACTTGTAATATAGATATCAAAACTGGAAGTCAGGCTGCAGTACCATGAAAAGCCCCTAGTGGACCATAATCCAATAATTTCTTCATTTTCCCAACACCTACCAATTGCAATATACCACACGTAACAAAGCTCAATCTATGACTTTTACTTCAGTTGTGGAGTTATGTTCACAAACTCAGACACACACAGACACACACACACACAAACATATCAAAACCACCATGGCAAAGGTGGCATGACCTGGCTCCAGTGTGTTCCATGTGGCACCAGTAACATGACCGTTCCCTCCCCATTGGCGGCTGGACACAGGGCTGTCAGGTGGTTACACACGCCCATGTGCAGGTTGTAGTACTCCATGGCCCGGTAGGAGGTCGCCAGGTCAATCCTGGTTTGCTGGTTCTGCTTCTGAGCATTTCTCAAGATGTCCTCACTAAAGACGA
Source organism: Branchiostoma lanceolatum (assembly GCA_035149815.1). Classification (NCBI taxonomy): domain Eukaryota; kingdom Metazoa; phylum Chordata; class Leptocardii; order Amphioxiformes; family Branchiostomatidae; genus Branchiostoma; species Branchiostoma lanceolatum. The sequence continues at coordinate 7,478,097 of CM068872.1, read as the reverse complement.
AATAGTAAATCATGTTAAGATGCCCGCCTGACAGGAAAAACTTTTGCCTGTAAAGAAACCTGTAACGTTATATGAGCAAACATTCAAGTCATTCGACGTTGCAACTGAAACGTTAGCCCATATTCAAAGAACGCCAAGGCAAATCGAAGACAGTTTGTTGGGGACAAACTTGTCATATGGTTCACCTACACATGTACGGGCGCCGCCCAAACAACTATCCCTATTTAGTTGCAAGTGTATGTCAATAACAGCAAAGTTCAAAGTAGAATATGACTTTGTAAGAGCAAGGAGGTTGGTAAGAAGCATACCAGCCCTGACAATCGATTTGGTCAACTGTGTCAACTACTTAAGTTAGTAACGTTAGTAGTCTGAATACTAGTGGACCCTATGGGCCACCATGCTAAGTCTTCCCGTCATAAAAATGTTACGACAAATGCAAAGAAATAAATTTATCATGGAGTGTAGAACAAAATCCACACTGTTGCAAAAGATCAATACTGTTGCAAATGTTCTCTCAATAATGCTTGCGCTCTTATTGATACGTAACGTTAGCTAGTTAAGTTGTAACCGATCTCCTATTAGGTTAAACAAGCCGTACTCTGTTTGTTGCGCTGTAGAAGCACTCCCCTGGCCCCGATTCCCCACCCTGGTGACGAGGGGTCGGCAGCGGGTTAGCAGTCCAACACTCCTGGTCAGCATGGTCACCATCAGTCTAGATATACCATGTAGTATACTGTAATGTAACTGGACCTGGCAAAGTCGCCACACTGATTTCACGCAGCCGGCGCGATCCGGTTACGACCAGTCCCCCTAGACAGGACTGCCCCGTTGGCTATTAGTATTACCCACATAGCAAAACTGACAGGGCATCGATCACACGATAGCCTACCAACTTGAAAACATTGAATATTCAATGTTCTATACTTATCTCTACTCTAGCATTAGAATGATGGTCATCGACCTGATCCCCTGAAAATGGATCGTTCCTAGGTTAAAAGGTTAAAAGTTTAGGTATTGACCTGTGTCATGTTTAGCTAAGGACAATAGTCCATTTCTAGAATCAAAAGGACAGAAACTTTGGGAGGGACTTTGACGGGACAGAAAACTGGTCTTTTCAAATGGATGTATCAAACTTGACATACCGTCAGTGTCAACTCTGCCATCATGACCTTGGCCCACTGCAACCTTTAAGCCTAGCCTGGAGTCCGGCCTTGTTTACCTTTGGTCCGCTCCCAACGTCGCCAACGGGCCCCTCCGAACACGGGTAGCGGACCAAAGATAACAAGTCTTGGCTCCAGGCTAAACGGCGTTAATCAGGCGTAACGGTGAGATCTCTTTGTAATAGCCTTCGGCTAGCCCTGGCCCTGGCCCTACTTTTTAACAGCCAAATAAATCAATCAAATAAAATCTCTTAAATTCTTAATGCAGCATCAGTAATCCCATATGTATGCATATGTCAGATATCCAGGTTTTCAAGTCTTCAAGAAAAGGCCTCGACAAATCCGTCTTCTTTTTAGATGTGGCAGTCACTTAGGTACCCTGTGGAGTTACGAGAGTTGCCCTTATATTATATATTTTTTGGATAATCATTTATTGTATCTTTTGGTCTGTGTAGAAAAATGTGATGGAGCGTAGAAAAATTTTTCACGGATGTCAGATCACAAGAAGAAGACGGCTCTGTTGCAGACAGTGTCACTCGGACAAGTACCAGTAACATGCAAACCTTGTCAGGACAAAGATTATAGATCATGAGATAGCAGACATCAATAGGTATCATAAATCTCCAAAGCTTCTTTATCCTTTTGTCTCTCTAAGAGTCTAACATTCATTTTCATGCAATCGGGAAACAATACGCAGCAATGCTCGCATTCATAAAGCCCGCGGATTGATCCAATTTTTCAGACATCATAGGACCCATCGTCATGATTGGTTTGTGGGAAGTGAACGCAATACTTTGATAATCTGAAGCTCTCGTCACATCTTTTGTACCACAGCTTCAGGAGAGGAAATACTGAGAAAGGGAAATGTTCGCGGTGGTTTTATGGTCGCGGTTTTCTCGGTGACGTCTCCGCCGCGAACTTAAAACCACCGCAAGCAATTTTGTTCGCCTTCTGCCGGGCTGCTCTAGCTCTCTTGAGTGAACCGCGGACCATCGCAAACACTCCATTTTCTTCCTACCGCGAAATCAAATCCCCGTGAACATTTCCTTTTTCTCTACAGTACCTGGCGCAGTCGTAAATACTTCGATATCTTCCGATGTTGACGTCTGTAGTCAACTACACGGCTGGTGTGTTATTCCGCCACTTGTGAACATGTGCCCCAACTGAAAACTTTACTTATTTCCACAAAAGTAGAATGCCGATGGATTAAAAGGCCATACCACACTCATGATGGCATTGAGATGGCCGCGCAGGAAATAGGAATATCGGCGTTGACTGGTGACAAGCAACCAAATTGCTCACCACTTTTAAAGCACTTTATTTTTTTCTGACATTCTTCATTTAACACATCTTTACCATAAATCTATATCTTGACACCCTGTGCCATGATAACATTGTTAAAAGTGACCAAATAACTGGTAGAAACTTGTAACTTAGTATGATCCGTTGTAAACAGGCCGATGGAAGAGTCTATTCTGCCTGACATAAGACTTTTTAGTCTGACCAAAACAACATATATTCTTACCAACCGTACCAGGATTATATCATCAGCAGTAATCAAGCAACAGAAACATGTAACATTGTAAAGTCCTTGCAATAGATTTCACCCCACCTCACAATGAATGAAAATAGAAAAGACATGGTCATTCAAGGGAGGGAAATATCTCGTGTATTTGCTAACAGCTATTGCCTAAATCTTAGTATTACACATATTTCTGAGTACAGCAGCTCAATTGTATTTGCAGCCACTCTTGACTATCACACATCTGATATAGAAATCTGACCCTTGAATGATACCTTTTTCCATTGCAAAATAATGCATATTCCCAAGGAGCTTTTTTGTACAGTCTAGTCAAACCTGTACAAGTGACCACCTCTACATAAGGACCACCTGGCCAATGTGACCACTTTTTGGTGGATAATTTTTCCAATTGACAAGAGCATTAAGAATCCTGCCTATAGTTACCCTCTTTCCACAAAGATCAGATTTTATCAGTCCCCTGGGTGGTCTTCTTGGGAAGGTTTGATTGTAGTACTATATTAGCAAAACAAAGGAGATAATGCAACCATCCCAGCATTCCTTGCAATACACATACCACAATACCTATCCCAGGTGGCTGACTGTGGGCAACAAGTATATAGTATAGATGTGTTAAAGCTCAGCTAACAACTATGCTCTGATCTCTACTGCAGAACTTCAGGGCATTTTTTTGCATATAAGTTTTTGAAGCCTTGGAGGTGTGTCTCGGCGTAGGGGAGGATGAACGGCTGCCCCTCCTGCATCAGGCTCCACCTGGCTGCCACCTGCGGCTGGATCTCCTGCAGCTCGTCCCCTGTCTGCATGGCCAGCATCTGCAGCAAGGAGAGGGGCAAGCCATGAACCTTTGTTGTACATTTACTGGATATAGTTGAACAATGGGTAAAATCTTTTGACAAACATTTAATCATTACACACAACATAAAAAAGATTGCTCTTGGGAGCTTTCGAGACGAACTCTGTCTCTTCGTCAACCCGGTATATATATATATATACAGCCTTGTCAAGACAAGACAGGGAAGCTATTGATCACTTAAAAAAAATTGTAGCTCACTGTGAAATATTGAGTATTTGTCAAATTCTTACCCCTAGCCATCACAGATTTTAGTGATCCTCCCCCTCTCTTAGTGATCCTCCCCTTCTCTTCTTCCCTTAATCAATCAATGTACTATACCATATAACTTTCAAGAAGAGGGTGTTGGTCTGTAATGCTGCATTACTTGAAGATACCGCTAGGAAGCCAAAAATTGCCCTGTTTCTTTGGGACCTCATTAACTACCCACATACCAAAATTCATACCAATCCATCCATAGGATCTTGAGTTATAGGTGTAAACACACGAACACAACTAAAAAACAATACCTCTTGGAGGTAATAGGAGATACTGGCACATAAAGTACCGTTAGGCATTCTCCTTAGAACAATAATAACTTGATTGCACAACAATTGTACAAGGTACAAAGTATGGCATCCACTGGTACATTAAAAGATAACATTCTATTAGGCTAATCAATTTATCTTATACAATATGGTGTAGTACAATTGTGTTGCAAAGTCACCTGATACATGGCCACCCTCTCCATGTAATACATGTGGTCGAATGCCACAGCCACGGTTTCTCCCACAGTCAGGACGCCATGGTTCCCCAGTATGAGGGAAATTTTGTCCCCCAGCTTGGAGGCTATGCGCGGTCCCTCCTCTCCTGTGGTGGCGAACCCGTCGTACTCCATGTCGTACGCAACGTTGTTGTAAAAGCGCATGGAGTCCTGGTGTATCATACGGAGGGTGCAGTCTTTCAGTGCTCCTGGAGAGAAACATCATCCACATCGTGTGAACAACATCTGAGATATGATATACATGTGTATATATATATATATATATGCAAAATGGCACACAAGATTCATTTTGTTGCACTTGTCTCTCGTGTAGAAATGGAGGTCACAGAAGATATACCATGTTGTTATGTATATGTTAGAGCCAAGAGTTGACATTCTCCTACACAGAGCCTCATCCGTGGCCTATACTATATACTTTGCGGAGTTTCTGATAAATCGGGCTGAGGTTTTCACTTCTGTGGACGTGTAATACATGTGTGCCGTGGGCGTGGCCTCTATTACACTCAGAGAGCATTGCTTAAATGTTTTCTTTGGAAAAAGCCAATCCCCTGATTGGTTGAGTGAGCTCAGGTTTATATAGATGCCACGTGGAAACCTCAGCCAGGTTTAGCAGACACTCCCCAAGGCTCTGCATAGCCGCATGAGAGTTGTTGGCCTTACCCAGAGCCGTTAAATAAGGAGCGTGGGTATGCATGACAGACTTGACGTCAACTCTGGCATCATACACAGCCATGTGAATCTCAGCAGCACTTTGCTCAGGTTTGCCTCCCCCTTCCAAAACCTCCCCCTTCTCATTCAGGCCAAGAAGGCAGCTGGCTGTCACCTGTGGAAGACAACAGACGAAGAAACGTTGGAATAAAAAAATAAACTTGTCATTTACACGCTAGTGGTAGCCTACCTAACAGAAAAGTGTCATGCTTCGTACTCAGTCTGAGGGTCGACCGCTTTACCTAATTACATTATTCTATTACCCCCGTGAAAACAGACTCTGAGTATTGTACAGTTGGAGTGTTAATTTGTTTGTTTGTCTTGGTGTGTGTCCACACTTATGTGATTCATTTGTAGAGGGGCAGCCTGCCAGGATGTAAGGCGGAAATGGTGTAATAGGATACTTGGAGAAATGGAAGTCTGGTTTGGCTCTGGTCCAATGTTGTAGACAGGTATAGGAAGTGATTACAAGTGGAGAATGGATTGATGACTCATGGCTACAACCACACATTTATGTCAGGCCATTAGGGTTAACCATTTAGAGCTAAAACGTCACAATGATGTTCTGCCAATTGTGTCAGGCTCTTATTGACCTTGGCCTTCCTATCAGTCCAAGATGTCAATCCTTTAGACAACGGGTTACACGTACCATTGTGCGATCATGATATGCACAACTACAAGATGTGGGTGTAATAAAAGTGCTAACCTGGCTCCAGTGTGTTCCATGTGGCACCAGTAACATGACCGTTCCCTCCCCATTGGCAGCTGGACACAGGGCTGTAAGGTGGTTGCACACACCCATGTGCAGGTTGTAGTACTCCATGGCCCGGTAGGAGGTCGCCAGGTCAATCCTGGTTTGCTGGTTCTGCTTCTGAGCATTTCTCAAGATGTCCTCGCTAAAGATGAAAGTTTAAAATGTTAGAACTATTGGATCTCAATCATTACATCTCCTTGCCTGCATTAAAAGGGAGGTATGGTTTTTGGTCTGTATGTTTGTTTGTTTGCCTTGGTGTGTGTCCGCAGTTATTTGAAAATTGTAGAGTGACAGGTGGTGTAAATGAAGATAGGTAAGATGGGAAAGTTGTCTTGGGCTGGGTCGAAAGTTGCTGCCCAGGATGGGAAGGAAGGTTGGCTTTGCCTGGGTCCAAAGTTTTAGCAGCAAAGGAAACTTTATAGACAGAAAATGAGAATTTTGAGCAAAAAAATCACACTAATGAAAAAAAGTTCCAAGTATTTCAAGGAGGTAAGAGATCTTTCCAAAAGAACAATCCATTCATCTTCCCGACAAACACCTGTTTGTTTGCTGCCATCTTTTTTTTGCTCAAGGGGCAAAGTCTGAACACAGTCTGAACAGGCTCTGAGAAAGTAGGTCACCAAGGTGCAGGTGTAACACAAAATGATACTATTGTCAGCCAATCTCTGATATCATACATGATATGTAGCTTAAAGATTTACATTGATCGGCAAATACAATGTACATGTAAGTTGAAGACTATCATTCAATGACATGCTCAATGAATCATTCCATGCAAACAACATCTTGACAGGGAGAGCAGATGAAAACCGGAGTATCTACTTGCAAGAATATTATGCTATAAGGAGTACAACACCTACTCTGCTTGCTGAGCTGTAGAAGTGTTCCCCACACCCCGGGTCCCCACCCTGCTGATGAGTGGTCTGGACCATTTCAGCAGTCCTGCACCCCTGCACAGCCCTGTCACCACAGACATGGTCGTTTGTTAATACAGCACCTGCAGAAAGATAAATCAGTTGGAGACCAGGAGGTCAAATAGTTGACATGTACCTAAAGGGGTTTTTACATCAGGTACATATAATGTTACAATCATAGTGTAACATAATTACTATGTAACATAGTAATTCATTATCTCATTATGGAATTTGAGTATGGATTATGGAGTAATCAGCAACATGTAGAAAAGTAATGATTCAATGTGGAGAAGACAACAATCTCATTACAACAAGCAGGTACAGGAATCACTGAACTGTTGCACCAACATTGTCACATCTTCGTGGGAAAATCTATTTATGTGCTGGATAGGTGACCCAGTACAGCATGAACAGGTTGTTGTGGTACTAGTCTAAGAGTAGAGTAGAGTTTTCGGTCAGGTACTAGCACATTCCCTCCAGCCCACTCACAGCTGGGATTGTCACTGACCCAGTGTTTTCCTCAAGCAATTTTCATTACAGGCCAAAGCCCCATGATTAGCCTTGGGCCCAGAAAGGGAAGCCTTCTAACGTAGCACACTCTGGCTTGCCTAGTCTACCTTTTCCGGAAACCCCTTAGAGACTACAAAAGACCAGTTTTTGCCGTCCTATATGCCCAAGAGGACGTTGACCGGACTTCGGGCCCTTGATCCTGGTTTCCTCATCTATTACACGTCACTTGTGATTGATTATACATTAGAGTTAATCAATTACTGACATTAGATACCGCCGTGTTAGTACTACGATCGTGACGGGACCACAAGTATGTCTATTGACCTGTCACTACAAATGCAATTTACTTCATTGTAGTTTAATGCTAGTCTCGTTAAAGTTAAATTTCAGAGCAACCGTTTCATAAAACAAGACCAGCAACCTTTGATCAGTATATCTGTACGTACATTACCTTTAGTCTTACGCCCACCAAGACGCCCACCGTTACCTGACCTTACCTGTGCGATGGTCGCCCTGCGAGTCTGTCGCAACTGACCTCAGGTTCACCCCGTAAAAGTATGCCTATTCAGCTGTAAACAAAACAAAGTACGACCTGCAAAGAACACGCCCAAATCTCCCTACTCCGACCTGTCTGATCCTGTCTCCGCACTCCGACCTTTACCTCTCACGATTGATGTATTGTTTTTGTTCGCATGTTACGTTTGGGTACACAAGTCATGCCAAAGGCAAAATCTGCAAATCTACTTAATCCCGGCAAGTGTCGCTGCTGCACAAGGTAAAACGAAAATCATCCTCACAGTGCATCCCAATGTGAAAAGGGAACACAGGTAACGTCAGCCTTAGTAATATTAACTGTTAACGTTACATCAATCCAGAAATAAATGAATAATTAACAAAGAGCACTTGGAATGCGGTGTTAAAGGAAAAGCTAAGTCACATCGTGGTCTATGGTCCACATATCACCACAAAATGGTATTTTTCTTCATTCTAGTAATAGAGTGGACCCCCATGATTTTTGGTATAATCCTCAGTGTCAACCGTGAATGACCTCTTCATCATCAGGCACCACAACAACTTTCGTCTGCATACTTCGTGGCCGTGTGTATGTGTCCTGTTCGTTGGTTTCATGTGTTTTAACTGCATGTAGCTATGGGTAGGAAGATAATTGCTACCAAGATTTACGATATAAATACTATGTGATTTCTGTTACTTGAAACAAACCTCCAAACGATCAGTTATCAGGGCCAGGGTGGGAGGGCGTCGGCATGGCCTGGCTTCAAAAATATTATATTAACCTCCTTGGATAGCGTTACAATTTTGTCCTATCCCAACTCTATATTGTATCCTAAAAGACAGATTAAGGAGACATATTTGAATCATCACTGTGTTACAAATCAGTCTTTTTATTCTATTCAGACTGTGCAGATCTTGATGCTCCAGTCCGGAGGTGCCAGATTTTGACTGCAGTGCAGTCCCCCGGTCGTTACTGTAACACTTCCACAATGTTCAACCCGGTGACTTCGATAAGAAGACTGGGTCCCACAGGGAAAATCATAATTGGCTGGTAGGGTTAGAAATAGCAACAGCAACAGTTTATTGACAGGAACTCCTATTGACCAGAACTCCTTGCTCAACTTTAATATGTTAAAACGTAAAATGTCAATCATGATATTTGATTGTGTCTTAACGTTTAGTACTTACTGAAATAATGATGCAGGCTAAAAGTGATTTTGTCTTGTATGTTGACAACCTACCCTGGGAGGCAGACCTGCTTGGTCCCAGCCCAGCAGAGGATCTGTTCGGCAGCCCAGGCAGTTCTTCCCGAGGACTTAGATTAGCACTCCCTGGGAGTTGTCAAGCAGGGAGTAGAAGGACTGCCTACATATAACGCTACATTCAGTCAGTCTCCTATGCTCTACTCTAAATTCTGAGTCAAAACTCACACAATTTGCGGCTGAACTCTTGCATCAAAGCTTAGCAGCTTGGACGTGACAAAAGCATGTGACTATAATTTGGTCACGTCCATTACCTACCAAACCACCCTACCTTGTCCTTGACACGCATATGTATTTTTCTCACCAAATACACTACTTTAGAAACAACATTTTCATAACTTTTAAGCATAACGTGTTGCTACTGAAAACCAGAAGAAGCATTCAGTGTGAGAAAGCCTCTGTCAGAAAGCGTAGCAAACTGTTCTGGTCTTTTCAAACAGAGTTAGCAGCCATGGCAGTAGCCTGGAATCCAAACCTATTATAGCTCCCAACTCTCCTCTCCGGAGAGGAGACTCGGGAGCTATAATAGGTTTGGATTCCAGGCTACGATGGCAGCACATGCCTAATGTTATAGGAAAAAACTATGTAATTATTGCATAATATGTAGCTTTCTACTAGTAAGGTCCCAATGCAAACTTTCCTCAGAGATCTAGAATTTGTACAGTACATTTACTCTCACCTGTGAGGCACAAATCGGATGACAATGTTATGGATATCTTAATGATGATCCACCACAGTATTATTTCTGAATGAAATGAAGTCGAACCTGTCTGGTCGCTCTGGAGCTTATTGTGAGTCAAATAACTAGTGTAATCTTGATTTTTCACCTATGACATGGGAGTGGCGGTAGATAAACACCACAGCTTGCTCTTGAGTGAAGCAGACAGTGTAATGTGATTTTCAATGGTGCAACTGATTATTAATTTTTGTGGACATGATGCTTGTGGGCGCTTGCTTGTGGATGGAGCCATTTTGAAATCAGCCTATGCTTTACTAGTAAATTTATGGATATACGTTTTGCGTTGCATAAAGGTAAATGCCTACGCTTTACGTAGAATAACAGCGACCAATTATGCCTTACGGCTATCTTACTGATTACGAATTATGATGAATTTGGGTTGCTGCCTACGGATAACCAAAGAGGTTGAAATGGGATAACGAAGAGTTAAAAAGGTCTGATTATGCCTTATGAAAAAGGGCATGCCGGCCCTCCCAAACTACTCCCTGCTTGACAACTCCCAGGGAGTGCTAATCAAATTCCTCGGGAAGAACTGCCTGGGCTGCCGAACAGATCCTCTGCTGGGCCGGGACCAAGCAGGTCTGGTTCTCAGGGTAGTTGACAACCTGGAAGGGTAAGAGCTATCCCTTCTTGCCTGTACATGTATTTACAAAATAGAAATTGACTGTTTGAAAGAAAATGCATTTCTTTGTCTTTCAGGGTGACAATAATGCCAACAGCAATTGTGTCCTTCATTCTTGTGAAAAAGCATGTTGACAAGAATCGGCTGGAGATTCTTCGCAGCAAGGCAAAGATGAGAGGGATTGAAGAGAAGAACCTAGATGAATTACGAAGTAACAGAGGAGGGGGCATACAGTAGATAAACGGTAGATGGAAGATCTCAGTGTCATCCCATGGACAGATCTGACAGTGAACCTTTATTCCATCAAATGTGGAAGGGAACTGCTCTCTCAAAATGCATTGGAGTTACCATCTAAGGTTTTAATCTTTAAAGAATGTATCAAAAGTACGCACAAAGTGAAAAATTGTTATACTGGATAGGCAAAATAAAACTTCCTTCCTAATTTGAATTTGCTGTGTTTTGTACTATTTCTATTCTAGCTAATCTATGATGTTAGATTACTCCATGTTGCCCAATAGGTTCATAGTGACAATAGGAAAGTCTTCTGGTCTCTACCTTTTCATAATGGCAATTCAGCAGCACCTCCTGTTGGACTAAGGTGGTACTGCATTTAGTGTTTTTAACAGCCATGTACATGTGTACATGTACATTTGTAAAAGAAAGGCAAGTATTGATTGTAAATTTTTCTACAAATGAAAGATGCAAAACCTGTCATACAGATATTTTCGGAAACATCCATATAATGCAGACGTCTTTGGCTCATGAAGATTATTATTTTTAGATCAACAGCCATTTCTACTGCACAGCTAGCATTACCGGTATGAAGCATTTTGTTGGGGTGGAGTGTACTACTTGTGCAATTGTTCACACACACACACGTTTTCCCCATGATTCTTCCTAGTATGTCCCTAAATTGCTGACTTACTGGCAAGACAAACTTGGAGTAACATGCCTTTTTTAAAACATCTTTTGTATCAGCATTCAGCAATGTAATGTTACCACAATTTACTGTTATATCAACAGACATGGAGAATGCAGCAATTGTGATGAATTGAAAAGATCACTTAATCGCTAGCCATGTTTAATAATTCATAAGGCTACAGTACATGCCAAGTTTAAGTGCCACGTTGTATTACATATTGTCTCCTTGCTTTACTGCCTCTTCTGTTTTTTTTTCTATGGCTGGTGAGCTTGCCTGGCTGTATTGGAACCATGGCCTAAAGATATAGCTTTACAAACAAAATTGTGTATGTGTTTGTTTGTACATCTTCAGTATCATTAGTTTGTACAAATTAGATGACAAGGATTGCATGATATAGAGGTACTTTGGAATAGATAGTCTTGATGATTCTTCTCAAATGCCCTTGAAAAATGGCTGTTTGTATTACAGTTCTTTGACAGAAGACATGGTTTTAAATGAAGATTTGAGGTAGGTTTAAGAAAATGCCTTCTGTCTCCTCTATAAAACCATCATTTGCCCAACATTCCGTCGGCCAATTGTAATGATGTAAGGGATTATGTGTATATGGGACTGTCAATAAGATGGTCTAGAAAATCTTGTTGAATAATTGATATTGCCCCAATAGAGCAAGCAGGTGATTGCCCCATGGGCTGCTAATTAGATATAAAGCATGTGCCAGGGAATTACTGTAACCTGTGGATCTTTACCACTTAGAGTGAGTGCACACTCATATAGTCAGAAATGGGAGCCTTGGGCAACAGAATGCCATAGGATGGGAGATCATATGACAAGTATCTTGCTTTGTGCCTTGTTATAAAACACCACGGTATTTCATGAGAGTCTACATTATCATCGTAGTGGTCTTGAGGGTCTACACAGGGGATGCTGGCAACGTGTAGTGTTAAATTCAGGAGGACTGGCAACGTTTAATGTTATTGCAAAATTGTTTGTCATGGGAACAATTTCATTGGATTGGTCCATTGTATTCATGTGGACCAGGTAGTTTGGCAATGCTAGTTTGTCACACTGACACAAATGGACACTTCATTAGGACTTTTCAGCAATCTGGTGTTAATGTTTGATTTTGCAATAGGAAAAACATGTCTATAGCACTTAATGATGGATTCAGGATAACAAATAACATACTATGTAGATTAGTAAAATCAAAGTGATCAATTCCGCTTCACAAATAATTTGCTTCAAATTAGATAATTTTACCCAATACTTCATTTTGCGTAATTTAAGTGTCAGAATTGTGAATGAATATTTGAAATCATATAAAAAGCAGAGTGTATTTTTCCCTTTTTAATTGATTTTTCCATCTGGAGTGGCCAGTCGTTACAATGTCACAGCAGCATTTGCAGTATAAAGAACTTAAGATACGGATTTAAAGGTCATTGATCGCATTTTAAACAGGCATAATTTTGCATTAATAGTACAACAACAGAAGAAATACGAATCCCCCCCCCAAAAAAAAACGCTTTCAAAACGTTCGCCATGCCAAGCAGTACTGCCCCAACTTTCATGTAACTGACTTTAATTATTGCAACGTTAGGTGGTCTATTCCACTGATTTTCCACCTGTTCTATTACCGGAAATGGTGTCTAATCACACACATATATAAATCCGCAAATACAATAAAGTTCGAACCTATCACAACGCGTAGTCGACATAAAGTATAGGCACAAACTAATCAGAATTACACAGTTTATAGAAAAATAGGTAATAAATTTATGGTACTAAATTTGTAACACTCCGAAAGAAGAATACTATTGACATCCTAATCACCGGAAAGTGAGTTTCAGTGTCTCCCTCCGCATCTCATTCCAAGATGGCGTCCGTGCGACGTGTCTTGTCGGCTGTCGCCGTCAATTCTGTCTTCCTCCTGTTGCTAGCAGGGCTGACCGTACAGGAGGGCGAACAGGTAAGTTCAGCACCGGTTTGTTCGTCATGCAGAAACAATCACCGCTTCTCAGTTCCTCCATGTTGTTTGGGAATCGCTGTAAAAGTGTAGTAGCGAGAGGGCGCATAGGGCGGCTGACCACTGCCATGTCATCGGCTGTACAGGCACGTCGTCCTGGAGCCGTGGCCTTGTGATCGCTGGGCTCGCCCGGGTCAAGTACGCTCGATCACAACCAACATTTTCTTTCTTTACTCCTCCCAGTTTACAACATCAACACGAATTGGAAACTCCTCTGGCAACGCCACGATTACTGTGCACTGTTTAAAGTCTCAAAACGTGTCCGTGTCTACGCCTATGTTACTACAGTACACTGTACGTGTATGAAACCTTACATAACGTAGCAACTGGCAGGAACGTGTGTTAAACAAATTCTGAACACTTAAACAATGTTGCTGGTGTGAATGACTATTTTATCCCTTATCACCTGCAGACTGCATTGACTACATGCTCTTTTCGCATAGCCAGTTTGTTGCTTTACAACTGTTTAGGTTGTTGTGACATATTTCACATTTTTACCTGACACAGATGTCAATCTAAGACCCCATTCATTCCAGGATTTGTGAAATTTTCTGGATTCACCCAGGCAGGGGAGTGATCTCGATCCGTGAATTCAGGTATGAACGGTCCTAGTATGGCTCCGAGAGGGTGGTTTATTCCTGATCCGCCAAATTCAGGAGGCGGATTCGGCGGATCGAATTGGGGTCTATCCCGTGCCTGAGTGAATCCCGATTCGCGAATCCTGTTACAAACAGGTTCAATAAAAACGTTGGTCAAGTGTTTCACAGGTCAAATGTCATCTTGTTGTTGTGAAATCATATTTGCATGATAATTTCACAACGCCAAAAAAAAGCAATTACTCAGACAACTGGATATGATTTTGGAAACGGTCAGACGTTTCAAGTAGCATCCACTACTTTTCGTCAGTGACTGTGAGCAAGATCAGTTGAACAGCGTACACCTCCATTTATATTCATGGACAACTTGTAATTGTTATCGGACTTCATATTACCAGGGATCGAGGGTCACTCTTATATCTGATCAACATAGTCCGGGATCAGTGACTGATGCATTCTTCCATTTTCAGGGTCAAGATGTCAAATATCTTCAGAGATTGGCCTTGGAGATTATCAGTACACAGTTGTATATGAAGTTAAGGGAACACAAATTGCTCTTAGGGTACAGCATAAATGGTATTAGAAACGTATGACGGTCCTGACATGACCTTCAGTGTGGGAGGTATTGTCATATGAAATGCATTTAGTTTGAGATACATAACTAACGTTGATCCAAAGTCAAATCATTCTTAACTGATGTACTTTTTTCCTTTTCAAGCAGTACCAGTTCTAACAGCACCCTTTGGTCTTATTTGTGCTGTAAGTGTGTGTGTAAGTGTAAGACATTCCAAAATTGTCAAAAGACTTGTCGGTTTGGCTGTGTACCTAATAAACCTGTACACATACCTGTAGAATTATTTAAACATGTCTGAATCTTCACATCTGGTGTACCTGTCATGTCCTGAACCTGAACAAAGTTAATTAATAGTGGATACCACTTTTTTTAGACTAAAGATGGGTAAATTCTGTCTCACAGATCGTGACTATTTTGATAATCCTGTAGTTGAAAATTGAGAAATCTTGCAAATAGACTTTGGTTGAGATTCAAATATGTAAATTCTCATGCAAAGATCATGACAGAAGGGCTGCTAGAAACTTGATTTTGTCAGGCTGGTACCCATTACCTGAAATTTGTTTAGGTACACAGCCCTACTTGTTAGGCAGAACTACTGTGGTTTCAATTGTTTCCTTGTGTTACAGTGAAGCTTGCTGACTCCAAACAATAAACATGATGAAGTTACTAGTATTGAAGTACTAGTATCTTGTCTGTCTCACAAAGTAACCTTACACAGTACATGTATCACAGGATTCTCCATTGACTTGTAAACAAACTTAACACCCATTCTAAGGAACATTTTTTTCTTTGTCATTCAAGATGTATTCAAAGCAACACAAACAGGTAGTTGCATTTGTATACCAGAAGTAGAGGAATCTGCTAGTCTATTGAGTGCTCAATGTACACTGAAATGCACCCGGCATTACTGGTCTGTATTAGCAAAGGAGAAAGGATATTCCAGTTCAAACCAGTAGTTCTTGAGACAAGTGTGTGTTAAAGATAACATGTTCCAAGGACACAGATGTCAGAAGGTTCCCAGTAACCTAATGCCCCCAGTTCATTATGTGAGTCAATTCACAGCTGGTGGGTCCATTTTGTTCCCATTATTTCCTGTTTGGATGTATTGGCTAGTAGAGATACTGTAAACCTTGAAACGCTTACAATGGTTTTATTTTTTCGCAGTGACCTCTCTACTTCAAATTCATGACAGTGCAAATATGCATTTCCCATCTACTAGATCTAGTACTGTAAAACAGAATTGTCTCAAATGCAAATTTCAAACATTGCAAAAACATATTTTTCCCCTTCTACATAAAACCATTGCGAAAGTAAATGCATTCATAGTATACATGAACAGCATATATACAACTACAAGTATGGTGCAGATGGGCCACAGTCCCACCCAATGTAAACATATTACAGTACATGTATTTGGGTGCTAGCACCAGCCCAGCACATTGCCTGCAACTTGTTTAGACTCATTTGTGACAGACAGTACGTAGATCATGTGACTTGGCAAACATTAGGTCTAGTCTGCAGTCAGCATGATATACAACTGTGGTGTGTTCTCAAAGGGGTGTGGATGTTTCCATCTGTCAGCCTTCTTTATGGTACTGGTGAAGGCACTTGACAGTATCAAATATGTCACTGTACACTACTGTTCTTTTTGATCATGGTCAGACTCTCTACTAACCTGTCACCAGATTTGTCATGACGTTGCAGCAACCAGGAAGATGCCACAAATGCATTTAATCTGAAAATTAATCATTCTTACTATTGCAACTCTTGAAATATAGGCGGTGTTTTTTTTTATTGCGGTTTTCCTGGTGACCTACTGGGTGAAATACCAGTGAATTCCGTGAATACCAGTATTTGTTTTGTAATCCTAATGTAGTTTAGAGTTGTTTCAACTGATGCTTTCAAACATGTTAAAAACATCCTTCACCTTCCTTCTATGAAATAAAACCACCAGGAAAGTAAATGCATTTACAGTATTTGTCATCAGGTGAATCTATCTTCGGGACAATTTCTGTTGTTTAATTGTGGCTCTTTAACATTGTGGCGATGGTGAAAATAAGATAGCAGCTTTTACATGCATACATCTATATATTTACTCTAACTGAGTGAACAATTGTGTGCTTGCCAATATACAGAAACTGCATGTGGGGAGTTTGAACCAGCCGGGAGCAGCACAGAAGTTACGTCGGAAGGCGGCACCTTTGCAGCAGTGGCAGGCAAGGGTTCGTCAGCCCACACCATGTTTTAACCCCAGTTCTTGTCACATCATAATATAGCTTTTATGTTTGTTTTTATTGTTTGTTTTGTTGATTGCCAAGTAACCATCCTTGTTCATATTCACCACCAGGTTCCTGCAATATGTGTGTTCATGAAGGCTGCACATACGCTGGGTCAAATGTGAAGGCCCCTGAGACATGATAAACACAACATGTCTGGACATTGCTAGGCAGACGACCTATGGAGGCCATAGATATCAGGACGTTATGTCATGTACAAAGCTTGGTTGAGATAAGAACTGTTCACAAGTCGGGGGCCTTCACCTTTGACCTGCATTTGTGCAGTTGTATCCTTGAACATGTATATCACTCTGACTGACTCCCTCACTATCCAGTTATGAAGTAAAACTTCATATTTGTTCTAATCATTACTAACTTTGTTCCATTACAAGAATGGCTACCTGGTCACCCTGACACCCTCAACGAAAAACAGTGCCTCATCTGTACTCATGTTTACTTTCCATTTTGCAGGATACCAATATGTCTCTCACACCGTTTACATAGCTGCATGTTCTAACCAAGTCCTGTCATTACAATACACTAAAGCTGTAAGGTAACAGCTATCATTGTGGTCTGCAATGTATCGTGCCATTTCACATTTTCAGGCTTCGAAGTTGTAGATTTGGAACAATGTCGGCATTACACAATAACACATCACCAATAAACTTCCCACCATCTGTGACTGTAGCTGTCTACATTCATACATGTGGCTTATACATTGTAGTGCTGTTATAAACTGGTACACGGTTTCAACTGTGCATGCGCAGTGTGATGTAATGTGGGTAACATTGTGGGTAACAACATGTCAAAGTTGAAGGCTCCCGAGATGGAAACAAACACGTCTGGACATGTATAATGAAGCATGGTCTAGACAAGAACTGCTTATGAGCTAGCTAGGGACCTTCACATTTGACCTTGTGCATGTGCAGTTCAAACCATTACCTATTAACTTTCCACCCATCTGTAACTCTAGCTGTCCACGTATTCATGGCCAAATTTCCTCAACTTGCTGTGCATTGTCACAAGAGTTGATGACGTCATCTAGCAGTTATTACCTCATTACTTATCGCTAAGTGACGTCTGTAACAAGCCAACTGGAAACCCATCCCTTCAAGGAACATGTGACATTACCATTTCTGGCACTCTCTAGCATATGCCTACCCATTGTGTGACCTTATGATGAGTGTAGTAGAGAGTGAGTGATGTTGCCAATTTAATAGATAGAAGTATGAAGAATGCGGTAGGCTTGTCCATGATTTAGCTTGAAAGTCTCTCTGCAATGTGTACTGTGTTTGTATACATGTGCCCTATTGAAATATACACAAGGTAGATCTGTCTAGATCTAGATCTAGACTTTGTCATTAACTGTTCAACCTTTGCAAAGTCTGAGCGACCTACACTGTTTTATTTCAAAGATATTCAGGAAAAAGATGTCTATTAATTCAATGGATACTATCATATCTGTGCAAGTGATCACCTGTCCTCTACATAAGGATCACCTGTCCAATGTGACCACTTTCTGGTGGTCCCTTAAGTATTTTTACCATTGACACAAGCATTAGGAAGCCTAGTGACCACCTGTCCATATAGACCAGATCTTATTGGCCTCCTGAGTGGTCTCTTTGGGCAGGTTTGACTGTATTAGCATATGCAATAAACTTGAACACTCTGGTAGAATAAATTAGCACCAGCACCACTGCAGAACAAAGCAGTTTTGTCAAGCTAGTACTTTTGTCAAGCAAGTTTCTGTACTGGTAAGGATAGGATTATCATTGGATACAACCAGTACTGTAAATCCTGAAACTTACGAGGTGACCTCCCCACCGTGAATCCATGACGCCGTGTATATGAATTCCATCATGTATGACAACTGAGAATTGTTTCAACAGTGAACTCAAGACTCCTTTTCCCTCCTATTGCGAAGTAAAACCATGGGGAAAGTAAATGAATTTACCAGTATACTAGTATGTGGATTGCCTCAGTTGTGGTTACAGCAGCCACACTTGGCTCCAGGCAAGGTTTCTACAGCTATGGCCAGGCATGAACCAGTGTGTTATACAACTACCGGTAACCCATTGAAGGATTTTGTAAAAGAGCGAAGTAATAGTTTGTAATAGTAGTATTCTCTCCATGTGAATCACTGTTATTTCTAAGATGACATGTAAAAAATGTAGCGATCAATACATTATGTAGGGTTTTGTAAAAGGTTGTTTCTTCGTATGTAACACATTTCAGATACCAGCTCAAAATGTACCAGTCCAGCAAGTACAACGAGTACAGCAGCAACAGCAACAGTTACCTGTACAGGGACAGCTGAGACAGCAGGTTCCACAGGGGCAGCAAGCCCAAGTCCAGCGAGTCCAGGCATACAATGCTGTTCCCCAGCAAAACATACAGCAGAATGCTGCTATGCAGCCACAGATTCCCAACCAACCTCTCCAGCCAAATGTTCCCGTGCAGCAAAATCTTGCTGCCAATCCACCAAACGTGCTCGCTCCTCTAAACAATGCTGGCCAACAAAACGCTCCACTTGGACAGGTTCAGAGTATCAATCAACAGGCAAGGAAACCCACTGTAGTGATTCCTGTTTCTTAAAGCACCTTCTTCTTATTGGGGAAAGATAAAGGTCAACATTGACATTCTAACACCTTCAAGTCTGTGAATGTGTGTGGCATGTGTATCTGTGTGTGTAAACTATTTGTATGATATTCTATGCACAGGGACACAAACTGGTCCTTTCTCTAAAATCAGCGGCTACTTATTCGCCATTCAAAAAAAAATCTGTCCTTGCAAAGCCTATCTATGGGCTGACAGCATATCTAGCTACGCAGTACCGGTTTTTCATTGCCGGTCTCCCTGCTGGTTTCTGTACGCATGTACAAATTGGATGCCGGCATGCCCTCACAACAGGGATAAGGTTAAACCATTTTCAGGACTTGCATGTAGGTGAGAGGTGCTGAGATAACACCTGACTCGGGCAGGCCTCAAGCACTTACCGAGTAACCCGATCGTTACGGTATCAGCTGTGGTGGGACTTAGTGTTCACCAGCAGACCAGCTCATGTACAAACTTGCAAACTGACATTCAATGACAAGAACTTCGAGAAGTGATCAGTTGAGCAAAAGATCTGTTGTAGTTGAGGCCAGAGGGAATCCTATCATAGAAAACAAGGGGGCCAAAAATCTCATCATTTCAACTTCAAGGTCTCAAGAAGATCTACCTACCGGTATATATCAAGTATCAAGACAATCCATCCAGGCATTCTTGAGTAATCATGTTAACACTCACACATGAATGCTGATAACCTTGTGGTCGCGGACTACAGTTAATGCATGCATTTTTTGTGACTTGATTGCTGGAGAGTTTTGGTTGTAGGAGGCACAATTGGTTTGTGTTACAACAGCATTTGTGATTACATGTGTCTGAAATGTTGCCACCTAACAGTCTTGAAGAAGATTTGCATTTTTCAAATCATGTTTCTTGTCTTCGGTGCTATACTAACCAACTAACTAACAGACTAACACAGCTCTTTTCCCTTGCTTGACCCAACCTTTTCTTCCTTAGAATCTGTGTGTGATATGCAAGACTGAACTTCGTCTGTTTTGTGTCCTCTCCTTCCCTGTGATTCGCTTATGTTTGTTGTGTTAAGTAGATAGTTCTGTTGACAGTGTTGATGTTGTTAATGTGATTGTTGGGCTGGTTATTAGTAGGATGGATGTGATGTCACAATGTCAAATTGGTTCAAGGATAGAGTACATACATTTACATGTATGGGAAATGGGGTGCAATCTCCATTCTTAATGAAATGTGGATGATAGTATTGTAATTAGTTTGACATAGACCATGCACCAGCCAAATTAATGCCAATCCAATTCATGTAAATCCCCATTGGGCCAGATAAATGAAATCACTTGTTTGACACCCTTAGTCTGACCTTGGCAAACTGAAAAACAAATTGATTGAGACCAAGTTGTCATATCCGTAGGTTTTGATTAATTTTTTCCCCCAAAACATCCATCTCTTCAATTACATGCATGAACATACATAACTTATAACATTTTTCTTAAAAGTCTATAGGACATTTACTGATTTAGGGACATTATCCCCTTGAGTACATGACTTTGTACGTTCCCATAGCTTCAGCCTGATGGGTTCAAGGAATACAATGCTGATTTATTTTTGTCCCTATGCCCTAACATGTATGAAGACAAGTTTCTCAAATAAGTTCTTACATTCATCTGGCCTAATGTACAATGTCTCTCTTTTGAGAGTACCTTTGAGATTAATTGGTGCGGTGTCATAGTGCTAAATTTTGCATTTGATATGTCAGTTGAGAGGAGCAGCTTTTGCATGCCATTAAAAGCTGTGATGGTTTATGACAGAGGGGCTGTATTTCCTTCTATGTGTGGCATTATACTTGCTGTTTAGTGTGATTATCATCTCAGCTAATGGTGGCTTTCGTGTTAACCATCAGGGAAATCCCTTGGATCTTGCTGGTGGTGGTGTTGGTGGGTTTGCTGGTGGACTGGGTGATGGGGGAGAAGATTTTAGGGATCAAGGTCAACTGGACCTCCAGCCCCTTCCTGGAAAGGTCGCCGACATTGTTGATCGAAACAAAAAACTTGTCCAAAAGGTCCAGAACGTCAAGAATGAGGGCAGGCTGCCAGAGATGCCGAAGATTCCGCCCAGGGCTCGCAACGACCCCCAGATGAAGATGAAGCTGGACGGAATCCCGCCGAAGTTGGCGGCACCCGCGGCGGCGAACCAGCGTTCCGGCGGGAAGGGACACATGCGGATTGCGGACAACCTGGCCTGCCGGGAGGACGTGCAGCGACTCTGTGCGCACAACGTCAGGACAAACAACTTTGCCATTCTGGACTGCTTACAGAATGACCGACCGGTAAGTACATGTACCTTCTTATCTGGAGATTATAAACAGTGACTTTGACAATAACAGTTTACTTCTGACTGTTCCTTTATAATGTATATGCAGGAACTGGTGTTTAGACAAAATATTAATGTCCGTCCCTGGTAAACATGGTAGATCTGAGGCTGGACAACTAAATTAGCTAAGAAATACAGGCAACCAGCACAGACCATCCTAAGTGAAGACAAACAACCTTGCCCTAACACATGCAAAGAACATTTTGGGCAGCTTTATTCTAAAGCACAAATAACAGATGTTGCTTATTAGCATAGTATCATCGGGGGCAGTTTTAAAAAACACTGTCAAGGGCAATACAGTAATATTTCAAATGATATCTACATAATAAATGAAAACCAACAAGCGAACGTCAGTGTAAGTGAAAGTCAGACATGTACAAACAAATTTTGTTTAGTATATAAAATCTTATAATCTAAATCTTATCCTAGTAGTTATCATCAGATTCTCATGTTTTGTTATTCGTTAAGTTGAAGCTCATGCAGCTGTAAGGAATATGCAGTAGGTTTAGAAAATGGGCATATTCCTGGGGCAGATGACTAATCAATATGTAGCCGAGGTAGAGAAACTGATTTATTCCAGTCATTAGTGTTAAGATCAGACAAATGTTTTCTATAAGTGATCCTCTGGTACATCATTCTCAATCAGGCTTTTCCCAATTGATCTCAGGAAACTCTTTGGAAGACATGTCAGACTTTAGGAAGATGAAGGTTGCTGTAGAATGTTTTGCGCCCCAGGCAGATTGGCACAACTGTCATTTCCCTTCCTTAGGCCAAGAAAAAATGTTGTGTTTCCAGGGTTACTCGACTGACCCTAGCAAAAACCTGCCAAGCCTAGCCTTTTTTGGGGGTCAACCGCTGGCAAAGGATATCATTTTCGATCCGAAATCTGAGTGATGGAAATGTTGTAGAGTCATTTTCCATCATGTTCTCCTCATTCCTTTATACATTTTATTTGCAATAGGAAAAATGATTTAAACAGACCCACCAAACCTAGGTCCCCTTTATGTTGACACCATGTTATGCTGACAGCCAAAAGAGATAAAAAATCCCCATCTACAGACCAGTTTTTCAGGAATGTAGTCGAAAGCACAACATTGATTTTCCGAGGGCTCATGTATCCAGCAGGCAGTTTCGGGCTTTAGAGGTTAGATTTAGGGCCACTACAGTGGATTTACACTGCTCTTCAAGTTCAAGTATTTGGGATGGAGTTGATCAGTCAGCCACCCACAACCTAATCTGGGATCTTGGCACAACACACCTACGGTACATTTGTCAGCAGATGGTCCTTGAGGCAAGAACTGGTGGGCAAGACACTATAGATACATGTAGATAGATGTACGACTAGGGCTCAAAATACCACCCGTATATAACGTTACATGTATGCAGGATAAATAATGCAGGTAAAATTGCCAAAAAAATTGTGTTTCTGCACTGGGTACCGTACTAGTATTTAAAGTTTAAATGTCTATGGATTTTTGTCTATTGACAGGTACCAGCTGTGAAATATGGAATATAGAATTATTGAAATTATTTCCATTAGTTGATTCGTGGGTTTTAAAATCCTCATTTTCTGCAATTAACAGATCTTATGAAAAGATCTGAAGAGAAGTAACAGCAACAAAATGTAAAAAACTACAGTAACTTTAAGAATATTGTTGTTCACCTTTCTGAAGTGAGTAATAACTTGATGCCATTCAAATGTGTTACTTACATTGTCATTAATTCAAATTGATAATGGAATCGGGGGTTGATGACTCATTTCAAGTGCCTGTCGTTACATATTGGCAATTGGATCCATGGAGATGTAGTCTAACCCCTCGTTTTCTTGGAAACCATTTCTGGAACAGTTTATGGTATTGGAAAACCTGTTTCTCCAAATTACACCCCACATAAAGGCAATCATTGCTTTATAGCTTCTTTTACAATCAGACCATCAACTTTCCTTGTGTGGCAATCCAAGATAATGTTCCTCTCCGTGTTGATGAGATTTTCATCGAAGGCAACGAATCTATAGACGCTGCAATCATGCCTCTGAGGAGGTATGGATTTTTCTCTTCGGCTCCTCCATTCTGTTGACATATTTGGTGTAGGGTTGACTTGAGGATCGATCCCGCCATTCTAATGCTCAATACAAAATGACTGCCGATGTGAACCTTTGGTTGCTAATTAGTTTGATAGCCATCTGCAGAAATCCCTGAGGACTTCTCTGCAGTAAGATTGAGTAGCATTTTGTTCCGACATCTGTTGGATTTCTTGTTATCGCATTGCAATGATAAGTGTACAAAAGAAGTAAATTTTTCAAGTGCATTACTTGTGTAGAAGTATTGTGATAGGGCAATACACACTGGAAAGATTTGCTTTGTTATATATGGGACTGTAACTTCCTGTTATCTATAGATACTTAGTCTAGTATATACATGTAAGCTGAAATGGGTCAAAACTGTTTCTTTCATATTTTTTGGATGTTTGCAGATGTTGGTACAGTACTTGCTTTTATAACTCGCTGCTTGTAGATGACATGCACTAGCACATATATACATGAAGTCCATCTTTAAATGTTTGTTTTTTTAGGCTTGATACATGTATCTGTCTTTTGCATGCTGTATATAGTAAATTATACATGACTGCATTTAGGTTGAAGATTTCGTCCCTGATATGATATAACAAGATCATAAAAAGGACGTACAATAGATGAACATCATTTGAATCAAGTACGCTGGTATCATCATGTGCTGTACATGTATATTTTAGATCTTCCGGATAAAATGATCTAATGCCACTTACTGGTACAAGCTATCTGAGGAATATCCTAGTTTTTATCTGGCAACTTTATTCAAGCCTGTCAAAAGCTGTTTGTACGTTTCTTGGGATCATGTTGTGACCATTTTAATATTTAATTCTTAAGAGAGAAAAATGGTGTGTGCATGCCAATTATGATGCACATCTTCTTGCATGGAAAATTTAGACCCAATTTTCAACTGTCTGTCATATTGGTTTTTCATGGGCAGAAATAACTGTGTCTGCCATGTAATATCCCTTATCTTTATGTTCACTTTATTCTCCTTGCTAGTGTGGCCAGGCTTTCAAACATTGCCTTTTATGTGCCAAGATAATGCTACTAGTCTTCACGATTACTCAGGCTTGAAAATTGAAAAAGTGAAAACATATTGCACGCTGTGCCCCTGAATCCTAAGTGGATTTAAAGGCTTTCAGAAAGTAAGCAGCACCCACCATCTGGAAAGGCTAGATTGAAAGGGGGTGAATGTAAGGTTCAAGGTGATGTACATGTATAGGTCCAATATCTGTGAACAACATTCTCCAAGGAGGAGATAACAACTGATGTTACCCTCTAGTGATCCATCTCTTATTGCCAATGATGTATTGTCGAAAACTTGTATTCTGGAGGTTTTCCGAAGTAGAGAATTTATAGCTGCCATTGAATCATTATTTTCAGACACATTAATCTATCTGTTGATTTCTGAAATGTCTGCAATTTTCACAAGCAGTGACATCTTCCTTGTCCTGAGTAGTAAAAACCTTAGCAGTTATCTATAGAAGTCAAAATGTGTGATGAATGTAACAGTGTTATAAACCTGTAATTGTCTCTCTGCTGGAATAATTAGAATGCATTTTTGATATCGTAACTTTTTTTCTGTTATTGATGGATTGGTATGAAGCTTGAGATGTGGGTAGTTATTGAGGTCCTGAAGAAACATGGCAATTTTGGGCCCCCTAGCAGTATTTTCAGGTACTGCAGCATTACAGGTCGACACTCCTTCCTAAAAGTAGTGTGATATGGCCAGTCTTACCAGCTGCGGCTTGCCTGTGTTACACAAACTCTTGCTGCCTGGGGCGCATTGGCCTCCTCTCAGTGGGGCTGGTCAGTCAGGATAGCCTAGTGGGGTGTGTTTGATTTTGTCAGATTCTAGCAAATTGAAAAAGAATTTCACTTTGTTATCAAATGCTCTTGTCTGAGATTGGTATTTAATGATTTTTAATGTGATTCTAGTCAGGTACATGTATATTCTTATATACTAGATTAAAGCCTTAATAGTCTAATATTATTTCTAGGTTTCAAATCTCTTTTTTAGCTTTGTCCAGCTTACTCAAGCTGTTACAGTCTTGCCTGCAAAGGATTGAGCAGTAAGAATTAGCATCCACCTCATGAGCTGGTGCAGCAATATAACCCTTGGCAGTTTTCCACGGTAAATGCTTCCTTGGTTTCAGGCAATCTGCGAAACCCAATAAAATACTGCAGTGTTGTTTTCCAATTTGTTCCTCCTAGTTTGAATTCTAGAAGGCAAACTGCAGAAGGAGTGGGGAATGCAGTATTTCTGTTGCAGGGTAGTCACTGATTAAGGGTCTCCTGTGGTATTGAAGGAAATGGATGGATGGTTGGATGGATCAATGAATGGATGGATGGATGGATGGATGGATGGATGGACGGATGGATGGATGGATAGATGAGTGGATGGATCAATGGATGGATGGATCAATTAGTGGGTGTGGTTGGGTGGGTGGGCTTATGATTGAATGATGTACATACACATGTATATGTGTATAACACATGAATGTGCCAACGGGAGGTATATAATGTGTAGGAGTCGGTTAATTTGAAATTGTATGCCACCTGCAAAGCGTGAATTATTTTTGAACGAATTGTTGCGACATCTCAAGGGGTAGAAATTGATCACCCATTTCAGACCTAATTTCTATAAGCAAACAGCCTGCAGGTTGAGTGGGTAAACAAGAAATCAAAGATTTCATAGCTCTTTGAAATACGTACATGTAAGTAGGGGTTTTGTGAATTTCTTAATACCATAACCATTGTCATCACAGATGTTAGTGATCCTCCCATTCTCTTCTTCCTAGCTATCTCCCTTCTATAAAGTGCCATTTGTCAGGAACAGCTGGTCACAGCTGACCAGCAGTCTATGGACTATTACACACTACTTTCAGGAAGGGGGTGTCTTCCTGTAGTGCCGAAGTTCCTGAAAATACGAGGGGGCCCAAAATCACCATGTTTCTTCATGACCTCTATAACTACCCACATGCCAAAATTCATACAAACCTGTCAAAAGGATCTTGAGTTATAGGTGAAAACATAGATATGAACACCCCGTCAAAGGTGAACCTCCTCCCTGGAGGTAATTAGTAACAAGCAATTTTACTCAATACAGTGTATCCCCCCTAGGGCACAATGAAAAATTACCTCTACAAGTTTAAGGCAATATGTTTCCTAGATAAAGAAGTAAATTGAAACTCGGAATTGCAGACAAGGGAAAATGTTATGCTGTTTAGAGTTCACTGCATCTCTTTTGAAGAGCAAGATAGATGCCTGAACTTATATGTACGTAGGAGTAAGGAAAATGATAGACTCCAGGAGCACCCATATCATCATTCAGGATTGGTACTGAATCTGAGGAAAGGTGGTCTTGAATACATTATCTGGCAGCCATCACATTAACAGGTGACCCATAGACATTGGTGGTAATTGGAAACATGATTTGGATTGAACAGGACTGTTTATACATGGTGTGTGGTGTGTTGGAAGGTGTAACTCATCAGCCATATAGAACAAGAAAATGGCACTGATTTTATAACTTTGTTTTCTATAACTACATTTGTACATTGTATAAGAAAATAAATGCAAACATTGAGTCATGATTGTGAATGTTAATGTGTATAAACACACTGTACAAACTGTCCATAAGAAACAAGATGAGGCCATATGTACACGCAACAAGAGATCAAAGACCCCCATAATGATTATGGATGTATCCGTTAAATGGCATGAACTTGATTAAGTATCAGAAAGAGAAGAGGTCACTGACTGAAGGTAAAATCGTGATCTCATGACTAATAGATATTCCAGTTTCTATTGCTATGTATACACATGTGGCATGTAAAAACTGGGGCTGTTTGATACCAGTATGTGAAGTAATTACAGCACATTTGATATCATCTTTAGTGCTCTGTAGACATGCTATTTACTTGATCTTAAATGCTAACAAAGTTTTTTAGGTCCATAAATTTAAGTCCCGTTGTTCGTGTACTTGCATAAAGTAATAAAGGAAATTGGTTAACTTGATTACATACTTTGATGTTGCAGAATGATCATCAAGTCATCCAAGTTTTTATTTGATGTTTGTTTTTTATTCTTCTGTCATTTCTATCTAAGGTTAACTCAGGCCAGCTCCTTGGCTCTTGGACCAACACGCCTTAAAGGAAATTTTGTATCCCTGAGGTAGACCCTGAGAACTCAGGGGGCTGTGGTAAAATTTTGTTGGGGGCATGTTGGCCTTAGAGCTGAGAAGCTGGCCTGTGTAGGTCCTGGAAGCAGCCTGGCAGTCAGGCTAGCAGAAACTTGGCTGGCATGAACAGTATGGGGGGTGAAATACATGATGTACATGTACATGTACATGTCCTATACATGCACCACCTTATCATATATCTACATGCACATCTATGGCTGTACAACATTCACAGTTGTCAGGTGTGGAGGTAGTGGTCATGGTAGACACTTGAAGGTAATGTTGAGAAATAGGTCAACTTAACTTTATTGAAGGGGAGATGGACCCTAGGGCAGACAGGCAGGACCTGGTTGGTTGCCTCCTGATAGGGACACTGGGGACCCCTAAGATCTAATTTGAAGACCCATTTGTCTTCTGGCTGCCCCAAAATTAGATACCAGAGAAGAGGGATTGCTTTGAAGTCTCCTCATGTCAAGAGATCGAAGAATAATTAAGTGTGAACTGTCTCATTGTAGAATTTCAAACTACCTGTCTATGTTGCTGAATTGTTCTTTCTCAGAGATATGTTTTCTCTTGGGTAGCTTTCTATCTTGCATTGTGTCTTAGGCCATGTCGATTCAATTGTACGTATTGATTGCATCCTCTGGAAACCCAAAAACTGATGCGAGCATGTGGAAAAGAAAAGTTTTGTAAAAAAAAGTTACTTTCATTATGAAATTCATTAAAGTGGTCAGGAAGGTTGAACAAATGACTAAATGCACAATGACTGTGAGAGTATGGCATACCAAACTATAGACTCTTCATTTTCACATCTTCTTCTTTGACTTGGAATTGACTTTAGTATTCTATGACATTAGTATCCGTTGTCCAATATATTTTTTTCTCACATTGCGGCATATATTTGCTCATTTTGCAGCTTTTTTGAAACAGATAAAAATAAATGTGCGTGTCATCCAAACTTGCTACACCCATGGGTTATCTATTTCTTGTCTGCTGATGAAGAGTGAATATCCAGTGATGCAGGCAGACTTAACAGATCATTACTGTCCCCACCATACCTGGAGGGTTCCCAGCAGGAATCTCAGGTAACCTCAGGGCAGATGCTGCTTCAGCTGGAGCTACCTCCTCATTCATTCTTCATCGCCAACACCTGACAGCAGATCAGTGGGGTCCTGTGGCGCAACGGCAGAGCGTTCGGCTCTGAACCAAGTGGTACCTAGTTCGAATCTTACCATGTCACCGATCTTGTGCCCTTGGGAAAGGCACTTTACATGACCTTCCTCACTACACTCAGGTGTAAATGAGTACCTAGCCTAGGTAAGGGACGTCCCTCGGATAGGATGTTGAATGTCAATCTTTTTCAAATATATTTCTCTACTGGTTTTCAAAGTAACATCAAGCAATGCCAAATGGTCCTTAATTGTACCAAAGACAATATAACAGACAGTATCTGAAACTTTCAATTTGGACAACCAACATCAGCTGATAATGAATGTTATGATGACGATGAATGAGTGTGTTCTGCTGTTGATAGATGATCACAAGAATTTTCAGTCACTTGTTCAAGCACCCATTAATATTGTACTATGACGCCAGTAAGGTATATCAAAAGTGTTGTTTTCTTCAAATAGCACTGTCTTAGGGGTAATGTTGTGGAAAACAATGAACGTTTTCTATGTGCCAGAGTTTTCTTCGAACTGGTTCATCAAGTGGGTTTGAGAACAGTGCAGTGGTGATGGTCCCACGGTGACTCTTGGAGTCCATCTATGACAGGAAAAACTGCCAAGTTTCTATGCTATTGGGAGAACTAGAGGTTCATGAAGGGCATTTGCTTGATGTATGGGCGAGGGGGAAGGTTAAGTCCCAGAGTGACAGAGTATACTACTAGATTTTCCCATGTGGGATGATGTGTCCATGGCTCATAGCATCCCCTCCATTAGACCCTGGAATGTGCTATTGGTTGGTCACAGATCACCAAATCCCTGTCTGACAGGATGTAAAGATTTCTACTGGTGGCAATGCACTTGGGAAGCCTTATTGAAGTTCAATGCTCTCTTGTATTGTTGCTATGTGTGCCAAAAGGATAAAGAGACCTAGACGTATTCTGTCCATTACCAAGGAAATTTGTTGATTTACAGACTAGTTTGGCCACTTGTGGAGAGACATCTTATGTCTTTGAAGTAGAGCACACTAGAAGGAGAAAGACTCAAGTGAATGGCAATAGGTCATCCTAACACACTAGAGAGCATGCTCCCACAGCATTTATCAGGCGGAGAAAAAGTTACTTACAGGCCATACATTGTTCTTTGTATACATGAAAGAGCTTAATATAAAGTTATATTTCTTCCCATGGGTTAAACATTTGGTTTTACCCTCGCGTTTTGAACAAATTAGATGACATTGGGTAGCACTATGTTACATGTGAGCCGAAGTTGGATCCTAGGGTCAGCTCGGACATGTTGAAAGGGATTGTATTCCTCATTTCGTCAACCCAACACACTTATCGAAAAGAGTAGGGGTGACCCGGTGCCCTGCTTAAATACGTGACCCATAGCACTAGCTAAGCTAACAAAAAACCGTCATGTCCTCAGTCTGTAGTTCAACCACAATACCTTACCTTTTTTTAAAGTTACATGTTAACAGTTGCAATGAAATTATTCATGTATGCCTAAGGACTTGCATTATACATCCCGATGTTAGATAATATATGTGTATATTGATAAATGCTACTGTTTTGTAATATGGATACTTTTATCAGAAACTAGGACATTTCATCTTGCCCATGTGTATATTATTCAATTAATATTTCATGTCAAGGTTACTGCATGAATTGCCTTTTTGTGTTTTATTACTTCTGGTTGAGTAGTCTCTTTGAAAACAAGTCAGACCTCTGGTCAATTTCCTGTGTTCATCTCCATCTGAAAATGCTGGATGTGATTGAATGTTTGAAACATTGTGTTCAAGGTCATAGATCAACAATGTAGTGATAAGCACATTAGAATAGGAAGTAATTGGCATGATGGGGTTTTGGTGGTACAAATTGCATTAACATCTGACTCAACATCTGAAGGTGTGTTCTCCTCTATTCCAGTGCCTGTGAATCGCACAATGTGTATCTTTTTCGGTCTTTTTTAGCAGTTATTTCAAAATGAAGGGACTTAAGTAGCTTTTTAGGGTTGGTTGAAAAGTGGTCTCAATGTTGGAATACATTAAAAAAGCTTTCTGAGGCCATTGGGGCAGTGGGTTGTTATCCACTGTGTCTAGGGCACGGTATTGTAAGGTGGAGCCCTTGTTGTAGCACCTTTTTACCTCCCCAACCAAAGTCAAGTACCCATTTTACACCTGAGTAAAGTGACTGACAGTAGTACATGTAGTAGGAGGAGGAGGAAGAGTGAGCAGTACAGTCAAGGACCCAACATCTAGCCAGGAACACCAGGAATCATACCGGTGACCTCTCAATCTCGTGTCAGCTAGCCTAATAAACTTGGCCATTTGACGCCAAGTAATACATTATGTATAACTGTATTATGAAAATAATGCTCATATGTACGTAACTCTTCCCATGTAACGTATATGTACATAAAGCTGCTCTT
This sequence comes from Branchiostoma lanceolatum, assembly GCA_035149815.1. NCBI lineage: Eukaryota > Metazoa > Chordata > Leptocardii > Amphioxiformes > Branchiostomatidae > Branchiostoma > Branchiostoma lanceolatum. The sequence goes on along the minus strand of CM068872.1, from coordinate 7,446,583 downwards.
AGTTGTCAACAACAGCAAAAAAAATGTCTACTCTTGCAAGTTAAAAAACAGTAATGAAAACAGTATTGAGTCATCTCATGCAGCCAACAATATGTTTGTAGTCTTCAGTTCTCATTGGGAAAGAAAATAATGCGATCACTGCACAGTCACACACGCGTACACGGGGAGCACTGAAAAGGTATTGCAAAGGTCCCTGTCTTGTCATGTGACAATGAATAAATGCACAATCTATTTTCTGGTCGCCACTACAAAGATGTCAGATGTGAAGCAAAGGAGGCTGTATTTTAAATTTGAGATTAATTGCTTGAATGTAGATGCTTCTTTGTAACCATTAGTGTTGAAAGGGATATTGATAGCAGGGCTCAAAATACAGATGTGCAACATACAATTTGCACGCTGCTTTTGGGATTTGTAGGTAAAAATATTCTGAATGGTTTTAGCCAGCAGTGAAGTTGAATTTGTGTGTACGATGAACTAAAGGATGGGTCAAACTAAAAATAGGATAAATTTTGTTTATTCTTTTTGAGTCTGATAGTCAAGGAATGAATGATTTACATGTGTAATGTGTTTGAAAAATTAGTCTTGAAATGAATTTCTGCATGACACCCCAAGATACGTTATTCCTGCTTCTCTTTATATGACGTTGGTTTAGTTAGAAAGCTTGATGGTCTTGTATGGTGCCCAGATGATGGGCTTGTTGGATTGATGCGGTGATCTTCATGATTGAGTATCTGCTTACTGGGGCCTGTTATGGGCCTGTCCTCATCCTTGTGTAATCCTCACAATCTTGTTCATCCGTTATCACCCACTCTGTCTGCTGGGTGCCCACACATATCTCGTCACATGCCCGGAGGTGACCGGAAAAGGAAACGTCTTACTACATTTCCATTTAGATGGAAAGAGAGACTTGGTTTGGTTCTGGAATTATTTGATGTTTTTGCTACTTTGTAATGTAGAGAGAGAGCAGTTTCTTTACCATTTTAAGCAGGGGCTCTTGAAGATTTGTGCTTCAGCCTAGTGCTTGGAGGAATCCCTTCCAATTTTCATTGCAAAGTGAGTACTCTGTTAGCAAGGGGAGTGACCTGCAATTTGACCTGCAATCCCTAGATTAACCCCACCAGGGCTGATTGGTCATTCCTAGGTCTCTGACCTGAAAAGGATGTCCCTGAGTCAATAAAGCATTAGGTAAGGAAAAGGTCAACAAATGCAGGATGTTCATATATTTGTAGGTATTCTAAAGTTCATTGACTCCGTGTATGTAGTTTTGTTTTCAGTGTCTGTTTGTTATGTTTTTGTCCATCCGTGTCCGTAGTTACTTGAAAACACTGTCAGTACTAGTAGAGTGGCAGGAAGTGAGTGAGTGGGAGGATGACTGCGAAGGTTATACTCGCCGAGTGGCAGGAGGTAGAGTTCAGAGGTGCTAGACCTAGTCGCCATACAGACAGTCCAGGTCATGGGGTCAATGGAAGAGGCTACTGATTCACAGGGAGGTATTGTTTTTGATCTGTCTGTTTTTTATGTGTTTTCCAAGTTGTATGTTTTCCATATGCTAGTCACGTTCACCGTAGAGTGGCAAATAGTAGGAAGTGATAATCCCATGTTTGAGGAGGTGCCTCGAGCACGTTAAATGGAAAGGGCTAGCAACCCTTCCCTGTAGAAATATACCCTGCTACTGAAACAGCAAGGAAACCTTACGTAATGTGCCAAAAGGCACTACAAGGGTCTGAATGAATGAAGGAAATGAAGATCTGCATGAAGTTTAGTTAGTATTGTACTAGCCAAAGAGGAATGTAAGAGTAGCCTGGAGTGCTGCTGGCAGATAGATGGTGGTATAGAGGGAATTTCTGTGGATTACTGAGGTGTGAACCGACCTTCCCTCCTGCTTTATAAAGGATGCAGAGGTGTGAATCAGCCAGGGAATCCGTGCCTGACCGGAATGATAATCTCCCGCCAGGGGTGCCGCGGTGTGTGGCTCAGGTGCACAAAACACACCTGTCTTATGGGCCATTCTGGTAGATTGGTTCGGCAGTAGATCGGGAACAATGTTGACTTTGCTATCATTTACTGCTATTTACTGCTAAGCACCTCACGTAAAGTGGTCCCCTCAGAGTAGATGGGGGATTGGATTGATGATCACAAAGTAATGGCAGTGCTGTGTTCAGGCAATTATGCTTCCAAGAAGGCCCAGGATTTTATGTACTTCTTTGTAATCTTAGAGCCTTGGACAGTTATGGGATCAAACTTGACAAGATTATCCCATAATCAATTTTATCGAAAGGCTTTCTGTGTCCTTTTTAGCCTTATGCCTTTTAATAGGGTCAAAGGCAAATTGGTCCAAAGGCTTCTAAAGATTTTTTTTTATACTCTATCTAAGGCATTTATTTGGTGCAAATTTCATAAATTTGTCCCTATTCATATTCATCCTATAATCTTTTATTTTTCTGATTTGAGCCTTTGTGGTGTCAAAGGTCAAGCGACATAAAACATGAGGTGTATTACAATTTGTGAATAATTCAGTGAGTGTAGACTACTGCCAACAACAGTGCCCAAAAAATAGATAAAGCTTGACCCACCCACTAAACGAAGGAATAACGTGCGGCTATTTCACAGTTGTAATTTGAAATAACTGTTGGATATTGCCTGGCTATAAGTGCCGCGAAAATGTCAGACACCCTTCACGGAGTCTATTTCAATTTTCAGCCAAGTTTTACTGACCGCCAAATTACAGGCTATCAAGTTTGCCCATTGGGAAGGTCATGGCTGTACACCAAAATTGATAAGTATGTTGATGAGGGTCTGTATACTCTTTTCCGTAAGGCGTATCTTTATTTACCATAATTCGTAGGGAAAGCTGTATTATCCGTGTAATTCGAAGCGAGGTGACCAAATTTTTACATTCCTTGACTTAAGCGTAATATGTTGGGGCTTCTTGTGAATTCAGCGTAAAGGGTTGTTGGGACCCCCACGGCAACCCCAAATTGCAGACCTTCTCTGTCGGCCACACCAATTAAACGGCTCTGTGGTAGCGTGCGTAGTCCAGTGGTTAGCGATCTTGCCTCTGGAACTAGAAGCCCCGGGTTCGATCCCGGCTGTGTCACTCACCCGACATGCACGCTACCGTTAAAGATCGCAGTCCTTAGGACGGGACGTTAAGCTGTGGTCCACTGTTCATTGTGCTTGTCGAAAAGAGCTAGGGGAATTTCCCCGGTACAATGAACCTGTAAATACTGTACATAGCGTCTGTCTTCTCTGTCACGACCAGTGGAAGAGTAGCTCTTCTGTTCATTGAGTTCATTTGAGCTAAACTGGTTCGAGATCACTTTCCTTTTGTGACATGAGTTTTTTTATTCAAGAAATCATTGATTTGTGCTTGATTAGTTCACAGGGGAAGCCCTACAGCTAATGGGTCATTTGAGCGATGCTTTCTATTAGGAGGTACATCTTGTGCTGCGGCCAACCTGGCCTTTTCAAATTTTGGGTAATAACGTTTTGAAGATGATTGGGATAAATTTCTTCAAGGACAGTGTCTTGCCCTCGATGTATTTTTATAAGAAGTTGTCTAAGGCAGAGGAAAAAAAGTTGTGTTTCCAGTCACCCGAACAACCCTAGCAAAAATCTGCTGAATGTAGCTTTTTTGTAGCTAGCAAGAGACAGAGAATCCCCCCCCCCCTGCCTACCTCGCCTGTGTGTTGACTCATCTATTCAGAGCTGCCATGCTCCCTTTTCTGTTATAACATCTTTGAGTAATGATGTTGAATAGAATTCCAAGTGATCTTGTAAATTTAAAGCATGGATCTTTTCTCCATATCTTCTTCCTTGTAGTGAATATATCCTGAAAGACCATAGACTCTATCTGCATTATTTATACTGCAGCTGATAGAGAACTCAAAAATATTTATGTTATGATCAAAGCCATTTCGGAAATTTTGAATGTGGAGCAAGATGGCTCCCATGGAGATATGGATAATACATCATGCCTGGGTTTGAGGCAGGATTACTGCGTTGACAATGGCTTTTACATGGCATATAGGCCTGACTGATGGTGAGTATAGTTTATGTGCATAAGGGAAACCATCATTTACCGTAAGTGTAGGGCATGGCACAGTCGAATATTCTCCTTAATCCCACTTTATGGTGATAAAAAGGTCAGCTCTCACTTGCCTGACCTATATTCCTTGCCCAGAGGGCCAAACGTTGAATATGTACATCTTAAATGCACCTCAGGATTTCAACTCTTTGTTTTTGACTTATTCAAATAACGATTTCTGCGTGTAGCCCAGAAAAGGCATGTAAGGCTTATTTAAGAAAAGAAAATTAAGTGGTCAGATGTGAAGACACATTGTATTACTATATGACGATTCTGAATTACGTAGCATTAGAATGTGTAAATATATCAACTATAAATATGACTGTCTTCAGCCTGTCATTCATAAATATTTCTATCTTGCCTATTCTTTTCATTGTGAAAAATGCTTGGATTATGATACAAAAAGCAAAAAAAAGTGAGTTGTTATAAAGCTGCTAGTTTTTATGTGTAGGATTACAAATTCAACTTCCAAATCTCAACGCATTTGCCTATTGTCTCTTCTTTCCAAACCGTGGACAACGCTTGACCCTATTCTTCACGAACAATCTCACCGAGTCCCTTCTATAGATAAGAACACTAATTGTCTTTGTATGCAGCTGAACCCTTAGCAATTCTCAGGCTAGAATTTGCACAGCCACTGATTACATTTTGAGGTTTGTAGTGTGCAGTAGTCCCTGAAAGCTACCTGTTGCCAATTGATCAAATTTTCCCCTTTGCCACTAGATACTGTAAAATTGGAAATGTTCGCGGTGGTTTTATGTTTGCGGTTTTCATGGTGACCTCTCACCATAAATTTAAAACCGCCATGAAATAATTTTTCTGTCTTATGCCCGCCTACCTTCTTGTTTGAGCTGTGAACTTGACAGTTAAAACCATCGCAAACACTCTATTTTTTCCCAACTCGAAAGTAAGTCCCATTGAACATTTCCCTTTTTACCAAATAAAGCTAGTTAGGACTTGAAGTAAACGTTTCTGCTTGATGTCCCTCCCTATCTTCTTACAGGGGTTGAGTTCTGACTTTTTTGTAAGTAACATCCCTATTGGTAGACAGAATCTAGCTATAGAAATGTACATGTACCTTCCCAAAATGTAGTCTAGCATGCCATCCTGATTGGGTCCATGTTTTCTCCAGTTGTGACTGTCGTATCAGATATGAATCTAAGCAGGATGACCTCTAGGTTACACGTGAACAGTAAGTGTTGAGAAGATTTCACCATAAAGTTGTGCATCAGAAAAAAACAGCAAAGCATGTACCTTGTCTCTCAGTTTCCCCATGATTCCACAGAATGTGATGGCTTCATGATTCAGATAGGATTCTGCCACTGCCCTTGGTGCTGATCTGAAAATCCCTGCTAAACAAAATGTTCTTGTATTAGGCACTCAATTCTGACCTGTGTTCACTATAGGGATGTGACCTAAATGTAACATCTATTATGATTCGGGTACCTGTACCTGTGCAAGAACTACAGTGTATTTGCAAGTTATTTGTGGTCTTCAGACACATGAATGAATAGTTAACAGAATGTTTATTTAGACTTTAGGTATCTTATGGAGAAAACCCATGCTTTCAAGAAGGATCTCATATGATAATCAAAAATGGTCTTGATTTCAACAACCATACAATGTTTTCATCTTTTTACAATGCTAATTTTTCCTCTTTGCAATAGGAATAAGACATTTCAGTAACAAAATAAGTCAAAAAGTTATATAGTTGAGTGTAAATCTTTTCAGGGACAGTGCCAGTACATATTTTGGACCTGTATCTAAATGATTTTCTCTGTACTATACTGGTACTGGGTGCCAGTACATGTCCCTAGTGTGCACTGTAGGCAATCTAATCACAGTCACATTTTTGCCTCGGTGTCCTTTCTCATTGTAACTAAAGTGTATTTTGAGCAATCAGACTGGTTTTATGGTGAAAATAATGTAGACATATTTGAGACAAATCTCCAATGCTGCTCGTCAGCTTGCTGAAGTAAATGAAGACATTCCCTGTAGCATTGTCCTTACATCTCAGTTGAACCAAAATGTGATAAAGCCATATAGCATACATGTCATGAATCTTTCATGGGTAAAATCTTAGGGCCCGTTTACACTTGAGTGTATATCGAAGTCTGTATGAGTTGCGTTTTACAATTTTTTGGTTCAGGTTAAGTTTGCAGGAAAGATGTTCTTTTCTACTTTGACCCACTGTTGTGCAGTCTAGTTATCGAACAAAACAAAAAAAAATTTCTTCAGCCACAAACTTGACCTAAAACAGAAAAATGTTAATGCGCAACTCATATTGACTAGAATATATGCCCAAGTGTGAATGGGCCCTTACATTGGTAGCTTACCAAGATTAGAATTTATCCATGTGTGCTTCCACAGGGCTCAGTTGTTTCTGCAATTGAGTGCAGAGGGCAGCAAGGGTTAAATCTCGGCCCATTTTTGTTGCTCTGGTACACTATAAGTATAACTTAAGTGATTTCAGTATTGCATAGGGCAAGGGGTCTTGGCAACTGTAAATGCTACACTGATCCTAGAGTGTATTCAGTTTTTATCTGCAGCACCCTAGCAGATAAATTCTTATCCTCACTCACCAAGAAATTTGGAAAATACATGTATGCATAATGATATCTACTCATAATCTAGTTTGAATAATTCAATTCGAGGTCTGGTTTATAGCAACTGCCAGATTGCCCATTTTGTAGAGCACCATACCATTCTGGTATCTTGACTAATATTCCAAATATTGGAAATAGGATCCTTTGTCATGATTAACAAAAGCTGACAATAACCGCCAAATTGTGGTAAGGTGATCAAAGGATGTTACTGCCACCTTCAAGACATTGTATACCTGACTACCATACAACTGTTTGGCCTATTTATTATGAATACATCAGTATAGATTAACAAGAGCTTTTGTCAGCATCCCCAGTTAATTTGATAACCTTTGGTTCTTACCGAGTATACAGTTTCATTTCAAGGTTTCTCTGAAACTTATAGAAATTGATAGCTAGAAGCTTGTTCAGGTAACTTGCAAATTGATACACAGTGGATTATATCATACTGTGAAGCTCTGATATATGTATGTGTGGCAGTGGTTTCTTATCCTCCAAAAATAGATGTTATAGCATATGAAACTGGAAGGTTTCCAGTATGCTGGGAGCCTAGTTATACAGTGCATGTATATTTCATTTGGCCTGGGCATAAGCAAATCAGTCATCATGCAAAAAGTTCTCATCAAAATTACTTTTTAATGCTCCTCCCATTTTGGTCTATCATGATCCTGGTGTGAACCCCAGTGGTTATGCATACATCTACAAGTCATTCACCAGTATATTACAAGTACAAGTGATTGATTATATTTTGAACTTCCTGTGAGTGCTAAGTAATTAAAACACAATTTCTATTATAAAAGTGGGGAGGTGTTACCAGAAAAGAGGTAGTCCCACCTGTCCAATAACAGGAAAAAATGACAGTGATGAATTGTCCATGGCAAAGTACTGACTCGAAACCTTTTCCCCACAGTCCGTGATGGACAACTTCCCTATCTTGACAAATCATGTGGTATATTGATGGCCATGAAGGGCAATGTGTCTGACCCTGCCATATTTTTGTACTGTATTTGACAAGAGGCAGGCCTGTGATGAACGATCCTTGAAGTGGAAATCGGCAATGGTTGTGTCCGAATAACACACTTCTGTAAGTTTGATTGTGCTTTCGATCCAAGGGTTCTGGTTTAGGAGAACTTTTTATAAGTGATGCGTCAAACATGAGGACAAAACTTTCCACCAATTTCACACATGAATGATGCGGTAAAATGCATTTACGTTTTTCGGTGGATTGATTTTTGTGTTTTTCGCCGGTAACCTCTTTGCCGCATGCTTTCAAAACCACCACAAAAATGTTCATTCCATGTACTGCCTGCCTACCTGCCATCTTGTTTCAAACGCGAACCAAAAACCACTGTGTATACTCCATTTTCTCCCTACTGTGAAATTAAATCACCATGAAGTTCAATGCATTCGCAGTTAGTGATCGATATAGGTGTTTGAGGTAGTCTTGTCAGGAATTAATTTAATCTATCTTGTTACAGAGTTTTAAGAACATATTCACTCCAAAAAGGTGTTAAATCAAATTAGTGCACATGAAAACTGTAGATTTAACAGAACGACTGTAACAAATTGTATGAAAAGTCTACACATAAAATGCATGTACACCAGTCCTACTTGATATTCAGATTTTCTACAACCTTGTAACTTGCACAATTAAATCCCAAGGCCACTCTTACATGTATATATGACATTTGCTAAGTAATTTATACTGCCAATTGCAGAGTGGGATATCCCTTGTGCAACAGGCATATTTTCCTGCTTGTACAGTCCTAATGGTATGTTCTAACATTTCTCTGGAGAAAGGAGATTGATTGAAGATCTTGGCTAAGATTAATGTACCTTGCTGGAAAGTGTAACGTGCGTGGGACGTTGCGTACATGTCTGAATCCAGCTGTTTGATCAGTGCGGATGCAGGAGACCCAAAGCTCGATGTGGGTGTACCTAGTCTCAGAGCAACAAGTTATCAGCCCCAGGCAGGCAATGGCCTCTGGAATACAATTGTCATTGGGGTTGTAATCACTAGTTTGGTAGGCTGAGGTACAAAAGGGGTGGTCTGTACCCCAAATGAATGGAAGGCTTCATTTCATCATGTAGCCACTGGTGTATAATTTCAATTTCTTTTCCTTCCGTTTAATCAAAAGCTGCCTGAAACCTTTTTCACGGTACAGAAAAATGAAATGTTACTGGAAAGAGCATAAAGAGAACATAGGAAGGAAGTTGCAGGAAAAAAACTTTTTAAGAGGTCTGTTAACAATAGGCTTCTGCATATTTCTGATGATTGTGTTTTTACTGTAGAATGCAAAATATTCTCCAACATGCTATGATAAAAATTTCAATAATCTAAATGTGTTAAAGGGTTAGTTATATCAGTATAGAATATCCTTAATATCAATTAGTATGAGCAGGAGTTGTTTTGGCAAATAGATATATAACAGTTGTCCAGCCATCTTACTCTTCCTTCTATTGCATCATGCAATAGTCACTTGAATATTGAAACTTGTCATTCATTTGTTGAGATATTCAAATTCACAATGACTAATGTATTGCTTTGTTTATTGTTCCTTCTGCAGAAGGACGATGACCTGTCACCGGACTGTCACCATGTGAGTATTCTCCCATCTTAACTAGAACTACTGTAAATAATGAAACTTTTGCAGTGGTTTTATTGTTGCGGTGACCTCTCCACCATCAGTCCATGAAACTGCAGATGTGCATTTCAAATGTACAGTACACTACAGAAATCAACTGTGAATTTAAAACACTGTGAAAACCTCCTTTTCCCAACCGCAAAATAAAACCATCAAGAAAGTAAATGAATTTACGATACTAGTAATACACAATGTCTATGTATTCAAGTCATGTGAATGGTACTGCATAGCGGCATGCATTACCATGTACCTTTTATTATCTAGGATGTTAGTGTGGATACAAAGTTTGAAGTACAGTTAAATATTTACCCCCAGACCCACATCGTAAAACTTAAGCTCAGTGGATGTAATGCAGACATGATGCTATCATCCATTAGCTCTTATTCGGTAGAAGCCAGTGCACATCTGTGCAATCCCAGCATTACTCAGACGTACGTTAGGCACTCATTCAACAAAGCTCCCATCGGTGCTGCAGCTGAATCCATCAGCAGACGTTGCCTGCAGTCGGTATATGGATGGTGGGAGGATAAAATAGCTGCTATTTCTGGGCACAATTTTGGCCGAACATGTTACGTCTGCCTGCCAGATAAATGACACCTCGAGGCACCTTACCTTCATTGAGATTCCTCTGCACATGCGGCAGTAGAATTTATACCGGTAGTGCTCCATGCGAGGACATTATTCCTGGGACAGTCACCAAGGGAGTCATAGAAGGTCCCACTAACACTGTGGCAAGAGTGATGCAATGATACACACAATGTAGGCCTACATGTACATGTACTAGTACGGATCAGCTATCAGCAAAATGGACGTTTTATGCCATATGCACATGTGGCAGACTGCTGTCTGTCAAGGTTAAGGTAAAAGTAGTCCGATAGCCATTTTCAGGCAGTAGGGACAGTGGGTTGTTATCTACTGTGTCTCAGACAAGTTATTGTAGAGCCCATCCCACTCCTTTCATCACCTTTTACCGCCCAACCGAAGTCAGGTACCCATTTTTACACCTTTGTGGAGTGAGGAAAGTCGTGTGAAGTGCCTTTCCCAATGACATAACGTCTTACCTGGAATGTCAGGAATCAAACCTTTGACCTCTCCGTCTCGTGGCTACTAGCCTAACCGCTCGGCCATTTGCCGTTTATATCTTGTTCTTATGAAATCTCTGCTGTATTCCTGGAAGTAAATAAAGATGTAGCAAGATAGCCTTGACTTGATAGTGTAACTAAACCCAAGAAAAGTCAAGTACAAAACTATTTTGAGCTGCCGTGGGCGGACATGCGGTATAGGAGCAGCCAATTTCCTGTGTTCCGCTCATCATTTTCCAAGCATTGACGTCATTAAGGATTTGTGAAGGAGACTTGTGGGTGTGGGATGACTCTACTGCCATAGCTCTGATGGAACAATGTATTTGGTGATTCCACATCAGATGTGGAGCTGAAACAAGTTGCCCATTTCTTCAATGCGTGGTACAAGTCATTATTCCCTTGGGCTTGCTTTATGTATATGAGGCCTGCCCATGGGCTGCTTTTGCCTTGCAACGACTTTGTACCATACATGTATATGTTCTTGGTCGTCAATGTTTTATGTTCAAGACATGGAAAATCTTTTTTGTCATTGTTGTCGTTATTGAGTATGAAAAAAAAAGTAGTGAGTGAGAAATGTAGGTCTTTGAGAAGTGGACCAAACCTGCGCTTAAGGCAGCACCAATTCTATTTGTTCATTTTCGGATTTAAGAAATAACGCAAAACTGAAATAATGCCATAAAATCAAGAGTCTGAGGGCTAGCTGTACCTTGGTGCAGACAATTTCAGCAAGTGAGTATACATTACATGTACATGAAGTAAGATGCATGTTTTCCTCCCAGCCTTCTGTTTTCGTCTTGAGTGCTAGCTAAATCTTTACTTCAAAATGTCTTGGAACCAAGGAAATGCATTGGCATGTCCTTATATCATCATATATGTTCAAACCATTGCTGGAAAGACAATTTGGTGAAACTGGCCTCTTGGGTTTTGATCGATTTTTTGTTACGTGAATTTCGACATTGTGAACCCGTTATCAACCAACCTTGTAGGGACATTTAGAAACTGTCTACTGAGGAATCAAGATGATTGTGCATAGTTATCTTGGTAAAAAACATGGAAATTGCAAAACATGACGGCGGAATTCATGCATCTTTCAAATAGCAGAGAGGCAAAAATAGGTGTGTAAATTATTCCTTTCTGCAATGCCTTTATGGATGACAATGATGGAGCATTAGGTACAGATACAAATTGCCAGAAAAGTGTTTGATTATCGTAGGTCTTATGTAGATGCCATCCATGCATCATTCCTGTCTACCTGCTGAGATGGTGGGCAGAGAGAGGAGGCTGATAAGTAATTTGCCATCCATCCCACTAAAGTATAGTCCATTAGTCGCATATGTAAGGCCATGCTGATTTGATTATATGGATGATATCTGCATGTATCAATTTTTGTCCATTTCCAAGAAAAAAAGTTTTTGACCATACTGCAAATCGCACAAATCAGCTGCAAAATGAGCAAACCTTTTTGATAAGCAGGCAATTCTTGTATAACTGCCACTGTTGAAAAGTCAAGGTGAAACGGTTTTTTGTTTCAGTATATCTGTGTGTCACAACGATAGAGTATTTTTAAAGTAACGCTGTCCCACCTTCCCTCCGTGATCCATCCCAGTGATTATTTTTGTCATCCGTATGGATTGTCTCCCCACTTAGCAGATCTTAGAAAGACACACAAATCCATCAATCATGACGATGTGAACTACAGTCATCCAGTATAGGCTGGGAGAATTTCTGATCAAAGTAGCTGGAGTTTCTTGATAAAAGATTCACAGTCATGTACACACACACTGAACACAAGTATCAACTAACATTATGGAAAAATGAAATGTAGAAATTGAGCTGGTATCATTTGGAAGGTCTTCAGTAACACAATGTGGGCAAACAACAGGTACATGTAGCTAATTGGTAATATTGTGAACATCATCCTGAATGATAGATAATACTAGAAGTCCATATAAGGTAGTTTTATTGATTTATATATCATTTGAGACAGCCCCTTCCATGTTCAAGTTCGTGCCCTTCATGGGCTAAATCACTATTCTTCTATTAACGTTGAAACTGGAGAAGATTCCATTGTCCATATTGTAAAAGAGTTGCAAATGTTTGACTATTGATTTTGTTTTCCTGAGTTATGTTGGTTCCAGTTGAGATCTCCCAGCCTTACTGTGGCATATTTGTCTTGTTTGGTCTGTTAAACTAGTCCTTGCCCCTAGCTATTGTGTTGTTGTTGACTTAAACCACAGCGGATTTCCGGATTCCCACATGACTCAACAAAAGGATTCTCCGTGGGTCCTTCTGTGGGTGTTTTGAGAAATGCTGTAATGTGATGAAAATAAAGTATAGCAATTTACAGTGGCAAGCAAACTTACTTCAGCAAAACATTTTCCAGAGTTGGTTAACTCAGCTGAAAGCTACAACAACATTTTCAGCACCATGGACAAAGATATGATCAAAGCTTTTGATGAAGTACAGCAAATCTTGAAACTTTTGTGTTGGCTTTATTTTCATGGTGACCTCTTGGTTGACCTGGAATGTGCGATTCCTATGTATTACTACTTAATATGCTACAGAATTGTTTTAACAACAAATTTAAAACACCGCAAAAACCTCTTTTTCCCATCTTAAGTTGAAAAAAACATAACCGTCTTTGCGAAGGCAATGACCAGAAGTCTATGTCACATGACTTGAATGGAAGTGTAACATCAGCAAGGGGCCAAAGGTACCTGGCAGTCGGAATCAGGCATCTATGTTTGGGCTCAGCGGCCATAGCTCAACCGAGACGGGGGCCGATACGGACTGCCAGTCACCTTTGACCAGTTGCTGACATCACACTTCTTCTGTTCACATGACATAGGCTCTGGGTCATTTTAACTTGAGATGGATTAGACTGTTTGTGAATAGAAGTTATAGGTGATATGGGCAATAGGGGTTTAGTTCCAAATACTGTCTTGTTAAACGACTGTTTCCGGATTTTATGATTTTGTGGTACCTCATGTGTTCTGTTGTAAACTGCCATGCTTTTCTGTTTTCTGTTCATTAAAAAAAAACTGAGAAGGATTAGAGGACTGATGGAAAGCTTATTGGTATGTGCTACTTTGTGTATGTGTATGGAAATAACGAATAAAATCTTTGCAATAGAAAGAAGTCTATGATAATTCATCATCGAGCGATGGTAGATAGAATCCTACACTTTGAAAAGCACCACCCATCTTAGATGTCTGTAATAAAAGCTCTGAAGCCTTTTCTGGCAGTGACATATGGCTTGGATCACCGCAAGAAATTGAACCGCAGGCGAGAAAAATGGGGGAGGAGATGCGTAGTATATATTGCAATAACAGCACTTAGAACGGGTGGCCAGGCCAGGCTATGATGTATGGAAAGTATTACAATGTCAGCCAGGTGAATAGTAACACCACTTTAAATGTGTTGCCTTCTGCAGTAAAGCGGTTTCTGTGAATGTGATCGCCACTCGATGACAGATACGATGTCAGACATTGTAGCTGTATGCTTAGAAGTTAGAGCTCAAACTGTTCTGCTAGATCAAGGTAGCGATTTGTTAATGTAACCATTTTGGGGGAACATGACAAGTTTGGTCCCCTTTTTACTGGAAAGCAATCGCTGAGCAACCTTACTGCAACCAAAATTGGCACAACAGCAGGGCTGTAGCAAGCACTATTCCGTTAATAAACACAATTTTGTTGTGCTTAACAGAAGAATCTAAAGATCTTGATGGACAAAAATCGATGGGTAAAAATATAGAAATATACAGAATACATACTTACATACATACTGAAATATCCAAAATTAATGTGAATAAACCATGCCCAAACACCAGCATGGAAATTGAACAGTGACAGAAGTTTGTACTCAATGACGGGGAAAAAAAGAGTTTGCCTTTTTAGAATTTTCACGTCAATGGGAATTGGGATGACGTAAAAAAAATGTCAAGCTCGCTAGAGCCCTGTAGGGTAGTGTGTCCTGACTTATCGCATCGTTAGTGGTGCGGTATTGGACTTCAAGGATAAGGACAAACCAGGCCTTGAGATGGTAATGACAAAGGGGTCATCGATTGAGTGTGAAGGACACTTTGTCAAGGAGTAATTCTACAAGGCGAAGTGTCCATTTTTGTTCAGGGAAGTGTGAACTAATCAGACCTAACTACGTTATCTTGTTGGAAGTGAGCTTTGAACACTGCTAGCTGGAGGGAAACATCTGTTGCAGTTCCACATGGCTGCCTCCCTACAAAGCCAACTTACTTCTCATTGATGCTCCTGCCAATTTGCTGAAATAGGGATTTAATCAGCCAGAGGGCATAGTATATATTAGTAGTCCGCTGGGATGGGACTGTCGCGGGGACGTATGCATCTTAATGCTGATGATTAGTGACAATGGAACCACCGATCAAAATTTAACAATTCCCCCTGTATGATGCATGCCCCCTGTGTGTCCGCTTTCGTGTGATATACCATGTATCAGGCGGCAATTAGATTCCCCGCAACTGTCCATTGCCAGACAATGTACGGTACTTCGAGATCACATAGTCTGACTGATAACTTTACATTGTTGCTTTTGTCAGCATTTTAACCCCTTGGTTGCTGAATGATTTTTAACCATCTCCCTACTGCTTAACCCTGTAATGAATAGAGAATATTGGTAGCCAAGCGGCTGCTAATACTTAGGTTAAGGTATTGTTGAAGGGTGGTTGAGGAATTGAGTGACGTGTGCCTACGAGTATATTTTGAAATATCGATTTATGGCGAAATATTTTTTGTTATCAAACAAAAAATTCACCAAAAATCGATATTTCAAAATAATCTCGTAGGCACGCGTCATTCTTTAAGTTACTATCATGTACATTCCTGCAAAGTTATATTGATAAACATCGAAGCACAAGCCAAGGAGAGTGTTTTTTTCTAAAAAAGGGGCGTGGACTTATAAATCTTGATGACGTAATCATGACCTCATACTAATTTGCATAAATTATCACCTTGCTATAAGGTACTACCTGAAAAAAAATTAAGGCTGAGGAAGGTTTATAAAGCTTAAGAAAGGTTTTTTTTTCAAAAACATCCCACCCTTCAACAATACCTTAAAGGTTAGGCAATGCAGAAAGAAGCTTCTTAATTCTGCATCAAACAATCAGAAGGGACAAGAATCCAGTCTGTCAAAACTGGTTTCTCCTCTATTGTTACAATTTTATGATAGATACTGTTGTTACATTTTCAAGTTTATAGAGGCTCTAGGGGCAATGTGATATGAAAAATAGGATGTCTGTTTCCTTTAGGGAGAACTCCATGTAGAATTGCAAACGTTGTTTAACACAATAAAATCTTCACGTATGAAGCAATTTGTTTTGAAATATGAGTAACAAAATTGATATGGGCCTATGAACAAATGTTTTATTATAGATTGTTGGCACTTCATGTAGATAGATTCATTACTTCAGGACATCTCATTTTACTTGCTTGTTTCTTCCTATAATTCAGTTCAATTAAATGCTTTAAATTTGCCCAGGGTCTCATGAAAATGAATGGGTAAAGAAAAGATACCTCCAAGACTACAAAGTAAGGAAAGAAGGGGGCAAAAGTTTGGCATGGTGTTATTATGAATTGTGTAAAAGATAGTGATTAAGATATATGATTTGTCCTCTGGCTATATATGGATGCATCTTCCATCAGCCTATTTCCACGTACGATGAGTCAGAACCATCTGACAAAGGTGATGTTCTTTATTACAGGGCTCAAAATCCATTTTTGGGAATTTGTATTGGTGCACCTAACCTCAAGATTTAGGTGCACAGAAGAAAATAGGGTGCACAACACAACATGAGATTAAGTAGTATGTTAGCAAAACCTTACTGCCTCTCTTCATACATGTAGCTTGAATTTGAAAATATATAACTTACAAAACATAACAAAGGTTTTATCTTTCTGATGCTTACATTT
This sequence comes from Branchiostoma lanceolatum, assembly GCA_035149815.1. NCBI lineage: Eukaryota > Metazoa > Chordata > Leptocardii > Amphioxiformes > Branchiostomatidae > Branchiostoma > Branchiostoma lanceolatum. The sequence continues at coordinate 7,430,227 of CM068872.1, read as the reverse complement.
TTATCATAAGCTATAGCTACAAGGTAAGTATACTATCTAGTTTAAGTGTACCTTTACGTACATAACCCTACACAAATATCTTGGGTCACCGATGAACACTTAGTCAAAAATTAGGCGCTGTCTTACCAATGCATAACCACTTTATTGTATCTCCTCAGTTCCTGTGGGACTACAAGAGGAACCTGACCAAGGACATCCGCTTCGACCAGGCTGCCTATGAGGTTTGCAAGGAGCCTCTGGCTAAGGTGAGCTGACTTCTCTATTCTGCCAATAATTCAAAGGCTGTGAACTGACTTTTTCTGGAAAGGAGTTTCACCTCCAACGTGGGTACTGTACATGTATTTGGTTGTGTATGTATGTTTGCTTAAGATCCTTTTGATGTATTTGTAATAACTATGAATTGTGGTATGTGGATGACTATTGAGGTCCCAAAGAAACATTATGATTTTGGGCTCCTTAGCAGTTTTTTCTGGTTGAAAAAAGTTAGGTAAAGGTAGTCCCATAGCCTTTACCTTACTTCTTTAGGGTATTGGAAGGCGGAGGCCAACCCTCTCCTTCCACCACCTTTTACCTCCCCAACCCAAGTCAGGTAGTTTTTACACCTGGGTGAGGCGCGTCGTGTAAAGTGCCTTTTCCAAGGGCACAAGATCGGTGATATGACAGGATTCGAACCCAGAACTTTTTTGTTCTCGGCCAAACCTCCTGTCATTACGCCACACAACCCCACGAGTTTGTGTGTTTGCACTTTGAACTTACGATCCTTTTGACGTATTTGTAATAGCTATGAATTTTTGTATGTGGATAGCTATTGAGGTCCCAAAGAAACAAGGCGATTTTGGGCCTCCTAGCAGTATTCTTAGGTACTGCAGCATCATTCATCACCTGTTTCTCCCCATCCAGCTACCGGAGTGCAGCAAGTTGGAGACAGGACAGGGACTGGTCATCAGCTGTCTGATGGACCACAAGGGGAACATCAGCAACCAGCAGTGTCACCAGTTCCTGGTCAAGATGACCAGCATCGTCTTCAGCGACTACCACCTGGTGGAGAACTTTGTGAAGGACTGTACATGGGACATCCAGAAGTTCCAGTGTGGGAGGGTGAGCTCGAGGGATGAGGAGGTGAGGAGCACACCCGTCATATTGTCAATGGAATATCCCTGCCTTTGTGTCATTCAAGAAATTGGATTGTGTTTGCTGTTAGGGACATTTTTGTGTGCACAGAACTGGCAGACATGCAGGATAATGTAAAATTGTTGTTTAGAAAAATTGACGGCAACATTTTAAAGTTTTTTGCACTGTATAATAATATTACAGTATACTTTTTCAGGCCTTGAAATATGAAATGCCCGGCAATTTAGCAATTTTCTTTCGTCCGATTGTAAGAAGCTATATTCTTATTTATGTCTATTTTATTGTTCTCTTGGTAATGTGTAATGTATGGTAATAATTTGAATGTATAAAATACTTGGAATATATGGAACTTCTATCATCTTTCTCAAGATTTTTTTTTTTCATGTCAATTTCATTCCTCATAGATTTTTCCAGTCTGTACTTCAGGGAGACTGCAGTTCTGCCATGTCTCACTAGGAGTGCTGTTGCTTGCACTGTGAACATTGGTGCCTTTAACATTTCTCCATTTCATGATACCTTCCTTTCTCAGAGTCAGATTGATCACAGTCAAGGGTATGTGATCAACTGTCTTCAGAAAAGAATTGGAGAAAAGGATGGTCTTGAAGTTCGCTGCATGAAACAGATCCTGAGAGTAGGGGAACTTTCTGCCGACGACTACCATGAAGTAAGTCTGAGTCGGGTGGCAGGCAGAGAAGGCAGACGTGTTCAGGACCGGCTAACATCATGGCTTGCCTCCACAGCACACAAGCAGTTTGCACACATTCTCCTCTACATCCTGGCTTCCCTGTCAGTACACATGTAACATGTCAGCATTTGGTACACAGTCAATTTCCCTAAAATCCTAATGTCATCTCCACTTTCTGCCGACGAAATGTCGAACTGTTTCCAAAATCATATCCAGTTGCTTGAGTAACTGCTATTTGGCTTTTGCCAAATGCATTGGTTGAACATCATTGCGGCCCTACATTTCAAGAGAAATTGTAGAAAAGGTGGTCCATCCGTAGACTTTCTAACATCATCAAAAGAATAGACCACCAAGCTGAAATGCTGCCATGTGTATACTGTAGTGGGAGATAGCCAGCAGGTGAGGTCTCTTGCTATGGTGATATAGCCAGCTCTGTCAAGCTTTTGGGCTAAAGGCTTGGTGGCTCTCTTTCAGCATATTCACTCGCAAGGCGTGGTCATCAACTGTTTAGAGAAAAACATTGCTGGCGGGGAAAGGATGTCCAGGCCTTGTCGAATGCAGCTTTTCAGAATAGCAGAGCTGTCTGCTGATGATTACCACCAAGTGAGTCCTGTCCTCTCTCTGGAACGTAATTCTTTCTGCTTGAACGCTCTGCAAGTGTACAAAGTACTGTAAATGCAGAAATGTTCGCGGGGATTTAATTTTACAGTAGGGAGAAAATTGAGTATTCGCATTGGTTTTGAGTTCGCATTTGAAACAGTAGTACATGCTACAGTCACATAATGGAACAGCTTTTCGTGGTGGTTTTAAGTTTGCAGCGAAGAGTTCACCGCGAAAACCGTGAACATAAAACCACAGCGAACATTTCTGTATTTACAGTATACATCTCAAACGCATATTGCATGTTTTTGGACAATACTATACTGCATCATAGGTTTTAGCAGTTTGAGAGCGATGGACCAAAAAAGGTTTCATTTTGGCATGGGAGGAACTTAGTGTGCATTGGAAAGAGTGGGGACTTTTTTTTCAACTGTCAATTTATTAGTTATAGATCAATTTTTTGTCAATTCTTCATTCATTTACATGAATGTATATTTAATTTTGGGCTCAAGTTCCCAAAATGTCTTTTTTTCTATCTTCTGATATGGAGTTAAAGTCTCTGTCAACATGTACATTGTGCCTACAAACACACACTCTCAGACATCTACATCTTTATGCACTTATTTACATTCCAGCATAACATCATGTACAGTTTGGTTAACATACTTATTCATGGTCCTTTATGCCTGCCACTGACAAATATGTACTTTTAAATCACAAAGCTTAGCTATCTTCTCACTGCCAGTACTCACTAACTGTAAATTGAAGGAAGTAAAATGAAAACACAATTTGAAGCCACAGTGTGTTATTTTGTCCAAAATGCTACATGTATATCTGCTTCTGTGCTTTGTGATACATGTCGCTTTATTGACTATTGTTGATGATTTTGACAACAAATTTCAGCATGCTAAAGATTATATTTTATTCTATTTTGATAATTGATATCACAGTGCCTAATGTAGCGACCCTGTGAAGTGTACTGTCCCAAGCTGATACTGACCCACGTTGTTTCTACCCCACCAGGACCGAGCCTTGTACTTCGCCTGCCGTGACGACAGAGAGCGGTTCTGTGAGAAGATAACTGCTGGGGAGGGGAAGGTCCTGAAGTGTCTGGTGCAGCACAAGTTTGAGCATGACATGAGTGACGACGTGAGTATTTATTCATTTATTTGAACGACAAACTTACATGCTCTGGGAGTGGCTTGCTCCTCCCTGAATTATGTACGTCTAAAATACAACACGGGGTACCGTATCACCCGAGGTACCAGCCTGACTGCGGGTAAGATCGCCCCTACGACCGTCGGGCGATCCGACCAGCGGGAAGGCTGGGACTGAGGGTGATGCGGAATACAACATGTTGTATTCTATTTTTGTCATACCCACCTGAGAAAACACACATTTCAATGCGGAATGCGCCAAAAGTTGAGGGAGATTTGTGTCCTGGAACACAAATCTGTAACAACATTGATTCCAACCTCCGAATCCGGTACTCGAATTTTCGATGGCGGCGCAACCGGCGCACTCAAAATGCATTCTAAATATTCTTTGGAAGCCTGTGTGAAACAAGTCTAGGACCCTGTGTGATACGGAAAATTATCACATGGTCCGGAACACCCGTATCAATCGTGTTCGTGGCCCAGGTATGACATAAAGTTTGTTACAATGGGTTATTAAAAATGTCAAGTGATTGCACATTAACATTATTCGAATCAAACAAGACAGCCGGAGTTGTGCTGGTAAGAGCAACAGAATCAGTACATGCAAAAGAAACCTAAACACAACCCCTTCACTACATGTACAACGCTGCATGAAATTACAAGAGCCTGCTGCAATGCATTGGTTGAACATCGTTGTGATAAGCTCTAAGTGGATAACCCTAAAGACCTGACATTACTGTGGGTGTAGCCATGAGTCATCTTCAACTACATCACCGTCAGACCCGAGCCAAACCATACTTCCAAGTCTCCAAGTATCCTAGTGCACCACTTCTGCCTTACATCCTGCCACCATGCAATATACACATCACTGCAAATGCACACCAAGACAAACAAACAAATGCACCGATTACAATACAAGTCTTTTAAGTGAGATTGTTCACATGCCTTTGAGTGTTGCAGAGTCACAATTTCAACTATTGAGTTGCCCAAGGATTACTCTTGTGAGGAATAGTAATATTCTCAAAGCTTGCCTGCTCAGACATGATAAAGGAACTATAAGTAGTGAACCTGTGCGCAGGTCAATATAAAGATTTATTACCCTCTTATTTCATATTTCCTTCGTATTGACCTGACTAATGGACCATTCCTTCTTAATAACACACATGGGTGATCTGAATCCATGTTGGCCTTCGTGTGTCTTGCAGTGTCGAGAAAAGCTGATAATACGTCAGCGCCTGGTGAGCCAGGACTACAAGGTGAACTACGGCCTGGCCAAGAAGTGCAAGGAGGACATCAAGCACTACCACTGCAGGGTGGACAACATGCCTGAGGGGAAATTCGCCAAGTTGTCCTTCATCTTACTGTGCCTGGAGAACGCCATACAGAAGGGTAAGTCTCTCCTCTAATTATAATAGACTCTACAATGGGTTAGAATTAGTGCTTTATTGCTGGAATGATGCATGACTGGATAAGGAGCAAGTAATTCTTGACAATCATTATTTTTTTCTCTTATTCATGTGCAGTGATCTTTATGATTACCTGTGACTAATAATTCCTCAGTGTTTGACATTTGCAAGTCACTGGCATGTCCCAAATTGAGGTCATTGACCTCTCCGGCCAGTTCAGCTGTCTATGGACTATACTGCTTTCAGGAAGGCGGTATCGGCCTGTAACACTGAGACTGCAGTGCCTGAAAATACTACTTGGGGGTGAGGTGGCAGAATCATCATGTTTCACCATGTCTCTTTGGGACTTCAATGCAAATAAAAATCCATCAAAATTATCTTGCGTTGACTTGACTTAAGTTATACTGTACATGTAGGTGCATACACATAGACAACCAAAAACATTACACCATCCAAGGTTAACCTCCTTCTCGAGGTAAAAAGTCCGTGCCTCTATCAATGGACACAAAAGGCTTTGTCATCAGTGTTGAATATGTTCCGTCTTCCCAGGTCGTCAGGTGAGCGGTGATTGTCAGGGTGAGATGTTCGACATGAGGCGACAGCTGATGTCAGACTTCCAGATCTCTCCTGAGATCGTGCTGAACTGCCGAAAGGAGATTGAGGACCTGTGCAGCGGTCTGCAGAAGGAGGGGAGGACCATCCACTGTCTCATGCAGAACGGCATGGACGACTCCAAGACTGCACAGAATAGGCTCAGCAAGACCTGCATGATAGCAGTAAGTATGAGCAGAAAGAAGAAAAAAAAACAAAAAAAGTTCAAACCTCTATCATCATTTTGGAAATTAAAAAGACCACTGAGGTACAATGTATCTGTCAGAGGAGGCAACAATGGTCAACAAGTGACAAATGGGTGTTTGGAGACAGAGCTATAGAATCCAGCTCAGTTGTTTTGGTCCAAGTTTTAGAAAAGGTTTAACCAAAAAGTAGGTAAATGATAATTCGGGAAATCAAAAAAAGCATTCAGGTTAATCTGCCAGAGAAAGCAAGAATGGTCAACAAGTGACAAAATGTGGTTGGAGACAGATGTAAAGAATCCAGCTCAGTCTACCAAGCTGCAGTGTAAAGATGTAGTAACCTCATATTTGTAAGTCCATAGGTGGTTATTTCAGGTGGCTCATGTAGATATCCCAGTGACAATGATAGCAAGGACAATGTCACTAAATGCTCATTGTAATGACATCTAAATGACATTTCCTGCAGTAATATACCCAGTGTTCTCTCGATCAATTTTTAGAAATCAGCTGATGTTTACAGGTCCTTGAGCCCATCCAATGTGACGAATTGATGAGTTCAACTGAAGAATACGCCTGAGATTTTTAGATTGGGTGAAGTTCTGACAATCAACAAATATGGTCGGACCTCGTCGGCTGTTTATATAACAGGGCCTTAACTCAGTTTCCCACGTGTGTCCCCAGGTGCAGTCCCTAGTGAAGGAGGCAGATGCAGGGTTTGACTACAGGATGGACGTGGCCCTGCAGGATGCCTGTGAACCTGTGGTGCAGACTGCCTGTAAGGACATCAAACCTGGAGACGCCATGTGAGTTCCCTCTGTCTGCCAGCCAGTCTGGAGAGTAATATAAGATGTTATTGTCTTTAAGATGTGACTCACAACTTTTCTTTTCAAATGCATCACTGCAACTTCCATAAACGTTATTTGATAGCTGTTGCCATATATTGCCGAGCAATAAAAATTGGTTTGTTCATTTCTCTATAGTATAACAGCTTTATTCAGGTTTAATCACGTAATATTTGTCATATTTTGACCTCTAATGAAAAGCAGCCTACTGGCGAATTTTAGCCTCTCTTGAAAAATCAAAGGCTCAAACAAACAAACAAAACAGCTTGGTACATGTACATGTAAGTTGTATGTACCCCTGCAGGATCCTGTCATGTCTGATGGAGCACCTGTACACACCGTCAATGGTGGTGGAGTGTGAGGAGAAACTGCTGGAGCTGCAGTACTTCATCTCCAGGGACTGGAGGTACGCCTGGGGCTTCAATCAATCAATTACAGAACTCTAACACTGCATGGCTGCAGTACGGCATTGTTAGATAACCACTTTTGTGTAGTATGTGCACACCTCTAATCATGTCAAGTCAAGTAATAATAATAGATATGTGGTTTGAGCAGTTGTCATATACTGCAAAGTTTGGGTTTAAATTCCCGACGGGCCCCATGTTGTGCCCTTGGGAAAGGCACTTAACACAAATTTCCTTACTGCGCTCAGGACAGGTGAAAATGAGTACCTAGCTTCTGTTAGGAACATCCCTCAGATAGGACGTTAGGTCTTGTGTTTGAGGAGAGCCACACCTTGAGCACGTTCAAGAACCCACCACACTTAAAGAAAAGAGCTGTGGTCCATCCCAGTATGACGGGATCAAACCTTACCAGTCTTGCGCAGCAGTTACTGTGCAAAACTGGTGTGTTATGCCCGAAGGCCGTTAACCAGTTATGCAAAACAAGCAAACAACAGCAGTACACATCTTTATAGCCTATTCCACCTGATGGATGATAGCAGAGGTAGCTAATGAAGGCCTAACACTCTCATGTTTGCCTGCAGGCTGGACCCACGGATGTACAGGAAGTGTGCTAAGGAAGCGGAGCGGCTCTGTAACGCAGGCCCAGAATGGAACGACACCAACGACAACCTGCCACCAGGAATCGTCTTTTCTTGTCTCTACAGGCACGTCTACAGGAAAGATGAAACAAAGGTATTAGAACGGACAACACTGTTCAATAGGGGTTATTGGAGTGATAGGAGAAAGGTTTCTTTAACATGAGAATTGAAAAGAACAATGAGTACAAACTAAGGCCTGTCTTAAAATTGCATATTGCAGGAAAGGCACAGGAATTACCCATTTTACATTGTAGGATGTACTTTTTAATTGACACAGATTTTTTAGGTCACTGTAAATTCTCTTACTTTCATGGTGGTTTTATCTTGTGGTAGGAGAGAAAATGAGGTTCACATCTATTAGTGTTTCAGATTTGCTGTTGAAATAATTCTGTATAACTGTAGTCATACAAGGAAGACATAGTTGCGGTGTTAAAATTTGCAGTAGAGATGTTACCACAAAAACCGCAAAAATAAAACCAAGTTTCAAGATTTGCAGCACATGACACGAGCCAAGTTAGAATGGAAAACAAACATACTGTTACTGTAGTACTGTTTGTAACCTCATGTACACTTCCCTATGTATGGCAGACCATCTGAATGTGACATTTTCTTACCCAGCTAAGCCACGCCTGTGCGTTTGAAGTCCGTCGCGTGATGCACCAGAGGGCGGTGGACGTGCGGCTGAACCCCATGCTGGAGAAGGCCTGCCTGCGCGACCTGGGGGAGTACTGCTCGGAGAACGTAGAGAAAGGAGAGGTAAGTGCCATATCATCTCCACATGTTGGTAATGTCTTCTTTTGTGGGTAGTACTCCTTTTGTTTGGAGTTGCTACCTGTTTGGTTGTAGGTAAAACTTACGGGCATTCCTTTTCAGCTGACGACTTAAAAAAGGGCTAGACTTTGCAGATTTATGCTAGGGTTGATAGGGTAACTGGAAACGCAACATTTTTTCCTATTCCTCACTGATGTGTAAAATCTGCAGGCCTTCTACATGGACAAAGCTTCCCATGCAGTGCTTTTTTTACTTTGCAGTTTCGTTATTCTTACCTCCTTGATGTATACAATTCCTCTCTTTCCTACATCCTGTGCTTTAGGAACTGATCTTCTATTTGGCATTTTATAGTTTTTTTAAATTCTTTTACATACATCATGCTGACGTTAATTTCTGTTTTGCAGTCTCTACTAGACTAAGTCTTGTGATTCTATGATGAAAATTTTCCAACTCTGAATTGTAGGGAAAGCAATAAAATGTGTTATACTTCTTGCAATTCTTACATTTGAATGTCTACAGTCATATGCCATGTATGTATGTCATGTATGTATGTCATGTATGACTCACAGCATGCTAACGGTTCTCATGGCATGAAGAAGTGTGTTACCCTGCTATCCTTTGCCTGAGCGTATTTCACCTGCTGTGGTTGTTGTTGTGGTGGTGAACTAACATGCTTTGTTTGGCTCTAACATACGACCGTTTGCAGGTGGATGTGTTTGAAGGGGCTACTTTACAGATACCGCCTGACCAGGTGACTTGCCACAAACTAGGATTCATCCAAATCTCTCTCGCTTTGATACTAAAGAAGCTTATGACCTCAAAGTGTCCTTGCCACATTCTCCTACACAGAGCCTCCCCTGTGGCCTATACGATATACCTTTGTGGCATATCGTATCACATATGCCACAAAGTGATACGATTTGTATATCGTATATATAAAAATATGATATATAGAATTATATTGTATATATATAATTATCAATATATATACATATTATTGTATTTCAGATCATAGGAATCATAAAACATTTTTCCTAACTATTTTACCAGAAATTATAAGGGCAGGGGCACTGTGAGGTTCTGCCTAACAAAGGGTGACTTTAATCCATGTGTGGTGAAGGTTTTTTCAGCTCATCAACTTTCTGGTGGTGTGCTATCTGTACTAATACAGCCATCTGCCTGCTTAACCATGTAGTTTCTCTCTCGGTGTACCAGCTTTACCCCCACTCACAAACACTTTGCATTGTAGATGGTAGACAGTGATAGGATCATAAATGTACTAGGGTGGGAATGATAGCATTCAAAAATAACCCAAGAAAAAAATGCTGTCTAAAGCTGTGAAACAGATGGGACCATGAGAAGCTCGGCCCCAACAAATTATAAAATACTTTTCTTAACGTCATTCCTACTCAGTACAACAATGGTGAACTCTAGAATTGATGATGATACATACTATGTTGTAAAATGATAATCAGCAATTTGTTGGATTACTCAGCTCATTCTTGAATGCTATGCCCTGTTGCTACAGGAAATGCACTGCCTCCAGGACAACTTCAAGAACCTGAGCAAGCAATGCAGTGAGAGAGTGGGCAACTTCACACAGATGTCCTCTCAGGTCAGTAGGGCATATCCATCCACGAATGGGCGGAATGGATCTCTGAGGGGGCTTAATCCTGATCCGCTAAATCCACCTCATATTTCATGGGTTCGGCAGATCGGGGATCAATCCTTTGACCTGGGTGAATCCCTATTTGTGAATTCTGGTAGGAACGGGGCTATGGGTTTGTTTGCATCCCGTTCACTGTATGCCCTGCATAACTGTACAATGTATGTATGAGGATGTCTCTATTAATAGCAGGATAGGAAGGAGGTGGAGTTTTTTCAGCCGAATGTCCACGATGATCACTGTGTATGTAACTTAAAATAGTTATACAATGTCATGTATTTGATGATTAAGGCACAACACCCTTTGTGCAATGCTTTCTTTCATCTTTTGTTAACTTTATTTTCTCAATTGACAAGCAGTATTAACTTATGTTTTCTAGGACCTGGATCTGGACAGAATCTTCATGATGTCATGTGCCCCCATGATAAAGAGGTACTGTAAGGTGAGTGAACAGGTTTCTTCGAATTCCTTCACCAAAACTTCAAAACCATAGCAGGTCTAGGACAAAAGATCCAAAAAATTTAAAGTTCTGCTGCAGTACAAATTAAAGCTGCCCATAATCAAACTTGATCTCTTTCCAAAACCTACCCATCCACCAAATATCACCGCAATCCATCCAGAGGTTATTAACTTATGCTGTCCAAAATTATCCTGAACCACAAACAGACTGACAGACACACAGAGACAGACACACAGAGACAGACACACAGAGACAGACACACAGAGACAGACACACAGAGACAGACACACAGAGACAGACACACCAAAAGCAATACCTATTTTTTTTTCCGTAACAAGGAGAGAAGTAGCACATATTCACCCTGCATGAAGAAATGGTATACTGCATGCATGAATGATGGAGACATGCTTTGTGTTGGATATAAATGCCATTTAAGTTGCTAATTGTTATGCAGATGTGTGCTCACATGTGCTGCAAAGATAAGAGAAACAGCCTGTCTGAGAAAAGACATTTACATTCCGTCCATGGATGTTTTGTAGGACATTGTGGACAAAGAGGAGGATGATGGGGCTCTGCTGCAGTGCCTGATAGACAATAAGAACGAACACGAGATGAATAAGAAATGTGCAGCAGGTATCATGCACATGCAGCTGGTGAGTTTGTGCCAGATACATGGTCATAGAATATCAGCGAACAATAAGCTATAAGTAAACTCAAACAGTTCATGTTTTTAAATCGTTTAAGGCAATATATAAAGTATGTAATTAACTACTTCAAGGTGAAATAGATAGAATGAAATAAAATTAAGGTTAGACATCCAGCTAATGAGATATTCAATACAAAGGTTACCCAGGCACCAGGATAAGTATCAGATGACAGAATAAGGAAAAATCACTCATTGACAAAAGGCAAAGGATGCTGTCTGAAATGTCTGACCAGTTACAAACCTCACCCAGTTGCTTGAGTAACTTTTATATTGAGGAATTCACCATTTTCTTGATTAGAAAATGGTGACAACCTCCTTGGTAGTCCATCATCTATTTTTAGCAATCATATTAATGCATAATTATACGTTCTGTATCACAGTTAATGTTGAGCATACTAATCTCTGTACCATAGATCCAGCTGAAGGACTACCGATTCAGCTTCAAGTTCAAGGAAGCCTGCAAGTCAGACGTGGTGAAATATTGCCGCAACATCAAGAACAAGTACGCAGCAGTTTTATTCATAAAGGCTTCACATTGGTTATTTTGACTGATTGAGGACAATAGATTACAATAAATTCACACTCACACACACTCACTATCCAGTTTATCATCAGATTCTGTTGTTGTTCCCCATCTCTTGAGGGTTAGATGTGCTGGCACATAGATGTCGTGGCTTGATGGCAGACGGCCAGGTGCCTCTGTCTGTCCTTTGGTTTAACACTGTGTAGTTAGAGGGGTGAAAGTCGTTCGTTATGTTGTCTAACTATTTCTTGCATGTACATGGTCATCCCCATGGGTTTTGTCTGTCCAGTCACTCCAGTGTCATTATGATAATCCTCCTGGGCCACTTAAATGATGAATACATAATAAACAACGATAACTAAACAGCAATAGGACATTCAATTTCAATGTCAACTACACAGTCGAGTTCATGTGGCTTGAGCTAGAAAGAAAACGCCTGAGTCCCCATGTAGGTTTATGTAATACAGTATGGATATCATCCGTCCTCCTATGGAAACCAAGTGGCCAAGTGCATTGCAGAAGTTTGACTTTTACTGACACTTAAGTTAGAGACACTGGAATTGAATATGATAACTTAGAAAAACTGCATGACAGGGCTATGAGGAGTGAAATATGTACTAGCTTGGTCCCGGCTGATACAGGTCGATAGATAATGATGATGATGTGTAGGTTTATGTGTTTCAATAGGACAAAGTCAATTTCAATGTCAACTATACAGTCAAGTTCATTTGGCCTGAGCTAGGAAGAAAAAGCCTGAGTTTTCATGACTGTATGTACAACAAGTTTATGTTGCCTGCCTGTGTTTCAGAGCGGACCTTGTTAACTGTCTGAGTGAGATTGTGAGGAACGACACACTGATGGAGAACAAACACAAGATCTCTAAAGACTGCAGGGGACAGCTCAGGGTGGAGCTACTGGACAGGGTGGGTACAATCCTGCAGTTTAAAATAATCATCACATGTACTGAAAGTAGTCATCACATGTACTGTTAGTAGTCATCACATGTACTGTAAGTAGCAGTTTGGTATCTTATCCTCCTAGTACTGAAATCTTTTCTGCAAGTGCTCGGATCTCGAGCTGGTGTTACACCAAATGGTGGTAATACCGGCTATACAGATATGTGAACAGACCACTAGGCACTAGAAGGGTCTGAACGAACAAACAAACAAACAATCCAAGTGCTGTAGTTTGAAGTAACCGTTTAGCCACTTATCCTCCCAGTACTACAATATTTTCTGCAAGTCCTCGATCTCAAGCTGGCGTTGTACACCAATGGCGGTAATACCGGCTATACAGATATAGGAACAGACCACTAGGCACTACAAGGCTCTGAACGAACAAACAAACGATCCAAGTGTTAAGTGTTGTGTGGTGTTTGCAGGGGGAGGATGTGCGTCTGGACCCCAAGCTGATGCAGGAGTGTAACAGGGACATCCAGCAGTTCTGTGACAAGGAGCAGCTTGGGGACGCTCGCATCCTGGAGTGTCTGAAGAGGCACAAGAAGAAGCTGTCCGACGGCTGTCACGTCAAGCTGTTCAACCGCGAGCGGGAGGAACTGACCGATAACAGCGTGGACTATGGCTTCATGAGGGACTGTAAACCCATGGTCAAGGTAAAGCTCAGGTCAAGCTACTGTGAATGTTGAAACTTTCGCAGTGGTTTCATTTTCACAGTTTTGGGGGTGACCTCGCCACTATGAATTCATGACGCAGCAAAAAACATGACATTGTGTATGTGTTTTCAATTCATTACTACAGACTGTACTACGAAATTGTTTCGACAGCCAATTCAAAACACTACGAAAACCTCTATTTCCCTCCTACCACAAAATAAAATCACTGCAAAGGGAACAAATTTACAATATTTACAACTTTTTATTTTTTTCGTCTTCATCCTTCTTTTGTGGACAACCACTGAAATGGGCGTGTGATTTTTTTTCCCTCAAAGAGAGTAGATGTAGATCTATGTAATAAAAATATTTTGTTGGAAAATGCTCCATAATTTACTTTTTGAGAATAAGCAACGGCATATTCTGGCTGTTTAAAAACAGTGTTGCATAGTTTTCTACTAAGCGTTAACTGTTTATGTTTTATCCTTCCCAGCGATTCTGCCCACAGTCTGACCCTAAGGAAGTGTTACACTGCCTCAGGAAAAACAAGAACAATGAGTTCATGGATGAAAGGTAACAATTACAAAATGATATTATGAATTTTGACTTTGTGTGCTATATTGTATGGAAAAACAATACAGTATTACAGTAGTCTCCTGCGGTAGTCGACTACGAAATCGTACCATCCAAAAGGAAGACGTAAACTCCCAAAATTGGTAATGAATTGTCCATATATTAAGACTTCAATAGGAAATGAAGACATTCCGTAGGTAATCCCAATCTGATGATAGAGAGGTAAGATGAATTCTGATGTTCTTGCCCTTCAGGTGTAAGAAAGCTATCACACAGAGACAGATTGAGCAGGCTGAAGACTACAGGCTGGATGTCGAGCTGCAGAAGAAGTGCAAGAAAGACGTTCCCAAGTTCTGCAGGGACATCCTTGCAGAGTCAAGGTCAACAGAACTGGAGGGAAGAGTAATCGGCTGCCTCAAGGCCAAAGTGGGGAAGAATGTACGTGTTGTTTCCTGCTTATGTTCTGGTTTTCATTTTTTCCTAACCGTGGGTAAAGCCAAGACAAACCAAAGAGTTTAAGTATGGTACATGATGCTTTCTCTCCTTAGCACTCAGCATTTGGGAAAGAGTATGGCAGTTGCGCACGCACACACCACTCCACTACCTGTGGACTAGCCCCCTGCTGTAGTTATTGCACAAAAGTTTTGTGGCCCAGGGCTACAGAAAGGGAGATGGTCTCCCTCCTATGCACCATCTGGTGTAGGAAGGACTTTAACACTTTACAGTTTAACTTGTTACAGTTTAACTTGTTCACTACAACTTACAAGCTCTTAACCTCTGCTGATTGTGAACTATTGTGTAGCTTAGCTAAACAGTGGCTAATGTGATATCAGGCAGGAACAACAAAGTCCTTTTTAGTAACCCAGACAAGTTTGTAAATAGTAGTACCTTTATACCAAATTGCTGCCTTAAACACTTCCCACTTGTTTAAGATTGTTGTGAAGTTAAACCATATCCCTGCCAACTTACAATGTACAATATATATCTATAATGAAAACAATCATTGAGTGTACTACTAGCCTTCAGCATGGAGAAGGTTAACGGTGAGGTTTGAATGTGTCCCTCCAGCGACTGTCCCCACAGTGTGAGGACCACATCAAGGAACTGATGCGGGAGGCTGCCATCGACTACAGGATGGACCCACAGCTGGCTCAGGGGTGTAAGGAAGAGGTATGTTAACTCTCAAACCTGCTGGGATTGACTAGTCTGTGTTAACATGATCTTCATATTCCATGAATAGTTACATCAGGTTATGAGGAAATAAGAGTCGTATGATACATGTAGTTCTCAGTTGCCTTCATCAAGGGTAATGATTACATTTGATACATGTGGGAAAGCATATCATTCCAGTTGACCAACCAAATGACCAACACGAGATATTAAAAACGGAAGTTCTGCTGCAGTACCAGTACCACAAAATCTAACCATAACCAAGATTAATCACATACCAAATTTCATGACAATCCATCCATAGCTTCTTGAGTTATCCTGTTAAACTACATACATACATTTATAAACAAACAAAAGCTACCAAAAACATAACCTTCAATGGTAAATATGTGAACTCATTTTTATGATAAGGGATGTCGCACTGAAACAAATAGCTGTTAATTGGAGAAGGACATAGGCACTGCCCCAGAGTTGTGAAGAGGGATGTGGAGTTCAGACAATAATGACTGATTTGTCCCCCGTGTTTAGATGACATCATGGTGCAGCGAGGAGATGACAAACCCCGACACAGGCAGCGTTGAGGAGTGTCTCAAGAAAAAGTTCTCAGAGAAGAAAATTACCAGCAAAATGTGCCAGACGGTGAGTTATTGAGTAAGAATGTCGATTGAGAACTCTTACGGCTTAAAGCTTTCAACCGTGTTCCTTTTTTTTAAAGAAAATTTCAGTTCATGGTAGGCTCACATTCATCATCACAGCTTGAAGTCTTAACTAGCTAAAAATCAAGCCTTGAAAACCTAACTGCAAAAGTAGTGGTACAAAAGAGCAACACTATTTTCTTGCCAGGCTGTTTATTCTTGTCAAGTATTGTAGCATTTAGTTACTGGTTTTCTGTTCGCTGTCTCACAGCAAGTGCTACGGTTGCTACAAGAAGGGAAGGCTGACATCCACGTGGATCCACTACTGCACCAGTCCTGTGCACTGGACATCAAGCACTACTGCGCAGGGATACCGGCAGGGGAGGGCAGGCGTGAGTACCTCTCTTTGACAGAACGTATCGTATAAGAACGCATTTCTTTATATAAGGATGACATCTAGTCTGTAGTTTCCAGATGTTGTATCAGAAAATATGTTGTATTCAACTGACAAAATTCTGATGCATTGTTGACCAAATATCCAACAGAAACCAAGATGAATTGTATTGTAACTACAAGACAGCAACTCCTGTACTTGCCTGATAACACATTGCAACGTCTAGGGCCTCCCTGAAAATCAGTGCGAAGCCACTGAGGGAGCTACGGTAGTAAAAGAATACAGAAATAAATAGATAAACATACTAGTATGTACAATGCTGGTCAAGGGTTAAAAAGTGTGTAGTTATTGTTGACAGTTGACTTTGCCACTGATTCTTGGAGTTGGTGGAATTAGCTGTCCGGTCCGATTTCGGGGTGGAAAAAGCTGTAAATGCGGTAAAACGTCAGACTGCTTGCACTTGAATTCTGCTAGGGGTGCAATCACACGCAGAAACAGTCAGACAGTTCTTATCCACCCCGAAATCTGATTCTTGATAGATACAAACAATTCAGGCTAGCCAGGCATCAGCATCACCCAGAGTCCCGCGTTTAACTATAACATTCTGGGACAGTGATGTTTTCCTCCCTCTTTCTCTCATTCCATCAGTTTTATTCAGTTTTCATTTTGGTTAGCAGTTCCCTCAATATTTCTAATCCCCAAGCCTTTTGATCTCATGAACGTTGGTGTCCTGTACAGAAATGTCCTGTCTACTGGAGGCACTAGAGGACAGAACTGTGCACCTTCAGCGAGACTGTGAGGAGAAACTAAAGAGCAGGGTGGAGATGTGGGAGTATGCTGCTAAGGTAAGTTTTCAACTATCATAATGCTATTTCTAGTTGCTGTATGTAAATTTCCTATTTTCCAGAAGGAAGAAATGTTTGAATGTTATCCTAACCATCATCAGCTTTATAAGAACCTTCCTTATGCCCCTGTCACACAGGAAGAAATGGATAAGCCAACGAGTCTGCGAGCTCTATAAGTCAATATGAAATTTTCAGCAGTAAGATGCCCAATGTTCTCTTGATCATCACATTATTTTTAGAGATAGGCCGATGTGTGCAGGTCCCTTTACCCGGCCCTGTCCAATGTGACATGGTAGAGTTTCTGGTGGAAAATTCAATGGAGTTTTAAAATCAACAAATACGGCAAAAACTCGTCGACTGTGTGACCAGGGCTTTATGAAAGTGAAATATAGACATCCTTCATGTACATGTAACTTTGTTGAGGTTTGCTGTTACAAAACTATCAATATGATATTCTTTAATATCTTAAACTTCCCTTTGATTGTGACCCGTTGGTGATACTGAATCAGATGTGTTATTCTTCAAGGTCCAATTTCCTAACGTGGTTATGGTACCAGTCCAGGCATCCATGTCAGGAACTAATTTCCTCACTCTAGTAATAAGTGGAGCTGTCTTCATCATCCTCTGTTGTGGAGCACTTGCTGGCCTAGGCAGGATGCCAAAAAAGGGTTCGAGCCAAAGTTAAAGATTTACTGAAATGAATATTCTTCCAGCATTCACCTAAAAATTTGGTCTTTTCTGAAATCACCAATGCAAGTTTTCCGTGACTCAGAGGTTTGACTCCCCGTTGGCTAGTATGAAAATAGCATAATTTTATTTTGATGGACCCATGTCTTATAAAGGAAACAAAATTCTGATACTGAAATTGGTATGTCAAGAGAACACACATCTATCGTTACATGAAAAAATTTCAATCGGATTCACACCACAAAAATCTATTTTAGAGGCTCTTGAGGATGATGTACCTCCTATCGGTGTACATGTACATGTCGGTAACAGAAAGTTTGTGAAACGGAAGAAAGTTGACCGTTTTGCATAGATTTTTGCATTTTCTTTCTCAGTTGTTTGTTTGATTTCACTACTTTTTTTTCGAAGACAAAACATTGTCATGTACTTAATAAAATTATTGATATTTTCTACTCTACCATGTTCATGATAGAAATTGGTGAAAAGCGTGGTATAGAAGTTACAATATACAATAAGAGTTTGCAGGGTAAAATAGTAGGAGTTGGGGTGACCCGGTGTGCTTTGCCAAAAACGTGAGCCGTAGCGAAGCCGCATTGCACTACCACTAGCTACTTGAAAAAGCATCATGCTTCACCTCAATTGAAGATGACTGCTTTACCTTTGCCAGTATGTGATGGTCAAACTCAATGCGCCTGTAGCATGAGCAGTTGGCGTCGGCAGACCGGCAATGTCAGACTATTGTTGGACCTGCTCCGAGTCTTCTCATTCCACATGTACATGATTGTGCAGCTCTCCACAATCTCCAGATTCTGGGTGAAACTTGAAGGCTTGAAGCGTGTGGAGCACAAGACTAAATGGTTGAGGAAACTTTAAAATCTGCACAAACTGGATCCATGATCTTCTTATTTTCTCCTTCTCTTTGTCTGCCTCAGTTTCGATATTCTTCACTTGAGGGAACTGAGATATGCCTTCGGTGAAGTTGCTACTTTTGCAGCTCGCTCCATTTTGGCCCTCCTCCTACACAGTATTTTCCACAGCACCGCGTTTAGGCTTACAGGTTGTAGGCACCGCCATCACAATTTGACTGAGTCAAACCTCTGATGTCACTCATATAATTTGCATATAATTTTGATTCGCAGAAAAGTAGGAAATATTGCGCTTTTTTAACATGTTTTAACGTGGCTTCCAGGCTAAATTATCACACAAACAATATCTCATTTTAATCACAAGGAAATGATCGTCTAGATTTAACAAAAAATCACTGAAATTGACAACATTTCTGAATCAGTTTTATTTCATGAGTTCTTAGAGTTACATAGCCAACCGGTAGCCCTAACCCAGCACTGGCCCCTTGTCTTTATCTTACAAAGAGGCCATGAAACATTGTGTAACTATCTGCTCCTTAGCTACCAGTCTAAAACATTGGGTGCTGTTTCTGTGCATTTTCCCATCCTACAGAATGGACTGTCTCGTTGCTTACTGCCTTATAATAAGTATATATAACTGATATCTAAGGATGAAGAGCCACACAGCATCTGTTCTTGATCTTCATCACTGTTTGATCGATGTTAATACTGATGGGGTTTTTTTTCTAGGTCGCTCCTCCAGAGACATTTAATGAGCTCATGGTACAGATGTCAGCGTCTCCAGCGAGAAATTATTTCGTCGGCGTAATATGTGGAGCCGTCTTCATCATCCTCTGTTTGGGAGTGCTCACAGGCAGAATGACGAAAAGGGTTCGAGCAGAACAGAAGAACCGGTAGCCCTAGTACTGTGCTGGCCCCCCAGTCTTTCACCCTGCAGTGAACAAATTAAACAAGTTAAACGTTGTGTAGCTTATGCTCCATAGCTATCAGTCCTTGGGTACTAGTACTGTTTCTGTGTATTTTCCCATCCTACAGAATGGACTATCTTGTTGCTTACTACTGCCTTTTAACTAGATATGACTGATAGCTATGGATCCAGACTTACACAACAACTGTTATTCATCCATCACTGGTGTACAGAGTGTAGATGTGAATGGTGGGGAAAAGATAACTGGCCTGGTAGCCAAACCTATTATAGCTCCCAAGTCTCCTCTCTGCAAATAGATGAGAAAAGACTAGGGAACTATAACTGGTTTGGATACCAGGCTAGAGATAGCTGGTTGGACAGTAAGATTTCTTTCCAACCTGTCTGCTTTCCACAAATCAACATCGTCTCTCTGTACCGCAGTTGTTTCCATGTAGTTATACATGTGGTGAAGGGGCTGATTTATCATAATGTGAGCTACGCTATGCCTAGTGTCATAAGCAACATGCTAGTCATTTAAGAGGTTTTTTTCTCTCTTGGCTTTACCATGTTAAGTACATCAGCCTATATCAATTTCTTGCAAAACAGTTTTCTTCATCACTGTCAGGCTAGGAAATCTTATTTTGGTACTGCTTGCAAGAACATGATATAGGTCAAATTGAAATTGTCAAATTTGTTAGAAACAAAGGCTTTTGCCTACTACATGCAGTAAGTACCTTAATGACTTATACTTAATATGATTCTTCAAAAGCATGTATATTTTGAGATAATGATAACAGGTGCTTTGCTCGAGCTCTCATTTCGGTTTGGTGAAGTGCCTTCACCTGGGTTGTTTCCTGGAGTTACAAAATACACATTGATCAGCCGAATGTTCATTTCTGTGGCATACTGCACAGTAGTATGCTTAAAAAGTCTGGTGCTTTACCGGCTCTGTAGTGTAGTGATTTGAGTGATTTTAGAATAGAGACGAAATGAATACAAAAAAGGGAGGTAATCAATACCTCTACTTTATTCCCCACGGAAAGGCCAAATGTTAGTAAATACAAATTTTGAATGTAATGTGTGGAACTTTGTTTACTGTGGCAATGAAGCAATTTTTGCGAAAATTCCAATTGATTTTTGTTTCTCATTTTGCACAAATGCTGAGGTACGTGTATCATGCAGTAAAATCGGCCAATGCAATCTTGTGTTAAACATTCAATTTTATTTGGACTTGCTGTGCCTTGTAAACCTTCCAGGTGTATTGGGCTGCCACAGCATGCTGCTGAGGCTCAGTCTTATGATATAGTCATTGATACGAGACAGCCCCTTGAGCTGTTCCACAGATATCGGCGTTGCAGTAGGAAGACGATCAAACCGAAAAAAACAGAAATAGAAATGTCCAAGCAAGCACCATCCTTTATTGTGAACTGAATATTATTGCTTTGGCAGCATGTTTATAAAAGTATGTTCTTAGCTTATTCTTGTCTTAACTCAAGGTTAAGTTGTAGATGGAGATTTTGCGTACATTGTAGACAATTAATTTGTTCTTTGAATCCTATGCATTGGAATTAGCGGTGATTGTTCCCTGTAAGGAACTTGTTTTGGAGAGGGCCAAACGCAGCATCTGATTTGCAAAAAGCTTGCTCGTATGACTTAAACCTTGTATCCCTGACCCAATTGAGCTCTTGACATCTCCACTTTTGGTTTGAACCACTCTTTGCTGTGTAGTTCTGTTCTGTTTTGTCTATGCGTACAAAACGGCTGTCAAAAAAGTAGAATAGGTTGCATCAAACTGTAGGTAGCATAACCATGTCAGACCTTAGGCTGCCTTCTTCTTGGGTGAAAAATGTTTGTGTATGGTAAAGAGCTTTTAAAGATAAACAGAAATGTATACAGAAATGTTGGGGGAAATGTTGTATAACATTTGTAATATCTTGCCGAGGTACTTGTATTGTATGACATTGAAGCTATATTCTGGAAGAAGAGATGATATGAAAGTGTCCAGGTGTGTTATTTTGTGTCTAAGTATGTTTATATTCTACACAGGAGCTAAACTGGCTTTGGCATCATATCAAGTAGGGCAGATGTCTGTGTTACCATGTGCATCTCATTGACAATATTTAGTTTCAGCCATTTCATCAGTATTTCCCTGTCACAATTGTTAATAAGGGAGTGGCTTGCTTTTCAAAAGTTATGGATTCTTTTTAATGATAAATGTTTCACTATACCACTCAAGACAATGTTGTATGCATTAGAAATTTGTTTGTATACCGAGGAGAGCAACATTTTGCTTTAGAACATTTACATTGGTAACCTAGTCATACTTATAATTGTATGGAGCTGAGCATGCCTGTATTGGAGGATTCTATAAGGTAAAATCTCTGATGATGGGATTGGTACAGAGGACATGTAGAAATATGATAGATATGTACAGGATCCTTTCTTCAAAGACTATTTTCTTCTTGTGCTGAGATTTTTTGCCTTGATGATGTAGAGAATGTCAGACAACAATATGTGGAGTCTCTATTCAGGTGTACATGTAGGATGATGGTCCCTGGGGAAGGCAGAGACTAAGACTGTAGTTTGTAGGAGTGTAGCTGCTATGATTCGAGTTTAGGCAATTTTTGAAATAATGGTCCATGGCACTGCAGCCTCAGCGAGTACGTGTACACTGTAAATTTTGATGAAAGTTTGTGTGTATGATACAGCTGATACAAAATGTCACGTATTGCCAGAAATAAAGATGATGACTAATATCTAGTAACATCTGCCCTCCCCAGGGGCCGTGTAGAAACAGGGACTTCAGTAGCAACTTTTCTAGTGTCTGTGCCTAATTTGGAATCCTCTGCTGTATTGTATCTGAAGAAGATGACAGGCTTAATTTTGTACGTAGTGTAGATGGGAGCCGTCACCTTACCGCATTAGTCTCAGATCAAGAGTTTCCATTGCTGCTGTTTTGAAAGATGCCACCACATTTCCTCTGAAGGGAGGTATTGAATGTTATCAGCCATCATGCAAAACTAGAGTATAAATGGCAGGAACCGAATACACTTGTACATATAAAAGTATGTTGTGCTTCTCTTGTCCCCAGTGTTCTTCACTCTACTGCTTCAAGACATGGCCATTATTCTTTAGCTCCCAGTAAAATAATTCTAATCAAGGGAGATCCCTGTTGTAGGGAAATGCAGTGCCAGGTATAGCAGCATTTCACTAGGGTACCATCATCGTGGAGGCACTATACACACAATCTATTGGCACTTTGTAATATCACGACGGCCACTTCTCTTTGTCAGATAGGGCCCCCAGAGACAAATATCACCATGGTTGGAGGCAATAGTTGGAACACTAAGGACAGCAGAAGTTCTACATATCCAATATTCAATGTGTATCTGTTTTTATTTCATGCCGGGGCACAATCAGGTAGGACTAGCATGATGAACAAGCCATGAGCTGGGACTCGTTGGAAGATTTGAGTTTTCAGTAACTGATTTTGTACATAGAAACAGAAGCTAGTGAATGCTACCAGGATACTCAACACTTCTAATGGACCAAACATTTCCCCACATAATCATTGAGTAAGTGTCTCCTAGCAAATACCCTGTCTATTTAGTATATGAGATTGTACTTGTTACATGTACTTCAAGTAAGTATGTGTAAGTAAGTAACCTCCATTAACATTTTTCTGCTGGGTTACTTATATCCACGACTTTGAAAAACATTGTGTTTGAGAGATCTTTAGTGCAACATCTCCAGATATGCACAGTTTAGATATGCAGGAGTGCATTATTATTGAGGACTTTGCATTGGAGATCTCTTGGGACACAGGGTGGTGGATAAATAGTATCTGGCCTTGTAGAATTATGTTAGTAAACGTTACATGTTCTTTCAGAGGAAGTGTGGTAATTTAGGGCATGATTTCATTCTGTATGTTCAGTATTTCAGTTTCTGGTGTTGCTGCCCCAAACTGTACATGGTGTATCTATTTCTTTGAACAATAAACTGCCTTTACAAAGATGCTGATTACAGCTTTTGTTTGTTTATTATATAAATGATAAAGATGATATTAGGGTCAAGATTACATGGTGGCTATATAATTTTGATAAACCTTCATTTGCCATATATGGAAACGCATTGATTTTTGACTGCCATCTGGTTATTTATGAACAAAGTCAATACTAAGTTCTACATCATGGAGAGTTCATAGCCCCAGGCACCTGTTTGCATGATATTTGAGTGATGTTCAGCACCAAGGACAGGTCTGCTAGCTTGACTGAAAGATGTATTATGTTCAGAACCAAGGACAGGTATGCTAGCTTGGATGGATGGATAATGTTAGGTACCAAGGACGGGTCTGCTAGCTTGAATGGATTGATGGATAATGTTCAGCACCAAGGACAGGTCTGTTAGCTTGACTGAAAGATATATTATGTTAAGCACCAAGGACAGGTCTGCTTACTGCTAGCTTGAATGGATGGATGATGTTCAGCACCAAGGACAGGTCTGCTAGCTTGAATGGATGGATGGATGAATAATGTTCAGCACCAATGACAGGTCTGCTGGATTGTGGAGATGGTGTTCAGCACCAATGACAGCTCTGCTAGCCTGAATGGATGTGTTCAGCACGAAGGACAGGTCTGCTAGCCTGAACGGATGTGTTCAGCACCAAGGGTGGGTCTGCTGGATTGTGTAGACAGGTTTCAGCACCATGGACAGGTCTTTCTACCTTTTGAATTTTCAATTGATCTCGTGTCAATGAGTAAAAGCAGTCTGTAACAGCTGGGCTGTGGCAGAGAAACGTTTTCCAGCAATGTCAATCTCAAACTTGTTCTTTCTTATGAAGTCATCAGTGACTACCTTCCCCTCTTCTGTCTTTGTATCTGGGTTACGCACAACACCAAGGCAGATCTGTGGAACAACACAAACCCTGTTACTCATACTTCACAAAAGTTTAATAGCTTTTAACGAATGAATACCAGAATCAGCCATTGTATTACTTGTTTAGGGACAAGCCAAAAGTTGACCTATGTCTTTAATAGTTTTTTTTGCAGAAAATTGTCACTTCAACATCATGAGAGGTTTGTAAGTTTTGCAGAACAATTGAGAGAAAACCTGTTTCTTCAGGGTATATCCATAGCCTGCTGTGGTTGTCAGGCCGATGACCCTTCCACCCTGCCAGATTGGCTCCCCTCCCCAAGGCCAAAGGTCATTGTCCAGGTCATGATTGTCCAATAGGAACATGACAAATTTCTGTCTCACTCCTTCCTGCTTCTGTTTGAGCAGGGCAGATCGACCAATGAAGTCCTGCAGAAATGAAAACGATATGTTTTAGAAAGTTGCTATTAGAAGTCTTTGCTCAAAAACAAACAGCTCTTTGCCATGTCTAATATCAATTTTTCGTCATAACATATCATGAAGATCCATTCACAACTTCTTGCTTTTTTAGTTATGCTGTTCACAGCCAGAACAGCCCTGAAAACATTGATGACAAAGGTAACAAATGCATTGACATCCTACCTTGTCTAATTTGACACTTTGCTCCTGTTGGCATTCAAATGGAGTGACAGATGAGTTCAGGTCAGTACCAAGGGAAGGAATACCATGTTCCAAACACAGGTGAGTGATGGCATAGTTGCCGACATTACGGATCCCGAATGCTCGACCCCTCTTCATGATGTAGAGATAGAGGTTTAAAGCATACTGTAAAATCAAATCAGATATAGTAATGAGTTTTTGGACGAAGAGCCGAGCATAAAATCAACACAACTGGTGTTGAGAGATGGCAGATCTCATACAATTTAATTTTACTCAGGTAATAAAGTGTTCCTACTTTCTGCAATAGCATCAAAGCTGCATTGCTAATATCACAAAAAAATATTAGCAGATTGCATGTAACTTCTAGAGTTTGTGACAGTAATGTTTGATTTTACCTCTTGTGGTACAAACAACATCCAGCCCAACTCTCCAACATGGCTGAAGGTCATGGCACGAACACGGTTGGCGTAACCAATGCTCAGCTCCTGAGACATAGTCACAACATTGCATGCATGGCAATACTGCAGTTGATCTGTACTTTCATACTGAAATTCATTCCAATTTCATACAGACATTTTGAACTTTTCATGTACTGTATCTGATCGACAGATTATTCAAACACTGTTCTTACCATTGTGCAAACGATTACAACCTTTTATAGCTACCACTTTGTGTTAGATGTTTACAATGCTTCTCACCTACAAACAGAATTGCTTGGCCAGCAGGTGGCATCCTTCACTTAAACTGGTGTCAAAACTAGCTTAATAGATCATTGATGAAAGTCAGACATCCAACTAACAAGATACACAATACAAAAGTTACTCAAGCGACTGGATATGTTTTCTAAACAGTCAGACATCTATCTGAAACATATGAGCATTTACAAAATCTATCCGGTTGCTTGACTAACTTTGATATTGTGCAACTCGATGGTAGTTGTAACGTTACAGTCGCAATTCTATGGAGCTCACCCTGCAGACATTTGATGGGAAGTTATGGCTGCTCATGGTGACAACATCAGTCAGACTGCCCATCAGCTCCCTCGCCCTGGGACCGAGAACATTGAGAGCAGCGTAGCTCCGCGTCACGTCCTTGATCTGTACAGATCCATCTCCAGGGAGATGGCGGTTTAGCCACGCCCAGCTTCGCACTGTCTGATTGGATGGCGAGATGATGATGTAGCTGAAAAGATACTTTAAATGTTCATGGGGATTGATTTCATAGTAGGGACAAAATGGAGCGTTCAGGGTGGTTTTCAGTTAGAGGTTAAAGGTCCGAGGCTTTACTGTCAAATGGGAAATGTCCGCAGTGGTTTAAAGTTTAAATAAAGTGAAGAGGGCACTGCAAAACGACGAAAAAATAAAACGACCGCAAACATTTTCCCTTTTACAGCAAAGCCTCCTTTGAGTTCTAACTTACCTTCTACCAAAAAAAGCAGAAAACATTTGCTATTTGTTTCATTGAGATGTACTTACTGATTGTTTGCTAGCCTAGCTATCCTGCAGTCGTTCTCATACCCTCCGTAGTGGTTGAGCATCCCGGTATGCAGCACCGTCCCAACTGGAACATCCACCTCGTTACAGCACAGCCTCTGTAGGTACGTCACAACCTCATCACCTGTGGACTGAAAAGTACAATTTTTTGTTTGCTGTGATCTCTGTTCTTATGTTGATCTGACTTTGGTCGCTTTTGGTTCACGAATAAACCAGACAAAATTTAGAAAGCACAATCCATCATCAGTTAATGTCATAAACATATGCACTTACCTGTACTTCAAATTTGGTAAGTGAAGACATGTCGACAATGCCAACATTCTCACAGCAGACAAAGTACTCCCTTAGCACAGCTTCGAACCAGGATGGCTTCCCGAATGTCCCGTTTGCCTGCTTGTTTAACTCCATGAAGTCATCTGAAATATAAAATTGCACACACTAATGCCAGTTATGGAGATATGGTGATATTTTAAAACTTTTTATCGCTCTCTGGTAGTTTCATCTTCACAGCCTTACATAAAGACATGATAGTACCGTATTTTCTCAATTCAGGTATGTACCCCAATCAAAGTAAGCATCGATTCTGCGCATGTCATAGATAGATCTGCGGCGCTGAAACGTAAAATGAAAAAAAGATCTAATAGTATGCACCCCAACTTTGGCAACAAACTATGACATCTTTTGCGTTTTCAAAAGTTTGGATAGTGCATACTTTGACCAAGAACATACAATACCAAGCAAAGAGCTAGCATACAGAGCCTCAACATAATTGACCTATATGCAGTTAGAATGTGTGAGTCAGGAGTTCCCTTCAGGGAAGAATGAGTGAACATACAATGCAGTTTACCTGAGTCTGGCCTTGAGAACCAGTTGGCTCTCTCATGTCCCATAGTCTCCCCAAACACAGCACCTGCCCTCTCCAGTAGGGGGTACAGCGGTGACATCAGGACCCTGCGGGCTGACTGGAACTCTTGCTTTGGGTAGCTTTGTAGGTAGTGCTTCGCTGTTGGGTAGATATTACCTATAATCGTTAACCAAGAATTGGATACAATGTTCCTAACGTTACCTATAACTGTTGTTGAGTGGTATTCGGTATTCATGATCACAAAGTACCTTTACTTTACAGCTTTAAACAATGTTATAGGTTAGTTATGTATATAGCTTTGAACGATGTATGTTGTCAACAGAAATTCTATTTATTCAAAACAAAAGACAAAGACAAAATTAAGACACCTTTGAAACTACTATTGGTAAAACTATTCATATGAATATCAAATGGGAAATGTGACTTTAGCGTTGAGGTAACGTTACAGATAAACAAGATGACTCACGCAACATTTCCTTGACTCTTTCCCTGAGGTATCTCCTGTTGTTGTGCATCTCCCCAAACCTGCGGATGTCGACCGGCCAGGTGCCAGCAGGAGGGTCCCCTGAGATGATCCATTCAGCCATGACCTTCCCCACACCACCTGCACTGGCGATTCCTCCTGAGTTCATCCCTGCAGCTACAAAGTAGCCTGGCAGCTGCAACATCGGGACCATACTTATATTGCAGTTACATCAGTAAGACATGTACTGCAGAGAAAACATGCTATGTATCTCCCCCCCCCCCTCCAGAACTACATTACCTAGCCTTGTCTGTTCAATAGTGTTGGCTGTCCCGACCCACCTCTGGTGCCTCCCCCAGTATAGGAGACATATCAGGGGTGAAGCTCTCCGGCCCGTTTAGAAACTGTCTGATCTCTGCATCCTGTAGGGCTGGCATACGGTGCACGGCCTGCTTCATGATGGGCACTAAGTGGTAGATTAAACAGAGCAAACTGAGATGAGTGGAAGATTAGTGGTACATGGTACTAGCGCTACTGAATACAAGGTTGGGATGTTGGAAACAAGACACTCTAGAATCTACCCGAATCTATCTGTGCCACAGTGGGATACTAGTATGCAACAGGAAAGGAACTGTGCATGAGCTCTGTTGTGATGCCTCTTATTGCGTCGTACCTCATTAGCCTTAGGGGAGCGAGTGTAGGAGCCCCGGTACTAATCGGAAGGCACCCAGGCTAATGAGTCATAACTGAGGGATACAAGTATCCGACTTACTGAAGTGGTCCCAGTCTTCCTCTAGCAGTTGAAACTCGAACTTTGGAGGGATACCATCAGTAAAGATCGGTCTTGGGTTCATTTCAAAGCCTCCGACCATGACACCTCCACTCCACTCACGTGTGTAGTGCATGCCATCAGGGTCCCTGTTAACTAGAGGGGGTAGAGCATACTTGTAGTACCTGTGTGTATTCTACCATGTAAAAGTACAGGTGAATATCATTGGTAAAGTTTCCAGTCAAGAAAGGATGTTGTCAGCCACAACAACCACAAGTATCGATCAGAACTTGTCTGCTTAGCTGCTGATCCCGTATTAGGTTTCTGCAAAGCTCGGACATGCTGGCTATTTTTCAAGCTGTTGGGAAGTGAATATGATATTAAAAGACCCATATCTTTAAGGAGGATTTCAGATAACAGAGAAACGTTATTCAAAGCAAAAGTGATATCATATTTTGACATTACTAATCTACCTGGCTGGTTGCTTGTTACTCCGGGAAACGGTTTAGTGATGACATAGAAGTGTTCACAGGAATGTAGCGGTACGCAGACTGTTGGACTGGACAGTTGACCAAGTTGCCACGCCCACTGCAATGGAAAAGGTTAATGGAAAAGGAAAATGGAACAGTTCTAAAGACTTCAATTTGAGCTACATGTAACGTTACATATCTTACTCCCTAGTCGACTATATCTGGCTCGATGTGTTATTTGTACATAGCAAATACATTTATTAACTTGGTGAAGAGTGCTGCTTGCTCTGAAAACTGACCCAGTACAAGCATGTACAAAAAGTACTGCCAGCCAGATCCACAATATGTTGGTTTCGTATAGTTCAGCCAGAATGTAACATCTATATAGATATGGAATACAATTCACTAGTGGTCATTCTCGGCACAACCCACCTGTCCAGCACAGTTCACGAAGTATTCACATCTGATGTCGCCTTGGTTGGTTCTGATCCCCGCCACCCTACCACTGTCTGTCAGGACCGTTTCCACTGCAACTTTCTGGTGAATCTGCACCCCTGGGTTGTAAGGAATCATAGAATAACTACATGGTGTTCCATGTCCCCAGATAATTGGGTTGTCGCAAAAGCAATCATTGAATATATTCTATACTTGCATGCCATTTCTAAAATGGCCCATTTTAGCTCATAGGAAGAAAGTTTAGAATTGTCCAAATAGCAGTAAAACTAACGTAGTAATTTGCATTTGGCAATATCTGGCTCTATGCTGTTTGACAATTTAGAATCTCTTCAGGCAGAAGATTGACTGACAACATTTGAAGCCCACCTCGTGATGTTGCTCCTTTTGCCAGAGACTGCGTCACATCTGAAGGTGCTGCCGTCCCGTCCCCTGGTATCCACAGAGCGCCCTTCAGGTCATCCACCCTTAGCAGGGGAACCTGGGCAGCAACGTCTTTAGGTCCGATCATTTCACACAGGACACCGTTTGCTCTGTAGTTAAGAAAAGTCGTTATGATCTTCACTCTATAAAGCCCCCGAGTGTCACACAGTTGACGAGCTTCTGCCGTATTTGATCACCAGAAGGTCACCGTACTCAAAATTGCCCGAAAGTCAAGCGTATTTTTTACCTGAAAATTTCCCCCTTCACATATTGAACGGGACTCACTGACCTGTGAATGTCGACCGATCCTTAAAAATCGCGCGATAATCGAAAGAATACCGGGCGTCTTACTACCGAAAATGTCATTTAGAGCTCGCAGGCTTGACGGCCGATAGATTTTCATTTGAGTGACAGGAGTTAACAACTGCGTTTCCGAGGCACTTGTAGTGTCTAACATCTGCAACTATCATATCCCAAGTATTGTTATCCACTGTGTAATGTAAACAGATACTATGGTTATTTTTTAATGTCAGATCCATGTCTCTTACCACTGAAATTACGTGCAGGCTGTCAACAGTAGATTTTCATTACCTAGCAGCAGCAGCAGTTCTCCTTAAGTAAATCATGCGGTCTGCTGTCCTGGCAAGGGACATGGAGCCACATTGTCGCCAACCTACATGAGACACAGAAACAGAGCAGTCATGCATGCTTGCTGTGATGTTAGCCACTCAAATTTACTAGGCTTTATAATCATACATCGTGCCAAATACTAGTCTTGTTAAGACAGGACATTCCAAGGATCAGGTTTCGCCCATGATAAGACACAAGTAGCATGAGGACATACAAAAATTCTTGATATGAATGGAATTGGATTTTGCTGCGTGGGACCTTGAGTGTTGGTCAATATATAATTTCCCATTTTTGTATAGCCAGGGTGCACATTGAAATCAACACTAGAACGTTGCGTTTGTTTGAATTTGGTGTTCTTGAGGAGCGTGTGACTGGAAAGGTTATACCACTGACCAGTGCCTAGACCTGTTTCCTCTTCCAGAGTGGCATAAAGCTGCGTGCTGTATCGACATATGTTGGTGTGGAGGGTACTCGCACGCATCTGACCCACCAGTCCTGCAGAATGCCATGTCGTGCCACATCCCAAGCTGTGAAGGAAAATGTCAAGAAATCACAAATAATGTTTCAGGTATTTTCTACTTTCGTTTCAATGGTTAGTGATCTTCATCTTCGATCGTAGTGAGATCTATGATTCATCGACCCGTAACGTTATATGTGACTACAGTTCAGCCTGTACAAGTGATCACCTTTACATAAAAACCACCTGGCAAATGTGACCACTTTAAGTGGTCCCTCAGATAATTCCTCCCATTCCCATTGACACAAGCATTGAGAATCCTGCCTAAATTGACCACCTGTCCACATAGACGATATTTTATTGGTCTCCTGGGGGGGTCAGTATTTATTGTATTAGCATATTTGACCAAACATGTTACCCTGTCTATAATGCTATTTCGCATCGATATACTCCATGTATAGGACGACAGGAAGAATAAGTAGCTGAAATGTCAAGTTAATTGTGGGTCCAAATAAAGTCAAACATGTAACTATCCGTATATTTGACCAAAACTATTTGGAGAACTCTGTTACCTCCCCTGTTCCAGCAGCACCACATCGGTCCAGCCGGACTTGGCTAGATGATACGCCACCGAGCAGCCGACGATCCCTCCTCCCGCGATCACGACCCGTGCCTCAGAGGGAAGCTGTTCACTGGCCGCGCTGAGTTCGCGACAGCCTGACGTTGTCCTCGCATATTGCACTGTAGTAGAGATTTGTTTTGTCGGCACGAACGTCTTACATCAATACATCAGCCGTCCATTTGTGCAAGCTAAATTACAAGTAACGCATCTGACTTATGTACACGCATTAGGCTTGATTCTCACTTGGTAATGATAGTTTAGATTTCAGTGTCCACATATGATTGGCACACCTGTAGCCAATGTTGTTAAATGACGCAGTTGAATTTGAGTGAATTGCAACACACGAACGATCCATAGACCTGCATGTGTTGCCTAATGTTTGGTCACACATGAGGATATCATGCTCCGCACCTGGGGCGTTACCAAATATTTTACAACTTCGTACAACAGCGCACAGTGCGTGACCTGTATTTCTGATCATGTTCGACCGGGTGCTGTCATGTAGTCTAATACTTACGTATACGTACGCTTCGAATTCCTTTTGTGTTGCTCATTGTTTCCAAATACAATGTATGTATCATACGGAAATGTTACCATGTGATGGAATTCCCGGCACGTTTATAATGGTCGGTCTTGTACACAGACTTTGTTGACGGTGGGTCAGATAAAGTGTACAATTATTAGGTCACGCGCGCCCACCATACACTGACACTGTTCGGCCGGCGTAACCTAACACTGGGTTAACACTGAATGTTTCACAATTGCGCGGTTTCATAATAAGGTAACAACCTGTTAAGCACATATGGAACATATCAATAGTTCGTGTCACTGCACCTTAAGGGTACCCCTCAGGGACCAAGTATTGACTTCTACTTTGAGGGAAAAGGGAAGGAGATTTATAGGTTTTCCCAGCCTGAGATACGCCAGGTTCTTAACTTACGTTTATGTGTAGTCCACACCACCCGACTTCTGGACAACACCAGCCTCCAAGGACGGCTACGATTCAAAATCATGCTGTTTGAGACCAAGGACATGTCTTTGTTGCGACGAACACATATCCTCTGAACTTTGGCACCTCTGACTGCCTGACCTCGGCCGCGCCAATGTGAAAACGTTTACATTGGTACATAAAGTAGGTCGGACCGTCAGCTGGGACAAAGTCCAGAGGATATTCATCACAAACAACATGATTTTGAATGGGATCCGTCCAGGGAGCCTGCTATTGTCCAGATGTAGGGTGGTGTGGACTACACATAAACGTGAGCCAAAAACCTGGCATATTTTAGGCTGGGACAACTTATATCTCTATTCCTTTACCCATTACCCTTGAAGTAGAAGTCAGACTAAGTTGTAACGTTACTACTTGGTCCATGAGGGGACCTTTAAGATGCAGTGACACGAACAATCGGTAATTAAATGACATTCGATATCATCTCCGTTACATGTGTGCTTAGCAGGTTGCTGTCTTATTGTAAAACCGTGAAAATTGTAAACCCGTGTTTGGCTAAGCTCGATTAATACCCCCACCGACCAAACCGGTCGAAGCAGGGTCACTGTAAGGTGGGCGTGTCCTATTTGTTGTAAACTGTACGTGATCCACAAAATCAACGGGGATCTGTCTGTTTACTTGAAGACTGAACTTGGTGAAAATTCCATCACGAGGTATGATACATATTTGGAAACGATGGGAAACAGCAGAAAGAAGCCTTGGCATTGAAGTACATGGCAGCACTCCGTACAAGGGCAGAAATACACAGGTTAAGTGCGAAATATTTTTGGCAACAACCCAGGAGCGGAGCAAAATATTCAGACTCTCGTGTTACCGAAAATACGGCAATGGGTGTATAGTTCACGTGTGTAGGTTTGAGCGGCAAAGAAATTCAATCAAATTCAAAATTAATGCAATATTCAACAAGAGTGGACTTACATCTGTTTTTCTGTTTGTTGTTGTTGTGAATGACAATTTACAATTATAAATTCATGTACACGTGTCTGATGTTCTGCCTTTAGCTTGCATAAAGGCACTGAATTGATGTAAGACGTTCAAAGTGCCAACAAAACAAATCTCTACTACAGTGCAACATGTGAGGACGACCTCCGGGTGCCGTGAACTCAGCTCAGCCAGTGAACAGCTTCCCTCTGAGGCACGGGTCGTGATCGCGGGAGGAGGGATCGTCGGCTGCTCGGTGGCGTATCACCTGGCCAAGTCCGGCTGGACCGATGTGGTGCTGCTGGAACAGGGAAGGTAACAGAGTTCTCCAAACAGTTTGGTCAAATATACGAATAGTTACATGTTTGACTTTATTTGGACCCCAATTAGCTTGACATGTTTACTAGAGATTCTTCCTGTGGTCCTATACATGTAGAATATCGATACGAAATCACATAATAGACAGGGTAACTACAGAACGATCATACTTAAGATACGTAAGATACTTAAGAATAGGGATATAAAAGAAATACAAGTTCGTTTATTTCTGCCTATCAACTGCCCTGTCATGTCGTCATTCCATTTGAAACATAAGCAGTAGAATTCTAAAATGTAATCTGCGACGACTAATTTTCCCTTACAGCTTGGGTTGTGGCACGACATGGCATTCTGCAGGACTGGTGGTTCAGATGCGCGGAAATACCCTCCACACCAACATATGTCGATACAGCACGCAGCTTTATGCCACTCTGGAAGAGGAAACAGGTCTGGGCACTGGTCAGTGGTATATCTTTTCCAGCCACACACCCTTCAACAACACTAAATGTCAACGGATGTAACACTAGTAACATTATTGTCTGATCTCCATATGCACTCTGGTTGTGTGATAGTGTGATAGTGGAATTGAATGTTGACTAATGTTTAAGGTCTGATTTAATGGAGTGCAGATCTTCAATGCAGCATTAAATTCTCTTCACTATCAATATAAAGTATTTGGTATGTTCTCATGCTAATTGTGTCGAACCATACAATTGAGAGAATTCACTAGACCCTGCCAAACAATTGGAATGTCCTGTACAAGATCAATATATGACAGTAAGGTGCAAGCTATCTTTAAGACTAGAAAATGTGAATAGCTAGGATCACAACAAATATAACGTTATATATACATGGCGTGTTTCTGCATCTCTTGTAGGTTGGCGACAATGTGGCACTATGTCCCTTGCCAGGACAACAGATCGCATGATTTACCTAAGGAGAACTGCTGCAGCTGCTAGGTAACCAAATCTATTGGATATGGGAGATTCTTTATACACAACCAGGTATTGATCTCACCTGCTAACGTTACGGTGTCTATCAGACACCTTCTTCAGAGCTTCTGACTGGAGTACTGCTTCTAACCGCTATAAGTAGCCGATGTAGGTGGCGCTTTTGCGGTGAGAACACTGTCCCAAATATGGCTAAGTTTGTATCCCCCCTCGTCTCGGTTCATCACCGGTGTTGTCTTCCTTATCCAGACCGCCTCCTTAATCCACCGGGTGCGTCTGTTATCCTCTCTGTCGATGACCTTGGCCCCCTCCCAGTCAATGACGCAGTTGTGTCTGGCAATGTGGTCAGTGACTGCCGATTTCTTGTCTACTTGTTGTGCTTGTCTTTTCTGTGACCTTGTGTACTTGTGGACTGAAGAATGTGTCAGATAGACACCGAAACGTTAGCAGGTGAGATCAATACCTGGTTGTGTATAAAGAATCTCCCATATCCTATTTTCTACCAACCTGATGAAATTATTTTCGGAACCAAATCTATTGTTGACAGCTTGAACGTAATGTCAGCTCTTACAGATATGAATCTCAAATTGAAAAATAACCATAGAATCTGATCACATTACACAGCGGATAACAATAATTGGGGTAGGATAGTTGGAGACTATAGACACTAAGAGTGCCTGACTTGCAGTTGTTATAAAGAGTAGATCATAAAGACTTTTCCTAACTGCAGAGCGGACGGTGTGCAGTGTGAGCTGATCGGACCTAAAGACGTTGCTGCCCAGGTTCCCCTGCTAAGGGTGGATGACCTGAAGGGCGCTCTGTGGATACCAGGGGACGGGACGGCAGCACCCTCAGATGTGACGCAGTCTCTGGCAAAAGGAGCAACATCACGAGGTGGGCTTCAGATGTTGTCAGTCAACATTCTGCCTGAAGGGATTCTAAATTGTCAAACAGCATAGAGCCAGATATTGCCAAATACAAATTTTTACCCTAGTTCTGACTCTGTGGAGCAATTCTAAACTTTCGTATTACGACGAGTTACAGTGGGATATTAGAAAATAGTATGCAAGGATAAAATAAATCTAATGATTCCTTTAACGACAACCCACTCATTGGGGAACATGATAACATCATATAGTTTTTTCATGATTCCTTACAACCCAGGGGTGCAGATTCACCAGAAAGTTGTCGTGGACACCGTCCTGACAGACAGCGGTAGGGTGGCGGTGGTCAGAACCAACCAAGGCGACATCAGATGTGAATACTTCGTGAACTGTGCTGGACAGGTGTGTTTCAACATTCATAGACTGTAATCCATAGATGTCCCAGTATTTGGTACAGGGCTTAACTTTACCAGAGCTGATCAGCATTGGGCTGTATATTAAGGTTACTCTGAGCAGCAACCAATACCCTTTAGCAGCCTACATGTATTTGCTATGTAAATACTATATTAAAATAGACTAAACTCCTGGTCCATATTGTCTGTAAAAGAATAGGGTGATATCTGTTACGTTAAAGTTGAATCTTTAATCTTAGTAAAGTACTGCTGCCTTTATTTCCGATCTCAGTGGGCGTGGCAGCTTGGTCAACTGTCCAGTCCAACCGTCCGTGTACCGCTGCATTCTTGTGAACACTTCTACGTCGTGACTAAACCCATCCCCGGAATTACCAGCAAACAGCCAGGTAGATTTGTAGTGTTAGAATATCGCTTTTGCTTTCGATTTTGTTAATGTTCTGTCTGAAATCCTCCTTTTTGAAGATATGGGTCTATTAAGTTAGTATGAAGATTCGCCGAGAAACAGCCAGGACAACTGGCACATCAAGCCTTGCTGAAACGGAATCAACAGCTAAGAAAATTGAATAGTTCTTGATACATGTAGTTGTTTTTTTTGGCTGGCAACATCTTAAGCCAACGGTATCCAAACACTGACATATTAGAATATTTCTATTGGATTTATCTGAATGTAATAAATTTAGTTTTGTATAGAACACAACATAAACATGACGTTATGTGTTTCACTTGGCGCTATGGCAGACAAAATACCTTTCACCAGTGGATTTACATTGTAGAACGCACATTTCACATGGTAGAATACACAGAGGTGCTACAAGCATACTGTGCTCACTCCAGTTATCAGGGACCCTGATGGCATGCACTACTCACGTGAGTGGAGTGGCGGTATCATAACCGGAGGCTTTGAACTGAACCCCAGACCGGTCTTCACTGATGGTATCCCACCAAAGTTTGAGTTTCAACTGTTAGAGGAAGACTGGGACCACTTCAGTAAGTGAGATGCTTGAAACTTGAAGCCCTAATGAATTATGGCACAATAAAAGGCATCTCAACCAAACTGCACTTCTTTTCTGTATTCCACTGTGGCACAGATTGAAATTCAGCAAAATTTCAAAGTGTGTTGTTTGCAATATTCCAATCTTCCATTTCGATCCATTGACAAAATATAATTTCGCTCTATATAATCCCCCACTCAGTGCCCATCATGGAGCAGGCCGTGCACCGTATGCCAGCCCTACAGGATGCAGAGATCAGACAGTTTCTAAACGGGCCGGAGAGCTTCACCCCTGATATGTCTCCTATACTGGGAGAGGCGCCAGAGGTGGGTCAGGAAGTACAGGTCACAGATAACACTATTGAACAGACAAGGCTGGGTAATGTAGTTCTGGAGGGGGGAGATACATGACATGCTTTCTCTGCAGTAACGTTACATGTCTTACTGGTGTAACTGCAATATGGTTATGATGTTGCAGCTGCCAGGCTACTTTGTAGCTGCAGGGATGAACTCGGGAGGAATCGCCAGTGCAGGTGGTGTGGGGAAGGTCATGGCTGAATGGATCATCTCAGGGGACCCTCCTGCTGGCACCTGGCCGGTCGACATCCGCAGGTTTGGGGAGATGCACAACAACAGGAGATACCTCAAGGAAAGAGTCAAGGAAATAATACGTGAGTTATCTTGTTTATATGTACAATGTTAAACTCACATTTCCCATTCGATAGCCATATCAATAGTTGCATAGTTTCAAAGGTGTCTTAATTTTACCTAGCTTGTTTTGAATATTTGTAATTTTTGTTAACAACGGGCATTGTTTAAACCTGCATACTTAAACAAGAGCATGGTTTAAACCTGTAGATGGCATTATGTTAAGGAAACCCTCTCTGTAACATTTTAAGGAATGCTTAATACTCCAATTATTGATTAATAATGGTAAAATATGCATTCATGGCTGTTAATGAATGCACATACCTACCTAATTACAGCAAATCACTACCTACAAAGCTACCCAAAGCAAGAGTTCCAGTCAGCCCGCAGGGTTCTGATGTCACCGCTGTACCCCCTACTGGAGAGGGCAGGTGCTGTGTTTGGGGAGACTATGGGGCATGAGAGAGCCAACTGGTTCTCAAGGCCAGACTCAGGTAAACTGCATCGCATGTTCACACATTTTTGCCTTTGTATCTGTAGATGTAATGTAAAAGTAAAGGAAAGATGGCGTGCACTGATTAACAGAGATGACTGCGCTGTAGTTTTATCTTCGTTTGTGGTCAATCGTTAAAAAGACGGCCCCGGTGGGCTCCTCACTCACATGTCGTAACTGCCTGCAGGGCAACTCCGTTGAGCCTCCCCTTTGTCTTGTAAACAGTATGTTTATTGTCATGTCTGTATGTAAAGCTGAGAAGATGAAAGCACTACCAGAGAGTGATAAAAAGTTGTCTATATCGTCCTTCCCTGTTCACGTGTGCAATTTTGCATTTCAGATGACTTCATGGAGTTAAACAAGGAGACGAAAGGGACTTTCGGGAAGCCATCCTGGTTCGAAGCTGTGCTAAAAGAGTACTTTGTCTGCTGTGAGAATGTTGGCATTGTTGACATGTCTTCACTTACCCAATTTGAAGTGCAGGTCAGTACATATTTATTTGATTGATGGTGGATTGTGGTTTCTAAATTTTGTCTGGTTTATTGAACCAAAAGCGACCAAAGTCAGATCAACATAAGAACAAAGATCACTGCAAAAAATTGATAAGAAATTTTCTACTGTTCAGTCCTCAGGTGATGAGGTTGTGGCGTACCTACAGAGGCTGTGCTGTAACGAGGTGGATGTTCCAGTTGGGACGGTGCTGCATACCGGGATGTTGAACCACTACGGAGGGTACGAGAACGACTGCAGGATAGCTAGGCTAGCCAGCAATCAGTAAGTACATTTCAATGAAAAATAGTAAGTAGTAAATGTTTCTTGCCTTTAGGTAGAATTTAGAACTCATAACATATCTTTAGCATCCTCTTTTGTCACCAAAAGGAGGCTTTACTGCAGAACGGGAAATAGTCGCAATGGTTTTATGTTCGCGGCGTTTTGCAATGACCTTTTCACTGCGAAATGAAAACCACCGCAAACGTTTTCCATTTAACAGTAAAGGCCTGTATGGCATTTTCAACCTCAAACCTCCATGAATGCTCCATTTTCTACCTACTGCAAAACTAATCCCCGCGAACATTTCCCCTTTTACAATATTTTTTATTATTTCCAGGTACGTCATCATCTCACCGACCAATCAGATGGTGCGAAGCTGGGCGTGGTTAAACCGCCATCTCCCTGGAGACGGATCTGTACAGATCAAGGACGTGACGCGGAGCTTCGCTGCTCTCAATGTTCTCGGTCCCAGGGCGAGGGAGCTGATGGGCAGTTTGACTGACATTGTCACAATGAGCAGCCATAACTTCCCGTCAAATGTCTGCAGGGTGAGTTGCCATGGAAATGAGTCAGTACAACTAAGGATGTCACTTGGCCAGCCAAGTTGTAAATGTTGTAAATTTCTAAAACAAAGTGCTAGCCATTAAAGGCTGTAATTGTTTGCACAATGGTAAAACAGTGTTTCTATAATCTGTTGACTGTATAATTGAAAAGTTCCAGAAGCTTACCAATCACCAATAGAAGGTTGCAAAGTAAAGATCAACCGCAATATAGTTATAGTTATGTATGTATGTTGGGACTATGTGCAATTATGTCACAGGAGCTGAGCCTTGGTTTCGTCCCCCGTGTTCGTGCCATGACCATCAGCCATGTTGGAGAGTTGGGATGGATGTTATTTGTGCCACAAGAGGTAAAATCAAACATTACTGTCACAAACTCTAGAATCGGCTCTTATTTGTGATGTTAGTAAGCTTAGGTGCTATTGTAGAAAGCAGGATCTAGGAACACTTTATCACACGAGTAAAACTAAATTGTGTGGGGTCTGCGATCTATTAACATATCCTTTTCAGTTGAGTTAAATGTCCAAAAATCTGTTGATTTTATGCCATCTCTTTGTAAAAAAATCATGAATGTATCTTATTTTACAGTATGCTTTACACCTCTATCTCTACATCATGAAGAGGGGTCGAGCATTTGGGATCCGTAATGTCGGCCACTATGCCATCGCTCACCTGTGTTCGGAACATGGTATTCCTTCCCTGGGTACTGACCTGGACTCATCTGTCACTCCATTTGAATTTCAACAGGAGCAAAGCGTCAATTTAGACAAGGTATAGTGTCCATGTGTGCTGTTACCCATGCCATGATATGTCAACACTTATTTGGAAATAAAATTCAAGATAGATAGGATGTTGTAAAGGTGAGAAAAGACTGCAGATGGTTAAACCTGTCTTCCTCTTAGGTGGAACAAACATGTGTACTTACTATGACCAAAAATTGAAAATTCACTTGAATACGTTATGGCACGATTGCTGTTTAGTACAAAGAGTTCTTACACCAACTTTCACTTCATTTTAATTTCTGCAGGACTTCATCGGTCGATCTGCCCTGCTTAAACAGAAGCAGGAAGGAGTCAGACAGAAACTTGTCATGTTCCTATTGGACAATCATGACCTGGAGAATGACCTTTGGCCTTGGGGAAGGGAGCCAATCTGGGAGGGTGGAAGGGTCGTTGGCATGACAACCTCAGCAGGTTATGGATACACTCTGAAGAAACAGGTTTGCTCACAGATGCTTTACAGAACATACAAAAAAATAAACTTCTGTCTATTACCGTAAGAAATAAAAATTTTCTGCAATACCAAACTTTGGGCTTCTCCCTAAACAAGCCATAGCATGGATAGTTCGGGTATGGATTCTTTAAAAGCTATGAAACGTTTGTTAAATGTGAGTAACATGGTTTGTACTTTTCCACAGATCTGCCTTGGTGTTGTGCGTAACCCAGATGAAAAGATAGAAGAGGGGAAGGTAGTCACTGATGACTTCATAACAAAGAACAAATTTGAGATTGACGTTGCTGGAAAACGTTTCTCTGCCACAGCCCAGTTGTTACCGCCTGC
Source organism: Branchiostoma lanceolatum (assembly GCA_035149815.1). Lineage (NCBI taxonomy): Eukaryota > Metazoa > Chordata > Leptocardii > Amphioxiformes > Branchiostomatidae > Branchiostoma > Branchiostoma lanceolatum. The sequence continues at coordinate 7,389,063 of CM068872.1, read as the reverse complement.
TTTGATTCATTGACATTAGATCAAAATTAGAACACCATCTACACAATCCAGAAGACCTGTCATTGTTGCTGAACATAATCCATTCTGGCGAACAGATCTGTCCTTGGTGCTGAACACCATCCATTCAGGCTATCAGGCCTGTTCCAGCGCTGAACACCATTGATTCAGGCCAGTAGACCTGTCCTTGGTGCTGAACACCATACATTCGTGCTAGCAGACCCCAGCTTGATGCTAAACATTATCCATACAAGTCATTGAAGAAATTGACTGTGTAAACCATTTCTTGTAATTCATCCAAACGTATGCTTGGTGCTGAACACCCACTAACTAACGTTATATGCAATTTTATATCAGTTTTGATTATATATTACCAGATGGCTGTCAAAAATCCTGTAGAGTTTCCAAATATGGGAAATGCAGGTTTTATCATATGATATCAATGAAAATAGTCTTTGAATAAAGGATCCTGTACATATCTATCATATATCTACATGTTCTCTGTGCCAATTCCACCATCAGATATCTTACCTCATAGAATCATCCAATACAAGCATACACTTATACTTATGACTTGGTACATGGTTACCAATGCATATGTTGTTAATCACTCTCCTCAGTATACAACTAATTATATAAATATTCTGATGTATAGAATGTTGTCTTGAGCGGTGTAGGGAAACGTTTACCCTTAGAAAAATCTGTAACATTTGAAAAGTAAGTCTCTCCCTCGCAAAGAACTTAGTGGTGGGGAAATGGTGGCCAAACTCCCTTGAAAAACAGCCAACAGCCAGCGTAGTTAGTCTGGTATAAACGTTTTCGGTCGCATCTTATCATGCATGTTGAAATAAAACAACTTGACGGCATCGCAGCGACGCCTATCGTATGTTATACATACTACAGGTGGTAGGTCTTGGCAGCAGCCGTTGAGCCGACTACTTCAAATTCAAGTAAAAAGCACACAAATAAGTTTTTACAAGTTTCTGATTAGAAACAACGCCCAATGAGCACGGAAAGACAAATGAAAGCCTTTATATTTTAGGGGGCTGCAGCAAAGTTTTTGCACGTAATTGAAACTTTAGTTTGAACAGTAAATGCGGAGGGAGCGCCACATGATTGTGCAGAGTTGATGGACAAAAAATGTATCTGTTTGACTCCTGTCTTCAACTGACAGTAGGCAATAGTAAAAGATTTCATGGGCTGCCAGACCAAGGATGTTCAATTGATTGAACCTCAAGATGATGTCGCTTAATACAGATAATTAGAGAACAAGTCAAACACGGTTGATGTTGGCATTCTGCGTGAATGTGTTGGAGATTCAACCCGACCACTTCGAAGTAAAAAGTGAGGCACTTTCATCGTGATGATAACTTGCACTTGTCTATTTTCTGTCTGACCCTTTTAAGCAAAATACTTCTCAAACCTTTTAGTAATAGCTACCTGCTCCATCCGATAAACGTAGAAACTTCGACACTATTCGTGTATTAAATTTGAGATTACGCGTTCGTTCTCGCGGGAAAAGGCGAGAATTGCTAACCTTCAATCCTGACCTTTGACATGATGACAAAAGGAAAGTTGCTGTTCTGGGTTTCTTGTCAAGGTCCAACGTTTTTCATGGTCAACCTTGCGTGTCACAGTATGTTTGAACCATTGGAAATAGTACGATCTTGATGGTGAATGTCCATACGATTGCCAGATACCAAATATGCTGTCACATCGCGCTGTGTGGGCGAACTGTGTCCGGGAACGGGTCCGGGGATCAGGACGCTGGCCTTGGAGTTCCCAAACAAAGTCACCTCAGCTCTGTCACAAGAACACGAACCCCGACGTGAGATGGGTGAGCACTGGCGCGGACAGGCGTCAACTCAAGAGGACACAGGAGGAGGTACCGGCGGAAAAGCCGCTCCCGTCCCAGGCACAAGTGGTGATCGCCGGGGGAGGGGCGATCGGCTGTTCCGTGGCGTATCATCTGGCTAAGTTTGGCTGGACAGATGTGGTGTTGTTAGAGCAGGGAAGGTATGCTGACTATTTGCCGAGCAAAATTGTTCGAAAATCATGTGATAAGTGTTTCTGTGCCTAAAGAGCTCAAAGGCTGCTGTAAGGTTTGCTCTGATTGCTCCTAAGAAATTCATTCCTGTCAATTGCTAAAAAACAACACACTCTAATAACAGGAACATCCAGGTCCAAAAAACGTGTTGTTGACAAGAACACCCCCCTGTCAATAGTGGGGATAATTCTCATGGACTTTTTTAAAATTTGCAATGTCAGCAGAATCATGATATGCTATAATAGGTGCTTCGCCAGATTAAAATGTGGTTTTATAAAGCTTCTATTTCAGACTTATCCGTAAGATCTCTAATGCAGAAGCATAGTTAACCATGTTCTCTGTTATGAAGCAACTTTGTAAAAATGTGTGTTGATTTAGACTTTGAAAGACTTCAAATAAGCAGCAAAAACTTACAAACCAGATATACCAACAACAGGACACAGAGATTATGTATGAAGAAAAAAGTAACTTAAGTTGGTCTCATTGATATTTACTCCCAGAATTGAAGAACCGTCAAATCAGAAGAAAATATACAAAGACACTGAATACGATAAAGGTAGATATCAATATTCCAATCAGACCCAAGTTTAACACATTGATGGGATCACTGGTATTTTTCTTCTCCAGACTAAGCTGCGGTACAACATGGCATTCGTCCGGCTGCTGTGCGATGCTGGTCGAAGGGATCATCAGGGAGATGTTTGAGTACAGCAAACAGCTGTACCCAACATTAGAGGCTGAGACAGACATTAACACAGGTCAGAAACATCACATAAACAGTATCAATGAAAATTTTTGAGTCCTATCAGTTCTTTTCTGTTATGCCAATTCCCATTGATGGAAAAAAACTTCTTTTTTCCATCATTATGTACAAATTTCCGTCACTGTTCATTCACTGTGCAAAACAAAAAATTCTATTCTACAGACCCAACTTTCCAAATCGGCATTTCGTTAGACTTGATGTACATGTTAGGAGGTTGTCATCATTCTCTGAAATGAAACATTCTTAATTGAAACAGTTTGTACAATGTATGAAGTATCACCGTAAAAACAAAACCAGTGAAGAACTGCAAACATCTCAAAAAGTATAATGCTACTATATGCCTGATGTGCTGTGTGTTATGATAAAATGTTTCTTTCTTCACTAGGCTGGCAACAGTGTGGTTCCATATATGTAGCTCGTACGGAGGACCGAATGACCGCATACAGAAGACATGCAGATGCGATAAGGTAAGTGTGTTTTAAAGTTGAACGTCAGGAAATAATGTTCACTGAAATGATCAAAGTTAAGATCTAAACAAAAGGTGCAGAATTGGGTGGTAAGGTGGTCTTGTGGGTATGGTTGTTGACTTAGAATCTACAGGTTCTAGGTTTGAATCCCTAACAGGCCCCAATGTTGTGCCTTTTCGAAAGGCACTTAACACTTATTCCTCTGAAAATGAGTACCTAGCTTTGGTTAAGGATGGGACGTAAAGCCAGAGGTCCCATGAAAGCCACACCTCGAGCATGTTAAAGATCCCACCACACTTATCGAAAAGAATTAAGGTGTTCTTCGTGATGTGAGTGGATCAAACCTATCAGTCCAGCCTCATACAGCTTGTACTTTTAATGTTGTACAAAACTGGTTAGTTTACTGGTGTTGGGAAACAAACTGTTTCATGCAACATGTACATGTAACTGGTGTTCCAGGGCAATGGGAGTGGAGTGTGAGCTGGTGAGTCCCAGAGACATCAGTGTTTATCACCCCTTACTGAGAGTGGATGACCTGAAGGGTGCATTATGGATACCAGGAGATGGGGAGGCTACAGCAGCTGATGTCACACAAGCTCTGGCTAAGGGGGCGACAATGAAAGGTTGGTGGGAGACATCAAGTTGTTACCTACCTGGACTTAACCTTTAACATTTTGTTAACATCCGCTTAAGACTTGACAATTTATAAGACTGGTTTTTACCCAAACCAAACCAGCCTTCCAATACTGTAAGTATCCTATTACAGCACTTCCGCCTTACATTCTGCCACTCCACAGTGCAATGTTCTCATAACTGCACACGTCTGCGGACACACGCCAAGATAAACAAACATGCAAAATGAAAACAATACCTCTGTTTTCTCGTAGGTAATAACCAGGTCTATGTCAGTTGTACCTTATGTCTGAACCATCTTTTTTTTCCAGGTGTCCAGATCCACGAAAAAGTAGGTGTGGAGAAAGTTTTGACAGCATCTGGTCGAGTGAACGGTGTCCGAACAAGCAAGGGAGACATTAGATGTGACCACTTTGTCAACTGCACTGGACAGGTTAGGTGTTTACTATACATGTGTCAAGTGTTGTCAGACCCATGTCTATATTTCAACAGCAGTTGTTTTGCATCTAGGAACTTTCGTGCAAAATGTAACTCCATACTGCACCAATATTTCATCTTGCTTGTTTTCATAGCCAATTACATGATTATATTTTAAACTACAATCATACCTAGAAAATCTGAATTACTGGAAAACACCCACTTGTCTAAAGCTAAAGTAACAGATGTTTGCGATACATTTTACAAGTCATAATCTTTATAGTGTAGGACTACGTAAGGTTCATGTATATATGGCCACCGTAGGTCAGTATTCACCATGGTAAAATCCTAATTCACAACGGCCCTACAGCATCGTCTATGGCTATGTAGGTTAATGTAGAAACAAGGAAAGCTGCTTAGGGACTGAAAGTCTAATCATTTCTTCAATAGACAAGACATAAACACATACCAAATTTCATGACAATCCATTCTTAGCTTCTTGAGTTATACTGCTAAACCACAAACAGGCATACATACGTACAAATGCTACCAAAAAATTACCTTCTTGGCAAAGGCAATGAATTACTTTTCTCTATTCCAGTGGGCTTGGGAGTTGGGACAACAGTCCAGTCCTAGTGTCCGGGTTCCATTGCACTCCTGTGAGCACTTCTACATTATAACTGACCCAGTGGCAGGAGCTAACATCACAACGCCAGGTACTGTAAATTCATTTACTTTCACAGTGGTTTTATTTTGCGGTAGGAGGGAAAAGAGGTTTCTGTGGTGTTTTAAATTGTAGTTGAAACAATTTTGTAGTTCATTAGTAATACATGGGAAATGCTAGCTAAATCTGCTCTAATTTGTTATTTTCTTGGACAATTTCTTGGTAACATTATTATGTGACCACCTGCTGATAGACTGGTACTGTGAATTTTACAATCGGTCCAAAAACCAGTCCACTGATTTTTTTCCGAACCATTTTTTTCTGACCGGTCCAGCAAGAAATACAGGTTTTGTACCGATACATGGTACCGTTACCCACCCCTATACATCATTGTTTTACCTTCCACACCTTCTAGTTGCACAAGATCCAGATGGCTATAACTACATGCGGGAATGGAATGGGGGCTTTATCTGTGGTGGTTTTGAGCCGAAACCTAAACCTGTCTTCACTGATGGTATTCCCTCGCCATTTGAGTTCCAACTTCTGGAGGAAGACTGGGATCATTTCCGTGAGTACCTCTGTTGTAATGATGGCGAGGAAAGATACCAGTGCTCGGACTGATTATTTTATTGGCAATCCCTCAGGGGTGTAGCCAATAGGTAAGTTCTGCAATTGAGTTGTAAATACATGTATTCTGAAAATTGACTATGCCTCAGACTATGGCTCACATTTGCTTGTTAAAACATATCCTTATAGAGTTGTTGAGATTACTTAAGTGCTATTCTGTTAACTAGCGCAGGGGGCAGTCAGATGATGGGGACAACTATGATAACAGAGGCAAAATATTCCTGGTCACTCAAGCTCTTTCACTCTTAGCAAGAATAGCAGCAGTGAATTGTTTTCCTTAATGTACATTTCTTCCCACAGAGCCAGTATTGGAGCAGATTCTGCTCCGCATGCCAGCACTTAAGGAGGTCAAGGTTAAAAAGTTTCTGAATGGTCCAGAGAGCTTCACCCCTGACCTGTTCCCCAACATGGGACAGGCTCCTGAGGTAGGTCATAGGTCATAGAGAGCTCTGACCTGTTTCCCAACATATGGGGCAGGCTCCAAGTCTTTGTCAAACTTTCATAACTTCTTTATTAAGCTAGAGCTTACCCACACAGACAATCATTAAAACAAGCATTTATATTGTTTTGAGCCATGCTGCTGAAAAGTAAACTAACCAAGCAGGAAACAAAAGAAATGTCAGTAAAGCATAAGAAATCTAACAAAGATAAATATTCTTGCAGCTGCCAGGCTACTTTGTAGCTGCAGGGATGAACTCGGGAGGAATCGCCAGTGCAGGTGGTGTGGGGAAGGTCATGGCTGAATGGATCATCTCAGGGGACCCTCCTGCTGGCACCTGGCCGGTCGACATCCGCAGGTTTGGGGAGATGCACAACAACAGGAGATACCTCAGGGAAAGGGTCAAGGAAATATTGCGTGAGTCTTTTCTTAGTACGTAAGGCTTGTCTGATATGTTGGGAACCAGTAACATCCGCCATGGTTTCAATTTGCAGCAGTCTTTGATAAGTGTGCTATTCCCATGTTGAAGTTGTCAAGTTGTTTTAACAAGGGATGTTGCTATTATATAAGTTTTAGATACAATTATGTTGTCATTTTGAGACAAATTGGTCATATATCTGTATCTGTATCTATATAGCCGGTATAACCGCCATCAGGCGTAACACACCAGCTATCTATTTGACATGAAGTAACAGTGGTCATGACAGCATTATATAATTAAATATTCTCTCGTCACATTTTAAGTCCTTGACATTTTGACAAAAGAAAGGAGGTTCTGCTGCAGTACCTAACCACATACCGAATTTCATGACAGTCCATTTTCGAGTTATGCTGTTCTGCCAGACAAATTCTACCAAAAACATGACCTTCTTGGAGAAGGTAATAATGTCATATACATGTAATTGCACTTTGTTATCTAGTAATAGATGAATATATTCTGTTGTGTTTCAGCGATGCCCTATGCACAGCCCTACCCCAAGCCAGAGTTCCAGTCTGCCAGGAAGATGCGCATGTCCCCGCTGTACACCAAACTGGAGAAGGCTGGGGCTGTGTTTGGAGTCAAGATGGGGTATGAGAGGGCCAACTGGTTCTCCAAGCCTGAGTCTGGTGAGTCACTGTCATGATCAGCTGAAACATTGTCACAAAGTTTTTCACAAACAAGATTTAGATACAACCTTGGGTGGCATCAAGTGGCCGAGTACCTAGGCTAGTGGACACAAGATCAGGAGATCATGGGTTCAACTCCTGGCTTTTCTGGCTAGACATTGTGTCCTTTGGAAAGGTACTTAAGAACTTTCCTCACTCCACCCAGGGGTAAAATGGGTACCTGACTTCGGTTTAGGAGGTAAAAGGCGGTGGGAGGAGTGAGATGGGCTCTGTCTTCCAATACCATGCCCTAGACACAGTGATTTAACAACCCAAATCTTCAAAGGCTATGGGACCTTTACCTCTACCTTTACTGTACAACCTTGCACCTTGTCTTTTTACCTTGCTTTACTTTACTTTTATTTTTACCAGCGTATATGTTTAAAGCTGAAAGGAAGAAGTCTGATATAGCTAATACATGTACTTGTCTTCTTTTCTGTCAAACTTAGATGACTTCACGGATGTCCCCTCTGGCTGGCAGGCGGGCCAGGGGACTTATGGAAAGCCTCCGTGGTTCAATGCAGTACGTGAGGAGTACCTGGCCTGTCGTCAGAATGTCGCCGTCATGGACATGTCATCCTTCAGCAAGTTTGAAGTTCGAGTCAGTACAGACCTAGTACACCCACACCTAACTCCTCCCGATTTGCCCCTGTCATTCCATTTTGCTCCCATAAAGAATATGCTTTTCTCCTGCTGCAAACCTGCTTGCCCCCACTCTTCTGCTTTGCTGCCAATGGCAGTCATGTTGGCTGTGAACAGTGCTGGTTAATGGTGGCCATTGGGAGCAAATTACAGAGGTGGGGACGAAGAAGATTTGCAGCTAGGTCAAAGAGGAATGATCGGGGCAAGGCAGATTTTTTTCAGTGGCCTTCCAGGAACAGCAGGGGCAATGCGGAATGACTTCGGTGGTGGTGTAGTAAGAATACCTCCACTACAGCTCACTGTGATTCTTGCAAAATAGTAGCAGTACTGATTGGTACTGTTAGAGAAACAGTGTGAAGCACAATTTCAGTCATTGACAATTCTGTTTAGTCTAGAGGCAAAAATTCTTTTGGGCAGAAATTGAGATGCCTTCAGAACCATATACTCTTTATAGAATGTATAAGACTACATAGGTGAATATGTTACTGGACTTGTGTTAAAATACAGTATTTTTTATCTATTTGAGTATCATAGAACTCTCATGAATCTGGACATCTTCCTGTTATTATGCAGCAAGTCAGCAAGAGAGAAATAGACCGATCCTGACCGTCCATCACAATTAGTAGTTCATCTAATGATAGCATTGCAATTAACGGATCCCCCAATGAGAGCGTGGTTGCATGTCTGTCAAACATTACTGCTTTCATTTTGCATTTCTATGTTTTGACGGAGGTGGGAGGGGCTATGGGATCGGCCTATTCTTTAGGTGCTTGTTTTTAAACAAGCCATGTCATGTTGATATCTGTATTCTGGTGTCCATTGTTGACATGTCCTCACTTACCAACTTTGAAGTACAGGACAGTATATCTTTATGGCATAGACTAATGAAGGATTGTGATTTCTAAATACAGTCTGTCTGGTTCATTGAGCAACTGAAGTCAGATTAACATTAAAAACAAAGATGACTGCGAAACAACTGATGACAATTTGTACTGTTCAGTCCTCAGGTGATGAGGTGGTGACGTACCTACAGAGGCTGTGCTGTAACGAGGTGGATGTTCCAGTTGGGACGGTGCTGCATACCGGGATGTTGAACCACTACGGAGGGTATGAGAATGACTGCAGCCTGGCACGCCTAGCAGAGAACATGTGAGTAAGAGCCTGTCCTCATCTCTTAAGTTATGTGGTTCTAAAGCCCTTATCTCATTGGACTCGTGGCACGTTGGCGACCTCGATGTTTATGGTCCCTTTTTTCAAAATTTAGGCATCCTGTTTTGTTCTGCCCATGTTGTTTCTTTTGCTCTCTCATAATAGACCTGTAGTCTGCAGAACATGTCATTAAATTTACTCGCTATGGCCTAATGTAAAGAAAAACTTTGTTGACAAACTTTGTTGTCCCTCCAGGTATCTCATCATCTCACCATCCAATCAGATGGTGCGCAGCTGGGAATGGCTTCACCGTCACCTCCCTAAGGAAGGGACTGTACAGATCCGGGATATCACGCCATACTACGCCGCCATCAATGTCCTTGGGCCAAGGTCGCGGGAGCTGATGGCCGAACTGACGGATACTGTCACCATGAGCAGCCAGTACTTCCCTTCTTTCACCTGCAGGGTAATGAGAAATTTGTTTGTTTGTTTGATTAAAAAAAAGTAAACCCCCTTTAGGCACAACACACCAGTTTTATACAGTAAATTCAAGCTGTGTAAGACCAGACTGTAATGTTTTATCCACTCACACCATACTTTTCTTCATTAAGTGTGGTGGGTTCTTTCACGTGCTCAAGATGTGGCTCTCCTCAAACAAGTAACCTCTAACTTTATGTCCCATCGAAGAGGAAGTTCCTAACCGAAGCTAGTCACTCATTTTCACCCGATTCAAGGGAAGAAGTAGGCCTTTCCCAAGGGCTCAAAAGTGGGGCCTGCTAGGGATTCGAACCAAAAAACTTAAGGTTTTAAGTCAACAACCCTAACCGCAAGACTACCAATGCCACTGAACTCATTTTATTTTTCTTCATTTCCACAAGGTAAGGTCTAAATCATAGCAGTATTGAATCTAATGAAAATGCAAGGGTTGCCTCCTAGTCCACCCTCATGTCTATATAAGGTAATATATTGAATATGTCACTTGTTCATAATGTTTGTGTCACTTCAGCAGTAAATATATGAAAAGACGTTGTAGACATGTATCTTGTTGTCATTTGTTAGGAGCTGAGCATTGGTTTTGCCCCACGTATCCGTGCCATGAGTCTCAGCCACTCTGGAGAGCTGGGATGGATGCTGTATGTACCACAAGAGGTAGGAGAAGTAGAGAATGTATGATATCTTAATTAAGTGGTATAGATCTATAGCCACAGAAAACATACCACAGAGACTTGTTTGTTGAACACAGGCTGTTTTTCATATATTATTGAAAAGTAATTGCCATTCATGAATAATTTCATCAGGGTGGTAAAATGACTAGATAATAAAGTTCTTTATTCACGACCAAGGAGTTACAATAGTCGATGATTTGGTCACTGTCTGTCACCTTCCTCAGGGCAATCATGACTAGTTCTACGTTGCACTGCAACTTAAGGCACATTCTCAGTCTGTTGTTACTCCTTGGATGTGAATCAAGAACTTTGTTATTCAATAAATGCCATTGTCTATTCTCATTTACACACTGCAATTTTGTTGTGATCAATATTCTTGCAAAGGCTTTTTTGATCCAGCCGTCCTAGTTCTTTTTCCAGTTCTTCACACACCACTTTCAGGGATAATTTCTACTTTTAACTGAACGACTCTGTCCCTCCATTAGTATGCACTCCATGTGTATGACCACATCATGCACAAGGGCAGGGATTTTGGAATCCGCAATGTCGGCTACTACACTATCGCTCATCTACGCATGGAGCGGGCATTTGCCTTCTGGGGAATCGACCTGGGTGCGTCCGTCACCCCCTTTGAGTGTCAGCGAGAGCACAGGGTCAAGTTTGGGAAGGTAGGAGACTTGTTTTTTAATGCATACTTGATACTTGGTGAGGTCTCTTCAACTGGTTGAGAGGCCTGCATCAGGGTGTCTCTCTGCGTCTCTCTGCCATCCTTTTGGCAATCCATTCTGTTCTGGGCCATCTTATCTATGTCTGTCAATTTCAGGTTTATGTTTGGTCCCAGTGATTCTCTTTACATCACTGAAAACATTGTCAACCCATGTTCTTTTTGGTTCTGTTTTTGATACATAGTGCTATTCGTTGTTATTCCATAAGAGCCTGGTGACAGCAATCTTGCAAAAGAGTATAACATTATTTCTTTTTGTTACATGTGGATATTATAGATTAGTTTGAAACTTATTTGCTGTACATGTTGTATTTACTCTCTTGCCCTGATGATACAAAAATATTGCAATTTAGAGAAAGATAAAAAAACGGTTTTGGAACCTTTTGAGACAGTGTTCTGAACACATGAGTCTTTGACAACAGTACTTAAACATGCTTTGGTTTCAGGAATCAGAACAAGATGTGAGTCCCAGTACAGAAATGGTAGTATGTGCTTACATGTAGATCTGTTCACACTCAAAACAAGCTAAAATGATATTTACTATTAACACATGTGCACTTTTGGGGTCTTATGGAATACTAAGGTCAAGTGATCTAAACACTGGTGACATTGTTGTGGTGTACTGACCTACATGTAATGTCCCTTCATGGCTGTCTCCAGCTTTCAATATTATTCAGTCCACTCATTGGTGGTAGGGATCTTTCGCAGGCCTTGGAAGGCATTTTTATCATGACTAATGGTTGGGACATTGCAAAGTAAAAGACAAAATCTAAATCAACTGAGATTTGGAAGCCAATGTCGTTGTTAAATCTGTCATTTAAGCTTATGAAAATATATTTTCATGTCATGAAGTTCAGATTTTCGGACAGAATATTTCTTCCCTTTCCTATACGCAAATGAGACAGAGGAATGGGACTTGGAAACCGCCCTGTGTCCTTCCCAGGCTACATTGTACCTCTCTGACATTAACATTCCAAGGGTTAACAGGACTGAAGCGGTGTTCCATGCTAGATGAGGTTTTGGTCATCACAGAGTGTCATGAGCTTTATCACGAGTGATCACCACCGTCCTTTTGCACACTTTTGGATGTTTTCTTCTACTATCTTGCAGGGAGTGGACTTCATTGGTCGATCTGCCCTGCTCAAACAGAAGCAGGAAGGAGTGAGACAGAAATTTGTCATGTTCCTATTGGACAATCATGACCTGGACAATGACCTTTGGCCTTGGGGAGGGGAGCCAATCTGGGAGGGTGGAAGGGTCGTTGGCACAACGACGTCAGCAGGTTATGGATACACTCTGAAGAAACAGGTTTGTGCATCTTTCCTCATTGCTGTTCTTGAGTCATACCTGGGCCATGAAAACATTAGATACGGGTGTACTGGACCAGTCTGCATTTTACTGTATCTCACAGGCTTCCATAGAATAATTTGAATGCTCCTCATAGGGACCAAGTGTGCCGCTGTCAAAATTGAAACACCAGATACGGACGTTGGAATTGGAATTGTTGTTCTTACATTCTTTCATTTGAGAACATTAGATTTCACAACTTCTGCTGTAATGTGTGTGTTTTATTAGATGGGTATAGCTTAAAAAGAATATGTATTCTGCATCACACTTGGTCCCAGCCCTCCTGTGGTTGGCCTGGTACCTTGGGTGATAGGAATACGTTGTATTCTCTATGTCCTTCATTAAAAGTGTCACATATGATTGATGAATGTACTTATGGCCTCTGTAGGTTTGCCTTGGTTTTGTTCGCAACCCAGACCTGCAGACAGGAGAAGGTAAGGTCATCACCAACGACTTCATCACCAAGGGCAAGTTTGAGATCCAAATAGCCGGGAAGAAATTTAGCGCTGCAGCACGACTGTTTCCCCCACAAATATAAAGAGTTTGGTGTCACAAATTTTCATTCTGTTAAAGTAGTAACACATCAATGAAGGTTGGACATCCAGGTAATAAGGTACACAAGATAACAGTTACTCAAGCAACTGTCAAGTGTTCTAAGTTGACTGTTTACACATCTATCCCATTGCTTGAGTAACTTCAATCTTCTGTACAGTAGTAACCTACCGACCTACCTAGTCCCTTGACCTCCAGGTCGTTGGGTGGACAAGGTAGACATGAAGATAGAGAGCTGTCTCCAGACTCGTTTGTCTTTCGTAGCAGTCAGCCTTTCGACCAGGTTTAGGGACGTCCTCACTGCGTTACATGTATAAATTTAAGCAGTTTTTGTTGTCTAGATATACAGGTGTCAAAGATTATTATAAATGCAATGTAAAGATACTACTATAATAGTACTACTTGTCACTGTCTTCTCAAACAGCAATATCAGTTGGACAAATCTAGACAGTAATGTTTCATGGTAAGCCAGACAGTTTAGCATGACATTGTATTTGAGAACCCTCAGAAAGTAGGACTAGACAAACAGAGAAGCTAGACCCTTGCAAGTCCAATCCCTTCCCAAACTCTACTGTAGTCCTGGAGCTGAATAAACTTGTGTTTCAATTGTAAAATGTGACTGGAAGATTACTCAATAACATTAGGGCCACTCAAGCTTGATTTTTTGAATGTCATCTGCATATGCTTTTATTTTATTTTGCAGATGTTATCCATAGAGTATTGCTTGTATGGCCTCATCCATATCATGGTGCTTTTATATTCTTTGAATATAGCTTTGATGATATTTATGTACTTTTCAATGGAAAAGGACGATTTGACAGCAAGCTGGGTGCTGGATAAACTAGAGAAAGCTAGCCTCATATTTGTGTACTCTTGTCAGGACCCAAGTGCCAGACATTTTGAAACAGTTATAATAAATGTAATGAAGTGACCACAAAACTGCTGCAGAAGTAAATGCAATTACAGTACCCATACTTCTGGAGTTCCCTCTGTTCGCTATAGTACATGTACTAACTTTGTGGTAGGTTTAAGTGTTGCTTTCTTGTTTGGTTGTTGTAACTTGAATGTACTAAAAAGGAGCATGTTGTTAAAGAATATATGTATTCTATGAAAAGGTAATTCATATGTTTCAAAAATTGCATACTTGTGTACTTAATAGATGCTGGTATGTTGGTGCCTTTGTTTGCATGTAATGCAGTAAATATACTGTAGTATTTTTATAGCTTGTTACTACATGCAAGGACATAAGGATCCTTGCTACATGTACAAAAGTAACTTGTTTACATTTTGGGCCTCCAGTGGTATATCAAATTTGAGAAGTGTAGTATGCAAAATCTATTAAAGCAACAATTAGGGGAATGTTCCTTATGATGTAACAGTTGCCTATAGGGGATTAGAACTAGTAGTGGGAATTGATATACTAGTAGGTACATCACGTTGTAAATAAGGATGCAGAATACAATGTATTCTGTTACCAAAATTAACAGGTACTATATGTGTAACTACTCTAGTCAGCCACAAAACATTTAAGTGTTAATAAACACTTGAAAGGAAGTGGTGAAGATGTATCTCATGAATAACAACCACGGCAACACGTGCTAGTAAGAAAACAGTTTTTACTAGAAAGGCAACATTTGCGAGCAAATACAGCATGTTTAGCCATACTCCTCGCCATGCAAAAAAATGGACTCTCCCAAAATAACAATGGACCATTCTGAAATACTTGCACTAAAAAAATGAATCACCCCAGTCCAAAATTGAGTCTTCCAGTAGCACCTCAACACAATATGGACCAGTCCACAACCATATCCACTAATTGATTAACAAATACACTTCTGCTAAAAAATTGACTTTTTCATAATCATTCCAGCTCAAAATTGAAAGAAATAATTAAAGAATCCTCCCCTTGCAAGAATGGGATATTCCGTGCCATTTCCATGTAAACCAGTCGAAAAATATCCGCTGAAAATTACACTCTTGCGCATAATCAACCCAGTTCAAAATTGAATTAAAAAAGATCAACCCCAGGGAAGAATGAAGTTTTCCATAGTATACATATGAAGATTTGACAGGAGACGAAGGAAATGACCAAAAACAACATATTTGAGTCAATTCAAAGTCACCGAGAGGGTTTTGATATAATATTTGTAATATGTTTGAACTATTTTGATTAAAAGAATGTCTAAGTCACAATAGTTCTAAAGTGTTCAAACAATTAGAATTGAAACTTATAACATGTTTGAACTTATTTCACATACGTTGGAAACATTTCGAACGTAACTACACAAAAATCTATTTATTTAGAACAGTTTCAAACCATCTATCCAAATGTTTCAATGTTCGAACAATTTGTAACAAGATTTTCACAATTGCCCTCATAAACGAAGGTGCTAAGTCCTCCTGTGTGTTTCTGCCTATTTTCGGTGGCCGCGCTAGACCACCAGCGGATTTGTTTTGACGGAGCGTCACCCGCGCGCGACGATGTACACTGTTCGGCACCGCTAATATCCGGCATTTTCCCGCTCCAAAACACTCCACAAGACCCACGTTTTTAGTGTTTTGCCTCTTGTGCAACACGATTCGATTTGCATTACTAACGGGACGAAAATGATAGGAAAAATTCACCCCGTCCCGGCGTCCGTCCCAAAAACATGAACGACATGAAAATATATTTTCTTACAGATTCAATCACGAAAATCAACAGCATGGGATTCCAAATTTTCGCAACGGCCGACCATTTATCATGGTTGAACTTCCTTCCAAGGCGTGCGATAGATAAACATTCCCGGCACATAATAGTCACTAGTACCAGACTAACGCAAGCTCATGATGATAATAGGGAGAAAGTTTGTCAGTGAAGTTTGGCCACCAGAGGGTACATTCATTTAACGTTACAAGCTAGCGCAAAGGGGCGAATCATTGACCTTACCGGGGACTGACTCTACTGGCCTAATCATTCCTTTTTTGCCGAATTCTACGATCCATACGCCCGTACGTAGGACATGTAGGAAGGCCTGGTGGTGGACGCTACACATCACGGGAGACGCGTGTTGGTCCGAGACAGACAGCGGCGTGCTTTCGATCGCGTAGCGGCGACGCACCGCTGCGACAACGTGCGGGACCAAAACGCCTGTCCCCAGTGAGACCATGTGTTTTGCGCGGCATGCCCCGAATCCGTCTACCATTGCTGAATGTAGCCCGATTCATAGAGGTCTATTTGGTAAGCATTATTTCATGTACCCTTCAGCGTGAGAATTCCTTGTGCAACACTTCGCTACATTATATCCCCGAGCACCGCCTACCACCCGCCTTTGATCATGTATGAAGCCGGCGGCAGAGAGAGATCATCAATC
Organism: Branchiostoma lanceolatum; assembly: GCA_035149815.1. NCBI lineage: Eukaryota > Metazoa > Chordata > Leptocardii > Amphioxiformes > Branchiostomatidae > Branchiostoma > Branchiostoma lanceolatum. Next base: position 7,372,930 of record CM068872.1, on the reverse strand, counting down.
AATTTTGACAGGAGTGTCGCGCCAGTCTGAGGAGAAACGATCTCCCGTGTTGTGTTGAAGAATTTGGAGTTTGAAAATATCTGGAATAACTAATGCTAGAATAAACATTCACAAAATCATTGATTTAACTTATTTTCTGTTATAAAATTTCCTAAACTGCAATTTAACCACTGAGTTTAAGGGAACATGGTGTTTTCCCGATAATCACGTTAAATGTTTATGTCCGGTCTTTCCTCCTCGTAAGCAAACTTCCAGCTTGGCCAGGTGCAAGGCAGTTGGGGTCAATGACCTGTAGGTCATATGTAGTATTGAAAGTGACAGAAGTGGCAAATATTGTCAAGAAAGCCCAAAATAAATCGTTTTGAATATATGTATGCCAAAAATGGGAATGTAGTCCTTTAAATATTTGTTCAAGCCACATATACAGCAAATTTCAGGTCATTCGGTTGAAATACCAGGGCGCAGGAGGCCAAGATATGCTAAAAATAGCCTTAAAACCTCAATAAAATCACTTTCAAGGTCAATATCAAAAAAAGGAAAAGAACGCACATTGGTTTTTGCCTACATTACCTCTGTACCAAATTTCAGGTCATTTGGTCAAAAAATGACAGAGATGAATCGATTTGAAGATTTGACAGGAGAAGAAGAAGAAACATGAGAGAAAACAATATGTTTAGCCATACTTATGGCTAAACATAATTACTTAATGTTATGTAGCAGCAGTTGTACATGTAGGTATTATGGTCTGACTGTCTTTATATATGTTTTGTTTAGTATAGACAGTCAACTGTCTCTGGTTGAAGCAGGATAATCATAACCATCTCAAGTGTTCCCACAACCACTTAAGTATTCAGTTTCCATCTTACACATCGCTGGTCATATTCATAGTTGCTGTCATACTTTTCTTGACATCTTGTCTACACGTGCTGCATGCTGCACGTGGAAAAACCTTTGTTGTTGTTTTGGATAAACCTGTTTATTTGTTTAGAACGCTACTCGTTTTCCTGGAAATGTTTGCATTGTGGCGCCTGTTTTGGATGTTGAAGAAATGTTGTTGGCCAAAGACTATCAAAACCATTCAATAAACCTATGTTATTGTTTGGTATGTCTTCTCAGGAATGTTTGCATTGGTATATATTTTAGGACATTCTGGCTTCCGCTGTTTGTGATGTTAAAGAAACCTTGGACACTGTGGGACAACTATCATGTGATACAGCGTGGATAGGGGCATGATCAGTGAGTGATACCTGCATGTTATCTGGCTGACATCTCACATGGACACCTGTTATGAAAACAATAACATTCGGACACCAAGTAACTCTAAGGGATTCATGAAAGTACATGTAACAGTTACCAAAGTTCATGCAGAATCTGTAGATTGCTGTCACGAAGACTGGCCACTGGATGCAAAATTCAAACAAGTAAGAATCAATCCCCCAATAAATCTTTCATGGTTTCATTCCAAGTTTGACATCTAAAACTTCAGTTTTTTTTCATCCACTTGTTTTATCTGAACTTCAGACTCTTTCTATCAAACTCAAAGACTACAACATACTGTATTCTTTTAGACATCCCAAACCCAAGAGACATAAGGTTACATTGCACCACGATTTGGAATGTATATGTTATTTTTGGATACACATTATAAGTTGAACTGCTCTGAAAAAAACTGCCAGTAGAAGTAACTTATAAATTCAACCTGAGGATATCAATTTCAATAATTTTCCTTCAAAGTTAGTGTCGACTTGTGCCATAAGAGAACTGCCCCAAATACATGTACATAGGCTTCATATCAACGGCCTTGCCCCTCTTGTTCCCTAGGCCGTTGCCCCAGTTCCTTCAGTCTTAGTGCTAATCCAATTCCACGAAAAAGGCGGGAAAAGATCACAGGTATTAAGGGATGGACCAGGACAGATCATGAGCCGGCAGATAACATCGGGTGGTAAGATATCGATCTTTTATACAGAGAGGGTGGATGGTGATAAAGACAAGTTTTCAAAAAGAAAGTTTGAAATTTGCTGAAGACAAAAAGCTATAATGTCAAAGGAAGTCGACGTGCAATTGTCGACTTCAAAGATGTCAGCAACACATAATTAATTGATAACGTTACCCCTCCTCTCAACCCTTCCTTCTTATAACTGTGTAACGGTACATAAACACAGCCTCGAAATGGTAACTGAATGGTGTGTTGATGCCAGTTAAGTACAAATGTTCACTCTTTATAACTTAACAGTGTCCGTTTTTGGTCATTTTTCTCATTGTTTGGTGCATGGCGCCAGAGCATTTCTAAACTTGCAGGTTATTACCTCCGCATTGGAGGTCAGTGACCTCCGTTATTACCTTCGGGAAATTTTTTGTCAGTGTTTGTGTGTTCGCAGCTTAAGTCATGATCCTTTCAAGTGAGGGATCTTTTCCTTGGTTACTACGTATTGTTATAATAAACAACTACCTGGATAAAAATGCGTTTTACAGAAATGTCTTTACTTCTAAAGAGGGTATCAAAAACACCTTAGCCCACACCACAAATACCATAATTATTTGACAGAGGTTTGTGTCTTACACTTGTTACAGACTCTTGTTTTAACTGAAGATGCAAGACAAACATACACACCGCCCCTAGCTAGCATTTGTATTCATATCTGATTTGGAAATGAGTCAGTGCATTAGAAAAGGCAAGGTAGCCAGCTTCCAACGTCAAGTTTGTTGCAATACTACACGTGGTCACTAGAAGGCGCTACTTTATAATTCCTCTGCTGGGATGAAAGTGCTTGAACGTGAAATGCATTAAAGCTTTTGATATCACCCATCTACATATATCATAGCGTAGTGTTCGACTTTTCTGAAACTGAAAATCAATGACTATCAGTGTAGATAGTTCCAGTACGAACACTTTCCTGCCATGCATGTCTACTACAAACAACATTGATTACAGTAATACTAATCAAATCTACTGAACACAAAGACAAAGTACTAGTACATGCCGATGTCGACGTCTCAGTCTTTGTGGTAGAAGTTCTTATGCTATCCGCTATCGGGCGTTTGGCCTTCTTTACCTGGCACGTAACACACGTACACAGTTACAGGATAGACATTCACAGCGGTCGCTCAATTAGCTTGTGGTTTTTCACACCAATGGCCATGCCATTTACCGAACCAATGTCATTAAAAGGTGAATTATGTTAGCCTCCGTTGCAGACTCTGAAGCGGCTTTTTGGGGGGCTAAATAATACACTTTTTGCAGCCACCCCGTAACTATCAGCCATCCTGTAACCATCAGCCGCCTAGGCGGCTGATGGTTACAGGATGGCTGATAGTTACGGGGTGGCTGCAAAACGTGTATTATTTAGCCCCCCAAAAAGCCGCTTCAGAGTCTGCAACGGAGGCTAGAATTATGTGTGCACTATGACAAAAGAAACTCGAACCTTATCAACTTAATTACGTTCCAATGGATTTTATGTGACATATTGACGTCATTGGGTGTTGGTTAATTGGCTCATGATTTTTAATTTTTTTTGGGGGGGGGGGGGATCCATCCCTAGTCATTTTGTAGGGAAGTCCTAGAAATGTATTCCGGTGTTCAGGAATTATCGGTCCCCCCGGGAAAATCGGTCCCCCTCCTGCCATTGGTCCATGTTTGAGACTGGTGGGCGTGGCCTAAAAGTACGAAGGCCCACAACAACATAGGCTGTAACATAACAATTCTACACTGTCGACATTGTCGACAAATATTGTCCCCTCATAGGAAAGTTGAAACAATCTTCCTCTGGTCTACTTCGGACCCTAATTTTCAACTTAAAGACGAATCTATGAAAATTGATATAAATGTTTCAAAGGGTTTTGGCCATTGTGGGATTTCATCTGAAGGGGACACATTTTCCCGGGATAGCCGGGATTTTCGGTCCCCTCATTTGAAAGTCGACAACGTCTCTTCTGATGTATTTGGAAACCTCTATTTCAACTTGAAGACGCTTCTCTGAAGACCTAACACAACTATAAACGTTTCAGATGCAGAAAGTCTCAGTATTTGGCCATTGAGGGGATTTTAGGTAAAGGGGACACATTTTCCCGGGCTGGGGTTAAGCCGGGATTTTCGGTCCCCAAGTAGGAAAGTCAGCAACGTCTCTTCTGATGCACTTGGAAACCTGTTTTTTTAACTTGAAGGAGCTTCTCTGAAGACCTGACACAACTATAAACATTTCAGAAGCAAAACGTCTCAGCATTTGGCTTTTGAGGAGATTTCAGGTAAAGGGGACACATTTTCACGGGCCAGGGTAGCCGGGATTTTCGGTCCCCTCATTTGAAAGTCAACATTTTGTCTTCTCTTGAACCCGGGCGCTTGTTTTTCAACTTGGAGACGCTTCTATGAAGATATGACACAACTATAAACGTTTCAAAAACAAAAAGTCTTAGCATTTGGCCATTGAGGGGATTTCAGGTAAAGGGGACTCATTTTCCCGGGCCGGGGTTACGCCGGGATTTTCGGTCCCCTCATAGGAAAGTCAACAACGTCTCTTCTGATGCACTTGAAAACCTGTTTTTCAACTTGAAGGCGCTTCTCTGAAGACCTAACACAACTATAAACGTTTTAAAGACAAAAAGTCTCAGCATTTGGCCATTGAGGAGATTTCAGGTAAAGGGGACACATTTTCCCGTGTTGGGGTTAAGCCGGGATTTTCAGTCCCCTAGATCATAGGAAAGTCAACAACGTCTCTTCTGATGCAATTGGAAACCTGTTTGTCAACTTGAAGACGCTTCTCTGAAGACCTAACACAACTATAAACGTTTTAAAGGCAAAAACTCTCAGCCTTTGGCCATTGAGGGGGTTTTATGTAGGTTTTAGGTAAAGGGGACACATTTTCCCGGGCTGGGGTCAAGCCGGGATTTTCGGTCTCCTCATAGGAAAGTCAACAACGTCTCTTCTGATGCACTTGGAAACCTGTTGTTAAACTTGAAGGCGCTTCTCTGAAGACCTGACACAACTATAAACGTTTCAAAAGCAAAAAGTCTCAGCATTTGGCCTTTGAGGAGAATTCAGGTAAAGGGGACACATTTTCCCGGGCCGAGGTTAAGCCGGGATTTTCGGTCCCCTCATAGGAAAGTCAACATTTTGTCTTCTCTTGAACCCGGGCGCTTAATTGTTTTTCAACTTGGAGACGCTTCTATGAAGATATGACACAACTATAAACGTTTCAAAAACGTTTCTATGAGGGGACCAAAAATCCCGGGTACCCCGGGAAAATGTGTCCCCTTCCCCTGAAATCCCTCAATGGCCAAATCCTGAGATTTTTTTTGCTTTTGAAACGTTTATAGTTGTGCTAAGTCGTCAGAGAAGCGTCCCTTAAGTTGACAAACAATTTCCAAGTCCATCATAAGAAGCGTTGTTGACTTTGCTATGAGGGGACCGAAAATGCCGGCTAGATCTACCCCGGGAAAATGTGTCCCCTTACCCTGAAATCCCCTCAATGGCCAAGTTCTGAAACTTTTCGCTTTGAAACCTTTATAGTTGTGTTAAGTCTCCAGATAAGCGCCTTCAAGTTGACAAAGAAGCTTCCAAGTTCATCAGAAGAAGCGTTGTTGACTTTTCTATGAGGGGACCGAAAATCCCGCCTAGATCTACCCCGGGAAAATGAGTCCCCTTCCCCTGAATTCCCTCAATGGACAAATGCAGAGACTGTTGCCCTTGAAACGTTTATATTTTTGTGTTAAGAGCATCAACTCAAGTTAAAGTAATTTAAAAATAAAGTATTTTTCCAAATGCATCACTACTAGGAGAAGAGTTGTTGACTTTCCTATGAGGGGACCGGAAATCCTGGCTACCCCGGGAAAATGTGTCCCTGCAATGGCCAAAAACTGATACTTTTTGTTGATGAAACGTTCATATTTGTGTTTGTGGACAATGTAAGTATTCAATTCAAAGACAGTGTTTGTGGATGATATCTATGCTTTGGCCCTGTGGGCCTTCGTACTTTTTAGGCCACGCCCACCATGGATTGGGGACCGATTTTCCTGGGGGACCGATAATTCCTGAACACCGGCACAAATACATATATCTCATCGAGGGGAAGGCGCGCTACGACCGTCAAGTTCCCAGGTTTATGACAGCAACTTGAATACATTCTTGAGACAGATGTGGGTGTGTCGTACAACATTCAGCTGTTGTGTGACGAAATAGGTTGTCGTAGATCTTTGACGACCGGTCGGTTATGTCATAGCATAGCTGGAAATCGTGGGACAAAAAACAACCGTAACTGTTCAAGTGAACCGTTAGCGGCAATCAAGTCACTAAAAGATATTAGGAGGGGAGGGTGTACGTTTTTTGCCTTTCTTTGGCATGGTGGCCACTGTTACGAGCTGCCCTGCCAATATCTGTTTGAGTCTTACTATCATTAGATACAAAATGGGCCGTAGATCAGCCGAACTGCAAAAACGGACAGGCTAGTCAGCGGGTTCAACTATCACGGGCGCGACGACTGTAATGGTATTCCCCTGCCGACCATAGGAAAGGAAATGGAACTTTGTAAGGGAAATGTTGACATTTTGGTGTGTATGTTGAACTTTAGCTTTACAAGTTCACTCAAGGCCTGGCTATGGAATAGCCTAGTTGATTCACTCAATAGTAGCACAATGCTGTGATAAAGTACTGGACCCAAACAGAATTGAAAGGAAGATATTTGCGTATATATCATGATGACCGATGATGACAGCCTTCTAGAAGCCTGGACATGAAACTTCCGCTTTTTGTCTTCTATTACATAAATAGTAAATACAATACCTTAATGGGAGATTCTATTCCCATAAGTGGGCGAAATATGTTTCAATAACCGTATACATGAGCAGTGCTCCAAAACACATTTTGTCCATTGTGAAAACTAATATTTGAGATACTCTGCTGTCACACAGCTTTCCGCACACTCTCTTGATGACAGGGACGTTCCATAATTTCTATTACTCAGTCGATGACAAATCCTATGTGACATTGCATTGGTAGAAAAAAGTATGAAGTCAGCCAAAATTGTCAGTGGTCTTAATCCTCAAACAGATAAATGGCTTTCGGTTTTTAAAAAACGTCTTTTTGCAACTTTCTTTTTTCAAGCTAGCCGTCGCATCAAGTCCGGGGGCGTGTTCCCCACTTGACGCATCGTCGTACGAGCTAAACTCCGAGTAAAATAACCTATAAGAGAAGCGCAAACAATATCATTATCATGAAATAAAACGAAATGGCAGTGCAATCCCTGTAAGTTCACCGTGGTAAGTTTTACTCAGTCACTGCAAGAAAGGGAAACATATGGGAAAGAAAGATTGGAGAGAGGAAGGGAGGGAAAGAGACGTAGAACTTGGGAGAGAGAAAGGCTACACTATGATCACGTCATACCTACTCTCCAAACAGAGGTTGTTGGGGGGGGGGGGGGAAATTGTGACCTTCTTATCATATGTCTCGTTTAATTTGTCAGTTGGTGGGGATAGCTGACAAGAAACGGGGCATATGATAAGAACTTTAAGAAGCTCACAATTTTCCCCCGCAACCTCTGCTTGGAGAGCAGTCCTACCCCTTTTGGAGCAAACCATAATGAGTAACTGTAGTTTAATATGTACATTTTAGGCGGGGCTGTCACCTCTCCACAATTAATGACGTCTGTAGTAATGTCTGGAACAGTGGGCGTGGGTGCAAATGTGAGTGCCCGTCTTCAATTGATACAGTCGCTTGACTTAAAAAGTGGCAGAACGCATACGTTTCAGCCCTAATGAAAAATTAAAAAGACCGAAGTTGGAATAGTAAAGTTATGACTAATACTTTTTGTTGCAACTGATCAGTCATTGGGACTTCCAGCGCATTGTGTACTGATAGAAACCCCCTCCGGCCTCCGCCTCCACCGTGATTGACAAAAAAAAACTTTGAAATTCAATTTCGCGTTTAAAAGCAAACTGAATACGTCCACTCTTTTAAGCACATCCTAAAATGTTACTGTAAATGTGCAACGATCCGATTTGCACCTCCACAAAATATTCAAAGATCAAGGAGGTTTAACGTTGGGTAACATAAATTCGGGATTTTTCCTATAATGGTTGACTGAAATCAATCTAGCAGAACAATAAACCATCCTTTTTTTCTATTATTCTGTCAGTATCATGTACTATCTTTGCACCAATCATATATATGGTAGATTTTGTCTCTAGTCGTGCTGACACCATAATATTTCAACTTGAAACTACCGTCCGCCGCACGCACAATGGCGGTGTTGTCGGACAGGGGTGAACATTAATTCGGGAGAGAAGATTCGTCTTGAATATCTTACCGCTAATTACATTTTATACAGCAGCTATTCGTTCCATTCTTGGCTTGAGGAGAGTGCTATGGATATAGACGTGTCCAAGTAAAAAAAAAACACGAAAAAACGGCCGTACCGCACGCATCAGGCCTCCGGGAACAACCCGTGTGTTGAGTCGGTAGAACGTCACTCAAAGTTCACCCCCACCGTCATGGAAATTTGTACATTATTCATCGGGGCGTTAGCTGCATGCCGTAGAAATGGTAATACTACTATGTCCATGTGTTTCTGCTTGTGCTAAGAGCAAACTTTGAGGAAAATATCGCCATCAGTCCACTATCACACACAACATTTAGACAAAAAGTGTTCCTCGCAAACGTTTGTCGTCTGCCGAATAGCAGGATTCTGGGTAAAGAATATGGCGGCGGGAAAATTCACCGTAATGCCGTAGCCATTGGTTGTAGCAACAAAGAGGCGTTTTGATGATTAATCACACTTAGAGTCCAGTTGTAGGTTAGCAAAAGAGATTCTAATAAGTTGTATTGTAAATAATTGTGTTGAGCAGGAAGCGGATGTGACATTTGTCTTATAAACCAGTAAACAACTATGTAGTATAATTCTCCCACGAAGCCCTCAGACTGTGACAATAAGGGACGGAGAGTTTTTTACGTAGCCAACTTCTAATGCATGGTTATCGAAGCTTTTCAGACAGTGTTCTGAATACGTTAGTCTGTCAAGTTTGCATTTCTAGCGGTATTACTGATGTTGCATCTAGCACATATCCCTAAATACCCCGTTTTCGAAAAATCCCGAATTTAAGTACCCCGCGAATTTATGTTACCCAACGTTAAACGCAAGATCAAAGCTGAATATCGCACGTTCCAGCCGGGAGTTGAAGTTCCGTACAATGTTGCAAATTATAACGTTTCCGTTATAATGTTATAGGTCTAACGTGTTATTACAGCATTTCTGAGAAGCTCATTGGGGTGAAACGACATTTCATTTCTTAAACCATGACCTTGGTAATGACAAGGTTATAAGTAAGAGCAGGAGGTTTCTTTAATTAAGTTATTCGGTACCTTTTCTTTGCAGTAATTTTCCTACTTCATTTTATTCTGGTCACGAAGAAAGCCATTGAATGTACACGCTATGATGACATGCAGACATATTACATGTTACTTACAACAGTCACGCGAATTGTTACATCAAGGAAGCCCCATGCGGGGAACACCCTTCGTCATTGCGAAATGATGGGAGTTTTTTGTGAGCTGAAGCCTCGAGTCACCCCTGATCATCCCGCGATCACATGGACAGCAAGCTTACATCCGGGACCTATCAGCTGAGGAAAGGAAGGGACCGACCAGTACTGCAACTATAGTGGGTGATTATCGTCCGCTCGGTACGTTCACCTTTGGCTTACCGGAGCTAATAGGTCGATGTATGATGTTCTTCTGAGTAAACCACCTGTCTAAACCACCTGTCATAGGGTGCATGTAAGAAAAATGGACAATGTAGACAGGGTTTTTATTATAATCATCCATGTGAACGCGATATGGGCCTTGATAGTCCGGCTGCTACGGAATACCATGCAAGAAAAATGCTGCGATTGTCAATTCAATCTTTTTCGTTACTGCATTCGTGAAATGACAATGCGCACAAGGACACGTACTGCTTTCCGCCCAAGCGATTGGCACCATGTTGCATGACTACCGGTTCTCCCCCGGCCTCCGCCAGCTGATCGCCCGTTTTGAAGTAAACAACTTCACCATGATGTAATAGCTATGGGCAAGCCGCGCCTCCTCGCCTGCCCATTGGTCCAAAATTTAAATCCCCGCGCGTGGATTGGTCCGTTTTCGGCGTGAGGCGTGGCTTAAGCGTGGGACGCCAGCCTGCTTCTGTGCTGTAGCGAGGAATATTTTCCGTTGCACTTCAGTTCTGTTTGAGCTCATCTGCCGGACCTCTTTCATCCTCACCCTTTATGTCTTAGTGCCAGTAGGCTCGTAGTTGTTTCATTCTCGTAGCTGTACATTTTCAGCAATATGTGGTGCTTCGTGTCGCGCCCGGATTCCGTCCTACTGGAGGTGGAACTTGGGCCGAAGGCCTGTGGACAGGAATGCCTTGACAAGGTACGAGTCCGTACTTGTAATTGTTCAATGAACTTATTGCTGCTTTTGTCGAGTTTCTCCCAGATATTATGGCTACTTGATTGGTCACACTTCAGCCTGTTATGTGACAAATTTGGTCCTGTATTTCTCATATTTCCACGTCAGTTTTGGGAGCTGGATGTGCTTTCTGGTAAACAAGTTCTGTCAGTCCGTACGTACAGTATGTGTATAGCGGCACAGGTACTAGTATCAAAGCTAGCACTACTAGAACTGGTGGACAAGTCTTGAATTTTCCATTAGCTCACAGCTGATCTTCTGTCGTCTCATTTTATCTTACAGGTATGCAAGAAGCTTGGAATCGTCGAGGTCGATTACTTCGGGCTGCAGTACTCGGGTGGTAAGGGCACCGACTCCCGACCACTGTGGCTGAACACCCGTAACCGCCTGAGCCGGCAACTGGACGGCCCGCCACCCTACCGTCTTCGGTTCAGGGTAAAGTTCTTCGTCCCACCCCACCTCCTTCTGCAGGAGGCTACCAGGTGAGAAAAATGCACGTTTTACAATTTCTTGCAGTATGTCTAGACATGCCCTCGTGTTGAAGGGGAAGATTACTCATCATAGTGGGAGTTGCGAAATCACTGTCGACAGACCCGGAAGCGTGTTTCCCTGGAACGGTTCACTTCGCCCTGGCCAAAAAACGTCGAATTTTCACCAGAATTCTAGAAAGCCCATTCAAGTGTTTAAAAACAAGTGTCATTCCCGTGCCATTTATCAACTCCTAATTGGAGAAATAATCGCCAGGGTAATGCCACGCTTTTGTTCGTGGAACCCCCTCCCCCCATTCTGTGTCCCGCTGCCACTCGGCCCATCCATCAAAGTTGTTTTTCACTTTCCGTGCCTCCCCGCTGACCTTCGTTCGGCGACCAAACCGCTTAACCAGCAGATTTCTACCGACACACGCGAGAAGAGATGTTTTCCAGACTTTTGTTTTTCTTGACACATACAGCTGCCCTTGTACAAACGCTTTGTGATTGTTTGGCATATTTTGGACTGTAGATACGAGCAAAAAATGTCCGTATTTTAGCAGTGGCCGGAGTCTTGTTTTTTTTCGTGGGGGTTGTTTTTCTGGCCCCCGGCATTTCGACTGGCCAGCAGCTTACATCAATAACATTATGTTTTTTTGCAATTTATTAGCTTGTGTAGTCCCAACCACTGATACATATTATGATGCTTGTGCATTATATTTCTACTATTTATTTCTTGTGTAGATTAAATGCTCATTATAACATATCTATTGCAAATGAATAATTTGTAGCTGCATGCACTAAATCTATGTGCAACGGAAGTTGTCAACATCTTGTTGTTGTGCTCGCCCGGCTGTTCGAAAGTCAGAAAACAAGTAGAGGAAAACAAAGTTTGCTGCCCGGTGTTTGCACAAACCGAGGCCCATCTCTCGGCACCGTGTGGCCCCGGCTGTCCAGTGGGACACCAAGTACTGAAAAACAAGTGGATCACATTTCATCGTTACGCAGAAAATAGCTGGCCGGGCCTTCCCTTCGCTGCTAACCCTTGATAAAGAGTCAGGAAAAAAAATGTGTGCACTTGAACACTTGACTACTAGAGCTTGTAGAGAATATCCAGGTGATGCAATGGGGATTTCGCCGGCTCCGAGAGGCTATTGTTCAAGTCCCAGCTGCGGTTAGGCTTGTACAAACAATGCTCCTGTAATTTCACACCCAAGTAACCGCAGATGCCGCGATGTCCACCTGATTTTCCCTCGATGCAAAGCCAAGTTCTTTCCTTATCCCGGGGCTTAAAGGGCTCAAGGGTAGAAAAAAGCCTTCGACAAAGAGACAGTTGAGTTAGTTTGTAAATCTGAAAATCCCCCTGTGATGGTGTATGGAATGGTATGGTCCAGTTAAGGTTGTTTTTCCGACTTTTGCAGATGTCCCATGATGCAGTAGTGTGCTGTACATTAAATTGGGCCTTTTGGCCCAGATACAAGCATTATTCCAGCAGTTAGGAAATACGTAGTCAGCTGGGACAAGGACAAGCTACTCGGACTTAGTCGGAGTGTGTAGCCTTTTTGTAAGCTCTTCAAATTTAAATACAAAAGTTTAACCGCAGAGGTTGGTTTAAGGTTTTAAGTTTGGATTCTGCATTGTCAAGGTAGAATTTGTATTGTCTTGCACTTGACACTGAAAGGCAGAGTCGTGCACGGCACACGCTCACTGAAAAATCTTTTTAGGATACAACAACCTTATTCCACCTAGAAAAAATACTGTTCAGACATATGATCAGAAAAGAGGGGTAGAAAATGTTTCAGTTTTGGCTTGTAATACATTGCATATTGTGGTTTTAACTTAAGTGTGGAGTGGAACAGCTGCAAGCTTTTTATAATCTCATTTGAGTTTGGTCAACCACTTTTTAAGTCCTAGTGGCTCAGTCAGCAACATGAGAATGATGTGGTTAGTACAAATTACCAAGTGACTGTCTCCCACTGCAATTAATAACAACGCATTAGCCAGGCCAGGATATGTTTGAAAGCTGTTTGCTGGGGAGCTGAAAGATATGAATTTGAAAGATAGTAAAGGAAATTGTGGGCAACCTGGAATAATGACACTCGCAAGCAACCTAATTCTGGACCTAGGTTACACTAGGCCTCTTGTGAAAATAATCTATTTTGCACTGTCATATTGTGGTGAAGGGAAGTGTGAAGCATGAAGGCAATACATGCCAAATTCTTCTCAATGGAAGCAGCTTCAAATTTCAGTGCATTGATATGTATATTTTTTTCACTAGTCCTAATCGATCCATCCAAGTTACTGTCTGTTCTGTCAAAGTAGAAATTATAATAAAAATAAGTTGCAGTTTTGAACAATACTTTGTTCAGTGACTGTAATTGATCCTTTTAATCAAAAAGATCTTATCTCATAAGAAATATCAGTGAAATCACTGTGCATTGATTGTCAATTCATAAATCTTCGTGTACTATTTTAAAAAGATAGACTCCTCAAGTGCATTTAGAACAGTTGGTCGTTGTAGAAGCCACCAGGTGATATTTTACACGTCCATTCTGCCAAGTAAAGCCAGGCAACTTGACTTGTTCCATGTCCTGTTGAACATCTCGAGCTTCTCTGCTTGGAAGGAAAGAACCCTTCAGTTTGGCAATTGGGGGAACTGGATGGTTGCTTATCGGTAACAGTTGTGTGCAAACTGTGGCAGGCTTGTGTTGACAAGGTGCACACTTTACCTGAGCTATGTCAACAAGATCCTGCCAAGGCAGCGGTTCAGTGGGAGGGGTTACCGTCACGCGCAGGTGTGCAAATGGTAACAGGTAAACACATCCAGCTGAGCCAGCGGTTAAGTGTTGAACTCATTCCAACTCGGAGGGAAAACAGGGATAAATTGGGTGTATATGTACTAAAATAAATCCTTGGAAAGTTGGCTGAAACATCACACGTACCAGAACACTAACATTGGGGTTACATGTGCCATACTTTACCGTCTCTGTGCGCCATGAGTAATTTGCTAGGCATGTCAGATAAGACCAAAAAATCAATATCAAATACTAATAGGAATAAACAAGAAGTGTCCATGAACCAAAGGTGTGCAGAAGTAGATCCCCTATGGATGTGAAGGCTTCCCTTTGTGACTGATGCCTAAGGTTGATAAGAGTTAAAATAACAACTTCTCTCATGGTAACATGGATGCGCCAACAACAACTTCTCTCATGGTAACATGGATGCGCCAACACGTATCTGTTATAAATCATGTCCTTGAGGTATTGTACACCTGACAGACCTGTGTTGTTGTGATGCTCAAGGTATTAGTCAGTATTGGGAAAGGTGCCAGTTTTTTCATCAGCAGGGACTGTAAACAGGCCAGAACTGCTGAGCAGACGATACTCTGGCCGACTGCTCGGCTACAGTCAGGTCATTTTGAAGTTTTAACCAAGGACAGGGATTCAAACTCAAAGAAGAAAAAAACAATATTCAAAAGTTTGGATAACAGGACCTTGCAATGGTATTACCAAATGTTTAGACTGGGATACGGTGACCTTGTTTCATTTGGACAGGTAACAATATGTGACCATGGATAGGGGCTAGGTACATGTAAGTGTGGTCTTGTTTTTGGACAAGTGCAGAACAATAGCCCAAGGGTTGGAAGATGGCAAGGCCACACAAGCACTGTAGGGACCAGTGCAATACTATAGAAGATTGCTGTAGGAAAGAAAATGTAGTTCAGGTGTCTTACATCTAGGTACACCTGACTGTTAGCTTCTGGATCAGTGGATGATGGAAAGGATGACACTTTTTAATCATAATTGATAAATGTTGCTCATATCAGTCTTTCTATCCTCCCCAGACATATGTTCTACTTGCACCTGAAGGAAGACTTGGCTGAAGGGAGACTGACTGCTCCTACCAACAAAGCAGCCAGGATTGCTGCCCTGATCGCACAGGCTGAGACAGGCGACTACGACTGCAACAACGCAGATCTGTACGCCAGCTGCTACCCGGCCTACCTACCAACGTGGTCCAACGACATCCTTTCCGCCATTGCCGCCGAGCACGACAAGATCAGGGGCATGAAACGGGCGACCGCCGAGTACAACATGGTCAAGGAGTGCTCGGAGCTGGAAGGTTACGGACAGGAGAACTACGCAGTGAAGGACAGCAGCGGCGTCAACATGCACATTGGAGTGGGACCAGAGGGTATCCTCCTAATGGATGATGACCTGAATACCATTCAGAGGTGAGGCATTGCAGAGACGTAGTTTATGCCATATAATCTGCAGTCTGAGTAGCGGTCTCCTGATATGAGTAAACTGAACAGTTGAAAGTTGCAAAACTAGAGAACCAGGCTACCTGCATGGTCTAATAATAGGTGAAGGTTTAGAAGGACAAAAAAGTCGATAATTCTAGGGTTGAAGACTAATATGGGGACAATGGAAGTGGGACCATAAGGCTGACATCTGTCAGTTTTATGCTTTTGTAGAGATCAGTGCTAGAGTACAGCAGTTTTTTTAGCCATGAGCAATGTTTTTAGATACATTTAGATACATTTAGAGAAATTGATCAATAATTGGGAAGAGGAAGTTGTCGGTTTGTTGCAGTGACAGGATAGCATGCTTTTTTCCCGCGTTTCCCTTCCAAGAACCCAGCAGAGTTCAGGGGTTGGCAGGAAACAGATAACTGATGCATATCGTAACTTGTTTCTAGGAATAAGCTGTGTCACCATGCAAAGAAGACCTATTACATAGCTGCGATTGGCAGTACATGATATAATGTATTCTGAGATGAGAGATGAGAGTTCAGTTTAATGCCATACATGATTCATTATTTTGATATATTAACGTTATAGCCTGTAACAGTGTAAATTGCTGTCTATACAGTGCGAAAGTTCTCCTGTGTATTTAAATTAGCAGCAAAATTTTGACTACCTCACTATTTTCGAGTCTGATTCCAATAAAAAGCTGTAATGTAATAGCATGGCACACAGGATGAAGTGATCTCATTTGGTTACCAGTGGCAACTGCTGGCAGTGAGTCAAAAACAGCCTGGTGGGGTGAGGTCTTGTTTTTCTAGCCAGCGTTGTCATTGTTACTGAACCATCGGCAGAAGGAAGAAGTAGAATTGTTTACCAGGCTATATCAGTCGCAAACAAAAGGCCTTGAGAGTCAGAAGCTCTTCACCCTTGTACAGCAGCCAGAAAAGGTTTTATCCACTGCAATATTCATCCCTCTTCATCCACATGACAGAGGCTGAGGCTAAAAATAGCATAGTTGCTGGGCAGCTTGTACCACTTTTGCTGCAGGGGGTAATGTGCTCAACTCGGGGAGGAAGCACAAAACATGTGTCTGTTACTGCCGCTGGGCATAACATAACAAATTATCTTATCTTTGATGACTTTTTGAATCTTCTTGTGTCTGATAATGCTTTGATTAAAGTTTAAAGACTACTTTGTAATAGTGTTCCTCCCTGTCCCTTGGTGGTACAGTCCTGCCCAGTGGTGGGGTAGATAACAATGTTCTATAACTGCCTGAATAACAGGCAGGCTGCTAATTGAGGTGTTATTGAGGCTGGAGAGAAAAACAACAGCCAGAAAATTCAACGCATCCAGCTGACTTGTTTTTCTTGTTTGAATTTCATAAAAGAAAACACTGCGTTCAAAATGTAGCAATGACTGAGGGAAAAGAGTTTCATTGAAACAGAGAGGAAGTTTTTTTTTTAAATTGGCACTACGAGCGTCAAACCAACTTGCGATAAAGGCATTCTTTTTGCTTGTACTTCTGGAAGATATTCGATTGATATGAAAAATAAGAAGCAAAAGACACGAAGACCATGCCGACAAATTATAGCCCACAGGAAATGTAAATGTGATGCTGGCTTGCCTCAAGAGGCAGGTTGGATGTAACGGGACCAATCATCGCCTATATTTGGTAGGCGCTCTAGTGTTGCTGGGGAGAAGAGACCATTTGTCGAATGGGGAAGTTCGCGGCAAAGGACAATTTTTGTAACGCAAGAAACGGTCTCATAGCACAGCGTATTAAAACTTGAACTGCCAATGGGTACGGTTTAACAACTTTGTGTTCAATATTTTATTGATCATGCCCATGCATAGGTAATGGTGCTGGATGGATGTGCTAGCTATTTTAAAAAGCAGAAAAATACATTTTATTAATTCACTAAATCACTGACTCAGCAGGGTAGCCCTTTTATCTGTCTGAGATCTATCAAACTTACTAGCACACAAAGAGGAAGTGGATTGTGATGTAGGGAAGGAAGCTTGGAAAAATCAGAAATTCTGTAAACAGCTGTCGTTAGGAAATGTCCAAACCAACTGATGAGAGATAACTGCTAGGCTGGCACAGGTGGAGGATGTGATTATCACCTGTCAGTTTTTCGGATATGTGTAGGTGTAACACAGGAAACACTCCCTATCTTGTGTTTTTTTGTTCTTTGCTGGTCCGGCCCTGAGTTTGGCTGGCTCAGTGGGTACTCTATTCTGACCACCTGCTGGCAGCCACCTGCTTCCGTGAGCTTAATTAACAGGTGTTCTAAGGCACAGGTAGATAATTTGCTTACAGTCTTCCAGAAAAAGAACACAACCAAGAATTTATTTGTAGGCAAAGCTGCAAGTTAGATCTAATAAAATATGGGTTGGAATACGTATATTGTTTCCATTCTTAACCACATGAGTACATCATGTATGTATTACATATATAGAATAATCAATATTACATAGAATGTAAAATGATACAACTTATGGGCTATAGAGGTGTACATGTCAAATTACCATCTTGCTTGCCTATTTTGTTTTTCCTGACACAGCCATTACTTCCTTAAGCTCCTTGATCCATAAATAAGTTGGCTGTTTGCCACTAGGAGCTAAAAGAGAGGTCTTGCATGGACCAATGATCTGAGGGTTTAGTTATTTTGAACTATTATTTCTATGTTTGCTGAACAGTTGGAGGAACTGTACTGAAATCAGTTTACAGAACCCTAGTTGTAGATTAGGACAAGTGAATGTTTGATTAAATCAGGAATCCTGCATTGCTAAATAATTACAAAGAAGAGAAAATTGTTTTGTTCTTTGTATCCTCATTTTGGTTCCTTTTGTGTTTCAGTGTGCTGTTCACCCAGGTACAGATGGCCACTCACGCAGGGAAGTGCTTCTTTCTGACGATACTGGAAACGACAGGGACTAATACAACTCTCGGCTTCAAGCTCCCAAACACCAAGATGGCCAACGCCCTCTACCGAGCGGTGACGGAGAAGCACGCCTTCTACCGGTGTGAGACCGTGAGGAGTGCCGTCATCACTCAGTTCAGCCGGGACTTTAAGGGCACTCTGGTGTCTCTGTTTAACGAGAACACTGTCGTCGGGAAAAAGTATGTGTTTGACGTGCGCCGCACCTGCCGCGAGGTTTACGAGGAGACCAGGAGATTACTGTACACGCGGGGAACGGCGGTCCAACTGCCGCCAACCGAGGTAAACTCGTTGAACAATCTGACGGAAGGTTGTCGGTGCGACGACATTGACTGTAGGTGTGGGTGTGTGGAAGCAGTGGAACTGCAGGAGCGTATATGTAAGCTGGAGGAGGCGTTGTTGTGTCGGGTGTGTATGGACGAGGAAATCAGCACAGTTTTCTCCCCGTGCGGACATGTTGTTTGTTGCGACGAGTGCGCGGCGTGCCTGGAAGTGTGTCCACTCTGCCGGACAGGGGTGGAACGGACTCAGCACATATTCCTGCCCGCACAGATCTCTCGGCTGGACATTGAATCTTGTACACAACAGGGTAGAGACTCGTTACAGTGCTCGTTAGTGAGCACGTAAATGGTGGAAGATGTGCCAAAGCAGTTGTCACAGATTTATAAAACAGTGTATAGTGTGTCAGCCTAAGCTGATATCACAGCCAAGCCAAACCAAACTTTCCTGTTGTTGGTATATATTTGTTAAATAGGTAGCCGTAGCAAGAAATCTGAAAGGGGGGAGGGTTTCGACAACGTGCAGGTATTTGTTATTGAATTATTATGCTGTAATGTTTTATATCACAATGTTGCGAAAAAAATGGACTAAAAAGACATTCAATTAATGACTTTGTAATCACCCTAAATGGAAGGACCAACAAGACATACTTGTAGTGCTACAAATAGACTACAAGTAATAGGGTTAGCTTGTTTATGTATAAGATAGCTGTAAACATGATGGTTTTGTTAAGAAATTATTTGTTGCCAGAATGAGCCAGTATGCAGTCCATTTAAAAGTCGTCCCTTGATTTGGCGAAAAACGATTGTTGTAGATTGGCATCAGGGCAGTCTTGCAACAAATTAATACACAGCAAATGCCCAGGGCTTTTGTCATAGTCCATGCAGGATGACAGCAAGGTACGCATGTATTCTTAAAAACTTTAAAAAAAGAAACATGTAGCAGCAAGTGACACTCAAACTGTACTACCCTTCCTTAAAGATTGTGCCTGAAGTATTAAGTGTTGTCTGTTCAGGATTTCACCAACTTCAAGAACTGTTAGGAAAGGTCGGGTATATTATCATTGTCCTTGAGCTAAGCAGTACCTGGCTGTGCGCATCCTTAGTAGTTAGATAAATTACCTAACTGCAATACCCACTTGGAGTGGACGGAGAATGGGTGCATTGTTAGCACCTGGAAATCCCTGTTGTTGCAATGGTATTATGTATGATCACCATGTGTATAATATTGTAGCACGGACCGCAGATCTTGGTTGGTCATGATTATATAGGGATTTTCGCTAATGTTTTGCAATGCACTCAAGCCAGTTATAATGAACCTTATTACAGATGTCATGGCTGTATATGTACAGTTGTTGGGGCAGTCAGAACCGTCTGTCTTCAACTCAGAAGGAAGTAGCAAATTGAATGAGTCTGTGATGTGTTGTCAGGTATATTGTATACATTGATTTACTGCAGTACCACCCATAGAAGGTAGGGGCGATTGTGTACTGCCCATACCAATCCTGACATAATGTCCAGACTTTTAGGTCAGATTATAGTACTAGTATTTGGGCTAGTATTTAACTCCTAAGTGAACAAATTTTATATAGATAATTTTAAAAAACAAAAAAGAATATGTACACTTAAAATATTACATTTACTTTTGTTATTGTTCTCGTACATGATGATATTGTGGCGTCAAGTGCATTATCAGGGAGTGGAGATGTTAAAGTTCAGAGGTTAAAAGGTCATGAGTTGACTCTAATATGTGTCCCTGCAGGTCAGTGCAATTGGCACGTGTCACCATGTTGTGATCTTGTATGAACAAAATAAATTGTTCAAAGTTAACACACTGTTTCAGTGATGTCTTTTTGAGGGTTGTAGTTGGTGGCTAGTAGTACTGTAAATGCACTTAAGTTCGCATGGTTTTTATTTCGCGCGAAAATAGAGTGCGCCGGTTTTAAGTTCGCGGCGGCGCTATAGTCACACACTGCTACAGAATTGGACAAAAATGTTCGCGGTGGTTTTAAATTCGCCCATTAAACTCCACCCATAAAATAGGTACCTGACTGTGGTTGTGGATATGAAAGGCGGTGGAAGGAGAGAGATGGGCTCCACCATCATGACCATAATTTAAGCACTGCCCCTCTGGCCTTTACCTTTCATGCCATAGATGTCAGAGAGTTAAACAATTTAGCATGCCCCCAGGCTGAGCCTTTGAGCAAATCTGTGGAAAAGCTTTATATTATATTCTGTACCAGCTTCTAAGCATTTGAAACATTTCTCTACCAGACTGTTATTAGCTTGAAAAGATGCAGAGGAATTAGCTACCCGAAAAACACTAAAGCATTCATTTTCCTCAAGTAAATTATTCACACAGCTTTCTCCTATTTTTGCAGCCACTCAAAGAGTTAGATATATAAATAAGGGAATCAGTATGCTAAAGAAATCAGCAAGTTTGGTCTTGGACAAAATGCATGCAGTTACCTCTTCTCTGGCGGGTTGAATTGTCATTTGCATAGTCCCAACTGCAGTGGTAGACTAAAATATAGGATGACGAGAACTGCAAAAACACTTGAGATAATCAGAAGTTGATAGCCATGATAGTTCTCCCCACCCAAACTATACGTGAACAAAAATCGGTTGAATTGGAAAATAATTGCAGTGCCATTTGCTGAATGCTGAATAAGATGAGGGTGTGACAAACCTCTAGATTGACAAATTAACACGAGCGAACTTGATTGGAGGGCCAGTTTTTATTGTCATTGCCAAGCAAGCTAGTTCTGCATACTGTATATTGATACTGAAACTAGAGTGGACAATTAGCGCCCCTATCTGTTTGCTGTAGTACTGCAACTACATTCTTACGACAATCTCTCATACCGCTAGCTATGGAAGCGATCGTTCTTATAATTCACACACACAAATGTAGAAAGTTTGGGCTTCACCTAAATGAGGATTGCTGAACCATTTTCAAAAATTTCTGTTCGAGTTAACATTGTATGAAGGGAGTCGGCTGCGGAGAGAGGGTCAAATATTGCAAACTAGGCATGCGAATGTAACCCTCCATGGCCAAAGTCCCCCCGGCAAATATTTCCCTATAGCCGGCGTAGTAAGTCTGGTAGAGACTAAAGAAATATAACGTTAGAAGTTAGTTTGCTACACCTTCTTCTGAAACTAGACAACCTACGTATACCTAATCTCCAAGTACAATGTATATGTTGGGGTGACAGATGGTTTAATGTTTTCTGAGTGACTTTCGGGCTACTCTGAGAGTCTCCTACCCCGCATAAACAGACGAACAGTTATTTAAGGCAAAGCGGATGATATCGACGTACAGCCCTAGCATACTCATTTTGAACCAAAAGTGATATGTAACGTTACATGGACATGGAATGTAGGTGGCGCTTCGACCGGTGGCCAGGGCGCAACAAAGGCTCCTCGCTCGCCGCCTAAAACTGATCCTTTTAATGACAACTCTTGCTTTTAAAAGTTTCAAATGTGATTCGAAATGTAAGTGAAGTCGTCTGGACCTGTTTGAGAAGTGTTCACAGGCTCTAAGCCTAATGTCTGGCATATTGTCACATTTTTCCAAGTCGGGACGCTATACCCTTTTAAAGCCTACCCTGCAGTACCGCTCCCGACCGTGTCCAGAAAAGTAGCTAAAACGACCGCCAAATTGCAAAATTTCGGTCTTTTCGGGAATGGGGAAATGATGAAAGGCTCGTAAAGAGTTTTGTTTTTTAGGCTTATTTGACTTTGTCTCCAATAATGTGACCATCAAAATTAAAGAATGACAATATTTGAGACATTTCACAAACAAAATAATGCGATGTTAGGTCATCAACGACACATTTCCTTCTCATGTTCATATATAGAATCGAAGTGCGTCTCCTGTAAATCGTTACTTTCTGAAGTGCTAACCACGTCCAAATTTCAATTTCAAGTTGTTAAACAAGAAGACGTTTGACAAATGCAATGGTGCTTTGTATGTTTATACTGTATGTCAATAGAACGGTTCGAAGGTGTCTTGAGCTTGAGCGCCGGGGCCGCTTGCAATACGAGGTTGAGCGCCGGGGCCGTTTAGTTTTACACGATTTTATTGGTATAACATATCTGAAATGCATGTAACCTCATTTTATTCATTGCCATGCGTTTGTTGTAAGCTTTAAAAGGTGCAATTAGCTCAAAACTGCTTGTTTGGAGGATAACAGATCTAGTGTAGTGGCATAATGAAACGTGGAGTGAGTCATGAATGCTGTCATCGTTCAAAAAAGCAGGCCACTTTCGACGACAGAAGCGAAATGCGAAACCAAAAAAAAAGTGGCTATTTTCGGGTTAACCTTTTCAGGTTTCGTACGTGTAATCATAGTGGAGCCGTCAATAGAACGGTGCTTGTCTGCGGAAATACAATAAACATTTGCAACGTACTGGGAAACTCGCCTGTAGTTTGTTGCACAGCATGAACAACAGCAATCTGTGTGTAATTTTGACATTCCAATAACGACACTATTAATTGATTGCACAATATTACACCGTGAAATAACCGATATATACAAGCTACATGTGCCTTACATGAAATACATCTAATGTTCTTGCATCTGTAAGCAGAACGCCAATTTCACATTGATAAATTATGATATTGACTAGCTGTGTTAGTCATGGTTGGTTCCAGTATCCTTGAATGACTAACATTTTACTCACTTTTCATCAGACCCGATCATCCTATCTATAACGTAACACTACATCATCGTTATCCGTCATTTTGCTTTAAAAATCTGCAATTTGCTACAGTCAACACTCGTTTGAAACGTGAAAAGAATACAGGTGCTCTTCTATAATGTAAACCTACCGGGTATTTGCGTTACCTTCAGTTTGTGCTTCTGGTAACTTAAGTTGACAAAGCTCTCATGCAGTACAGTATTTTCAAATCATTTATTCAATCTTCCTCATTGCAAACTCAGCAGCACAGAGTGCCAGTACTCTGACTTGATTTAATGGATGGCATCCCCTGGACACTCCAAAAACTCAGGCCAAAACTGATGAGAACGCACACACGCAAAAAAGGAGATGACGAAGGTTTTAAAAATACTTGATGCACAGAACGTAGTATAATAAACACTCAATCCGTTATTATTGCTCCTTCATCAAGATATAAGTTGTAGAAGACGGTGTCACAAACTCAGCCCAGAGGATTTATTGTTTATCGTACGTTATAAACTGTAATGCATGTTCAATTGATTCGAAGACTTTCGTCACTATTTATATTTAAGAAATTAGACCTTATTTGTTGTTGTTATTGCGCTCACGTCAACTTTGAAGTGTCAAGAGGATTTCATCCACGTGAAAACTCGAGCCAGTGCAGTGGCCTTTTGCCACTTATGTGTGCATAAACTGTCAACGATTCAGAAGCGCTGACTAGCAGTTCAAAATATGTTTGCAGCTGTAGTTCGTTGGTGGTACAAAGTTTCAATCAGATTTGGTCGCTGCGATCATTGATCTCTCAATATGTTCTACGGCTGGCAACGGCACCAGTGCCACGCTGTTCTTCGCCTTTTTGTGTCAACTAAAGTTTAAAGTCTTTAGGTTCATTCTAAATGTACGTGAAGACCTGGAAGTGATCACTGGCTTTCAGCCTATTATATTGTTGACACTTAACTACAGTTCTCATGACAAAAACAGAAACAAAGAAACACACAAGTAAAGCTGAACTCTTTAATATAAAATGGTGGAAAAATTCATTGCACAGACACAAATATATTTACATATATACAGACTGTAAAGGCTTCAACAAAAACTCTTTTCATTAGTACGACTATAATGGAAGTAGTTGACCACTTATAATGTACTATAGATATGTGTACTGATAAGGATAGCCCCCACAGTCAACTCTCTTCACATGCTTTCTTTCACAAGAACTCTACTGGAGAGTTTCAGTGGTGTCATTTCAAATTTAACAAAAAAGAACCCAACGCTCCCTACCCTTACACATTAGCCTTAATTAAATACCGGTAACCATTCCCTGCAAGAGCTGAAAAATATTCTGGGATCTAAATTAGTATCAATATTCATTATGTCATCAAACTGTACAATATACAATGTACTTTGCTACTCAAAGATCTTTCTGGATAATGTCAAGAGTTGGTTAAGCCACTTGCAAAGCCCTTCAGACCAAGTTGAATGAATAACAATGCACAATTGAGGAGCCTATCATACAGTGTAATACTGCAATTCTTCTTGGTAGTATATTCAATATTGCAAAAGACATAGATATACAGGTGCTGATTCTTTCCCCACGGTTTCTTTTCACAATAAGTTTCCTGATTCCTTTCCTTACAAATACACAGAAGGCATGTAAAAAGAAAAGGAGAAACATTCTTGCAACAAAGGCATGTAGAAAAGAGTTCTCCCTGACTGGGCAATGTTTATCAGACCACCACATGAGCAAATAGATCTTCAAATTCATCAACTGAGATCATTTTATTTTTTGCCTGATAAATGCACATGTATCTATACTGTACTATTTATTCCACTGTGACAGCTCTTCTACAGAAACCATACATATTAGTAATTCATATTGCCCAAATACATAGGGAAGCACTTTAGATTGTCAATCATAACAAGACAATATACAAATTGTTGAGTCAGATATATCATCACCTATATACAAAAGCAAGCCATTGCAAAGGGCCTCACTTGTTTACATATCAACATTGGCAATGTGTAGTAGCCTGGGTGCCATCCGATTTACTACAGGGGCTCCTATACTAGGGGTTCCTATACTATACTATACTCCTATACTCTCCTACACTCCTAAAATGAATTTTTTTGGAAAGCGAGTATACTCGCTTTCCAAAAAAATTCATTTTAGGAGAGTAGGAGAGTATAGGAGTATAGTATAGTATAAGAACCCCAGGAGAAATTGGATGGCATCAAGGCCAGAAAATGTATCTGTACCTATGACAGAAAATGAAGCATAAGGGGTGTTGGTCTTGGACGAGTGTGTAACAGCAGGGTCTTCGGCCCAGAACCCAGCGGTCCTAGGTTTGAATCCCCTGATGATGCCACCAAGGTTGTGCCCTTAGAAAAGGTGCTTTACACAACTTTCCTCACTCCACCCAGGTGTAAAAATGGGTATATTGTTCTGTGTACGTGGCACTGTTAAAATAAGTTATGAAAAACTTGCAGTGCCACATCGTCCTTGTCTGTCCAATAAAAAAAGGGGAAAAAAAGGATGGTGGTTCAGTTGAAGAACATCTTCAGGTTCCTCCGCTGAGTCCAGTCGTCGTCTGTGCCGCTGCTCTTGCCGATGATGTCATACACGTAGGGAAGAAGTGATGGGAACAGCTGCAGGAAGTCTTCATCGCTCACTCGCTCACGCACCTCCCGTGGCCTGCAAACAGGAGACAATCAGAACAAGATGTTACAGTCATGTACACTCAGTACAAAAGGTTGGGAAACTAAAATTTGATCAATCATATCTCTGTTATTACTTTATCAATTGTACAGTATCATGTATCAATGGAAAGCATATTCAATATTCATTACAATTACACCACATGTTTCACAATCCTACACTCCGGTTTCAAAACATCAGAGCTGACTATGCAAGGGCATCGCAAAACAAAACCACCCACAAAATAAGTCATGGTGCTTGTTGTACAAATGCATGATCATAACAAACGAGGCACAATTTTCAAGGGAAATATACAAGCTTTCCATTTATGTACATTTTCAACACTTAGAGCTAATCATCAAAAAACAACGGACATAGGACGAGGGGAAATTTTTGCATATTCCATGTACGACTGTATGGTAAATCTCCATATTCTACTTACAAGTCCTTGAAATGTTGCTGTGAGTTGCGGATGAGGCGCAGCAGGTCTCCTATAGAACTGTTGTAGCGTCTCTGCTTGCTCATCTCGGACAGCAGATCCTGGTCCACCACTTGAGTCTGAGGACAGGAAAATATTTTTTAGCAATCAGCTTCTGCCCTTCACATCAAGTTCAAATATATCCTCCAAAAATAACTTTTTTCTGTAAGTTTAATTGGAAATATAGCTAGCAAAGATTGCTTAAAACAAAATAACTACATTTTTACTAAAATCAAAAAGCCCACTAATCATTAAAGATGTGAAACTATTCACTAGCTACTGCCTCCAACGAAGAAGTCTACCTTATCAGGAATGTATGTAGAAACGTCGGCTAGATCTAAAAACTAGACCTTCTTACCTTTACCTTTCTACGTTATTGTAATTTGTATCTACATTTTTTTATGCATTCCATTTTAACTAGCCTTTTGGCAAGAGTTTGCAGATAAAGATTATATACAAAAGAGTTTGAATCTGTTATGTACCCAGTCTTTCTTGCAGATCTTGTTCTTATGGAGGTTGATTTCCCGAAGTACGGAACAGTTTGCCTCCCGACTCTCCACTTCTGCCTCGTTGCCCACCCGTCCGAGGAACAGTACTCTCTTGTCAACATCCCACAGGAAGGGATGGCTGGAAATATAACAATGCAGCATTTCAACACTGTGGTCAGCAGCAGACAGCACAGAATTAACATACTTGTAACAAAATCAGCAGTTTGAAAAGCCCCTGTCACACAGATGACAAGATTTGGCCATATTCCTTGATCACCAAAATTTTAAAATGGAGAGAGGCTTATGCATTTGCATGTACATGTACCCTATCATATTTATCGGGGCTTGGTGACCTGCAAACATTGGTGGATCCCCAAAGATCAAAAAATTATCGAGAGATCGAGAGAACACTGGGCGTATGTCTCCCCAAAAATTGCTCCTTTAGAGCTCACAGACCCATCAGCCGATCTCCTTTCCTACTGTGTGATGCCAACTTTGGAAGCTGCAGTTTCTAAGAAGCCACTACAGAAGCTTCAATCTGTGTCTTTATCAGTATCTACATAGCCGGCATAACCGCCATTCAGAGTAACACACCAACTTAATCACTTCATCCTTAGGCTAAGTCTCGTGGTCTGTATCTCGAAACAAAGACAAAGACAAGGATTTCGGTGTCTTACCTGAGCACCTGGTTACAGTCAGGCCGCTTGGTGTAGTCCTCCTGTAACATCCAGTCTAACATGTGAGACACCACCGGGTCCTTGATGGGCCCCAGGTCGTGTCGCCCCTGCATGATGCGCACCTCCACGGCAAACGGCTGCTCCAGGTCCCCAAACGGGTGCTGCCCACCGGTCAGGACAAAGAACGCCACCATGCCTGCAGCCTTTTTAACAAGATTGTATCCATCAAGGAACGGTGAGCACAATTTGCATTTGAACATGTCATGTCAGGTTTTCCAATGGACCGATCTCATAGCCCACCCACCTCAAAAAAATTGTAGAAATGCAAAATATAAACGTAAAAATATGAATATTCGACAGACATGCAGCCACTCTCTTATTGGTCATACTGCAAATAGCCGTCCTCTCATTGGTTGAACTGCTAATCATGATGGACAGCCAGGATCAGTCTATTGTGAGTCTAAAATTTCCTTTTAAACTTTCATTATGTTAAAATGACATAAAAAAGAATCAACACAATTGTACGCAGTATGACATACATATGTATGACTAAAAAAAAAGACTAAAAAGCAAACACGTCCTGATGGATAGGTTGTGCAAAAATGAAAATATGAAATTGCACTTTGAAAAAATACAAAATAACTTAAAGATATTATTATAGAAACTTAAAGATATTACAAAAACCATTGTGTAGGACCACATCCATATCAGTCTACTCACATTGCACACAGTTAGAACTGACCACCACCACCACAACATGCAGTCACAAATGTAGGGATCTACAGAAGTGGGGAAACGGTTGTGACATTATGACTGCATGCAAGTTCTACAGCAGGGGAAGTGCTGTTACTATAGCACTACAAGGTTAACAGACATTCTGTTAATTTGGTTAGTGACGTGCAGGCAGTGTTAGAATGTGTAGAAACCACGGAAGTTAACAGACGAGTTGGAGCAGCTAAAGAAATCAGTACTAGTGTGAGAGATACCATTGCCACCAAAGTTTGACAACAATTTGTGAATTCTTATCAAAGTGATAAAACAAATAATAGAAAGGCTTGCAGCTGTTACGTCTAGGCCATCTCATAACCCATTGTGTTCTTTGAAGTTATGCAGACAAGAAGAGACAAGACAATGATAAGAGGTGCACATGTAGTATCTGTGGTGTTGCACCTGAAGACATGCTGCACCTGTAGTTCTGTTTCTGTAGTTCTGTACCTGTAGGCTGTAGTGATTTTCCTGTAGTGCTCAGCATCTAGTGCTGTACCTGTATTGCTACACTTGTAGTGCTTTTCCTGTAGTGCTGTACCTGTAGTACCTGTCTATTGTGACCACCTGTCCACATACACCAGACTTTATCAGTACCCTGAGTGGTCTTCTTGCAGTTTTAACTGTACTACTATACCTGTATAGGGCTGTACAACTACACCTTCCATACCTGAATATCAGACTCCTTGCGACAAGCCTGCTGACTGCAGTAGTCCAGGGTCTCCTTGGCTCTCCAGCATCTCGTGCCCGCCGTGTTGGTGTACAGCGTGGTTTGTCGCTCCTCTAGCAGACGACTGTTGCCGAAGTCAGCCAGCCGAACTCGTCCTTTTACATCAATCAGTACATTGGCTGGCTACATAGACAGACATGAGACAAGAACAGCTTGGTTTTGTACATTCATTTTGAATCTGTAAATTTGTGAGATTGGGTTATCTGTTAATGTCAATGCAAAAAAGGAAACATACTGTACTGAAAAATTATGTCTAGGGCATCAAACTGGTAGGTCCGGGGGAAAAAATGCTTCCGGTTGCCTGACCAACTCTAGCAAAAACATGCCAACCCTAGCCTTTTTTTTTGTACACCACTGGCAAGGAACATACGTTTTTCAACCTTGGTGATGAAAATGTTGAAGAATTGTTGTGCTTATACAATGTATGCCTGTATACTCAAAATATGATACAAAATGTACATGTATTGAACATACAACTGTCCTGATGCCCTTCAGTTTTATATTTGTTAAATTGTTCTTGTTGGAAATCTGAAAATGTAAGTGACAATCCCCACGTAACAGCCTTAATCTTTTTAATACATACCGCAAATACAACATTAATTTTCTGAGGCCTTAGTTATATATACCCTACCTTTAGATCCCTGTGCAGAATGGCCCTGGGTTGCTCGTGTAACGTCTGTAGTCCCTTCATGATCTGACTGATGATCTTAGGTGCCAGCCTCTGCAGTTCTCCCTGCTCTGCTAGGCGGTGTACATAGTCCTCTAGTGTATACTCGCAGAGCTCCATGGCAAGGTACCCAAACGTCTCATCCTCGGTAAAGTACTGTGAACAAGAGCAATTACAAGAAATGCTTATGGGTTCTATCGAAAATGATCAACATCTTTGGTGCAAAATCATATTTGAGCTTGAATGTGCATGGAAAAATCTAGACAGTTTGACTTAAATTCTGGTAAGAAGACAAAGAACTGAAGACATTTGTGAATAGGGATGTGTACCAATTTTCAGGAACAGGTACAAGTACAGGTACAGGGGTATAGGTACAGGTCCGAACCTGGAACTGAATAAGTTTGGTCAATTACCTGTAAGTTATATAGTATGACATACATTTATGTATATATTCATCCAACTGTCTTTTTAGTGGTAAATTGTCATCTATGTTTGAGGAATACATATCTCACAAAAAATATTCATAAGTTTTCTTAATCCTCAAGTGCAAAATTGTCATCTCTGACATGGGATTTAGCTATATTTAGCCTAAAAAAAATGGTGTCCACTAGTGTTTAGGTACAGGTACAATTGATGTTTCGGTCCAGTACTCAACAATTTTACAGGTACACAGCCCTATTTGTGAAGGTCTCTGGCATCTTTTTACTCTAAAGATTTTCTGCACAAGTGATGGAAAAAAAGCAAAGCTGACCTTGTACTTGATGATGTACTCCTCATCCAGCTCGGCCAGACGGAGAAGCTCACACTCGTTCTTCATGTACTGGAAGTTGTCCTCGTGGATCCTCTTCACCGCCACCTCAGTACCGTCGTTCATGATGCCCAGGTACACGTAGGTACCATCGCTCCTGGATATCAATATCCCTTGTATAAGTATCCCTTCCGACTTGCCTTTAGAGAGCTTATTTGTAGGCAATGTGATTGTCCTATCTGTGATGTGGTAATTTTATTTGTTTACTATGTGAAGTAATAAAACTATGTAATTCAGCACCCCTTCTGCTGCCATGTACTTGGAGATTGTAACATCAATCAGTAAAAAAATGTTATCATATGCAGTAAAACAGTTAACAACATACCAGAGGTATTATCACTACTCACCCCTTGGCAATGAGGAAGTCCTTCCCTTTAGTACACATGTGTAGAGCATCCACCTGTCTGCGTAGGGCGGGGTCCATACAGGCCAGATCCTCCAGCTGCTGGGACCATCGTTTGCTCCGACTCAACCATGGCAGGTTCGGCTTTGGCTTTTTCTTCTCCTCTTCCTCCTTCTCTGCATCAGTTGATCCGTCCCCTCCCTCTGTATCCTTCTCCCCATCGTCGGCTGTTTGTGTCTTTTCACCATCAGCTTCTTGACTGTCCTCTGTATTTTTGTCTTCACCAGCTGCCTCAGCTTTTTCAGCAGCCTCCTTCGCCCTTGCTGCTTCCTGTCTCCTCTTTTGTTTACGCGAGTAAGCTCCTTCTACGTTTGGCATCTTTTTTACCGAGGTTTCCTCAGTTTTCTTTGGCACTTCTTCTGTAGCAGGTTCAACAGGCAGTTCCTTCTCTTCACTCGCCCCCTTCCCTGTGTCTTCCTTCTCCCCCTTTCCTTTGGGTTTCTTGCGGCGTTTTTTCCGCTTCTTTCCCACGGTTGCCTTCTCGCTCTCCTCGGCCAGGAGCTCGGCCTCCATGGCCTGCGCCTGCTCCTGACGTTCGGTGCGGAACTGGGCCACCAGCTTGACGCAGGGTTTGTTGCAGCCCAGCATGTCCAGGTACACGTCTAGCATGGGGTGGTAGCAGAACTCCCGCAGTCGCTGGACCCACTCTTCGTTCCCCACCTCCATGGCTGCCGCCAGACAGGCTGCACTGGGCTCCATGCCAAGCTGTAAGTCACATTATGTCATTAACTATATTGTAACCCATATACTGTTATCGATAACATTTTGTAGTTGTAACTGTATGATAGATTAGCCTTGTATGTATTGTTTATCTAATGCCATACATTGTACCATGTACAATTGTTGAGCAATAAAGTTCATTTATTCATTCATTCAACAGCACTGTCACAAACAAAATTGCAGCACGTCCAGGACATAAGAATCTGATACAGAAACCGAAAGTTTTACTGCAGTACCAAGGTCAGCCGCCAGGGGCCACAAAATTAACCTTGACCGTGTCTACAAGATCTTTTCCATTTTTTCAAGGCCACAAAGTCTTACAACTCTTCCTGGTCAGTGGCTCTGATTTTGCATGTTTCATAATACCTGCTTAAACATTGCACAACTTTATAAGTCTCTGTAGTTATTTGGAATTCTATCAAAGCATCTAAATCTTAGATAATAACTTTTCAACATTCAGACATATGCTTGATACATGTACTATGTTTGATTATTGCTTTGAATAATCCTTTCACACTACCTGCATGTACATGTCAGCCAGGTCAGGATAGGCCTTGATGGTGATTGGCAGCCACGTCTCGCTGTAGGTCTTGCACTCTCGCTTGATGCGCTTGACCGCCTTCTCTGCCACTGACCGGTCAAGGTGCCGCAGGGTCAACATGGCCAGCTTGGACACTTCTTGGCCCAGCGCATCAGCCTGGAAACAAAAGGAATTATTATTCACATCATAAACATACAGTTGGGTATATCTATTAAAGATTATTTGTTGTACCTGGGCTGGTGTGCACTGCAATTGCTGATGGAAAGTATTCTTTTTGTCCTACTTGTAGTTGTACCCAACCGAAAAAATGTAAATTTCAATGTGAAATAAGCCAGTGAGAGCAATTGTAGGAACTTCAATTCCAACAAGATCCCATAAGTCCATGCAATTAGAATTCTGTTGACATTATTACATCACATGGGTAGACACAATGCCTGTACAACTAGAGTAACTGTAAATTCATCTACTTTTGCGGTGATTTTATTTTGCAGTTGGAGGAAAAAGGATGTTTTTTGTAGTGTATCAAATTCATGCTTGAAGCAAATCTGTAGTACAGTGGTCATACAAAGCAGATACATTTGTACATTTGCAGTATCACAAATTCCCGAAAACCACAAAAAAGAAAATCACTGCGAAAGCTTCATGATCTACAGTATACTTCTTATCAATTACAGTTCCTCTTACAGTTACCTAACTGGACAGGTTACCTGTATATATGCCATGTTGAGCAGGTCCACCACACTGTTCAGCAGGTTGTTGTGCGGCAGTTTGCGCAGCTCTGTACGAACAGTCTCCCCGTGCATCTCCAGACAGCCCACCATGGCCAGCACCAGGACTCCCATGATCTCTATCTCCAGCAAGTCCAGGGACAGCCGCATACTCACCTCCAGCAGCGACGGAAACATAGTAGGGTAAACCACCAGCACATGTTCCACCGTCCGCACAAACTTCTTAAACGCCTCTGTAGCCTGTGGAGAGACGTATACAAACCTCTTAATACGTCGATGAAGGTTAGACATCCAGGTAACGAGATACTAAATAAAAAGATCATGGAACTCTAGTATACATAATAAACATATTACCATTCTGACTTATGATAATCTATCTCAACAATATCCGCCTTTCTTCAACATAGACCTATTTAGCAAACTCACTCACTCACTCACTCTCTCCCATAGTAGACTAAGGCTGTCAAAAGAGAGTGCAACACAGAATGACGCCAACTTATCATACCTTTGCATCCTTCACAAACGTCAACATACGAGGAATCTCCTGTCCGAAGAAGTACTGGTTGTCCTCCCCCTTGAGGAACTGCTGACCCCTGGGCGCCCGCGCCAGCAGACAGAGTAACGTCACACACAGCAGGGCCAGCGTGATGTTAGTCTTGGTGTGGCGGTCAATCATTGACCACAGCACCTCCGTCCCCTGGGCGTCCAACAGCTGGTTGATGGCCTTTTCAGCCACGGTTTTCTGCTGACCGGCCATCAGCTTGGACAACAAGACAGTATGTATAACTTCTCATCATTCCTTACAATGGTAAATCATATAGCAAACATCAATACACTAATACACTTAGTCTTATAGAATGCTCAAGGGTTGCAACCAGACCCATTGAGTGTGCCCGTGTGACTCTTATAATTATGCCATCATGTAGAAAAATGACCCAAAACGGTGACTTTGTTTTAAATTTTATTGAATGTTTTGATCGGTCAGATTCTACCATACATACATGTACCATTAAGTGTGAACTAGAAGAGAGACAGAGTAAGAAAAGGGTTGAACCCACCTCCCATACGATGCGAATGGACTGTTCTACCACAGCATCGTTGTTGTTGTAGTCAGGGTTCCTGATGAGTTCTATCAGGTGAGTCACACACCTCTGTCTGTTCAGGGCTGGCAGGAATAGTTTGGGATCGGCCACACACATGCGCTGCAGGATGATCAGCTTCCTGTGGGGTGGGGTGGTCTCATAGTCCAGCAGTCTCTACAGAGGACAGGATGAAATCAGGGCAGGTTATTAGCTAGCAGGGCACCAGGGCCTGAAGAAAACAAAGAAATTGTCCTCAAAGAAGACACTGGGACAGCATGTAAATTGATTGACATGCAGAGCTAACAAGTACTTGTTAATATAGATTTATTGGGGAACATACAAATGTAGGTTCAGACTGAGTTAGCAGTACAACCAAGGATGTACCCTGACTAACGGATCCAACATTTCCCCACAGGTCTTGATGAGCGTTGGAAAGATGGCCTGGGACTGTTCGTCCAGCATCATCATCATGGCCTCCTCCACGTGGTCCGGATTGTAGTACCCCGACAGCAGCAGGTGGAACACGATTGTGTCCAGCCCTGACAACATTGAAGGACAGACATCAGGGCGCGAAATTCATTTTTGGGAATAAATGCACTGGTGCACCTAACCTAGAAATGTAGGTGCACAGAAATGATTTTGGGTGCACAACATAAGATAAAGTAAAGTGGCATATCCGCAATACATATCTACAAACCTCACTGCCTCTCTAAGAATTTCAATCTGAAAAGACATGTTTGAGGGAGGAGGACCTAGGTGGTTACCGGAGTTATTACTCCTCTAACACGTTAAAAAGAAGAAGAAGAAGATAATGAGTGCAGACCGTGGCTCATGGCATTCATAAGCGCCGTCATCCCGGACTTGTCCCTGTGCGTGATATCGGCGTCAGCCCGCAGGAGTAGGGACACGATGCGGCTGTGGTTCTTGTTGCAGGCCACCATCAGGGCGTCCAGGCCGTCTGGCGTCTGGTGGTTTACATCCGCTCCGTGGTTGATCAGGATCTTCACAACTTTAGCATGGCCCTGGTGGGAGGGGGGCACAAAACAGTGACAAACTACTGTAAATACAGTTATTTTCACACTTATAATTTCGCTGTGTTTTAAGTTCACTGTTGAAGCAATTCTGTAGTATAGTAGCATTTGGAATCATATTCACATTGTTATGATTTAACAGTCCAGTAGCTTTACAACTGTCGCAAAGAACAACAAAGAGCAAACCTGATAACCCGCTACCCACTCTTTATCCAATGTAGACATCCAAGGAAAGATATCTGCCGGGGTGTTTAAAACACAGTTACTGTTTTCAAACTGAATCCTACCTGTATTGCTGCGACAGTGAGGGCGGTGAGCCCGTTCCTGTTGATATGATTGACGTCTGCTCCTGATAGAATCAGCTCCCTCACGACCTCGTCGTCTCCTTGGTGCACCCCTAGTAAGAGGGCAGTGTTGCCTTCCTTGTTGGCATAGTTCACATTCACACCTGGGGGGAGAAGGGCAGGGTACTAGTTAGACCCTGTTCATACCAGGATTCGCAAATCCAGAATCACCCAGGCAAGGGATTAATCATGGTTTGATCTGCCGAGGTGGATTTCTGAAGCGGATTTAGACCTCCTGAAGCGGCTTTGATGGATTAGGATTAAGCCAAATTCAGATCGTTCATACCAGGATTCACAAATCGGCGTCCATCCCATGCCTGGGTGAATCCCGATTCAGAATCTGGTTATGAACAGGGCCTTGAACTCTGAAAAATGTTGTTTACACCATTCAGTTGACAAATGCTGTCAAAAATGTCTTTGTTATTTGGTAGCATTAAGTCAAAGACATCCACATCGCAGCAAGTAACTTTTAAACGGAAGGCTAAGATCACACAGTAGCCATGCATCCACATCAAGAAAGTCAGCAAGCAAAACTGAAGAAAAGAAAAAAAGTCCTAAGGGACCAAGAAAAAAGATCTGGGCCCGGTTTGAGTTTATTGCTTCACAGTCAATATTTGTCATCTGTATCTGTATAGCCGGTATAACTGACCATTTCTTGTAATTTTTTCTGTTGTCACTGTAAACTTTTTGTGCATGTCTTTTGGGGCCATCTCTTTGTAGGATTTTCTTCTTTTCCTCATTCTCACAATCCTTTCTTGTCAAAACATATATTAGCTTAATCTGAAAGCCTCTGCAACACATTGTCATACATTTAAAACAGGCCATACAATTATTTTATCCATGCCCATGTAGAAACCGACTGGTGTGGCAGGTTGCAATCACGAAAACCATGCTTTGGCTTTATTCTGAAAGGACATGCCAACTGGCTGCATAACCCTTAGCATTCTTCTGATGCTCCATGGCCACAGCACAGGGAATCAGAGTGCTTAAGGTTAAATGCCCTTACCTGCTGCTAGGGCATAACGATGCTTGAAAGTTCTCCCTGTTATTGTAAAGCGGATGAGAAAAAGAAAATTGAAAGGACAGAAATTTTGTTTAAAAAAAACACATCGGTAGAAATACAAAAACATACAAAGCCATGCTAGAACAAAGTCAGAGCAAAAGATAGCATGTATCATACAATATGATACCAAGCGTCCAAGCCTCACAGTCCACACCCTAAGAGGCATTATAGCATTATACTTTACTATACTGACAGATGTACGTGAAGGGAGGAATAAAGGGTTGCATACTAGTATTTCAGGCAATTAATGATATTTATAACAGCTGTATTCTGCACCAAACAAATCAGCCAGTGATATCTGGGCCAGCAAAGCATAACAGATGCACTGTGTTCATTTCTAACAGGCACCTGTTCCTCCCAGTTGACAGTATCATATTTCCATAGCCTGTGGGCTTTGGGATTCTGATGGTCATTTTTTAGGAATGATCGATGAGGCCTAGGAAAACTAATGTTACGTTTTCGATTATGGTCCTGGAGTAATCAGATCAGTAGGTAGGGATTCTCTATTTTTCTATTCTCTTTTTATACTATAGGTTTTAACCGAATTAAGTGATCCAACAAATACTAGTACTGTTTAACGATGTAAAACTGAAATGCATCAGCACAGTGGCATTTTCAGTATATAATATTCTAATAATATCGAGACACATTGTACAAGTACAATTTTCTATTGCAACGAAAATGAGGAGAACATGTCAGACAACAGTTCTACATCGTTTTCATCACTCAGATGTCAGATCGAAAATCCCTTACCAGCGGTCAACCAAAAAACGGGTAAGGTTGCCAAGTTTTTGCTAGGATCGGTTGAGTAACCGTAAACGCAGCATTTCTTCTCCTAGGCCTGAGAAATATGGAAAAGTAAAACAAATTTGCGTACCTGCTGCAAGAAGCTGTGTGAGCACTGCCACGGAACCCTTCCCAGCAGCCATCATGAGCGGCGTGAAGCCGTCCTTATTGATGTGGTTGATGTCTGCTCCTTCCGCCAGCAGATACGCCACCACGGCATCCTGCCCTGCCGTCGCCGCCAGGTGCAGCATGTTGGACCCCTCACGGTTCAGGTGGTTCACGTCTGCGCCGGCTGCGAGCAGCTGAGACACCACCACGGAGTGACCCCTGCTCACGGCCACCACCAGCGCGTTCTCGTGGGTCTTGTTACTGTATTTCACGTCAGCGCCGTTTGCAAGGAGCTGGAACACCACCGTGCTGTTCCCATAGCCTGCTGCCATCATCAGTGCTGTGTATCCATCCTTGGGAGAATAAAATACAACAAGCTCTAAATTAGTATCCCTAGTGCCCAGACACGTGTGGATGTACTGCAACAATCAGCGTTCATAATCATTAATTTATTAATTGCAGAAAGATGAATCTAAAAAACAAATTAACAGTAGTTTGATAAACATTTTACGTACGATCGTCGATGAGGACAATAATATTCTTAGAAATTAAAAAAAAACAACAACATACAAACAAACAAACAACAAACCTTGTTGCACTGGTGTACATCTGCCCCACCCCGCAGCAAAAGGGAGATGATCTCGGGGCGACCTTTACATGCTGCGATCATCAAGGGAGTGGTGCCATCCTAGATTCATGGAAGAATGTTACTTTTCTAGATCGTATCGATTGCTTTGTTTGTGATATTCAATACACACATACTGGTATGTTTTGCTACATGTTCTGTAATGCTTTATGTGTGGGTAACAACATCAGCAATAGATGCCTGTGGCCCACGTGTATTGTACCGTCACAATTCCAATTAAATCAAATCAAACCAAGAACAAAAGTTTTTCACTCTCAACGTCAAAGTTTCACTGCCTGCTTTTTTTCTTTTTCATCAAAGTAGACATATCATAACACTATTAAAGTAGAACTCACTGATTGCAACAATGTTAGGAAACGAGACTCATATACCTTCATAGACACCGCATTGACATCAATTCCACCGACGAGTGTATTCTTAATGACGCGTTCATTCCCCGCGTACACTGCCTCCAGGAAGTGCTCACAGTCTGGACGGGTATAGAGAACACAATTCAGAAAATGAATGAATGAATGATTTTATTGCTGAACAATTGCATCAGTGACAATGTATCGGGCAATGTACAGATAGCATGATTTACAATCCAGGTCTGTTTTTCAACATTTCTAATTACTACTTTATTGTATCAAATGAAACCTACAGTAATAACTTAAAACGGAACTACAGTATTGTAAACGTCATATTGCATATTTCTAGGCTACATTGTGACTTTACAAATGTAACTATTGTCGATGTACAAAATTATGGATCTGTGGAGGATATTGCGAACATGCCCATGGCCATAAACTTTGTACTATTGCAGAATAATGACACTATATCATAGTATAGTATATAAGAACTTTAATGTGGTATCAGAAACTGGACATTGTGTAGACCTTTATTTACATTTTGCTACTAAACGTCAAAATCTGATGGTTGTGATATCAAATATGCCTACTTCTTTCAGCCCATGTCCAGCAGTGAATCAGCACACATGTGTTTTGAATACAGGATAATTTTTGAGCCCCCCCCCCCCCCACCTCCTCGTTGATGGGTGAATGAATGAATGATATCAGTAATGCATGTGATACTAATGTATACACAGGTCTTATTAGCACTTACCCTGTTGACT
This sequence comes from Branchiostoma lanceolatum, assembly GCA_035149815.1. Classification (NCBI taxonomy): domain Eukaryota; kingdom Metazoa; phylum Chordata; class Leptocardii; order Amphioxiformes; family Branchiostomatidae; genus Branchiostoma; species Branchiostoma lanceolatum. The sequence goes on along the minus strand of CM068872.1, from coordinate 7,334,011 downwards.
GGGGACGAACTTAAAAAGTGCGGAGTCCGATCCTGAAGCCATTATGTGTCTTTCACAGCGACAGGGACGATCAGACTACTAGTACATCAACTTTTGTTCTACCAAAATAACTTTGACTTGGAGCGCCCAAAATATATAACGCAACTTGGAGTGAACAAAACATAACAACAGTTTGATTTCTTGCAGATCCAAAGCACGAGGAACACAATGGCGCATTGGAGATTTCGCCTGGAACGTTCCGAAGGGGATAAACAGTCAACATGAAACGTAAAACCAGTTATTTTAGTCCATGCAAATGATTATCGTCCAAGTTTGGGCATTCGTTCCCCCTCTTTGGGACTAAGAAAGCAGCCAAACGCCATCCTTATACCCTGAAACAATTTATCCGCTAAATGTTGAACTTGACCCTTAATCCTCCACAAAATAATCAAATAATAATATTTATTGATTTTAATGGACTATCATATGCGATATTAAGTCAATGTCAATGTTACTCAAAGTTAACATCATTTTATGGTTTGATGCACTTATACAACCTTTCACCCCTATGACCTCTTACCTGTATGTTGCCACAGAGGGACTCCGATGAGTTGATCAGCTGTCGAGCAGTCCAAAGTCTTAAGTTCACACATTCCTAATCGTCTGACACTGCCAGCACTGTGACTGCAAAGGGAAAACTAAACTGTGCTTTCATGTAATGTATACGGTATGTGACCTTTTGGTTTATTTGTCTGTGATTATTTAACTCCCTTGCCATAACTTTCAAAGCTAACGTTAAGTTTTAAAAAAAGTTGTCTTTAAGGTCTCGGACCGGAGTTTTTTTTGCGATTTCGTATGTAGGCCGACACCCTCAGGTCGACGGGCTACAATTCCGCCGAGAAAAGTAGGATGGAAAATGTAATCACATGGTCGAAAAGCGGTTTTCTGCTGTTTTCCGATGTATTTATCGGTTTTGTCCGTTGTCCCTTCATTTTGGGTAGAAACCATAGTAAAATGTAAATTTGGCACCCAAAAATTATCATTTTTTTACACTTTTTTGATCGAACCTGCTCGGAAAAAACGAGTTTTCCTGGGGTCACGGCATATATGCTGAGAAAGCTTAGTAAATGGTGTCTCTGAAAAATGAAAAAAATAAAAAAGTCATGTGATAACTTTTTCGCAATCTCCGATGACGCAAATTCGGTGAAAATGCATTAAAAACGATGCTATTTGGGTCATCAGGCGAGAAAACCGCATCACCGTTGCCGCGGACTAATACAAAAAAGGCTTCGATAGCGAACCAGCTGCACCGCGCCCAAAAATACTACAACTCACGGGCTTTTCAGAAGATTCAAAATATTCATGCACAGCTAAAACCATCACCAAGCAATCTCGGGCAGAAATCAGGGTGACGACCACGCACTTCCGGCAGATTACCGGGTCATGACCCAACCCCCGGTCACAATTGAACTCCGACCCGGAACCTTAATATAAATGAATATTGTACATGTAACATGATCAAGTTTCTTATTCTCGCTCGGGCATGGTGCCACATGCAGCCAGTATGCGCTGTGAACAGGAAACATCTTAACCACAATCATCTTAAGTTCTTTTTTGTTGTTGGAGAAAGGCCAGCTAGTGCAGAAGCTTTTGGGTTTGAGCCAGTTGAAGCCATTTTTCGTCATATCTAATCTCCAAGCAGATGGAAAACTGGCGTGGTTTCTGAAAAACCCGTTTTTCTAACAGGCAACCAAATAACTTCATCCTTCATCCCCACATCTGCTTGAAGGTTTACTGTAGATCTTGAAACTTTTGAAGTGTCCTTTCCAGGGTGAATTTATGATGCCAGGATTATGTCTCCCTTGTGTGCCTATTGAGCACTATTGTGCTACAGAATTGTTTTAACTGCAAATCTAAAACACTGAAGATCTCCATTTCCCTTCCATAGGGAAATAAGTCCACTGCAAATGTGAATGAAGTTACAGTATCTCACTTTTCTGTCATATTTCTTACTGACATTAGCTGCAGACCTGCTCGTAGAAAATGGAAGAGGCAGCCGCCACGTGTGTCCTTGTGTTGGAAGGCATTGCCACAGCAGCTGTGCTGTACGTCATCAAGTCTATCCTCACACCTGATCCACCTGTTCACCTGGGAGTGTACCACCGACCTGGACGATGGTTTGTGTGTTTGTTTTACATAACCCAGCCTTTAGGCACAGCATGCCAGTTTCGTACAGTTAGTACTAGGCTGTAAGGTTTTATCCTACTATTTTTGATAAGTATGGTGCTTGAGATGTGGCTCTTTAATTAAAGTTTAAATGCTCGAGATGTGGCTCTTCTCAAAAACCCGGCCTAGTAGGGATTTGAACACAGAACCTTTATACCTGTCAACAGCCCTAACCACAAGACCACCTTTGATTAGTCTCTACCAGACTAACCGCGCCGGCTAAAGGGACTTTGGCCATGGAGGGTAACAATATTGGACACTATCTCCATAGCCGACTCCCTTCATACAATTGACTCTATTTTGGCCAATTCTACTATTTTCCCAGCAACCCGTGGAGGCTGGTAGAGCCTACCTTTGATGGCGAGGGAGCAATATCATGGATGTAAGGTCGATGCACTATTTTTAACCAACAGGTATGGGTTGAAGTTTGCACTGATGTACCTGCTTGTGAAGCTACAACAGGGAAGAAAAAAACAGAAACGGGAGAAAGATGCTCCACTGGTAACAGGACTACCTCAATCCGGATATGGTGTCTTGTCTCATGATTCTCCAGAAGAGATGGACCTGCCTCAGGAGTTACAGGATCATGAACATGTAGGTCTATACTCTATAGCCTAGTACAGGTTCCCATAGCTTAGTCAGCCTTAGGGGCAGCATAGCATTCAGCAAAGATTCTCTACCGCTGGCGATCCTCTGCCATTCTGGCCATCTGGTTGGCTGTATGACCTGTCCACTCCTTCCTATACATAGATGATAATGGAGTATTGAGTAAAACTAAAAGTATGTTGATGCTAGGACAGATACAACAGATTAATACTATACTTCTATAGGGTGGAAAGAAGAAATTTTTGTCATTAAAAGAGCATATAAACTTATGGTTTAAATTAAGATATCTATATGTGTCAGATAGATACAAGAGTTTTAAAAGGAAAGGTTTGGAAAATAGTATTTTTGTCTTCCTGCAATAGTGCCTGTACAGTCACACATTTTACTTACAGAAAGGGAAGTTACTGTATTAGAAGAAACGATAAGTGTAGACAATTGGTGATATCTGCAGCCTTACATAATCATCTCTGTTAGCCTTACAGCGCCTACTTTGTCTTGATGATCTAAGATACCATTTTTAATGGAATCTACATCTTCAGGAGGTCAGGATCAGTGTGTAAGGGTCCCCTAGATAGTCCCAGAGTTTCCTATGAAAGTTTCATTTTACATACTTCATCCTTGTAGGCCTTGGACAGCGCCTACTTCAATGGCTTTGCTCCTGATGGAACTGCTGTAATGATGCGGATCTGTCGGCGCCATGGCCGCCGTGCAGAGATCTGGTTCATCCTTCACGTGCCGGGAGTCGGCGTGCTGCAGGCCCCGCAGCATCCGGACACCGCCGTCTTCAACACGGACGGGAAAACCTTCTCCGCAGCAGGACTGAGCTTTGAACCAGTGGAAGCCATGAGAACATGGAAAGTACAGTTCAACGGAATGATGAGGTAATCAACACATGCTTGTTTTTGGAGGCATAATGTTTTGACACAGTCATGTACAAGTGATGGTACTACGTGTATATGTACTATTTAAATGGTAGCTTTAATGATTACTTGTTCATAGAAACTAAATGGTTTGGTTTAGTTGCAGACTTGCGGTGAATTGTAAGTCACCACTACCAATGCATTCTCCTATGTAGCATAGAGCCCCTATACAATAAACCTTGGGGGGGGCTCTGTTAAACCGGGCTGAGGTTTCCACTTGTTTTCTTTACGTAAGGCCAATTCTCTGATTGGCTGACAGCTGGTTGAAGGCCATGCAAAAAGTGGAAATCTCAGCCCAGTTTAGCAGAGCCTTTCCAAAGTATGTTGTTTAGGCTGCAGGCAAGGCTTTGCAAAGGAGAATGGGCCAATGCCATTTTCTTCATTGTATAGATTTGCAATAATCAAATGTCTACAGACTTTGCACTTTTTCAAGTCAATAAATTCTCAATTGGTCTGAAAAGCTGATGTAACGTTGTATAGATATCATACATTAGATCTGACGTTACCTTCCCATATCTGCAGACTGACGGAATCACCACGTACTGATGTAACAAAGGAGGAGGGTCGTCTGGTTCATGTCAAGTTCTCCTTCATGTGGTCTGCCTACACCTTACCCTTCAACTTTGACACTGACATTCATCCTCGTGCGATTGCCCGTGCCATGGCCATCGAGAAGTGGAACAAACAGTTTTTCCAGGACTTAAGAAGGTACACATGATGATGCATGTTTACTTTTTCATGATAACTTACCAGAAATTTATTCAACAAACTCTAATTCTTTTTTCTTTTTGTCTCATATGGTATGAACAAGTAATCTGACAAGGATATATTTTTAGTAGCTCTGTTTACTTGTTGGGAACTTTCCAAGACTTGTCAACAATTTAGAAATAACCAAATATCAATTGCTTTAATTTTGTGAGTTGTTTTTTAAGAGAAATTGGAAATTATCCTATCGTCAGTTTACACAGTGTTGAAAATTCCAAGATATTGAAGTTTGATCAACTGTGTTTGAAATTACTTGTTTCATAATTTTTTTTCTTTTTCAAATTTTGACAGTTCCCACCAGACTCATTACAACCAGTGGGGACAGCTGTGGGGCGGTCTGCAGATCGAGGGGCATGAGGAGCAGCATGTCAAACTCAAGGGCTACAGGGACCATTCGTTTGGTACGACCCAAGTAATTCCAACTGAATATCATACCACAAGCTGCAAATTCCAATGATTCTTAAGAGAGTACATACAGAAAGGCAGAAACTTGCATGGTAAATTTAAATACCCAGAATTGTGCTGAACCTGTTCTCAAAGTACACATTAACTATATGTATGTAAACACAACGGGCCTGGCCTGGAGAAGGTTGGTAGGCCATGGTTGGCTAAGTGTGACATGGGATTTCCATTTGCCATGTTGGTGCAGAATATAACAGTTACTACTGTAATATAACATAACATAACATCACCTTTGTCAAAGTGGGAGGCACTCATGCAGTCTTGTCTATATCCATAGGTGTGAGAGACTGGGGCTTCATGTATCGCTACATAGTTCATTTTGCCTACTTGGAGGTAAAGTGTCAGTTTCTTTGTACATACCTCTGACTGATCATGAATGCATGCTTCACAAAAAAGATATAGTCAATCAAACAGCTTATTGCAGAATCAAACAAGGGTTGACAAGTCATCTTGGGCAACCAGATTTTTTTTAGGCAATCTGTTTAGAGCACAGGCAGACTGAAGAAGTGATAGGAGCATACACAAGTACATGTATCATAATGATTTACCATACTGATTATGGAGAAACATGATAAATGAATGCGTTAAACTGTTCCTGATAACTGACCTTGAAGTTTCTATTTGACAATATCACCTTGAATTGATGTTTTGTCTGTAGGACGGCACCTGCCTTCAGGTTGCTACAGTCTGTTTTCCAACAACCATGTCAGAGTAAGTGTGCTTTGTTTTTTGCTGTTTTACGTTTGATGAACACACCAGGCAAGCCTATAGCAGGAAAAATTATGCTGCTGATCGACATTCAAATATCATAAAATATATATATTCATAAAATGGTGGATATGAATCGTAGATTTAAGAAGAGCCATTATTCCTTCCACAATAGAATAAACTGTACCAGTAGTGTATAAGACAAGCACTGTCCCAGAACGTAATGTGCATGCACGGGCTGGCACTCCAAGTGATCAGGCTGGCTGGTGAATTGTTTGTATTTACCAATGATCAGTGGCAAAGTCAATTGTCAACAATAACTAGACACCTTTTAACCCTTGACCAGCACAGTACCACTGCCAGCTGCAATGTGTTATCAGGCATGTACATTGATTTGTTGTCTAAATTTGTAGTTACAATAGAAATCATCACGATTTTCCTTGGAGGTTTGTTCAACATCTTGATTTTGTCCGTTGCATATACGATATCTTTTCAGATGCAACATTTGGAAACTATGGGCGGAATATCATCTTTATATATGTGAACACGACCTCATACAATACGTTGTGTCAAATTTCTTCTAAGATACTAGTTAGTCTGTGTAACTTTTATGATGTGTAAACATGTTTAGAGGCAAAATAGAAGAAAAAAATGTTGGTACTATCAAAGAACAGCTCATGCTGGTTACACTCGTGACTTAACATTATTCTCTCAACCCTTTCTCCACTAGTCTGAGGACAGGCTATGTCTTCACCCCTAATGGGAAGATGGAGGCAGTGTCAGCGGTGGACTTGGTATTGTCGAGTATTGGAGAGGATGGAACCATGCCTCACCACTATTCCTTCAACTTTGTGGCAGGTGATTGGGAAAACACTAATGAAATAACCATAGATTATATTTGTATTGTTATTTTGTTATAATATTGTTATTTTGATACTCAATATTTTTCAGTTTTGACGAAACTTTTCATACACTTTTCTGAGTCCCTTTTTACCAGTTAGGTACAAGTGTATGAAGCAAAACCAAAGGATGTACTCTGTTAGTCAAATCATAAGGACGCAGTTTTAAAAAATCCTTTTAAAAACCTGTGAAAAATAGTTTAAGAATAAAGTTGATGATTCCTTGTCTTATTGCTTATTGTAGACATCATACATTACACAACAGCAAGTAAAATATTTGTTTTGGTCTGATTTCAGGGGGCAAGAAGTACCATGTGCAGGTGGAGATATACTGTCAGTCTACCTGGTACAACGGGCTTCAGTGGGAATCTCGGGTACACGAACGACTTGCTAACTTCACTGTTAACGGCCTGAGTGGTTGGGGAGTATGTGAGTTCAATTACAAGTGAGTGTTAACATCTACTAACATAATTCCACCAGGGTACATAATTCCGCCACCCTAAAACAATACATCCAAACAGATCTCCAACCCAATGTCCCCCAGTATACATATGTAATGTACTCCTGTATATCAAAACTGCGCAAACCTCGGGGATGCTGCACTAGAGATCTCTCAAACTTGCTGTTTTTCAAATTTATATAGCCCGTCGGATTACTGTTAATGAAGGTCAAACATCCATCTTTGCTTCCTGTTCTAAAGTTATGACTTGTGTAAATTTTCCTCTTTTGATAAACAGATCCACTGAACAAGTTGTCAGCTCTTAAAAAAAAGCAATCCACTGCACAAGGATTACTCAATGTTACAGTAGTTCTGATGTAAAAATCTTATCTTTCCTTGTCCACCTTGTCAATAAAGGAACACTACTGGCTGTCCCCTGCCTCCCCGTGAGTCCAGACCACAGCAGCCACTGCCAGACGTCACCAGTTCACACCGGAAACTGCTGACCCTGCCCCTGTCCACCCCAGTCTGCCGCAGTACTGAACTGGTGGGAGGGAAGGGGAGCAGTCTTGCCACACTGACTGCTCTGCAGAGCAATGGTGCAATGGTAATATATCCCCACATTCCCTTCTCATTAACTGTTGTCTTTTGTGTCTATTTCATTCATGGCTGTAGTCAGTTTTGATTTTTTCCATCATCCTAAACTCCCATTGATGGAAAAAAGTACTAAGTGTTTTTAAGATAAATGATGGAATAATGCTAAAAATACTTTTTATCCCATCATCGTATACATATGTCCGTCATTTTTCAATTTCCAGGCTGGTGTTTTGACAGGGTTTATTCAAAATTCATCTTCATCCACCAAATTTTGTTTTGTCTGTCAAGATAGACATAATTTTTCTGTCATATGCAGCAGAATTCTGTCAAATAACAGAATGACGGGCACTGGCGAGAGCCGTGATTTCATCTAATGTTTATTTCAAAATTTCAATTGACTTGTACATGTACATGCATGTTGATTAGACAATGCATTATCTGTCTCCTATTTCAGTTTAAGGTTCCATCTGGGTTCTGTGTTACCATGGCAGCCATGAAATTACAGCTGAAGGTCAGTGACATATGATATTCACTCAGTCCCATAGCTGAGTAGCCATAGGTGTAGTATCAAGACAAGACATTCAGATTGAAATTAAGCAGATTGAAACATATCAGAAATATGTCAAATAACAGTTAGTCAAACAACTGGATATGATTTTGGAAACAATCTGAATAAGATTTGAGGTCAGCAGGTTTTTATACCAGGATCATTGGTTTAGCCAGTTATATACCTGTCAGATTTTATCAGATATTATATTATGGAGAGCCTAATGAAAATGTGTTACCTCATATGGTTGCCATTATAGCTTCATCCAACATTGAAGTCAAAGCTGGAAGAGCTTGCGCAAGTCTCGTGGTACGTATGTCACCATTGCTTACATGTTTTGTTCCAGTAGTAATCCTGAAACCATGTTCCATATCATCAGTATTGAAAGATCCTGTGCCATTTCTTTGGATGGTCCTAACCATTATGAAGTACTTCATTGTATCCATTGCTACAATGTATATGATGATACGGTCAACTCTCATAAAACAATTTTTTGTTGACTCCTTTTTTTTCTGAAGTAGCGGCCAGGTGGATGCATTGAAGGGAATGTGCCAGAGGTAAGTGCTGCATTTTGTTTACTTCACACAAAGAATATTTTGATTGATCACTTTAATTTGTAAATTCTTGTCACAATCTCTCTCCTGTTACTTCAACTTGTAAAACTTGCCTGTGATTTTTCCACACCTGTCAGTGTTGGGGAAATGTTTATATCTGTTGCTTTGGTGCCGGAAGTGCGAGAAGCCATCAAAGCTGAACTGGACAACCTAAGTTCAACCAGCCAATTTGCTGTTCGCTCATCTGCTATTGGTAGGTACTGTGCTTTGAATTCCTCATACTGCGACTAAAACAGACAAGTTGAACAATAAAAGACTTTGCATTTACTACCTCTTGAATATTGTTTCCTGATTATCCTTTTGCAACTTGTATAAAAAAAGGTTACAAAGAAGTGTTCCTTGTTCAGGTGAAGACACTGAGGAGATGTCTGCAGCAGGACAGATGATAACAGACCTGGGTGTCCGAGGTCTGGACCAGGTAGAGTTTTCTCTGCATGTCAGCAGAACGTAATGTACTTATAAGACTTCAAGCAATCAGCCTGGCTATCTATCAATAACCAGTGGCAACCTCAGCTGTCAACGACAACTAGACACCTTTTAACCCTTAACAAGCCTGGTACCTCAGTTGCAATGTGTTATAGGAGGCGTAGCTGTGATATAATTCATCACAGTATCTGATAGATTCTTGGGTATCTTTGCATCATGCAGAATTTGGTCCGTTGCATGCAATTTATTTTTGCAACACCTGCTCTTCTGTTTCAGATCTGTGACTCGGTTCAGAAGTGTTGGACCTCACTCTATGGGTTTCCTGCAGTGCAGTACAGAAGGTTAGAAAGGCTGTAGATTAGATACTTCGTTTGTAAATGTTTATGCTGACCATAAGCCCGCCATTGCAAACCATCTCATTGTGTCTTTGATTGAAATTGATAACTGATTTATTAACTTGATTCAAACTTATAATTAATTCATTAACTTCAAAAAGTCATTTACTATGATAGTTTTCCCTACTGTTATTGTTAACTATAGATACTAGAACATACCTACATACACACAATATATTTATATATACCTCTCTCCACAGACAACATGGCCAGCCTGTTGTGTCCTCCATGGCTGTGGTGGTACAGGAGATGGTGCCAGCAGAAGTAGCAGGTGAATGAAATGTAGAATGTTGTAATTCGTTGGGGCTACAGTTTCAAGTTTTTCATTTTGGAGTGAAAGGCAAATTGGCAGAAACTCATTTTCATATTCTGTCAGCATTTCTATTGACCACAAAGGAGTTTTTTTTCTTCTTATTTGGAACAGAAGTTCCAATAAAAGTATTAAAGATGAATAAGTTGTAAGTTGTGTTAACATTGTTTTTTTGTTTTTTGCAGGTGTTCTTTTTACTCAGCATCCTGTAACAGGACATCCAGGCAAGATGGTTATCAATGCCAACTATGGACTGGGGGAGGTGAGTTGTACATGACTATAGATCTATGATTGTGAAAATGTTTTAACATTAAAAATCTTATCAAAAGGTTTTCCCAACAAGCCCAGGGTACATTGTTTGTGTGTTACATTCTAATCTCATTCAATGTTGCAGCTGTGTTTTTAATTCTATATTCACTGTTCAATTATCATAAACCATTCGGTATGCTGTGAGCAGCTGTATTTTAGTCAGAGGGTGGCCCTTAAATATTTAAGATCATTTAAGTCTGGTCTACATAACAACTAAGTGACTAAGTAATAACCACTCTGTTTATTTCACTAAGATCTATCCAATGAAACTATTTCTGCTCCTTGTCTGCTCCCCCCCCCCCCCCAGTCTGTAGTGAGTGGTGAGTCCCATCCTGACACCATCACCCTGTCCCGTGGTGTGGACGGTTCATGTCAGGTGGAAGGTGTGGATCTGGGCAGCAAGACTCAACAGGTGGTTCCTCTAGGTAAGGCCTTAGTGACCCACTGTTGTTCACCTTGTAGTGCCTAGTGGCACACAGGTCAGCAATTTCCTTGTTGTTTCTGTAGCAGGGTTTATTTTTACAGGGAGAGGTTTGCCCTTTAATGTGCTTGAGGAACCTCCTCAAACACGGGACCCTCATTTATGGATTTTCATGATATTTTTTTTTGACGTTTCATAGGGCTTGTACTAGGGGATTGATTGATTGAATTTTAGGAAATCTTTGTTACAGATAATGGAGGCACAGCACTGCAGGAGGTGAATTCAGCTCAGTCTGAGAAGTGCTGTCTAAGTAATGACACAGCTGTCTGTCTGGGGCACATTGCTGTACAGGTACAGAAGATATTTGCTGTCATAGTTTAAAATACCAAGAATTACAGTTTAACTATACATTTAAAAAAGCCAATTTCGGATGGGATGTTAATAGATAGCAATGAAAGATATAGCTACATGTGATATTGTGTAGATGACTTTGTAGATGACATGTAATCTGGGCAATATATAACATTATGTGTTGTATTCCAAGTAGCACACAAAGGTTGTGATTGTGTTTTTCAGGTGGAAGAAGCCTATGGTGGACCACAAGATATAGAATGGGCAGTGAGCCAAGACACAGTCTATCTACTACAGGTGCTGTATAAACAGTGTATCTGCCAGTGTACATGTATATAGCAAAGTTTGCAACACAGATTTTGTATCAGTAGTCAAGCATTTCAAACAACATGCATATGGCATTGCTTAGGACTTTGTATTGCTTTTACACAGTAAGCATGGAGATGAAAGGAGTGAATTGAACAACATGATGCCAGATGTTCAGACATTGGTAATAGCAAACTTGTGTCCAGAGTAATGCTAACACAATACTATTAGGTTTCATTTTATACACTGCCATCTTACAAAGTTGATTTTGTAATCTTCAGGCTCGACCAATCACCACCTTTGGCATTGAGACTGAGTGGGAACTGATGCATGAGTTTGATGCACCGCTGTCGTCGGAGAAAGAAATCAGCACCACTAGTAACATTGCGTTAGTATTTGCAATGGTACACAAATGTACTTCTCAAAAGTTGAACGAATTGTTGACTTGAACACAATTCTTTCTGGCATTCAAAGTCCAAGTATATATTGTCTAGAATTTCCCTTCTACATGTATGCAGCATAAAGAGGATAAACAACAGTGTGTGAAGAAAGTACTACTGTAGTATAGAATGTATATTATTCATCATAAAATAAATAAAATAAGATCGCCTTTTGCTGTCCCTGCAGAGAGATGATGCCGGGAGCTGTGACCCCCTTGACAGCTTCAACATTTTCCCGTGCAATAGAATATGGACTTCAGGCAAGTGGAGAACATAGAGTATCTTTTATAGCTTACCATAGAATAATTGATGAAGCCAGCTAGCCAGACCCTTTGACAGATCAAGTTAGATTACCACTGTCATTGTTTTTGTACGCTATGTTAGGTGGTGCAAATTTAGTAGCATCTGTTACCAATAAAGTAAGACAGTTGTGACATTCAGATTAGCCACTATAAGACGGGAAATTGCAGTTTTATGACATTTTACTATTCATTGAGAATGTGCCTGAAAAACATCGATGTTACTACATGTCACTGTGATGTTGGAAGTAAATTTGTTGGATTCTGATGAATATACTTTTTTTTACTTTTTCAATTAGAACATAACAGCCTCAGTAGGTCTGAAAAACTGCCAACCGTACTTCAAGAAGATGGGACTGTGTTTGGGCCACATGTTCATCAACATGCATGTAAGATCATAACTGCCATCCCCTGACCTTTGCACTGTTTATCCATCTAAACTACATGAAAGTTAGAATTGTTTTTTTATGTCGATGATTTTGCTAGCTTCAATATACTACAATGTACATGGCATATTCCTTATCACCAGCCCAACCATGGATTGTGGAATACACCGTGTTGTATTCTTTTCATTTCATACCTACCCGGGAAAACGCACATCTCAGTGTTTTTGTGTTGCTCTCAGAATGTTGCTGAGATCTATGAACAACATGTGACAATAGCAGACAAAAGAGTTGCTGAGATGTCATTAGTAGGAAGGGTGAGTTTTGTGCACTTGATTATAAACTTGCTCTATCACATATGATTTTGATACCATTGTTGGTGGAAATTTTGTACATTTCTTATGAATATAAAACATTTAAAATAGATTATTTTGCATACAGTGCCTAGAAGAGATCACAATGGATGACATCATTGAATACCACGGAAAATCTTCTCTTTGGAAAGGTGTTGTTCATTCCTTCAATTTTGTCAAGGTGAGGGCATTCAGGGAGAATAACCTATATATAGTAGGAAGATGAAAAATCATGTTGGTGATATGAAGGCAATAATATTTTTATGATCCCCGTGGAAGAAGAATTGTTGGTCAGTCTAAAGGATATCGGTATCAAAGTATCAAGTCTTTATTGTGATAAACTTTGAACCACACATACTGACATTCTATAATGACAGACTTTCATTGATGTCAGAGGCTTACATGTAAGTTACGTTAACAGGTAGTTGGCTGATAAATTGTGGTCCCCACTGTATAACTGTAACTGTAACAGCTTTCATGTCTCACAGCATCTGTACACATCGAAACACAAGATCCACCAGTTGGAGCAAACTCTGACTACTTACAGCATCTGTCGTCATGACAACGCCACGGCGATGTACCAAGAGATCAACGAGAGGTTACCTGAATACTACCAGGTGATAACAATGTGTTTTGCATCAAGATATTTTGATGTGCGCATGCCCAGTAATGTGGGATGTCCCTATGGCTCAACTGGTTGCAGCCTCATTGTTGAGCTCCTGGTTCCAATTAGTTGGTAACCGGGAGACCCCAGTTCAATCCTGAGTCAGGAAAACTTTATTGGGGCTGCACCTGTCTTTAGAAAGGGATCCGATGTAAAATGTTGGAGGAGGTACCTCAAGCATGTTAAAGTATGAAAATATACCCTGCTTCTGAAACAGCAAGGAAACTTGATGAGCCACTCGGCACTACAAAGTGAACAACAAACAACATGCCCAGTAATGTACTACAAATGATGTACACAATGAACCAAGTAAATGTCGTATGAGACATGAATAGAACAGTTACCTGACTGTTTCAAGCATTCATTGTTTTCCATGTGTCCACAGGCCTGGGCAGACCACATGAGTTACGGTGCTCGGTCAGCGGCCTGGAGCACAGTCCTGATGATGGTTCTGTCACAAGGAGCCAGAGGTGCAAGCTTAAAATGTATTCATGCATGTAGAAGCTTAAAATTTATACATTGCCTCAAAGCAAATTGTTTATAACCCACAGCACATAGGAGCCTCATGTATGTTTTAGTTATTGGGAGATTTTATGATTCTCTCAGTAAAAATTGACTACTAAAGTAGCAAGGGTATTGCCAAGAAACATGTTATCAGAACTGCACAATGACATCAACTGTTAATCTCTTGGAAACAGACCTTAGGGGGTCCTTAACAATCAGGCTGAATCTGGTATCAAATCAAATTCATATATTTGATAAATTGATTGCATTTATGTCAACTGATTACTGACTGCTATTTGCTGTATGTTGTACCTTTAGAGTGGACAATGCAGCTTTTCTCTGACATGGCTCACCTGTACGTCAACTGTGAGCAGGTGACCAGTGCAGATGTGCCCGATGCATTGGAGGTATGTTGATTCATACACAGTACCTGCTTTTATTCTTACTGCAAATGAAAAACAAAACGATTTACACAGCATTTATCCTTTAGCTTAAGATACTGGTGTCTGTCAGCCTTGTTTAATTTCAATGCTTTTCAAGGCTGTGTCATTGTAGATCATTACCTTTCTGACAAAAGCGTTGACATATTGAATGTTTACACAAAGATTTCCATCTCTTCCCCCAGAAACTAGCAGTGAAGCTCATAGAGGAGGGGCACAGGGATAGACTGATCGCCATGTCTCCTCAGGTCAGTCAGTCAGACTATGGGGTGAGCTGCTTAAACATATATACAAGACAGGATTAGCATAATGTATAGTAATGCAATCTGTGTAATATACAAAACAAAAGGTGAGATGAAATTGTGCTGCCTGAATGGTCATTGCACGAATGACATGTTCATGTCATGTAGAAATAACTACAAACCATTAGCATATCTGTAATTGATATCAGAAAGAAGTCACACAGTTTCACAGGAACAAGATTAGTTTTTAAATTTGGAATGAATAACGACATTGTCAAGATCATCTCCCACCTACCCTATTCCCCAGGAAGCTACAGCCTGGCTGCTGGGTGCTGATAGCGGCCCCTCTGGACAGCTCTTCCAAACATTCCTGGACCTGCATGGACACAGGTGTCTCAGGGAGGTCAGGTGGACCCTTACATCTACATGATGAGACACAAACTTCACTTTGATGATATACTTTTAATTCTGTTGCAATGTGTGAAAGTGTCAAAACTTTGGCTATGATGAATTAGTAACACTGTTTTACAACTTCCTGGTGTCTTCTGGCAGGAACTTCCACGTGCATTTTTGTGAACATTTTTAAAAGATTTTAACTGATTTCTATTCTGTTTCATAGGCAGAACTGAGGGAAATGTCTTGGAGAGCAGCCCCAACCAAGGTTGTTTTAACCATTCAGGTATGTCTGCAATTGTTGTGGGTATAGGACAAGAAGAATTCTAAGCCTAAGAAGAATGTCATTTTGATTTCCTATGTGATATCATGTGATAGATATCAATTATCCTAGATTTCTATTCGTCATTAATAACAATGGGTGAATTTAGAATAGTTATGTCATGTTGGGCCCCAGGAACTTTTAATCACATGTATAGAAATTAAGGATTAAAAAATTCTTGTTTCTTCAGACCATGCTCAAGAATAACCAGATAGCCAGTGTGAAGGAGCCGTTCAACTTTCATGAAGCTGTCAAGAAGATCAAGTCACCCATAACCTTAGCTGGCAGGTTAGTGGTACTGAATTTGGCATCTGAACCATCACACTGTCTTTGGTACTGAATATGGCATCATGAACCATTACACTGTCCTTGGTTCTGGATAAGACATCAAGAGCTTTCACACTGACCTTGAGACTGAATAAGACATTGAAAGCTGCTACATTGTCATTAATACTGAATAAAACATCAAGAACTTCTACACTGTCCATGATATTGAATGAAACACCAAGAACTGCTACATTTTTCTTGGTACTTAATAAGACATCAAGAACAGTAACACTGTCTTTGCTACTGAATAAGACATCAAGAACTGCTACACTGTCCCGGGTACTGAATAAGGCATCAAGAACTGCTACACTGGCATTAATACTGAATAAGGCATCAAGAACTGCTACACTGTCATTAATACTGAATAAAGCATCAAGAACTGCTACACTGTCCTTGGTACTGAAAAAGACGTTAAGAACTGGTACACTGTCCTTGGTACTGAATAAGACACCAACAACTGCTACACTGTCCTTGGTGCATAATAAGACATCAAGAACAGTTACACTGTCTTTGCTACTGAATAACGCACCAACAACTGCTACACTCTCCTTGGTACTGAATAAGGCACCAACAACTGCTACACTGTCCTTGGTACTGAATAAGGCACCAACAACTGCTACACTGTCCTTGCTACTGAATAAGACATCAAGAGCCGTTGCGAGGTACTTTATAAGACATTAGTAATTTTTACACTACTCTTGTACTGAAAAGTTGAATGCCTTGTCTTCCTCACCTTCCATTAGGTACATCTTGAAGTGGACTCTCCCCTACGCACGGCAGGGTGTGATGGAGAGGGAGCAGAGCAAGTCAGCGGCAGTAAAAATGGCCGATCATTTCAAACAAGCCTACTGGTACCTGGCATTACTAATGGTTGCAGAGGTAAGGTCCATGGACATCAACAAATAGACACTGTAAAGAGCTGAAAAATCATATCAGGATCTTTGATGACTTTCAAACATTGTTTTAAATGTTTAAGTGGTACAAGGCTAAATCAAAGTTCTAAAACAAGAACAACAAATGTATGCGGCTCCAGATGTCTTACTGAGGGACGACTGGGGTGCGACTGATGTCGGTTAGCTTGAGGAATGAATTCACTCTACTTTGTATTGTTTAAAATGTTTGTTAATCAAGCATTCAGTACTGCTGAAATGGCACACTTTTCAGGGCCGTCTTCCTGAGGAGGATCTACTGTTTTTCCTGACACACCAGGAGATTGGAACTCTTCTGCGCAGCCGATCTGCTGTTTTAGTGGCCAAGTGAGTGATGTGTAGATATATCCTGGGGTTAGAATCCTCATCACAGCATTTTGAATCAGTATTACATAGGCTTGTAACATGTTTATGTAACAAATCTGCAAACCTCTCATGACCTTTTTTATGTATTTGTTATTGTAGAGCTTTTCATTTGGTCTGATGAAAACAGATGGAAATTGTTAGTATGAAAACTTCTTTATAAACTGCTACATGTTTGATTCACTGTGAATATAAAAAGAAAAACCTGTTGTCTGCCCCCTCCCAGAGCACTGCGAAGACGTCGCATCCTGCCCAAGCAGATGTCACTCAAGTTCCCAGAGATTTGCCGTGGGCATCCCGAACCTGTAAGTAAAGTAGTACACACTGTACACACAGGTTGGTGCGTTGTCTGTGAGTGGGTCAGACCTGGAGCTGAAGAGGATGAAGGCTGTACACACTCACTGTGGTTTAATTGAATAATTTGAATTTGTAGAGACTTCCTAAATGGATGCTTGGTTTCTATCATTAGGAACAGGGAACAAAGAGAGGTCTAATGTACCCACAGTGCGGGGGTAACACACTCCCTCTTCAAAAATTGCCTCACAGTGTTGGAACTGAACTTTTTCTCTGGTATCTCAGATTGAGGTTGGTGTGTTATCTGTGAGTGAGTCAGACCTGATGCTGAAGGGAATGCCGGTGAGCCATGGGACTGTGACAGCTCCTGCCAGGGTGGTCACCAGACTGGAGGATGCAGGGACTATCCAGGTATAGGCTTACAATCTTCTAAGTATTAAACATGTGTGAATACTTAATAGTATAGTCTATTAAAGCTTTATGTATATCAGTGTGTTTTCCAATAGATCTTGTTAGGTCTAGACCATTAAATCAGTTGGGAAGGATCACTCAGGAAACTGGAAGTCAGTTCGCTATTTGTAATACTTGTAATATATGTAACAATCACAATGAACTAATAACACAATGTGTTCAGCACATCAGACCATATTTTGTCAAGATGCAGTGACGGGATATTTGTCTTCCTCACAGGCAAGAGAGATTTTGATAGTGCAGAGCACAGACATAGGGTGGAGCCCATACTTCCCCTTACTGAGTGGGCTGGTCACTGAGCTGGGAGGGCTGATTTCTCATGGTGGGTCTTCAGAGGAGGTTCTGAACCATTTCGGTTTTATTTCACTGGATTGTGTCGAAATTATTATAGAGGTCATGTGCTGATGAAAAAAGGCAAATTTTACTTTGACGTGAATGCACTATCATGCCATAGCAATGGCTTAAATAGTCATCATTCAGCACCAAGGACAGGTCTACACTATCACACCATAGTTGTGAGCTGTACTAGTCATCATTCAGCACCAAAGAAAGGTCTACTCTATCATACAATAGTGGTGGGCTGTAGTATTAATCATTCAGCACCAAGGGTAGGTCTACAGAATCATACCATTGCAGTGGGATTTAGCAGTAATCTTTCAGTTCAACACTATCATATCATAGTGGTGGACTGTATTAGTAATAATTCAGCACCAAAGAAAGGTCTACACTTTCATACGATAGTGGTGGACTGTACTAGTAATCATTCAGCACCAAGGACAGGTCTCAACTATCATACCATAGCTTTGGGCTGTAGTAGTGATCATTCAGCACCAGGGACAGGTCTACACTATCATACCATAGTGGTGGACTGTAGTAGTAATCATTCAGCACCAAGGACAGGTCTACACTATCATACCATAGTGGTGGACTGTAGTAGTAATCATTCAGCACCAAGGACAGGTCTACACTTTCATATCATAGTGGTGGGCTGAAGTGGTAGTCATTCAGCACCAAGGGTAGGTCTACACTATCATACCATAGTGGTGGACTGTAGTAGTAATCATTCAGCACCAAGGATAGGTCTACACTTTCATACTATAGTGGTGGACTGTAGTAGTAATCATTCAGCACCAAGGACAGGTCTACACTTTCATATCATAGTGGTGGGCTGTAGTGGTTGTCATTCAGCACCAAGGGTAGGTCTACACTTTCATATCATAGTGGTGGACTGTAGTAGTAATCATTCAGCACCAAGGGTAGGTCTACAGAATCATACCATTTCGGTTGACTGTAGTAGTGATCATTCAGCACCAAGGACAGGTCTACACTTTCATATCATAGTGGTGGACTGTAGTAGTAATCATTCAGCACCAAGGACAGGTCTACACTTTCATATCATAGTGGTGGACTGTAGTAGTAATCATTCAGCACCAAGGACAGGTCTACACTTTCATATCATAGTGGCGGGCTGTAGTGGTAATCATTCAGCACCAAGGACAGGTCTACACTTTCATACCATAGTGGTGGACTGTAGTAGTAATCATTCAGCACCAAGGACAGGTCTACACTTTCATATCATAGTGGTGGACTGTAGTAGTAATCATTCAGCACCAAGGACAGGTCTACACTTTCATATCATAGTGGTGGACTGTAGTAGTAATCATTCAGCACCAAGGACAGGTCTACACTTTCATATCATAGTGGTGGGCTGTAGTGGTAATCATTCAGCACCGAGGACGGGTCTACACTTTCATACCATAGTGGTGGGCTGTAGTAGTAATCATTCAGCACCAAGATCAGGTCTACAGAACCATACCATTGCAGTGGGATTTAGTAGTAATCATTCAGCACCAAGGACAGGTCTACACTTTCATACCATAGTGGAGGACTGTCAAGACAATATAACAGTTCTAATAAGTTTTTTACTTAGTGAGTGTCCTGATGTTCACATCCAGTTTCCTTGTGTACAGGTGCAGTGGTTGCCCGTGAGTACGGTCTCCCCTGTGTGGTGAGTGTGAAGAATGCCACAGCGATGTTCCAGACCGGGGACCTGGTGCTGCTGAACGGCACCGAGGGATCAGTCAGAAAACTCAACCCTAATAACTAATGACTGTCAGGATATTGTAAATGCATCTGAATTTTGTGGTAGGGGGAAAACGCAGTGTTTATGGTAGTTTTAGTTTGCTGTTGGAACAATGTAGTTGGTGGGCAGAAGACAAAACAAGCATTTCTGTGGTGGGTTTCAGTGTGCAGAAAATAATGAAAAAATTAAACCAATGCAAATTTAGATGCATTTACAGTAGAGGGGAGATGAAAGGTTGAGTAGTAATGTTAAGGTTACACAAACATTATGAGATAAGGGGGGATGTTTTGTTTGTGTTGTGTTGTCAAAGTTATAATTTTTGAGTAACATCATCATTATAACTTTTCTTTGATAAGTCTTAATTTTTATGGTGACAAGAGGACCATGCAGATTGAAGGTTGCCATATAAGCCACTTGTAATGCACTGGGTGATTGAACGATTAGCAATGCCTAGTCATGTCATATTAGAAGTTTAGTAATGTCATGTCATAGGTATGTTAAAAATGATATAATATTACTATATATGAGTATATGAGCTTTCTGAATGACTTATTTCAGACCTGATACTATGATGATGAAAATTGACATTGTAACGTAACAATTTTCATTTCAAGACCAGTCTATCTCTTTACAGATGCTTATTGTATGATGTAAATTTATTATGTATGTCCCCGTGGCGCAAGCGGTAACGCAACCCCGCTGCTTCCCCATCTGGATCAAATTCCGTGGATCCTGGGTCCAGAGTTCAATCCTAGGATCGACTCCAACTCTGACATGTTGACAAGGGATTGTATTTGTCATTATGGATGGTGACGTAAAGCTGGCGGCCCCGTGTATGAGGCAGCTTCGGGCATAAGCTTCAAGTGTCAAACCTCGAGCTCTGCACGTAAAAGAACACACTTATCGAGAGAAGGGGTGACCCGGTGTGCTTGGTCAATAACGCAAGCCGTGGCAAAGCCGCATTGCACTACCACTAGCTACTTGAAAAAGCATCATGCATCACCTCAATTGAGGATGACTGCTTTACCTTTAACAAGATGTATACGTAATTTATATGTATGTGTGAATTTGATGTCATAAATCCTGGTGTACGTTTGACTATACATTAAGAAAAGTAATGATTTTTTTAAAAGTATGACAACAGTTGATGGATGGAACTTCAGTCAAGAGTAATTAAATGAAAGTTTTTGAAAATGGTTTTTAAAGGTTTTCTTAAAGATTTTAAAGTCCTTGCCCCAGCTTTTAAGATGCCTTTCTTCTACACATGGCTTAAAAGGAATGATTTTGATGTTAACAAGTAGCCACAAACTAAAAATGATATAAGACTAACTCAGCAAGACACTTTGATCCAAGTACAGACACAGTTGCGATTTGCATTAGGTATATATTGTGGTTTCTCAGGAGCAGGTTTTTACTGCAATGTTTGTGCTGATATGACATAATGAAGAACACTCCTTGTATGTGATAAAGGCAATTTTGTAACTTGTAATTTGTACTTTTGATAAAGCTGTATGCAAAGATGAATATTTTAGGAATTCATATTGTGTATATTTTAGGAATTCATATTGTGTATACTGTAACTAAATGAGTCATGGTCTGAAATTGAACAGCACACGCAGAACAGTTTACCCCTTAATGAATTAAATAATGAATCCTCTATCGTTGTTCTTTCATCAGGAGGAAGGTAGCAGGCATGACCGTATGTCATTGCTATATTATTTCATGGTCAGGTGTCCAAATGTTCATTATAGATATATTGTGATGAAAATTCAAGTAAAAGGCCAATGTATCAAGTGAAAGGCCAATGTATCATAGGAAATCGAACAAGGTCTTCAAACAGATGTTAGGGTGAAAGATTGAAATGGATTCTGAGTGACGGCCGGGCTTCTCTGACAGGCGGAAGTTCGCGAGCAGTCTGACCAGTTTTTAGGCCACGCCAATACCTTATATTGTTGTCGCTGTTAGCGTGTTAAGATTACCCCTCTACATATTGCAGAGAGGAGTTATGTCACGGAAGGGATTTTGGCACGGTAGGGCCGGTCTAACGATGTTCTGTGCATTTCGATCTATCACTTGCCACCCAACGGAGTCTTGTATATTACTAGAGCGCGCGGTTGGTATTTAAACCATTTCGGGTAGCGGTGGATTTGATAAATGAATTTACTTGTAGCTATTCATGTGACGAGGTAGATGGACAGGGGATCTTACGTGTCACACTTGCAACACAGGATACAATTTCTCACGCATAATGAAACGAGACTTGTCGGACAATCTGAGAATATTCGTCCCTCGCTCCGGTGTCGAATCCATGGCTCTCTTCAGCTCTCTATCAAATATCATGGATGTAAAAATATTTTTATCCAGATTCGAGTTAAGCCCAATGATTCATTCCTGCGCGTGCACAGATTTCTTTCCCACGTGGACCTACAATGCAAACTCCATCCAAGGATCTGCAATGCAATCTCTACCCAAGGACCTGCAATGTAAACTCGGCCTAATGGTTCATCCCTCTGTTTACACAGATTATTTTCCCACGCGCGGACCTGCGATACAAACTACGTGTAGCGTAGTTCCATACCAAACCGTACGACAACATATGCATCTTCTTTTTCTGACTGACACCAAACTTCATCGGTTCCCGCACAGCAAACTGCTCACAAACAGGTATGGAGTTTTATTGATTAAGATATCTATCAGTGGGCCAAAGTCGTCTCTCTTCACATTCTATTGTCAACTGCCGATTAGTCGTGTTTAATTTCGCTCCGCCGAACTGCCAAAGGAAATCCAATGATAAACGATGACAGTCATCGACATCCTGGAATACGAACATTTCCCCCGTTAGTGTACCGGACACACTGTTCACGTTACGTTGTTTGGCGATTGAAACGATCAGCAAATTGCAATTGTTTACGCCAAATCTAGATAACGCCACCTTCCCGTTTCACAACGTTTTGTTTAAAACCGGTTGACGAGACGCGTTCTATCCGATACGGTACGTTTTCTGAACACTGGATAAAATCAAGGTATAAGAAATTTTAAATATTCGGACTGGAAATCCACTTTTTGAAAGACTTGTTTTCGGCCGTTTCTCTGTCGTTAATTTTTCCGCTGTGTCACACCCTGTAGCCCCGTGGTGATATCGCGAGACTACGTTATGTTCCACAGCATGTAACGTTACACCCTTAGTACTATTGCAGGTCCTACCGGCCGGAACAGGTGTTCTGTGTGCTTTAGTCTATCACTTCCCACCCATCGGAGTCTCGTCTTATCGGACCAGAAAACGCGGTCGGTAAACATTTCGGGTTAGATAAGTACATGTGACGTGGCAGATGGACAGGGGTCACGATGGCAACACCTTTATACCATCTTTGAGATGAGAAGGCTCCGCCTGTGGTAATACAAGGAGGTTAATGATTATGTATTGTTGCATGTTGCTATGTAGTTTTTGTAGTTTTATGTTAGTTGAAGCCTAATGTTATGCAAGCGATGTGTTATGCGCTCCGTAATTGTACAGTGTTTTTATGAATCCAGGAAGAGTAGATTAGACTTTCAGGTCTAATCTAATGGGTTTCTGTCAAAACATCAAACATCCTTGGGTAATCCCGGTCATGTGATGTAACTTTAGGCTCTTATCAAGGAGGTTAAATACACATGTGTAAACAGACGATATCCAGGGGGTGTCCATCGCCCAGGACCTTTGAAATACTTTTTTCATCCCACCGCTTACACAGATTTCATTCCCACGTGACCGGCAATACAAACTAGTTCCTTACCAAACCGTACGACACCTCTCCCTAGGCAGCTTCGTTTTCTGACTGACGACACGAAACCTCATCGGCTCCCGCACAGCAACTGCTCAAAAACAGGTATGGAGTTTTATTGAATAAGAATAGATATCTATCCGTTGGTCCGAGTCGTCTCTATCTCCACATTCTACTGTCTAAACTTTCTTTCTTTCAAACCATCGACGAAGTTAGTTCAAGGGATTAGCCTCCACCAGGCCTTCCTATGGGGTATGGATCGTAGAATTCGGCAAAAAAGGCCAGCGGAGAGTCAGTCCATGGTAAGGTTAACATTTCCCACTTGGCTGCGCGGCTGCCCCCCTTCGCCCCCCTCCCCCCCGGCAATTTAGTCTATGATTTTTGGAGGTTGAAAGGGTGACCATATAATTTCTTGGTGTGATCAAACCACGCCCAAACAGGTTACAAAAGTGGTGAAGATAACGTAACTGTCCCGTGCACATGCGCATGCGTAAGTCTGGTGATGCGCAGTGACCAATAGTCGTTCTTCCCCCAAACTGTACGATTCAAAAAGATTTTACTCATTACAAAAGACAAGTATCGTGTTTAGCTGACTGGCGGCGTAATGCTTATAGTATTTTTTTCGGGGAATACAACAGCAATATCGCACACCATAGCTTAATCATCGCGTTTCATCTCTGGTGGAATTTGGCCAGCGTTTTGACCGGGTGTGGACAGCAAAACGTCACGAGACGTTTTCTGGTCTAGATAAATACAAATAACTTGTACAATTTGTGGAGCAGCCGATCTTCCAAAGGTTGACAAAACTTTAGGGTTCGTTTATCACGTAGCTATGTATAGACCCCAATGACATAATGACCGACGGTGTAATAATTATAATGCTGGGTCACATGTTCATTTTGTACATCAAGAACAGGGCTGCAGTTTTGGGTATCTAATAAGGTCGACGTCTTTTTCCCCCAGTTATCGTACATCTGATAGGTCGTGTCAATATTTGCGGATGGCGTGGCGGACGAACGTATCTACTATTTGTAAAGGGGCATTTTGGCCACTTATTCAAAATTCTAAGCTTATTCACAGACAAATCTCAGTCATTCTATATGTTCGATGTAGCCATTGAGATGTTCCAAGTATCATCGGTAAGAAAGTAGAGTTTCTAAATCTATCCTACGATTAAGAAAGTTGACAAGAAAACCCCGCCCCCTTATACTAACTCACGTGACCATCAATGTTAGGGATGTATATGAGGCTAGATATAGGTGAAGTAAACATCATGCAAACTAGTTCTAAACAAAAGTCAGAACCGGCTATTATTCATTCGGGGGTGCTGAGCTATTTCCGTCAATTCCTTGAAACGTTTTTCATAGAAAAAACATAAGCAGACAAAATTTACTACTATGAAGCACGGTATATGTGGCCATTATCATTGTCTCTTTTAATGTTCAAGACGATATTATTGTCACCTCTAAACTTCATAAATCACCAACTTTGACGCTTAAGTTCAGCCGCTAGGTGTGTGCCTCCTCAATAATGCATTGGGAAGCCTCCTGAATTTAGCATAGAGCTTTGTCGGGACTCCCCTGGCCCACGCAGGCCCTCTTGTATGACTACTGTACAACACCGTGATTTGAAATAAAACCACCACAAAAGTAACTGAATTTACAGTACCTTATGTTTCTACACTAGGTGGAAACCTGCTCTTATAGTTAGAAAATGGAAGAGGCAGCCACCATCTGTGTCCTTGTGTTGGAAGGCATTGCCACAGCAGCTGTGCTGTACGTTATCAAGTCTATCCTCACACCGGATCCACCTGTTCACCTGGGAGTGTACCACCGACCTGGACGATGGTTCGTTTGTATATTTGTTTATGTTTGTTTGTTTGTTTGTTTTATATAGCCGTTAAATCGCCTTTAGGCGTAACACGGTTTTGTACTGTATGTGCAAGCTGCGTAAAACTGGACTGTATGGTTTGATCTCTACTTTTTTTTATAAGTGTGGTTGGTTCTTTAAGAAAGATGTGGCTCTCCTCAAACGCTGAACTTCCGGCTTTACGTTCCAACCAAGAGGACCTCCGCGGCATAAGATTTACATGTGTTCTGATGTGACTTCTGTCCGGCAATACAACTGTTACAGTGACCATGAGAGTAGATGCTACGACCTCACAAAAAAGTACAACCATAAAGGTTGTACACACTTAGTAATAGAATTATTGTGATAACACTGAAGTTGATGCACTATTATTGACCAACAGGTATGGGTTGAAGTTTGCACTCATGTACCTGCTTGTGAAGCTACAACAGGGAAGAAAAAAACAGAAACGGGAGAAAGATGCTCCACTGGTGACAGGACTACCTCAGTCTGGATATGGTGTCTCGTCTCACGATTCTCAAGAAGAAATAGAAATGGACCAGCCTCAGGAGTTACAGGATCATGAACATGTACGTAGGTCTATAGGACAGATCCATTTTTATGAATAATGGTTTATTGTGTAAAACTAAAATCATGTCCAACTATGGCAGTCAGCAGAATGAATTGATGTTGGGACATTATAATAGATTAATAGTACAGGATAGAAAGAAGGAATTTTTGTCATTAGAATAGCATATATACTATTACGATTTATTGTTAAAATATAAACACATGCCAGATAGATGTTAAGAGTTTTAAAAGGAAAGGTTTGGAAAATAGTAATTTGTTTTCTTGCAACGGTGCATGTACACATTTTAAAACTCACACACACTTACTATCCTGTTAAGCATCTGTTGTTCTGTTTCCAAAGCAAGCATATGTACACACAGTACTATATTCTTGAAAATGGACAGAGAAAATATATTGAGTCGATTCGAAAGAGGATTATGATAGAGAAAACTAAACGGCAAGTGTATGGCGTTTGGAGATATCTGCAGCCTTACATGATTTATCTCTGTAGGCCTTGGACAGCGCCTACTTCAATGGCTTTGCTCCTGATGGAACTGCTGTAGTGATGCGGATCTGTCGGCGCCATGGCCGCCGTGTGGAGATCTGGTTCATCCTTCACGTACCGGGAGTCGGCGTGCTGCAGGCCCCGCAGCATCCGGACACCGCCGTCTTCAACACGGACGGGAAAACCTTCTCCGCAGCAGGACTGAGCTTTGAGCCAGTGGAAGCCATGAGAACATGGAAAGTACAGTTCAACGGAATGATGAGGTAATCAACACATGCTTGTTTTTAGAGTCATAATTCTTTGGAACAGTTGCGTATAAGGGATGATATTGTACATACCAACCAACTAATATGGTATCTTTCATGATTACTTGTTCATAGAAACTAAATGGTTGCAGCGAATATAAATCACCACTGAACCAATGCATTCTCCTATGTAGAGCCCCACCCGAAGCCTACTCTGTATACATTATATTTTTGGGAGGCTCTGCTAAACCGGGCTGAGGTTTCAACGTTTGTGGGCGTGGCCTCTAAAAAGCTGTCAGCCAATCAAGGAATCGTATAAATGTTTTCTTTGGGTAATGCCAATTCTCTAATTTGCTCTGTTCCTAATCTGTTTGGAGGCCACGCCAACTAAAGTGGAAACTCAGCTCAGTTTAGAACAGCCTCTCCAAAGTTTATTGTATTGGTCACAGTGAGGCTCTAAGTAGGAGAATGTGACAATGCTAATGTTTGTCTTATTTCTCCATGTACTTGCATTATATAGATTTTCAATTATCAGATGATTGCAGGTTTTGTTCTGTTAAAACGTTTTTCAATTCAATCGGTCAAAAAATCTGATGAAACGTTGTATAGATACACATGTACAGGTAGCGTACTTAGTCTTTAGCGATCCTGCCTCTGGAACTAAAAGCCCCGGGTTCGATCCCGGCTGTGTCGCTCACCCGACATGCGCGCTACCAGCCACCGGAAAGGGTCGCAGTCCTTAAGACGGGACGTTAAGCCGTGGTCCGCTGTTCATAATTTGTGTTTGTCGAAAAGAGCTAGGGGAATGTCCTTGGTACAATGAACCTGAAAATACTGTATATAGCGTCTGTCTTCTCTGTCACGACCAGTGGAAGCTTATCACATCTGTTCATTGAGGTCATTTGAGCTAAACTGGTTTGAGATCACTTTCCTTTCACTTTCCTTATGTACATGTACTAACAACCTTCCCATATCTGCAGACTGACGGAATCACCACGTACTGATGTAACAAAGGAGGAGGGTCGTCTGGTTCATGTCAAGTTCTCCTTCATGTGGTCTGCCTACACCTTACCCTTCAACTTTGACACTGACATTCATCCTCGCTCCATTGCCCGTGCCATGGCCATCGAGAAGTGGAACAAACAGTTCTTCCAGGACTTAAGAAGGTACATTTTTACTTTTCCATGATAACTCACCAGAAATTTGTTAAACAAACTCTAATTCATTTTCCTTTATGTATTACATTGTTTGAACAAGTAAATATGACAAATGTAGTTGTTCTATTTACTTGTCGGAAGCTTTGTTAGACTTGTCAACAATTAAGAGATGACAAAATATCAATTGCTTTGATTTTGTGAGTTGCTTTTGAAGAGAACTCATTGTTGACATTGTATATCAGTTGTGATAACTCGTGGGATATTATCCTATTGTCTGTTTACACAGTGTTGAAAATTCCAATATATTGATGTTTATCTACTATCTTTGAAATTCCTTGTTTCATGATATTTTTTTTCTTTCAAATGTTGACAGTTCCCACCAGACTCATTACAACCAGTGGGGACAGCTGTGGGGCGGTCTGCACATCGAGGGTCATGAGGAGCAGCACGTCAGACTCAAGGGTTTCAGGGACCATTCATATGGTAGGACACAGTCAAGCTCAATGTTACACCCAAGCTGCAAAACTGCATCATGCTTAATTTGCACATATTGAAAGGCTGGTATGGCCAATATTTCTTACATTTGATTGTACAAAACCAGTGTTCTCAAAGTACACATTGACAAATTTGATGCATGTAACGTTACACACATCAGACTGTCACCATCATCTTCAAAAGTAGTGTCAAAATCTACTTGCACCTCCAATCCTGAGGCTTTAGGCACTGAACTCAAATAACGCTTACTTTTATATCATGAGACATTGCAATAACTTTACATAGCGATTTCTGTTGATATCTAGTCACCGTCTCTTAAAGCATTTTAGAAGCATTTATTTAGGTCCATACATCTTTGCTCATGACCACTCCCAAACCCAGGTCGGCACACAGTCTTATCTGTCTGTTTACATAGGTGTGAGAGACTGGGGCTTCATGCATCGCTACATAGTTCATTTTGCCTACTTGGAGGTAAAGTGGCAGTTTCTTTGTACATACTATGAGTGAATGCATGCTTTAGATATAGTCAATCAAACTGCTTATTGCAGCATTAAACAAGGGTTGCCAAGTCATCTTGGGGAACCAATTTTATCCAGGCAATCTGCTTAGAGTACACGTTGACTTACTTAAGGCAAACTGAAAAAAAGTAAAGAGCATACACATATCAAAATAATTTACCAGAGTATTTATCTTTTTGTACTGATTATGGAGAAACGTGATAAATGAAATTCTGTTAAACTATATTTTCTCGGTCAAGTTTTCTTCATAATTGAACTTTTATTTGACAATATCACCTTGCATTGATGATTTGTCTGTAGGATGGTTCCTGTCTTCAGATTGTTACACTTTGTTTTCCAACGACCACGTCAGAGTAAGTAACTGTGCTTTTTTTTCTTTCCTTCCTTACATCTGACAAACGCACCAGGCAAGCCCAAATTCTGCTACTGAGACATTCAAACAGTCACACAGAAATGAGGAATGAGTTACCATTAGTATTCAATCAGTAATCAATACACATAGGGATATGAATCCGAGATTAAGAGGAGCTATTATTCCTTACACAAGAGAATAAAACCGTACCAGTAGTGTATAAAACAAGCACTGTCCCAGAACGTAATGTGCATGCACGGGCTGAGACTCCAGGTGATCAGGCTGGCTGGTGAATTGTTTGTATTTACCAATGATCAGTGACAAAGTCAAATGTCAACAACAAGTATGTGTTATCAGGTATATACAGTAGCTGTCATCTTGTAATTACAATAGAATTAATCATCTTTTTTGTTGGATATTTGGTCAACAACTCAACATTGTATCAGATTTTTTTCCGTTGCATACAACATCTTTTCAGACACAACATTTGAAAATTATAGACGAGAGATCATCCTTATATAAGTGAACATAGCCTTATGCGGTATGTTCTGTCGAAACTAGTTTAGGGACAAGTTAGACACCCATAACAAATAGTTGAAGCCTTTTGGTACTATCAAAGAACAGCTCATGTGGGTATCACAATGTCATTTTTACTGACATTTTAATGTAACTTTTTAATTTTTCAACTCTTCTTCCACTAGTCTGAGGACAGGCTATGTCTTCGCCCCTAATGGGAAGATGGAGGCAGTGTCAGAAGTGGACTTGGTATTGTCGAGTATTGGAGAAGATGGAACCATGCCTGACAGCTATTCCTTCAACTTTGTGGCAGGTGACTGAAAACACTAATCAAATGATCGTGGAATAAATCAGATTCTGTAAGATTTTATATAGGAAACACATCTTTCCTTAATTTTGATAAAACTCATTTGAGTCCCTTTTACCAGTTAGGTACACTTAGAAGCAAAATAGGATCTACTCCAGGGCTATCTCAAACTTTATTTTTTCCATCCCACTCTTTGTTTGGGAACCTGTGTTGTTAATTTCTTTCTTAACACCTACTAACATAATTCCACTAAGGTACATAATTCCGCCACCCTGAAAAGATATGTCCCAAAATATGTTAAGCGGTATGATTCACTCCTGTATATCTAATTTGCGCATACCTTGGGAGTGCTGCATTAGAGATCTCTTAAACCCATTGTTTTTTTAAAAGTGGTGGATTTATGTAACGCTGTCAACCCTGTTAAATCTGTCATTTCAAGCGTACAAAAATACATTTTTATCAATTCGATGTAATGAAGTTACGGTCTTTGAACAAGTGGGGGGAAATTTATGTCAGTCCCAACCAGCAAACTTCCATCCCAGGACAAAGGGATGGGTCCCGGAGACAGCCCTTATCTACTCGCTCAGTCATATCATTTTATTTTATTTATTTATACAGGGAAACACACACTCAGGCAACAAGCCTGTTCTTCAGGTATCCCTGATACTAAAATCTAAAAACATCTAGCACTAATCACATAATTACATAACAGCCAACAAGATTACAGATAAGCAGTTTTGACGAGATCAATATCCTTCAGTTTGAAAGAAAATAAGATGATTTCTTATTCTTATTGCAAAAATCCTAGCTTGGATATTACTGTCCGAACCAGCATTTTAAAGTTTGAATTGATTGTTTTTGTCTACTTTTCAGGGGGCAAGACATACCATGTGCAGGTGGAGATATACTGTCAGCCTACCTGGTACAACGGGCTTCAGTGGGAATCTCGTGTACACGAACGACTTGCTAACTTCACTGTTAATGGCCTGAGTGGTTGGGGAGTCTGTGAGTTCAATTACAAGTGAGTGTTTAAAATCCATCTTTGGGTCCTGTTCTTAAGTGATGTTAATCTTCCTCTTGGGTACAAGCAGATAAACAGATCAACCTAACAAGTTGTAAGCTCTTAAAAAAGAAGAAATCCACTGCACAAGGATTACTCAAAGGCACAGTTCTGCTGCAGAAATCTTATATTTCCTTGTCCACTTTGTCAACAAAGGAACACTACTGGCTGTCCCCTGCCTCCCCGTGAGTCCAGACCACAGCAGCCACTGCCAGACGTCACCAGTTCACACCAGAAACTGCTGACCCTGCCCCTGTCCGGCCCAGTCTGCCGCAGTACTGAACTGGTGGGAGGGAAGGGGAGCAGTCTTGCCACACTGACTGCTCTGCAGAGCAATGGTGCAATGGTAATACGTTTATCCCCACATTTTCCCCTCATCAGCATTTCTCTTAGGTCTGTTATGAAATGTTCATTCAGGACTCTAGCCAGTTTGAATTTTTTTCGTCTAACCAATTCCTAAAAAGAAGTATTTTTAAGATTAGGGATGGTAAAACGATAAAAAGACTTCTTCCCCTCATCGTGTACAAATGTCTGTAATTCTTTTTTATTTCCAGGCTGGTGTTTGGACATTCAAATTTGGATATTTCTATATCTTTACCCATGGATATTTGTCAAAGTTGAAAGAATCTTTCCGTCATATGCAGCAAAATTCTGTCAAATGATGGAATGACAGGCGCTGACAGTCTTTGTTTCATCTCATTTTCCAAATTACTATTGACTGTACATTCATCTTGGTTATCTGTCTCCTATTTCATCTCATCATCATGTAATTGTATAATTGACATATACGACTCCCTATTGTATCTCTTGTTGATATCATCTACCTTTGACGATATTATATAGATTGTGCCTTCATGTAGTTTGTAATGGAGCATTGTACAGCCTAGAACCTAACCATTGTATAGCATAGAACCTACCTATAGCTTTTAGTAGTTTGATATAAGTAGCCAGTAGTATTTTGTTTTTGCCTTACATTGTACCTGTTACAATCGTTGTGCAATAAACTTTGACTTGACTTGACTTTCAGTTTAAGGTTCCATCTGGGTTCTGTGTTACCATGGCAGCCATGGAATTACAGCTGAAGGTCAGTGTCTTAAAATATTAACATCAAAATTAAACATCAAGGTTGGTGTTGATAAGAACTTTTGGGGTTGGTTAATAATAGTTATATGTCTTTTTGATTTTGTGATACACTCATGTCATCGAGAGCCTGAGATGAAAACATGTCATCTTATCTGGTTGCCATTATAGCTTCATCCAACATTGAAGTCAAAGCTGGAAGAGCTCAAGAAAGTCTCGTGGTATGTATTTTACCATTGTCTACATATTTTGTTCCAGCAGTAATCCTGAAATTATATTCTACGTCATCAGTGATTAAGGTTCCCATGCCCTTTCTTTGGACAGTCCTCACCATCATACAAGACTTCCTTGTACCCATTGCTGCAATGTATATCATGGTATTGCCAACTATCATAAATCTTTTGCTATCCCGCTCCTTTTTTTCTGAAGTAGCGGCCATGTGGATGCACTGCAGGGAATGTGCCAGAGGCAAGTGCTGCATTATTCTATTTTTTTTAATTTACTTTAAAACAAAGAATATTTTGATTGATCACTTTTGTAAATTCTTATCAAAATCTCTCTCCTGTTACTTCAACTTGTAAAACTTGCCTGTGATTTTCCACACCTGTCAGTGTTGGGGAAATGTTTACATCTGTTGTTTTGGTGCCGGAAGTGCGAGAAGCCATCAAAGCTGAACTGGACAACCTAAGTACAACCAGCCAATTTGCTGTTCGCTCATCTGCTATTGGTAGGTACTGTGCTTTGAATTCCTCATACTGTGACACATAGACAATCTTTTTCTTCTGGAATATTGTTTTCTTGCCATCCATTAGGTGAAAAAAAAGGTAAAGGTCCCATAGCCTTGAGGCCGTCGAGGCAGTGGTTTATTAATCCACTATATCGAGGGCATAATAATGTTAGGCAGACCCCATCCCTCTACTTCCGACGTCTTTAACCTCCCCCACCGAGGTACCCACTTTACACCTTGGTGGAGTGAGGAAAGTCATGTTAGGAGCCTTTACCAACGACCCAACGTCTTGCCAGTAATCCCAGGAATCGAACCCGTAACCTCTTCATTTTCATGTCTGTTAGCCTTAGCCACTTGACACCACACATGTGTATCTAATTTGCTTAAAACATACAGAAATAAGATGTGTGTTCCTCGCTCAGGTGAAGACACGGAGGAGATGTCTGCAGCAGGACAGATGATAACAGAGCTGGGTATCCGAGGGCTGGACCAGGTAGAGATTCCTTCATCTTGTTTCAATACTCTCCTAAAACCACAATTTAGACCATGATTACGCATTAAACCTGTTCTTAGCCTCTTCTTGTTAAACTTGCTAAACATGAATCCAGCATACACATCCTGAATAACTTGGATGTTTCAACTTCATTATCAAAATATCTTGTCAAAATTTTGTGCATATTTGTTTCAGATCTGTGACTCAGTTCAGAAGTGTTGGGCCTCACTCTATGGTTTTCCTGCAGTCCAGTATAGAAGGTTAGAAAGGCTGAAAATTGAGTTACTTTGTAAATACATGTACACAATTAGTATACTGGCCTTTTTTGTATGTTGGCTATAATTGCAAACCGTCTCATCGTGTATATGATTGAAATTCATAACTGGTTCATTAACTTGATTGAAATTTATAGTTGATTCATTAACTTCAAAAAGTCATTTACCATAATCTTCCCGACTGTTATTGTTAACTTATCATTATTGATAGATACTAGTACATACGTTCACACACATGATCTACCTCTCTCCACAGACAACATGGCCAGCCTGTTGTGTCCTCCATGGCTGTGGTGGTACAGGAGATGGTGCCAGCAGAAGTAGCAGGTGAATGAAATGTAGAATGTTGTAATTCGTTGGGGTTACATTGTAGTTTCTAATTTTGGAGTGAAAGGCAAATTGGCAGAAATTCATTTTCCTAGATAATAAGTCAATATTCTGACAGAATTTTCATTGACCAGAAGAAAGTTTTTCCTTATTTGGACCAGTATCAATGAAAGTATCAAAGAAGTATAAGTTGTAAGTTGTGTTAAGATTGGTCTGTGTTTCTGCAGGTGTCCTTTTTACTCAGCACCCTGTGACAGGACATCCAGGCAAGATGGTTATCAATGCCAACTATGGACTGGGAGAGGTGAGTTGTACGTGACTATATGAATGTGAAAATGTTAAATCTTATCAAAAGGTTCTCCCAATAAGCCCATGGTCCCTTGTTTGCGTGCAACGTTATAATCTCGATTTATGTTCTTATGTTCCTCAATAGCTGTAAATCCTATTGTGTTGTCTTAGCATAGGAACCTTCTCAACATGTTTTACATTTCAATGTCGCTTATGCATGACTGTACGATTTGTCATATAAAATCGTTTTTTTCTAGTTATTGTTCGTGGATGTCTAACCTTCACAGACGAATCTGAATTAATGTTGCTGTGTTTTTGATTCTATATTCACTGTTCAATTATCATAAGCCCTGCAGTAAGCAGCTGTATTTTGTTCACAGGTCAGTAATAACCACTCTGTTTATTTCACTAAGACCTATCCAATGACACTATTTCTGCTCCTTGTACCTCCCCCCCCCCCCAGTCTGTAGTGAGTGGTGAGTCCCATCCTGACACCATCACCCTGTCCCGTGGTGTGGACGGTTCGTACCAAGTGGAAGGTGTGGATCTAGGCAGCAAGACTCAACAGGTGGTTCCTCTAGGTAAATCACTGTTGTTGTTGTTGACCTTGTAATGCCTAGTAGTAGCACATAGGTCAGCAAAGTTCCAAGCTCTGTCTGTAGCAGGGTATATTTTTGCGTGGAGGAGTTGTTAGCCCTGGCCTTGCCTTTTAACGGGCTGCAGGAACCTCCTCGAACACGGGATCCCCATTTTATGTCCCTTCCCAGGACTTGACTTGGGTTGAGCGACAGGGACATCCCACTGTGCTGGTCAGAAACTATGGCAAATGAGATGGAAGATGTTACCTCTGATTTTGTTTTCTGTAGAAAATTTGTTAATGGATTTTCATGATTTTTGTCTCGATGTTTAACAGAGCTTGATTGATTGATTGAATTTTAGGATATTTCTGTTACAGATAATGGAGGAACAGCACTGCAGGAGGTGACTTCAGCTCAGTCTGAGAAGTGTTGTCTAAGTAATGACACAGCTGTCCGTCTTGGGCACATTGCTGTACAGGTATGGATGGTTTTTGCTGTCCTAGTTTAACAGAAATTATACTAAGAATTGTAGCTTAACTAGATACTAAAAATTAGATAAAAAAGCAGATTCCGATGGGTCTAATGGGCAAGCAATGATATAGCTGCATGCCACATTGTGTACATGACCAGGGTAGATGACATGCAATCTGGGCGATATACATCCATAACATTATGTATTGCTTTCCAAGTAGCTACAAAGGTTGTGATTGTGTGTTTCAGGTGGAGGAAGCCTATGGTGGACCACAAGATATAGAATGGGCAGTGGGCCAAGACACAGTCTATCTACTTCAGGTACTGTAAAAATAGTGGATCCGTCGGTATATAGTGAATGTGCAACACAGACTTTATATCAGTAGGCAAGCATTCCAAACGACATGGCATTGTTGAAAAAAATAAATTTCCATTTCTTTTACACACATGTCATCTTAGTAAGCAGGGTGATAAAATGAGTGAATCAAACAATATGATGCCAGATGTTCAGACATTGGTAACAGCTAGCCTCCGTTGCAGACTCCGTCCGGATGGTTTTTTTTTTCAAGTGACAGTTTTATCACAATACATTCCTTTTTTTCTTATTGATGGCCGGGAAATAAAAGAAAAGGTTATATATAATATTATTATAATAAGACTGTAACTTGAAAAAAAAACAGTCGGAAGGAGTCTTCAACGAAGGCTAGGTAATAGCAAGCTTGGTTTCAGAGTTAACACTTTAGGTTTCTTATGCAACGCTGTCTTACAAAGTTTGATTTTGTACGCTTTAGGCTAGACCAATCACTACCTTTGGTATTGAGACTGAGTGGGAACTGATGCACGAGTTTGATACACCGCTGGCGTCGGAGAAGGAAATCAGCACCACTAGTAACGTTGGGTTAGTATTTGCAATGGTGCACAAATATACTTCTCAGCATGAATACATCTTATGGCATCATTTCCGTGTCAAAATTACGTACGTAAAAAACGTCACGTTTTGGCGTTTATACGTGACGTATTGGGGGTCAATACGTCACGTATGAAAGGCCTACGTCACGTATGCCGGAACGTACGGATACGTGACATACATATGGTTTTGCAATTTCCGTGTCAAAATTACCTACATAAAAAAACGTACGATTTCTCGTCCAAACGTCACGTATAACAGGTCATACGTCACATAAGGCATATACGTCACGTACTAAACGTGACATACATATGTCGTGGCATTTTTAGATCAAAATATCGTATCTACGTAGACGTCACGTTTTGTGGTTATACGTTACGCACATAAATGAGTTATGTTAACGTACCACGTTAACGTAACGAATGTAGGCCCTTCAAGTTATTATAACAAACAACGTTAACATAACGTAGTCGTAGTTATCATAACGCATTACGTTAACGTAACAGTCATTTACGTTATCATAACGCAGAGCGCTAACGTAACGTACACTAGAGTGAACCTTTATAATAGGCGTGTTCTGTTTACGTCATTGGTTTATGTTGTGTATAACGTCTACGATAGACGCGTTCTGGTGACGTCATCAGTTTATGTTATGTACAACGTGTATGATAGACTTGTTCTTGTGACGTCATCAGTCTATGTTTTGTAAAAGCCGCAGCACACAATGTATTAGTGTGGGTACAAAGTAGTACGGACACAATTTTTGATGCCTGGCTAGAATATCCTATGTGAGCATTAGCCAGATTTAAACTGTGCCGTGGGATATACTGTCTGAATTGATGAATTGAATTGTGAACCATTCTGTTCGTGTATATTCGAAAGTGCGCCATACTACGCGTCAACCCGTTCATTGAGTGAACTCAACAGATAGGCGATGCTCTTGTCGACTGTCCGCATCAAATCGTCGTCCAAATGCCCGAAGGTCGCGTACAGTCTTCCTATCCTCTGCCTCGTATTCGCTCAGACTTGACCACAAGCCCTTTGCGAAATCCTTCGAGCGGCTCTTGAAATGTAAATCCTCCAGGGAACGGGGAACTTTCTCGTCCCGGCGCAGAGAATCGTAGTGGACCTCGGAGCGTGCACGTCCGACCCGACACTTGCCAACGCCATGAGGTCCCTTGTGTCCCTTCACGGGTAGAGAACAAGCACGACTGTGAGTACTTGGAACCTGCCATGATCCTAGCGCGATGCCGGAAGCGGTGACCTTGAAGGACGAAGACGAACACGAGCTGGAAAAACCTGAAATTTTAGAGAGAACGGACCGCTGTGGCCGGCACGCGCCCTATGATCGCCGAGTGACTGTCGGCGGAAGTGGTCTGAGCGGAGATGCAGACGGGGGGGGGGGGACTGGGACACGTGCTCAGGACCCGTATGTCGGGGGCGGAGCTTGACCACGGAGACACCAGACTACGCGTCAACCGTTCCATGGTGATCAGCCATTGGTTGGAAATCAAGGTGGTCGTGAGCTCGCTGCTTGTGTGGATTACCGCCCAGCGGGCCGGGTGACAGTTTACAGTTCACCATACTTTCTGTAAAGACGCATTGCATTATCATAATATGAATTTACATGAATGTTATAGCCGACTTGATGGATAAAATATGGGGAAGTATAGTAGAGCATTTGTCATCGATTGTGTAACTATTGTGACATTCGTCCCATTCTCATCCATTTGAAACCTGAAATTGTTGCCTGGCCTTGTTTGGATCTAAAATGTTTAGATTTATGTGGGTTAGGATATGGAGGGATCACTATGTACTTCTGTGGAATACTGCCATACGGAAATAATGTTTTGGTCTGTCTATTACAATGTAAAAGCAGTGATGGGCGATGGTTTTAATCCCATATATGACCGCGGCTACAAGTACCCGCGAGAACTAACAGACACAATATCTGCCCGTACACATCGATTGTACTCGAAGATTCCCTCTCATGAACTTTCCAAGCCCCTTTGTGTCGATTTTGTAGACACTCTGGCAGATCACACAACAAGGTGGTCTTTATACAACCATCAGAGAATCACACCTTTTTGTCTCCGATTTGCTTATCACAATACAAACTAATGCACCTGGTAAGGAGAGCGGCAAAAAAAAACCCGGGACATTTGATATGAAGGTCACTATCTTCTACTCTCCAAGCAGAGGTTAGTGGGGCAGATCGTCACCGTTTTATCATATGCCCCGTAATTTCAGTTTGGATGGGGCTAGCGGACAAAAAACGGGGCATATATTATGATAAAACGGTGACGAGCTGCCCACAAACCTCTGCTTGGAGAGTAGTAAGGGACAATTAGAGAAGCCCGCGGCCGTCGCTCAGAAAAAATGATCTTTCATTGCCTCCATTGCAGACTCCGTCCGGCCAAGGAGGTTGGTGAGGTTGTTTACTTTCAAGTTAAAGCTTTACTATTACATTTTTTTGTTATTGCTGGCCTTCTCGGTCTTCCCGGACAGCAATAAGAAGAAGAAAAATGTAATGGTAAAGCTTTAACTTAACAAAGAAAACAGCCGTAAGAGTCTGAAATGGAGGCTAGATCTTTCAACCAATATCGATCTTCTAGGAGCTCTTCACATCTGCTTTAAAGCCCAAGCATCTGCTTGGATCACAAATATCTGATGGATCCCAAACATCTGCTTGGAGCCACTACCATGTGCTTTTCTAGATAATTATCCATTGCTCCCAAGCAGATCTATAGGTCCCAATATCTGCTTTGAGTCCCAACATCTGCTTTAAGCCTCTATTATCTGGTCGGAGCTCCAAACACCCAATGGAGCAGAACGAGAAAGGCACAAGCCTCACTCAGTGCCAGCCCTTTTTAGCTTTCCACGTCCGCTCGCCACGACCCGCTACCTGGCTGAAAAAAAGAGCTGACACTCAGCAAGCACTCAGGCTA
The DNA here is from genome assembly GCA_035149815.1 of Branchiostoma lanceolatum. Lineage (NCBI taxonomy): Eukaryota > Metazoa > Chordata > Leptocardii > Amphioxiformes > Branchiostomatidae > Branchiostoma > Branchiostoma lanceolatum. Next base: position 7,294,796 of record CM068872.1, on the reverse strand, counting down.
GAAAGGCATATCTATATGTAGAAAGCACATGTTAGTGGCTCCAAGTATATGTTTGAGCTCCAAGCAGACCCTATCTCCATAGCCGACCTCCTTCATACAGCTGACTCATTTGGCCAATTTCTACTATTTTCCCAGCGACCTGCAGAGAATCAGATAGAGAAACTTTTATTGTGAGAACATTTACAAGGCTCAACCATAAAACCTCCGTGGCTCAACCAAGGCGCGAACCTCCCACTGGGACGTGCGCGGGTGACTGGGTTTGTGCCAGAAATCGGTCATAAAAAGATTAGTAACCCGGACATTCGTACGGCTGTTAACATTACCACGCGCGAGGAGGGGAGGCGACAATACAAAAGGTCACTATTGAATAGAAATATTCCGCCCTGTTTGAGTTATCGCACATCTTATAATTAGGTTGCAAAACATACTTCTTCTTCCAGTTTGATACGGTCTTCGCAACATATAGATCTGCTTGGAGATTATGGCACATCTATGATCTAGAAAAGAACATATTCCAAGCAGATGATTGGGCTCCAAGCAGATGTTTGGGCTCCAAGCAGATGTTTGGGATCCAAGCAGATAGTTGGGATCAAAGCAGATGTTTGGGATCCAAGCAGATGCAGAGAGCTCCAAGGAGATCGATATTGGGTGAAAGATTTAGCCTCCATTGAAGACTCCTTCCGGCTATTTTCTTTTTCAAGTTTTACTATTACATTTTTCTTGTTGCTGTCCGGGATTAGGACCGGAATGCCAACAATAAGAAAAAAAATGTAATGATAAAGCTATAACATGAAAAAGAAAACAGCCGGAAGGAGTCTGCAATGAAGGCTATGAAATATATTTTTTCTGAGTGACGGCCGGGCTTCTTTGACTGTCTCTTACTAATCTCCAAGCAAAAGTTTGTGGGGGAGATTGTGACCTTTTTATGATCTTTTATCAAATGCCCCGTTTTTTGGCCCGCTCTCCCCACCAGATGCAAGTTCGTCCCATTCTCATCTATTTGGAACCTAAAATTATTGTCTGGCCTTGTTTGGATCTGGAATATATAGATTTATGTAGGATATGGAGGGATCACTATGTACCTCTGTGGAATGATATACGGTGCCTGGTCTCCCAGGGTAGGGAGTTTTGTATACGAGTACAATCTCTGCTGATCTATAAATGCTGGCACACGGAAGTAATGTTTTTGTTCGTAACGGGCGGCGGTATCAACTCCCCTGTACTTATATAATAGGCTCTACGAGCCTCTGCGGGTCGCTGGGAAAAGAGTAGAAATTAGATAGAGTCAATTATATGAAGGGAGTCGGCTACGGCCTATTGGACCCTCTCTCCATGATAGCGGACTCCATTCATACAATTGACTCTATTTGGCCAATTTCTACTATTTTCCCAGCGACCCGCAGAGACTGGTAGAGGCTAATAGACGGGTACACAGTATTCCAGGATAGGTCTAGCCGCAGTACACGGTCACCAAATCTGCCGTCGAAAGACCGAACGTCTTAAGTCTCCGGAGCATAAACATAAATTTGTTGGCCTTCTTGGTAAATTCGCAGACTTGTTTGTCCCATTTCAGATTAGACTGAAACCAGATTCCCAACACTTTAGCAGCGATCACTGCCAGAAGGGATCAGAAGGGGTTTGCCCCCGAGAGTTATGGGTGGAGGGGGGAGGTGGGCTCTTCATAAGACATAGTCAGCACCATACATTTCTTAGGGGTTTAAAGTTGCGCAGTGTTGGACCATACTTCAAGTGAATCCACTTGATCATAAAGGTATGACTGTTTGCGCACATATTTCCATCGATCGGCTAGACACTCTGACAGACCACACATGGTGGTCTTTTTACAATCTTCCTGTCATAAAACATCAGAGAGCCACACCTCTTTGTCTCCAGTAAATATCACAAACTTGCACCTGGTGGGGAGAGCGGGCAAAAAAACGGGGCATTTGATAAAAAGGTCACAAACTCTCCACCAGCCTATGTTTGCAGAGTAGTATGCTAAGAGAAGCCCGGCCGTAACTTTCATAGCCTTCATTGCAGACTCCTTCCGGCTGTTTTCTTTTTCATGTTATAGCTTTATCATTACATTTTTTTTTCTTATTGTTGGCCTTCCGGTCCTAATCCCGGACAGCAACAAGAAAAATGTAATAGTAAAACTTGAAAAAGAAAATAGCCGGAAGGAGTCTTCAATGGAGGCTAAATCTTTCACCCAATATCGATCTCCTTGGAGCTCTCTGCATCTGCTTGGATCCCAAACATCTGCTTTGATCCCAACTATCTGCTTGGATCCCAAACATCTGCTTGGAGCCCAAACATCTGCTTGGAGCCCAAACATCTGCTTGGAATATGTTCTTTTCTAGATCATAGATGTGCCATAATCTCCAAGCAGATCTATATGTTGCGAAGACCGTATCAAACTGGAAGAAGAAGTATGTTTTGCAACCTAATTATAAGATGTGCGATAACTCAGACAGGGCGGAATATTTCTATTCAATAGTGACCTTTTGTATTGTCGCCTCCCCTCCTCGCGCGTGGTAATGTTAACAGCCGTACGAATGTCCGGGTTACTAATCTTTTTATGACCGATTTCTGGCACAAACCCAGTCACCCGCGCACGTCCCAGTGGGAGGTTCGCGCCTTGGTTGAGCCAAGGAGGTTTTATGGTTGAGCCTTGTAAATGTTCTCACAATAAAAGTTTCTCTATCAGTCTCTGCGGGTCGCTGGGAAAATAGTAGAAATTGGCCTAATAGAGTCAGCTGTATGGCTCTGAAATATGGGGTTTATTCAAAAGTTCAAATTCCTGTCCAATTGAATCAGTTCATTTAAAATTCTGCAAACAATCATTACGTGTACCTAGGTCTGCTTGCAGCCTAGCTGCAAGGGCGGAATTTTTGCGGAATTTTAGGAAGATACCCAATACAAGTGGATGCTTCGCTAAATGCCGTCAAATATTTCCTTAGACTTCGCCAAAATGTGTCAGCCGACAGTTTTCAAGCAGATGCTTTCTGCTGTCAGTCAGATCTAGACAAATCTGGTGTGAAATGTTGGGCGACAGGAATACGTAAGTCTTTAGAGGAGAGCGGGTTTGCTTTCTTATGGCACCTACCAATTTCATATAATTCAAATACGTTACAAATTGTTAGTTCCATTGGCCAACGGATAAAAGACATTTACTTCCAAACGTTTCTGAAAGAAATACATAACGACAACAAAGGTGGGGCTTCCAAAAATAAGTTAAGATCATATAGATTATTCAAAACTACTTATAATGAAGAAAAATATCTAAGTAATTCAAATATGAGGGTCAGGAATGCAGTCACAAGACTAAGAATCAGCTGCCACAAACTACATATTGAAACGGGAAGACATACCCGCACTCCTCTAGAACAACGATCATGTAAACATTGTACTTTGAATAGAGTAGAAGACGAATGTCATTTTGTGGTAGAATGTGTATTATATACCAAAGAAAGAAATGAACTGTATAAACTTGTAGAAAACTGTATAAACTTGTATTTCCCTACTTCACACATTTAAGTACTGTTCAAAAATTCATATTTCTAATGCGACTAGACAAACCTCCCATTGAAAAACACGTCTGTTCTTTTATATCCACTATAACCGAAAAGCGAGGAGAAGTAGAATTTATTTAATGATAGTCATATTCTTTTGTATCCGCTAACTGTACTTGTATTATATTTTGTTGTGACCTGTACTTAGCCAAGTGTGGCAGAAATGTGCAATTAAGGTCTTCATTCATTCATTTATGAAGGAGGTCGGCTATGGAGATAGGGTCTGCTTGGAGCTCAAACATATACTTGGAGCCACTAACATGTGCTTTCTACATATAGATATGCCTTTCTAGCCTGAGTGCTTGCTGAGTGTCAGCTCTTTTTTTCAGCCAGGTAGCGGGTCGTGGCGAGCGGACGTGGAAAGCTAAAAAGGGCTGGCACTCTGAGTGAGGCTTGTGCCTTTCTCGTTCTGCTCCATTGGGTGTTTGGAGCTCCGACCAGATAATAGAGGCTTAAAGCAGATGTTGGGACTCAAAGCAGATATTGGGACCTATAGATCTGCTTGGGAGCAATGGATAATTATCTAGAAAAGCACATGGTAGTGGCTCCAAGCAGATGTTTGGGATCCATCAGATATTTGTGATCCAAGCAGATGCTTGGGCTTTAAAGCAGATGTGAAGAGCTCCTAGAAGATCGATATTGGTTGAAAGATCTAGCCTCCATTTCAGACTCTTACGGCTGTTTTCTTTGTTAAGTTAAAGCTTTACCATTACATTTTTCTTCTTCTTATTGCTGTCCGGGAAGACCGAGAAGGCCAGCAATAACAAAAAAATGTAATAGTAAAGCTTTAACTTGAAAGTAAACAACCTCACCGACCTCCTTGGCCGGACGGAGTCTGCAATGGAGGCAATGAAAGATCATTTTTTCTGAGCGACGGCCGCGGGCTTCTCTAATTGTCCCTTACTACTCTCCAAGCAGAGGTTTGTGGGGCAGCTCGTCACCGTTTTATCATAATATATGCCCCGTTTTTTGTCCGCTAGCCCCATCCAAACTAAAACCACGGGGCATATGATAAAACGGTGACGATCTGCCCCACTAACCTCTGCTTGGAGAGTAGAAGATAGTGACCTTTATATCAAATGTCCCGGGTTTTTTTTCCGCTCTCCCTACCAGGTGCATTAGTTTGTATTGTGATAAGCCAATTGGAGACAAAAAGGTGCGATTCTCTGATGGTTGTATAAAGACCACCCTGTTGTGTGATCTGCCAGAGTGTCTACAAAATCGACACAAAGGGGCTTGGAAAGTTCATGAGAGGGAATCTTCGAGTACAATCGATGTGTACGGGCAGATATTGTGTCTGTTAGTTCTCGCGGGTACTTGTAGCCGCGGTCATATATGGGATTAAAACCATCGCCCATCACTGCTTTTACATTGTAATAGACAGACCAAAAAATTATTTCCATATGGCAGTATTCCACAGAAGTACATAGTGATCCCTCCATATCCTAACCCACATAAATCTAAATTTCAGATCCAAACAAGGCCAGGCAACAATTTCAGGTTTCAAATGGATGAGAATGGGACGAATGTCACAATAGTTACACAATCGATGACAAATGCTCTACTATACTTCCCCATATTTTATCCATCAAGTCGGCTATAACATTCATGTAAATTCATATTATGATAATGCAATGCGTCTTTACAGAAAGTATGGTGAACTGTAAACTGTCACCCGGCCCGCTGGGCGGTAATCCACACAAGCAGCGAGCTCACGACCACCTTGATTTCCAACCAATGGCTGATCACCATGGAACGGTTGACGCGTAGTCTGGTGTCTCCGTGGTCAAGCTCCGCCCCCGACATACGGGTCCTGAGCACGTGTCCCAGTCCCCCCGCCACCCCCCCCCCCGTCTGCATCTCCGCTCAGACCACTTCCGCCGACAGTCACTCGGCGATCATAGGGCGCGTGCCGGCCACAGCGGTCCGTTCTCTCTAAAATTTCAGGTTTTTCCAGCTCGTGTTCGTCTTCGTCCTTCAAGGTCACCGCTTCCGGCATCGCGCTAGGATCATGGCAGGTTCCAAGTACTCACAGTCGTGCTTGTTCTCTACCCGTGAAGGGACACAAGGGACCTCATGGCGTTGGCAAGTGTCGGGTCGGACGTGCACGCTCCGAGGTCCACTACGATTCTCTGCGCCGGGACGAGAAAGTTCCCCGTTCCCTGGAGGATTTACATTTCAAGAGCCGCTCGAAGGATTTCGCAAAGGGCTTGTGGTCAAGTCTGAGCGAATACGAGGCAGAGGATAGGAAGACTGTACGCGACCTTCGGGCATTTGGACGACGATTTGATGCGGACAGTCGACAAGAGCATCGCCTATCTGTTGAGTTCACTCAATGAACGGGTTGACGCGTAGTATGGCGCACTTTCGAATATACACGAACAGAATGGTTCACAATTCAATTCATCAATTCAGACAGTATATCCCACGGCACAGTTTAAATCTGGCTAATGCTCACATAGGATATTCTAGCCAGGCATCAAAAATTGTGTCCGTACTACTTTGTACCCACACTAATACATTGTGTGCTGCGGCTTTTACAAAACATAGACTGATGACGTCACAAGAACAAGTCTATCATACACGTTGTACATAACATAAACTGATGACGTCACCAGAACGCGTCTATCGTAGACGTTATACACAACATAAACCAATGACGTAAACAGAACACGCCTATTATAAAGGTTCACTCTAGTGTACGTTACGTTAGCGCTCTGCGTTATGATAACGTAAATGACTATGTTACGTTAACGTAATGCGTTATGATAACTACGACTACATTATGTTAACGTTGTTTGTTATAATAACTTGAAGGGCCTACATTCGTTACGTTAACGTGGTACGTTAACATAACTCATTTATGTGCGTAACGTATAACCACAAAACGTGACGTCTACGTAGATACGATATTTTGATCTAAAAATGCCACGACATATGTATGTCACGTTTAGTACGTGACGTATATGCCTTATGTGACGTATGACCTGTTATACGTGACGTTTGGACGAGAAATCGTACGTTTTTTTATGTAGGTAATTTTGACACGGAAATTGCAAAACCATATGTATGTCACGTATCCGTACGTTCCGGCATACGTGACGTAGGCCTTTCATACGTGACGTATTGACCCCCAATACGTCACGTATAAACGCCAAAACGTGACGTTTTTTTACGTACGTAATTTTGACACGGAAATGATGCCATATACATCTACACTAGTGCCATTGTGTTGATAGGATGATGACTGATGTACTATCGTGGACCTTTCTACATATTGGGTTATGTGTTCAGTCTTGAATACTAAGGAATAGTCTGTACACTTGTGACACAAGTGAATGATACCCCGGGACGAATGATGTATGAGTTTAATGAGTGGCAGGTAACGTAACAGGACCAATTATCGTCCAATTTATTCAAAACGTATTTATCTCAAAACCACGCGGACAGAGCCAAATGTTAAACCCATGGGCAGACATATCGGCTCTTCTAACAAGAAAAAATGCATGGTCTGTAAGTTTTTCTCCGCCTGTTTAACGCCGTGCGAGCATGTATTTATACTGATGTATATGGTGTAGAATTGTGCTAGGCTTACCCATTATTGTCCACTTCAGTCTTTTCCCTTCTAGCGCTGTGCTTGAAGAACGTAAACCAGAAAAAAATGCACAATAACCGTCCAAAGTAGCCGCTTACTTGATGCGATGGAAGAAAACAATGTTGATCTGTGAATTTCACTGACATCAGCGGCACGTGGCGTTCACGCGATAAACGCATGGCCATGATGTTATGCCGTGCAAAAATGTACCATCAGATCGGGGGGCGCTAGGTTGTAACAAACCTTCCTTAAACTGGCAAGAGTTTCAAACCTCGAATCACCTTGGATAGTCTGAATATCAAAGAAAGGTTTAACGTCAGCTACTTTTAAAAGATACTAGCTATCGTGTAAGTTAGAAAAACATGATGAAATACACGGTGTCGAATTGCATATGAAATACGTCATGTATGACGCTTCCATGCAACTTGCTGTTACTGGTTCAGGTGTTTATCCTGTTATGTCACTGGACGTAAACCTATTTAACTGTTTTGTATAAAGAAGATATGACTAAGGATCATACTTCTGACGTTCTTTATTGCTCATGAGAACTAGCTCTCTCAAAATGCACCTCGACATGTGAACATGACCCAAACTGGACGATAACTGGTCCTGCACGATGATTGGTCCTGTTACGTTAGTGGTTGTGGTAAGTTGTGTATAAAAGTTGCACAAATTAATGACTTTTGTGTTTTACGAACGATGAATTTCATGTTTGACGAACAATGCCTATATCAACTTTTGTGTTTTATGAACAATAAACCACATTAGTATTGATTAATGCCTTGGAACAATCATAGCCACAGGCGGGATTTCACTCTCTAATAAGGGCTCACCGCCTGATAGGGCATGAAAATTAAAAAAAAAGCAGCCTAACACGTAACAATTCATTTCCGAGTTCCGATGGACACGATTCTCTCTGGCGTTCTAAGTCCGAGTATTGTCTATGATTTCCTTTATACATGTATGCCACATAAAGAGGATGAAAACAGTGTGCAAAGAAAGTACTACTATAGTATGAAATGTTGACATACATGTATGTATATTATATGAAAAATGAAATAACTAAACAAAGTCTTGCCTTTTGGTTTCCCTCCAGAGAGGTGTTGCCGGGAGCTTTGACCCCCTTGACAGCTTCGACAGTCTCCCGTGCAGTTGAATATGGAGCTCAGGCAAGTGGAGAAAGAACGATATACATGTATTTAGCTTACTTGATGCAATACAATGTCATCCAGAATCAATGTACCCAGTATCTTAACCGACATGCCATCATCGGCTCGTTCTCATAAGAACTGTGCCAAATTCCGGGCACCATCATTGCTTTCTTCATATTCCCACAGTCACTTTTATGTTTTGCGAACAATGAACCACAACATTAGTATTAGTTAATAAAAAAGATTATAGCCATGGGCGGGATTTAATCTGAGAAGACATGAGAAATATAGAAAGCAGCCTAAAATATAACAACTCGGTTCCGAGAATGGTTGGTTTCTTGGTGAAGGCAGCTAGCCAGACCCTCTGACAGATCAAGTTAGACCGCTGCCGTTGCTGTTTTTGTATACTAAGGTGGTGAAAATTCAATAACATCCATTACACCATTAGAGTAAGATGGTCATGACATTCAGATTAGCCACATATAAGACAGGAAATGGCCGTTTTAATGACATTTTACCATTCCTTGATAATGTGCCCATAACACATGGATGTTACATGTACTTGTCACTATGATGTTGGAAGTAAATCTGTTGGATTCTGATAAATATACTTAACAAATGTTATTTTTGTTTTCTGGACTGAACTTGCTTATTTTACTGTTTCAATTAGTACATAACGGCCGCAACAGGTGTGAAAAAGTGCCAACCTTACTTCAAGAAGATAGGACTGTGTTTGGGCCACATGTTCATCAACATGCATGTAAGATCATAACTGTTATTCCCTGAAATTTGCACTGTTTATCTATGGCTACATGAAGGTTAGAACTGATTTGTATGTGTTGTTTGTTTGATTTGGCTAGCTTCAATATACATAGATTACTACATGATGTATTCAGTATCACCAGCCTGACCACGCGTTTTGGAATACACCGTGTTGTACAATCACGTATTCCTTTCATCTCATACCCACAAGGGGAAAACACACATTTCAATGCGAAAGGCAGAAGTTGGGCAGATTCGTGTCCTCGAGCTCGAACCAAAAGAAATTGTAAGAATATCCAAATCTGTTATTTCAATTTCTGACAGCAGCGCATGGGGCACACGTGAAGTGTGTTCAAATCATTTTATGGAATCCCGTGGGATGCAAGTAGAAGAGTCCAGTTTCTTCTTGAGGTGCTGTAACAGTAGAATACTTTTTGTATTGCCCTCAGAATCTTGTTGAGCTTTCTGAACAACATGTGATCACAGGAGACAAGAGAATAACTGAGATGTCAGTGGTAGGAAGGGTGAGTAGTTTTGTGCGCTGAAGTGCCTTATTGTTTTGGTTGTATATTTCTTTATGAACATGACTTAATGCAAGATGTACAAATCAAGATGGTATTTACATTAGATAACATCCTAATTACCTAAGCCAGGACAGGGCTTGTACCCAGGGGGCGTACAGTGGTGAAAACACCAAGGGATATATACAACTTGGTGGAAGTTGGAGCTTCACTCCGAATGTATTGTATTATGGACGTCCCACCACCAGAAGATATCGAAACGGTGAAGTGACCGTTTTATATTTTGTTCAACTTATATTTTATCGTACGTCACTTGAAAAGGTTAACCATAATTTGGTGATTAGGAATGAGGTTTTGGAACTCTAGATCTAGTTTGTACATTACTTTCCAATAGGAATGCTTGACATGCATGTATGTAACCTATTAGTAGGTAAGAAGAACCTTTCAAAAGATAAAAATTTAATTAGGTCATATGAGTCATGAATATGGAAATGCATAATTCCTTGGTTTCATCTTCATAATCCAATGCATGTCCAAATAAAACTATTTTATAAATAATGTCTTCTACTGCTTGCATACAGTGCCTAGAAGAGATCACAATGGATGACATCATTGAATACCACGGAAAGTCTTCTCTTTGGAAACGTATTATTCAATCATTCCATCTTTTGAAGGTGAGAAAGATGAACAATGGTGCTGGTGATATAAAGACAGTAGGATTTTTATGTTCCCTCAGGTAGATAAATAATTGGTCAGTCTAATGGAAATCTATTAGTATATAAAGTATCAAAGAATGAAGTCTTTGTTGTGCTCAACTTTGGACGTCACATGTTGATATTTTTAAATTCGAACAAACTTCAGAGGGTATGAACGTGTGGTAAGACTAAGAGAGACCTAGTTATACTGGGAATGTGGCATTGATCATTCCATATTCCATACAATCTGAATGTAACGATTATTTTTGATCACTGTAGAGGGATGTTGGATAGGATATATAACCCTGTTAATTCCTCAGAAAACTTGTCCAGTGGTAAAGATTGAATTAATAAAAGCATTGTCAGAACTTTAGGTAACAGGCAGCTGGCATGGCTAATAAATTGTGCTCCTCAGTGTATTGATGTGCTTCATCTGACTGTAGCAGTTTTCATGTCTCACAGCATATATACACATCGAAACACAAGGTCCACCAGTTGGAGCAAACTCTGACTACTTTCGCAATCTGTCGTCATGACAACGCCATGGCGATGTACCAGGAGATCAACGAGAGGTTACCTGAATACTTCCAGGTAATAACTCCAATGTATGTTTTGTAAGGTATTTTGATCTGCACAATGATGACATAGCACAAATGATCACCTACACAATGAACCATGTAATAGAGACATAAATGGAACAGTTATTAGACTAAGTGGCCACTTTAGTTTACATCTAGTTTACATTGTCTTCCACGTGTCTTGTAGCATCATGCTGACGTAATGGTTAGGGTGTTGGCTCAGAGCCTAGAGGTCCTGAGTTCGAATCCCCTGACATACCACTCATGTTGTGCCCTTGGGAAAGGCACTTCACAGGACTTTCTTCACTCCACCCAGGTGTAAAAATGTCTAACTGATTTAAGTTGGAGATGTAAAAGGTGGTTGAAGAAGAGGGCTGGACTCCGCCTTGGCACAGTGGATAACAACCCACTGCCCCTACGGCCTCAGAAAGGCTATGCGACTACCTTTATCTTTACCATGTGTCCACAGGGTTGGGCAGTTCACATGAGTTGCAGTGGTCGGCCAACAGTCTGGAGCACAGTTCTGATGATGGTTCTGTCACAAGGATCCAGAGGTACAAGCCTACAATGCATTCATGCATGTAGAAGCTCAAAGGAAATGGTTTATAACCTGCAGCACTCTGTAAGAGCCACAAGTATGTTTTAGTTCATAGGAGATTGCACAGACGTCAATCTTATGATTATATCAAGTAAAAATTGACTAAACTGAACAACCATATCGCTATGATACACGTTGTCATAACTGCACAATGACATCAAATTTTGGAAACAGAGTAAAATAGACCTTAACAATCAGGCTGAACCTGGTATCAAATCAAATTTATATATCAGACCTGTTGATGGCATTTACATCAATAAGAAGACTGATTTCTGACTGCTGTTTGCTGTTTGTTGGTTTAGAGTGGACAATGCAGCATTTCTCTGACATGGCTCATTTCTACGTCAACTGTGAGCAAGTGACCAGTGCAGATGTGCCCGATGCATTGGAGGTACCTTACATTTACACACAATGCTTTTATTTTTAATGCGACTAAAAAGAAAAACTATCCACACAGAATTTATCTTATGCAACCCAGTTATAGTCAGGCACAATAGTTTATGTGCAGCGTGTGAAGATGTAAGTTGGACTCTATTTCATTGAATTAGCATCTGTTGTTTGTCAGACTACATTACATCAGAGTACATCATTACCTTTCTGACAAAAGCGTCGACATTGAATGTTAACACAAGGATTTCCTTCTCCTCCCCCAGAAACTAGCTGTGAAGCTCATAGAGGAGGGGCACAGGGATAGACTGATCGCCATGTCTCCTCAGGTCAGTCAGACAGAGTATGATGTGAGCTGCTTAATGTGCAATACAGGATTATCATTATAGCTGCAATACTATACTCACAAAACATACAAGGTGGGATGAAAGAGTGTTGCCTGAATGGTCAGATGACTTGTTCATCTTATGTATGAACTATCTACCATCGAAAAGCATGACCATATTCGAGATATCGAAACCAGAAGTTCTACTGCGGTGCCAAGGAAAGTCACCAGGGGGCCATAATTTGATAATTTCGTTGACAGAGAAGGAGTTAATTGACCACATACCAAATTTGATAACTATTCATCCATAGCGTCGTGAATCATGTTGTTCTGCCATATATAAACGCTACTAAAACATATGAACCTTTTTGGGAAGTAATAATTGCAAACTATTAGTGTATTGCATCTGTACTGAATGTCAGTAACAGGTCTACTTTTACGAATAGCTTGACCTGGTCAAGATCATCTTCCACCTACCCTATTCCCCAGGAAGCTACGGCCTGGCTGCTGGGTGCTGATAGCGGCCCCTCCGGACAGCTCTTCCAAACATTCCTGGACCTGCATGGACACAGGTGTCTCAGGGAGGTCAGGTGTACTCTTACATCAACATGACCACACACAAACTTGACTTTGACTCCCAATTCTGAGAAAATGTGTGAAAGTGTCAAAAGATTTGTTATGATGAATTAGTAACTGATCTCAACTGATCTCTTCTGGCAGGAACTTCCACAAGCATCTTCAGTTTTGTAAGATTTTAACAGATTTTCTTCTGTTTCATAGGCCGAACTCAGGGAAATTTCTTGGAGAGCAGCTCCAATCAAGGTGGTTTCGACCATTCAGGTATGCCTGCCATCATTGTTGGTGAAGGACAAGACAGGTTTTAGGCATAAGAACATCATCCGTTTGATTTCCTATGTGATATCATATGATAGATATCAATAATCCTATATTTCTTTTTGTCATTGATGATATTATGGGTGAAGTTAGATTCGTGATGTCATGTTGAGCTCCAGGAACTTTTGATTATAGAAATTGAGCGTTAAAAAATCTTGTTTCTTCAGACCATGCTCAGGAATAATCAGATAGCCAGTGTGAAGGAGCCGTTCAACTTTGACGTGGCTGTCAAGAAGATCAAGTCGCCCATAACCTTCTCTGGCAGGTTAGTGGTACTGAATAAGACATCAAGAACTGCTTCGCTATTCTAGTTACTGAGTAAGACACCAAGAACTGTTACACTATCCTTCGTACTTAATGAGACATCAAGAACTTTTCACTGTCCTTGGCACTGGATAAGGCAATACAAACTGCTACACTGTCCTTGGTACTGAAATGCTGAATGCCTTGTATTCCTCACCTTCCATTAGGTACATCTTGAAGTGGGCTCTTCCCTACGCACGACAGGGTGTGGTGGAGAGGGAGCAGAGCAAGTCAGCAGCAATAAAAATGTCCGATCATTTCAAACAAGCCTACTGGTACCTGGCATCACTAATGGTTGCAGAGGTAAGGTCCCTAGACATCAACAAATAGATACGGTAAAGACCTATTGAAAAGTCATATCTGGACCTTTGATGAATCCCAAATGTTCATTCACCAACGCTGACATAACACTCTTTTCAGGGCTGTCTTCCTGAGGAAGATTTACTGTTCTTCCTGACGCACCAGGAGATCGGCAGTCTTCTGCGCAGCCGATCTGCTGTTTTAGTGGCCAAGTGAGTGATGTGTAGATATACCCTTGGGATCAGTATCACATACATGTATGCTTGTAACTTGTTTATCTGAGATATCCTTAGTTGGTCTAATGAAGATAGATGAAAATTGTTACTGTGGAAACTTACTTAAAAACTGCCAGGGTGGTGGGACACCTCACATAGCATGGCGGGTAATTTACTTGGGCTGACCCGCGGCGGGTTCAATTGTGCTGACAGTCGTGCTGGTAACGGACATGCTGAGAGCTCCAAAAGGACATACAAAGTGGCTGATGCTTGATATGTTCGCCTTTCTGGCAGTTGGGACATCAGTCAGCCCGAAATCTACCACATATACACCCGGAAAACTACCACATATACAACCAACTGTGAATGTAAAAAGACTCTGTAGGTCATAAAACCCTGTTGTCGCATCCCCTCCCAGAGCACTGCGAAGACGTCGCATCCTGCCCAAGCAGATGTCACTCAAGTTCCCGGAGATTTGCCGTGGGCATCCCGAACCTGTAAGTAAGGGCCGTTCACACTGTGGTTTGATTTGAATTTGTTGAGACTTCTTAATGGGACGTTTGGTCTCTATCATTAGAACTAGGGAACAATGATGTACATATAACCTCAGTGTTGAGTACCGCACTGCCTCTTGAAAAATTGCCTCAGAAGATTATGATTTATGTCAACAGTGGAGAAACTGAGCCTTTATCCCTGTAGACATTTTTATTTCTGTTGACACATACGGCAAATAGAATATTGTGATTTTTTCTAGACAGTGTGAAACTGTAAATTTTTCTCTTATATTTCAGATTGAGGTTGGCGCGTTGTCTGTGAGTGGGTCGGACCTGATGCTGAAGGGAATGCCGGTGAGCCATGGGACCGTCACAGCTCCTGCCAGGGTGGTGACCAGGCTTGAGGATGCAGGGACTATCCAGGTATAGGCTTACAATCTTTTATCTATTAAATGTATGGATGCTTAATTGTATAGTCTTCTATTAGAACTTTATGTATGTGAGTGTGTTTTCCAATAGATCTTGTTAGGGCTATGCCATTAAAACATTTGGGTAGGATCACTCAGGAAACTGGAAGTCAGTTTGCTATTTGGAATATTTGTAATCTTTGTAATAGATGTAACTATCGCAATGTACTAATTACACAATGTATTTAGCACATTAGACTATATTTTGTCAAGATGCAATGACGGGATATTTGTCTTCCTCACAGGCAGGAGAGATTTTGATAGTGCAGAGCACAGACATAGGGTGGAGCCCATACTTCCCCTTACTGAGTGGGCTGGTCACTGAGCTGGGAGGGCTGATTTCTCATGGTGGGTCTTCAGAGGAGGTTCTGAACCATTTCGGTTTTATTTCACTGGATAATATCGAAATTATTATAGAGGTCATGTGCTGATGAAAAAAGGCAACTTTTGCTTTGATGTGAATGCACTATCATGCCACAGCACCAAGGACAGGTGTGTACTATCACACCATAGCGGTGGGCTGTACTAGTCATCATTCAGCACCAAAGAAATGTCTACACTATCAAATCATAGTGGTGGGCTGTAGAAGTAATCATTCAGCACCGAGGACGGGTCTACACTATCATACTAAAGTGGTGGGCTGTAGTAGTAATCCTTCAGCACCAAGGACAGGTCCACACTACCATACCATAGTGGTGGGCTGTAGTAGTGATCATTTAGCACCAGGGACAGGTCTACACTATCATACCATAGCGGTGGATTGTATTAGTAATCATTCAGCACCACGAACAGGTCTACACTATCATACCATAGCGGTGGACTGTAGTAGTGATCATTCAGCATCAAGGACAGGTCCACACTACCATACCATAGTGGTGGGCTGTGGTAGTGATCATTCAGCACCAAGGACAGGTCTAAACTTTCATACCATTGTGGTGGGCTGTACTAGTGATCATTCAGCACCAGGGACAGGTCCAGACTATCATACCATATTGTGGTGGGCTGTAGTAGTGATCATTCAGCATCAAGGACAGGTCCACACTACCATACCATAGTGGTGGGCTGTAGTAGTGATCATTTAGCACCAAGGCCAGGTCCACACTACCATACCAAAGTGGTGGGCTGTAGTAGTGATCATTTAGCACCAAGGACAGGTGTGCACTATCATACCATATTGTGGTGGGCTGTAGTAGTGATCATTCAGCACCAAGGACAGGTCCACACTACCATACCATAGTGGTGGACTGTAGCAGTGATCATTCAGCACCGAGGACGGGTCTACACTATCATACCGTAGCGGATGATTGTATTAGTAATCATTCAGCACCAGGGACAGGTCTACACTATCATACCGTAGCGGTGGACTGTAGTAGTAATCATTCAGCACCAGGGACAGGTGTACACTATCATACCATAGCGGTGGGCTGTAGTAGTGATCATTCAGCACCAGGGACAGGTCTGCACTATTATACCATAGCGGTGGACTGTAGTAGTAATCATTCAGCACCAGGGACAGGTCTGCACTATTATATCATATTGTGGTGGGCTGTAGTAGTGATCATTCAGCACCAAGGACAGGTTCACACTACCATACCATAGTGGTGGACTGTAGTAGTGATCATTTAGCACCAAGGACAGGTGTGCACTATCATACCATATTGTGGTGGGCTGTAGTAGTAATCATTTAGCACCAAGGCCAGGTCCACACTACCATACCAAAGTGGTGGGCTGTAGTAGTGATCATTTAGCACCAAGGACAGGTGTGCACTATCATACCATATTGTGGTGGGCTGTAGTAGTAATCATTTAGCACCAAGAACAGGTCTACACTATCATACCATAGCGGTGGACTGTAGTAGTAATCATTCAGCATCAAGGACAGGTCCACACTACCATACCATAGTGGTGCGATGTGGTGGGCTATAGTAGTAATTGCCAAATAACAGTTACTCAAACAACTGGATATGATTTTGGAAACGGTCAGACGTAAGTAGCATCCACTACTTTTCCTCATTGACTCTGAGCAAGATTTGTCGAACAGCAGGTTTTAACCACGAACTATAAATTAATATGCAAATAAAGTGAAGAAAATTCAAGAATGTCCAATAGGAAAACAAATTAGACAAGTCTGACCGTTTGCAAAATCATATCCAGTTGCTTGAGTAACTGTTATTTGGCGTATCGTATTACGTGGATGTCTAACCTTCATCGATGTAGTAGTAATCATTCAGAACAAAGGACAGGTCTAAACCGCCATATCGTAGTGGTGACTGACAAGACAAAATGTCAGTTCTTATAAGTTTTTTACTTAGTGAGTGACTTAAGATAAGACATATCCTGATGGTCACATCCCATTTCCTTGTGTACAGGTGCAGTGGTTGCCCGCGAGTACGGCCTCCCTTGTGTGGTGAGTGTGAAGAATGCCACCGCGATGTTCCAGACCGGGGACCTGGTACTGCTGAATGGCACCGAGGGATCAGTCAGAAAACTCGACGCAAACAGCTAATGACTAGCTGTCAGGATACTGTAAATACATCTAAATTTTGTGATAGGGAGAAAATGCAGTTTTTATGGTAGTTTTAGTATGCTGTTGAAACAATATAGTAGGTAGGCAGAAGACAAAGCAAGCATTTTTGTGGTGGGTTTCAGTGTCCAGAAAAGAATGAAAAAAATTAAACCAACGCAAATTTAGATGCATTTACAGTAGAGGGGAGATGAAAGGTTGAGTAGTAATGTTAAGGTTACACAAACATGAGATAAGGGGGGATGTTGTGTTTGTGTTGTGTTGTCAAAGTTATAATTTTTGAGTAACATTATCATTATTATTTTGATTTGTATACTCACTTTTCTTTGATAAGTCTTAATTTTTATGGTGACAAGGGAACCATGCAGATTTAAGGTTGACATATAAGCCTCTTGTAATGCACTGGTTGATTGAACGATTAGCAATGCCCAGTCATGTCATATTAGAAGTTTAGTAATGTCATCTCATGGGTATGTTAAAAATGATATTATAATGTTACTATATATGAGTATATGAGCTTTCTGAATGACTTATTTCAGACCTGATAATATGATGATGAAAATTGACATTGTAACGAAACAATTTTCGAATGAGGATGACTGCATTACCTTACCTTTAACAAGATGTATCATTTACATGTATGTGTACATTTGATGTCATAAATCCTGGTGTACTTTTAACTATACATTAAGAAAAGTAATGATTTTTTTTAAAGTATGACAACAGTTGATGAATGGAACTTCAGTCAAGACTAATGAAAGGTTTTTGAAAAGGGTTTTTAAAGGGTTTCTTAAAGATTTTAAAGTCCTTGCCCCAGCTTTAAGATGCCTGTCTTCTATACATAGCTTAAAAGGAATGATTCTGATGTCAACAAGTAGCCACAAACTAAAGATGATATAAGACTAACTCAGCAAGACACTTTGATCCAAGTACAGACACAGTTGCGATTTGCATTAAGTATATATTGTTGTTTCTCAGGTGCAGGTTTTTACTGCCATGTTTGTGCTGATATGACATATTGAAGAACGCTCCTCCTATGTGATAAAGAGGCAATTTTGTAACAATTCGTACTTTTGATAAAGCTGGAATGCAAATCTGAATATTTTAGGAATTCATATTGTGTATACTGTTACTAAATGAGTCATGGTCTGAAATTGAACAGCACACGCAGAACAGTTTACCCCTTAATGAATTAAATAATGAATCCTCTATCGTTGTTCTTTCATCAGGAGGAAGGTAGCAGGTATGACCGTATGTCCTTGCTATATTATTTCATGGTCAGGTGTCCAAATGTTCATTATAGATATATTGTGACGAATATTCAAGTAAAAGGCCAATGTATCAAGTGAAAGGCCAATGTATCATAGGAAATCGAATAAGGTCTCCAAACAGATGTTAGGGTGAAAGATCGAAATGGATTCTGAGTGACGGCCGGGCTTCTCTAACAGTTCGGCGGAAGTTTGCGAGCAGTCTGACCAGTTTTTAGGCCACGCCAATACCTTATTGCAGTTCTGTCACGGAAGGGAGTTTGGCACGGTAGGGCCGGTCTAACAATGTTCTGTGCATTTCGATCTATCACTTGCCACCCAACGGAGTCTTGTATATTACTAGAGCGCGCGGTTGGTATTTAAAACATTTCGGGTAGCGGCGGATTTGATAACAATAATAATGTTTTATTGGTTTATTGCTCAGAAATTATCCGTGCAATGGCGGACAGTGCTGAATTGCTGCAGGGTTTACAATCACATAATACACAACAGATACATGTTTGGTCCACACTTGCACTTTGTTGAACTGTCGCAAGGGTCTGGGAGGCTGCCATTCGGCGCCAGCAGGTGACCTCAATACGGCCTTCCCCAACCGAAGTCAGGTTCCCATTCACATCTGGGTGGAGTGGAGTGAGAAAAGTCGTGTAAAGTGCCTTTCCCAAGGGCACACCACCGGGGCATAGCAGTGGTTTCGAATCCGGGACCTCTCGGTTCTTGGCGAAACACCCTACCGATTGTGCCACACGATGTCACAACAAAAAACAGGGGATCGTACGTGTCACACTTGCAACACAGGATACAATTTCTCACGCACAATGAAACGAGACTTGTCGGACAATCTGAGAATATTCGTCCAGTGTCGAATCCATGGTAATTTCATGGCTCTCTTAACGTTATCAAATATCATGGATGTAAAAATATGTTCATCAAGATTCGAGTTTAGCCCAATGATTCATTCCTCCGCTTCAACACAGATTTCTTTCCCACGTTGAACTGCTGCAATGCAAACTCGACCTAAGGACCTGCAATGCAAACTCGGCCTAATGGTTCATCCCTCCGTTTATACAGATTATTTTCCCACGCGCGGACCTGCAATACAAACTACATGTAACGTAGTTCCCTACCAAACCGTACGACAACTGCCCATACGCATCTTCGTTTTCTGACTGACACGAAACTTCATCGGTTCCCGCACAGCAAACTGCTCACAAACAGGTATGGAGTTTTATGGAGTAAGATATCTATCAGTGGGCCAAAGTCGTCTCTCTCTTCACATTCTACTGTCTACTGCCGATTAGGCGTGTTTAATTTCGCTCTGCCGAACTGCCAAAGGAAATCCAATGATAAACGATGACAGTCATTGATATCCTGGAATACGAACATTTCTCCCGTTAGTGTACCGGACACACTGTTTTCACGTTACGTTGTTTGGCGATTGAAACAATCAGCATATTGCAATTGTTTACGTCGAATTTAGATAACGCCACCTTCCCGTTTCACAACGTTTTGTTTAAAACCGGTTGACGAGACGCGTTCTATCCGAAACGGTACGTTTTCTTCACACTGGATAAAATCAAGGTATAAGAAATTTTAAATATTCGGACTGGAAATCCACTTTTTGAAAGACTTGTTTTCGGCCGTTTCTCTGTGGTTTATTTTTCCGCTGTGTCACACCCTGTAGCCCCGTGGTGATATCGTGAGACTTTGTTATGTTCGACAGCATGTAACGTTACACCCTTAGTACTATTGCAGGTCCTCCCGGCCGGAACAGGTGTTCTGTGTGCTTTAGTCTATCACTTCCCGCCCATCGGAGTCTCGTCTTATCGGACCAGAAAACGCGGTCGGTAAACATTTCGGGTTAGATAAGTACATGTGTTCATGTGACGTGGCAGATGGACAGGGGTCACCTTTATACCATCTTTGTGATGAAAAGGCTCCGCCTGTGGTAATCCAAGGAGGTTTAATAATGATCATGTATTGTTGCATGTTGCTATGTAGTTTTTGTAGTTTTATGCTAGTTGAAGCCTGATGTTATGTAAGCGATGTGTTATGTGCTCCGCAATTGTACCGTGTTTTTATGAATCCAGTAAGAGTAAATTAGACTTTCAGGTCTAATCTAATGGATTTCTGATAAAAAATCAAACATCAAACCCCCTTGGGTAATCCCGGTCATGTGATGTAACTTAAGGCTCTTATCAAGGAGATTAAATACACAATGTGTATTTAACCTCATTTTTTTAACGAACTCGCTCAGTGGAAGGCCGTAGGGGGGCACTCATCGAAGCACTGAACTAATTGTTACTGAAGCAGCATCTCTTCACCCCAGGTCAGAAATACAATGCTTGAGTGTATGAAATACCCTCAACTAATCTCTTCACCCTAGGTCAGAAATACAATGCTTGACTGACCCATTAGGAGAAGCAGGGGTTACGAAGGCTGCTCGGGAAATTCCCTACCCCATTTAGACCAGAACGCTTTGAGACACTCACATCGGAGCATGCCCGTACTCTTTTTCGAAAGATGTGGTGGGTTATTTACGTGCTCAAGGTGGGGTTTGCGGATTTGATGGGGTGGTCTACAGGGGTGGGCTAGTGGGGTGGGCTACCTCAGCATCTACCCTTTCTGGACCTCAAGGCTGTGCATGGGGGTTTAGCATTGAATGGAATTTCCTTGAGGAAAAGATGGGTCACTCTGTGGGAGGGCCGGAAAGAATGCTTTGTTTTGCTGAAGGATCATATTGCTTTGGGGATGCTACAGTGGGGGGTGGAGGTGGGCAATGAGCATACTGCATACATTTACATCGTGCAGGAGTTTGTTATCCCCAGTTTTAGATTTTTAAACATGGAGGGCTATGTTCCCTGTTCCTTTATATACTGCTCAGTCAGGCCAACAGGACAGTAGCATTGTGGCTACAAGAAAGAAATGAGCAACAAAAGCAACACTATACATTGTACAAACACACACACATTCCAACCCACGCTCATGCACACTGACACACATAACCACAAATACATTGTACATTGTATGCAAGCACATGCATTCAGGTACATTCTAGTCTAAATGTGAGACATATGTTTTGAATTTTGTCAAACAAAGGCTCTCTCATTCCCTAGCTGTTCTATGCAACTTCCAGTTTATTTCCCCTTGTACCTCTTCCCTAAAATCCTAATTAATTGTATACTGAGTACTTAGAAGTTTGTTTATGATAAATGGCTTTTCTACCAGTCTTGGTGCTGTTACCTTCCCTCTAGCCCACCCACAGCTTGACCCAGATCCTCTTCAAGGAAATTTCATAAGAGGCCAAACCCCCATGCACAGCCTTGAGGTCCAGAAAGGGTAGATGCTGAGGTAGCCCACCCCACTAGCCCACCCCTGTAGACCACCCCATCGAATCCGCAAACCCCTCAAGGTGTGACTCTCCTCAAGCACGGGACCACCATTTTGTTTTATTCAGTTAGGTTTTTTGACTCATATAACTGTCTTTAAGTTAGGGCCGTGTCCGTGTCGCATCCTTAGCATTTCTTACTCAAGCTCGTTTCGGCATTTTTGATGGGAGAAACTGCGTACTCGCTCCTTTGGGTTTTACACAGTTCTAAACACCTGGTGAAGAGCTTCTCAGTTCCAGGACTGAACTGACTGGTTTCCCCGCTGGGACGAGGGGTCAGGGTTCACATCTAATTAACCTTTTGACCCTTCGGCCCAAAAATATCCGATGGGGTACAGAGTCGAACGCCTTCTGGAAGTCTAAACAGACGACATCCTAGGGGTGTCCATCGTCCAGGACCTTTGAAATACCTTTTTCATCCCTCCGCTTACACAGATTTCATTCCCTCGTGTACCTGCAATACAAACTCCTTAGCAAACCGTACGACACCTCTCCCTACGCAGCTTCGTTTTCTGACTGACGACACAAAACTTCATCGGTTCCCGCACAGCAACTGTTCACAAACAGGTATGTTTTGCTGAGTTAAAGAATCCACATTCTACTGCCTAAACTTCCTTTCGTCAATTCAAACCATCGATGAAGTTTAATAGTTCAAAGGATTAGCCTCCACCAGGCCTTCCTTTGGGGTATGGATCGTAGAATTCGGCAAAAAAGGGGGACAATTGGCCAGGAGGGTCAGTCCACCGTAAGGTTAACATTTCCCACTTGGCTGCGCGGCTAGTCAACCCCTTCGCCCCCCCCCCCCCGGCAATTTAGTCTATGTCTGACTATGATCTTTGGAGGTTGAAAGGGTGACCATATAATTGGTGGGATCAAACCACGCCCAAACAGGTTAAAAACTGGTGAAGATAACGTAACTGTCCCGTGCACATGCGCATGCGTAAGTCTGGTGATGTGCAGTGACCAATAGTCGTTCTTCCTCCAAGCTGTACGATTCAATAAAGATTTTACTCATTACAAAAGACAAGTATCGTGTTTAACTGACTGGCGGCTAATGCTTATAGTACTTTTTTTCGGGGAATACAACAGCAATATCGCACACCATAGCTTAATCATCGCGTTTCATCTCTGGTGGAATTTGGCCAGCGTTTTGACCGGGTGTGGACTGCAAAACATCACAAGACGTTTTCTGGTCTAGATAAATACAAATAATTTGTACCATTTGTGGAGCAGCCGATCTTCCAAACGTTGTAAAAACTTTAGGGTTCGTTTAACACGTAGCTATGACATAATGGCCGACGGTGTAGTAATTATAATGCTGGGTCAGATGTTCACTCTGTACATCAAGAACAGGGCTGGAGTTTTGGGTATCTAATAAGGTCGACGTCTTTTTTCGGGCCCCCCAGTTATCGTGCATCTGATAGGTCATGTCAATATTTGCGGATGGCGTGACGGACGTATCTACTATTTGTAAAGGGGCATTTTGGCCACTTATTCAATATTCTAAGCTTATTCACAGACAAATCTCAGTCATCATAAATGTTTGATGTAGTCATTGAGATGTTCCATGTATCATCGGTAAGAAAGTAGAGTTTCTAAATCTATCCTACGATTAAAGAAAGTTGACAAGAAAACCCCGCCCCCTTATACCAACTCACATGACCAGCAGTGTTAAAATGTATATGAGGCTAGATATAGGTCCAGTAAACATCATGCAAACTAGTTCTAAACAAAAGTCAGAACCGACTATTATTCATTCGCGGGTGTTGAGCTATTTCCGTCAATTCCTTGAAACGTTTTCCATTGAAGAAACATAAGCAGACAACATTTACTACGATGAAGCGCGGTTTATATGGCCATTATCATTGTCACTTTTAATGTTCAAGACGATATTATTGTCACCTCTAAACCTCCTAAATCACCAACTTTGACGCTTAAGTTCAGCCGCTAGGTGTGTGCCTCCTCAATAATGCATTGGGGAGCCTCCTGAATTTAGCATAGAGCTTTGTCGGGACTCCCCCGGCCCACACAGGCCCTCTTGTATGACTACTGTACAACACCGTGATTTGAAATAAAACCACCACAAAAGCAACTGAATTTACAGTACGTTTTTACACTAGGTGGAAACCTGCTCTTAGAGTTAGAAAATGGAAGAGGCAGCCACCATCTGTGTCCTTGTGTTGGAAGGCATTGCCACAGCAGCTGTGCTGTACGTTATCAAGTCTATCCTCACACCTGATCCACCTGTTCACCTGGGAGTGTACCACCGACCTGGACGATGGTTCGTTTGTATATTTGTTTATGTTTGTTTGTTTGTTTGTTTGTTTGTTTGGTATAGCCGTTAAATTTGTTTTGTAAAGCCGTTAAATTTCATTCTGTGAAGTTTGATAAATAAATAAATAAATAAATAAATAAATAAATAGATAGATAGATAGATAGATAGATAGATAGATAGATAGATAGATAGATAGATAGATAGATAGATAGATAAATAAATAAATAAATAAATAAATAAATAAATAAATAAATAAATAAATAAATAAATAAATCGCATTTAGACGTAACACGGTTTTGTACTGTAAGTACAAGCGTAAAACTGGACTGTATGGTTTGATCCCTACTTTTTTTTATAAGCGTGATTGGTTCTTTAAGTGAGATGTGGCTCTCCTCAAACGCTGAACTTCCAGCTTTACGTTCCAACCAAGAGGACCTCCTCAGCATAAGATTTACATGTGTTCTGATGTGACTTCTGTCTGGCAATACAACTGTTACAGTGACCATGAGAGTAGATGCTACAACCTCACAAAAAAAGTACAACCATAAAGGTTGTACACACTTAGTAGTAAAATTATTGTGCTAACACTGAGATTGATGCACTATTTTTAACCAACAGGTATGGGTTGAAGTTTGCACTGATGTACCTGCTTGTGAAGCTACAACAGGGAAGTAAAAAACGGAAACGGGAGAAAGATGCTCCACTGGTGACAGGACTGCCTCAGTCTGGATATGGTGTCTCGTCTCACGATTCTCAAGAAGACATAGAAATGGACCAGCCTCAGGAGTTACAGGATCATGAACATGTACGTAGGTCTATAGGACAGATGCATTTTTATGAATAATGGTTTATTGTGTAAAACTAAAATCATGTCCAACTATGGCAGTCAACAGAATGAATTGATGCTGGGACATTATAATAGATTAATAGTACAGGATGGAAAGAAGGAATTTTTGTCATTAGAATAGCATATATACTATTACGATTTATTGTTAAAATATATACACATGCCAGATAGATGTTAAGAGTTTTAAAAGAAAAGGTTTGGAAAATAGTAATTTGTTTTCTTGCAACGGTGCATGTACACATTTTAAAACTCACACACACTTACTATCCTGTTAAGCATCTGTTGTTCTGTTTCCAAAGCAAGCATATGTACACACAGTACTATATTCTTAAAAATGGACAGAGAAAATATATTAAGTCGATTCGAAAGAGGATTATGATAGAGAAAACTAAACGGCAAGTGTAGGGCGTTTGGAGATATCTGCAGCCTTACATCATCCATCTCTGTAGGCCTTGGACAGCGCCTACTTCAATGGCTTTGCTCCTGATGGAACTGCTGTAGTGATGCGGATCTGTCGGCGCCATGGCCGCCGTGCAGAGATCTGGTTCATCCTTCACGTGCCTGGAGTCGGCGTGCTGCAGGCCCCGCAGCATCCGGACACCGCCGTCTTCAACACGGACGGGAAAACCTTCTCCGCAGCAGGACTGAGCTTTGAGCCAGTGGAAGCCATGAGAACATGGAAAGTACAGTTCAACGGAATGATGAGGTAATCAACACATGCTTGTTTTTAGAGTCATAATTTTTTGGAACAGTTACGTATAAGGGATGATATTATACCCAATCTACCAACCAACTAATATGGTATCTTTCATGATTACTTGTTCATAGAAACTAAATGGTTGCAGCGAATATAAATCACCACTGAACCAATGCATTCTCCTATGTAGAGCCCCACCCGAAGCCTACTCTGTATACATTATATTTTTGGGAGGCTCTGCTAAACCGGGCTGAGGTTTCAACGTTTGTGGGCGTGGCCTCTAAAAAGCTGTCAGCCAATCAAGGAATCGTATAAATGTTTTCTTTGGGTAATGCCAATTCTCTAATTTGCTCTGTTTCTAATCTGTTTGGAGGCCACGCCAACTAAAGTGGAAACTCAGCTCAGTTTAGAACAGCCTCTCCAAAGTCTATTGTATTGGTCACAGTTAGGCTCAAAGTAGGAGAATGTGACAATGCTAATGTTTGTCTTATTTCTCCATGTACTTGCATTATATAGATTTTCAATTATCAGATGATTGCAGGTTTTGTTCTGTTAAAACGTTTTTCAATTCAATCGGTCAAAAAATCTGATGAAACGTTGTATAGATACACATGTACAGGTAGCGTACTTAGTCTTTAGCGATCCTGCCTCTGGAACTAAAAGCCCCGGGTTCGATCCCGGCTGTGTCCGCGGCTCACCCGACATGCGCGCTACCAGCCATCGGAAAGGGTCGCAGTCCTTAAGACGGGACGTTGAGCCTTGGTCCGCTGTTCATAATTTGTTCTTGTCGAAAAGAGCTAGGGGAATGTCCTTGGTACAATGAACCTGTAAATACTGTATATAGCGTCTGTCTTCTATGTCACGACCAGTGGAAGCTTAGCCCATCTGTTCATTGAGGTCATTTGAGCTAAACTGGTTTGAGATCACTTTCCTTTCACTTTCCTTATGTACATGTACTAACAACCTTCCCATATCTGCAGACTGACGGAATCACCACGTACTGATGTAACAAAGGAGGAGGGTCGTCTGGTTCATGTCAAGTTCTCCTTCATGTGGTCTGCCTACACCTTACCCTTCAACTTTGACACTGACATTCATCCTCGCTCCCTTGCCCGTGCCATGGCCATCGAGAAGTGGAACAAGCAGTTCTTCCAGGACTTAAGAAGGTACATCTTTACTTTTCCATGATAACTCACCAGAAATTTGGTTAACAAACTCTCATTCATTTTCCTTTATGTATTATATTGGTTGAATAAGTAAATATGACAAGGTTATATGTGAAGTTGTTCTATTCACTTGTTGGAAACTTTGTTAGACTTGTCAACAATTAAGAGATAACAAAATATGAATTGCTTTGATTTTGTGAGTTGCTTTGGAAGAGAACTCATTGTTGACATTGTATATCAGTTGTGATAATATGTGGGATATTATCCTATTGCCTGTTTACACAGTGTTGAAAATTCCAAGATATTGATATTTATCTACTATCTATGAAATTGGTTGTTTCATGATATTTTTTCAAATTTTGACTCCAGTTCCCACCAGACTCATTACAACCAGTGGGGACAGCTGTGGGGTGGTCTGCACATCGAGGGGCATGAGGAGCAGCACGTCAGGCTCAAGGGCTTCAGGGACCATTCGTTTGGTAGGACCCAGTCAAGCTCAATGTTACACCCAAGCTGCAAATTGCATCATGCTTAATTTGCACATATTGAAAGGCTGGTATGGTCAATATTTCTTACATTTAATTGTATGAAACCAGTGTTCTCAAAGTACACATTGACCAATTTGATGCATGTAACGTTACACACATCAGACAGTCACCATCATCTTCAAAAGTAGTGTCAAAATTTACTTGCACCTCCCATCCTGAGGCTTTAGGTACTGAAGCTCAAATAACGCTTACTTTTATATAATGAGACATTGCAATAACTTTCATAGCGATTCCTGCTGATATCTAATCACCGTCTCTTAAAGCATTTTGGAAGCATTTATTCAGGTCCATACATCTTTGCTCATGACCACTCCCAAACCCAGGTCGGCACACAGTCTTATCTGTCTGTTTACATAGGTGTGAGAGACTGGGGCTTCATGCATCGCTACATAGTTCATTTTGCCTACTTGGAGGTAAAGTGGCAGTTTCTTTGTACATACTATGAGTGAATGCATGCTTTAGATATAGTCAATCAAACTGCTTATTGCAGCATTAAACAAGGGTTGCCAAGTCATCTTGGGGAACCAATTGTATCCAGGCAATCTGCTTAGAGTACACGTTGACTTACTTAAGGCAAACTGAAAAAAAGTAAAGAGCATACACATATCAAAATAATTTACCAGAGTATTTATCTTTTTGTACTGATTATGGAGAAACGTGATAATTGAAATTCTGTTGAACTATATTTTCTCGTTCAAGTTTTCTTCATAATTGAACTTTTATTTGACAATATCACCTTGCATTGATGATTTGTCTGTAGGATGGTTCCTGTCTTCAGATTGTTACACTTTGTTTTCCAACGACCACGTCAGAGTAAGTGACTGTGCTTTTTTTCTTTCCTTCCTTACATCTGTCAAACGCACCAGGCAAGCCCAAATTCTGCTACTGAGACATTCAAACAGTCACACAGAAATGAGGAATGAGTTACCATTAGTATTCAATCAGTAATCAATACACATAGGGATATGAATCCTGGATTAAGAGGAGCTATTATTCTTTACACAAGGGAATAAAACCGTACCAGTAGTGTATAAAACAAGCACTGTCCCAGAACGTAATGTGCATGCACGGGCTGAGACTCCAGGTGATCAGGCTGGCTGGTAAATTGTTTGTATTTACCGATGATCAGTGACAAAGTCAAATGTCAACAACAACTATGTGTTATCAGGTATATACAGTAGCTGTCATCTTGTAATTACAATAGAATTAATCATCTTTTTTGTTGGATATTTGGTCAACAACTCAACATTGTATCAGATTTTTTTCCGTTGCATACAACATCTTTTCAGACACAACATTTGAAAATTATAGACGGGAGATCATCCTTATATAAGTGAACATAGCCTTATGCGGTATGTTCTGTCGAAACTAGTTTAGGGACAAGTTAGACACCCATAACAAATAGTTGAAGCCTTTTGGTACTATCAAAGAACAGCTCATGTGGGTATCACGATGTCATTTTTACTGACATTTTAATGTAACTTTTTAATTTTTCAACTCTTCTTTCACTAGTCTGAGGACAGGCTATGTCTTCGCCCCTAATGGGAAGATGGAGGCAGTGTCAGCAGTGGACTTGGTATTGTCGAGTATTGGAGAAGATGGAACCATGCCTGACAGCTATTCCTTCAACTTTGTGGCAGGTGACTGAAAACACTTATTGAATCAAATGATCGTGGAATATATCAGATTCTGTAAGATTTTATATAGGAAACACATCTTTCCTTAATTTTGATAAAACTCATTTGAGTCCCTTTTACCAGTTAGGTACACTTAGAAGCAAAATAGGATCTACTCCAGGGCTATCTCAAACTTTATTTTTTCCATCCCACTCTTTGTTTGGGAACCTGTGTTGTTAATTTTTTTCTTAACACCTACTAACATAATTCCACTAAGGTACATAATTCCGCCACCCTGAAAAGATATGTCCAAAAATATGTTCCCCGGTATGATTCACTCCTGTATATCTAATTTGCGCATACCTTGGGAGTGCTGCATTAGAGATCTCTTAAACCCATTGTTTTTTTAAAAGTGGTGGATTTATGTAACGCTGTCAACCCTGTTAAATCTGTCATTTCAAGCGTACAAAAATACATTTTTATCAATTCGATGTAATGAAGTTACGGTCTTTGAACAAGTGGGGGGAAATTTATGTCAGTCCCAACCAGCAAACTTCCATCACAGGACAAAGGGATGGGTCCCGGAGACAGCCTTTATCTACTCGCTCAGTCATATCATTTTATTTTATTTATTTATACAGGGAAACACACACTCAGGCAACAAGCCTGTTCTTCAAGTATCCCTGATACTAAAATCTAAAAACATCTAGCACTAATCACATAATTACATAACAGCCAACAATATTACAGATAAGCAGTTTTGACGAGATCAATATCCTTCAGTTTGAAAGAAAATAAGATGATTTCTAATTCTTATTGCAAAAATCCTAGCTTGGATATTACTGTCCGAACCAACATTTTAAAGTTTGAATTGATTGTTTTTGTCTTATTTTCAGGGGGCAAGACATACCATGTGAGGGTGGAGATATACTGTCAGCCTACCTGGTACAACGGGCTTCAGTGGGAATCTCGTGTACACGAACGACTTGCTAACTTCACTGTTAATGGCCTGAGTGGTTGGGGAGTATGTGAGTTCAATTACAAGTGAGTGTTTAACATCCATCTTTTGGTCCTGTTCTTAAGTGATGTAAATCTTCCTCTTGGGTACAAGCAGATAAACAGATCAACCTAACAAGTTGTAAGCTCTTAAAAAAGAAGAAATCCACTGCACAAGGATTACTCAAAGGCACAGTTCTGCTGCAGAAATCTTATATTTCCTTGTCCACTTTGTCAACAAAGGAACACTACTGGCTGTCCCCTGCCTCCCCGTGAGTCCAGACCACAGCAGCCACTGCCAGACGTCACCAGTTCACACCGGAAACTGCTGACCCTGCCCCTGTCCAGCCCAGTCTGCCGCAATACTGAACTGGTGGGAGGGAAGGGGAGCAGTCTTGCCACACTGACTGCTCTGCAGAGCAATGGTGCAATGGTAATACATTTATCCCCACATTTTCCCCTCATCAGCATTTCTCTTAGGTCTGTTATGAAATGTTCATTCAGGACTCTAGCCAGTTTGAATTTTTTTCGTCTAACCAATTCCCAAAAAGAAGTATTTTTAAGATTAGGGATGGTAAAACGATAAAAAGCCTTCTTCCCCTCATCGTGTACAAATGTCTGTAATTCTTTTTTATTTCCAGGCTGGTGTTTGGACATTCAAATTTGGATACTTCTATATCTTTACCCATGGATATTTGTCAAAGTTGAAAGAATCTTTCCGTCATATGCAGCAAAATTCTGTCAAATGATGGAATGACAGGCGCTGACAGTCTTTGCTTCATCTCATTTTCCAAATTACTATTGACTGTACATTCATGTTGGTTGTCTGTCTCCTATTTCAGTTTAAGGTTCCATCTGGGTTCTGTGTTACCATGGCAGCCATGGAATTACAGCTGAAGGTCAGTGTCTTAAAATATTAACATCAAAATTAAACACTAAGGTTGGTGTTAATAAGAACTTTGTGGGTTGGCTAATAATAGTTATATGTCTTTTTGATTTTGTGATACACTCATGTCATCGAGAGCCTGAGATGAAAACATGTCATCTTATCTGGTTGCCATTATAGCTTCATCCAACATTGAAGTCAAAGCTGGAAGAGCTCAAGAAAGTCTCATGGTATGTATTTTACCATTGTCTACATATTTTGTTCCAGTAGTAATCCTGAAATTATTTTCTACATCATCAGTGATTAAGGTTCCCATGCCATTTATTTGGACAGTCCTAACCATCATTCAAGACTTCCTTGTACCCATTGCTACAATGTATATCATGGTATTGTCAACTGTCATAAATCTTTGGTTATCCCGCTCCTTTTGTTCTGAAGTAGCGGCCATGTGGATGCACTGCAGGGAATGTGCCAGAGGCAAGTGCTGCATTATTCTATTTTTTTATTTACTTTAAAACAAAGAATATTTTGATTGATCACTTTTGTAAATTCTTATCAAAATCTCTCTCCTGTTACTTCAACTTGTAAAACTTTCCTGTGATTTTCCACACCTGTCAGTGTTGGGGAAATGTTTACATCTGTTGCTTTGGTGCCGGAAGTGCGAGAAGCCATCAAAGCTGAACTGGACAACCTAAGTACAACCAGCCAATTTGCTGTTCGCTCATCTGCTATTGGTAGGTACTGTGCTTTGAATTCCTCATACTGTGACACATAGACAATCTTTTTCTTCTGGAATATTGATTTCTTGCCATCCATTAGGTGAAAAAAAAGGTAAAGGTCCTTGAGGCCGTCGAGGCAGTGGTTTATTAATCCACTATATCGAGGGCATAATAATGTTAGGCAGACCCCATCCCTCTACTTCCGACGTCTTTAACCTCCCCCACCGAGGTACCCACTTTACACCTTGGTGGAGTGAGGAAAGTCATGTTAGAAGCCTTTCGACCAACGACCCAACGTCTTGCCAGTAATCCCAGGAATCGAACCCTTAACCTCTTCATGTTCATGTCTGTTAGCCTTAGCCACTTGACACCACACATGTGTATCTAATTTGCTTAAAACATACAGAAATAAGATGTGTGTTCCTCGCTCAGGTGAAGACACGGAGGAGATGTCTGCAGCAGGACAGATGATAACAGAGCTGGGTATCCGAGGGCTGGACCAGGTAGAGATTCCTTCATCTTGTTTCAATACTCTCCTAAAACCACAATTTAGACCATGATTACGCATTAAACCTGTTCTTAGCCTCTTCTTGTTAAACTTGCTAAACATGAATCCAGCATACACATCCTGAATAACCTGGATGTTTCAACTTCATTATCAAAATATTTTGTCAAAATTTTGTGCATATTTGTTTCAGATCTGTGACTCAGTTCAGAAGTGTTGGGCCTCGCTCTATGGTTTTCCTGCAGTCCAGTATAGAAGGTTAGAAAGGCTGAAAATTGAGTTACTTTGTAAATACATGTACACAATTAGTATACTGGCCTTTTTTGTATGTTGGCTATAATTTCAAACCGTCTCATTGTGTATTTGATTGAAATTCATAATTGGTTCATTAACTTGATTGAAATTTATAGTTGATTCATTAACTTTAAAGAGTCATTTACCATAATCTTCCCGACTGTTATTGTTAACTTATTATTATTGATAGATACTAGTACATACCATTACACATGATCTACCTGACTCTCCACAGACAACATGGCCAGCCTGTTGTGTCCTCCATGGCTGTGGTGGTACAGGAGATGGTGCCGGCGGAAGTAGCAGGTGAATGAAATGTAGAATGTTGTAATTAGTTGGGGTTACATTGTAGTTTCTAACAACTCATTTTCCTAGATAATAAGTCAATATTCTGACAGAATTTCCATTGACCAGAAGAAAGTTTTTCCTTATTTGGACCAGAAGTACCAATAAAAGTATCAAAGATGAATAAGTTGTAAGCTGTGTTAAGATTGGTCTGTGTTTTTTGCAGGTGTTCTTTTTACTCAGCACCCTGTGACAGCGCATCCAGGCAAGATGGTTATCAATGCCAACTATGGACTGGGAGAGGTGAGTTATACGTGACTATATAAAAGGTTCTCCCAATAAGCCCATGGTCCCTTGTTTGCGTGCAACGTTATAATCTCGATTTATGTTCCTATGTTCCTCAATAGCTGTAAATCCTATTGTGTTGTCTTAGCATAGGAACCTTCTCAACGTGTTTTACATTTCAATGTCGCTTATGCATGGCTGTACGATTTGTCATATAAAACCGTTTTTTTCTAGTTATTGTTCGTGGATGTCTAACCTTCACAAACGAATCTGAATTAATGTTGCTGTGTTTTTTATTCTATATTCACTGTTCAATTATCATAAGCCCTGCAGTAAGCAGCTGTATTTTGTTCACAGGGTGGCCCTTAGATATTTGTGTCTGGTCTAGAAAAACAACGAAGTGATCAGTAATAACCACTCTGTTTATTTCACTAAGACCTATCCAATGACACTATTTCTGCTCCTTGTACCTCCCCCCCCCCCCAGTCTGTAGTGAGTGGTGAGTCCCATCCTGACACCATCACCCTGTCCCGTGGTGTGGACGGTTCATGCCAGGTGGAAGGTGTGGATCTGGGCAGCAAGACTCAACAGGTGGTTCCTCTAGGTAAATCACTGTTGTTGTTGTTGACCTTGTAATGCCTAGTAGTAGCACATAGGTCAGCAAAGTTCCAAGCTCTGTCTGTAGCAGGGTATATTTTTGCGTGGAGGAGTTGTTAGCCCTGGCCTTGCCCTTTAACGGGCTGCAGGAACCTCCTCGAACACGGGATCCCCATTTTATGTCTCTTCCCAGGACTTGACTTGGGTTGAGCGACAGGGACATCCCACTGTGCTGGTCAGAAACTATGGCAAATGAGATGGAAGATGTTACCTCTGATTTTGTTTTCTGTCGAAAATTTGTTAATGGATTTTCATGATTTTTGTCTCGATGTTTAACAGAGCTTGATTGATTGATTGAATTTTAGGATATTTCTGTTACAGATAATGGAGGAACAGCACTGCAGGAGGTGACTTCAGCTCAGTCTGAGAAGTGCTGTCTAAGTAATGACACAGCTGTCCGTCTTGGGCACATTGCTGTACAGGTATGGATGGTTTTTGCTGTCCTAGTTTAACAGAAATTATACTAAGAATTATAGCTTAACTAGATACTAAAAATTAGATAAAAAAGCAGATTCCGATGGGTATAATGGGCAAGCAATGATATAGCTGCATGCCACATTGTGTACATGACCATGGTAGATGACATGCAATCTGGGCGATATACATCCATAACATTATGTATTGCTTTCCGAGTAGCTGCAAAGGTTGTGATTGTGTTTTTCAGGTGGAGGAAGCCTATGGTGGACCACAAGATATAGAATGGGCAGTGAGCCAAGACACAGTCTATCTATTGCAGGTACAAATAGTGTATCTGCGAAGTGTTCAACACATATTTTGTATCAGTAGTTACGCATTCTAAGTGATATGGCATTGCTTCGGAATTCTATTGCTTTTACGCATATGTTATTTCAGTAAGCAGGGAGATAAAATGAGTTAATCAAACCAAACATGATGCCTGATGTCCTGACTCGTTGCAGACTCCTTCCGACTGTTTTTTTTTTCAAGTTAAAGTTTTATCATTACATTTTTTCTTATTGATGGCCGAGAAATAAGAAGAAAAAGGTTTGTATATGATAATATAACAAAACTGTAACGTGAAAAAACAGTCGGAAGGAGTCTGCAACAGAGGCTAGGTAATAGCAAGCTTGGTTTCAGAGTTAACACTATAGGTTTCTTTCATGCATTGCCATCTTACAAAGTTGATTTTGTGATCTTTAGGCTCGACCAATCACCACCTTTGGCATAGAGACTGAGTGGGAACTGATGCACGAGTTCGATACACCGCTGGCGTCGGAGAAAGAAATCAGCACCACTTGTAACGTTGGGTTAGTATTAGTAATGGTACACAAATATACTTTTCAGCATGTAAAAATCTACACTTGTGCCATTGTGTTGATAGGGTGATGACTGATAAACTATCGTGGACCTTTCTACATATTGGGTTACTTGTTTAGTCTTGAATACTAAGGAATAGTCTGTACACTTATGATACCCCAGAATGACTTATGCATGAGTTTAGTGGGTGGCAGGTAATGGTTGTGGTAAGCTGTGTATAAAAGTTTCACAAATTAATGACTTTTGTGTTTTACGAACAATGAACCACAACATTATTATTGGTCAATGTCTTGTAAACAACACATGCAGGATTTCACCCCTAAAATGGACCATCGCCTCAGAGGAAATGATAAATTGAAAAAGCAGTCTAACACGTAACAATTATTTTCTGATGAACACTATTCTCTCTGGCATTCAAAGTCAAAGTATTGCCTATAATTTTCTTTATACATATTATATGCAACATAAAGAGGACTAAGAGCAGTGTGCAAAGAAAGTACTGCTATAGTATGAAATGTTAATATCCATGTATATGTATTATACGAAAAATGAAATAACTAAACAAAGTCTTGCCTCCAGAGAGATTCTGCCGGGAGCTTTGACCCCCTTGACAGCTTCAACAGCATCCCGGGCACTTGAATATGCATCTCAGGCAAGTGGAGAATAAACAGTTTATTTAGCTTACTTGATACAATACAACGTTATACAGAATCAAGAAATACCCAGTATCTCACAAGCATGCCAATCATAGGCTCCCGTTCTCATAAGAACTGTGTGGAATGCTGTCGCCAGTTGTTATGACATATAAGCCGGGCACCATCATTGCTTTGTTCATATTTCCACAATAACTTATATTTTAGGAACAATGCACAACGACATTAGTATTAACTAAAAAAAAGTTATAGCTACGGACAGGATTTAACATTTATCATGAAAAATTAAAAAAAGCAGCCTAAAATAAATATAACAATTTGGTTCCGAGAATGGTTGATTTCTTGGTGAAGTCAGGCCCTCTGACAGATTAAGTTAGACCGCTCTTGTTGCTGTTTTTGTATGCTAAGGTGGTGCAATTTCAGTAACACCCATTACCATTAAAGTAAGACAGTCGTGACATTCAGAGTAGCCATATATACATGTAAGACATCTTATTTTAACTATTTTGATTATGTTTTACCATTCATTGATAATGTGCCTAAAGCACATCGATGTTACTACATGTCACTGTGATATCAGAATTAAATCCGTTGGATTCTGATGAATATACGTAACAACTGTTTTTTTTAACTTTTTCAATCAGAAAATGGCAGCCTCAGCAGGTCTGAAAAACTGCCAACCTTACTTCAAGAAGATGGGACTGTGTTTGGGCCACATGTTCATCAACATGCATGTAAGATCATAACTGCTATTCCCTGACCTTTGCACTGTTTATCCATCTAAGCTACATGAAGGTTAGAATTGTTTTTTATGTCTATTAATTTGCTAGCTTCAATATATAGAAATTACTACAATGTACATGGCAAATTCCGTATCACCAGCCCAATCGTGGGTTTTGGAATAAACTGTGTTGCATTTTTTTCCATTTCATATCCACCAGGGGAAACACACATTTCAATGTTTTTGTGTTGCTCTCAGAATGTTGCTGAGATCTATGAACAACATGTGACAATAGCAGACAAAAGAGTTGCTGAGATGTCAATCGTAGGAAGGGTGAGTTTTGTGCACTTGACACCTTACTCTATCACGTATGATTTTGATACCATTCTTAAGTGAATTTTTTTACATTACTTATGAACATTAGACATTTAGAATAGATTATTTTCCATACAGTTCCTGGAAGAGATGACAATGGATGACATCATTGGATACCACGGGAAGTCTTCTCTTTGGAAACGCATCGTTCATTCCTTCAATTTTGCCAAGGTGAGGACATTCAAGGAGAATAACCTAGTTAGGAAGATGAAGAATGATGTTGGTGATATGAAGGCAATAATATTTTTATGATCCCTGTTGTAGAAGAATTATTGGTAAGTCAAAAAGATATCGGTATCAAAGTATCAAGAATTTATTGTGTTCAACTTTGAACTTCAAGGACGTTAGAGGCATACATGTAAGTTACGTTAACAGGTAGTTGGCTGATTAATTGTGGTCCCCACTGTATAACTGTAATTGTAACAGTGTTCATGTCTCACAGCATCTGTACACATCGAAACACAAGATCCACCAGTTGGAGAAAACTCTGACTTCTTACAGCATCTGTCGTCATGACAACGCCACAGCGATGTACCAAGAGATCAACGAGAGGTTACCTGAATACTACCAGGTGATAACAATGTGTTTTGCATCAAGATGTTTTTTAAAGGAGTCCTAAACTCTAGAAGGGAGTGTTATTTTCCATTAGATTATGTATCAATGAATACATAACCAGCCGAATTTTTACAGAATTCCGCTTGTGGTGAATTACACAAGGTGTGTTTTGTAAAATAATATGTAACTCACTAAACCCGTGCAGACCCTACCCATGTATTCCCTATACGTATACTCACTTCCTTCATCGTGAATATTCTTGGCATGAATGAGGCGGGTTAAGCACAGTAGAAGGCCAATTGTTAATAAGATATAAAGGAACACATAACAAGACAAATTTTTCTTAACCCCCCTGACATTCTTTGTGTAACCTAACTTTTGCCAGGCCTTGTCAGGTACATTGTATTCAGGCATTGGCTGAGGTTGTGTAATTTAATTGATTAGAAAATAGAGGATCACCTGGGGAAT
Organism: Branchiostoma lanceolatum; assembly: GCA_035149815.1. Lineage (NCBI taxonomy): Eukaryota > Metazoa > Chordata > Leptocardii > Amphioxiformes > Branchiostomatidae > Branchiostoma > Branchiostoma lanceolatum. Next base: position 7,256,939 of record CM068872.1, on the reverse strand, counting down.
TTAGTAGAATACTCAATGCTTTTTGATGCGCACGGAACTAGTGGGTACTTTATCGTATACTGTAATAAGTATTCATTTTTACTTGCTTAAATTATTATCTATTGAAAAATAACGCCCCCCTCTGGAGATTAGGACTCCTTTAAATGTGCACAATGATGACGTCTTACAAATGATCTCCTACATAATGAACCATGTAAAAGAGGCATGAATGGTACCATTACTAAACTAGTAAGTGGCCACTTTCTAGTTTACATTGTCTTCCATTTGTCTTTGTGGCATCATGTTGACGTTAGGGTCAGGGTGTTGGCTCAGAGCCTAGAGGTCCTGAGTTCGAATCCCCTGACATACCACTCATGTCGTGCCCTTGGGAAAGGCACTTCACACGACTTTCTTCTCTCCACCCAGGTGTAAAAATGTCTGCCTGACTTAAGTTGGGGAGGTAAAAGGTAGTTGAAGAAGAGGGCTAGGCTCCGCCTTGGCATAGTGGATAACAAACAACCCACTGCCCCTGAGGTCTCATAAGGCTATGCGACTACCTTTACCTTTACCATGTGTCCACAGGCCTGGGCAGACCACACGGGTTGCACTGGTCGGTCAGCAACCGGGGGCACAGTCCTGATGATGGTTCTGTCACAAGGAGCAGGTACAAGCCTAAACTTTATTCATGCATGTAGAAGCTCAAATATATATATGGCCTCCGTCGGTCAGTATTGACCATGGTAAAATCCTAATTCACAACAGCCCTACAGTTCTCCGTAGAGAAGGTCTTTGTTTTATAACCTGCAACACTCTGTAAGAGCTATACGTATGTTTTAGTTCATGGGAGATTGCACAGAAGTCAATTTTATGATTATATTAAGTACAAATTGACTTAATTAATAACCATATCGCCATGATACATGTTATCATAACTGCAAAAGGACATAAAATCTTGAAAACAGAGTGAAATAGATTTCAATAATCAGACTGAATCTGGTCTCAAAACAAATCATTATATTAGATAAGTTAATGGCATTTACATCTGACTGCTATTCGATGCATGTTGTACCTTTAGAGTGGACAATGCAGCATTTCTCTGACATGGCTCACCTCTATGTCAACTGTGAACAAGTGACCAGTGCAGATGTGCCTGATGCATTGGAGGTACATCACATTTATACAAAATGCTTTTATTTTCATTACAACTCAAAGGAAAAACCATCTACACAGCATTTATTTTACATAATCCAGTTACAGTCAGGAACAGTAGTTTAGGTACAGTGTGCCAAGAAGTATGTTGGACTCTATTTCATTGAATCAGTCATTGTCGTTTGTTGAACTTTTACACAAAGATTTTCATCTCTTCCCCTAGAAACTAGCAGTGAAGCTCATAGAGGAGGGACACAGGGATAGACTGATCGCCATGTCTCGTCAGGTCAGTCAGAGTATGATGTGAGCTGCTTAATGCGCAAAACAGGATCATCATTGATGATGTATAGCTATGCTATCCTCCCAAAAAAATATAAGGTGAGATGAAAGCGTGTTGTCTGAATGGTCAATGTGTAGATGACTTTTTAATTGTATGTATGAACTAAAGCTATCTGCCACTCGAAATCATGACCATATGCGAGGTATCCAAATCGTAAGGTCTGTTGTGGTGCCAAGGAAAGCCACGAGGGGGCCCAAAATTTGATAATCTATTGGACAGGGAAAGACTTAATCGACCAAATTTCATCATATACAATCCATCCATAGCGCCGTGAGTCATGATCTTCTACCATATACAAACATACGAACCTTCTTGGGGAAGGTAATAACTCCAAACAATTAGTGTATTGCATCTGTACTGAATGTCAGTAACAGGTCTACTTTTACGAATAGCTTGACCTGGTCAAGATCATCCTCCACCTACCCTATTCCCCAGGAAGCTACAGCCTGGCTGCTGGGTGCTGATAGCGGCCCCTCCGGACAGCTCTTCCAGAAATTCCTGGACCTGCATGGACACAGGTGTCTCAGAGAGGTCAGGTGGACTCTTGTATCAACATGACGACACAGAAACTTCACTTTGTTGGCATACTCCCGATTCTGAGAAAATGTGTGAAAGTGTCAAGAGATTTGATATGATGAATTAGTAACACCGTTTTCTGATCTCTTCTGGCAAGACTCTTCACAGGCATTTTAAGTTTTATAAGATTTTGACTTTTCTTCTGTTTCATAGGCCGAACTCAGAGAAATGTCTTGGAAAGCAGCCCCAACCAAGGTGGTTTCGACCATTCAGGTATGTCTGAAATCATTGTTGACAAGACAAGTTTTCAGCCTAGGACCTATGTGACATCTTGTGATAGATCAATAATCCTATATACAGTAGAAGCCAGTTAATTGCACCTCGGATAAACACACCTTCCGTTTAATTGCACCAAATCCCAAAATCCCAAACCGGTTCCCATTCACTGTATTGTTAGTGACTCCGCATAACTGCACCGCGCACTGTCACCAATTTCGGATAACTGCACCAATTTTTTTCCAAAATCCTCGACAAGTTAACTAAAAAGGTGCGCTAAAAATCGGCAAACGCGGTACAAATGAGCCGATACCTGCCAATGTAAAGGCGCAATACCGCCATTATGTTTAAAACTGTTTTTGAGTAACAAAAGAAGGCGGTCTCCATTGACAGTCACGTTGATAGGAATCGTATGGGAGGTCCCGGGTGGGTCCAGGGCGTGTCGACACCATCAAGAGACGCGCGCCTACCAAAGGCGGCATTGCGCTTTGGCAGACAGCATGCTGTACTCAATAAAGATTGGTCTCTACCTGTACCACTGTCTTATTACTGTGAATGCATTCAAGTTCGCGTGGATTTGATTTCGCGTTAAGGATGACATGGGGTGTTGTCGGCGGTTTGAGGTTTGCGGCAGCGCTACATACTGCTGCCGATAATAAAAGACCGGCGTCTTTACGTACATCTAGTCGGAAACAATAGAGGCTCGGCAAGGGCTACAGACGTGTAGGCGGACATAACAGTCGCTTTTGGCGGTGCGGTGCTAACGTGATCATCTGGCTGAATCCGCGTCCTAGAAACTTCCTGCATTTACCGGAACGAGGTATACGCGGGTTAGGCTCTGCTACTCAGTATAAGGAGAATGATCTGTCCTTGATCTGAGTCATCTAACCATATCTGCCCACTAGATACACTGTACAATTCACTACCATGGTGTCGACAGTCAAATCTGTCAAGACAAGATGTTGACTCAAGTTGTAGATACGGTGTCAAGTTTGTCTTAGTCATACCTACCGTCATTTAAACTAACAAATTGTGAGACCAAAGTCATTATTCTAGACATAACGTTACAGTCGGAGTTGTTTTCTTTGCTGTGCGAATCAAGCATATTTTCTCTTTCTACACGTGTACAGTACCTAGCTACTGATTTAAACATCTGTGAGGAAGCAAAAAAATGTTAAGTTTAATCTGTACAGTATCATGGTAAACTTTACAAGATTTTTGTACAGTACATGTCCTTGAATACGTAAATAAAGTTAACAACTGCATAATTTCGTCTATTTTCTTTGTGCTAGTGTTTCTGACTAACAATACACCCCCCGCCCATGGTGGTACGGTCCAGCTGGGCATTTCGCATAATTGCACCAGCCGGATAATTGCACCAAAAACGCCGACAACAGCGTGGTGCAATTAAGCGGATTCTACTGTATCTTTTTGTCATTGTTTTTTTGCTTCTTCAGACCATGCTCAGGAATAACCAGACAACTAGTGTGAAGGAGCCGTTCAACTTTGATGAGGCTGTCAAGAAGATCAAGTCACCCATAACCTTTGCTGGCAGGTTAGTGGTACTGAATAAGATATCAAGAACTGCTTCGCTATTCTAGTTACTGAGTAAGACACCAATAACTGTTACACTATCCTTCGTACTTTATGAGACATCAAGAACTTTTCACTGTCCTTGGCACTGGATAAGGCAACACAAACTGCTACACTGTCCTTGGTACTGAAAAGTCGAATGCCTTGTATTCCTCACCTCCCATTAGGTACATCTTGAAGTGGATTCTCCCCTACGCACGGCAGGGTGTGATGGAGAGGGAGCAGAGCAAGTCAGCAGCAATAAAAATGTCCGATCATTTCAAACAAGCCTACTGGTACCTGGCATCACTAATGGTTGCAGAGGTAAGGTCCATGGACATCGACGAATAGATACTGTAAAGAGCTGTTAAAAAGTCATATCTGGACCTTTGATGAATCCCAAATGTTCATTCACCAACGCTGACATAACACTCTTTTCAGGGCCGTCTTCCCGAGGAAGATTTATTGTTCTTCCTGACGCACCAGGAGATCGGCACTCTTCTGCGCAGCCGATCTGCTGTTTTAGTGGCCAAGTGAGTGATGTGTAGATATACCCTGGGGATCAGTATCACATACATGTATGCTTGTAACTTGTTTATCTGAGATATCCTCAGTTGGTCTAATGAAGATAGATGAAAATGGTTACTGTGGAAACTTACTTAAAAACTGCCAGAGTGATGGGACACCTCACATTGCATGGCGGGTAATTTACTTGGCCTGACCTGCGGCGGGTTCATTTGTGCTGACAGTCGCCGCCGGTAACGGACATGCTGAGAGTTCCCAAAGGACATACAAAGTGGCCGGAAAACTACCAACTGTGAATTTAAAAAGACACTGTAGGTCATAAAAGCCTGTTGTCGCATCCCCTCCCAGAGCACTGCGAAGACGTCGCATCCTGCCCAAGCAGATGTCACTCAAGTTCCCTGAGATTTGCCGTGGGCATCCCGAACCTGTAAGTAAGGGCCGTTCACACTGTGGTTTGATTTGAATTTGTTGAGACTTCTTAATGGGACGTTTGGTCTCTATCATTAGAACTAGGGAACAATGATGTACATATAACCTCAGTGCTGAGTACCGCACTGCCTCTTGAAAAATTGCCTCAGAAGAGTATGATTTATGTCAACAGTGGAGAAACTGAGCCTTTATCCCTGTAGACAACTTTATTTCTGTTGACACATACGTCAAATAGAATATTGTGATTTTTTTTCTAGACAGTGTGAAACTGTACATTTTTCTCTTCTATTTCAGATTGAGGCTGGTGCGTTGTCTGTGAGTGGGTCGGACCTGATGCTGAAGGGAATGCCGGTGAGCCATGGGACTGTCACAGCTCCTGCCAGGGTGGTCACCAGACTGGAGGATGCAGGGACTATCCAGGTATAGGCTTACAATCTTTTATCTATTAAATGTATGGATGCTTAATTGTATAGTCTTCTATTAGAACTTTATGTATGTGAGTGTGTTTTCCAATAGATCTTGTTAGGGCTATGCCATTAAAACATTTGGGTAGGATCACTCAGGAAACTGGAAGTCAGTTTGCTATTTGGAATATTTGTAATCTTTGTAATAGATGTAACAATCGTAATGTACTAATTACACAATGTATTTAGCACATTAGACTTTATTTTGTCAAGATGCAGTGACGGGATATTTGTCTTCCTCACAGGCAGGAGAGATTTTGATAGTGCAGAGCACAGACATAGGGTGGAGCCCATACTTCCCCTTACTGAGTGGGCTGGTCACTGAGCTGGGAGGGCTGATTTCTCATGGTGGGTCTTCAGAGGAGGTTCTGAACCATTTTGGTTGTATTTCACTGGATTATGTCGAAATTATTATAGAGGTCATGTGCTGATGAAAAAAGGCAACTTTTGCTTTGACGTGAATACACTATCATGCCATAGCAATGGCTTTAGTAGTCATCATTCAGCACCAAGGACAGGTCTACATTATCATACCATAGTGGTGGGCTGTAGAAGTAATCATTCAGCACCGAGGACGGGTCTACACTATCATACTATAGTGGTGGGCTATACTAGTAATCATTCAGCACCAAGGACAGGTCTACATTATCATACCATAGCGGTGGGCTGTAGTAGTAATCATTCAGCACCAAGGACAGGCCTACACTATCATACCATGGTGGTGAGCTGTAGTAATAATCATTCAGCACCAAGGACAGTTCAACTCTGGTTGGAGACCTTTGAGTTACCAGGATTTAAATTGCCCAAACATGCTGTCCAACTGGATGTCATATGCAGTGAAAATATTGTTTAAGAAGGAGACACTGTTCTAAAGTCCGGAAGGAATCAAATGCTAAGATTGAAAACCGTTACCTGTTAACTAGGATGTACTGTATTGTATATCAACGTCTGATGATACCAAGGTCTAATGTCCAGCCCCAATGACAGCTCTTTTGAAGACAAGACATATCCTGATGTTCACATCGCCTCTCCGTGTGCACAGGTGCAGTGGTTGCCCGTGAGTACGGCCTCCCCTGTGTGGTGAGTGTGAAGAATGCCACCGCGATGTTCCAGACCGGGGACCTGGTGCTGCTGAACGGCACCGAGGGATCAGTCAGAAAACTCAACCCTAACAACTAATGACTGTCAGGATACTGTAAAGGATTTACGTTTGGGGTGCTTTAATTTTGTAGAAGTGAGAGGACGCAGTGCTTGCGGTGTTTTTTTAGTGAAACAATGTAGTGGGTGGGCAGAAGACAAAAGCAGCATTTTTGTGGTGGGTTTAGGTTTGCAGTAAAGAACGCAAACATGTAACCACTGCAAACTTAGATGCATTTACAGTGGAGTGGAAATGGAAACATCATGAGATCCATAGAAATGTTTTGATTTTGCTGTCAAAGTTATAGTATCAAGTAACATTATGATTATTACTTTTATTCGCATAGTACTCACTTTTGTTTGGTCACATTTGGACCATGCATATTTAAATTAAAGCTGCCATATAAGTTCCACTGGGTGATTGAATGATTGGCAATGTCATGTCATGTATAAAGATAAGTAATGTTATGTCATGTCATGACTCATGGGTATGTCAGAAATAATGTTTCTATCTAATATTACTATAGATGAGTATATGAGCATGATTAAAATGGAGATTCTATGCTTAACCTATGAGTTATCATATATGATAATGTTATGAAGTAACAAGTGACAAGATGTATCTCATATATATATATATATATGGTGTAATGAATGAATAATGGTTGTACTATTGACTATTCATTAAGATGTAACGCATTTTAGAAGTATAGCAACAGTTTTTGAATGCAACTTCAGTCAAGAGTTATGAAAGGTTTTAATTTTGAAAAGGTTTCTCAAAGGTTTTCTTAAAGGGTTTGAAGTCCTTACCTTAGCTTTAAGATGCCTGTCTTCTACACATGGCTTAGAAGGAATGATTTTGATGTCACTTTGTAACCACATGATTCAGTTGATATAAGACTAACTCAGCAAGACATTTTGATCCTAGTACAGACACAGGTTAGTATATACTCAGGTTTCTAAGGGACTGGCTTTCACTGCCGTCTTGGTGATATGACATAATGAAGAAAACTCATGGTATGTGATAAAAGGCCGATATTGTAACAATCTGCACTTTTGATAAAACTGGATATAGATCTGAATATTTTAGAAAGCCATGACGTGTAACTAAATGAGACATTGTTCGTTGGTTGGTTGCTTGCTTGATTGGTTGGTTGGTTGGTTGGTTAGTGTGTGATGAATAGGAGTTTTTTTAAGTGTTGTATTATTAAACAATTCCCATACAATTTTAAATACATATGAAAATAACTCAAATCATCTATCACATCTATGTGCAACAATGACAGGAATCAAATATTGCAGTTCTATATCATCTGTAATCATATAGACATATACAATACAATTCTGTTCTTTCAAAAATATTTAGACAATTTTTCTACACGGTAAATATTCGATTTACATTACAGAAAAATATACATCATATTTAACACTTATAGATACCGGATATAGTCTTTCATTTACTGTGGAGCAGGTCTGTATTAAATATTCTCTCTAGTCAGTTTGTTTCATTACACTGTTACCGAATATCCGAGACTTTGATGAACAATGACTTCTTGCTGTCAATAGTCTTGTGTTTAAAGTTTGTCCGTAATTGGTGTAGAATATCCTGGCTAAAACAGAACAACCCGTGCATCACCTTCGTCCTTGTCATCTAGACACTATTTTGACTAACAAAAACTTCACAGTACAACGCCAGGTGCGGATGTTCACAGAAGTCAACATTTACATTCCCACTGTTTCCACGTGTTACCGACTGAGCAGCCTACTCGGAATAGGCCATGGCTGTATTTCGGTCCAGATCGTCCTAATTGCCTCAGCCTGGTACCTAATCAGCGGATTTCCACTAAGATTCCATGTGGCTTCATGAAAAGTCTCTTCAAAGGCTCATTCGAGCACATCTTACTAAGGCAACCGATATAAATCGTTTTGTGTGCAGTAGTCATTGGTAGCAGCCTCACAGTTGGTTCCTGGGAGACCCCTGTTCAAACCCTGGTACAGCACATCTCAGTTGGGGCTGCACACGTCTTTCGGAAGGGACGTGAAGTGGGGGTCCCATGTTCGAGGATGTGCCTCGCTCACATTAAAGGGAAGAGGCTAGCAATCCCTCCCTGTAGAAATATACCCTGCTTCAGAAACAGCAAGAAAACTTGCTGACCTATGTGCCACTAGGCACTAATAGGTGATCAACACCAATCCGTGTTTTCCCGCGCAGGTACGGGTGTCCCCTCAGTGTCTCGATCAGTCCGACCCTGCCACCTGTGTTACTCTGTCCGGACTCTTGGGGCTGTCCCCCGCCCCGCCGCCGGCGATGCTGTGCCTCCTGCCGTACCCCCGCGTCATGACCTCCCCCTCCACCAGCGGGTCTAAGCCCTGTCCCACAGCGGACGGCGTGCGCTTGTGCGCCTCCCCCCGACCCGGGGCCGGGAGCTGCTCGTCCAGCTGCTGGGACGGGAAGAGCTGCATGCTGAGGGGGCGTTCACCTTTCAACGGCTCGTCTGTGGAGAAGGACGGAGAATCAATGGTATAGAAATATAGCTTTCTCAAACAAACAGAGTAATGGTAGTAATTGGCGAGTACCGAAAAGTAAACAAAATGGAGGTATAGAATATATATAGTAACGTTATATAGAATATAGAAAACGAAAAATAAAAATAAAAATATGCATATCAAGAAAATACACAAGTCTACACAATATATGGTAGGGGTACGTTTTGTGTCTTGTTGTCTTTTATATCATAGTTTTCGTTCCCACAAGCTGCTCGGCCGGGCCTCGGATTGGAAATGAGACCAAAGCATAACAAAGTACACTGGAGAAGACTCCGGTGCGACCTTACCTCCCAGCGTCTTCTGTCTGAGCACGACGGTGACCGGTTTGTTGGCGGGGATGAGAGGTTCCGGCCCGCCCATGTAAAGCCCACGCAGCCCGAGGTACGGGCTCACTAGTCTGGCCACCAGGGACTCCAGCTGGAGGTATTCTGGGTTGTTGTCGTGCACACTCTGTTTACAACAAGGGGGAACATGGAATCATACTTAACCTTCGACTTCTACCTCCACCAAGATAACGCAATAATGAGTAGGCTGTAATCTTATTTTATGTACTTTTATTAAGTATCAAGGGATAGTTATTATTTATTAAAGGGTAATCGCCACTTGTATGTGTCTATGAGCATCTGTATGTCCTTGTAACATAAGCGTATGGCAACAAATATTAGGCTACACTGACATCCGCGCGCGAATCGATTTTCATTCGTTTCCCCAATAAAATCGTACAAACAACCTTTGACCTGTACCTCCACAAAAAACATGCATTATATTATATGCTCTAATTTAAGAAAAAGTACTACTGACTTTATGATGTGGATGACATCTGCGCACGCATCAATTTTTGTCCTTTTCCAAAAAAAGTGTTTGCGACCATACTGTTTGTTAATCGTAAAAAGTTGCAAACAGAGCTCGCATTAGTTTTGGGGTACGCAGAGGATGTCATCCATATATTCAAATCAGTATGGCCTTATTTCTTTATATACATATCAAGAGATAATGTAAGGTTAATTGACTGAGGCAACAGTAGGGGAAGTCTTTACTCTACCTTCTTGTATCTATAAGCATCTTTATGCAGAATAAACGTATTCGCATAGCAGCAAATATAAGAGCCTCCTAACCTGTAATACCAGCAGCATTTGCGTGATGGAGGGGCTGATGACGACATCCGGGGTATCTAATGCATCTGTAGCGGGGAAACATAATAAGTCCTCGCCTTTTCATCTATTCAAAATACGTGATTAGCTGTGACAAAAAGGGTATCAATAGCTTTCCCTTTAGCCTTTGGGGCCGTTGTCGTGGATCTTTTCGTAGCACAACGGGAAACAACACGTAAGTTAGCCATTGTCACAAAGCGCCACTATTAGTGCAATGGCGCCTTTTTTTCTCAGTCAGGGCCCACACAGAATCTGTGAACTGTATGTATACGCCCTACACGCTGCTTGCATTCTTTCAAGCCCCCACAAATATCACATCACAACCCAGCTTGTAGTCGCCTACAACCCTTGATCATTGAGAGCGGTCCTACTGTTAAAACCACTCTCTTGGGCGGCATTAATTTCTCAGAGGGGTTCTTGATTTCTACAGTTCTAGTCTTTCCACTGGCGACAGCTGAGTGACCGTACAGCGACCAAAATAACATTTGGGCAAGCCTTGTTTTATGATTGGAATATGAGGCAAATACTGTAAATACATTTGAGTTCGCGTGCTTCTTATTTCGCGCTAAGGCGAAAATGGAGTCGTGGTGGTTTTAAGATGATCGCGGCAGTGCTATAGTTACAAATTGTTACAATAGTGGACAAAAATGTTCACGGTGAAACGGTCACCGCGAAAACCGCGAACATAAAACCACTGCGAACATTTCTGCATTTAGAGTATGCTTTAAAAGACAAAAAATACGTTTAAGAAATCGTTCAGCGCTCTGTCACTCAGCTGTCGCAACGCGGTCGACAGTCTCTAGCGGACAGGGGGTACTACTGGGCTACAGTTCGGTGTCTCAGCTATGTAACTTGTATCGTTCCAAGATTACTCAGCCGAATGGAATTAGCCTGGTGTGTGGATGTTTCAGATACTGAGTGCTATATGGCCTGGGGTCCGGATTTACCAAGTGGCTGAGCGAAGCACTCTTTCTACCATCAATCGTCTCGGTGTAAACATTCAAGTGGACTACGTGACAGAAGACATCTGTATAGACAGTCGAAGCAAATAGAAAAACGTCTGTGTACAAAACGAACAGATAACATTGAAAGGGTGCAAATGATTGATTTCTAGGGACGTTAACATAATTCCACCAGGTCACATATATCCGCCACCCTGCAAAAGGCTTTTAAAGAGATCTCAAATGCAACGATTCCCTGTATAATGCACTCCTGTAACGTTATATCTAAACTGTACATACTCGGGGTGCTGCACTAGAGATCTCTCAAACACACTGGGTTTTTTTAAGTGGCGGATATGGGTAATCCGGTAGATAAATCATATGTGCAAAACGAATTTGAAATTGTCAGCTTTGCATGGTTGAGTGGCACTGATCTACCAAGATCCATGACTCTGCAACTGAGAAAAAACAACACTGAAAGTGGACTCACCTGAAAACGCTATCTTCAGCAAGATTGTGTCTCTAAATCCGACTAACGACATCTCTCTGACAGAAAAGCCCGTGGCCTGTCATATTCCAAACAAAAGACAATAGTCAGTCATGGAGTTTATATATACCCTGTTAATGTTGCAAAGTTTATCAATGTTATTCAATATAGGGGAGGTATACACAATCACAGGGGGATGCTATATATGAAACCTAAACATAGCAATGTACAGCCACCATGATGATCAATCTGGCTAGTAGATCTCTGAGGCTAGATAGCTTGGCTGAGCTCTAACTTTATTTTACCAGTTCAGTTGCTAATCGACTGCAGTTGGAGTCGAAGCAGAAGGGTACATGTTGGAATTTACCCTTGAACCCTTTTCTCAAGAGGTGATGCTATATAAGGCTAGTCGAAGCAGAGTGAATGAATAGGGATGGACCATGAAAGACTGTGTGAGTGGATGTGACAGTGCAGCGAGTATTTTTTTAATGGCAACAGGTCGTGCCTTTTGGCGTCGTTATTCTCAACGTATTTCTCCACATTTCAATATTTATGATCTCCATGGTCTTCCTGACTCGCCTATATTTTCAGAGGGTAAGCATTTTCCATTTTCCGAACCATTTTCCGTTTTCTCTCTCTCCTACGATCCTTCCTAGTCTGTGCCTTGTGACACACAATAAAATGGTGTAAGTTTTGCCGCAGTACAGTAGAAAGCCACTAGGAGGCCCATCATCGAACTTGACCTTCGTTTTCCAGACACCTACCAAGCTACCAAATACACCTGTACTATTACAAAGATCTATCCACAGCTTCTCGACAGTTCTGCTGTCCACGAACAAACTCAGTCACAAACCCAACCAGAAACGGCGCCGAAAACCTAACCTTCCTGGTGAAGGTGATTATGAGCCTGGTCACATTCGTCGTGCGATCGTCGTACAATCGCAAACTGAGGATATTCTTGAAATAGTCGTGCACGTACTATACACATTTCAGCTGTCCTGTTACCAACAATGCTATCTTAGATCCTTTGTCGGCGGTTGGTTCTGTCAAAGTCTGCATGCTTCAAAATCGTACGACATCTAGATCGTACGACTTTGTACGACGAACGTGACCGCGCCTTACGACTTTTGAGGGTTAGCAGATGATACAATTTCCATCTGGCGAAACAGTTTTCGTTTGACCAAGACGTTCCTGTCAATAAGTATCTTTGATAACACAATTGACAGAAAGTTCATGTCAATAAGAATCTGACAGGATGTTCCGGTTCTGTTTTCATCCCTCCTACTATCCTCCCTTGTCTGTATCCTGTGACGTACAGTAAAAGTATGACCAAACTACCTGCACGGGACAGAATATGGCTTGCAGCATGGGCAGCACCTCGCAGAAGAAGTAGTCCCAGATGTCCGACAGACACTCCAGCAGCTGTTGGCCTGTGGGCGCACAAAGAACGCCGTGTGAGACAAACAGAAGCGCCACGTACTTAACAAACATCTCTCACGGCGGTCGGTCTTCTTTATTCAAATGTCACAACAATCTGTGCTGATTGCTGATTGTTTACAGCGCAGTCCTTTTACACCCCCTTTCCACTAAAGGCTACGACTCCTGAGCGACTACTGATTGACCAAACTTTAATTTGACGAATTTCATAGACAAAGAACGAACGTACGTTTTGTTTGTTTTCTTGTCTTTTAAATCATACTTTTAGATCTTCCAACATATTCCAACTATGGATTCAAGGGTCACACAAGTCCAATTTTGGTCGCAGTACAGTCGCTCAGCGATCACCATGTAGCGGAAAGGGCCTTTATCTTGTGAACCGTGTAGACCGTTTGATTGGTCTTTTGCAATTTTTTGGGAAGCGGGGCGATGAGATGTTGTACTACTGAGCCGTTATATCACTGATGCAACTGTAATGTGTCGAAGAATCAAGTACTGTTTTGCAGTAAATGCATTCTTTGTATGTTACTTTATTTATGAGTAATAAAGTTTAATACTATATACTCAGAGGTAGAGACGAAAGTATACATGACAAGAGAATGAATTGAACGTTTTTGAAACACTACTTTGAAGTGTCACCGTGTACAGTTACATGTATATCAAAATTAGTCTCAAATTTGCTATGTTTTATAAGTGTTCAATTTAGTGTATAAAGGATTGTGCACCTTTGAAAGGATCCGACAAATCAACAACACAAGGCTATTTCCGCCTTTGATTCACGCGATCACTCAAACACCAGGTCAGACAATCTCAAACTCCAATACAAAGGATTTGGAAAAAAATGAAAATAAAACAGAAATTTATTACCTTTTTCTCTCTTGATCTTCTCCCGTAGAATCACCATCCCTTTCTTCAATAACTGATTCTAGATGAAAGATGTGAAGAACAAAAACTTGATATTGTCAGAAGAAAATGCTCTTGTTTGTGCTTCAAGCAAGAAAATGTATCAGCTGTTTTTGGCCACTCTGTATTATGCTTCAATTGACATCATATACAATCCAAACTTAAACGCATAAGTGTAAGCGGTGCAAGGAACCATATGGCTTAGTCAAAAGTCTAACACGTGTTGTACTCCGATTTAAGTCATGAAAAATTATGGTCGGTAGGTAGGGATTCTGTTTTCTTCTATTTTCTATTTTGTAGATGTATTAAGCACTACTGCATCAGGGCGCTGGTATTCTTAACATCATATGGTAATTATACACTCAGATATAACGTTACATTGTACAATTAAGCAGAAGCATACTAATGAACTGAACAAAGAAGTACAATGTTTACTCTACATCGTTCTTATATACATAATCTGTCAACAGAGTGTGAAATACAGCAAGTCTAGAAATTTTGGGAATCTAATTCACGTGCACTCAGATGTCAGATCGAAAATTTTATGTCCTTTTCCAGCAGACAACCCAACCCCCACCCCAACCCCCCAACCTAAAAAAGGTACTAGTATTGCCAGGTATTTGCTATGGTCGGTCGGGTATCCGGAAACACACCATTCTTCCTAGGCCTAAAGGCACTTTACCTGGAAGTAGTCTAGAATGAACGGTCCGACCTCTGTCTTCATCAGCATTCTGGGAACGAGAGGTCAACAGAGTTAATGATTCACGAGCGGAAGGAGTGTCAAATCTAATAGAATAATTGATGTATTGGCTATCGAATGATTGAGTTTCAATAGATTGGTTAATTGCTTAATCTGACAGGTTATATAATCTTTACGGAGAGGCTAAGAGTCAGTCTTACTACTAAATCAGAAATATTGATATGGATCATAGATAGACCGATAACCTGCTGACAGGGTTGGTATATTGTTGTGAGTACTGGTGGCACATGGAAACCCCGTGTTAGCTATAGTGTTTACACTGGGTAGGTAACCGAGACCATTGTACCAGGCTGGAAGTATATATTCTCACACGTTCAGACAATAAACATGGCGCAGTTTGTAAAGGTGTCTGACGTACCATCGATATAGAGCCTACGGGTTGGATTTATGTCTTAATTATAGGATGATTGGTGGGAAAAAAGCATTTTCACAAATTGAGCATGTCAATATCCCCACACAATAGAACTGGGTCAAACGTCCTTTGGACCTGGCGTGAGAGGTGACCCGGCAGTGGACGGACGGCTCTAAACGCTTACAGTAGATTTAGATACTTAACACTAGTGTGAAAGGTAATACAGTACGGTATCAAAATGCACTTTTCATGATAAGGCAACAACTATTGTTTGAGGTTCTGACTTGCGCCGGTGGTCCTGAATGAATCCAGGTACAGTGCGAAGAAATCTGGTGCCATTGAATGGCATAGTGTGTTCACCATGGCTGTGTTTTCTCGGCCAATAAACCGACTGGTGTGTATGCAGAGGTCAGTTCAGGGCATGCATTAGGTCCACACAAAGGTTCCCCTTCCATAGCAATGACGTAGCGTTAAAGGAGTGTGAAAGGAGAACTAGTCCTGTTGTCGCCTGGCCACAAGACGAATGCGTTTGGTTGACTTAGAGCATGGCAAACAACTTTGGGGTTGCCAAGTATCGGTGTGCTGCATATCAAAAGAATTCTTTTCTTTTCTTCACACCGATCAGGCTGCTGCTCTGAGATTTAGCATTCTGTACCCTAGGCTAGACTAATTTCACCACCCTGTAAGTAACATGCAGTGCAGGTGGCCCCCAGCTGAGTGCCTTTACCTTGGATGACCCAGTTGAAAGCTGAAGTAAAGACTGACCTTATTTTGTCGTTCAATAAGTCCAGCTCATTGGGCGGCAGTTTCTTGTGCTGGAACAGAGACACTACTGCGCTCTGGACGCTGGAAAAACAACCGAAAAATCGGCGTTGTTAGTATGACAGCGCCTCACTCGTGCAGTTCATATATAGTACCCGTACATACTGTACTGCACTGGCCCGGGCACATTCCGGTGTACAGTGACCAACATGACGACAGACATTCCGAAAGGGCTACTAGTAGATGTTTGTCATCGATTACATTCAAGCCACATTTTCAAGCATGCTAAGACCCGGAACTGCAGAATCGCTACCAAATCCATGCCACAACAGACACACACACACGCATACGGCACTTAACCCAAGTACTATTTACGGTACATTATCGCATCCGGGGAGTTGTAGAGTGCAGCGGCGGCGGCGTTCTTGTCGTTGAGGATGATGGACGGGCAGGACGAGCGTCGGCCCCGCCGGACCTGCCCGAGCATTTCGAACATGGCTCCGTCCTTCGCGCCCTGCCACCGCGCTGTGGGTCGTGAGTTGCACCAGGCTATAGCTATTGTCAACAAAACGGCACAGCTCGCCTTTCTGTCAGGTCAACCACCTTTCCACCTGTCGTCTGTGTACCACGCGTCACGTGACTATGCTCTGAGGTTTTTTTTTCAAGGTTCTTAACTACAAGAGACCGGTTGTGTTAGAATCTGGAGAGAGGAATGCTGATAACACATAGCGCTCTCTCAGTTGGTAAGACTGATATTCTTTACACAGATGTTTGGGTAACAGTGAAGTATTGCGGCACTGTTGAGTTGTTCTCGCCTGTGCTGGGAAGCTGGAGGATTAATTAACCGGGCCGTGTACTTAGGCTCCGGTTACACTCCCACGTTTCGAGTATCAAGCCTAGAAACTTATACAACAACAGGATCTACATGTGTATACTCCAGTTTAAATGCCAGGGTGCATTTATCAGACTAATCAGCAGATGAAGTAGAAATCTGAGTATGGCCAAACGTGTTTGAGCAAAAGCTGCCTTATTCATGCGACTGTCTTGTGTGGACCCCTGTTCATACTACAAAACGATGGCAGGGACACATATAGCTAATTTATGCAGGATTGAAAAGAAATAACAAGTAATGGACAGATCTATAACACAAACACAAAGTGAGCCAACAAACAACGGAATCATTTCGCGTGCCCATTTCTATCATTTTTTCCACCCAGAAACAAGCCATAATAAAACAGTTGGACCGTTTCGTATGAACTCAGCCGTCCCAACATGAAGTGGCATAGCACCTGTTTCAGACACGCTCTTGTCCAGAGGACGGCGATATACCATTCAAAGGCAAGGATATCATTCACATTCAAACCCCAGAACAACAGAAGCTTGTGAACATAACCCCCCTCCCCACGACGTTACCTCACAATCAAGTTGGTCAGTTGCTGACGGCTCCGTCTGCGGCGCGCGGTCTGCGGTTCTGCCGACCACAGGGCCCCCATGAACTGTCACTCCCACCGGCCTCACATCAGTCAGCACCTCGGTCCGGACACCAAACACACTTGTGTACGTAGTGTGGCCACCCACTTTACTTTTCTTCATACAGTCAAGAGCATTGCTTTGGTCTTTGCCAGCACGATAAATAGAATTATTGATTAATCTATAATCCGGCTGAAAGCTGTTGTGTTTCTGCCTTGCCCCCATGAGCACGCATACCTGGCTCTAACCAAGGAGAACAGGGCGTGACGGATGCACGGTATTGGAAGGGGTAACGCCTGAGTCATTTTGTCTTGCCTTTCTATTCTTGGGAGACATCTAGATCTAAGACATCTAATACAGTCCATGTACGCTTCCTTAATGTGCTTTAAGATTACCATGTACGGTTGGAAGCGGGAAGGGGTGATTTAGAAAAATATTCTAAAACACACAACTGTACTCATCTCGCCTACGTACCACTATGTTGAGTTTATATTTCCTTTGCGTGTTTTTCGGGAAGGAGGGACGACTTTGGGATAAATACGATTTCGGAACTGCAAGCCGATGGCCTTCTTTAAATATATGAGCCATTTTCTGAGACTTAAACGTACTGGCAAGAACCTTGATCAACAGTCTGATGGCCATGTCCTTTCAACGCTTGTATTTCCTGTTACTTTATATATCTACTTTAAAAGTCCTCCAATAGTGATGACCTATTTGATAGCACAATTCTTGTCCAAGGGACAGAAATAAAGAGCTGTATTTCAACTGACTTGCTCTGCTATTACTTCAAGCTACCAAGCAAAGCATGTGAAGCTAAGGAGCTTCATTTGAATAAAATCGGTTGCTCGGTGTAACATCTGTTACTTCCCCTTTGTGTGACTATATATAACTTGAAACCTGAAAACGCATTGCGTGAGGTAAAGGTAGCTGCTTTTAGTTAAAAGTTAAAATCCTCCCACACCATAATTGATGTATAGGGCGGTGCCCATCTCCGTTTCATAGCCCTGGGGCCACACCGTGGTGCAATCACTGCAGCAGAGGGCTAGTCCACTGGCAGTGGAGTGTGTTTAACTTCCATACTGTTTCATAAGTATGTACCATTTTTATAAAGTCTTTGGTATGACTCAATGCGCCTCTTGTCCAGAGGTGCCCTACCTGGGACTAGAACCCAAAGGTAGCTGCTAACACAGATAAAACCGCAAGAGGACGCTTCTACGGACAAAATCGCCATGACGTGTGCATCCCAAGAGTGATCATGTTCACTATCGCGAAATAGCTATCTTTTATTGTGTTGTGATAACATATCTACACACTGTTTGGAACGGAAATGCACTTGTGGAGTTGCCTGCCATATCACTGACGTGCAAGACTCCAGGACCGCGAGATACGGCGAGATATCGCCAGTGTAATCGAATTAGTCCATTTTCAGGGGAGTGCACTGAATCTTGCATGATCATTAACGATTACGAGGGGCTCAGTGCGAGGTGATCAATAAGTTCTGAGTCTCACCAAACAAATAAGGTGCACAATTCAAATTTCTGGGCATATTAGTTCATGAAGCCTTTCATGAATGTCTACCAAAATTCAAATCATTATGATTCCTACTTTATAGGCAACACCCAGTAACGTTTAGGTGAGAGAGAAAAAGACATGGACAATTGAATTGTGATCTGAGTTGTGCTGGCCAGCTTGCTCTGCTGAAAGTCAGATACTCAGTTCTTTCCAGTTGAAATACGAAGGGAATCCTCTTCAGACATCAAACTATGATCACATTTCTCCCTTGTTTTCCTTACCACTTACCTGCTGATTTTCAAAAGGACGTCGACTGGAAGGTAATGACCACAATGAAATTTCGTTGGATCTTGATAACAGACTTCATGTTTTTAATCATGCCCCGAAATTTGAGTTCTGTACCTGACTCCTGGGTGATTCTCGGAACTGATTTAACATACCCGGCGAGTACGTATCATTGATTGACTTGCTTCAGGCGAACACAGTTCAAAACAAGTTTACCTTAGAGCTCAACTAAAACTGCCCAGGCGTGTGATAATGTTGAAGACACGACAGTGGAGGTCAAATGCAATAGTAAATTCGAACACTGTACTGTACGTACGGTGTTGTTCTCCATCACTGCTCTGACATACGTACTCTGTGTAACCAGAGGTTGTAACGTTACAGTGTTCTGTCCAATTAAATAGGCATGTCCAAATGGGTCAGTACGAATATGCATATGGTATGATATGACACGCGTAGCGCAACAGATGGGTACGGGAATTATGACCAGAATTTCAATCAAATGGTTGAAGCAGATTGCCTTGCAGCAAGGAGGTTTTATATAGAACCTCCTTGCTTGCAGGCAGATAGTTAGTTATGAGAATGCGTTTTTACACTACTTGCTGTGTTGACGTGATAATCTTACAACAACTACGTTGGCCTTAAAAATTGCATTACTGATCACTATATTCAGGCACCAGAGCTAGCTTCAATAGACCCTGCGATATACCTAAAGCCTTCATTACGAAGACGTATGTCACATTCGCTTGTATAACACATGATCGACACCAATTAATCATTCTCCAAGAGCCTGCATCAAGCTGACGGCTAGAATGGGAACACTTCGATCCCTAGGGTGTCATTACGACAAGGTCTGTACGTATGCGCGGAATGGCCGGGTTCTTAAAATGTTGTCGCCAAAGGCACCTTCTGTGTGTTTGTGTAACGAGAGCGCTGGAGATTTCAAGCAATTGCTGACGACGCTATATGCTGGTCTCAGTGTCATAGTCCATCACACAACAGACACTGCAGCGTGCTATTCTGTTGGACGTAAACTTTGCAGAGAGGTAAGGATGCGCCATGGAAAAAAACTTTGGCTTTTGAACCGACATTGGTGTAAAATGCTTGCGTGATGTCTGGTGTCTCTGGCATCCTTTAACGAAATTCTTAACAGTCGTTCTCATTGACGGTGACATCTGTGTGATAGAATTTTTAAGTTGTTTTTCCCTACGCTGAAGGCAAATGCTTGACTGCTTTCTAGCTAGAGACGTTTCATCCAATTTTGATCAGCCTGACTTTTGTAGAATGCATCCATGTATGTGGTAAAACTTTAAGTTTTAACCGCATTATTTCATTATTGTTGCTTAAAGAACAATACCTATGCGTTTGGCAATACATTTGGTACCGCATTGTTAGCAGTGACACTAGCTGCAGTGTTAAGTGAACCAGTCATTATTGCCCTGAATAAGATGGCGGTCACCGAAACGTTGGCTCCTTGGTTGCGAATGAAGACCTTTGTTGTTCAATGATTTGATCATGAATACTTGGGATGTGGCGTTGTAGTGACAAGAAGGCTTCAACAGAACATTCACCCCGGTTGAGAGGTAGTCGGCATGAAACGGAAGCGGAAGAGAAGCAGCAGTAGCAGCGATGTCATGTCAATCTCCTACGTGTCCACAATGAACAGTCGACTGTGCGACAACAATTCCAAACTCGAGGACTACGAGCGCCGCTGGCATGACGACTTCTTCCGAGGATGGTAAGCAAGGAATCGCTATTTCTCAAGACGTGGAGGAAAGAGATGTACAGTGTGTTTACTTAAGGCAAAGCATCTCAAAGGGACAGGAATGAAGGTACTGTCCATGCCCTTTTAATTTTGTGTGTTGTCTGATGAATGTGAAATGGTTTGGGGATTATTTTCTAGTCAGAAAAGATAAACCATGTGTTTCCATTCATTACTATATATCCTGTCAACGTGACTATTCAAAGTGATCTACCCGATATGTACGGGTTCGATTCCCAGGCCAGACCGGGTTCGATTCCCAGGCCAGACCTGCAAACAGCATAGAGATCAACTAGTTGTTTTTTAGCGCGCTTCTGTTCAAGCCATTGTGTCCAACTGTCAGGGACAATAAGATAATGGAATTCTATCCAAACGATATTGATACAAGACCCCAGCCTATCGTGAAATGGTCAGCAACGGTCCCTATCCTTTGTGACATCATGTGGTTGGTTTGCTAACGCTGACTTGACTCGTACGTAAATATACTTCATATTCTTTTATCAAATCCCCTAGGAAAAGGCTTTCCAACCGGAGTTGTGAATCACGGAGCGACGCTCGCCACATCAAAGACGACGTAGCGACTAAGATGTGCTCGTTTGGCTTCAAGATTGGCAGTCTTCATGGCCATAACGACTTGGAGGAGGTCAACAACAAGATGGAGGAATACACCAAGGAATGGGTGGAGGGGCTAGGCACTCCAAGTCGGAACTAGATGATGTCTATCTTATGATGAACATTCAAAGAATGATTCATCCTGTTATTGACGTTGAGTAGTCGAAGAGTCTCCAAGGGTTTAAGTACGCAGTGGCGGGTAAGATCAAAGGGTGCGATTCAGTACTTGTTGCATCATAAATACTGGTGATCATATTTGTTAACCGCCGAGGTGAAAAATGCTACCACAACAAACAACTACGAAGAGTACACTGGGCTTTTCTTCACTTGCTGATTGGGATGTTGAGATTTCTTGTGTAAATGATCATTACACATGTTCGCGTGTATGTAAATCGTACAATCCGCATCATTGTACACTTGGAAGAGATATGGTTCAATTTGTCTCGCGAGCCTCATTAGTTCATGGAATGAACCGGCACTATCTGCAAGGCCTGGTGGCCGCGTTAAAGGACTGAAGGTTTCAGAAACTGCACTGTGCAACACATGTTATCAGATAAATGGTATATTGTAGGACAATAAGTGACGTTCTTATACTATAGATTTGTTGTTTTCTTGATCTATTGATTGCAACGTAACTCCTTTACATAGCTTATAATCAACACAAGCAATGGATGCATTTTTACAGTAGTAACGGTGAAGATTTTAAATAACTCAATCAAGCTCCTTAATGTGAATGTCAGATCAAATCATGGCTGACTTTAGGTAACCCTGCAAGTCTGTACACCGTTAAATACTGGATGAACCATGACACAAACCTAAGTTGGAAAACAGCTCGACGAATGCCTCAGATTTCAGTCACTATTAGATTAATTTTACAAAAATGATTTTTCCTGAGATGATCTACGTGGATCTTGAACAGACCGTACATTACGGGTCACTGACGTCACCTGTCAAAAAAAGACACGTCATCTACATGTATGTTGACCTTGGGTCAGAGGTCAGACATGAAAACCACCTGTCTGCCCCGAACACGTCCATGTGTCACGGACAGTCGGGCTGTTGCTACGTGACCTTTGATACCGAAATGACGTTGATTTACACACGGTTCAATGACTCATAATAGATCGAATGCAGGACCGCCGGTCGCCTTAGCAACCATGGAATGCAGCAGAACTCATACTGGAGTTTATATATAGTTGCTTTGATACATTTACATTGAAAAAAACAAGGTCGCTTGGTATCTCGTTGAGTTCTTCAGGTGCCCCCTAGTACAAATATTTTGGTGTGGTAGAGAATCCTCACTTGATAAACACACACATGCACACACACACAGTGACACACACGAAAATTCATGCACACACACGTACACATTCACACATTCACACACACACGCACACACAGACACACACATGACACACACACACACCACACTTTCTCTGTCTGTAACACACACATAGACACTCTCACACACACACACACACAAACACACACATACACACACACAAACAAACATACACACACACACCATATGTAAATCCTTGTAACCTTTAGCTACCCTACTTGATATACAGAATCGTGATCCTATGAGAAATGCACGACCTTCCAAAGCTGTTCACCTTCACCTTGAAACCTTCTCCGCACAGCTAATACTGCACAGCGTTGCGCTGTTACCATACCAATTTCCCAGCAAACGAATTCGCTCTGTTGAAACATAATCCGCAATTACACACGAACAAATTGTATCCGATTAACCAACCCCACGCGAATTTGCGTTAATTCTGGTGCCATCCAGGTCAGACGGATCATGGCGGTATATTTCCTGCTGGATGATGGGCTCATGTGGTGTTAAGATGTAGTCTTGACACTGCACGGATATACACCATTTATAACGCTACTGAATGTCATAGTATTCCGGTCTTGCTGAGAAAAACATCAAAGCTATGTACACACCATACCACAGTACCACACGATTACGCTCCTGAAATGGGGGGCATGAATGCCCCTACCCACCTGTACCACTCGGGCTGGGCGAAGCCTCTTGGCCGCCCACTCTGGACGGGAATCTTGGTGGGAGACCGTACCGGCGGAGGGCGATGTGACGACCGCCTCGGGAGCGACTGTCGACTGGCGATCAACTCCCCGATCCCCGGTATCGCCTGATGTGTAAGATTCATGGCAGGCTGTGGCTTCGAACTCACCCCTTTTTTACTACAGCCCTACAAGCTGATCATTCCATGATTGTACTGTAGAAAGGAAATAAAACAAACGGTGCTTTTGGGGCCAAAGTTCGTGCGCAGCTATAAGGCTGTAAACACGCCCTACCTCAAACATTGCAAAGTAAATCTTTAACCAGACGCCCTGTGTAAATTTAGCCGGCCCGCCTGTTTCTATAGATGATGGGGAGTACAGGTGTGATTATGGTGCGTGGAGCATAGGGAGCAATTCTGCGCAGACGACACTTGCGATCACCTCTTAACGTCTGCGTGAACAGAATATCTTCACACAGTCTATCCTGATCTGCGACGTCATCATTTAGTTTGACATAGCAAGTTATAGTCCTGAACTGCGAGCCAAGGAAGGTTATCTCGAAAGATGTAAATTGGACTTGGCGCCATTCTGACTCTCCCGTAACTCGATTTCTGACGTGAATGAGAAAAAGATAGCATCGCTCCTTCTCCAGTACTTGCAGTCGTCACGCCTCCAGTAACTCCACCGTCACGCAGTAGACCATTTTCAGAGATAATGAATCGAAAGGAAGGGTTTAGAAATGCGTTCTCCTTGTATGTCGGTTTGACGTAAAATCTCGAGATGCCCCGAGGCAGTTTGGCGCGCTTGCAGTAAGCCGCGGTCCGCAGTACAGAGCCTGTCTAACCCGCATATGCATCACGCCAGGTGTTTAGAGCACGTCTACTGTGTTGTAGCTGCAACTATAGCTACGTAGTTGGCGCCATGGCCAACAGAGAATTACTGCCGCATTTGTCCTGTATAGGAACACTTGCAGCGTCCATTCAACACATCCAATTTCCATCTACTCCCAAGCAATGACAGGACATTTCAAGTCGAACCTTCGGAAACCTAGCAATTTACCTGTCCAGCTCATCATTGAAGACATCATAGTCAACCTGTCTAGTGACAAAGATATGAGGCAAATCTCTACAAATCATATCCCTTCGGGCCTTCCGTTCACTCCGTGTTCCTGCAAATCTCTGATACAACTTGTCCACACTATCAAATCGCACGTACAAACGCATTAGAATACCATGTAATGCTACATGTGAGTGTTAACCAATCGTCTAGACACTCTAGTTTGGACCCCCTCCCTTCCCGGCTCTTTAAAGTTTAAGAGACCGTGGTGTTATCACCCACCTGTTGCGTGTTGTCGCCACCCAGAGACGCTTCCCGCCGCAGCAGATGTCTATCAGTCCCCGCCGGTGTGTGTGGCACTCCAGGGTGTCGTGAGATCCATCCTTGCCCGTCACGTACATTCTTGTTGATGTTGAGGCGGCGGTTCAAGGAGGAGGCTCCGCCGGGCAAATTGAAACGACAGTTGCTAGGCAACCGGAGCAGGGGATGTTGCGGAGAGGCAGGAAGCGTTGGCGCGCGTTGCTGTGGTAACGGGGGTGCTGACGACAACGGCAATCACAGGCTCCCCGTAATAAAGGCTATTGAAGCCGATAATGAGACAACTGGTATGCCGTGGCACGGGGTTGTGGATACGGTTCAATTTTCATGTTGGAAAGTAGTCGTGCAAAGAGAAGATGGCAGAGAAAATATGCACATCATCAGACCATATTTTCTCGAACAGCTACATGTATGACAGGTGTGCTAGTGTCACCAAAATGAAAACAGATCTTCATTTGATGCCACTCGAAGACAGAAGAAAAATGTCCAGATTATTCATGACATTCCCAATGACTAATAGACTGGTTGACGTACCAACTACTAAGTACTTAATACTAGCTCAGAGAGGAACAATAGATGATACCAGAATTATCAACCTAGGATTAATGTGATAAAAAATCGCATTTCTTAAAGCTATCGTAGAGTGGAACTCGTCACCACCGAGTACAGTGCGGGTATTTTGATTAGACAGCTTTGAACAACGCTTGCAGCTAGATGTGCAAAGGTTAGGTGTGAAAAGTGGTTCAATATGATATAACTAGCTGCTATAAGCTATACAGATACAGGTACCGAATGGCGTTCAGAAATAACAGTGGGCTTGTTTTAACAACCTCGTCAGAACATGTTCAAAACGTACTTTTTTGCTTGTTAAAGAATGAATCATTTCAACTTGACAAACAGTGATGCTTACTTGCTTGGAGCTTATATAAGCTTAACAGGTATAACCGTGTAGCTATTTTATCACCCGTCATATTGGTCCGGCCTTTCAAAAACCCGTGAAGCAGAAAAAAATAATTTGTGTGAACTATACCTAAAGTGCTTGAAATGTGCAGGATTACAACACTACTGCCATAAAAGGTATTGAAAACAACTATTGGCCAGTTTTCGAAGCAGAATCGCAACTAGTACTGACAGCTGCTCATTGCTTCTGAACGAGCGGTTAACAAGGTGCGAAAGGACCGCTTCACAACACCCTTCTCTTTGCACTGCCGCTACTCAAGTGATCCTCGAAATAAATCTAGCGGTTAATGACCTCATTTTCCACCAATTCGCATATGGTGAGAGGAATGAATGGATCTCAAGCTGATTGTACATACAAGTGTAGATCGTGGAAGGATTGGTATGAATTTCCTGGGGAGGCACCAAAATGAGAAGCAGCAAAGAGGTTCGCCAAAATCGAGCGACTGGCGTCGTCGCTGGCCTTTCATGAAATATTTTTTTTGATTGATTATGTTTGACATACAAGTAGTGACAGAAAATAGACAAATGCTCATCTCGTCGCTTCAAAGACAGGCTGCCGGAGGTTTGTCCATCTGGATACGCTTTTTCCTGTATTCCCTGGGGCCACAACCTTTGCTTGACGCACGTTACAATTCAAACACCAGTAAGATGACCCCAAGTTACCCCTGTGAACAGCCGCAACGGTCAGCGGGGAGAGACTGTGACACAAATCCAACTAGAGTCCGTAGGACACAAACCTTCGTGTAGTGATCATAGTGTCTGTGATGTGGGCTCATGTGTTTGATACCCTCCTTATGCTAGGGTCACATTTCCAGGCCGGGGCCCGACCGGGCTGTTTGAGAAAACAAAAAATAAAAGATGCATATCAAGGATATACATAACGTATGGTAAGGAATCATTTTTTAAAAGTTTGTGTCTTTTGTTGTCTTTTATATCGTAGTTTTCGTTCCAACAAGCTGCCCGGCCGGGCCCCGGGTCGGAAATGTGACCCTAGCATTACCAGGAATAACGATTTCTTTAAAACCTGTTTCAATTTATGTCCAGGTAGTTGTTTATCATAACACTTGGCAGTAACCAAGGCGGTGTAGCAAGTCGCGTAGAATAGCCTTTGCTTGGCTCCAGCTTGTATAACACACATATTAGTTTTTAATCCCATATTGATAAATGAATGGTATCTCATACTTGCGGTATTAGTAAGCTAAGTAAAGGGGAACCTGGTCATGTTGAGGGGCTGTTATAACAAAATAAACTAGACTTCCACGACCGCATACCTTCGCCGACGGATGTTAGCCTTTTCGACTGGCATATTATAAATGTTTCCCATTTATTATTCAAATAAGGGCCTCATTTGCATGAATTTTGTCAGTTGATCATCTTCTTCACTAAAAGAACAGAAGCATGACAGTCTTATATAAACAAACAAGGCAATTCGAGCATTTCCTCATCTCTTATGCGAATAAGGTCCTGATTTGAATAGTCTATGTTTAACGATGATCAAATTTTCTAAACTTCCAAATGCTGCAATTATGAAATTCCCGTTATTTACTGTTCATGGAATCATAGAGTCAATTCCAAGTCACCACACAGGTTTTTAAGTGATATTTGTAATTAGTTTGAATTCATTTGAATAAAAGAATGTCTAAGTCACAATGATTCTTAATCTTTCAAAAAATTGAATATGAAAATTTGAATTTATTTGAATCCAATTAGATGTTCTAGAAATATTTTGAAATGGACTGCACACAAAAGTCTTTATTTACAATAATTTGCAAATATCTATGTGATTCTTCTAAATTTCGAAATATAGAGCAATGTTTACAAAAAGTGGATTAGGGTAATTGCCCCCATAAAAGTAGATGCTAATCCAGCCCTGTTGTCTGCCTCTGTGTATTTTTAGATGTCACTGCTGGACACTGTTAGGCCCTTTGTGCAAGCCATCTATGCATGGTGCCCAAGCATAATTTGCAAAGATGTGTGAATTGCTTTCTTCACAGCCCACTGACCCAGTTACAAATAATTGTAAAAAATGGTAGAAAATGGTAGAATGCTGTAACCATTGTTTAGAAACTATTAGAAATATCATATTCCAGGTCATTAATCTTTCCAAAGTTTTACATAACAGGGCAAATGATTACAAAGTTGAAATGACATTCACAATATTTCCAAAGTATGAAATCTCCTAGACAAATAGTTACAAAGAATTAAAGACAGTTGTAAATTATGACAATAACAACCCTTGTGGTGTCTTGGAATGGACTCTAGTATGTTCTCAATGATAATGCAAATTATATCTTCATTTACATAATTCATATCTGCCAATGTTATATCTCTCCTTCTCGGCTTCTCGTGTTTGAATAGTCCTATCGTGGAGGGTATTGAATTTATATATTTTCCTTATCAACTATGCATATTAGATCATGATTTACATAAGCGTCATCTAATTATGCCAATCATCAATAAAGCTACCTACATACCAAATATTCAAGAAGACTTTGTCTGCGAGTTTTTTTAAACCGAATTTTGCCATTTATCGGTAGTGTCGGCAGTCACTATCCTCTTCAGCCGTCCAGATATAACATGTTGTACAGCACTGGTTGGTGATGATATGGTCGGGACGAGTAAAAGAAACAGTGTCCGGAACCTTTCTTTGACATTATCGTTACTGGTATGCCAGAATGGCCCTCGGGTTATCACAAGTTTTTAAAAGTGGCGGCTGGAAAGAGCTATGTGTATTGAGAAGCTAAGTGGCGAGTAAGGATGCCTGAGAGCTGGTGTATTTCCGTTCAATACCGACGCCAGACGAATTTTTCCAAGAAAAAGTTGATCTAACAACCCCTTGAAGATAGAGGTCGACGGCTGCAATAAAATAGGGCAATTGGGGCCTCCAGCCTCTGCTTGGAGTGCAACGTTATAATCGACCACTCAAAAATATCCAATCAATCAATCAACCAACCAACTCACCAACCAACAACCTCACCAACCATTAAACCAACCAACCAACCAACTGACTAACCAAGTAACCAACCAATCAACCAATCAACCAGCCAACCAACTCACCAACCAACCCACAAGCAAGTTAACAAAACAGTTAAACACATGTTCTCGTCTAGCATCATAGATCCACACGACAGTACATTATGTTATGTTATGTAGAAACGCCACCTAGTGACATATCTGAGTAATCCAAATTGCAGTCCATCCATCGTAGAAGAATACATTATTCTCAGGAATAACATGAATAACTTCTTAACAATACCCCTCTACTGCGATACTTGGTTCTTGGCATACTTCAATATACCACAGAAGACTGATGCATACAAATTCCCATTTCATATTCTCTTTTGCCAAATTAAGGTAGGCAAGCAATGGTCTCCGAAGCGACCCATTGTCATCATCAGCCACAGACTGACCAGCAGCAGAATGTACAGCCCAAAACCCAATTAAAAGAAGTTTTACCAAAGTGTCTTTCAATTATTACATTGATAACATTGATAAGATAAAACAACGTGGTTTCTTGTGCATTATTACATTTGTTAAATTTGTAACAATGACACGTTGGACGAATTACATTTTATTTTGTCTCATCTCTATCCAAACTCAATCTGTCAGAATGTGAAAATCGTTTTGTTTACCGACAATTAAACAACGGTACATTGCATCATTCTTCTGTATTCTGTTCCCCTGACGTCTGTTGTTGTTGCTGTTTACTGTTGTTATGGTTACTCATGTATATTGTCAAACAACCGTGTTGGTACAGGGGCTCGGGTAGAGTACCCACAATCCTCCACGTGTCCGTTTTGGGTTCGTAGCACTCGATGGTGTCGTGCGCCTCCGCGGACAGTCGGTGCGACACCCCGCCCGTCACGTAGATCCTGTCGTCAAGAACCGCGGCTCCGCAGAGCAGGCGCTGCTCGACCATTTCTCCCGTCTGGTAGAACTTCCGACTGGAGGGGTCGAACACCGTGACGCTCCGC
This sequence comes from Branchiostoma lanceolatum, assembly GCA_035149815.1. NCBI lineage: Eukaryota > Metazoa > Chordata > Leptocardii > Amphioxiformes > Branchiostomatidae > Branchiostoma > Branchiostoma lanceolatum. Next base: position 7,227,238 of record CM068872.1, on the reverse strand, counting down.
GACAGTTCCCCGCCGATGATGTAGATCAGCCCGTCCAGCACAACGGCGGACGCGCCCGTCTCGCAGGTAGACGGGGTCTGCATGAGGCTCCACTGGCCGGTGTCGGTGTCGTAGCATTGTGCGAACCCCACTGTCTCATCTTCAAGAAACCCTCCGAAGACGTATATCTTCTCCTGGAAGGCGACCACTGCCGGGCTCGTGACCGCCTTCAGCATTGGAGCCACGATGTCCCATGTGTTGGAGGCAGGGTTGTACCGCTCAACCTGACTCAGGATTGAGATGTCGTCGAACCCGCCCAGGACGTAAACGTGCCCGCTTACGGCGACCGAGCCGTGGCCACACCGGCCCTGGTGGAGAGGAGCAAGCTTACTCCACTTACCAACTGCTGCGTCGTACCGCCAAACGTCTTTTAATTTCTCCCTCTGGCTTGCTTCGGACAGCCGCACGGGGGCGCCTCCCGTCAGATAAATGTAGTTCCCGATGGTTGTGACGCTCGATAAGTCACGTGGCTCCATGGGTAACGGTTCAGGCTGTAGCCATGCCTGTTTCCTGTTGTCGTAGTACGACATGGTCGTGCAGGGGCCAGTCTGGCTCTTCCCGCCCAACACCAACAGGACCTTCTGCGCCACACATCGTCTCGGCGTCACGCGAGGATCGTTCACGACGCCTTGTTCTTGAAGTAAACGTTGTAAGTTTTTCGCCTCATTCAACAGCTCAACACACTGCGAGGAGTTTTGGACGATATCTTGTCCCTCAATTTCTTCGACAAGATACTTCGTGTCTATTAACGGAAGGCGAACTGAGTCCAGGACATCACAAATGTACTGTGACCGTTCCTCAATTTTATAACGTAGCCATTTCATACCAGCTTCAAACACCTTTTCTTCTTTGGTTGCTTCCAATTCGTCGTGAGACAGGTACTCAACGAGACCGTCTTTTGTCAACTCCACAAACTCGTCGTTCTCGACGACGTCATCGAAATTTGACAGCGCAAAATCAATAGCCTTTTTCCGGAGATCCTCACAATAGTGCGTGTCCGCGAACTGAAATATCCCGATGCAGTTGTAAGGGTGCAGCTGCATTTCAAGGAATTCGCAGCAAGCGTCTTTAATGGCGGGAATCTGGAATCTGTCGGAGACGTCCAGCACGTCCTGCACGTTCTCACGCGTAATGGTGACCCTGGACGTGTACGCATAGTCTACCACGAGCTTCACCATGTCCGGATTGATGTCTTTCAAGTGGATCTCTCTCGCACGGCTTTCCATCAGATCGCCGGCGAACATGGCGCGGAAGTACGGGCTGCACGAGGCCAGGACGACCCGGTGGCAGGAGAGCGCCTGGTCTCCCGCGCACAGGGTGACGTCAGTGAGCTCGCCGCGTCTGCGCAGTTCGTCCATGGCGACGAGCAGGTCGCCGGAGTGGGAGGGCTGTTCGAACTCGTACACGTGCTGGTGGACATCTTGCAGCTCGGCGTCAGGAGGTTCCTCCCCGAACTCTATACACACCTGGACATGGTCAGCCATGGTGAGATGCACCGTCTTCCGACGAAATATATTCTGCAAAATATGAAGTCAAAAACACTTTATAGATGCCATTCTATTACATTTGAAGTTCATTATATTTTGAACCACTGCAGGAGAAAAAAGAGTTTGAAGATCTCCGTGAAATATCTAAAGTATCTCGTATGTCTTTTTTGATTATGCAAATAGATCATCCTCCTACTCACTTCATGACACTAAATTCAAAACGGAGTCAAAGTCGGAATGCTGCTGTTTAGAGTACATTTTTGCCTTTACATCAACTATCTATTAGATTACTTCAATGACAGAACATTATATGGCAGAACCATGCCAGAGGTGATTGAGTGTTTTTCTGCCAGCGTCGCAGCCGTCCGTGATTAACGGGAACTGATCTGAAGCGCCCCACAAGGAAGTAGAAGCGTTCACTAATTTCGACCACATTTCATTCTGTCTTGACATGGCTAACGTCCTACTCGCGACCATTTGCCAACTGCTGGCAAGTGTTTGAAATGTCGCCGTTTAAGAAATTGCATTAGTTGACCTGTGCCTGTCCTTGGAGACTTGCGTGACTATCATACTCCTAGCAATGGCTTGTTGTCAACTATGTCAGGCAGGTACACGTGTGACGGTATTGTGCCTCAGGGACCTCACCCCACGGGGACCTCACCCCATGGGGACGGGCGTAATCACAGCCAAGCTCATGTCTGATGCTCTGTCAGCTCTGTTGTTTTGTTGTTCACCTTGCAGTGCCCAGTGGCACATAGGTCAGCAAGATTCCTTGCTGCTACAGTAGCAGGATATATTTTTACAGGGAAGGGTTGCTAGCCCTTCTGCTTTAACGTGCTCGAGACACCTCCTAGTACACGGGATGTTTTACGTCCCTTCCGAAACACGGGTGCAGCCCCTACCGAAATGTCCCGTCCCAGGGTATGAACCGGGGCCTCTCAACTAATAGGAACCAGGAGCTCAACTGTGAGGCTGCTACCAGTTGAGCTACAGGATCATCCCTGAAACATGTGCAAAGCTCTAGTTTAAGGATAGGCGTTGTTCCGAACCGGTAGACCTGCAGCTGACATAAAACAAACTTGAGTTATGAAGAAATAAGTATACAGCTATCGTCTCACATAATGTTTGATACGTTAAGACCTAGAAAAAAAGCAGTGCTGCCACTTTATATAATCATTGGCATCCAGTGTAGTATGGGTGGCAACCTAAATATTTCATGATCTTTTACGGGGTCAAGAAAGCATACTTGCGACAAGAGTATTATGATGGGAGATGTACACAAACGTAGAAACAGTCGTGTCCATCTCGGTGAAGAGGTCGGCAGGCTAACATTTAAGAGCTAGATTATAAAAACATCGGTATAAAACAGTTTTAAGTTATAAACAGTTACTTACGAAAGGCAAACCTCTTGCCCTCTTCGTCACAAACAATATTTGTCTTTGGGTACTTACCCCGGTCTAACTCCCGTGAGTTGCTTCTCCGTAAACCCTTTGTTGAGTAGCCAGTATCATCAACGGTGCTCTTATGAATGGATGCACGGCACTTCATCATTTATTATGCATGACGCCTTAACATTTAAGCGTCATCAATAATTTAAAGTGATGGCACCTAGGTCGACGACAAATTGGGGAAACAAGATATACCGTAGTACCGTCACATGCATTCCTACAAGTTTCTTTCAATCCAAAAATTGACCAATTCACGTTTTCTTTGGTAAACAAAGATGTCCCACGTACCAATGACGTCATATGAGACTATTTTTAGACCCACGTAATATCACCATAAATAGTCACCCTACTAGGTGATAGAAGGAAGATATATATCATCAAAACATCACCATGTCAGTAGTCATGTACAAGCGCCTCAGGGGTTGCATTTATTTCCTCTACAATTTGGTTCATTACGTGCGTCGATATCCAAACCCTTGCTGAAATACCCTCGACCGAATAGAGTACAGTTTCTTTTTCCTATATCTAATACTTGTAACGTCGGCTTTTGACTTTTATATGTCGCATTCTTGCAAGGATGAATAAGGATGACGTCATGCCATTGGGGTGGGCGTCGACATTGCTAGGGAAGTTTTAGCGGTTGTTGTGCAATTACAAGTCGTATGGCTCATCATGTGTGGTCGTCATGCGTCTATATATAAACGTAAACATGTGTCAGACGGCATGCACTTTCTGTAGTTCCATTTCGTTCCATTCCGCACTTTCTCTAGTTCCATTTTTTTCCATTTCGTATTCTGTAGTTCCCTTTTTTTCCATTTCGTTCCATTTTTATATTCCCCTTCCAGTGGGAAGGGGGATATATTGTTTGTGCTTGCCTGTTCTTCTTCTTTCTTCTTCTTCTTCTTCTTCTGCCAAAAACCAAGTAGATGTGCGGTGGTAGCTCTACTAATGGTATTGCAGAAAGTTATATGTACCTTATGTTACAATGTACGGATGTTATATTTTAGATGTAGGTACCTATAGGAAAGGTGAATACACCTGACAATAAATTATGCTAATAAGGACCTCATTTGCATAGTTTATGCATAAACTTGTATTTCCCTTACTGTAAAAGCTACAGATGTCATATTTGAGATGTAGGTACCTTTAGGAAAGGTGAACACACCTGGACATAATTTATGCTAATGAGGACCTCATTTGCATAATGTATGCATAAAATTGTATTTCCTTTACCGTAAAAGCTACAGATGTCATATTTGAGATGTAGGTACTTTTAGGAAAGGTGAACACACCTGGACATAAATTATGCTAATGAGGACCTCATTTGCATAATTAATGCATAAACTTGTATTTCCCTTACCGTGAAAGCTACGGATGTCATATTTGAGATGTAGGTACTATTACGAAGGGTCACAAAACCTGGCCATAAATTATGCTAATGAGAGCCTCGTTTGCATACTTTATGCATACCCCTTACCGTAAAGGCTACGGATGCCATATTTCAGATGTAGGTACCTTTAGGAGAGGTGAACACACCTGTATATAAATTATGCTAATGCGGACCTCATTTGCATAAATTATGCATAAACTTGTTTTTCCCTTACTGTAAAGGCTACGGATGTCATATTTGAGATGCAGGTACCTTTAGGAAAGGTCAGAAAACCTGGCCATACATTATGGTAATGAGTGCATTATACATAATTTATGCATATCCCTTACCATAAAAGCTACGGATGTCATATTTGAGATGCTATATGCTGATGCCGACCTCCTTTGCATAATTTATGCAGAAACTTTGTCATATCCTTTCAGTCAATGCTAAGGATGTCATATTTGAGGTGTAGGTAATGGGAGGGGAATATTCTGCATTTTCCCGAAAATGTTGCCATTCTAGTTTTCCATTTCGTTCCATTTCGCATTCGGTAGTTCCATTTTCTTTCCACTTTCCCTCTACAATACAGAGGGTGGTTGCTAGGGAGGTTTTAGCGGTTGTTGTGCAATTACAAATTGCATGGCTCATCCTGTGCGGTCGTCATGCGTCTATATATAAACATGCGTCAGGCGGCATGATCATTAATACACATGGGAGGGTGGGTAATCTAAAGGCAGGTAAAGGTGAAGGCAGTAACTGTAAGTGTAGCGAAAGACTGCCTCTTCGCACGAAACGTCACTCAAATAAAGGTTACACTTCTTCTTCCCAAACATGACGAGGGAAAAACCACAAACCTGTCCAGAAGAAGAACTCGGCACACTTGTTAGCAAGGCGGAGTGTGGCCAAAGTGCACCGGCGAGCAATAATCGTGACATTTAACACTAAGGAAATTATCAGAACAATTTCACGAACTGTTACAAAGGGTATGGGGAGTGTTGTCAGCGACATGATGAAAGCCGGTGGCTGTTAAGGGTCAAGGTATTTGTCTGTTGCTCATTTGCAGGGCAAGGACGGTTCGGTCAATGTCACTGTCATCGTCATGAGAACTGACAATCACAACACACATGTCCTGCAGCCTTGAACGAATTGTAGAAATGGGGAAACCACTGTGAGTTGCATAACTATAAGACAGGGGCATTGACCGGATTCCTACTATCTGTATGTATTATTCAACTCACAGTCTCGGAGAGAAAAAAAGGATGTACAAAGGGAGGTATACCTCCTGGTTTGTGTGTGACATTTTCAGTACAAAGGCGATGTCACCCCCACCTTATCCCTTTGAAATACAACTGAATACAGGGGAGATTTTCTGAATCAATGGCATATCTATACTGCGGAGAAGGTTAAAGGTTATGTTGGGTGTGGGGCCACAAAGCCTGAACTAAAGAAGCTCTTTACATGGGGAGGGGGGCCCCACCGAGAGTATCGTCTACAATGAAGCATACCTCACTGGTTTATGAATAAGAGAGAGAAGTCTCAACAATTTCTCGGTCTTGACTGCATGTATAGACTGACTTATTCTTGTCCCTCCGTATTTCAAAACATTGTATACATCACACGTACGGTATAATAAGTGGTTTTGTAATGTTAATTTCAAATAGAAATGGTCCATGGAAAATTCAAACAACGTCCACGTGACGAAAATTGTCTACTGATTGCACAATGTTGCTGATCCTCGTCAACTGCTTCCTCAAAGTAGGGTCTTCTACTCCTAGTCTTAACGTACCCTACAGCTTACATTCATGGTACAGTCGCCATGTAGGCCAGTGAATAGAATGATGTAGTTGGTGACCTACCAAATGTGACCTCCTATGCAGTCCGTCCTGTTCTTTGTCGTAGAATAACCTTGACTATGTCAACTGGACTGTTGCGATGATTGTTTACGTCTGTCTGTCTCGATGAATACTGATCATATCTGAACTGTGTCCTTTTTGTTTACACTAGCGTTCTACATTGTACTAGTGATGTGACCCCGATGACGTCATGAGGGCGTTTCCAGGTAGGCCTTTGTCAAAGATAATCGCTTCGTTTGAGGCAACAAAGGTGATCCCAATCCACTACTCTGACAAATGTACATGCATGTCTCTGCTACTGGCGGGAAAATATTGAAGGCATTTTTAAAGAATCTTCCATGGCCCATGCTTTACCATCTAGATTAGAAAGATAATTGTTATGACTATCATCTATTCATGCGTTGACATTGTTATTTCATAAGTTTTTTTTGCAGGTGTTGGCCGCAAGATTCTGCCTTCTCGTCAATGCTTTCCCTTTGAATTTGCTACAGGTTGACTAATAGCCTGTAGAGGGCGCTAATAACATCATCGGTCAAAATTCATATGCAGTATTTGAAGAACGTGCCTGACTGGTCTATGTGTATGCATTCAAATAGGAGATGGGAATACCAACGTACAGTTCTGTTAAATACGTTCCGTCAAAATTTGGTGCCACACGAAGAAGCCCCCCCCCCCACCCCAGCTATTAACATTCCTGGCTTTTCTTTCTATGCCAACAGGGCCACACACACATTCTAACATTCTAACCTCTACAAAACAAAACAAACGTCTTTCTAAAACTGTCCACGGAAAGATACAAACTGCCGATTCTATCAGCATTCGGGCGAGCCAACTAAATGTGTTCCAGCAGTTTTCCCGAGTCTCCTGCCAAATTCTGTCGCTCCCGGTCGAGTCGCAGGTATAAAGTGCGAGACGTACAGACGTGACAACACGTCCCGGTGAACAGGTCAGCCGTTATCTGACGCTAAACATTCACCAAATGCCCTTGAATTACTGCAGAGGTCATCGTAAAACACGCTGACCAACCTTCATGCGAAACGATTTATTGTTGCTCTCCGAAAACACGAAAAATAGCGTAACGTCTGTCGTTACCTAAAGAGCAGAGGAGAGTGTCTTCTTTTACGGCTTGAATATAAAGATTCTATTCTAAGGAGACATCTGGCTGTCCGATGTCTGGATACGTGCTGCCTCACTGTTCCAGCAAATGTCCCTGTCTGAGTAATGCTCCTTGGGTGTGACGATAATAAGCACGGGCGGGTTGACACAGAAATGTTGAGCTGCCAGTGCATGGAGCTCTGGGGACCTTGACTTTGGAAGCTACCTTTCATAAAGATTTGATACCACTAAAAAGTATCTCACCAAATCATGATACAATGTTCTTTCCCAGAAACACGACATAGATATGGTGTGCTGTCGTGTGTGTGTGTGTGTGTGTGTGTGTGTGCGTGCGTGCGTGCGTGCGTGCGTGCGTGCGTGTGTGTGTGTGTGTGTGTGTGTGTGTGTGTGTGTACAATTATAGATTTCGCCTAAGCAATACCATCAGTCTATAACAGCACTTAACTAAAACAGACAGAAGCTTTTATTATCGCGTTTTGATATCTCGAAGTATAACCAGCCAAGTGACCCGTCGTGGTCCTGGGAAAGGCGGTGTGTCCTTGTACTAATGTGGAAATATAGGATAACGGCTTATGATTTACTATTGTTATCACTAGTTCACCCTGATATGATAGTTTTGAATCCCGGGCAAAGATCTAGACAATGACTCTACCATGTGTTGGGAATCAGGACCATCTGGATTAGTGAGGATCAGGTATTTAGCACGCACTCGAATAAAAACTGGTACATGTGTTCCTCATAGTTGATTAGAAGTTTTGGAACACAGCCTACATCATGCCCGGTTGTTTAAGATAAGACTGTTGAGTTAACATTTATTGACCATACTGGAATAATTATATACACAAAACTTTGTACCTGCGCAATAAAATTCTGTATTATAACTACAAATTCTTCATCACTAATTCAGTACGGAGCGTTATACTTCCAAGTCGACTATGTATGCCAAACGTAATATCGTACCACTTTTAAACTTTATTACACTTTTATGTGTCTTGATTTATTTGTGGTTGCCTGAATGATAAGCAAGAAAGATAAAAGTGCAAGTGGACGTATGCTGACCCTACATGTCGTGTATAAAAGCAGCACTTCAGCGTTCGATCTAGCCGGCAGATGCTTTATCCTGGCATGGGTGCCAGACTAATCACAGGAAATCTTTAACCCCCCAAGAGTTACACATCGGGACTATGTGTGGTGTTTGGGGCCGTGGTAAGATTTTCTTTGGGGCATGTTGCCCTAGAGCCGAGGAGCTGGCCTATGTAGGTCCTGGAAACAGTCTGGCATCCAGGCAAGTAGATTCTGGAAAACAACAGGAAACGCTTGAGCTAAATGACATGATAGGAAGAAGGGAATTAATAAGTTCTGGATGGCAGTGCGTTCTGTAGACAATTGCTTTTGATGACGTCCGAGTCAACTGAAATCTGGGTCTGGCTGACCTGTTTTGAAGATGGCAGTTCGTCCAAATGCAGCGGATGCGCTTAATTCCTTACCGCGCATCTCAATGCATTCCTTAATGGCTTTAATGCTAGAACTCTGTACACACTGTGAGAGAGCTACAAAAAAGATAACATACAACGCAAGATCCAGAGGAGGCCGTATCAGGCGCCCCTCCAAAAAGCTTTAAATCTATGAATATTTCACTTTTATAACGACTTAAAGTATCACTAAACTCACAGCGTTCGCTGACGTCACAAAACCTTTTGCACTTTGATACAGATTCCATGCGTATGCGTACATGTAGACGTATACGATGTGCAATACGTCAGCGTACGTGACAGCAGCTAAACGCAAACCTCGACTTTATCAAACCCCCATTGCGTTCCCGTGTAGTCATGCAGCCAGCCTGTGTTCAAGTTGTCAGCTTCTTTCTTTGAAATCTTGTCAACTTTGCTAAATTTCTTATCGCTTATCTTTCTAATCTTCATCGCTACCCACAGAGTTCAACCAACCCAGTAAGGGGCCACATATCATTCTCCCTTCTTTGTTTGATAACAGCATGGCAACGGCAGCAGTTGGCACGACTTGGCGTGTTCCCCGCTGTGGTTTATTAGCGTATATGTATTAACCTTGCACTTGGCCGGTGAGAGTTCTCTCCCACTGACGTGATGTACTGTCTAAACACCGTTTATCAACATACAATCTGGTGGCCAACACAGTTAGGCCTAGGAAAATCAATGTTGTGTTTCCGATTAACGGTCATGAAAGAATAGGGCTCGTAGGTAGGGATAATAAGTTTCCTTTTTTTATATAGATTTTGGCCGAAGTGATAAAACATGTGCAGGGTGTCAACATAAACAGGGCCTACGTTTGGTGGGTCTGTTTATTCATTTCTCTGTATTGCAACAGCAATGAGGAGAACGTGTTGGAAAACGAGTTTACGACGTTTTCATCACTTGAAAATTTTACGTCCCTTGCCAGCGGTTGACCAAACAAAAAAGGCGGATAACCAGAAACACGACATTTTGTTTCCAAGGCCTTACCAAGTTTCAGCACTGAACAATTCATTGTAAGATCAAGTCCCATTAAAAAACAGCCAGCAGCTAACTGCTGTTGAATATTGTATTGAAGGCTAGAAAGCAATAATCCATGTGCTGTACATGTTAGATAGATATATTTTATGTTTACAGACATGTATATCAGTGTACGGAATGCACGGCATATATCAATACCATCCCGAGGAGTGGCCTAACCTTACTACAACATCAATAACAAATGATACTCCATCTTGTCTAATACTTAGCTGCATATATTTGTAGAGCAATATTTGCTATTCTCCTTTGATGCTTTTTGAGATGGTTTCAGAAACCCAGCGGACATTGTGCAGCTTGTTTTTATACAGTTCACAAACACTAGAAATACGAAAAAATGGTACAGATATGCCGAAAATTGGTTGTACATGCCATTCACATGAAGGTCTTGTTCTCGAGAATACGTTTCCAATTGTGGCCTAAAATCTAACACAATGGGCCTTTAAACTTAACTCTTCATCATGTATCATTTCTGAAGGACGGCGGAAGAAATGGCTTTGTACCATACACGGGGGAATGACCGGCTCAACTCATGGTGAACTTTTGTAACAATAAACCATGGAGACCTGAACGCTTACCCTGCAATACACGACCTTCTAAATCCTTCACAACACGTTGTTTTTGTCCCTTAGGCCATTTTGGTTTGATTATATGGATGAAATCCTCTGGGAAACGCAAAACTGATGCGAGCGTGCGAATAAATAAAAAGTTTTTAAAAAAAGTTGCTTTCATTATGAAATCAATGTGGCCAGGTTGAACAAATGACAAAACACACAGAGAATGGTATACCACAGAATGGATTCTTCATTTTTCGTCTTTCAAATCTTATTCTTTGAGTTTGGCATTCTAGACATTAGTATCCATTTTCCGAAATATCTTTTTGCAATATACAGCATGTATTTGCTCAGTTTATAGCTGCCTTCCACGATTTACAGTATGGTAGAAAACTTTTTTTGGGTGGAAATTTCTGCGCGTGCGAATGTCATCCATATAATCAAATCAACATGGCCTTATTTGTCCCTGTCGTCTGTCAGTGAGAAGGACCGTTTGGGCGGGACCGTCCGCTTTAACTTGAGAGGAGTGTTCGCGGCCGATAAATCATAGTCCATATTCGTCAGCTTTGATAGTAAATATCAAGGGAAACAAAGCGGTTCATTTGTCTACAGAGACAATGGTGGCAAAGGTGACGATACGGAATGCGTCATGAGTTGTACCTTTCCATTCTTGCCAAAAACTCGTCTGCACATGGTCCCTGATCACGTGATCTGTCACCCGTGAGTTACTATTGTGATGAAATGGTAAGTCCCGTATAAAAACACTGACAAGTCAACATCCCTGTCATTTGCAACACTGCAGTCCCAGAGGGAGTGGTCGGGGCTAGGCATAGTTTTCGGGCGCTGGACTCTGCTGGAAAGAGAACAACGCGCTTCTAGCTGTCTCAGTAAACACCGCTGTGTGGTAGCGTTGAAGTTCTGTTCTCAGCCCTGAGATTTTAGAGAGCCGAAAAATGCGGGACTTGTTGATCCGCGCAGCCCTACTGATAGCCGCTCTGGCTGGTGCAGGTCAAGGTGGGTAGTGTAGAGTAGAATACTCGTATCCTGTTTTTCGTATACTCTACACGCTTGAAACTGTATAACTTTACATGACTGTTATTCGTTGTGTACTTTAAATATATTCGTTGCTTAAAAAGGGTTTTGAGGGAGGTATGCTAGATACAACATCAGTAATTTCGACTTGAGGGACTCAAGTGTTCAAAATACTACTGAAAAGCTCCGATAACTATGCATTCGATCACGAATATGGCGAGGTCAAAAACTATTGTTACAACATCTTAGTTCCTGTGACATAATATAATAATGAAGGTTGCTGATTGTTGCTTTTCAGTCATGTTTTTTTTTCGGAGACGATAATCGCTAGTGATAATATGGCAACTAAAACACTGTTTGTCAGGCTTTTAATCTTGCATTGTTACTACCGGCGCTTATCTAGAATTGTCTTATCTTATCTTATCTTATCTTATCTTATACAAAGACGTCATCTGCATGAAAACATGTTTGTTATCTGTTATTGTACGTCTTCCAATAAAACGGGTCCCGTTAGCATGCGAGTTAAGGCGCTCGCTCTATTTTTCTCCGATGGTTTATCAATTAAGGCACCGTAAGTATTAAAGCACCTGCTCTTCCTGGGACAGAACCCAAAAGTTGCAACATTAAATCTGTACTGCTCGTTTCCGGAACAGATCTCTCCTGCTAGGCCTGCCAAAGACGCGCAGGGAGCTCGTTTATTATGTGTGTTGTTAAAAAGCAGCGCTTCTTTGGCAAGACGACAGACCATTGTACAAGAAAAAGCCCTGCCAAGATACAGTCCCTAGGCTAATCATCTCAATCTGTTTTCGTTTCTGTGTATTAGCTGTACTTGGAGGCTGTCCACCAGGCATGCGGCATGTAGGGTTCGGCATCTGCATCCAGCAGTGTAACGGGAACGCCGTGTGCCTGGGCCCGGGGGCCATGAGCGACAGCCCCGCCGTCGACACGCCGGGTACGGAGAGGGTCTTTCTTCTCATTTCATCTTATGAACGACTATAGCATACACTTATAATCTCACCTGATTGCCAAGAAATATTGCGCGGTTTCAATCATTCACGCAACAAGAAAAACCTCCATTTTCAAAATATCACAGCCATTGAACAACGATAGTACTCTGATTGAGTATTTTGCTTCGACGCGGCTTTCATCTCAAACTATGATTAAACCTTGTTTGAATGTAAATTAGATAAAAAAAGCTTTCATGGTGGACTTGATTTCTTTTGTTCTCTGTGACTCCTCTGAAAGTACTGCCACACGAGTGATTTGTGTTCGTTGAGAGTAAAGTGAAATCTCGTCTTGAAAATTCTACGGCATCCAAATCGTACGACGACCTACGGCGACTGTGACAGCGTCCTTAGTCTGCCGAAACAGGAGATAAAGATGTCAGCTATTTTAAGATGCATCCTGTCAAGTTTTCCTATAAACTTTTAACGTGATTTCTATCTTTAGAACCCAGCCTGTGTCCACCCGGTGTCAGGCAGGTTCGATGTGCGAGGGACCCGTGTGAGGTGGTCCGTTGCCCCGCCCATCCCGACGCGCAGTGCCGGGCCAACTACTGCGGAGGCTGTAACGCCGTATTTTACGATAATGACGGCAACAGAGTCGACTGCGATCAAGGTGAGGCTTGTTCACTTCGAATACGTGACTTGTTATTCGAGTGGGGGAAGGGGGTGTTCAGCCATTCGTGGATGTAATCGGCGGCACCGGTAGTACGGCAACAGGCGATGCCGTCCCAAGTCCGTTCGGCCTTTGAGATATCGCCACGGCGATATCGGGACAGTTTTACACACCAACAGGAAGTATCGCAGGACACGTACACCCACGGCGCTTGAATTGTAGTATAGTCGTGACCCAATGTGGTGAATTTCGTTTCTTGATTCCTATAGTGCACTCAATTCGTCAACTTGTAAGGATCGCGAAGATACTTGTACTAGCGTAATTGTACGTGGTTCGCCTGAAGTTAGCGTAAAGCGTTGCCAGGGACACCCCTCTCACACATCTTGGCAGGATAAAATACCCCTTGCTTCAGACAACTGGCTATGAAGCCCAGCAAACACGACTCTCACGTCCACAGAAGATTGCTAAACCAGACCCGGTCTTTGTCGGCTCATCCTAGCAGCAGTTGTCCTGATGAACTGTGGCATTTCCGAAGAAACAAACACGGATCAGCGACACTGATCAGTCTTACCCTGCAAAACTTCTCACCCCTTCTATAATCAAGTCCCTGCTGTCCTCTCAACTCCTGCCAACATCGTAAGTCTTTAAACAATATGCAGAGGGACGGCTTGAACCTTGATGCCCAAGTTCTGAGAATAGGCACCCTTTCCGCTCAACATCCCCCACAAAGTTGGCGGGCGTTAGTCAGGCACGTGTCGGAATACGACCCTGAATGACATTAGTAGACCATTTACTTGGAATACGAAACAGGCAGTCATTTAAATGACAAGGCGGCTACACTTACAATAATTTGTTGTTTAAAGAAGTCACCACGCTTTGTTTTGTTTTGGTATACAAAACAATGGCAACTGATGTGCAGTACTGATGCGGCCGCTAGGAGCGCACGGCGCCAAATTCAAACTTTCAAACATTTTCGCTCACGCGCAGACTAAAGTCCTGAACCCGGACCGCGGCGCCCGACCTACCCAACTTTCCCGCATTCACGGACGAACAGAAGGCCACTTTCCTCTTCAAATTACAGAACCCACAAAATCATATAGAAAAGTGTGGCTTTTCGTCTTCCTCTGATTCCAAAAAAGAAGGCAAACCCAACTTGTCTAGGGATAGCCAAAGCCAACACCAGTATTTGAGAAGTCTCTTGCTATAACAAGGCAAATCACTGTTCACAGTCACATGTATGGTTCCTATGTTTCTACCACGTACTTTCAGTAGGCTTCCGTCGGGCATGAACTTGCAAATAAACTTTCTTTAACACGCCCTGAGTCCTTTCCACTGATAGTCAGTCACTTAAGGGTACTCACTTTCACCTGAGTATAGTGAGGAGATTCGTGTTAAGTGCCTTTCCCAAGGGCACAACATCGGGGCATATCGGTGGTTTCGAACCCGGGGCCTCTCGATTGTGGGCGAAAACCCTACCAATTGCGCCACAAGTCGGAGAAACAGTATAAGAGCACGCCAACAGCCGCGAAACAGAGCGGAATCAGCAAAATAGATGTTAATGCTGAATCCTGCTTTGGATTTAAGCACTATGTACATTATTTCCTTCTTTTTTCTTGACATCTCCAGTCCCTCCTCTTTGTCCACCTGGAGTTCCCGTGTTCAACTGCTTCGCTAACCCGTGTGACGTCGCAAGTTGTCCCGCCAACCTAGACGCCACGTGTCAGGCCAACTACTGCGGCGGCTGTAACGCCGAGTTTTTCGACGAAGGAGGAAATGAAGTGAACTGTGGCGAATTTGGTAAGGAAGCGCAAATTGATATTAAGTCTCAGGTAGACCATTCAGAGTCACTTTGCTGCCAAGACAATTTAGAGACTGCATTCCAAAATTCGTCGAAGAAATCAGCAGTACAGCAGTTTAGAAGCTTTCATATGTACGTATTCGTATTCAAGGCCCTGAGTTTTTCCACCAGGACGGCAACGAAGTTGACTGTGGCGAACGTGGTAAGAACGGCCTCGTCTTGACAATTTGGGCCAAACGCATCATGGTAGAGGCCATGCTTACGTTTAGTCCCATTACTGCCGCAGAATGCGTGATACAGGACGTCGTACTTCTGTAAGTTTGTTTTCTTCATTTTTGTAACCGGCTTTTTGAACAACTGTGATGGAAGCCGGGTATCCATGCCATCGTCAGCTTACCGGTATCTCTACCATGCTGGTAGTGTTACCTGTCCGCCCAGTGAATCAGCGCAAGCCGGGGAATTTTACGGGGTTGTTTTCAATTACGTCGCCCACAGTAATTAGAAAGGCCAGCTGGCAAGATAAACTGTCAGAAAAGGGCCGTTACTTAGCAGAGCTCCCGAGTATCTTCTGTCCTCAATTTGCGGAGAGGACAGAAGAGACTTTAATAGGTTTGGATACCAGGCTACGGTACAAACAGCCCGCATCCAGCACGTTGAGAATGGTTACCAGGCTACTATGATGGAGACAGAAATGCAAAGCCTGTCATATATGGTGTGCTTTCTTGTAGTAACGACCACGCCACCGCCCACACCGCCGCCAACACAGCCGCCAACACGACCGCCTGGCTGTGAGTACCAGGGACAGTTCTATCCTCCTGGATCAACAATACACGAGACGCATGGCTGCATGGGGCACGGTGTACGTTGTGAGGAGGGCGGCCAGATCCTGATCTGGGACAACTTTAGATACGGGTGTAAGTCTGTTCGACTTATTTTCGTCCATCTTGATCTGAATATGAGCATCCATGTCACTCAACGACCATTGTTTGAAATGTAAACTCAAAATAGTTGCAACTAGAGTTCCACGAACACATTATCTTCGCCAAATAATCAAGGCTTATTGTGGGGAGTGATTAATATTTACATGCTTATCACCCCCTGCAAAACTTGATCATTCACCATAATCTCCAAGCAGATCTATAGGTTGCATAAAGACCGTATCAAACTGGCAGAGGAAGTACGTTTTGCAACCCAAGCTCCTTCTTCCAGTTGGATACGGTCTTTGCAATCCATTGGGTCTGGTTGGAGACTACATACACCATACCGTTTGAAAGTTATGATGGGGGGTGGGGGTGGAGAATGAGTCCAGTCTAGATAGGGTTAAAAATCATTTGGTGGTACAGGACTAGTATATGTGTATAGTGTGCTGATATATGTTATAACTGGTCATCAAAAAAATTGAAAGTTATAATTAAATGGTACAGTCAATATATATGAATAGAATAAATCTTTATTCCATATCATACACATTTTGCAAGACATAGTACATGTTACTTTTCCATACGGTGCTAGGTAATACCTCAGTGGTGCAGTTTTGGTGCAGTGTACTCTCTGAGCAGAGGAGTGGGTCCGGCTGGTTATTCACATGTTTTTAGGTGTTTTGTAAGGCTTTCTATTTTGTTCCCTTTCCGTTATGTCTCAACCCGTGTGTTGGACAAAAATGCCGAAACTGAACACTTTAAAAACCAACCGGACCCACACATCTGCTTGAATTGTAGTGAGACTGCCCCATTTGTTTATTTATGTACCCCATCTGTTTATTTATGCTTCTAGCTAGCAGCACCATCTGAGCTCTATACATACAAAACTTCACGACAATCTCTTCACCCCTTCTCAAGTAATACGTGTCCGAATGTCAAAACAAAAACACCCACTGCAGTTCTGAACAAGCCGCTAGGGGGCCTAAACTTACAGAACTTACTTCTTGTGGCATGAACTATCTACCACACAAATATCATGACCATAGCACTTTCAGAAAATATGCCAGTAAATTTCTTGAGTTATGCCCTTGACATACATACAGACCCACCAAACAGCTGGCTCAACCGAAAACATAATCTACCCCGAGTACTATAGTACTCGGCGAAGATAATTACCTAAATTTTACAGTGATGTACGTTTGGACTTTAAAAACGAAGAGACAAATGTTCAACCCGTTGATACATCTCTTTCTTGAATTTTCCTCCCTACATGACTATGCAAGTACAGTACCCTTTTATTAGGGTCATATCTAGGTATGGTCATTCGAAATGTAATCATTTGATGAGCTATTTTAGATAGGAGATTCTTACAAAGCTTGTTGGCCTAGTCTTTTTAAACGGGTTGTTGCTATTTTGGTTGAGTGAGTATTTAAGGGGGTGTACACCTTTGAACTCCAAGGTTTTTATAAACATATTTTGATTTCCAATGTTATAGGTTGCGAACACAATGGACAGTACTATGAAGAGGGGGCCACCATCACTGAAGGCGGCGTGACCTGTCACTGTGAGTTGAGCCATACTGGGGAGCCCGCCTCGATGATCTGCCCATGTAAGACATTGCTTATACATTGTTACCGCCATGAAAATGGAGGTATTGTTTTGGTTGTGTCCGTGTGCCTGTCTGTGTTTCCGCATATTTGTGGCCAACGTAACTTTGCGAGACCTAGCTATGGATGACTGCAGCCGCTATGCATGTCTGTAGCCGCCATGCATCAGACTCTGTTACTCGCGAATGATCAAACTTAAGGTCTTCTTGGAAATACCAAGGAGATTGTAATACTAAGGCCACGGACGCCTGCTATGTAACTTTCAGCAGCATTCACAGTTTTCTCTCTTTTTCCTGACATCTCCAGCCCCTCCTACCTGCCCACCTGATGTCGAAGTGGTCCATTGCTTCGCTAATCCGTGTGACGTCACCAGTTGCACCGCTCATCCAGACGCCACGTGTCGGTCCAACTACTGCGGCGGCTGTAACGCCGAGTTTTTCGACGAAGAAGGAAATGAGGTCGACTGTGACGAAACTGGTAAGAAAGTACAAACTGGTCTTAAGTCTCAGGTAGACCATTCAGTGAGCTAAACTGGTTCGAGATCACTTTCAGTTTCACTTTTCATGCAGGTCATTTCATGGCATTTTTGCCCTCGACCTTTTCAGACCATTCCCCTTGCCCACCTGGTGTTGCTATGGCGAGATGCAAGCGGGACCCATGTGAGGTGAGAACCTGTCCGGGACACCCGAACGCCACGTGTCAGGCCAACTACTGCGGCGGCTGTAATGTCGAGTTTTTCGACGAAGACGGCAACGAAGTTGCCTGTGGTGAAGCCGGTAAGAAATCACAAAGTGTACTTCTTCTCTATTTGATTTTTCTATTCCCCGTGAACAAGTTTACAAAGTTTAAAAACGATCACAACACTGAACAAGAGTCTTAGGACCCAAAATCTCCATGAAACTTTGTTTTTTTTATTAAACCAGTTCCCCCCATTCTATATCGCTCAATGGTATGACCCACACTGGCGGGGCAAGGGGAGAAGTGGCTATAAATAGCTACTGACCTAGATAAGAGACCAACAGATGGTGCGACCACAAAGCCCACAATAGAGTAGATATTCCTCATTACTTATGCAAATTCAGTATGAATTTGCATAATTAGCACTTCAGTTTGTCCAACCTACCTGCATATCAAATAACATGAAAATCTGTCGCTCCTTTCTTCAGTTATTCTCCTTGCAAAATATTTACAAACACGCCATTGCAGTTCCAGTGACACATACCAGGGGGCCCAAAATCGACCTTGACCTTTCTCCTCCCAGCACCTACCCACATACCAAATATCATTTCAATCCATCCACACGTTCTTCAGTTATGCTGATTTTAAGCGTCCGGTGACACATACATACACACACGGTGACACAAACATACACACACGCGCACACACACGCAAACACACTAACTTCGCATGATTTGCACTTCGGTGTGTACATCTCTGTCCAACCTACCTGCGTACCAAATAACATGAAAATCTGTTGTTCCTCTCTTCAGTTATACCCCTTTAGAACATTTTTACAAATAGGCCATTGCAGTTCCAGGGACACAAACCAGGGGGCCCAAAATCGACCTTGACCATTCTCCTCCCAGCGCATACCCACATACCAAATATCATTACAATCCATCTACACGTTCTACAGTTATGCTGACTTTAAGCATCCGACGACACCCATGCAAACGATTTACCTCCTTACTTATGCAAATTCGGTCTCATTTGCATAGTTTGCACTTAAGTGTGTACAACTTGGTCTAACCTACCTGTGTACCAAAGAACATGACGATCTGTCGATCCACTCTTCAGTTCTTCTACATTGAAGATTTTAACAAATACGCTATTGCAGTTCCAGTCACACATGCCAGGGGGCCCAAAATCGACCTTGACCTTCCTCCTCCTAACACCCACCCACATACCAAAAATCATTACAATCCATGTACAGGTTCTACAGTTATGGTGACTTTAAGTGTCCGGTGACACATACATACACACAAACACCAAACGCAAGCAAAACAGTATCTCCATGAAAAAGCCTTTTTTCATGGAGATAATAACAAAGCTCTTTCTGCACAAACATTTATTCATACCGACGTTTCGGTGACCGTCTGTCACATTCCTTAGAGCAATTCTGACTCTGCACTGCAGCTATAGGTGTCGCTGCTTATAGATGCGGTCTCAAAAGTAAATTGTCTACATACATACATACATACATTTGTAATCAATGCGGTGTTCACGATCACTACACTGTCGTGTGGTATTCGCATTAGACGTGTTGATACAGACCCTACAGTTCTTACGAACCACTTTGTGTGTTTTCTCCTTCAGCTGTCGTCGAGAGACCAGACATATGCCCGGCACCTACTTTACGTGACGACCAGTGCCTGTTGGGCGTGTTCAGGAATTGCTCCATTGACACGGACTGCAGACGTAGAGAAAAGTGCTGTTTTAACGGCTGCCAAAAAACATGTGTTCACGTCCGCAGAAGACGACGTAAGTACAATCAAGTCTAACTAGCCAACCACCTGGCGCAGCTAATCACCTCCTCCAGTCACAAGCAACATTAAAACAGCCCCGTCCAATTTCACATAGTTAAACCCCTCTATTAAGCAACCAGCTGTCTTAAAGCCCCCGTCACAAATCAAGAATTTAGCTCGGCCGACGTGTCGGCGAGCTCCAAATGGCGATTTTCGGGCGAAGTACGACCGACGTCCTGTCGATTCCACGGGCATCGGGCGAATTTTCGGAGCTCGGCCGACGTTCGCGGGTCACTGGAAGCTGCGCTTAAATTCAGCGAGGCCTCGGCGACGATTTTTGAACTCGCACAGCTCGTCAACAGTTTGCCCGTAGCTCGCCCGAGCAACGCCCAGCGCTCGGCCAATATTCGGACGGGCATCCGAGGATTTTAGACCCGATTTTTGGTCGGTCGGAGGTCGCCCGAACTCTTCGACTTCGTGCGAGCCTCGCACGGGCTTTGCACAATAATCGAACGACCGTCGTCAGTGTTCCGGCCGACTCATGTAAAGTATGGCGTGCTTCGGGCGAGCGTTGTACTGGTGTCGATGGGAGCTTGGACGGGCTCCGGCCGAACTCCTTCTTGTTTATAAACAAAAGGTAACGACAGTTTGGTTTATAACATAAGATGATAGATAATATTTGATATCAACTAATACTGATATAAACTTGTCAAAGAATGCTGCCAAACTTTTCTAATGAAAGACAATTCAATTGCAACGTTAAATTTTCATTGAAAAAAAAAAATTATTATAAATAAAATGTTGACACCGAAGACAATACTTCCTGTTTCTTTTTTCGTCTTGGTTTGGATGTTCCAATTTATGTATCAATGAGCTGAGGCTTGACTTGTGAGTCTTGACTTGACTTCCTGAGTTTTTCCTCCAGAAAATGACTAGTTGAAAGTCCGCTAAGTCATTTTAGATCTATGTTTGTCTGCCGAGGCACGCCCAGGCGTCGGCAGGGCGTCGATAGGCTTAATCAACGGTCGGCCGAAGCTCGGACGGCGTTCGCCCGAACTTCGGTCGATTTCCATTTGGTGAAAATGTTTGGATCGGGGTTAAATGACTGATCTGTTGACTTTGTGGCTCCCGCGCTAGTATTCAGATTGGTTTATGACAAAATTCCTGTTTAGGTTATTATTTTCAGTGTGCCCACCCACTTCACTCATGTCCTACAGATTTGTCACAACTCAGAAAGTAAAGTTGGTCCAAATTTTAGCTTGTTACCAGGTCAGTTGATTCTGACTTCTGCCGTGTCCAAGAGATGGTACCGTCTTATGTGGGATTGATGATTATTAGTGTTCGACGGACGTCGCCCGAGCTCCGTTTAATTTGTGACGGGGCAGGTTTTCAGCGAAAAATACGGTCGACGCTCGGGCGAATTTGAAATTCGGCGAGCTTCCGGCGATCTACAAAATCGGCCGATGCTCGCATGAATTGTGACGCCGGCTTAACCAACCAACCAACCAACCAACCAACCAACCAACCAACCAACCAACCAACCAACCAACCAACCAACCAACCAACCAACCAAACAACAACTTTCTGTGGCCCATAGGGGGCATTCATACCCCACTCAACAACAAAATTGAGTGGCAGTGGCACCCATCCCAGCAGCAGGCATTTCAAGTTGAGCATTTATGCAGGCAGGCGTTGGCACAGTTGGCAATTAATTTCATTCCAACGCCAAGATAAGAAAAGTTTCTTTGATCCTATGTCCCAGCATTCCCTGCGAGACGAGGTGTACCTGCCCGAGGAACTTTTTGCAACATGATTTTAGTTTTGGTCCCGTTAAATATCATCATCGGAGAGTGCTGCTGATATTTAACGGGTCCAAGACTAAAATCATGTTGCAAAAAGTAAGATAACACGCTTATGCCTGGCATGTCGTTCCAAACAAAACCTGGCAACTGTTTTTTGCAAATAGTAACTTCTTTGATATACTCCCCGTTCAGCGCTCCCCGAGAGACCGGGCACATGTCCCGCCCCCAGCCTGAGTGATGCCGACTGTTCGGGACCGAGGCTGTACAGGGTCTGTACCACGGACCTGGACTGTCGCAGGGGAGAGAAGTGCTGCGATCTCGGCTGTGGACAGGAATGTGTCGCAGTGAGGGGGCGGGAGCCCTCACCGGATAGACGTAAGTAGATTGCAGACGTTACAGTTGATTCTCCCAATCGTAGCACAACGCAAGAAGCACCAAAACAAGACCTCATAAAAGACTGTACTTCCCTAAATTTCAATCTCAAAAGCTCAACCTCCGAGAACAACTGACTCAAGTAAAAAAAAACTTTAAACCCAGTTTCTTCCTGTATTCATCCGCTCAATACAGGCAGGACCCAACAACACACATCTGTCCTTACGCCAACTAAACTGCTGACAAAAATCGTGATCAAAATGTGAATGGGACAGCTTAAACCCTATCGATTCCTTCTAAAAAGTCTCCAGATTGGGCAAAACTTTTCAAGAAAAAGAAAGGTTTGCATTTTAATTTGGCACTATAATCATCTGCCTTTGTGGCAGATCGAGATGCACGGCTGCACAGCCTGTTTTCCTATAGAAACAGATCACAATACAATCACGTAGATATCAAATCAAAATCATGAAACATCCATCTTTTGAAATACAGAATTAATGATGAAGAAATGCTTCCTGTACAGAATGTCTAATACCTGGAATGGAGACAGCCTCATTTCCATGGTACATGGACATCGTGTAGACTTATCTTTTCATCACTAAGTTTGTCAATTTTCTGTACATGTCTATTGTGTATATATTATTTTCGTCTGTGTCAAGAAGTTTTGTACAATGTGTGTTAATAAGTACCACATGAAGAACAGCTACAATGTAAATTGCCAATGCTAAGTGTGGATCTGAACAAACTCAAACGGGACTAAGATCAAGACCGATGCTAGGGCGATTAAACGTACTGATTATGGTCATATTTGTTGTAGAAATACGTAGCTAAGTGTTTTCAAACAACATGCTCATCACTACAAAGATGCTATGAATAATTCAGGTTTGTTTGATTCGATTCTTCAGCAAAACCAGGTACATGCCCCCCTCCCCTGAGCGATGACGAGTGTTTACTGCCGAGGCCGTACATAACTTGCACAATGGAAGGGGGCGGCTGTCAGAGGGGATATGTCTGCTGCGATAACGGGTGCGGAGGGGCCCTGGAATGCAAACGGCCGGTGCGGGGTAAGCTTAGAACATTTACGCTACTACAACATTGCCTTTACAAGGATGCATATACATAGATGAGTGCACCGTAGTGATATAGTGGACATTTGTTGGTCTTGTTGGACATCCGTTATATTTTAGGCAGTCTGTTAGTCACTAAGATACCTCAAGAACAGCTGGATGGATTGGTTTCATATTTGGTGGCTTCGTAGGTTGTGACAAAAACTAGAAATGATTAGATTTTGTACCCCTGGCAGTTTTCCTGTGGCACTGAAGCGGAGTTTCCGGTTTTGATATCTAGTGTTCTGTATGGTCACGATTGCTTGGTGGTAGGTAGCTCTTGTATTCTGGAAGAAATGACACATGTTTGGGCCCTCATGCAAATTGTTCGGAAAGTGCAGGGGCGTTTTTGTTAGCATCTTTCAAATATGATATAACTGAAGAAAGGAAGGACGAATTTTTTTCTAGTAAGTTGCTTCTCAACCCTTTCTTATTTTTTTTAATGCAAACGTAATGTTTCTACTGGAAGGTGTCGTATTTTGCATGATTAACTGATGCCATGCAGTGCTTTGATGTCTTTGATGTCGACGCCTTATGTTTTCCCAGGACCCATGAGAAGCAAGCCTGGCACCTGTCCTGCATCGGAACGAGAGGCACCCTGTAGGAAGGGGGAGTGGAGCCAGTGTCAGGGAGACCCTGACTGCCCTCAGCGACAGAAGTGCTGCTCAGATGGATGTGTCATGATCTGCCAAAATCCCGATACGACAAATGGTAAGACACCTACTAACAACATATGTATCATATAAGCTCATCTGTGTTAGTAATCATAGTACAATGCTTAACTTTCTTCCAACACTGAGGTATACACGGATAAAAGTTTCCACTGTTGATAGCTCACTCCTTGACAAAGACTGGTGTCGTACAGTCGAAAATTTGGGAAAGTTCAATTTTTGTGTTGGAAATTACAGTTCAAACTTGTTTCAGAACTCATCCTTTCGTTTCTAGAACCAGTGACGAAATGCCAGGACCAGCTCCAGAACACACAGCCCATGCCGGGTCAGTTTGTGAAACAGTGTGAGGAGGACGGCAGCTTCAGTACCGAACAGTGTCACGGCTCCGCCGGCTTCTGCTACTGCGCACATCCACAGGACGGAACCATCTACCGTGAGACCGGCAGGAGGGGAGAGATGGAACACGACTGTGAGACCTACTGGCAGACAAAAGGTAAAACTGACCAGTACACTTTAACAATTTTTAAGTTAAGTATGCGTCATCTTTTTTCCAGCCGTACCGTGTGCATGGCGACTAATATAACTTCACATTGTTAGAATGAATAAATTGTAAGCATAGATACACAGTGACTATTTGTGTGTCAAAGACAAGGACACCCCTAGCTGCTCTAATGTAACATCACGTCGATGTTCTCGTCCTTAGTGTGCAGTGAAAACAGCCACTTCGACACCTGTGGCCACGGAGACTGCCAGCCCAGATGTGAGAACCCCGCGCCCATCTGTACACAAGTGTGTATCGCAGGGTGTCAGTGTGACGACGGATTTGCACTGCATGATGGGACCTGCATTCCCATGAGCCAGTGCGAGAGCGGCGAAGATGATTCAGGTAAGCTGCTGAACGCTGTTCAATACCGTAACCGCAGATCCTAAAATGCACCATCTTCTTTTTCCAGGAGTACCGTGTTTGTCACGACTAACTTCACATTACAAGAATCGATGACGACGGGAGGGACAGCCCGATGTTTCTGTGGTTTCTTCATTATACTCGTGCTCAGTTGTAACATCAATGTGTAAACGTAAATGTCAGCATTTAAAAGACACGCTGGCTCTAAAGTATTAGTGTCCAGGCTGAAAACAGAAATCACCTTTAGCTGTCCGACATATAACATCACATGGTGCTTTCGACCATAGTGTGCATGCATCATACTTGTTGTCGATTTAGCTAAATATTCCAAGTGTTTCAAAGCAACATACACATCACTACAAAGATGCTGTGAACAATTCAAGTTTGTTTGATTCAATCCTCCAGAAAGACCAGGTACATGCCCTCCTCCCCTGAGCGATGCAGAGTGTTTACTGCCGAGGCCGTACATAACTTGCACAATGGATTGGGGCGGCTGTCAGAGAGGATATGTCTGCTGCGATAACGGGTGCGGAGGGGCCCTGGAATGCAAACAGCCAGTGCGGGGTAAGCTTAGAACAGTTAAGTTATGCTGTTGCAATACTTTCTTTGCAAGGAAGCATCTAAGTGTGCACGATAGACTCACCGTAGTGACAGTGGACATTTGGTGACTCGATTACCTACACGAAAAATTAAGGTTATATTAGGCACTCTTTATGTTAATTACCATAATAACTCAAGAACGGCTGAATGTATAGGTTTCATATTTGGTGGGTTCGTAGGTTGTGACAAAAACTGGAATTATGTGATAATGTGCAGGTACTGCAGCCGAATTTTTGATTTTGATATCTCGTGTTGTAGACAAATTATGGTCACGATTGTTTGGTAATAGATAGCTCTTGTACTTTGGCAGAATTGACACATATTTGGGCCCTCAAACACATTGTTCGGAAACTGCAGGGGCGTTTTTTTTAAATCTTTCAAATAGGATAACTGAAGAAAGGAAGGACGAATTATTTCTTGTGAATTCGGGCCAAACGTGTTGTTTATACTGGAGATATCGTATGGATGGTAAGAGAATTGGTGCCATGTAGTGTTTTGATGTCGACGCCTTATGTATTCCCAGGACCCATGAGAAGCAAGCCTGGCAGCTGTCCGGCACCGGAACGAGAGGCACCCTGTAGGAAGGGGGAGTGGAGCCAGTGTCAGGGAGACCCTGACTGCCCTCAGCGACAGAAGTGCTGCTCAGATGGATGTGTCATGATCTGCCAAAATCCCGCAACGACAAGTGGTAAGATTGTTTCCAACAACATGAATAATTGCCTTAACTGGTATGGCAAACATCAAAGACAGGTCAATTGTTGATAGTTCATCCTTTTGTTTCTAGAACCAGTGACGAAATGCCAGGACCAGCTCCAGAACACACAGCCTATGCCGGGTCAGTTTGTGAAACAGTGTGAGGAGGACGGCAGCTTCAGTACAAAACAGTGTCACGGCTCCGCCGGCTTCTGCTACTGCGCACATCCGCAGGACGGAACCATCTACCGTGAGACCGGCAGGAGGGGAGAGATGGAACACGACTGTGAGACCTTCTGGCAGACAAAATGTAAAATTTGCAGAACATTTTTGAGTTTTTTTATCTAAGAATACATCATCTTTTTTTCAGCCGTGCGTACTGTGTGTGTCACGACGAACTTCACATTGTTAGAATACATTGTAAGGGCAGATACACTGTGACTATTTGTGTATCCAAGACAAGGACACCCCTAGCTGCTCGAATATAACATCACGTCGTTGTTTTCGACCTTAGCGTGCGGTGAAAACAGCCACTTCGACACCTGTGGCCATGGAGACTGCCAGCCCAGATGTGAGAACCCCGCGCCCATCTGTACACAAGTGTGTATCGCAGGGTGTCAGTGCGACGACGGATTTGCACTGCATGATGGGACGTGCATTCCCATGAGCCAGTGCGAGAGCGGCGAAGATGATTTAGGTAATCTTCTTTTTCTGTGGTTTCTTGATCAAACTCGTGTTCAGTTGTAATAAGAATTTAAAACTCACGCTGACTCAGTGAGCTGACTATTAGTGTCCGGGACATGACCGAAAATCACCCTTAGCTGCCCGAATATAACTTTACATCGATGCTTTCGTCCTTAGTGTGCGGTGAAAACAGCCACTTCGACGCCTGTGGTCACGGAGACTGCCAGCCCACATGTGAGAACCCCGCACCCATTTGTACACAAGTGTGTATCGCAGGGTGTCAGTGTGACGACGGATTTGCACTGCATGATGGGACCTGCATTCCCATGAGCCAGTGCGAGAGCGGCGAAGATGATTCAGGTAGGCTGCTGAACGCTGTTCAATACCGTAACCGTAGATCTTAAAATGCACCATCTACTTTTTCCAGGAGTACCGTGTTTGTCACGACTAACTTCACATTACAAGATTCGATGACGACGAGAGGGACAGCCCGATGTTTCTGTGATTTCTTCATTATACTCGTGCTCAGGTGCAACGTTAATGTGTAAACGTAAATGTAAAAATCTAAAAGTCACGCTACCTCAGTGACTATTAGTGCCCGGGCCATAACCAAAAATCACCCTTAGCTGCCCGAATATAACTTTACATCGATGTTTTCGAATTCGTCCTTAGTGTGCGGTGAAAACAGCCACTTCGACGCCTGTGGGCACGGAGACTGCCAGCCCACATGTGAGGACCCCGCACCCATCTGTACACAAGTGTGTATCGCAGGGTGTCGGTGTGACGACGGATTTGCACTGCATGATGGGACGTGCATTCCCATGAGCCAGTGCGAGAGCGGCGAAGATGATTCAGGTAATCTTCTTTTTCTGTGGTTTCTTGATCAAACTCGTGTTCAGTTGTAATAAGAATTTAAAACTCACGCTGACTCTTAGTGTCCGGGACATGACCGAAAATCACCCTTAGCTGCCCGAACATAACTTTACATCGATGTTTTCGTCCTTAGTGTGCGGTGAAAACAGCCACTTCGACACCTGTGGCCACGGAGACTGTCAGCCCACATGTGAGAACCCCGCACCCATCTGTACGCAAGTGTGTATCGTAGGGTGTCAGTGTGATGACGGATTTGCACTGCATGATGGGACCTGCATTCCCATGAGCCAGTGCGAGAGAGGTGAAGGTGATTCAGGTAAGCTGTTGAAAGCTGTTCAATACCGTAACCGCAGATCCTAAAATGCACCATCTTCTTTTTCCAGGAGTACCGTATGTGTCACGACTAACTTCACATTACAAGAATCGATGACGACCGGATGAACAGCTCGATGTTTCTGTGGTTTCTTCATTATGCTGTCTCGTGCTCAGTTGTAACGTCAATGTGTAAACGTAAATGTAATCATTTAAAAGACACGCTGGCTCATAAATACTAGTGTCCAGGCTAAAAACAGAAATCACCTTTAGCTGTCGGACATAAGACATTACATCAATGTTTTCATCCTTAGTGTGCGGTGAAAACAGCCACTTCGACACCTGTGGCCACGGAGACTGCCAGCCCACCTGTGAGAACCCCGCACCCATCTGTACGCAAGTGTGTATCGCAGGGTGTCAGTGTGATGACGGATTTGCACTGCATGATGGGACCTGCATTCCCATGAGCCAGTGCGAGAGAGGTGAAGATGATTCAGGTAAGCTACTGAACGCTGTTCAATACCGTAACCGCAGATCCTAAAATGCACCATCTTCTTTTTCAATGAGTCCCGTATGTGTCAAGACTATTTTCACTTTACATGAATCGATGACGATGGGAGGAACAGCCCGATGTTTCTGTGGTTTCTTAATTATACTCGTGCTCAGTTGTAATGTGTAAACGTTGATGTAAATATTTAAAAGACACGCTGGTTCAGTGACTATTAGTGTCCGGGCCATGACAAAAAATCGACCTTAGCTGCCCGAATATAACTTTACATCGATGTTTTCGACCCTAGTGTGTGGTGAAAACAGCCACTTCGACGCCTGTGGTCATGGAGACTGTCAGCCCACATGTGAGAACCCCGCACCCATTTGTACACAAGTGTGTATCGTAGGGTGTCAGTGTGATGACGGATTTGCACTGCATGATGGGACCTGCATTCCCATGAGCCAGTGCGAGAGCGGCGAAGATGATTTTGGTAGGCTGCAGTCCACTGTTCAGTACCATAACGGTTGATCATTTGCTTGGATTTTGCAGCTTGTCTCTAGACCTGTATAATCATCGAGTGATGTTTCGAGATAGTTTAACGTCCCTCCATCACTGAAATTAGGAATGTAATGGGAGGGTTATTCAGTACCCGACCCGTGTAATAACCCATCCGTCTGTAAGCTTCAGTGTTCATCATAACAAAAAGATTATCATTACCATGGGTACAATTGTAGAGAGATGATATCTTCCATTTCGGTTGGAGCAGGTGATTTGCATGAGGGCATACATCAAACAGAAAAATGGATTTACATAAATGAAGCACAATTAGTCATTCATCGTCATTGTCATTCACGCAACGTTTAATAAGAGACATAACTTTGTTTTATTTGAATTATTCAAACAGCGTTCCCCGAGAGACCAGGCACATGTCCCGCTCCCAGCCTGAGTGATGCCGACTGCTCGGGACCGAGGCTGTACAGAGTCTGTACCACGGACCTGGACTGTCGCACCGCAGAGAAGTGCTGTGATCTCGGCTGTGGACAGGAGTGTGTCGAAGTGAGGGGGCGGGAGCCCTCACCGGATGGACGTAAGTTCTGATGAGATTCAA
Source organism: Branchiostoma lanceolatum (assembly GCA_035149815.1). Taxonomy (NCBI): domain Eukaryota; kingdom Metazoa; phylum Chordata; class Leptocardii; order Amphioxiformes; family Branchiostomatidae; genus Branchiostoma; species Branchiostoma lanceolatum. Next base: position 7,197,790 of record CM068872.1, on the reverse strand, counting down.
CTCGACGAAGACTGAAACCATGTAACAAAAAGTCGACGTTTCAAAACAGTGTAAGGCGCTTATGCCTGGTATGTCGTTCCGAACATTGGATGCCCGCATTCATGTCGGAAGACACACACACACACTCGGAGGTACCCGAAAAGAATAATCAATGCATCCTCTCTCGCTAGCCCCATAAATCTACAAAAGACCCCCCCCCCCCCACAACAAAATGCCTACGGGTATGCAAATTTAAACTGTTGACTCATTTTGTTTGAATCACAGCGTTCCGTGAGAGACCGGGCACCTGTCCCGCCCCCAGCCTGAGTGATGGCGACTGTTCGGGACCGAGGCTGTACAGGGTCTGTACCATGGATATAGACTGTCACAGGAGAGAGAAGTGCTGTAATAATGCATGCGGAGTCAAGGAATGCATACGACTGAACCGAAGTAAGTGTCTAACAGGTTTGCTGTCGCTATCACTATGATTAACATGTGACTGAAATGAACTGTACAACGTAGACTCAAAGCAAGGTGCCAGTCATAGATGTAATACAATTGTTTGACAGGCTCGCCACGGCGTTCTCTGACAGAAATGCTCAGCCATTGCAACCGGCTCTGGTCTTCCAGAAAAAGATAATAAAGATTTGGCCAAATGTTCACAACAATATTCTTTACACCTAACAGGTACATTAATAACAGTTTTCCACCTTAGGGGTCGACATTTACCGCCGAAGAATGCATAGTCTATACAGTCTTTACTATAATACAGACTTAGAGTGAGCGAAACGTAATCAAATGTGTCAAACACAAATAAACACGGAAACTGTACATGCATGCATTGCAACATCTTGAAATAGTTTTCAATCACAATGATTGAGAAATAGAGTCTATACGACTTTTCAAAAAGTGAAAATTGTTTGGGGTCCACCGAAGAGCCTCCGGGTCCGCGCCCGGAAGCGATGTAACGTCACTTGCTGGACAGCTCCGCGTGGTGCGAGAGTACCAACTTCAGCCTCGTAGCTTTGGCATGGTCCCGGGACATTCAAAACGGAGACCGAAATTGAAAATAGATCTATTTGATAAACGAGAACGCTTGTGTTTTCCTAGGACCTATGAGACATAAACCTGGCACCTGTCCCGCCCCGTCACCGCTACTATCGAGAGACTGTACCCGGGGGAGGCGGAACCAGTGTGAGGGGGACTTGGAATGTCCACTAAGACAGAAATGCTGCATGGATGGGTGTGTCAAGGTCTGCCAAAATCCTATACCAAGAATAGGTGAGATGCTTTACATCTTAAACTGTTGCGTCTCATGAGAAAGCCTCTCATGAGACTAGTTCCTTACATCTCACTTTTGCATGTCTTAATGAGATTCCTTGCATCTCACAGTTGCTTGAACTTTCTTGAACAGCAAAAGCCCCTGTCACACAATCGACGAACTTCGACCGTATTTGTTGGTCACCAGGAGGTTCCGCTCTATTTAGAAAAAAAAAGAAGATCGCACGGATTTTTCACCTGAAAATCCACCCTATCATTTTGAACTGGCCTTGGTAACATCGGCCGATCCTTGAAAACCGCGCGAAGATCGGGACACCGGGCATATTACTGACGAAAACGTCATTCAAAGCTCGCAGAGTCGTCAGCCGATCAAATTTTCCTGCTGTGTGACAGGGTCTTAAAGACGGTCTTGATTTCAACCAGATTCACTTTAAGAGTGCCGTCCAAATAACAATTACAGATAAATCTGTGAGCAAGTCAGAAGTAGACACAAGCAAATCAAACTGTCCAGCTTTTTCGCTTTCATAACTTACTCTGGTGACAAAAGGTTGAAGTTTGATATAAGACGTGCTCAGCTTATTGTGAACGTTACTGGGAAGGTGCATGATTACGTACATCCGACTAGAACCATGTTACTTTTAACATATGTCTTTTGCTTTTCTAGTTCCAGGAAGGCGGCCCCCGGTCTCTTCGGGAAGAACAGATGCGGAGACAACTACAGAGCCTGACAGCAACGGAGTGGCGGTCGCCTTCAGACAGCACGACATCGTGCCTGATGTAATCGACACGGCACCTACCGTCGCTGCGGAGGTCACCTATGGCGTTGCTGACGATGGTGTTATTAGTGTTGACTTTGGGAACGAGCTAACACCAACGCAAGTGAAGTCCCCGCCCCAGGTGACTTGGCCCGTGGACGATGGCTCCCTGTACACACTTGTCATGACCGACCCTGACGCTCCCAGCCGAGCCAACCCTAGATTCCGAGAATTTCACCATTGGCTGGTCGGAAACATTCCCGGGAACGATATCCAGAATGGAGAAACTCTGTCCCAGTACATCGGATCAGCACCTCCCAGACGACGAGGCCTACATCGGTACGTGTTCCTGGTCTACGAGCAGCCGGGAAGGCTGGAGTTCGACGAAAGAAGACTGGGGAACAGCTCGATGGCACACAGGGGCGGGTTCCGCACCAGGGAGTTTGCCTCAAAGTACAACCTGGGTGATCCTGTAGCCGGCAACTTCTACCAGGCACAGTGGGACGACTGGGTACCCAGTCTGTACGCGGCGATGAGACAGTGATTGAGAATTTCGTTGCATAAGGAGTTTCACGATTCAAAGTACGGATGCACAGCAAAATACGCCTGGACATTGCTATGCAAATCTAGACGATGGTCGAGACAAGAACTGTTTACAATTTGGAAGCCTTTAACTTTGACATATTACCCACAATGCATTCCGTTGCTCAACCGTACTTAAAATTGTCAACTCTTCATTGTTAACCTTCATCACGAGGGTAACGGCTGCTTGCTCATCATTAAGAACTTTCTCGTCTTAATCTAGAGGGTAAAATGAGGAATCGAAAGTTACTGTCTTACGTGTCTTTGAAGCTCTGTTTAAACTTATTGCGAAGAGGCCACTATGTTGTAGTGACTTGTGTTGAGCACACTCTTTGGGCGTTGATTGAGCTGCTGTTTTCTACCTACGTATGAAATTTGGAACGGGTAGGAAGATGCGGAAGACAATAGAATCTACATAATAACCAATCGTCGTTGCTCGCTATTCCTTTTCGCAAAGCACGTGCGACAGGCACCTGATAAGATAAGTATTCAAGTCTTTTGAATGAGGCTGATTGATAGATCGATTATTTGATTGATGGTGAATCACTTTTGAAAGAAAATAAATGCTTCAATGGAAATAGGTGTTGCTCATAAGGTCTTCCCTATAAAAGTTGGGTATCGTGATAGTATATGTTCAGATATACACTTACACTTGACAAATGAGCACGACTGTAATAAGAAAACGCAGAAAACCATATTCAGCCAAACGTTTTAATGTGATCACTATCCTGGTCAGAATGAGTTGTAGTTCAGCACCAAGAACAGTACCGTAGAGTGAGCTGTAGTAAAGCACCAAGGACAGTACCACGGTGTAAGCTGTAGTTCACTACAACGGACAGTACCACGGAGTGAGCTGTAGTTCAGCACCAAGGACAGTACCAGGGAGTGAGCTGTAGTTCAGCACCAAGAACAGTACCAAGGGGTGAGCTTTAGTTCAGCACTAAGGACAGTACCATAGGGTGAGCTGTACTTCAGCACCAGGGACAGTACCACAGGCTGGGCCGTAGTTCAGCACCAAGGACAGTACCACGAAGCGAGCTGTACTTCAGCACCAGGGACAATATCACGGAGTGAGCTGTAGTTCAGCACCAAGGACAGCACCACGGAGTGAGCTGTACTTCAGCACCAGGGACAGTACCACAGGCTGGGCCGTAGTTCAACACCAAGGACAGTACCACGAAGTGAGCTGTACTTCAGCACCACGGACAGTAGCACGAAGTGAGCTGTAGTTCAGCACTAGGGACAGTACCACGAAGTGAGCTGTACTTCAGCACCACGGACAGTACCACGGAGTGAGCTGTAGTTCAGCACCAAGGACAGTATCACGGAGTGAGCTGTAGTTCAGCACCAGGGACAGCATCACGGAGTGAGCTGTAGTTCAGCACCAGGGACAGTACCAAGGGGTGAGCTGTAGTTCAGCACTAAGGACAGTACCATAGGGTGAGCTGTAGCTTAGAATCAAGGACAGTGCCACAGGGAGAGCTATAAGTCAGTCTCAAGGACAGTACCAAGCGGTGAGCTATAGTTATAGCTATAGCACCAAGGACAGTACCATAGAGTGAGCTGTAGCTCAGCTCCCGGGGCAGTACCACGGGATGAGCTATAGTTCAGCACGAAGGACAGCACAACGGGGTGAGCTGTAGTTAAGCACCAAGGACAGTACCACGAAGTGAGCTGTACTTCAGCACCAGGGACAGTATCACGGAGTGAGCTGTAGTTCAGCACCCGGGACAGTACCACGGAGTGAGCTGTAGTTCAGCTACAAGGGCAATCAGTTGTAAAGATGGATACATTTGGCGGTCTCCTGACGATATTAAACTAAATAAATAAATAAAAGAACAGTACCGCAGGCGGGCCGTAGTTCAGCACTAGGGACAGTACCACGAAGTGAGCTGTACTTCAGCACCACGGACAGAGTGAGATGTAGTTCAGCACCAAGGACAGTACCAGGGAGTGAGCTGTGGTTCAGCACCAATGACAGTACCACGGGGTGAGCTGTAGTTCAGCATCAAGGACAATACCGTAGGGTGAGCTGTAGCTCAGAACCAAGGACAGTATCACGGAGTGAGCTGTAGTTCAGCACCAGGGACAGTACCACGGAGTGAGCTGTAGTTCAGCACTTAGGACAGTATCACGGAGTGAGCTATAGTTCAGCACCAAGGACAGTACCACGGAGTGAGCTGTAGTTCAGCACCAAGGACAGTACCAAGGGGTGAGCTGTAGTTCAGCACCAGGGACAGTACCACGGAGTGAGCTGTAGTTCAGCTACAGGGACAGTACCATAGGCTGGGCCGTAGTTCAGCACCCGGGACAGTACCACGGAGTGAGCTGTAGTTCAGCTACAAGGGCAATCAGTTGTAAAGATGGATACATCTGGCGGTCTCCAGACGATATCAAACTAAATAAATAAATAAAAGGACAGTACCACAGGCTGGGCCGTAGTTCAGCACCAGGGACAGTACCACGAAGTGAGCTGTACTTCAGCACCACGGACAGTACCACGGAGTGAGATGTAGTTCAGCACCAAGGACAGTACCAGGGAGTGAGCTGTAGTTCAGCACCAAGGACTGTACCAGGGAGTGAGCTGTTGTTCAGCACCAAGGACAGTACCACGGGGTGAGCTGTAGTTCAGCATCAAGGACAATACCACGGGATGAGCTGTAGCTCAGCACCAAGGACAGCACCACGTGGTGAGCTGTAGCTCAGCACCAAGGACAGTACCATAGGGTGAGCTGTAGCTCAGAACCAAGGACAGTACCATAGGGCAAGGAGGTTACATAGGGTGAGTTGTAGTTCATCACCAGGGACAGTATCATGGAGTGAGCTGTAGTTCAGCACCAAGGACAGTGCCACGGAGTGAGCTGTAGTTCAGCTACAGGGACAGTACCATAGGCTGGGCCGTAGTTCAGCACCAGGGACAGTACCACGGAGTGAGCTGTAGTTCAGTTACAGGGACAGTACCATAGGCTGGGCCGTAGTTCAGCACCAGGGACAGTACCATAGGGGGAGCTGTAGCTCAGAACCAAGGACAGTACCGCAGGGTGCGCTGTAGTTCAGGTACAAAGACAGTACCGCGAAGTGATCTGTAGGTCAGTCTCAAGGACAGTACCACGGAGTGAGCTGTAGTTCAGCTACAAGGTCAATCAGTTGTAAAGATGGATACATTTGGCGGCCTCCTGACGATATAAAACTAACATACCAACTAGAATTGGCCTCTAATTACGTTTACCAGTCCCGTAGGGAATCTCAACATTGTGATTTCCTATCAATTTACAATATATTCAGCTTCCCAATGAAAAAGATCCATGGCTTGGGACATTGTATTTCCCATTGATGTCATTGCATAAGCCTATCTTCCTAATAAATGATCGGCATGTTTCTTTGCGATACGAAATATGGCATTGCCACTAACTTTATATCAATACCATCATAGACATTTTCTAGCTTTTCCAGCAAGTGGGGAAGGTACAATTATATCTCTCTCAGATTTAATCTAGCAATGACACAACTAGCGCTTGTCGGCAGTGTTTTGTGTCCACCTGACGCCCTCCGCTGCCATGGAACTATAATGAGGATCCCTTGACAGTTAGCTCACATCACGTGGTTACATGATGTATTTCGTGTGCGTCTCATCTCCCTAAAAGGGCTGAACCGATTAACGTCGACGCTGTCGATTCAGCATCTTCTCACCATTTACAAACATGTCTCCTCTACCGATTCTTTGTTAATAAAACGACACATTTTCTGATTTCTTCGAAATATAAAGAGGAATTATCCGGAGTCTCAGCCAGGGAAGCAGCATCCAAGTACTGTCTGTCCAACACGGAGAAAACGGGTGCTCCTGTGGCCTAATGGAGAAGGCGTCGGTCTCCTACGCCGGTTACCATGTTGTGTGCACCTGTACGGTGTGAACCGAAGATTGCGGGTTCAAGTCCCGCCAGGAGTACATTCATATTTTTGTCAATTCATTTTTTAAATCATCTCAGATTTTCACAGAAAATGTACCTTTGCCTATACCTGCAGACAGGAACCCAAAAGGACGTCCGTTTTCTTTTTCTCTGCGAAAAGGAATTCCAGCGGCCATTGAATTTCTGTGACTTCGCCATTCCAAGCACGCAGGGGGTGGATGACGCCATCGGATTTTCTATTCACCATCGATCGCATCATGCAGCCATCTGCGCGCTGGGACGTCCGATGCAATAAATATTCATAACGCTGAGGAAAATGGCCCCAAAACGCACCTCTATCGTAAAAAGACATAATTGAAATGTATATATAAACATACAGGTTGTACTTACAATTACAGATTATGCAGCGTGATTTTGATGACATTCTAATATGATATTGATTCGGTACAAATACCACTAGAAACATTTAGACCAATGCAAGCAGCGAAACATTGATCAAAAGCACACCACAAATGTACGATTTTAGTAGGACAATTTAGATTTTGATAGGTTTGAAATACAAATGGATTTCCAACAATATATAACTCTGTCAGAGTGACCGTTGTGTTGACATATTGAATGATTGCCCGTGATTGGTGGAGCGTGATCAATAGAGGTCACTTCAAACTGAGATTGTTTTCAGGTGCCCCGTTTGCATGCATCCCTGGTTCGCTTAATATATGGACGTGACGTGTTGTGTTCAGTATAGATATTGGCATTTGAACCAGCCTGTGGCTTTATTCTTACATTTGCTTTAGTGATTGACTGAATCATTCGCACGTATTTACAGTTTAAGATATTTCCATTAGCTCGACCACAGCTGCTACATAATATTCATCGGTGTCCACAATCTCATATAAACAATGGTTTTGTGGCCAATGAATTCTAATTCCACAAAATAGACTGTATCCTAAGTGGTATGGTAATCTATGTTTGCCAGGCGCCAAACAGGAAATGGACTCTCAATCTCGCGATGGTAACTACACGAGGACTAATCTTTTGGCGACGTTACTGGAAGCACGTATCCACTGTGAAACAACTACCGTCGATTCACTTGTCACGGCTTCGTATAACGAAATATACTCGCACGTACAGGTATCAATATATCAAACTACATATGTATAATGATGTATATTACTGGATCAGTTTTAACTAAATCTGGTAGAGAGTGTAAAGATATCAAATAGAACGCACCACTATATCAAACCCTTTAATTTGTGGTTATATCTGCATGAATCAGGTTCTATTTTCTGTAGCGCGCGCTTATGTGATCTCCCATAATGGGCCTCTAGATGGCGGTTTCCAGGATATCAAGGGTGCGTTTGACGTGAAAGACGACATCTTACTACAGGGTACGATAGCGCGTCTACTCAGGGGAGGTTTTGACAGGTTGTCTGGAACAAGCTGGTTTAGGCTGGATACTGCAGTTCCGAATTGAAAATTTTAGAGTATTCTGGGAAAGAAAAGAAAAGAAATGAAATGAATGGAATAATACCTGATTATCATGAGCAGTGGGCGTTCTGGGCATGCGTATAAGCGGTTTTGAAACCAAGGACAAATCGGGGTCACGAGCCCCACTGTTGCTAGTGACGTCATTGCTGCCATTCAATCTCCCTACTGCGGATTCTGATTGGAATGGCGGACGCAGCCTTCTGATTTCCGCTGCACCCCTCTGGAAAAATCATCATCACTCTCCTTCTACTACAAGTGCGGCCCCCACCATTCCCTCCGTCAACGACATTCCCCACTCAACCGTGCAAGATATGGTTGTGTTAAAGGGATAACCGAGGAGGGGATCTTTAAACTGCCTAACCCTCCCTCTGAAGCTAGCAGCTAGGACCGGCGCTGGCCATAGGACCGTTTCATCTCCGTATCAGTTCTCCAGACGCAAGGGACTGAGCCTTTTTTCCCTCAAAAGAGTGACTCGCACAAGCTTATCCAAGGTGGGTTCTTCTACTACTCACATATTTTCTACTCTTATTTCAGGTTAAACAACCAGCCAAATACAAGCAAGCTAACGGTGCAGAGCATTGAATAGTCAACTAGCTCAACACGGTAATGTTATCCATGCAATGCTATTTACGACAATGGGTGTGTAGCTAACTCACTGACAGTGTATACTTCTCTATCTGCTTGCTTGTTTCTTTGTTTTTTGTTTGTTCTACTCTGTTCATTCCCGTTAAAAAAAAATCCAAATGGAACTGCGCATCAGATAGGATGTTTGCCGACGATATTCCTATCACGTCACCGAACTCAATTATCCCTCCTCCACCTCATCGGCGCTCCCATCTCTCGCCATTGAGAGCCACGAAAACAGACTTTCGTCTCTCGGCATATGAAAACGAAGAAATAAGTCGACAAAAGGAAGAAGAAGGCTTGGCGACGGGTACAGCATGGTTTATTAGACGGCCGTGATTGAACAGTTTTTCCATAACTGCGCGCACGGCGTACGACTACGTCCGAAGTGATCGCTAACCTTTCGATTTTTCCAGCGGGCGTTTTCACAGACGTCACACGCATGACCGCCGGCAGCGCTGCAATATCACACCGTAATGCCAGCGCTGACGGTGGGACGGTCATGTGATGCTTTTCAACTTCCCAACTCATTCCCCAACCAATTTTGCGCGTGTACCTTGTATATGGAAGCTCTCAGGCAAGATTACGATGTGTGCATCAGTTTGACTGCGGGGAACGTCCCACCTTTCCGTGAGTGAACAGGTCACAATATGGAGCCCGTGATAAGATGGGAATGAATTATGTATGACGCAGAAAGGCTAAATTGCACGAATGCTTATTCTAACCATTGCAAACTCAATCTACTTCCCGGGAAGACTGTCTGTTGCAGCTTCTTTGAGTTTAGGTTTATTGTGATACTTTTTTAGGTAACATCCGTGTGGGGATGATCCCCCAAGGCTTAGAAACAAAATTACTATCATATACAGACACAGATATACAAACACATATCAGAAAAGGGCGACAATTCACACAAAATACGGCATCAAAATTTAGAATAGTTTAATTTTCAAGAAATCGATCATTCTGTCAGTGAACTGACATTGGATGTGGTCTTTACATCAGTTGGTGGAACGTTCCAGAGCGTTCTTAAGTATGCGTCAATACTAAAGGCATTTGCTCAGCACGATTGCGCCATGAATAAAAAGAATTATTCAGTTGACTAATCAATATGCAATAACCTTTTTCATCCTATGATTGATTACAGCTAAAGCATTTCAGTATGTTACAAGTGAGATGAAATTTCATGGATGCAGTTTAATGTTTCTACATTTGAAACACAGAGAAAATTTCATTACTCTCGTTAAATTACTAACATGTCGATTGCAGTGTACGCATAACTCTTATGAACCATTGCAGGGAAATCTGATTAGAATCGCGTTGTCAAATCTTGTTTCTGGCCTGATTGACTTTAAGTATTGACAGCTCTGCTCTGTATCTGATTTAGACATTACTTAAGCTTTTTTTCATTGTATTTACGATATTTGGAGATTCACTTGACACAAAAGAAGACGTAATGTTGGCCCAATCCCGGTGTGGTGATTATTCATTCATACGGTGAATCAGTTTAAAGAGAAGTCGACCTTCACAAAGGGCGGGGTTGGGAAATTTAGACCCACTTATAACGTGCAGTTTTACAAAGACCGACCGCTACCCCTGCTAGGCCAAATATTAATGTCAGCAATTTACCACGACCAAACGTGTAGTCACATTGTAGAAGACAAATTGGAGAAGTATACGGAAATGCACAAAAACAAAAAAAAATATTCTAAGAGTGTTTAGCATTGTGTTCTTATGTACCTATTAACGTCCTGAACGTCCTGAATGTCCTGAACGTCCGTCAGGATGACAACAACAAGAAGAAGAGTAACCAATCAAATAGGTTATCGATTAAACCTTCTTCTAGATAATTCAGATCATAACGTGAACAAAACAATGCGTATTTCCTTCTTATCTATCCGGCCGTTATTCCTCCGAACCAGACAAACCAATTTCCTTTCTATCACCAGTACTAGTTGTGTATCATCGATATCAAATATGGATGGCAAGAGCGTGGTGTATATATATATATCCCAGTTACTGCGATTCGCCGAAGTAAAGAAAAATGACTTCATCCCCTTAAGCACAGATCCCTCATTAGAAGTAATCATTATGCATATTCCCGGTCCTCTCCGCCACCTGTGGTCCCTTACCATAATCCCAGCAGCCCCGCGGAATGAGGAATCACGGGAAAGGGGCCCACTGGGTTGGAGGTAATCCGCGGTGGTGCCTACATCGCTGACTACAGTCTCTCACCCTCAGGTTTTCCGTTGACATTTACATTGACCTTAAATTCACTGAACGGCGTAGAATATATTTGATATCTTGCGAACATGAAAACCTCCGCCCGTCTTCCTAAAAAGGCTACCACAGATGAAGTACAAAACACCTTGCTGACTACAGAAGGGTTATTAAGTCTGCCTTTAATATTACCATATATACCGGGGAAATCAGCTTTTTGGTGTAAACATATCAATTACAATTGTATTCATCATATATCATTAATCACTTTTAACTCAGGTAATTTAGATAAAGTTCGGTTATCCTTTCTTCTCCAATCTTCCTGTTCAATTTACATTCCTCTGGGACAGAATGGCGTCTGCTCGGCAAGACAAGCTTATGATATCCTTGATTGGCTGCCTGTGACGGGGATGTTACAGGCGACATCTCCGCCTGATCAGGACTCATTTGGTGCCGTGTAAAATCAAGTTGCATTACGGTAACGAATTGACAAAACCGTCCAGCGTTGTGCAATGGTGAAGCAGCAGGGTTTAACCATTTGGACTCTTCATATGCGTAAAGTTGTGTCTTTATCTATTCTCAACTCGTCTGGCAGTAATTGACTCTGTATAGCATCTGATCTGCACACCCTCCGCCTAGCGCCTATATTACAAAACACTGCCACACTCTTCTAAACAAAAGTAATATCAGTGCTTTGTCATGATGCCTACGAGGAAATGAATCAATTTAATGAAAACCGGAGAAACACATTTTCATTATTTTGCCTGCCTGCCTACTGCTCATCAGTACGTGCCCAGACCAGGGACTGGCCCCTTGCTCCTCTCCGAACGGTTTCTCAGCGTTGCACGGTTCTGAGCCATAGCTTCTAAAGGATTTACATTTAGCCATGTGTCTGTTACAATCTGGTCTTTCCAACGCTTGGGGGGTCTTCCCCTGGGTTTGGGGATTGCAAAGTTCTATTGCTCTAATCATGTATATGGCTACATATGCGTCTAAAGAAGACTGTGGATAAACTATAAATGTATATAAAATAAGATACCTACTAGTATTCATTTTATCTGCAGCCCTTGCAACAAAGCTAATGATGCATTCCAAGGACAAAGCATGCCCGAGAAGTCTATGTGACTTAACACATGGTACGGATTGGGTTGGGTTTTGTCATCAATAATTTCAGTACATGTCGTACATGATAAACAAAGGAGTACTGATTAAAAAGCAGCAGAGATACCGATGAGTTAAGAGTCACCCTTTGACTTTAATGACCCAGAGGTCGACATTTGCACCCCTGGACCGGCTTGTATTAGTCCTAAGGTCTCGGACCGGAGTTTTTTGGCGACTTCGTATGTAGGCCGACACCCTCAGGTCGACGGGCTACAATTCCGCCGAGAAAAGTAGGACGGAAAATGTAATAACATGGTCGAAAAGCGGTTTTCTGCTGTTTTCCGATGTATTTATCGGTTTTGTCCGTTGTCCCTTTATTTTGGGTAGAAACTTATGTAAATTTGGCACCCGAAAATTATCATTTTTTTACACTTTTTTGATCGAACCTGCTCGGAAAAAACGAGTTTTCCTGGGGTCACGGCATATATGCTGAGTAAGCTTAGTAAATGGTGTCTCTGAAAAATGAAAAAAATAAAAAAGTCATGTGATAACTTTTTCGCAATCTCCGATGACGCAAATTCGGTGAAAATGCATTAAAAACGATGCTATTTGGGTCATCAGGCGAGAAAACCGCATCACCGTTGCCGCGGACTAATACAAAAAAGGCTTCGATAGCGAACCAACTGCACCGCGCCCAAAAATACTACAACTCACGGGCTTTTCAGAAGATTCAAAATATTCATGCACAGCTAAAACCATCACCAAGCAATCTCGGGCAGAAATCAGGGTGACGACCACGCACTTCCGGCAGATTACCGGGTCATGACCCAACCCCCGGTCACAATTGAACTCCGACCCGGAACCCTAAGGCAGAATGAATATGATCAGCGACATGACAGCTTTTCTAGAATTCTGCCGATCTCTTCACAGGGTACACAGAGAGAAATATCTTTTCCGAGGTATCAATATATTCTTAGATGGTTTTCTCAATCAAATACATACACAAAGGAATAGCAAAACCAACGACTTTCCTATTATTTCTGATGTCTAAACGTGTCGCTTATTTCTGCATAATCGCTGTGGTTCATTTCACCACAGTATACTAGTAATGAAAATTAATTGCAGATGGTTACATACCGACGTATCAAGGGCAAGAGGGTCAAAACGGTGCAAACCGTTCTTTTTCATCAGTTGTCAAGAAGATTATGGGGGTGTTGGGGAGTCTTCTTCACATAAGACCTTCTGAAGTAAGTCCGACAACTAGTATCATCTATAGACTTGTCAGATGTGACGCATCTTAAATGGCGTGGCGCCTGATCAATGACCAACGAGAGGGCTCTTTTCTTGCCACAACCACCGGTTATTATTACTTCATGTTGACCACATTTTGCAAGGTTTCCATTGGATCATTTTTTTAACGTTACTCTGAGGAGCTTTCTGGTATTAGATTTTGTTTTCTAAATCTGGATATTCTAGAACATGTTACTTTCAACTTGACCTGTGACTTACAAATGAATGCCTCGCTCACTCGGTGGTTTATTCTGTGGTGACAGGAACCGGCTATGCTTTACGACAACGTATACACCCCAGGGCGGGTCATTAACCCCATATTCATTACTTACCGAGCTAGTCTATGAGTCCTCTTATGAATCTGCTCCATTAAATCGCACACAATGTAACAACGATGGACACATACATCTCAATAGCCTCCCTAGATGTAACTAATGACCGGCCGTGGCCATTAGTGGTGGTCTCAGTCCAGTTATGCTTTCCAAGGCGGCTACAGCTTGTGTCTGGAATGCTGAGCAGAAGATTCAGTGCCGCGACTGGTTGGGAAAGAGAGCGCGCTGGAATCTACTCCCTTCTGCCTAACTCTGTAACCAATACGAAATGCGGTGCCAAACAGCTGCTTCAGTGTGGTAAAGGTTTTAAAAACCTTACTCATTTTCTTGGTACTGTAAAATGTGTTCACGTTCCATGGATCGTATCTCAGCGTTGGTATTTGTTAAACACGATTGTGACCATCCATCCAACTCAAACATCTTTCATACCGACTATCACATTGGTTGTGGCGCATTCATCATGTGGGGTTGTATGTGGCAGGCGGGATTTACGCCTCCGTGCTTCCTTCTGCACATTAAACACAACAACGGGTCAAGCATAAAATAGTTGCTCTAAATACCCAAGATAGGGAACTGCCCCGTGTGATGCTTTGACAGGCGTTAATTTAGCTATGATTTGAATGACTACATCACCATGAGATAAAATCTCCTTTTAATTATAAATCGTTCAGCTCACGATGTATAAAAATCGACAATAATCAGCAATCTAAGAAAAATATTTGATATTATTTGCGGCTGGAACAAGCACTTCTGTATCTAGAAACGCACATGACCGCCAAACAGATAACAGCGATTGGACAGAGAGCACTCTACGGATCCACCTCTCCCAGATCTAGAAGCCATCTTTGCGCGGCGAATAAAACCCGGAGCCTCGTGCGCATACATGTATATCACAACATCCTGAGACAAACGTTCAATCTCTTCCCTTTGGTCTCAGAAAATTCATGTTATATTTCCGATTGAGGTCCTGAAAAGATAAGGTCGGTAGGTAGGGATTCCTATTTTCATATTTCGGGGTATATATATTTATATTCACTTACTTGGAATTCTGTTTTGAATTTCATTTTTTGAAAATTTATGTCCCTTGTCAGCGGTCGAAAAAAAGGCAGGTTTTTGGCAGGGTCGGCAGGTTTTTGCCAGGGTCGATAAGGTAACCGGAAACACAACATTTTTCCTATGCCGTAACAGTAGCGTTTTCAGCACCAAGGACGCCTCACATGCATACAGATTCGTGACTAAAACCACCGTGCAGCCTGTTCTAAATTTGGGTCCCTACCGGGAGGTGTAATCGTTATCCTGGAACAGATCCGTTGAATTTCGCTGTACCCTATCTATATACCTTGGCTGGATAAAGGACAGAATGCACCTTTTCCCAGCAGCCAGACGTCCACTATCGTCTAAAGGAAAACCAAACTGAAAATAATAACGACGACATCTCCAGCACCAAAGGCACCTCCCATGCATACAAATCCATGACTAAAACTACCGTGCAGTGTGTTCTAAATTGGATCCCTACCGGGAGATACCGTGTTCTGGAACAGATCCTTTGAAACCATGGTTTGCCATTTCACTCTACCCTATCTATTTAGTAATATACCTTGGCTGGATAATGGAACTGCTACCGGAATGCACGTTTTCACATCAGTCATTGGACCACTATCGTACAAAGGAAAACCTTATGAAAATAACAACGATGACATCTCCTCCCATGCCTACAACCAGATAGACCCGAGAAAAACGTACTTTCCATACGTATATACAAATTGTTACGATCCTAGTTGAATCACGAACAAATCGGCTTATGCAAATGCTTCTCTTATCAACCGTTTACATGATCATTGATACGGCACGGATTTGCACAAAATGTAGCAGAAATTCCTGAGTAAGATTGCCCGTCACGGAGGACACTTTATCTGTGGGTTTAGCTGATCTGACCGGCAACAAAGTGTTGCCTTGGAGCATACACTGGGTAATAATAAGATGTTTGGGTTTTGTGACGTCTTTTAATGTTCTGGAACATCTATATTTGTTTAAAACGTTACCAGGGAGCATACACTGGGTAATGATAAGATGTTTGGGGTTTTGTGAGGTCTTTGAACGTTCTAGAACATCTATATCTGTTTCAACCGTTACCAGGGTGTACGAACACAACACAGACATCTTTTACGACACAGGAATAGTACAATGAACCCCGCTTGTAACTTGTGATCTCGGAAACATTTGGAAGATGTAGCGCAGCGCAGTTAGAAAGCGCCTGAAACCCGGATGGCCATGTAAGTACACCTTCAAGTACACACTCAGCTTTATTCACGTTTCACATCTTACCGGATACCGTAACATCCATGTGGACAGTGTCGTGGGGCGTGGTAATTTGCAAGCAGAAGTCTGAGCGGATTTTGGGTGGAGGGGTCGAGCTGTGGAAGCAAACCCTACCGTAACTCTACCCTATTTCTAAAACCCTAAGCCTAAGGCTCAACCTAACTCTAGCTCCAACCCTAACCCTGACTAAACGCAAGCACACCACCCCACGGAGCAAAAATCTGGTGGAGCATAAATTTGGCTACCAGGGCGCCTTCGGATGCTGTACATGAGCACCGTTATTCATCCTTGTTAGATGTGAAAAGACGCCGTGCACAGGAGACGTGCTCAGCGTGCTTAGGCCGGTGATAAAGGGCGGGGGGCTCGGTAAGGTATGCGGCTGAACGATGGCAGCGGTACCCTCTCTGTGCGCTGTTACAAAGCCGCCGCGGTGCGATATCGATGCGCGATTATCCTTCACGGCGCAAGTGGCGCTTTTAGCAGACTAATGCCGTGTAAGGTAACATTACGCGTGATGTACTGCTGGCGGCCGCGTTGCAACTTGACCGAGAATCTTAAGGTGCAAATGCATTCCCCATATTTCTTTCTTTAAAAAATACTGTAATTGACCTTAAACGGGCGAGAGTTAACGGTGCGCCATTGCCTCTTTATTATTAATTTTTAGCACACCTATATTCGAACTATTCGAATTAGTCATTTTGTTGTTGCATCCATCATATTCAAATATTTCTGCCGTATCGTATACATGTGAAATGGTATAGCATTTTAAATTTCAACATGAAAATGCAATTTATTTCCTGTCAGAGGATCTCATGTACTAACATTTGGCACTAACAGTTAGGAATTATCAAACCTGAAGTCCAAAGTTTTCTGGAGTTTTGACAGACCCCCGGCCAAGTGCATTAGGCGAACCCATCTCGCGCAATCAGCGACCAACCATGCTTATAAGATCGGTCTGCCTGGCGAGGTTGACAGCCCCGTCGTGTGCAGAATTGAGCAGATTATCGACTCAGTGTCAAGTTTTATTGGAACTAGCGTACGTCAATCGGAATTTATTCCGCATAAGTTGTAAAAGGGCAACGAACGCAAATATCGTGTTACACAAGCAAAGTGCTCTGATCATACAGCTTAACGTTACATAAATTGTAATGTCACACTAAATCAGACTACTATTTACGGCCACAATTGTTATGTTCGTGGAACATCTCACGACTTAAAAGTCAAACGCCAAGGAGACATCGTTATATCGATTTTCTGTAATGACTCAGTTTTAGCCGTCCTGACGGGCGAGATGCGATTGTTCTTCGAATAATCACTTCGTCCCAGAGTCCATGTCCATCAATACATACACGGGCCACCGAAGTCATGGATCGACGTCAGACGTTTTCAGTGGATCGAAATCTTTCAGCAAATCCTTCCATTTCATTGAAAATACACGTACATATAGACAACAGTTTAGTTTAGTGAAGCAGATACATTTACTTGTACCTCTGTAACAATCTGATTGCCAGTGACTTTGGCCCCGTGACTTCCATTAAGCCTTATCAGGAGTTATGGATTTTGTTTTCGGTGCACCTGTTTTGTTATGTTGCCGTGTGTCTGTGGTGTCATTCGAATACGCTGTCAGTAGAGCAGCAGGAAGTGTGTGTGAAGAGACCGCAAAGGTGAGACATGCTAGAAGTAGAGTTCAGAGGTGGTAGAACTAGTCGTTTATGATAATGATAACCATATATAACAGTCCAAGCCATAGTGTCAATGGAAGAGATCATGTTTTTGGCCTGTCTGTTTGCCTGTGTTTTCCATATGCTAGTCACGTCATCAGTGTAATGTTAGTCAAAACCTTATTTACACATTTAACCTACCATTTATCAAAACATACGAGAAACATTCCACATAATCAGGACATCATCGAACCACTTGTTTATGTATGCTCATTCCCATTCAGTTTGGTTTATGTAGCTGTTTTAACAGATGTATGCAGAGCAAGGACGTCCTTGTCTTTGTTTGTAAAATTGCTGGGAAGAAAAGATATACCAAACCATTCAAAGATAGTACCGGGGCCGCCCAACCCTTTCGTTGCAAATGATATTGAAACCGCCATCAGACACGCCGCATGGTTCCGTCTGAAGCTGTTTTTACCGCAGACGTCTGTAACAGACCGCGTGCGTCATACGGGTAATTATGTTGATTCAACAGCGATGAGTCGGCCGGTTTCTGCATGTACACAGGACGAAAATACAGTACCATATGTTCACCAAATATTGCTACCTCCGTTTTAACTGTACTGTAATCATTTGGTGTGTTTGTTTCTTTGCTTACCTGCCTTGCAAGCTTGGCGTGAGTCCGCACTTATGTGAATATTCCGCAGTTACAGCATGTAAGGCGGAAGTGGTGTAATATGTTACTTGGGGAATTGGAAGTATGGTTCGGCTCGTTTCCTTGTGCGTCTTGGTTGTGTGTCCTCCTACTTTTTTTATGTAGTTTATTTGCGGTAGTTTATCTGTAACAGATTTAACCGTGGTGCCTGGAAGGAGACTACGTTGGATATTCAGCATTCATCATGCATGAACCACAACTACCCTTTAATTCGATAAAATGGCGGTAAATAGTTTCCAAGATAACATATAATCAATCACGGGTTTGACCGTATGATGTCTCATACTTGTGTAACATACCGAAGCCAGAAAAAATAAACGTTTTGGGAGTATACGTATAGATTATTAGGCAAGAATATTGCAAATCTCTTCAATAACATCCTTTTAACATAAGGATACTTAGCAAGCATTAGATCTCTCAAGTTTTAAAATCTAGACAGTCTAAGTGTTTTTGATGTTGTGGCTTATTTTCATAGCAATGTATATATGCAGCTCATGTTGATCACGTACTAAAGAGTTAGCCTGAAGTGAACCCAATCACTCATGGAGTCTCAACACATCTTCTTAAAAGTAGACTGAAGCCACGTGGTTTCTCTCTGATATCCTTTTCTCACGTCTGCGGGATTACAGAAGCTTATGGCACTTGTGATAAGGCATGTTGATGCCGCCCTTCCATCAAGTGTCCTTTACGATCGGGCGGCTAATACGCGAGATGTTATGTATGTACTCGAATTGGTTTCATCAGCTATAGCCGTTCCAAGCTCCGGCACTACATGTGCCGCCCACTCACGATTGGAGAGAGAGAGAGGGGACTTTTCTGGAAGGTAAAGAGCGTTTCAAAAAGGTAAACTTATTCCCATAGCCTTTTTGAGGCCGCGGGGGCAGTGGGTTGTTATCCACTGTGTCTAGGGCACGGTATTTGAGAGTGGAGCCCAGCCCTTTTTTTCCACCGCCTTTTACCTCTCCAAGAGAAGTCAGGTACCATTTTTTTGCAGCTGGGTGGAGCAAGGAAGGTCATGCAAAGTGCCTTTCCTAAGGAGCCTACTCCAAGCCTGCAAGGCACAGAAACGTTCTGTTTGATCGTCTCTCTTCATGTGCCATTCGCAGATGAGACCTCGCTTAAGCCGGCGTCACAATTCATGCGAGCATCGGCCGATTTTGTAGATCGCCGGAAGCTCGCCGAATTTCAAATTCGTCCGAGCGTCGACCGTATTTTTCACTGAAAACCTGCCCCGTCACAAATTGAACAGAGCTCGGGCGACGTCCGTCGAACGCTAATAATCATAAATCCCACATAAGACGGTACCATCTCTTGGACACGGACGAAGTCAGAATCAAATGGCCTGGTAACAATCTCAAATTTGGACCAACTTTACTTTCTGAGTTGTGGCAAATCTGTAGGGCACAAGTGAAGTAATTGGGCACACTGAAAATAATCACATAGAGAGGAATTTTGTTATAGACCAATCAAAATACAAGTGCAGGAGCCACAAAGTCAACAGATCAGTCGTTTAACCCCGATCCAAAAATTTTCACCAAATAGAAATCGACCGAAGCTCGGGCGAACGCCGTCCGAGCTTCGACCGACCGTTGACAAGCCTATCGACGCCCTGCCGACGCCTGGGCGTGCCTCGGCAGACAAACATAGATCTATAATGACTCAGTGGACTTTCAACTAGTCATTTTGTGGAGAAAAAACTCAGGAAGTGAAGTCAAACCTCAAAAGTCAAGCCCCAGTTCATTAATATACAAATTGAAACATCCAAACCAATACCAAAATAGAAACAAGAAGCATTGTCTTCGGTGTCAACATTTTATTCATAATTTTTTTTTTAATGAAAATTTAACTTTGCATTGAAATGTCTTTCATTAGAAAAGTTTGGCAGCATTCTTCGACAAGTTGAAATTAGTATTAGTTAATATTACACTATCATTTATCATCTTATGTTATAAACCAAACTGTCGTTTCCTTTTATCTATAAACAAGAAGGAATTCGGCCGAGGCCCGTCCAAGCTCCCATCAACACCTGCACAACGCTCGCCCGAAGCACGCCTTACTTTTCATGAGTCGGCCGGAACACTGACGACGGTCGTCCGATTATTGTTCAAGGCCCGTGCGAGGCTCGCACGAGGCCGAAGAGTTCGGGCGACCTCCGACCGACCAAAAATCGGGTCTAAAATCTTCGGATGCCCGCCCGAATATTGGCCGAGCGCTGGGCGTTGCTCGGGCGAGCTACGGGCAAACTGTTGACGAGCTGTGCGAGTTAAAAAATCGTCGCCGAGGCCTCGCTGAATTTAAGCGCAGCTTCCAGTGACACGCGAACGTCGGCCGAGCTCCGAAAATTCGCCCGAAGCCCGTAGAATCGACAGGACGTCGGCCGTACTTCGCCCGAAAATCGCCATTTGGAGCTCGCCGACAAGTCGGCCGAGCTAATTTCTTGATTTGTGACGGGGGCTTTAGGGAGCTGTCGTGGGAATGCCTTTCCTTTCAATTAGCATGCATGGCAGTACATGGTACATGGAAATTAGGGACCTTCATGTACTTACAGAGAGGCATATTCCCCAATCACATTTCAGCGGAAATGTCTCACCACGGCAAAGTAGAACATCAAAACCATAAGATGTTGTATAAACATGATGGTCTTTGTTGAAGCCTTGAGTGGGTGACGTTGAAGAGATCGTACAGGGAAATCAAATCTCTTCCTGTCTTGTATATATTTCAGCAGTCTGGACTTGTGGGGACTGTTGCTACATTTGCCAAGACGGATGTTTTTCTGTAGCCCTTGTTTTTATGCAGCATAAATCAAGAAGCTATGGATGGATTGTCATGAAATTTGTTATGTGGTTGGGTCTTGGTCTATAAAAGAAACTATGAAAATTTGCACTCCCTGGCGGCTTTACTATGTGCTACAGCACAACTTTCGATTTTTCTATTTCTTTGTGTGTTTCAGCTCACACAAAAGCTAACGATGGAAATCGAGAACAAACACGCGAACATGCCAAGGTTTCTGGTAAATTTGACGTCAAGAAATGGCAGATGCATAATTGCGTAACGACCCACATAAAAGATAATGATGCGGAGGTGGGGGTCTCAAAGCACGGGGGCACAATTACCTTAATATCTGGTATTGGCAGCAAGACATCGGGCTTATTTGCTTAAAGCGTACCTAGAACATCAAAGATTTTCTATCCTGTTATGAACCAATTTGATTAGTACCATTTCTCTTTTGAAGTTAGAACACAGTATGTTTACGGACTGAAATGGGCTTCTTTGCGGTAGACAGCTTTTGTGCTCAGAAAGAAGCGACATAAGTCTGGACCGTCTTACAGATTTCTCTCGAACTACAGGGTCGTTTAATTGCTACATTTTTAGTTTGTTGTTGGGACGTGTCGGTGACCCGGTTATTCCAGTACGCGAAGCATCAGTTTTACATGAATGGCTCTGAACCTGCGTCAGACCGCCGTATCAACATCACACAGATTAGCTTTAATTTCAAAAATTAATATTTCCAGTCTCCACTTTCTGTCATGGCAAATTGCCCAAAACAATAGCGCACATAAGGGATGACGTCATTGCTTTACCGCCACTGCATCCATAACCAGTGCGCACCAGTTCCACACTACACAATCAGGTTTATTGAAGACGTTACATCAAATTTCCTAGCAGCAAAATTCTCGACAAAACCTATAACATTTCTACCGTTAGTGAAGATGTTAATTTATAATTGTACATGTATAAGGATGACGTGGCAAAATACAATTTCGCTTTTCCCTCCATTTTAAAGAGATTGGCACCGTTGAAAATATTGACAGCCTCATATTTTGGTGATCTATTTCATTTAGACAAAAACAGCTTGAGATGAAATATCCTGTAAGTCGTTAAACTTTTGCGGTGTTTTTACTCTCGCGGTTTTCACAGTGACCTCTCCACTGCGAATTCATGATACTGTATCTCTTGTATGATTACCGAAAACGGCGAACCTCATTCTCCCTCTTACCGAGAATTAAAGCCACTACGAAAGTAAATGAATTTGCAGTACCTCATGGCTCTTGGGTATACTATTAGAAAGACGTTTCTCACCAATTTCCAGATTATAACACGACCCCCACACACAAACACACACAAAAAACAATCTGCTCTCTTTCAGCAAGTATGCAAAAAGCGTCTTCATCATACCAGTAGCACCACATGTGCTCAATCATGTGAGTTCCCCTTTTTACATGCACTTAATCTCCACATGCAAATAGCTACTGATCATTTTCATCATAAAGATATTGGCGGATCAAATATCATAAGTACCGCCCGCGCGTCGTCTATGTAACATTTTCGGCATTCAAAAACGAACGCTTTGATCCGAATTATTTCTTGACTTCCACTTTGAATGGTAACCCCGTAAGATGTGAATCAAAGTGAGGAAAAGATTTTGAAATGTCCCGACAGATTTGTTGATTGATTTGAGTGGTTGCCTGCGCGCGGGGCGGCTGTGATATTATCAAAGTGTCAGTTCCCGTAGGAATACGCTTACTCGGTATCGTATGCTGATCATAGAGAATGTGACAACACGAATGAATTGCTACCTTTCATAGAATTTTAACGTGTTTTTTTTTCTCGGACCGTTGTATATATGGTTTCGCGGATTGGTTTTGGGGAACTAGCCGTTGTGTGTGTGTGTGCCCAAGCATATTGGTCAGGGCGTAGGCTGAATGCGGATCACAGGGGCTATTTACCGTGCGATTAATTATTCATGACAAAATCTGTTATTCCGTGCGCCACGGACAGAAAGCTTCCATCATGGCGACGGGCGCAACCTGACGGTTAGATTCTCTCCGAAAAGGTAAGAAAAATCGGTCGTTTTTTTCTCAATGTAGGCCTCAAAGTCAAGAACGTCTCCATATTTTATAAAGCTTACATCTTGTGGATGAATGGCGAAGATGGTGCTACCGGTATCTGCTATTTCGGATGACGGTTGAGTTGGAGGGAATACGCACCTGCAGAAAACCATTCTAAGCCGCGGTGTGGTGCGCTACTTGGGCAAACCGATCCCATATACCTTAGATTTGCCTTACAATTTCACCATCAGTCACGAGTTGGGATTTGAGACGCACACGTATTGATCCTTGTGCCCTTTTGCTGGAGGACGTGATTGCGAAAAGCCAGATTTTAAAAATGGTGGCCACAAGGTCGTGGTTTGGATCGAATCGCGCTTATTGAAATCAATCTCTGTGCTCCATCTGCCGTCTCCATGACAACGGCTCATCTATCTTCGGTCAACCTGTCGTCTGATTTGACAGAATAGGGAAAGTGTACCGAATTGCTAGATAGATTAATGTACCTGTCCCTGAAAGAGAGGGAGACGCAAATCCACTTGCATCATCTGAAGCAATAGAGCTTCTTTCCAGAGGGAATGTGTTTTATCGTATGCGGTGTATACAGAGTCGCAACCGGTTTATGAATTATTTTTTTCCTTTCTGATATCACTGTCGCTTAGTTTAACGCTTGACACCCGTTGATACCGGTAGAGAGAAAATAAACCCGTGAGGAACGACCACCTGAACTAAAAATGCCCGCGGCAGTTTCGAGAGGATTTCACTGCTGGAAATGGCGCACATATAGTCGTGCATAAAGGTTTTTCCTCACGGCCTTAATGAATTCCCCCCACGGCTGCCAGGTACAGGATGAACGCCACTGTACTGTACGATCAACCATACGTGGCGACCATGGCCAAAGGACTGCTTGAGCTAAAATGCCAACAGATTCAGAAAAGATTTTACAGCAGGAAGTGCCGCATAGTTGTGTGTAGAGGTTTCTTCTCAGGGCCTTCGAATTCTCACGACATCCAGATACAGGCAGAACGCCACTGTACTGTAACCAAACATGCGTGGCACCCACGTCAAGGACAGAGGACAGTAATTCAGTCCACCATTTTGATTAGATGGCCAACGCGACTACCTACAGCCGAGGCAAATGAATACTAAATGAGCCGCCATGATTATCATGCAACCCTTTTAACCTCTCTTTGTTGCTTTAACATTTTGCGCTTCTCTTTGTGATATCTTTTGACGATTTCTCTACTGTAGTATTTACTTAGATCTATACATCATGCACACGGGCTTTGAAGCCCACAATCTTTTTTGTAGACCTATTCCCGTTACAGCTATCAACCACGTCTTTCCATTAACCCTACGGTAACGCCGATGGAAGGTATTCTGTCAAAGGGGACGTCAATCCCCTGACAACGACTTTCGAGTTGACCTCTCCTTTTTACTTGTATTCTGAGTCAACAACCACTTGCGATCTATCAAAACACTGAAGCATACAGATCTATTATCTTCGGTACTTCTCCCTGCCATGAAACGTTAGCATGTGCTATCCTCAGAAGCTCATCCATTGGTTGCGTTCGTTTGAAGCGCCTACAAGTGTGAGACATTTTGCATGTTGCTCTCATGTAGTCATCCTGGCTATACAAGGGCTTCCGACGTGTCGCATTCATGTAATACATGCATTACTCTTATGTAAATGTGCGTGTTTGTATGGCCGTCTTTATTCGGTGGCTATGTTTGCCATTAAAACTAAGTAAACGCAATCCATAGGATATGTATTTATAGAAAAGAGGGCCGGGGGTTATAAGATTTAAAAGGTTAGTTGTGGCTTACGCATATGACGGGTAACTTAGACGATAGCGCTCATAAATATGTAATCAGAGACCACAGTCATAAATCATTTTAAAATGCCAGATCGAGTTCTACACCTTCAGCATACCATGGTGAAGAATTGTAACATTTCTGCATTATGTTTTAAAATTTCAGTGTCATTGCGAATGTTCTAGCAAAAAAATGTTGTCTTTCCGGTTACCCGAACGGTCAGAACCTTCATTTCTGTTGCAACGGAAAATGTGATATAAACAGACCCACCAAACCTGGGTTCCCTGTTATGTTTTTTTTAAGGGAGAAAAACCCTACCTACCGACCCTAATTTTTCAGGACTGTAATAGGAAACACAACACTAGTTTTCTTAGGCCTAACACCCGGCAAGAATGCGATAGGTGGCTCACAGTGCCTGATAAACGAGCTTATCTTCCATGGACAGCACATGAATAATTCAGCGCAGTCCCACCACAATATTGCCGGTGCACCAGAGTCAACGACATCGTCCTCTCACTTCCACCTGCTTACGTTGTTTATGGACAATCCGTATGGCGCGGTCACACTCGTCGTAGGCCGTCGTATATGATTTCGATATCGTAGAATTTTAAAGCGTACAAAAAGAGAACTAACCGCCGCCAAGGACTTAAGACAGCCATTTCTGTAACAGGTTAGCTGAACTTTTGTACGCCACATGCACTAGTCCAACAATTTGCGATCGTACGGCGGGAATGTGACGATCGTACGACCCTTATCATAGAGTAGATGTCTCACAATGTAAACCGCACAGGCCATTATAATACTTAATGTGCAGCGCATAAAACACTTTTGCACCACTTTAACAATGTTTTCGCAGGTATTTCTTAATCATACTATCAATAAAGTATCCAACGTAGCCCTATCAAACATATGGCTCTTAACCTATGTATTTCATAAGTGCTTCCCAGGAATTCCTTTCAGCACAGAAGCTGGAGCTCGTTTGCAAAGATTATACCATCTGCGGGCTATGACGCACGTCACCGTGCGCACACTGCTATCCATTCCGACTCTACCTAGCAACAGCGCGGCGCAGTCCTAATTCTCCATTATGATTTGATCTGATGTAACGTTGGTTTATGAACATCATTCAGAAAAATGCATTCAGTCATTCACTGGTGTTTTACAGTGGTCTGATGTTGGCATTCAAAAGAAAATAGCATAATCAGAAGGGACATCAAGATAGATACACATCGTGTAACCTTTAATGCTTATCACACGCGCGACAGACGAATGATTTTTCTGACAAAGAATATTGACAGAAGGAGAACTATGAGTAAATTTCAAAAGATAGCCGTGTTGCTTAGGCATGTCAGTCTCAGCTCTCGATAGAACGTATCGTATAAGGTCGTGTTCGCGTATCTAAAGATGATATCCTGTCTATAGTTTCCAAATTTTGTTTCGAAAAATATGGACAAAATCTGAAGCAACATTGATCAAACAAGACATCCACTCCTGTATATGCCTGGGACCACTTTATATCTGAGGTGTCATGCTCAGATATAAGGGTTAAAACGTCTAGTTATTGTTGACAGTTGACTTTGCCACTGATTATTGACAAATACAAACAATTCACCAGTCAGTCTGATCGGAGTTCTGCATTTGCACATTACGTTCTGGAACAGCGTTGTCAATTTTTGAATCATCTAACATGGCTGACTCCATAGGAACCTGGTAGCCTCTTAAACAGCGGTGTCTTGTGGTCCCCAGGATAGTACATAATCCACTGTTGAGACACATCGATCTGTATTTGCTATGGTACTGGAAGTTTTCACATCGCCCGGAACGTGATTTTATCTGCTACGCCTTTATGATAGACTGGTTTGTTTTCCTTGGCAGATGACTGCTGAATATAGCCTGAGTACCAGCCTCCGTAGTGACCGCTGGCTCAAAAGAATTAGCAAGCGAATTTTTTTGAGCCAGTGGTCACTACGGAGGCTGGTACTCAGGCTATGCTGAACACATGTCTGTTCACAATGATCGAATACCATCCGTAGGGAATGGCAATCAAGCATCTGGATTGGACCCAAGAAAAGGGGATTCTCATGTGATATTTTCTTTGGAAAATGTCAAGGAACACGAAGCAATAGATTCTACAGCGGCATCCTCATTTAGACTTTATGAATAGAGTAATTTGCGTCCCAATGATTACGGCGAACTACAAATTGGTATCTGGTGTCTTTGCACAACAGCGATTAGCAGTAATTCGTTCCCTGTGCATTCACTGCAGGGCTCCTCAGTAATGGAAGTGTCTGTCATCCCTGGTCGCAGTGCGACGGCCCCCTTCTACGCCACCGAAATAACAGTGAGGCCACAGCAAGTAGATTGTACGGATGACATACACTCAGCCAGCGCGCGCATTGATTTTCACCTGATTTCGAAAGAAAAACAAGAACTTTCGTCGGTCCTGCGATGTTCCACATGAAAATAAAATACCGAAAATTGGAAAATATGTCGTGTCGCAGCTTTGAATGTACTTGTTGACGTGACGCTAGTGAGGTAGCCTTGAGTGTAGTTGCAGAGGTGACATTAATGAGGTAGCCATGAGTGTGGTACGTTGTAGAAGGAAAAATACACGGTAGCTGTGGAAGTGACACTAGTGTGGTAGCCTTGAGTGTAGTTGGTGACACTAAGTTACCACATAAATGTCTCTTCCTGCACTTCTTGAATGCAGGAATAAAAGATTGCTTGGCTATGATACCGAGTTTTGTCAATATATTGGCAATTTGCCCGTCGTGGTTTTTTTCGCCCTCTGGCATTAGATTTTGAGTCCGAGGGGATGTCATCCATAGGATTTGATTGCTGTGGCCTGATGGGAAAATCAGCTCTCAGACAGCGTGCGCCTGCGCGTAATCAGCTCGGTACAGATTTCTCCCATGATCCACTTGGCTTATCCCAATGATAGGAGATGGGGATGCCAGTGTGGGTGGATGTTTCATGTAAACTGCGCAGCAAAATGAGCTTATTAGTATGCACGAGGTGGCGTTCGTTCATGTAATACACCCCATAATATGTAACTGATGTACCACTCGCTCGTCCACAATATTGCCAAAACGTCTCATATTTGAAGTATATTGCGAAGATTCTCGTTACCATGTTAACACATCACGTCATCATGCGACTAAAACATGATATGAAAAGTATAATAAGAGAGAACAAGTGCAAAAAAGCGTTCTTTTGTGACTTTGTTACTGCTGTGTAGAACATGGAGTGAGAATGTGATAGATGCAAGACGTTGCAAGATTCTGTTAGAGGTGTGGTAGATAACATTTAAAATGAATATTGCCACACTTGACCTGCATGTCCTAAAGATTTGGGTCGAGTTTTCCGCATGTTGTTGAACCATTAGTCTGACTAAATCACACTTGCAGCAGCCTTTTCATCGGTCGGGTCCCTAGAAGGTTGATAACCAACACCTAGTACCTCCAAGTCAGGAGGATTGGGAACATCCTGAACGAGTTGATTTGTGCATATGTGCTAACTTGGAGCACGTTTCATCAGACTGAGAAGTGTCTGTTGCCATGACCATGGTGTTGGAGGCTGTGATGGCTGCCTTTCAGAGTGACAGAGAATTCCGAGCTCCTATTGGACTGATTTTCATAAGAATAAAGAATCATGAGCTCCTAGATTCTGTTTGGTACTTCTAGAAACTGGTCAGGAATGGTTCTCTCGAGTTTGAGGTGTACAGCCACAAGATCTCGGGGAGGAGGCCCAATCAGCCCCTGACAGTAAGAAATGGTGTAACACAGGCTAGCTGTACCATGCAGGCCTGGCATATACCAAACTTATCTACTAATACTCATGGGTAGACCTGAAAATGTATTTGCCAATCCTGTTACTCTCGGTCCCCCTCTTATCTCGGACTTCAAACGCACAGACGTGCCTCTGGAGAGAGGCAGAAAAGTTCAAATGTGGCAAGCAGAAAACAACTTCTCAGATATTGATCAAATGGATGGCCTAGCTGGCACGGCTCAACTTCCCTTTCAACATCCCATCGCGTCGTGCCGAATCACACAGGAGTGTTGCCTTTGACGTCATTCGCCACTATCCGCTGATTAGATACAGTCATAACGAGACCGCACTGTGTAACACTAGGCCAGGGGAATGCTAATTAGCCAGCAGAAGAGCCCTGGAGAATACTCAGTCAGAAAAAACTGATACCTACTAAGCATAGCAACCTTACTGAAGGATGAGCTGTACTGGGTGGGACCTTCCATATGGCCTATTTCTCTTTCAGACACAGAAAAAGAAGAATGTGTCGCAGTTCTGTGAAATAAGGGGAACTGTAATGTGATCTGCTCTCTGTTCACCTGTGCCTGCAAAAACTATTTCCGTGCGTGTAGAATCAGTAATGCTTCTTTGTTATTTGCCATTACGCATGCTACAAAAGGGCTCTGTAAACTATGGCCGCTTCAGTGACTTCAATTTAGTCTGTTATTCCGCCTCATTTTTGCCTTTTGAAAACGGTTTCTGTTAACAGTGCTTTGAGAGGAATGTCACAGTGATGACGTTATAAGGGTTAGGTCGAGTATCAGGTTAGCTCAGTAGCCAGGCAGCGGCGTACGTCAGACATCCGCGCACTCAGACCCAGGCAGTCTTATCAGCAGGTGCCAGGCATACTGGGCGTGAGGATGACGCGGATTTAACGGTGATTTTCTTTCTTACAGTCGCATTGCGAGGTTTCAGTATTCGTGTCTCGGTGTTAAGGTGATATTTGTCACCTTGCAGTTCTCAGCATGGCTGTCAACTGGCACAGGAGAGACCTCGCGCGTAGGCGTTTGTGTGCGCCACTGTGACTCTTAAAAGTGTTTACAGTCTGTTTGAACAGCAAGCGTACTGAATTAGACATGAAGTCGTTAAAACGTGAATGGCTTGCGCTATGTTTGAGTTTTCTGTCCTATTGTATTTCTAACACGAATTAGCAATTTCTAAAACCATGCTGGGGGTGTAGACCTTGTCTCCTACTCAGTGATACCCGTAGGCATGTCCGTGTGTTAACGCAGACATGGCTAACCACCCGGCGGGTCCTGCCCATGGTGCTGAAGTCGTTTGTTATAGTTGCTGCTAAGGCCTGTCTTTTTACGTGCAATCTAACCACCCATGCTTCACTTTAGCTCGTCCCCAAGGTCTATGTTTTATATCACAATAATGCCTGCGGGGGCGCTAAGGGGGTGTAGGAAGGCGATGTGATCAAAAGTCCGCCTTTAAGACATTGACAGGCGATCTATCAGAGTCTTAGATCCATTTCTAACTAGGTCAAGTGAGCTAAGTCGGATTTCTTTCAGTGGTCTGACCAACACTGTCCCTTACATCTTGTAAACACCGACTATATGCGTTTCAGAACACAGCTGCTCAAACGACGCCTCGAGGAAATACGTTGAGACTTTTGCCCTTTTCAAGTAAAGTGGTGGATATTAATCAGATCTTTTTGTAGGCAGAATCTAATTTGCTGGTTTGTTTATGCTTCTGGCATGTCTTTCTGAAAATGGGTCATCGGAGAGTGTTGGCCCTTCTCTGCTGGCCCCTTCTGTGAAGAACACTTTAATAACGTACTTAACATATTGATGACTTAAAACGCGTAAACCCTTGATGTCTGTTTCAAGATTGCCCTTTTGAAGAAGATTAGATGTTAAGATGGAGCTCAAGATGAAACCATTAGCCTACGTGTGTACAAAAATATTTACTTCTTATAATTAATGTGGATCTGAATACCTTTTGAACTCGCCTCTTCGTGCCGCGCACATATTTGTTCAAAACGATTGATGGGACTTTTATCTTCCCACGTTAGATGATTAGCTATCCAGCTGTCAGTGTCCATTACCTGTACCTGGTCTACAGTTCTGTAAAGTACAGTCAAGCGTTGCTTTGAGGGATTTCGGCAGCGGTCTGTGCACTCTGCTACTCGTCAATTCCGATCCGTGGAACCGGTGTCCCGGGTTCGCGCCCGGGTCCGAACACGTCTGGGTGGGGAGCTTGTGGCGTCAAACCTCTCCACTCTAAAGAGCCCAACATACTTATCAGAAGAACTGGGGCCGGGAGGCTTTGTGTTCTTGGCCAAAAAGCGCGAGACGTGGCGAAATTGCATTGCACTATAGCTAACCAAAAAACAACATTACGCTTCGTCTAAAGCATTTCACTTCCAGTTCGACATGCTTCACTTTTTAAAACTGTATACGCATTTTCAAGTTGTCAGTACTTAATCTATTTGCGACCAACTTGAGGGCTGAGTACCGTAGCACTGCTGAGCCATTTACCGGGGAAGCTGTTGACATAATTGGTTTGGAACTCCAATCATTACTAGCAATATAGGCTATATATATATAAATACAAGAGTGAGAAAGTCGTTACAGGCTCTAGCATGACCTGTTACAAAATGAGCACGTTGACTTATGACAGTTCATTTTGTGTTTCACAGGGATTTAAAGGCCTAGACATCTAGAGGTTCACCATGCCATCGTTCCACCATCTCGTCCGAAGGCAGGGGCAGCAGGCCCAGGCAGCCCCGCCCGCCAACCAGGCAGCCCCGCTCGCAGGACAGGTGCTCCCCGCCGGACAGGTTCCCCCGCGGCCGCAAGGCTACCAGCAGTACCCACCGCAAGGCTACCCATATCCGCCCCAGGGGTACCCGTACCCACCGCAAGGCTACCCCTATCCACCGCAGAATCCCTACCAGCCGGCGGGGCCGGGGGCACCAGGGCAGGGCTTCGCCCCTAACGCCGCCGCTGCTGTAGGGACAACCGTCGCCGCCCTCATCAATGGAACCATAGCCCCAACACCGCCGCTCACGGGGGCCAAAGGCTTCGAACACAAGATGGAGGAACTCTTCAAGAAGATTCCTCGTAAGTACATTCTTGAATTTGTTTTTATTAGCTGTAAAATGTCGCTCAGATCTGCAGTAGGCAGTTTTCAGTGCTCCTTTCAGCCTTTACTCTTAGGACTATGGATTCACCTGTAACGATAGGTCGGAAAGTACACAAATTAGTCAGAAGACATTTGTTCGTCTTATCTACATGATGCAGTGAGTGCCGACAGAAAACGGGGTATATGATGAAAAGGTCACAATCTTCTCCTGCAAGCTCCACTTGGAGAGTAACAGTTTCCTACCTATATCTTGTCAGGAAAGCTAATGTATCATACACGAAACGGCCTTAAGAGCACATTTTACTTCCCTCTGCCTCCTCCAGTGCCAATGTGGGCAATCTACACCATCGCGGCCGTCATCGCGCTCATCTTGCTCGCCTGTATCGCCTGCATCTGCAAGAAGTGCGTCTTCAAGAAGAAGAAGAAGGGCAAGGGCGAAAAGGGCGGCAAGAACGTCATAGATCTCAAAGATGTCAAGATGCTCGGCAACAGCTACAAGGAAAAAGTTCAACCGGATGTGGAAGAAATCGACGCGGGTCTCGAGGGGGAGGGGGGTGACAATGAGTCGGTGCAAGAGAAGGTCAACTTAGGAAAGCTACAATTTTCACTTGATTATGACTTCGAAGCCGGACAGGTAAGATACTTTACCCACAAACAAAAGGATACAT
Organism: Branchiostoma lanceolatum; assembly: GCA_035149815.1. NCBI lineage: Eukaryota > Metazoa > Chordata > Leptocardii > Amphioxiformes > Branchiostomatidae > Branchiostoma > Branchiostoma lanceolatum. The sequence goes on along the minus strand of CM068872.1, from coordinate 7,165,329 downwards.
TTGAAAATTTGTTCACAACACAACACCACTGTCCAATATACTTTTATTGTGACATCGAACCTTACTAAATATTTGGGTTGTCTGTCTTTGTTTTTGGTTCCGTTGTTTGCCTGTTTTGTTTTGTTTTGTTTGATTTACGAGCTACCTGTGTGAATTTGGATATATATTTGATTTAAATATCTATGGAAGAAAACTGTATCTTTTTAAAGTCTATCTGCTCTTTGAACTGGATCACCGATGTATTTTCCTCCTTCAGTTGAAAGTCGGCGTGATCCAAGCTGCAGACCTGCCTGCCATGGACATGGCGGGTACGTCTGACCCCTATGTGAAGGTCATGCTGCTTCCCGACAAGAAGAAGAAGTATGAGACCAAGGTGCACCGAAAGACGCTCAACCCCGTGTACAACGAGACGTTCGTCTTCAAGGTCAGTCATAGTCAAGTCTCAACAAGAACCTGATACTATTGGTTGAACATCGTTGTGACAAGCTTTTACTGTGTACCCCTAACTACATGACATTACTGTGTGGGTGTAACCAAGAGTCATCCTGGCTCTCAACTACAACACCATTGGGCTCAAGCCAAACCATACTTCCAATTTTTCAAGTATCCTAATACACCACTTCCGCATTACATGCTGCCACTCAATATTCACATAACTGCAGTTCACACCAAGATAGACAAAGAAACCGATTGATTGATTGATTGAAAAATCATTGATTGAAAATTATTGATTGATTAATTAATTAATTGATTGATTGAAATACCTAAGATTTCAATGATCGATGTTATGATAGTTCCGTCTCGTAACCTGAGCAATGTCATGTTAGTGTAGAGTAGGACCCTAGGTGCGATACCATCACCATTTTAACTAATGGCTGTAAGTCTGCTATATGAATGTTTAATTTGATTCAGACTCTGGTGTAGCCGAATTTGAACTCCAACTGTCCCCATCTTCTTTCACAGGACGTCAAGTTCAATGAGATCGGTTCGAAGACACTGCGCTTGGCAGTGTACGATTTTGACCGGTTCGGAGGCCATGATATCATAGGTGAAATCAGGATACCCATGAACTCAGTGGACTTGGGCCGGGTCATAGAGGAGTGGCGTGACCTAGAAGCCGCGGAAAAAGAAGGCCAGGTAAGCGTAGTATAAATGTTAAAGATCAGACAACTGGCTGGGAAGAACGAGAGAGAAAAGAGTAGTTGTGTGTGTGTGTGGGGGGGGGGGGGTTGGTAAGGTCTTGATGTGGGTGCCATAGTTAACTTCAATAAGACGGTTCTATCTTTTAAGGAGAGGTTCATAAATGTCGCTACATTTCTCTTGTCTGAATCAAACAGTTAAAATGAAACAGTTTTGACCTTCAGTCACTGACGAAAGACAGCGGATGCTGTCTGAAACGTCTGACTGTTGCTTGAGTAACTATTTTGGCGTACTTTTGACCTAGATGTTGTTTTTTCCCGACAGAACGAAAAACTGGGCGATATTTGCTTTTCCCTCCGCTACGTGCCGACCAAAGGCCAACTGACGGTCGTGATCCTCGAGTGTAAGCAGCTGAAGAAGATGGATCTGGGTGGAGCCTCCGGTAAGTCCCGGTCCTCACTGTCTTCATGCGTCCATCTACAGAGGCCATTACCTAGGGAGGCTCTAACCAAATGTCTGAAAATCAGAGAGTCACCTAGATGTTTTCTGTAGCTAGGTAAAGCCGATTCTCTGATTAGCTGACGGTTAACGTTGTTTAGAGGTCTACTTGCTGAATATTTACTGAATTTTTACGTCTATCATTCATTGATAGATTTCAATGCCTTGTCCTTCATGGTCTATCTGGTGGTTTCTTGCTACAACTGTTCGTTTGCAATTTAATTGCGAGACATCGGCTACTTTTTGCGAGACATTAGACAGTGCATTAACGTCTGTGAAACAAACACCAGAATATAAGTAAATTTATTTGTGGGACCTGTAGCACATTGACTGGAGGAACCGCTCTGCTAAGAATGCTCTTAGACTATTGGTTACGGTGCTAGGCAGCAGGGTTAGTATAGGATGTTACTATATGTATAAAAAATTGGTTCTTGGTGAAAGTCAACATGCAGGTGTCAGTACTTTGGCGCACCAGATCCGAAGTGTGTTTTTGGCACACAGTTTGACAGATTAACCGAAGTGTCTCGGTGGGCGTCACTCAACCGTCAGGGAAGGTCGTGTAAAGTGTCTTTCCCAAGGGCACAACGTCGGGGCATTGTTTCTGAGTCCAACGCTCTAACCGTTGCGCCACACCGTCGCCACTATAGGGTGGTGTGTATAGGGTGGTACTAATTATGGTAACGTTTTTCCTCTCAGATCCATATGTGAAGATCTACCTGATGATGAACGGGAAGCGTCTGAAGAAGAAGAAGACCACCGTGAAGAAGTGCACACTCAACCCGTACTACAACGAGTCCTTCAAGTTTGACATCCCGTTTGACCAGATCCAGGTCAGCTATTTTCGCACATCTTATGTTTCTCCCGCTTAACATTTTGTTTCATCAAAAATAAGACTTCAAAGGATAAATGAGTATATGCAATGATGTCTTTGAAATGACCAAACCAAAGATAACATCAAGATCATGATCGTAGTATGCCCCGTGTTGTCTGAAACTAAAGTTTCGTAAGCCAATGGGCCTTTGCAGGAAAGTTCTAGAAATATTGGTCACCTGAAAGTTGAAAGTACCGTTATTCCACCGCTGCCACCAGTGTAGAATGAATAGATACTCGCAGTCTGGTTCTTTGCTCAAGACTAAATTGTCAGACTCTGGGGTCAGACTTTGTTCAATCATGGTCTGCAGATGTGGAATGGCCATGACCACATATGGACAAGGCTAGACCGTGTCTTCCCCTGGAACACAGATGTACTGTGGAATGGCCATGACCACATGCGGACAAGGCTAGACCGTGTCTTCCCCTGGAACACGTGCATTGGTAGAATGTTGACTTGGAATGCCAACGTCATAACTTTCAACATTTGAACTTTCCCCAACAGAAAGTGGAACTCGTGATCACCGTACTGGACTGGGATGCTATCGGAGGATCCGACCCAATCGGCCGCACAGTGCTCGGCTGCAACGCCACCGGAGCCGAGCTGCGCCACTGGTCCGACATGTTGGCCAACCCGCGGCGACCGATCTGTCAATGGCACACCTTACAGGAGGTGCCGGAAGACAAGTAGAGGTCCGACCGGACGGGACGTGTACGTAAAGAGGGTAAAAACATCCGTAATTAGGGGACAAACAAAAAATGAGAGATTTAGGAACCATCCGGGAACTTGCAGCTGTCGCTAAGTATCCGATTTGCGATCATCGCAAGATATATGTACCTTTGTGGACATATTACAAGAAAATATTTGTATAAAATAACTCTACTCGCGAAAATAACTTTTCGATTCCGGGGACGAACTAGGCGATCTGGAGTATTCGCGGCCGCAGGTTTTTGTTTGGCAACTTGGATCGATCTAGGAAGTGAGATAGAAAGGAACATCGTGGATTCCTTTCCACGCTCATTGCTCTAGCGAAGCAAGGGCAAAGAATGCGATTGCGAAGATCTCCTGCTTCGTCCCCGCTGCTATAACTGTACGTGTAGCCAGCCATCTCTGTATTTGTGTGTTTTCTACAAATTCACACATAATCTTTGTCGTATGTTGTTGTTGTCGGTAGATCTGTATAAATGTGACAGGGGTATTGTATATGTCATGGCAATGGGAGGGAGTTTATGTGTAAAAAGGCGATATGATGCAATTTGATGAGTACATTTTGCTGTTATGTGGATCTGTGTTGGAGCTGTACTGGGGGAATAATCGGTATATGGGTCTATCCATCCAGGCGCAACCACCAGCTCAAAGCGCTTGGTCTAGAAATTACTAGCCTACGTCGACCTTCTCCGCCGAAACAAACATTTCAAAAGTAAAGTACCAAAGTAGGGGTTCTACTTACACAGTTTGCCTGACCAGGGGAGTCCTCAGACCAATTTTCATACCAATTATTCCCCCATGCTAGTTTATGAAAATCCCTCAGATTGGCCGTGTAGCGATTGACAATCTTCTTCCAAAAGGAGACAGGGAATGTGGTCCAAGTGGGAAAGTTTAAAATCTCGATCACTGACAGATCGCCATCATGATGACCGGGCTCTATGAAAAAAGGAGACATCGTGCACAGAGTTTGTTGGCACCGACGTGCAAAAAAACAATATAAACCTCGCTGACAACTGTGTACATGTGAAATCACATGTGGTACAAACACTTATGAGAGAAGAGAATAACAAAGGATGACCAAAAACATACCAACATCAGTTCAAAAACTGTTAAAACCGAGCATCTTAGCATCTTTCGATCGACGCCATAAGACCTGTATATCACGGCATAAAGAAAATCTCGCCGTTTCTCGCGAGACCCGTCGCGCCGCCATCTTAGCGCCGAGGATGTCTTGTTGAAAAGTAGCTAGTGGTGATCTCACGTGTTCTAGTAATATCGACAGGCGATCTCGCATGTTTTGTGTGCATTCCATGGATATCGAGTGACGGTGTTTCTTTTCAATGTCCAATGTTTAGTTAGGCGTGATTTTACAGGTTTGGGATAGCAAAACCTGTCTTGTTGAGAGTGTGATATTCATGGGGTGTCCCACATGTGTCTGAGGAAATGTGTATATATTGTAACAAATAGACTAGAAAGACCGTCATATTAATCAGAACAGGCCGAACAGTGCAATCTTAAGAAACTAGCTCACCTACTACGATGTTTATGTGTTGCGGCACGTGGTACTTAAGTGTTCCTCCTCGAGATTTTCAAGGCGACACCGTGAGTTGAAAAAGTAGTCTAGTCTAGCAAGTTTAGTGAGTACCACACGTGAAGTCAGTAGATCTAAGTACTTTAACGGGCATGCGATAAAGTTCAGAATGACTGGAATTACATAGTCTAACTCCGGCAGTCTATCTAATGTGACAAAAGTAAGGAACTTTAAACGGAATTCTGTTTGCGTATTGTTATTTCCCTCGGCCGCCGGTTTCTTTGGTGAGCGCACATACAGAGGGTAATATATTTCTAGGTGATACTAAGTCGGATACTGCTGTCTTTGTGTCTATTCAAACTTTTCTTAATTGTGACATTTGAGTGTTAGATGTCAGGATACCTTCAGCTGGATATGTTTGGTAAAGTCAGTTGTTCTTGATAGTGGAGTCGTGGTGTCATCTTTAACAGAGAATATGTGGTTTGTCAATATCTACCCAGGGTTTGTGAATTATCAAAGCTTAGGATTTCTTGGATTAGTCAAACAGTACACAGGGCGTTGACCATATATCACATAACAGAATGCTTCTATCGTATATAGTCTGATACCAACGACAAACAGATTGTTTCCTCACTCAATACGTAACCGAAATCATTAATATATCTGCTGTACTTGCACAATCTAACATATGACAGAAAGCTTAAGGCGCTTTAGGTGTAAATAAAGAGAATGTAGAATACTATGTATACGCTGTAGCTCTTTCTGGGGACAAGAATCGTTATGGAAATAAGATATATTGTATATTGGTAAATGTTATGACACTGCTCCATTCACTGTAGCTTATCGTTCGGACAGGAATAAATGTTGGACACTGTACACAGGACTCGCATTGTGACGTGTTATCATTTGTGTGATGTACGTTAGATATAGAGAAGGATAAATGTGGTTATTATAAGATTGAACAATCAAACCAATGATAAAAGACTAATCTATCCTACAATCAGAACTACAAGATATCATCGATAACAGTATATGGTTTACATTATAGTCATGTTTGACAGATTTGGTCTCGCTTTTGGAATGAAGTTCAAAGAAATTGACCAATGTATTCGGATATAGAAGTTGGACATGATAATAGTACATGGAAACAATCGGTCTGTGTATCAGATAGGGGAAAGTGCGTCAGTTACGAGTACTTGTAATAATCTGCTTCCCTCTCTTTACTGTAAGAAGGACAAGTTATCATAAAATGAAATCCACATTCGACATTTTCCTGACCTGTGGGACACAAATAATGATTAACGTACAGACTTACGTACTGGGACAACCACAACATTGTGGGTCACAATATAATCAAGAATTTCCAAGAACCCAATAGCATACGACCCAGTAGATCTATCTTCTGTCATTGTAGCACACGAATCTTCTGTCAGTGCATCACGCCAGTATTTTCCAATATTATAGGCTTTTCCATTCGTTAGAAAAGTTGAGGGGGGGGGGCAGAATATTTTCCCGGGCCCGGACCCTGCTATGTTGCAGTAATCCCTTTCATTAATACTGAAAGTGATACCATGAATCTTTTCCTTAATCATTCATGAGGGCATTCGACTCTTTAAAAAATGTATTTTTCATCTATTCATTGTGTAGTCACCATAAGAATGGAGGGTTTGGTGGAATATTGTTGCCAAAAATTTTCTAAGCCACCATACCAACAAACACAACAAACACTTTACGACAAATAATCAGAATGAATATTGTTACAAGAGTAACAAGACAGATGAGTTAATTCGACATGGAAGTGACATAAAATGAAGTAACAGAAAAAAGGACTTAAATCGAATCAATACTGCATCAACTCTAAAGATATATATATATATCCACAGGTGTTAGTGTTATTTCTGTGGATCCATAATAACCATACCACCAGGAATCTAAGATAAGGAAAGGAACCAGTTTAGTTCAAGTGAACTTAATGAACAGATGAGCTAATCTTCCACTGGTCGTGACAGAGAAGACAGACGCTATGTACAGTATCTACAGGTTCCATGTACTGGGGAAATTCCCCTAGCTCTTTTAGACAAGCACATGAAGATGAAAAGACTAGCATGCCCCCTCCCATGCACCATCTATACGGGTCAGCCTCCTTATAGCTTAGTAGGGCACGTCTCTTAGAAACTGACACCATTTTATCTCCCTTGACAACCAAAAAAGCCTAGGGTTGGCAGATTTTTGCCAGGGTCGATCAGGTAAAAGGGAACACATTTGAGTGCTAATAAAACTAAAAACACAACATTTTTAGATTATATCCAATAACGATAGTATTATTCAATCAACATAGACAATTACACTAAATGTACACCCTTCTAACGTCATCAAATACCGTATCTTACAAATCATACGTTTAGGTCTTCCTCCCTGCCGCCATGTGATCAAGTTAATTGCGGTTCATGACGTCATACCCAGTCGGTTCGGAACCTGGTACCGCTACTCTTGAAAAACGTTCTTTTGAGAAGCGGAAAAGCAAACGAAAATGGAAACTTGTAATAATATGTAATTTGCGATGGTTATGAACTGTTTGTTTCTTTGAGTCGCGATACCAGGTTTCGAATCGACTGCCTATGATGTCATGAGCCACAATTAACTTGATTGTAATTTAGTGTTTACTATGACGTCATGAGCCGCAATTAACTTGATTACCTGGTGGCAGTAATCAAGAACAAGAAGTAAGATGTGTAAGATTCGATGTTCACTAACTAAATACGGTAACAGAAGGGGGTATATTTTGTACGTCTTTATTCATTGCACAACACATATGATGCTTGCTTGTAATCAGGTACTGTTGTAATTTAGTATCATTGGTGACACAAGCATTTCAATTTTCCTAGGTCTGAGAAACCCTGCCAAGCAACCATCAAACTCTGGAGGTCCAGTACAGCTCCCCTAGCGGAATACATTAGTGTCAGCAGCCATTATTGATCCGTGCCAAAATTACCGTTCAGTGTAATAACGCCTGCGTTTCTACATGTCCGGACAACACTCTTTGGGACATTCATCACAACGCCATAGAAGAGATGCGTAATTTCAGACTCCATTTTCACAAAATAGGTTTTGCGCGATTGCAACAATCTTCGGGGAGTCTTGGTGCTAGAGGAATAAAAGGATTCGAGACACAGTGGGATAGCTCCTGATCTGTTATTGATCTTCAAAATTGCATTTTGTTTAAAACTTCCCGGGAAGGCTATCGTCCCGAACGCTACTTCTTTCGGGCTGTGTCCGCGCAGGCGCAGTGTTCCTGGGTGCATTCGCCCGCGATTTCGTGATGGCTTACACGGAAACTGGGCCAGAATATGGCAAGCATATCCTCGTGGTTACAAATTGTGAATTGATCAATGACAGAATAAAGCTGTAACGAAGCTGCTCTCGTCAGAAATAGAGGTCACATTTTGTCTGTCATTTGCAGCACAAGGCGGGAGTCAGAAATAGCTACATTCACCCATGTTGAATGTACGGGTAAACTACACATATGTATCGGCTCAGTCGAAGAAGAGGTTTGCAATATCGGGAATACGCTGGCGAAAATCTACTTCAAGGGACAGTAAGTCCATTGACCTCCACAACGTGAGTAGCATTGTACAAAAACTGACAATTGGAAAGCCCTGCAGTTCACGCTTTATTCGCCAGGAGCGCTTATGGTCGATCCATCATCAATATTGCACGCTACAACCACCTGTTGGAGTGCTGGTCTATGCCTCCTGGTGAGTATAGAGGGCAAACAAAGTTGAATTTCTGCCGGAAGACATTAGATGTCTTGTTACAATAGACATGGCTGTACTGTATCACAATGCTAATCTGTATCAACGAATTTGTCAATACTGGTTGCATCACAGAGCTTATCAAGGGTAGATCACCAGATAGATGTCGCAAGCACTGTGAGAAGACAAACATTGCACATTCTAAACATTGTAGTCTCGCCGAAGTAGATATTCGTTTTTTCCTAGAACTGCCATAGGGTGGAACTCGTTTCCGTCAATATCAAGTAAAGTAGCATCCCCACTATATAGCTTTAAACAACGCCTGCAGCTAGATGTGTAAAGGTAAGGTGTGGCAAGTCGTCCAGGGTAATATAACCAGCGCGACACAGACTCATTAGTCCATTTTGTCTTCGGCGTGTGGTGTGCTTAGTCCAGTGGTTGGCGATCTTGCCTCCATGGCCTCTGGAACTAGAAGCCCCGGGTTCGATCCCGGCTGTGTCGCTCACCCGACATGCACGCTACCAGATAGGGTCGCAGTCCTTAGGACGGGACATTAAGCCGTGGTCCGCTGTTCATTGTGCTTGTCGAAAAGAGCTAGGGGGATTTCCCCGGTGTAAATACTGTACATAGCGTCTGTCTTCTCTGTCAGGACCAGTGGAAGATTAGCTCATTTGTTCATTGAGTTCATTTGAGCTAAATATAAACTGGTTCGAGATCACTTTTCTTTCCTTTCTTATTTACATATATATTCCCTGGCTGTCTACCCGTTGTCCGACGCATGTCCAGCTGTAATTACCCAGCCCCAGGCAGCCACAGTTCAAGATCCATTACCCGTTACTAACTCCCCCATCTGCAATGCTCTCACGTGTTCAGTGCTAATCCTGACAATCACAGAGAAGCCGCACTTCTTTTTACACCGCACACGATACATCCGCCACACAAATATAGAACACTAAGTCAGGATTATCCTTCCTCTTCTGCAACACAAACACTTTACCTACAATGACCTTGTGTGCCGTTGTCCGTGCCAAGCGGCTGGAAATTTGACTTTGAAAGGATCGATTTTCTGTGCGACGTGTTGTAGGTCATGCACGAGCAGCTTCCAACCTTAACGTAATCCCCTGTCGGATAAACTAGAGCTCCCAGTAACAGTGCCGCGGATTTGGGAGAATGAATCTCGGAAACCTTCAACGTCAACATCATTGACGTGGAGCAAATTAGATTGTTCCGAGCGTCGCCAACATCGCTTTATATAACTATATAACTATATATATATATATATAGGCCACAGCAAGTAAATTGTATGGATGATCAGTAGGCGCATTGATTTTCACCTGATTTCAGGGGAAAAACACAAGAAATTTCATTTGAAGATGGTCCATGTGACAAGATGATGCCAAAAATGCAAGATAAGGCGGGTGGTACCCTTAGGTGTACTTCAGAAGTGACACAAGTATGAAATCATTGACTGTAGGCAGTAAATGATACGTCAGGCTATCACTCTCGTGTCATTTTCTGCATTGGATACAGGACTAAAAGACTTGTTGGCTTTGATACAATGTTTTATCGATTCAATTCTTGTTCCAACGTTTATGAAACACTTTGCAAAATTTTGGGGATCTTGTTTTTATAACCTATCTTGTTTTTTTTCGCGGTCTCACAGCAGTAGATTTTGAGTCTGCAGCGGACGTCATCCGTCAAATGTACTTGCTGTGGCCTTAGGTGTGTTATTGTGGACACGTCACACAAATAAAGTCGTCCGTTAAGTCTAAATTGGCTCCGTTGAAAATGAATTACCACTTAGCGGTGATAGATGGCGCTGTATCGTGATTAACGATAGTTTCATCAATAGTTAATGATTGACATCGCTAGCCAAACGCACTCTTCGTTCAAATAGAGAGTTTTGTGATAGAGGTAAAAACGCTATGCCAACACTGTTTAGTTGCTATTGCGTGTGTACATATGGACTGTTTTCCAATGCGTTTGCGGTATGTTTGAAAAAAGTATAAAATGAAGTTAGATAGATAAAACTCGAAATTTATTTACATTCCAAGTTGGTCGTTTTGTCAGAATTTCGATAAGGTCAAAAGATTAATACCTGCAATAAAACTATTTGATATACTCATTTCCACGGTTCTTATCAGAAATAGGAAACTCTGACGTTTTGATAGAATATCTAATTATAAAACTCTTGTGTTTGATACGAAAATATGTTTGAACTGACCCCAAGTTAGTTCCAATCACGGGAGAGTGGTGTCACGGGTTTTATCAACAGTACAGAGGGAACCTTACACCGCCGTCATACGACCCACAGGTATCAGATCAGGTGTCGTAGCTACAGGCACACTAGCGCTGTTTACATTAGCATGCGCACCTTTGTCTCTCCGCCATTTTGATTACCATATAAAGAACCACAGGTTGTGACCCGGTTTGTTCCCACACAGTCGCGCTGGTAAACTCCGGAGGTGGTTTACGCCTTGTTCGGTTGTTCCCACAAGAGTAGTAAACAGGTGAGGACAATCTTGGTGAAACCAGTCCTGAGAGCGTGAGTGGAGTAAAGCGAACCTAGCGACTGTTTACAGCGGCAGGGGAGACCCGGGCGGAGTGAGGTATTTGGAGTGTTTCAGCCCTTTTGTTTGCGGGAGGATTGTGGTAAACGATTGCTTCAAGCTTCTGCGCCTGTGACCCAGGGCGGAGAACTGCACTGGCATCCTTGTACCGACTTTCGTGCCGCGTTTTGGAACGTCATCCTCCGCCAGTGTTGTTGTTGGCTACGATGTTACGTACAGTTTCAGGCGTAGGTAATGGCACATGAGAGTGACATCCCGTACCTGGACTACATACGGGGAGACCCCAGGGATCGCTTCCTCACCAACGCGTTGATCACTTGCAGTGATGAGGTCGATTTCAACTATGATCCACCGACAAAGAAGACTTTTACGTCGTCGTGGAAAGACTCTGTCGCGGGATGGGGTTCCGTACCACCGAACACTTTCTCACTGCCTTACGGGATCAGGAAGAGGAAGCCCCGTGTCAAATTGGAGCACGTCTCGGCGACGGAATCTAGCGACTTTGAAGCAGAGCCTTCGCCCAGAAGGCTTTCTAAAGTCGCCTCAAATGGCGCAAAGAAAGGATACGATCCGAACAGTGTGGAAAAGACTCGTACCAGAACAGAAGAGAACCCGCCTGAAAACAAAACCAACAGCCCGACAGGGAAGCAAAAAGCCAAGAAGAATTACTTGAAAGCGTACGCTAAGAAGGGCAAGATTAGAAGGTTTAAGATTCCCATGGAGAAGGGGAACAGGACTAAACGAACGCTGAAGTTACAAGTCACGGACATTACCGAGGATATGACTGAAACAAAGGCAGAAGAAAGGGAGGTGGAGTTTCAGAAATCTCGGCGTGCAGGCCAAGCTAAACCCAAGCCTCAGGCCCAAAACCCAGACCCCACAGAAAGACTCGCGAAATCTTTGGTGGAACACCGGTTGCCACAACTGGAAAAGCAGCTACAACAGGACGTTAGGATGTTAGAATCTCTGCGTAGTAGAGCCGGGCAGAGGAAACCGAGACTCGTCTCAGAAAGATCTTTCGTCCCCATGGAAACTGCGCAAGTCGCTGTTCGGTACGAGGAGACGACTCCAGACAAACCCGTGAGAACTTTCGCTGCTCTGCTAAGAAAACCACCAGCAATACACCACGTTACGAACTCCAACAAAACAAAGACGTCTTCAACCTCGACAGGAGAGAACCCCCCTCCCCACAACAACAACAACACGGATGTCAAGAGTAAATCCTTGCCTGAACCAACTCTGAAACCCCTTGAAAAAATCACTCCAGCTCTGAGGCGAGCCCAGGACGATAACGCCGCCCTCTCCGTCATCCGGTACACAGACGAACTAGGGCACGTACACACAATCCCGAGAACTCGGTCTCCATCCTTCATAAAACTGGAGAGAAAAATCGCCCTTGGTTTGGACGAGGACAAGACGGCAGCTCTGTACAAGGAGGTGCGGGACAAAGACATCGCCGTGAGCCCCGGAGTTATCAACGCTTCTACAGGAGTTACCAGTGTATCCAAATGGACGTTCAAAGAGTATCCACCTTACAGCGAACTAAAAGCAAAGAAGGAGAAGGAGAAATCCAAATATCTCAACAAAGCTATCAAGGACAAGGCGAGCATGGGCGGTAACTCGGTGTATCAAGTGAAGTCTGTCGGGGGAGGGTTTCGGACGAAGGGTCATGCCGAGAGACCCCCTGACATCGCCAGGAGGGCGGCCATTGAGAAAATTCCCGTCCCAGCAAGACGGATGATTCCCCACGTGTCAGGCAGTAAGGTGACTGTGTTTGTACCCATCATATCCAATAGGATCTTGTGACGACATTATAGAACTGTATCACTAGGCTAGGCAGGGAATCGATTTGTCCATACACTTTAACAGCGCCAGACAACATTGCCAAGTCGCAGTGGGGCGTAAACTGTAGTATCATTAATGTCGGTGAGCGAGAGAGAGAGAAAGTAAACGTGACTTGACTATAAGTAAACGTATTAGCGTTTTTTGTTGGCAACTGTCATTAAAAAAGAAAGGAAGAATGACACATCGTCTACACAGAAAACGCTCATATAAACAGACACTATAGAATTCTCGTTGGTTCGTATCGGTCTTTTTGCATCAATTAATTCCTCATTCATATCATATCAATTCCAAAAGCTGTTGAAAAGCAAAGTCCGACCACGAAATATGTACCGTTCAGTCAAAAGAAAGAATGTGTCAACAGTGCCCCCCTTTTCGCGTCCGATGTTTGAAAATGAGCTAGGCAACTATTTGTGTACAGCAGCCCGGACTTGATCTTTGTGAAAGGCTCTATTATCCGGGGCCAAAGTTTCCCTTCTGTACGTGGCTCAGGTGTTTAGCACAGGCCCCCAGGATGTATTTACACACGCTGTAAGGGGGGCAAAGGGTCGATCCGTCAGTCACTTACGCTATGTCCTGTTGAGCCACTAATTAAGAGTATCCACACAGCTAGGACATTTCCCAATGGCCGATCTCTTGTGTAGGGATTATGAAATGAGAGGGGAACATGTAAAACGCATTAGGATGTAACATACGTTACCGTTAGCCAACAAACTGGCAGAGGGAACTAGCGGTATACAACAGGAGTCAGGCAAATGTTTTGTCCACAAAACTGCAAATATTCAACCAGCCACACAGTGCGTCTAGATGTATCCATGCAGTTTGTCCATGTTTCTGTACACAAAAGCTTTAATGTCCCAACCTGGGTAATCGGCTTGTTTAGCTCCCTACCTCACAGTACCAATTGTAAGATAACTTGCACCATGCCATGTCACTGTTAACCCACTTAAATCTAGTTAGCCTCTGTAGAAAGGAACAACAACGTTGGCAGGCCAACTGAAGGAAACGTGATCGCTTTAAATGAATTTGATTACGACAGAATAGATTTGCCCTTTATAGAAGCCTTTGATGTTACAGCGATGCTAGTAATACCACCACTAAGGCAGACTTTACACTTGTTTCTTTAAACTGTCTTACATGATATGCGAACATGTCATCGTCTTATTATGATGAACAACCAAGATGAAATTAGCTATACTTGCATGTAAATCTGAGTTTGCAGGTAGACTACAGTATTTCAGTGAAAAGAGAAATGTGGTCTACTGCAGAAGTGCATTACAGCCTTCGAGGCTGAAGTAAATTCTGTAATAGACTTCACTTCATTTCTCTTTACGCTCAGAAACATGCTGTAGTCTACGAGAGAAATAGGCTACGATGTCTAGTACGACAGTTTCAATATACATGTATTCATGTACATGTATAAGTGTAAAACCTGCCTAAGTTTGAATACAACATTGAATCAAGTGTTACAGAGGCCGAGAAATGGGCGTGTCTATGATTAGTGAATAGGTTATTTTGGACATTTGTACATAAGACTATTAAGAAAAGTTGTATATGAGATTATTAGATCTCTTATTCAATGTTCTATGATGTTATAAACCGGTGAATGTGCAACACTTTCGACAGGTGAATAAATGCCAACATTTCATGAACATCTTTGCCTGGTCTTGCGTGTTATTGTAGCCCGTGTAATCTTATCTTTGGAAATGATCGGGGTCTGCCTTCCTTTCTGTCTTTTTGTTCTCTCCACACACCTGTCGGACTCGTCCCTCTCATGTGTCAATCAAATGAGATCCCAGGCTCTGGTCGCCATGGAGACGAGGTGGGCGTTTATAAACACCCTCAGTACATCCCTGGGGACACAGGCTGTTCAACCGGTGCCAGGATTTACCAGAAAATCTCAATAAGAACATTTCCTTATTTGTAAAGAAAGCAAATAAATACCAATTTCCGCTGTTTACTTTAGACTTCACTCAGTGTGCATCCCCTAAACAGAAGATAGTCTTACATGACAATAGCACGTACACGTACTTGTACCCATACACAGTGTTAATAATATCAACATTCCACGCTATCACAGTGTGTATGGAACGTGGTCTTTGGTCTGGAGATACAAATTGGCTTGTTGCCAAAACACCCCCGTAAATTGGCACGTAAATACATTTTTATTACCATACACACTCCAGTATGCCTTCGTCCTGTAAAGTAGGCCAGGTGTTGTTTTCTGTTGTGAAGTCATCCATTGTATGGAGATGTTTACACAAACATCTGAGCCATTTTCTCTAACCCATCCTGGACACATGAGAGAGACTTGCGTTTTCTGAAGTGGTCCCAGTGGTGACCCTCCCAGTTTTTTTTATCCACCGCAGCTTTCCGTGTTCCCAGCCGAAAGAAGAAAGTTAACTGACCCTCCAAGTGTGACAGATTGGCCAATCAAGTGTCGAACCTACTTCAAAGGCAAGGAGGGTGCTAGTAGTTGTAAACACCCACGTTCTCACCAGAAGAGTGTTGGTGCCATATTACCTGTGATTATTATCTCCATGAAAAAAGGCTTTTTCATGGAGTACTGTTTTGCTTGCGTTTGGTGTCTGTGTGTATGTTTGTGTCACCGGTCGCTTAAAGTCACCATAACTGTAAAACCTGTACATGGATTGAAATGATTTTTGGTATGTGGGTGGGTGTTAGGTGGAGGAAGGTCAAGGTCGATTTTGGGCCCCCTAGCATGTGTGACTGGAACTGCAATGGCGTATTTGATAAAATCTTAAATGTAGAAGAACTGAAGAGTGGATGGACAGATCGTCATGTCCTTTGGTACACAGGTAGGTTAGACCAAGTTGTACACACTTAAGTGCAAACTATGCAGATGAGACCGAATTTGCATAAGTAAGGAGGTAAATCGTTTGCATGGGTGTCGTCGTATGCTTAAAGTCAGCATAACTGTAGAACGTGTAGATGGATTGTAGTGATATTTGGTATGTGGGTATGCGCTGGGAGGAGAATGGTCAAGGTCGATTTTGGGCCCCCTGGTTTGTGTCCCTGGAACTGCAATGGCCTATTTGTAAAAATGTTCTAAAGGGGTTTAACTGAAGAGAGGAACAACAGATTTTCATGTTATTTGGTACGTTGGTAGGTTGGACGGAGATGTACACACTGAAGTTCAAATCATGCGAAGTTATTGTGTTTGTGTGTGTGTGCGCGTGTGTGTATGTTTGTGTCACCGTGTTTGTATGTATGTGTCACCGGAAGCTTAAAATCAGCATAACTGAAGAACGTGTGGATGGATTGAAATGATATTTGGTATGTGGGTAGGTGCTGGGAGGAGAAAGGTCAAGGTCGATTTTGGGCCCCCTGGTATGTGTCACTGGAACTGCAATGGCGTGTTTGTAAATATTTTCAAAGGAGAATAACTGAAGAAAGGAGCGACAGATTTTCATGTTATTTACTTGGCAGGTAGCTTAGAGAGGGTTGTATACAATGAAGTGCATATTATGCAAATTGGACTTAATTTGCCTAAGTAATGGGGAAATCTATATTTGTAGTGTTGGCCATTGCATTGCCATCTGTTACTTGTAGTAGCTATGGCCATCTGTTACTTGTAGTAGCGAAAGTGGGTCACCCCCCCCCCCCCCAACATGTGTGGGTGATACCATTGAGCGATATAGAATGGGGGGAACTGGTTTAATGAATGAAAGACCTTCATTGTGCATTCATGCCCCGAGGGGCTAGGTACAGGCCGTCTAACTTGACACATGAAACATACAAGGACACAAATACAACAATACAAGCTGTAAACATATAGAATAGACAAACGTGTTATCAAACTAAGCTAGTCCAATGGTGTCGACTTCTTCTCGCTTCTTTGTACATGTGTAAATGTATGAACAGACAATATTTCTAATACAAAGATTATCCAGGCGTAATGAAAATATGAATTTGTCTGTTACATTTAGATGTTTGAAATATGGGAATTTTTCTTTGATAAGGTTAAAAAGTACACTTCTTTTGCTATCGTATTATTTACAATCTAGGACGAAATGTGCTCATCTTCTACTCGATTTAAATTACAATGTTGACAAAGTCTATGTTGTAGAGGCGTGCGGTTGTGCCTTCCTGTTTCAACATGTAATCTGTGACAGCTAACCCGGAGTTTAGTAGTAGCCACTCTGTGTTTGATGTTGCTAATGGATAAATACTCTTCTTCTTTATACAATGACTTAAACAGACGGTAGGTTCGGAGTTTGTTGCTGTAAGATTTATCCCTGTTATCGTTGTGGATTTCGGCTGAGAATGTTTGAGTATAGATGTCTTTTAATCGTTGACTAATGGAGTTAATGATATGTGACAAATTTGTTCCTAAGGATACTTGGCTCCAAACGAAGGCATAACCGCATTCCTCTAGCATGTTACGGACACCGGACGCCCAGCATTTTTTGCCATTGGCTTCTAATTGAAGTTGGCATAACAGGGCGTCGGCTTGTAATAAAAAACAAAGTCTCATGGAGATTTTGGGTCCTAGGACTCTTGTTACACTGGTAGTCAAACGTTTAGGAGGATATTTTTGAACCGACTCTATAGTGGCCATGAACTGGTTCAAAACACATGAAGCTGTGTCGAACTTCCCGTTCTAAACACTTAAGAAATCTGAGAATTACTGTGAACACTTGTAGCGGTACGGTTAAGTTGTATTGGTAACTGAACTGTTAATTTAGATCTCGGTAAGACATTCTATCGTTTGTATCGGGCGGGTGACATTCGTCGTGCGATCTCCGTACGATCGCAACATGCGGAAATTTTTAGGATGCATAGGTACAAGATAGGCAATAGATCATTAGGTAATAGATCATTAGGTACAAAAGACAGATGTCTTCTTACAGAAAAGGCTGTCTTAGATTCTTGCCCGCGATTGGTTCTGTCACAGCCAGCTTGAAAATTCTACGACATAAAATCGTCTGGCGAATGTGACCGCGCCGTATGTCAGTATGATAGCCTACTTTTAGTGACGTACGGATATGTTGATTTTTCCACTATCAATGCATCATTTACGATCTGGACCTCAAGAATCTGTCAATGTTCTCACGGTCTTTCGACTAACACTAACATACGGACTTTGTCTAACACTTCATCAAAACTTCATCACCATATCCGACTGTGACTACCCATTAAAAAATCAGACAATTCTAAGAACACTCGAAACGCTTACGTCATGATCACATCCAAGTAACACCAATGCACGGGATAAATATGCTCCCTTTGAAATATTTGTTGACAGTGCGCTATAATGTTATTACTATTACCCTATTCACCGGTAATGGTTGCCTGGCGACTAAGCTAAGTGGCCACTTCAACGTCAGAAAATAACAGGTGTTCCAGTCTCTCCGTAAAGTGGAGGAACAAGCAACTGCTGAAGGGGGGAAGTGACTTCGTGATGACCGTGTTTGTCGAAGATACACGCTGTGTTAGGGCCCGGTCACATACGTCGTGCGATCTTCGTAAGATTTTTATTTCGTAAGATTTTCAAGCAGGCTGTGACAGAGACAACCACTGACGAGGATCTAAGACTGCCTTAACAAGGCAGTTGGTATTTGTACGATACATGCACGACCATCTCCAAAGCACCCTTAGCCCTTTGATCGTACGACGATCGTACGATGAACGTGACCAAGCCCTAAGTCAGCAACAACTGCAAAAAAACAAAACAATAAAGGTCAATTTTCAAAAAGCGTTCAAAAAGACTATCACCATGGCTTACGACCAAGCACCTCTACCATTCAGGATACGGAGTCAATTGGTTTGATGACTGACACACCTCAAATCACTAACGTCACTGATGACGTGTATTATGGAATATGATATAATAAAATACCAAACCGTGTTTACACTGTAGTCAGTGCTCAATTTTTGAAAAGACTGGATTTCAGGATCTATTCCTATACAAAGTTTACGTATTTACCTATATTGGGCAACTCTTCACGCATGTACATATATAAGTGGGATGGACTTAAGACTTTCGCGGGTTCATATGAACAGCTATCGCAATATTCAGCCAGTCCACAGAAATGCTACAACCTGAGATCAAAAGTAGGTATCCTATATATAACTTCACTCCACTGAAAGAATATCAAGTTCTCACTTTATGTCTTTCATTCTAGGCCTCACTGGCTTGACTATATGGATGCCATCCACGCGCGCATCAATTTTCGACCGCTTCCAAATAGCCACCATGCTGTAAACCGTACAAAGAAGCTGCAAAATGAGCAGATATATGCGGTAAATTGCCCCCCAGAAATATCTGAAAACGTACTGATTTTGTCGCGAAGATGTGAAAATGCAAAATAGATAATCTATTGTTTGATATACTAGTACCATATTCGGTGCGTTGGGTAATTTGTTCAACCTTCCTGACCACCTAAATTTCATGAGGAAAATCAAAGCAACTTTTTTTGCCCAGCCGTTTTTTCGCACGCTCGCATCAGTTTCGGGGTGCCTAGAGGATGTCATCCATATAATGAAATCAGTAAGGCCTCATTTCTATAGCGAGACAGACAATAACACGCCCTGTCATCTCTAACATTTCAATCTCACCCATAATTATACCTCTCGTAGGAAAACGCCAGCTGGTTATGAAGGTTACTTCTCGGTCTGTGCAACAGGTGGTCATAGTCTATTGTCGCTCGGACAATGTATGAAATCACTACTTATTTTCTCCCAAGGACACTAATGAAATGGTTTCATATTCCAATAAATGTGCCTTATTGACGATGTTTTTGGAAACTGCAATACCATTTGACAGAGTTCGTATCTGTGTTTGCCCCGTTATGGGAATGAATGTCTGAGAGTCAGGCTTGCGCATTTTGGGTTCGCTTTGAACAACTATCGCGTTCCAGACAGTTTCCAACCGTCAGCCTCGGTCAATATTCTCATTAAGGACGCAGCAAGTAAGTTGTATGGATGGCATCAGAGCACGAATAGTATTTTGGCCTGATTCCGACAACAACAAAAAGGAAGGTTTGTTTCCCTACAGAGAAGGTCAACATGACAAAAAAGCACCGAAAATGGGGAAATATGTCCTGTATTAGCCTTGATCGTCTGTGGAAGATGTCATCTACAAAATCTACTTGTTGTGGCGCTAAGTGCTCGAAGCGTTCTTCCTCCAGACTAGACGGAGTACAGGGTTATGATAGCTGGACGCAGTGAAGTGTGTTCCAAGTTCTCACGTGCACATTGAAACTCTTTCTTAAACTGTGCAGCAGAAAAGCCGCGGCGGACCGAGTGTGGCAGTCCGCCCGTGGATAATCGGACTGCCCCCGCACGTACGCACACACGCCAACCCCGCCAGTCTGATCGATGAGCCTCGTGAAAGAACTGACCTCATATCACCGCCTCGGCTTTCCGAGTAATGCAGCGTTAACACAAGTGTTGTTCACATGCCCGCTGTTTGCGGCGCGTGGCTCCGCATATAAATCATTCAACTACACTTTAGTCAGCATAAAGCAACATATTTTGGACGTTTATGCCAAAAGGACGATCATAAAAGATGTGCTCTCCAAGCAGAGGTTGGTGGAGAAGATTGTGACCTTTTTATCATATGCCCTGTTATCTGTCGGCACTCTCCACTAATATATAAAGGTCACAATCATGTCCACCAACCTCTGCTTGGAGAGTACAAACATGGTCATTTGATATGATTTAGTGATCTTTAATCACGAGACAATGTTGTATCTTTACGGTATATTATAGATTATTGGCATAGCTGTATAAGTCTGGGCTACAAAGTTCGTCTTTGTATCCCATGATTGTGCGACGAATTGAAAAATATCCTCCATAAGAGCGACAAAACAGATCGATTGTCTAAACTGAACGGAAACAATAATCGGTATTCTCACGATGAGGGCCGGGTCACATTCGTCGTGCGATCGCCGTACGACCTAGCCTGGGTACCATCCTCCCTAGCAACCGCTGGCCCAAGCTTTTCGCTTACTAACCAGAGAGATGGAGTCAGCGGTTGCTACGGAGGATGGTACCCAGGCTACGTACGATCGAAAACTGTAAGAATTCTTGTTGTAGGCATGCATGTAGGGTACAAAATCCAGCTGTTATTTAGCGAAAAAGCCATTCTTTAATATTACATGACCCTAGCGAGGGAAAACCAAGATATTAAAGGAAAAGGCCTATATAAGAAGCATGGACTGTTCGCATTTATCCCTTGTGCTATTGTGCAAGGCTCCTCGATGTCTATAGAGTCTTATCACATAAGTTTACTTATGTACAACAAGAGACCCCCCTTCAATAGTGCATGGCCCTAGCGAGGAAAGAAATACCACTATTAAAGGAAAAGCCTAAATAAGAAGCCTGGATTGTTCCCATTTATCCCCCGGAGTATTGTGAAAGGTTCTCCCGTGTCTATAGAGGCTTATCACTGCCGCCTAACCGTGGTTTTCAGGGGTGAACGCATTCTTTTAAACCCGTGACACCCGAGCTGTGTGACGTGAAAGGAAAATATGGAGAGCCGTACCGTGGGGGCGCGGTGGGGGTTTGTTTTGACCTGGCGGTGTCCGTATCTAGGATAGGATGTCGTCGATTGGTACATGGAACACCTGCAGACGCCGGGAAAGACCACCGTGCCATAAACATGTACTAGTGGGTACAGCCGCCAAGCCATACACTGAATAGAACGCGTGGGTATACCCCAGTAAAAAACTAAGAACATACGAAAAGTCTTGCGTTGTTCACTTACTTTTTGTCTATCGACGCAGTTACATTTGCCGTAGGTCGTCGTACGATTTTGATATCGCAGAATTTTAAAGCAGGCTGTGACAGCACCTACCGATAGGAAAGCATTTTCCGGAACAAGGCAGCCGCGGGACAGTTATCACAAGAATGCCTCTCGATTTGTAGCGCATCATGGTACATATAAAGCCGAGCTTAGTAAAAACGATGGTGTGTTCGTAGAGTTTTCCTAAGTGTAGTATAGAAGTTCCTTGGAAACGTAACGTTTTGGAAGCCGAATCACTTCTCGTCTACCGTTAGAGAGGAGTGAAGTATAGGGGCATAGCACCACCCCTCCTCCTTTTCATAGGGGAGGGGAGAAGCATGCAAGGGTCAATACATTTAAATGGCTATATCGTAATGTACTGATTCCCCCAGCTATAAAGATTACATCATGAGTCGTCTTATGGGGTCCATAAAACCCCTGTCACACAGTCGACGAACTTCATCCGTATATGTTGATCGCCAGAAGGTCAGTCGATTTCAAAATCGACAGAGGGTCGCGTGAATTTTTTGCGTGAAAATCTACCATATAATATATTTAAAAGGGGGCTCAGTGACGTGCGAAAATCGCGCAATGATTGAGAGAATACCGGACCATTTAGACCACGTAAACTCCTCGGCAGATCGATTGTTGTGCTGTGTGAGAGGGCCGTTTAAACACTCAAATCTATGCGGCTACTAGATGTGTAGCTAGGTACTCATTCTAAGTAGCCATCAATGCTTTGTGCCACGAAGTTTTGTAATGAATTCCAATGACGTCAACCAAATCCTCCTTTAGTAACCCAAACAACATGTTCGGTTGAAATCGCATTTTCCATTTCGGCGAATGTGGACAAAAAAGTTCCAAAGAGCAACACTGAGAAGGGCTGGCGCTCAAAAGAACGGGGGACAATGGTATTCCGGAGACGATAGATCGATTTTAGGCGAGACCTGGCACAAACAGGATCGGACGACCTTTAACTGTTTACTGAAGTCCTTTACTCTGATCAATGGGCCAAGTCTGTGGTGTGGTGTTTGGGCAGGACGTGACCTGTGAAATATGCAGAAATGTGCATCACAAATGTGGCCTGTGTGAAGACGACCAAGAACCGACGAAAGCAGAAACAAGACCATATCATATCCAGCACAAAAACCGAAAGGTTTTGCTGGAGTACCAAGGTCACACACCAGGGCCCCATAATTGACCTTGACATTTGTCACCCACATAACAAATATCATCACAATCCATGCATATGTTCTAAAGTTATACTAATCCAGAAACACAAACAGACACCCCCACACCCGAAACAATACCTCAATTTTTTTTTCATAAAAGTTACAAGACCTTAAAACTATACTAATGCTGGGGAAGTGGCCGTTCCAAATAGTCCACTTTCTTTTACACAATACCTTGCTACAATACCGCACACTAAAGCAAACCTTCACAGACCCATCCTTTCAGAGCCATTAAGTGCCATATTCATGATTAGTGTGTATCCTTAATTTTCTTAATGGAAGAGGACGGTTATAACTACTTACAGAAACCTTTTATAGTGACTGACGTCATCGGAAGACAGGACATCATGGCCGGATGTTCAGAACAGAAAGGGTTTCTAAAAATTGCCTAAAAAGCCATTCACATCTGCGCTGTTGACGTCAAGACGTAAGAGCATGTGACGTACTGTATACCTAATAATATCCAATGGACTGAAGTGTTACAATGTCGAGTCTGCTTTCCATGTGAAGTGTATGATTTTAACACGTATACAATTTGTTATTCTGATGGTGGTGTACTATTACAAGTACAAGAGTTTGGCGATCTCATGAAATATTCAGAGTTTCTCATATGTCTTGTTCAATTGCAGTTCATCAATTATGCAATTCAGCAAGCAAACAGACACACTGAAGACAAAGACTCCGAATTTTTAGTCTTTTTTTCGGTGTGTCTGTTTGTTTGTGTTGGTGTGTGTCCGTACTTATTCCGAACTCAGAGTCGTAATATTACGAAACTCATGAACTGAATGGAAATGTACATTGATTATTGATTTGTGTAATGTTGAAAGTCTTGTCTCTTGTGCAAAACGGATATGCCATAAAATCAAAAATTGGTTGTCATTATAAAGACAGCAGTTAGAGGGAAGCTTTGATCCAGCAGCACTATTGTATTGGCAGATAACCTTTAACTATAGTACTGCTTTTTTTTTTTCTGGAAGCACTCTACCTACAGCATAGACATCTCACTGGCAGATTCGTAACATCTACAACATTCCAGAACACTTACCTATCAAAAAAGACAGAACTGCTTTGAAGTTTGATCCTGTATAGTTATCACTGACCGTTTTATATTTACCCTTACGTATGTTGAAACCAAAGATGCTTTTACTGAGTTTATTACAAATACCACTATCCTTTCAGCTGCAGAAGGGAGTACAATCTTTCCTCAACCACAGAATAAATAATGATTACAGTAATTCTTGATTTGTTAACTGTAACTTAATTTCAGCTCATTTATGGGTCACTAGTCAACCGCTAAAATTTCATTATCGCAAATATTTGATCACTAATATTTGAGACAGTAATGTTTGTTCCCACCGTTAAAATTAAATGCAGTTAACTACTCCCTTTTCCCGCAACCGCTAAAATTACCGACCACTATATTAAAGTGATTTACAGTACATAAATATAAGTATTATCACCTTATCTTTTATATATATATATATACATGTATAATATACTTATTTCCCTAAGAGTTACTGCAAAAATCCAAACTCCGACAATAACGTTTGAGTGTGTGTGTCCACTTGCTCACTGTCCATAGTCGTCTGAGTCTGAGCGTTTCCGGACCCCCCTCCCACAAAACTGGACCCTGCCTGAGTCTCCATGTCAGTGAGCTCCAGTTCGGGGAACAGGAAGCCGTTGTTAGCTACCGTCTGTGTCTGCATGTTGGACAGGAAGTTGTCGGCAGTGTTCTGCATGGTCTGTGTATGTGCGGAGGACTGCTGTGGTAGTAGGTCTGCGTTAGGCTGGGACATCAACAGGTCGTGAAGGTTAAACTCTGGGTCAGTCTGAGTGTACGAGTGCAACGGCTCCATGTCCTGGTAGGCAAATGACAGGTTAGTCTGGGTCTGACTGTCGTTCAAGAGGAGAAAGTCTTCAATGTCAAAGTCAAGGTCAGTCGTCTGAGTCTCCATGCTGGAGAACTCCACAGAGGACAAGTCGGCTCCGGTGTTGTCGATGCCGATACTGTTGGACTCCAGTGTCTGTGTGGACGTATGCTCGAAGATCATGGCTTCAATGTCAGAAGGGAGGGGTAGGGTTTGGGTCTGAGCACTTGACAAGGATCCTGCCTCCTGGAACATTGTGCCTGTCTGCGTACCACCACTCAGGAAACTGTCAGAGGATTGAGGGACGCTTTGAATAAACGAAGGCAGCAGCATGTTTCCATCCCCAATGTTGGATATCTGTGAGACAACAGGATTGGTGAGACTTGGGACGGTCAGCCATGTCTGCGCACTCGGTTGCTGTTGCTGCATGGGCAACTGTTCCCTGTGGTAACCAGCAAACTGCCCCAGGAACCCAAAATTATCTCTAGTGTTCTGCAGAACTGCAGACTGTGGGTTCTGTAGGTACGGAGTCTGTGTGTGACAGTTCTGGGGGCGCGACGTCTGCGTCTGCACGTTGGTGGTGTAGTTCAGAGGCGTTCCCACCTGCATCCATGCGTTTGAAACACCCCTCAACATGGGGGGGCTGAGCTGTGCCTGGACAGCTGTGGACGACCTTTGCACAAACAAGTCTGTTTGTGTCTGCACTGGGGGCATGGGGACAGACGATGATGATGATGGGGGCATCATATGCAAGGGATGACTGTCTGTCTGAATAGTTTGTGTCACAAGCTTTTCAAGTCTCCTGGAGGCACTGCGTGTGTCCAGAGGAATGGAGTCAGTCTGGACATTTTGAGTGACAAGGTTCTCTAACCGTCTGCTGGCAATCTGGGTACTGAGAGGTATACAGTCAGTCTGCACATTTTGAGTGACAAGTTTCTCGGATGTTCGTTTTCTGCCTGCTGTTTGAGTGCCCTCATCTCGAGTGTCCACCACCTTGTTTTCCTTCTGTCTAGCAATCTTCTGTCTTCTCTTAATGTAACTCGGCGCAGCGGTTTGTATCCCTACTTCACACACGGATGTAGTTGTGGCTTGCACAGCTGTCTCACATCTTACAGATGTCAAAGAATTTTGTGATGACTTATTACTACCAGAGACAGCGTGAGTAGCTATGGTAGGAGACTTGGGCTTGGGTAGTATTTGGACATATCTCCTTATCTTAGTAGCAGCAACAAGTTTTTCTTTCTGTTCTGTTTTGGAGGAAGCATTTCTGAGTTGTAATGATGGAATCTTTGCACATGGTAACTGATTCCTGTTCACAGAAGAAAAAGTGGTGTGGCAAGCTGGTTGCCCTTGATAGTGGCTTTCTGATTGGTTGCATGATGGTGTATTATGCTGTCCAATGAAAGCAGGCTCAGACCTAGTCACACCACCTGATTGGTCAGATAGATGGACCAATGGCTGTTCTTGCATTGAAGCAGCAGTAGGAGAGTGTGTACCTTGCACCTGATTGGGCAGGATTACAATGACCTTGAGAGGCTGTGACTGAAGAATAGACTGAGACTTTCTCTTGGCATTTTTTCTGGAATTACAAAATTAACAGTCATTAGTTTCTTTGTTCTCCCCTTAAAAGGGACAGGACTGAAAAGAATATTAAATGAACCTGGTAACAAAACTCACGCTTTAGAGTCATCCTTCTTCAGTAATTTGTCTGGAAGAGAGTGCCCCTTCCTGGCAGCATGTGTCCACAGAGCCTCCATGGTGGTGTAAGGACAGCCGCAGCTGCAGTGCCAGATCTGACCACATGTCATCTCATGTCTTTCCAGATCTCTCGTGAAGGCAAAGCCAAACCCACACTTTGCACAGTGGAATTTCTTCTCTGCATGCATACGGGCATAATGCTGGGGGAAAACGTTATCGTTAAAACTCAAATTGAAGTCTGAATCCTGAATAATGATTACACAAACATTGATTGAAGAAAAAGGAGATGCTAGTACTGTGGCCTTCCACCATTTTTATGCTGTTGCAACAGCTATTTTTGACACTTTTCTTAAAACTATTTCACATGATGATATCAGTGTTGCCAACAACTGAAACTGGTATTCATCAAACAGTTTATAAACCACCCTATCTAATTAAACCTGCATAACAACCATAGACATTTGGACATTGATTAGAATTTTAAGAATAGTGTAGACAATACTGTAAAAACAATGAACATTTTCCCTTTCACAGAACTGACAAAGACTTAGCAGGGTACACACCTGTTTAATGAGGAACATGGAGGTGAACGGCCTCCTGCTGCCCAGCCTCCGCTCACAGTCAGCTACAGGGCAGTAGAAGTGCTTCGTTGTCTTTTTCTTCTTCCCTTTTGTGAAAGGTGCTAAATCCTTGTCCATGGACTGTGGGTACAATGTGGATTGTGTTAACTGACAGGTTACAGGGTACTTTGTCCTTGCAGTAAGATGGGACAAAACATCCGGTGGCCATTAAGTACAGCATTGTTTTGTGGAAGGACAGTCTGATCACTGTTATTCAATTATTTGCATGGGGGGATTCTGGCAGCGCTAGCAATGCAAAATGGTAAATTCTGGGAAGTCAGCAATGCTCAATGGTAAATCAAAGTGTGCTTGCAAAAGGTTTGGGGAATACGTTAATTGGATTCATTCCTAGATATAACATTGAATTACCCTTTGTAAGCCATGTCTCTTGGCCATGTGCATGCCGAGAGCTGATTGGTTGGCTACAGTCTGACCACAACCCTCCACGTCACATGTGACCTGTCCCCGGGGAGGTTCCTCCAGGTGACTGATGGGAGGACAGATCTCCTCAACCTCCATCACTCAGTCGGAGTCAGTACATCTACTTAGGAAATAATAGGGAAAACTACATTTAATTATTGATTGAAATTGCAACACAGCAATACACACATCACCCAGGCAGGGATGCTGATGTCGGGTGCCACAAAAACTACATGATGGTTTTGGAAAACTATAGTATAGGATGCTGTACATGTTCTGCATTGTAAACTACAGATCTAGCTGGTTTGTTGGTAGCCGGAATGTCATCCTAGTTAGTTCCAGGCTTGATACTGGGCTTGATACCTTGATACCGCATGCAGGATAGAAGGCGTCCGCCTGTTGTGTCCTGATTTTGACTCCTTCAAACTGCGTACTTGCGCTCTTCCCAGTGCTCATCTAGCCTCTCTTCAACTTTTGGTTGGTGAAAGGAAAGCCTGGAACTGGAACTAAGTAGGATGACACTCAGGCTAGTTTGTTGGATCAAGGAGAAAACAGGGCAAATTATACAGAAAATACTGTTTCAATGTCTCATATTCAACATACGGTGTTGACTATTGATAGAATTATCCTGTCAATAGTGCAAAAATGTCTTATTGACAGGAATAGGGCTCCTTGGCAATCAACCAAAAACAATTATTGACATTCAGCCTTAGCCTTTATGAAAAGTACCTTGAATTTACAAGTTACATTTATGCTTAACTATCGATCACAGACGTTGCCAAAGCGAAACCTCCTTGTCAGTCTTTATCAGTGCTGAATATCACAGAGTTCTAGTTGCCTCCACAGACAATCAATCTCTCTGTACCCCAAATAAGAGGATGACCATGAGATGAGACTGACGAGCATTCCGGAACCACCCCCCTCCCCCATGCGTAATCAAAAACCACAACACCACTACAGCCAGGTGAAACGACACTCAATAATAGCGATGTGACGAGATGTGAAAGGAAACGCTGACAAACCTTGACTTCGTACGCACGCAAATCGTGAAAACGTGTTTTCTTCGACTCACAGGACTTCTTTTCGATATTTCGTCCGCCATTTTTGTTTGAGCTATACCATTAACACGGGGATGGGCTTTAATCAAATAATGTAAAACTAACCAATAGCGAGGTATCGGCGAGAAACAATTACACAGCATAGTTTTCCATTACATAGTAACCATATAAAAAGTGTATTCTCAATTTAACCCGGTTTTGTGGGAGGAGTTAGGATCTAAGACAAGGCAAGACAGTCTATTACCCCCAGTTGCATAATGTAATATACCAGATGTCAAAGGTCAGGTTCTTCAAAGTTCTCAGCGCAGGAGTGTGTGTGGTTTGTGCGGTGGTTAATTTCATGAGCACGATTTTTCTGGGTAATTTGTAACAACATCAACATGTCACTGACACTGAAGATAGACGCACGTCCACCGCGCAGCAAGCTGGTCATTGAAAAGTCAAGTTTCGATGACGAGAAATCCAGACATCGAAAGAATGTGGAGCAACATCACTTCAATCATATGGTGAGGCTAACTTTATATGAAAACTTATTTTTGTCATCGTGTGAGGTGTTGTTTTTCTTGTTGACAGAAACATCCTTTCAATAGTGCCAAAAATATTGTTATTATGACTGGAAAATCCTGTCAATAATGAAACATTCTTATTGACAGGAACATCCTTTCAATATTGTCAAAATATTGTTATTATGACTGAATAATCCTGTCAATACTGAAAAGATTCTTATTGACAGGAACATAGCCTCTGCCTAGAGATTATGACAACCTGAACACCACACTCCCATGCTATTTAAACCTGTCACACAAAGTTAAACAATATTAGCTGTTATAGTGTTAGCATGATATGTAGATACATGTATGTTGCAAATTGTTTCACCAGTACAGAACTATCAGAAAATAGTACATATAACGTTAGTAATACTTAGTAATGATATCAACACAGGAGGTCCATACAATGTATTGTGGCATGCATGTTTTTCATATGAAGGTGGAACTGTTCATTCCTGGCTGTGCAGAGCTGCCCCCTAGCATCCAGGCAGAGTTTGACAGGTCTGATGATTACTACCTCATCGAGGATGTACCACTTACACAGTTGATCAACAAAGATTTCATCGAAAATTTCATTAAGAAAGGTTTGTACCACTTGAGTTCTTCTCATGTAAGCAAGGAAATCTTATGAATTAGAATTGGGGGTAATAAGCAAAATGCAATATTACTGGTAGACAAATTGAATTCAGTCTTAGATACTTTACGTTAGTTTGTAAAATAACTCATTTTGTTTTATTGTGTGTTCACAGGTTCCCTTTATATGCTGTCCCACAACACACACATCGATAAGCACAATGCTTATGCAGTACTACCCACAGGTGACATCTCCATGTTAACTTTGTTTTGTTACAAAAATAACTGAACCAGCTAGATAGATTTTGTCATTTTTACAAATGGATAAGTTTTGTAGTTTTTACAAAACTTAGCCAGTTGCTTGAGTAACTTTTCAATTGAATATCTCATTACCTTCATCCAGAAATTCCACTGTTAACCATTGTCTTCCTATCCCAGCAGCAGCGTCTGATTAAGATACCCCTGTGTAATGTGTTATTGTAACAGGACAGTTGATCCTGTCTGTACACAAGGACACATACGAGGAGCTGGGGCTTGTGGGACAGCCATCACAGTTCAACAGGAAGGTCAAGAGAAAGTTTGGTGAGTGGAAAAAGACACTAAAACATTGTCCTGTACAGCACCTTGTAGCCTGGTTTCCAACCTATTATAGCTTCTGAGTCTCCTCTCCGGGAGCTATAATAGGTTTGGATACCAGGCTAGCTCCCAGTTCAACCTTTTTGTGACTCTTCTTTTAAATCTTTAGTTGACATCAAATACCACATATCACCAAAAACTCATAGCATGCTACAGGTTTGATAAAAATGCCTCTGCCCCTGAGGCGTTGCCTAAAAACTACCTTCTTCAGTCTTCACTAAGATTTATTAAATGTATAACTATTTTCTACCTATTACAGTTGTGGAGGTTGATCTCACACAAGACATCTTTGTACCTGGAAAGAAAAATTATGAGCGAGTGAAACAGGGACTTCAGAGGACAGAACTAAAGGCAGACTTTCTGTTGTCATGGAAACCAGAAGGTACAAGAAGCTTAATTTTTTTTTAGCCAACAACTTTGTAACTATTTCATATCTAAGCTGGCAAGATGGTCTAGTGGTTAGGGTTGTTAGTTGACTTAGAACCTAAACTTAGGCTAAAGGCACTTTACTGTTTACACGAGTCCTACTTCCACACTTGACTCAACAGGTGAAAATGAGTACCCGGTACCTAGCTTTGATTAGGGACATCCTTTTGGGTTGAATGTAGAGCTGGAGGTACTATGTTTGACAAGGGCCATGCCATAAGCATGTTGAAGAACTCACCACACTTACCAAGAAGAGTACAGGCATTACCGGTGTGAGTGGATCAAACCTTATGTGTGGTCTCCAGTTTGACATCTTGAAAAGGTGGTTCATCTTAATACATACATATCTAATCTATGAACACTATTGTTTGTATGGTAGGTAACAGACAGTTGGCTGGCTCCATACTGTCCCACTTTCAAAGCAACTTCAAGTGTGAGAGACACAGCCAGGTCCAACAGACCACCAGGCACACAGAACTACTGCTTCCTGTGGTCAACAGTACTGAGCTGGAGGAGAGTGAGGAGGGACAGTGGTGCACTGCGAGGGAGTGGTATGAATGGCTGGGAGCTGTATCCTGTGGGATCTCTTGGTAAGTCTAAGAATTGACATAGATACAATGGTTAATGTTGAGTTGTTTCTTAAGTCATAATACCAGTCTTACAACCAATCTCGTTTTAGGCCCATAGCATTCTGTTATGCAGAGCCTCACTCGTGGCCTATACAATATACATTGAGGGAGAGTTTGCATTCATATGTTTCCTTTCTATGTTATGACGGACATAGGCAGGGCTATAGGATCAGTCCAATTAAGATTATTCCTATTTTTCAGCCTTGCAACCTAATAGTTGTGGTGCATGATCATACATGTATTTCTTATTATCTACAGCAATGAAGCACCTGAGCACTACATCTCCAGATACTGCTGCCCTGATCCTAATGAAGTGACAGCAGCTGCTGTGATACATTCCATGACAGGGTTCATACCACCTGGGAAAGTGTGGACCCTTCAGGAGGCAATCAGGTAGGTGCAGAGGCTAATGATTACGTTTCTAGTCACTTCTAACTAGTGCATGTTACATGTATCTAAGACCACATTGCCTGTTGCAATTTGATAAAATAAGAGAAAATAAGACATGTTGTAAATCTATCACAAGACGTGTGGTACTGTATTTTTACTATACAAAAGTGTGTAGAAAAATACAATAAATTTTGACACCAGGACATGTCTGCAGCCGCCATGCATCAGACACTGATGCCTGCGAACAATTGATTGAGGACATAGCTATGCCACCTACACTTATCAACTACAATCTCAAATCATTCTCCTACGCAGAGCCTCACCTGTACAATACCTTCAGAAGGCACTGCTTAATTAGGCTGAGGTTTCCACTTTAGCGGGCATAGCCTATAACCAGTTTTCAGTCAGTCCACAAAGTGTTTTCTTTAGGTAAAGGCAAATCTCTGATTGGCTGATACCTGGTCCAAGGCCATGCCCACAAAAGTGGAGACCACAGCCTGGTTTAGCATAACCTCCCCAAGGTATATTGTATAGGCCACAGGCGAGGCTCTGTGCAGGAGAATGCCTCAAGTATTACTCAGAGTTCAGCTAGTAGTAATGTGTAATAAAAGTATGAGACAGTATAAAAGTATCTGTTTTTGTCATGCTTTTATTTGACAAACAGGTCCTACATGAGAGAGAACAAGTCTCCGTCCCCCTGGGCAGCCCTGACCGTCCATGGGTTTGTGGACAGTCCTGTCTCCTGGGCCAGAAGGGAACACGGATTTCACCATGGAGGAGAAAATCTCTACACATTCCTCATCTTCAGAGACAGCACATACTGGCTGTTCCAGGCTGTGGGGACTAATGATATCTGTCCTTGAAAAATAAAATGATACCGAAAATCATTTACACTTCCAGTGGTTTTATTTCATGGTAGGAAGGAAAAGGAGGTTTCGCAGCGTTTTAAATTCGTGGCTGAAACAATTCTGTAGTACAGTATTAGTACTAATACAAGCGAGACATATTCAAGATGTCATGAATTTGCTGTGAAGAGGTCACAGCAAAAATAAAACCACCTAGAAAGTTTCAAGATTTACAGTACATAAGAAAGCCAGCATCGTCATATATTTACATAAAATGGAGGTCTAACATGTTACTGTTAATGTATCTTATTAAAAGTTAGAATTTAGATCATACGTTTCCCTCCAGATGCCAGATATTAAGTCAGAAAGTGATGCTTAATTGTAAGTTAACGTTTGGTTCTTATTTACAAAACTGCTTTCTATAACATCCCAAAAGAAGATTTCTTGTTCATATATGAGAATCGCAAGGTCCTACTTGTCTTTACAGTATTTATATGCAGTATATCTTATCAATCAGGGCTTACAATACTTATACATATGCCCCTTTTTGCACCCAAAATTGGAACTGTGGCACTGGTGAGATGTTTCTGCAGAACTGTGCACCTTATTGTTGACTGTGGGTGCACTGGTGCACCTAGATCAGTGTGACATATGTAAAGATCAATTGTACACTGGTATACAACATATTCACATTCAAGTGTCAGAAAAAACATAACCTTTGTTGTTTTACTTGATTTTGTAGTTGACCATTGACTTCAAGCTCTGCAGAGAAACAGTGATGTTTGTAATTAGGTTTTGCTACTTTGTTCTATTAGATGTTGTGTCCCCAAAGTTTCTTCCTGTGCACCTAGATGTCTAGGTAAGGTGCACCAGTTCACCTACATGTATTTCCAAAATACATTTTGAGCCCTGTCAATGAACCAATACTGTTTCAACATGCCACTAGTTTCCACCATCATCACCATCTCCTGGCTTCCTCCTCTCTGCCAGAAGGATGGTGTTCTTGCCGACATGCGGAAGTGACTCCAGGTAGGAGGGAAATGGTGGTTCAGCTATCCCGGCTGGACCCAGGGCCTTCATACCTTCTAACACATTGCTGCCTGTAACAAAAAATAAATTTGGTAAGAGGGTGGTTTTCACCAGAATGGTCTATCCACTAAAAAAAGTGAAAGTGACTGTCATCAAAATAACACTTCTTACCTGAGAATTTGACTGTCATGTGGAAAGGCTGGTCGTCCATGCTCGGTGCTACCCCTCCATGTTTGAAGCTTGCCTGCAACTGGAAGAGAATGAAATTTGAATGAAGTCTCCTACACGTCTGGAATGCATAGTTTGATTAGATACATAGCCTACAGCCCATACAATATACATTGGGGAGGCTCTGCTATTAAAACCGGGCTGAGGTTCCCACTTTTGTGGGTGTGACCTCTAACCAGCTGTCAGCCAATCAGCTTTACCTAAAGAAAGCAGGTGACTCTGATTGGCTACAGGCTGATTAGAGGCCACACCCACAAAAGTGGAAACCTCAGCCTGGCTTAGCAGAGGTATATTGTATAGGTTGCAAGATAGGCTCTGCATAGGAGAATGATAGAAAGGAGCAGGTTACTCAAGACCACAGCATACATGTTGGCCTACCTTGTACGTTACATTCTCCAGTATGGGCTGTGGCTCATCCCCAAATGTCTCCCGTGTGTAGTCCTCTCTCCACTGCCTGTCCTCAGCATCCTCCGGTATGACATCTTCATTCTCCGACTCCTCATCTGCATTTTGACAAATGTAATACAAAATAATGAAATTTCGTCAAAGACACAAAATCATTTTAGTACAACATGTATAAATAAAGCTGTACATACTTCCTGTGCTGAAAATGAAATGGTGCACAGGAACAGCGAGGTGTGGCTTTTTTTCAAATACAGGACCATCAGTGTTACCTCTTGCTAAGATGACCCTAACCGAAGCAAGGTACTCATTAAAACCAGAGTCGAGTGAAGAAATAGATGGCACAACATTGGGGTCTACTAAAAAATCAAAACAGAACCCCTAGATTCTAAGTCAACAACCCTAACCACAAGACCACCCTACCTTGCTTTCTCCTCTTCCTGCTTGTCCGAGACTCTGGGCTGGCATCTTCCTGGTTGTGTCTGACCCTACTGGAGCCCTTTTGGCTGTGCTTCCGTTTAGCCAGCTCTGCCAGTGACTCCACATCCCTCCCTGACAGGTCCATGAACTGGGCCTTACTGTACCCTAGGGTCAGCAGCAAAGCCTGGAAATGCAAAGATCATTTTATCAACACAGAAGAAGCAACATTAAGAAATTATCATCATCATCATCATCATGTCGGGCGGGTTGCCCGGACTAAGTCAGCCCTCTTCCTCCATTCGCTACGGTCCGCCATTAAGTGCTCTAGATCTTCGGCCCTCACCCCTACGTCCCCAGCAAGTTGGTCAATCATCTGCGTGGACTCTGTATGTAAGAAATTATAACCTCCGGGAAGGAGGTTCATTATAACTCAAGATCCTTTTGATGAATTGGTATGAATTTTGAGTGCAAACAAATTAATATAGGTCTAATGTATTCACTAGGACAGAACAACCAGGTATGGAATACTACTAACTATACAGGATTTGGCTTCCTTATGAGACAACTCTTTGTACAAAAACAAGTCTGACAATGTAATTACCTGTATGATGTATTTCTTATACTCTGCTTTCATAGTGGAAGTGAAGATGTAGGGAGAGGCTGGATAGTACACCATGTGTACAATGTTACTGGGTGTCCACACAGTACTGCTCTTATCCTGGATCATCAGCCACACCCACAGGGCATCGTTGTACTGTCTCACACACAGGACCTGAGTGCAGAGGACAGATTTAATCATAGAAATCCACCACATCATCCACATGTTCTTGAAATTTAATTTTAATCACCAAAAACTAAGCTATTGCAATCTATTGATGTTAGTTAACACCATCAAATTGGAAAGTTATAATCTGTCTCATCATGGTATCATGTATAATTTGAACTGAAATATATATTTCAGTACATGTATAATATAATCGTACTTGTACATATCAAAATATGCATTGCTGTACATGTATATCACACATGTTTTGTTTATGTTTTAGGGACCTTTGCTTTTGCATGTGCAGTTGGATCTATGCAAGGGCTTATTACTCACATGTCTAAAGTAGAAGAACAGCTGCTTCCCAAGAGACCTTTGAAACACATCTGCAGAAACAGTACTGTCATCCTGTTTTTCTGCAAAGAAAAGAAATATTACTTATAGGAGCAATATTTTTCATAAGGTGCTTGAAAAATACAGCTTTCTCGCAAGCAATAACAGTGCTGTGCAACTTTCAATGACATTTAAAGGCAAATGAAAGGAGTTATAGTGTACATTTTAATTTTACAACATTCATTCAATAATTGTCATTTATCGTGTACATGTACTTGACATGCAAAAGTGTACAAATGCAAGCCACCATGCATCAGACTCTGATGCTCGCGAATGATTGATTGATTGTACAAATGTAATGCTGCCAACAAAGTAACAGACTTTCTAACAAATCACAGATCTATGAGTATTGAACATACTACAGAGAACCAAGGAGGTTTTATATAGGTATATAGGTATTACTTACTTTTGTAACCAGTGAAATGGTATGCATTCCATGTTCTACTCCTTGAGTACATCTTGTTATCTGAGGAAAATAAAATTGTCATTATCTGTACAGTATATTGTAGTACTAGTAGGTGTACCGAACTGTAATAATTAGGTGAACACCTTTGTAGATAGGAGTCTGCAAGCCTTTTTCTATGAGACTTACATGTATCGAGCGACTTCAAGTCTTCAATTCATCTTTAATCGTCAACCACGTTGGTAAATTATTTGTGAGGTATAATTGGTTGCTTTAATTCTATGTAGACCATTATTTGTTATCCTGTATTCAACAAATTATATGTGTCGCACACCATATGCCCAAAAGTCACAGCGTAGCATCCGGTCTTGTCATATTCACAGATGATTTGCCAG
Organism: Branchiostoma lanceolatum; assembly: GCA_035149815.1. Taxonomy (NCBI): domain Eukaryota; kingdom Metazoa; phylum Chordata; class Leptocardii; order Amphioxiformes; family Branchiostomatidae; genus Branchiostoma; species Branchiostoma lanceolatum. Next base: position 7,128,689 of record CM068872.1, on the reverse strand, counting down.
ACACCGCATGAATACAAATTATGGAACAGTCCAACTTTTGTAATAACAAGTCAATTTGCCATTAACGTTAAGCATTGGTTGTCCTCATTAATTTATTGTTATGCATAGCCTGCCCTCATAAATTTAACATTAAGTGTTACCAGGATCTACTTCTAGTATATATCCTGACCTCTGTCTAGTCTGTTGAGAATGAGATAGTAAAAATATGTCTGGTGTACTTACACACAAGATCCAGTGTTCCAAGTTCTTCCGGTCCTATCTCTTCTCCCTAGAAAAAAATACCAAACGCTATGGAAAATGTACGATCAAGGAATACCAGCTACAGTGAGTGAGCACAACTTAGGGGTAATAATCTACTAGTAGCTAGACCCGTGAACTCACCTGACCCTGACAAGCTCTGACTACCCGATCAACCACACCTCTCTTCGGCCCCCCTCCCACGAACACGTCCCCGTCCACTGCCACACAACCCCACTCTTCGAGGGCCTGCCGCAGATCTGGCAACTTGAATCTACCCAACAGTTTTCTCAGCACATCGGTATCCATTATTGGATCTCTAACTGAAGGCACGGTGCCTCTACGAGTTAAACTTTGAGTCGTAAAAATAACTCAAACTTGTCGAAACAAAATGGCGGTTTGTGTTTGGCGCTCACAAAGGTTACGAGAGGTCAACTCTGTCAGCCAATCAGTGATCAGGATTTCTGTAATATTACCCATGATGCTCCTGTATCCGGAAGTTAGGTAAGATCACATCTGATTCCGAGCGTGTGTGTGTGACCTTCCGTCTTTGGTGAGTATTTAGATGTCTTCAAACATATCTTACAAGCGCGTGGATAGTTTAGACCAAGGAAGTGTAGGTAATGGGGTTCTTACAATAAGTGCCTTTGAACTAATTTTAGCTTGTTGAGTCAATCAAGATACGCTGTTGTGTCCATAAATTATGTCCTTGCCACTATAACGTTACAGCATAATTTTTCAAACAAGATGGCTATGTTTTCAATTTGACAAAAATATTTTTGTGTTTATAGATAAATTAGTTAGTAAGTTTATATTTATATGACACATTTGATGCTCAAAGAACTGATTTCAAATTCAATGTTGTTGATAAAATTTACCGACAAATACTCAGTACTGAATTTGAAATTTGAAACAGTAGTTTTGGGCCCCGTTATGACCCCACTCAGAAATTCAGCTCGTCTTTGATGAATAAATCATCTTTTTTCATTACTCAAATAATTTACTGTCAGCAGGTATAGATTTTAGTCAATATCTTGCCTTATATTAGATTTTACTTCTGACTTACCAAGTGCTGATCCTGACCTCTGCGGCGACGCCTCTGCTCTGTGTTGTCATAATTTTTTCCATAATTTGAAGAATAACAATGCGACAATTTGCAAAAAACTAATTAAGTTCATAAGTTGTAATTTCCACAGTGACAACATGCATGGTGACCTATCTGCCCACCTGCACACTGAGGAGTGCAACCTACTCATCCAAGCTCTTCAGAAGTGTCACAGAGAAGTAAGTGGCCTTAAAGTTGCGGATTTTGACTGGAAATCGTGTAAAACAACTTTATAACGCATTCTAAGGCGATGGAGAAGTCAAAATCAGCTAACAAATATTGATGATCTGAAGGTCAGCTATGATTAAAAGTGAATTGAAGTAGCTTGGTACACTTCCTCGAAAAAGGCATGTTGACCCTCTCAGACTAGACTCTAGTAGTCAAAAAACTAACAAATAACATTGAACGTCGTTTCCACTCGAATTATGACTTAAGAGATATGTGATACATGTGCTTGCTGACTTAGTCTTACAGTCATCATAGAATAATCGGTTATCCGTAGAATGTCTGAGGCAAGAATAAGGACGTCCTGTCTGGAAAAACTACAATTAAATCCTTTGTTGTACAGAACCCGTACGGAAGATTCTTAGGAAAGTGCAATGAGCAGAATGCCTTGATGGACAAATGCCTAGCTCAAGAGGTGAGGATTTTTGCAATATCAGTCAGTTGATTTACATAATTACACAACGAAATTTATAAATCATTAAGAATTCTTTTGTTCCTGTATTCTATAAGTGCAGACAGTGACACCACCGTGGTAGCCTAGTATCTCTACACTCAAGACTACCACTCTAGTTAGCCTGTGTTTACACAAGCTCTCTGCCAGAGGTTAATGGCCCCCTCTATTACAGTCAGGCCAGCTAGGAGCGCGATTAAATCAGGCTACCACACTAGTGTCACTTCTACAATTACAGTCAAAGCTACCTCAATATATATTTTTGAATTAGGCAAAAATCATGTGTACCGATATTATCTGTAAAATTTACTTGCTGTGGCCTTACTTTAGTATGTGAATGCAATTACAATCATGACAAATTTTGTTTCCAATGCAGAGAGAAGAAAACAGAAGGAAGAACAGAGAAAAAACTCAGGATAAGAAGAAGAAAATGCAAGAGGCATTACAAAAAAAGAAAGCTGAAGCAAATGTTAGATAATCTATATTTTTATCATGATTACAAATCTATAAACTGTTCACATCTTCACAATGCAATGGTCAATTGAAAATTCTAATGGTTATACATTGATAATCTTCCTTATACAATGGCCCATTTAAAACTTGGATTTAACTTCTATCATTACATGTTCAAAATTAAGTAGAATATCATTTTACTTAATATGCAACTACTCAGGGCACAGACCACATTTAACACTGACTTGCACAATGCACAGTAGAATGTATTTCTTTTTAATTACTGGCTTTTTGTTATCAACTTTGATACGAATATAAATGTGAATATATTCTCAAGACATAACCTTATCCATATGGCATGTTGACTTACAACTTGGCCCTTAGTCTGCCCATTCTTAAGATTATACTATTGATTGTAATAGAAATTGTTTATTCAAAAGAACAGAGGACCATGATTAAACATCATACTTATATCTTCAGAGCTATCACTTGTACAAGTTGCATTGATCCTATTGCTAAACAAAAGGAAGGTTCTTCTTTGCAGAGTCTCATCATAGCTTTGCTGGTGGCCGCCTGTCCTTGACGAGGTCACGTCTAGAGTTGGTTTCCTCCTTATATATCTCAATCACCTCCTTGTAGACATCCTCCTTCATGGCTTTCATCATGGTCCGGCTGAATCCCCTCTTCCCTACACACTCACTGGCCATTCTGCAAGAGTAAAATAGAAAGGACATTATATATTATAGAATGATGAACAGACCAACCATATGTTGATGAAGGCTAGATATCCAGGTAAACACAATCTAAAGACAGTTGAATCCCTGGATAAGATTTGGAGATTACTTTTGGATGTTTCAGGTGACATCCATCACTCTTTGATTTGAAAATAAATATTTCAGGGTCAACAATTTTTCCATTTACACCTCATGTACTAGTATTGACTTGTTCGACCAGTTCATTCTAGTGATGCTGAAGTAGAGTGACGGATGTCACTGGAAACGTCTGAATCTGCAAATCTTATCCAGTTGTAGACATGGGATTGTCTTTAAATAGATAAATGATCTTAACACTTCAACATTATTATCACTTCAAGTCAATCATCATCACTTCAACATCATCATCAACACTTCAACATGCTATCAAGGAAAGGCAGACTAAAAGCAAAGCTCCCTCTACTCAACCCATGTCTTATGAATGAAATGTGTTTTAAACAATGTCCTTCCTTTCAAATGGGACCAAAATAGTGTACTCAGTGTACAGGTTTAAATTGATCACACTGTCATGCAATCCCTTTGTAAATGTATGTCCATATATTGGAAGACAATACATTGGAAATACAAGATGAGACTACCACATTCTATCAACTGACTGACACAAAACTGCATTAATCTCTGCATCTTCAAGTACACATAACCTCAAGACGAAGATTGACATGTTCTTCAGACTTAATATCAAAGCAGATCTTCTGGCAGGCAGAAGAACTGTCTTGACTCTTGGCCTAGCCTGGAATCCAAACTTATTATAGCTCCCGAGTCTATTTGCGGAGAGGAGACTCGGGAGCTATAATAGGTTTGGATTCCAGGCTAGTCTTGGCCAGCAGTTACAATTTTGAAGTCTGCTTGGAGATGACTACAGACTGTGTACCTGACAGCTTGATCCAGAAGTTCCCCCTGCTCACACACAGCGTCCACCACTCCCCTCCTGGCACACTCCTCCCCTGGGAGCCTCTTCCCAAACAATAGTATGTCTCTCTGAACATCACCATCAGGCAGTCTTCGTCTGTAGGGAAAGCCACAAGTTGTTTTGAACAACTGCAACACACCAGTTTTCTACAGTAATTAAAAGCTGTGTAAAACCAGACTGTAAGGTTTGAACCACTCAAAACTCTTTTTGATAAGTGGGTAACTATGTTAATTTGTTACTGATAGATATCCTAAAGTAGCACTTCCAGAAAATTAGACCTCAAACTTTGAAGTTCTGCTGCAGTACCGCAGAAAGCCACTAGGAGGCGCATTATTGAACTTGACCTTCGTCTCCCTGACACCTACCCAACCTACCAAATACGAGCATCATTTACAGCTTTTTGAGTTATGATGTTTACATGAAACACAGAGCCATCCACCATCACCCCACCATGGCAAAACCGAAAACATAACCTAGCAAAGGTAATAAATAAAAACAAACTTGAGCAATGCCACCATGGCGGGGTCGAAGCGCAGCTCGAGGAAAATTTCAGGCATGCAGAACCAGCCTTGCTTGGACCGCATCATCCTGTAGTCATGGCATACCGCCAGCAGGGCACCACCTGCAAAGCAGTGTCCTGAAACAAGTGCAGGTAAGTCAAGATTCAGGCACCACATAAAAATAAAATGACCTAAGTGCAACTGATTGGAAAAGGATATTTAAGTCTTAATTTATACAAATTTCAATCACTCAAAATTAGAAGAAAATGCATGGTTAAAAAGCTCACTGGTAGATAACTATTTTCAAAAAGTGGCTATTTAAATGATAGGAACATCCATTCAAAGAATTGGTCCAATGGCTGAGTTTGTCGAGTGATTGACTATCAAGGAGAAGGTCAGGGGTTCATTCTGGCCAGGACATTCTTTTTTTTTTAAATCCATGAAAAAATGCTTAAGTTATATCATGTCAATAGTAGAAAAATTCCTGAAAAAAAAATTGTTAAGATCCTGTCAACGCTTTGGCTAATTAAATGTTGACTGTAACGTTAAATCAACACAGCTTTGTACATGAATACTGTTAGGTTAGAGTTAAACCTACCATTAATGGCAGCAACTGTAGGAAGGGGAAATGTGAGGATCCTCATCTTCGTTTCTCCGAATTTGTCGAGAAACTGGCGCTGTACGTCTGGTCCTTGCTGCATCAGCCAGTCCAGATCTATCCCATTGGAGTAGAACTTCCCCACACCAGTGGTGACCATGGCCTGAACATCAGGGTTACTGGGAGAAACAATATGAAGAAAAAACTAAAGGTCTAGGTCCTTTCATTGTCTTTGTCAAGAAGGTAATATTTTAGGCAGCATTTGTCTGTCTGTCTGTCCCTTTACCCTCTTTAACTCCATGCCAAATTTCAGGTTGTTTGGCCCAAAAATGATGGAGTTGAATCGATTTAACTGAAATGACAGCAGAAGGAGGAGGAGAAGAAACCTGACAAAAACCTAGCCTGTATTTACACAAGCTCTCAGCCGGAGGTTACTGACCCCCACCCACCTAGGGTTAAAGGCGGTTAGGGAAACCGGCTGGACACTAGGAGCGCGATTCGTCAGGCTAACAAAAACCTTGGAATTAATGTGTATTCAACCTACTTGCAAAAACAGAAATATAAAAACAATATATTTCACTCTATCAATACCTAAGGTATAGGAAGTGAAATATAAAAATGTCGAGAAAAAACACCCCTCCGTCAAAATAGTCACGCTCAAATTAGCGACTAAAAAAATCACCCCTCCCAACAAAATAATCACGCCCAGCATTAGCGATAAAAGAAATCACCGCTCCCAAAAAAATCGTCACATCCAATATGGCGTTGCTATAGCAACCCTGTAACTAGCGTCTGTGCGCATGTCTGTGTGTGGCAATCAGTGACTCATCGAACGATTTCGCAACGTTCTCCTACGTTGTGCAAACGTCGGGCAGTCTTGTCTTTGTCCATTCGACGTGTAGACGCCACAGCGGCACGACGGAAACATTCTTTCCTGTTCAACTACTCCACGCTTTCAACAAATGTGCAGAGAGTCAGACAACATGCAGTCACATGTACGGAGAAGACGTGTTCGCCGAGGAAAGAAGAAGGGGTCCAGGATGGCGGCACCACGCCTGTGTGTTCAGTGGAAGACTGAAGGATCGTCGCCGGCGTGTAGTGCTAACCGCCATCGCTTCAGCCAGCAGCCGTGCCTTCGACCCTGTCAAACTGTTTGTGCTCCGGCCAATACCACTCAGTTTCTGATGGACGACCATTTCTGCTATTCAACTGACTCTTTGAACAGCGTTAACTCCAGATGGCCGGAGCCATATTCCCCAACAGACGCGCTCAACCAGGAGAGAATCCCCAGCCCAACCAGAAACCCGTCCCATGTGGACTACATGTACCAGTCACCGGACGAAGACGCCGGGCAGAGAGAAGCATTCATGGTACAGGACTTTACCGAGGTATACGACAGTTTTCTGTGCAATTTTTCCCGGACAGAGTTTGCCGAGAAGCTTGAACCTTTGGTGAGCGTCTGTCCCCCACCGAGCTGAAGCTTTCACGGAGAAGAACTTTGAGGACATTTGTGAAGAGATACAGAGCTACAACATGTATGTAAAACTGAGATCTACACTGATCTCCAACAATGAGGAAATGAAGATGAAGTCATACAGTTTGGAGCAGGTAGTGAGGATTGCTGGACTGATTTGGAGAGAGCAGTGGCGTACCATGTACCACCAGTTACACAACACTTGGTTGGGAGTAGCCGTGGCGACTGTTGCAGGGCTTACTTTTACATGCTGTCTTGTGTATAGCAATATTGGGAGGAGTACTAAACGTGTTGGCATGTAGATAGATGTGAGAAGTGTAGTAGTAGTAGTAATGTATGAGCCCTGTTGCTTTTCTTTTGTTTATCCAGTACGTACTCTTGCTCTCAGGTCTGTTTCTCTTCCTACAGGTACCAGACTAACTCAGAGGCCACCAGGGACAGACATGGTCTCCATGGGGACCAGACCACACCCTGGTTTGTCCATCTGACCCACCCAGGCTTGTCTCAGGTAAATATCAGACAATAACTGGTGGTCTGGTTGGAATTTCCATGCATTTAGACAGAGATTTGGCTTGAAGTAAGGACTTCAATTCAAAACCAACTCTACCTACTTTGACATCTGTAAATAATTTAGTAGAAACTGGAATTCCAATCTCTACAAGGAGAATTTCAGATTCTCCTTTATTCCAATCTCTATTGTGGCATATGTATGTTTTAGCAAGGAGGTTTTAGAATACCAGGTGTACTGTCTTAGTTACTGTATGTAAATGTATCCCTATATCATATGCTGATTTTGTAGTTCTTGCTCCCCTTTCAGACAATGGGACTTCAGCGTTGGCTGGCTGACAGGTACATTACCACTTCTAACAGTCTTTGGTCATATGTGCTGCTTCTTGTCTTGAAAACATGTTACATAGCAATGTTTTATAATGAGAGTGAAGAATGTGTTTACTTAACATAAGCGCACAAATATATGTAGCTTTCTAAATATGGCATCACATAATGTCATCCTCATATTTGTCTTAATTAAGATAACACGCTTTCCACATCGTCAGATAAGTTGTGGGAAAGTATGAACTGTCCGTAGATGCTATATGAGCTTGTCTGACTGACTTTAAATAGTGTTTGTTCTCTTTGAATCAAGGGGCTGGCCATGGAGCAGTAAGTATGTGTATGCTGATCACACTGGTTCCCACTCGGCACTGTTCCACACTTATGTCAAGGAGGTTTAATCTTAATTAAACCTCCTTGCTCATGTCGAATGTTATTAACTGAATGTTATTATTGTTACTGTTGGTCATATATGTAGGTATGCATGAAATCATTGAAGTCTGCAAAATTTGTAAACATGTCATGAAATGGAAATCGATGTTGATCATCCAATTATTTCAATAGAATAAAGTTTTTTTTAAATACATGTGTATCCAGCTGCATGTATCTGAAAACCAGTATTAAAATGCAGAAGCCTAAGACTGAATTGTGACTTTGTTTAAGTACTGCTGACATGATGGACATTTATGTGACAAGATGAATAAAACTACCCTTCACTTCAGTATACTCATTCATTCCAGGCTATGCAGTCATCTTTTTACTATAGGATAAACATGGGACGGTTCCATGTGGAGGATATTGGATCAATTACAGAAAGCAGTCCTCAAGTCAAGTTTTCAATGGAAAAAAAATGTGTTTATTTAGGTTTTGATCTCGACCACACACAGTCTCTCCTCGTGCACCACTAGACTAGTGGGATGGCCTGGGACCATTCCCGGCCTGCCGTCATTGGTGACTCACCACATGGTGTGATGATCTCTTCTCTCATTCTGTTATTTGCGTCCTCACCAGTGGTGAGGACGCAAATAACAGAATGAGAGAAGAGAGAAGAGATCATCACACCATCCTTTGAGGATATGTACCTGCTTCTAGTTTCTACCCAATGGAAGCTGTGCATCATTTGACCCATCCCGACATCAATTTGTGAAGTTCAGTTCAGTCACTAGAAACGTTTATAATCAACAGTAATCAAGGATTTGAAATCCACTGTATTTCCTATCATTTTGATATTCTTTTCTTTCATGGACTTTTAATGCATTCAAGCATTTAGTAAATGCTGTCCACATAAAACCGATGAGAAATAAGTTATCTACAAACTAAAAGCCCTTCTAAAGTTATTCTCTGTGGCTCCTGCAGTTCCAAAAAAAGCCGCTAGGGGCCCAAACCTACATAACTTACTCTCCGTCCTAAAAGCTATCTAGCACCCAAAAATCATGTTCAGAACATGACTTATAAAATCTGGAAGTTCTGCTGCAGTACCGTAACAAACCACTAGGGGGCCAAAAAGAGGTGTCATCAAAATCTAACCACATACCAAATATCTATACAATCCATCCAGGCCTTCTCGAGTATGCTGCTAGTCCACAAACATAAAAACATACATGTGTATACATACATGTATGCATCCAAACGCTAACAAAAACATAACCTTAGCGAGGGTAATAAAGCTGACATCAATATAAATACTGGTAACTGATAACTTCTTAGGAATGCACAGAACAGAACTGCAGAACGCAAGTTTTCTACACAAGGCACAAGCAAGTTTTATACATTTTGTTCAACAACAGAACCACATCTTTGTAGTTCATATACTATTCATGTCAAAAAGTCACATATAAGTCTCATTTCTATTGTATTTGCTCATTCTCAGTAATGATAAATGCCCACAGCTGAAAGTGCAAAACAGAACTAGAGGCTTGGAGACTAGATTTTTTGGCAATTGATAGCTTTTGGGGTAGTAAAGAAGTGCTGTACGTTTTGGCTCTCAAGCAGCATTTCAGTTGCAGATTTTGAAACAGGATATTTAGTCAGGAAGGGATAAATGAATGTTCAAGACTTTTGACCTGTACTTTTGACCTGTGAGTAACTGATGAGAACCAATGTAGCAGTAGGTTAATGATGAAAATTAGGATTTTTGAGAAAAACTAACCTTTCAATTATGCTATTGAAATATCAGGAACGTCATATAACAACATATCTCAACGTATAACTCGTGTTCCAAAATTATGTAACAAAATCTGCGAGTCCTAAGCAGATTAAATTTGGTGACTACGTTAATTACGTACAAATGAGAACCCATCAATACCTTCACTTGCCGACCAGTATGTTAATTATGTAAATCATGACTTGATTTGAATAGCTAGATCTATTATATGTCGAAAATTCATCTTTCCATCGTGCTATAAATGACAGGAACTTCATGTAACTTGTGTTCCAAATCAAACAGAATTTGTACGAGTCTTAAGCAGATTAAATTTTGTGACTAAGTTACGTACAAATGAGAACCCATATTTGCATTGTACAACATGTAATGACCTTTGATACCTGTAAAAGTCATCAGTTCTTACCTGATCACTTTGTCAAATGCTGCATTCAGGTCGGCCAGAGATTTGAGGTTGAGTCTGTTCTCTCCCCGATCTATGGACACTATGGCCACCTTCCCCCTCACCTCCACACTAATGTCGCCACTGCCCATTTTGTGACAGGTAAGTATAAATGTAGAAAACACAGAAGATAACGTTGCATAAATACTAAGCTCTTACGATCTAGTAGCTTTGCACAGCTGTTACCCGCGCGGACGTTGACCTTTGACTGTTGTATTGTTGTCTCGCACGGATGTAGTAAAATATGGTCTCACACCAGTGTTGGAAATCTCACAAACAAGTTGCAGTGGGACCGCAATGACTTGATTACTAGTATATGGATGACATCCACGCGCGCATCAATTGTGGTCCGTTTCCAAAAAGAACTAAGAAAATGAGATCATACCGTGAATTAAAGCCGAAAAATTAGCAAATGTATGCCGTAAATTGGAAAAAAAAACATCGGAAAACGGATACTGACGAGCGAAGTCTTCCAAAGTCAAAGACTCGTTGGATATAAAATAAAGAAAACAGAATGTCATTTTCTGTGTATTCGGTCATTTGTTCAACTTTCCCGACAACTTAGATTTCAGAACAGAAGTTGCCGCTATCAACGGTTCTGAAATTTAATTGGTCAGGAAGGTTGCCAGAGAGGTTAACCTCCTTGGTTGAACAGATGACGGAATAAACAGAACATGGTAAAATAAAACTTCAATCTGTTACTATTATTCCTTCATCAAGATGTAACGTTAGGTATTATTGTTTTAGTAGACGATCTTGAAACTTTTTGTTCTTTCAGTTCAGAGCCCACGTGAAACGGCTCCTCTGGCGCTCAATGTTATATATACATCCACGAGTAATCCAAACACCTTACAGCTTTTCGAAAGAAGAATTGGTAGCATGGCGTTATCTTAACAAACTTACGTGATCATCTCTTGTCGTGATTTTCCAAGAACTAAATTCTGCTTATGTCCTCTCAGCATTCGGCACAAACACACCGCCGCTAAAGTTGATGCCGCGGAACGCACGCAAAAAAGAAAATCTCGAAGGTTATGAAAATATCTAATACGCAGAGTCCTACTCTATTTGAACATATAACATTGGACGTGGTGGTGCCGTCGAAGTGGGTGGCAGTCATGCAGTCACTCTACCATACTTTTCCCCGTTATAGATTAATAGACGTGGTTTTCTTTCGCAGTCTTTTCTTTTCATGCTAGCAATGTGTAGAATATTTCTTTGTGAAGACAAAGCACCGCATGCCTTTATTTACCAGTGCATGATTGGAAGGTCTATTCATACATACATTCGATGCAAATGTAACATACACCTGAAGGACAGAATATGCAAAAGATAATGTTATTCTAAACCATTGCCTTGACTACTATATGGACAACTGATAGATCTGTTCTACCAGGATGATGTACACTATACACAAAATGTATCAACATTACTACATACAATCTAATTCTGCTATTAGCCATAGCATAAATCTGTGATCAAATACTAGTATACTCGTATAGACATTGTGTATACGAATATACTAATATTTGATCATTAAAAATATGTCCATACGAGTATACTAGTATTTGATCATAGATTTATGAATCTATGATCAAATACTAGTATACTCGTATAGACATGTTTTGATATGTCTATACGAGTATACTAGTATTTGATCATAGATTTATGCTATCTCAGAGCTATGTTGCTGTCAACAAGAAAGAACTGTCTAGATGAAGTGTGCCACGGCCCACGGGTATAACAATATTTTTCATGATTGTTCTTTGTACTTCATGGCTTTCTGTTGATTACCGAGTAAACTCCATGCAAAGTGCAGATTGTTCAATAACGCAGCAATCTCTGGATGTGCCATGTTGTTTCCATAGATAGTTTTCCTCATCTCTAACGCGTGTTCGAAATATCTGATTGCCTTCTTGGGATCACCGAGTTTCCACCAAGATGTCCCCAGGCTGTGAAGTAACGCAGCAATGTCAGGACGGGCCCTGCTTTCTCCATATATAGTTTTCGTCATCGTTAGTGATTGTTCGAAGTAGCTAATTGCTCTTCTTTGATCGCCCAGGCTACTCCACGATGTTCCTAGATTAATCAGTGATACGGCAGTGCCTGGATGTGCCATGTTGTCCCCATAGATAATTTTCCTCATCTTTAGTGATTGTTCAAAATAGGTGATTGCTTTCTTGTCATCGCCGAGTTTACCCCAAGCTGACCCCAGATTGTTTAGAGACGTAGCAATGCCCGGATGTGCCGTGCTGTCTCCATAGATAGTTTTCAGTGTCTTTAGTGATTGCTCATGGTAGCTAATCGCCTTCTTGTACTCGCCAAGTCCCTCCCAAGCTGACCCCAGATTGTTTAGGGACATGGCAATGTCCGGATGCATCGTGTTGTCTCCATAGATAGTTTTCCTAATCGTTAGTGATCGCTCGTAGTAGCTGATGGCTTTCCTCTGATCGCCAAATTTACTCCAAGATGATCCCAGGCTGTGTAGTGACGCAGCAATGCTCGGATGTGCCGTGTTGCTTCCATAGATGGCTTTCTTCATCGTTAGTGATTGTTCAATATAGCTGATGGCTCTTCTGTGATCGCCAAGTTTACCCCAAGATGTTCCCAAGTTGTGAAGTGACGCGGCGATGTCCGGCTGTGCCGTGTTGTCTCCAAAGATAGTTTTCCTCATTGTTAGTGATTGTTCGTGGTAGCTAATCGCTTTCTTGTGATCGCCCAATTCACCCCATAATGATCCCAGATTGTTTAGTGCCGTAGCAGTGACCGGATGTGCCGTCTTATCACCATAGATAATTTTTTGTATCTTTATAGATCTTTCGCAAAAGCTGATTGCTTTCTTCTGATCACCGAGTTTACTCCAAGAAGATCCCAAATTGCTGAGTGACACAGCTATGTCTGGATGTGCCGTGTTTTCCCCAAAGATGGTTGTCATCATCATCAGTGATTGCTCAAAGTAGCCAATTGCTTTCTTCTCATCACCCAGTTTACTCCAGGATGTTCCCAGGTTCTGGAGTGACTTAGCAATGTCCGGATGTGCCGTGTTGTCTCCATAGATAGCTTTCGTCATTCCTAGTGATTGCTCGCAGTAGCGAATTGCTTTCTTCTGATCACCAAGTTCGATCCAAGACGATCCAAGATGAAGAAGTGTTGAAGCAATGTCAGAATGTGCCATGTTGTCTCCATAGACTGTTCTTGCTACACTTAGTGACTCTTCAAAATAGGTAATTGCTTTCTTTTGATCGCCAAGTCTACTCCAAGATGAGCCAAGACCGTAAAGTGTCGCAACAATGTCCGGATGCGCCGTGTTGTTTCCATAAATGGTTTTTCTTATCGTTAGTGATTGTTTGAAGTAGCTAATTGCTTTCGTCTGATCACCAAGACGATTCCACGACGATCCTAAGTTGTGAAGTGACGTAGCAATATATGGATGTGCCGCGTTGTCTCCATAGATGGCTGCCATCAGCTGTAGTGATTGATGATAGTAGCCAATTGCTTTCCTCTGATCGCCGAGTTTACCCCAAGATAATCCCAGGCTGAGACATGACCCAGCAATGTGCGGGTGTGCCGTCTTGTCTCCATAGATAGTTTTCATCATCGTTATTGATTGTTCGAAATAGCTGATTGCTTTCTTCTCATCACCAAGTTTACTGTAAGAGAATCCGAGGCAGTGTAGTGACGCAGCGATATCCGGATGTGTCGTGTTGTCTCCATAAATAGTTTTTCTTATCCTTAGCGACTCTTCGTAGTAGCGTATTGCTTTTGTATTATCACTGCAAAATCCCCAGGATGTCCCCAGTTCGTAGAGAATTTGCGAACGTTCGACATCGTCACCATCCGTCTCTTTTAGTGCCGCTTCCCACAGGCGTATGGATTCAGTTGACAGAAGAAGATTTGTTGCTATTCTGCCTCTACACAGATTGGAGATATCAAAGATATTCGACTCCAATATCATTTGACGATGGACGGGCAAAGTGTTTATGACAACATCTGCTATACATTTCTTTAAAGGGATAGCCCTGCAGTAGTATCGAAATAGAATTTTGACGTCAGGAATGTGGAACACGGACTTCAATGTGGTGTCAGACACCTCACTCGCTTCTCGTTGATAAGTCGTTTCGGCAAGAGGGGACAGGCTGTCTTGTTGTCCTCCGTTGGCCACATATGTCCTTAGCCGGAGCTCTGCCGATATACTTGTCAGTATCGTCAGGTGGGTGGCGTTTTCGTCATGGATTTGTTGCGTTCGCTTCAGTTCATCTATGATACTCCATGTGCTAGCATGCGTTGTCTGACAACACAGAGCCAGTATTTCAACGGCTAGGCCTGGGAAACGATACATCTCCTTCTTGACATTTATCAGTTGACCAGTGGGTTCATGGTTGAGAATTTGGTCCTTGCTCTCCCATAAGAGTTGAATAGCAGACAGACGGGACCTACTATGGGAGAGAAGAACGTCTGTGATGGTTTCCCTGATTTTTGCCAGATATTCATTCACTAGAGATTCTTCCCCTGTTAAGAGAACACAACGCCTGAGGACGTCTGAAAGATGATATCCCTCAGACAGGGAAATCTCGAGCTGCTGGAACTCCGCCATCTTAGCAGGGGTTTGGATGAGGCTCACAGATGATTTGGTCTTAGTCTTCTCCCTTCCAAATGGGGTCTTACAGGCCCATGGCATGAAACCGTCGAAGGCAAACCCACGGGGGGTGAGGGAGTCGAAGAACCAATCTTTCTCCGGGTCCTCAGATTGGAAGTCATTGAGTGACGGGATGGCCATGGCTGGGAGGATGGTCTCTCCGAGGTTGATGACTTTCAAGTTTAAGTAGTGTGTGAGATAGAGGAAGTATCGCCGTGTGTCGTCATTATCCTTACCTTCCTCAATCAGAATGGCGAACTCCAGGTCAGAGTAGGGTGTGACCAGTTCTGTTGCCTGTGAGCCTAACCCGATGAAAGCATACTTACATGGAGGAGGACCGAGGGTGGCAATACATTCGTCAACAAGGTCTTTGATGAAGACTTGCCTGTCCTTGGCGATGCTTTTAAACAGGGCCTTGACCGCCTGGGCTCGCTCAGCCTCGACTGTTACCATAGCTGGGTCATCCTCGTCATATTGATACGGATTGTGTTGCTGATCGATGGCTTGTAGTTGTGACTTTGCACGGGCGCGCATGTCCTTTAATCTCTTTTTATGACGTAAGACCCTATCATACGAACTCCGCTCCTTGTGTATGATTGCTGTGCATTGAAGAAACGATTGTTCTGTTTTCCGTAGCCTTTCTGTCAATTTTGCTCCATTTCCATCCACTGATCTAGCCATGGCGGCGTTGTACAGTGCTGCCGCCTGTGTGAATTTTCTCCCTTCTTTTGTTCTTTTTCCTCGTTGGACGTAGACATCACCGAGTCTGCACAGGCATTCGGCCTCCATACACTGATCGGGTTTCCTAGGATCTGCATACACGAGACAAATAGAAGAAATCGGAAGTCATGCAGATGTACAATGAGAATTATTATCAACGGTTCTACCAACCGATGTTTACTTACCTCATTTTATCTTATTATCTTATCTTTATTTTACTATCTTTTTTATTTGAATGCCAACTTTTGTCACCAAACAGTAACTCCTAGTCTATTTCGTGGGCAGTTGGTAGTTTTCCATCCAAATGTCATATAACAATCTTCACCCCTAGCTTGTCCCAGGTCTTAATTGAAAAGCAAAGCAAATTACAATAAAATACTTTTATACTATAGACGATGTACGTATTCTATACCAGGGAGATGCATTGACAATACTATACAAAATACTGCGATACAGTACAGTACGGATGTTAATGAACAAAATGATGCTTGACAACATTTCTATTGAATAGAATGATTATTTGCTGTCAGGCAGGTAGAAAGACTCTCATAAATCATGGGATGAAAATTATAGTAACAGTACATAAGCACAGACGTAAAAGAATGTTGGCGACTACAATAAAAACACAAACCGTGAATCAGTTTCAGTGCGGATGCGAATTCCCGTTCTGCTAAGTCCAGTTTCCCATCTGTCAGTGCGCGGTCTCCTTTAGTCAGGTGCTCCTCGTAGGAACTACAGCGGGGAAGGTTGTAAAAAAGATAAAGCCTCCCCTATCTAGCGTTTTCATTCTACACGTTTGTACCGTGAACACCGAGGAAAACATTGCATGTCCCGTGAAATGGAACGCCACCAGAAGGCCAATAGTCGACCTTGACCTTCGTCTTTCTAAGACTTACCCACATACCAAATGTCAAACGCACACACCCTCGCACACACACACACACACACACACACACACACACACACACACACACACACACACACACACACACACGCACACACACACACGCACACACACACACACACGCACACACACACACACACACACGTACACACACACACACACACACGCACACACACACACACACACACACACATACACACACACAAACAAACACACACACACAAACAAACACACAAACAAACAAACACAACATTTTTCATGGAGGTAACAAGTGACAGGCTCAGCAGACAAACCTGTAGTCTGGCGTTGCGGCTTTAGCTGTTTGCCTGGCAATGAGCGCACTTGGTAATCTGAGGAAAGAGAAGTTGTTTGTAGGATGTAAACTAACTCTGTTTTCGATCTCTACCAAAGCGGTCCTTCAGATATTTACATCTGAACTTGTAGGACGAATGTGTTTTCAAGCCGATAAGCGTTTCAATGGCAATTGCTATACAAGAAATTGATATACGAAATTGCATGATAAGTTTATATCTAGCACAATGTCAACGCATAGTTTTATATTGCGGGTCAGTTGACTGCCACAATGTTTTAAGTATATGATACACACTTAGATGGTCAATACAATGGATAATCAAAGTATGCATATGCGCATTTATTAGACACTTAGTAGCGTTTGTTCACATTCTGAAATGACCCTTATACTTACTCGAACTGATGACCTGATACGCCAGTCATGACGTCAGCCTTTCCTGACGTCATCGGGAAATGCCGTGACACGTCGCCTTGCTGTTGTAGTTGTCTTCTTTGCTTTAGACCCTTCAATCAAAATAAATATGTTGTCATTTGTAGCCGAGTCTCTCAGTTACAGTCAAACGTGATTCGATAGGTACCATTCATAAGTGACAGCAACAAAAATGGGGTAGCATGATCAGTGGGCCTAGACATGTCATCAGATGCATTATTTTCTTACAATGAGAAATCATATTTGTAAGATAATATGTTGTCATGGTAATACCTCTAATTGAGGGTCAACGACTGACGTCGATGCTGATATCATTGTTAAATCATGCACCTGAGCCCCCTTCTCTGTCATTAGCCAAGTTACTCAGTTACGCACTCATAGAGCAAACAAGCCAACATTGAAAACGTACCTGTTTTCTGATATTTTCCGTTTCTTGTCTGATTCTCGCTGTGTACAATAAGCGGTGGACAAGCGCAACTGTGCCCTGGAGCCCCTCACACCGTGCCAGTGCAGTGTTGTACAGAGCAGTGGCCTTGGTCAAACATAGCGCGTCTCTGGTTTCTGTTCCTCTTTTCAGATACACGTCACCGAGACTTTTTATCACTTCTACTTCTAAAATATTATTCTCGTTCACAATACCTTCAACCAGAAACTTCGTATATTCAGTCAATACGAGATCTTTGGTGCAGTCGCCCGCCACTATTCTGTCCAGGGGCCGTAACTTCTCTGCTACCTTAGCCAGCGAAGGCGTTTCTTTGTCTTTATCGAGTGGTTCGTAGCTAATGGAGGCTTCCGGGACCTTCCCTAATCGTAGTTTCTCCGCGTACAGGTACCGATTTTCGAGGCTTTCTCCCACTTGTGCGTCCTCACACCGCAGCAGTGCAGTCCTGTACAACACCATGGCCCCGTCGAACTTCTCCTGGTTCTTGTCGAGTTGTCCCTTCTCCAAGTTCACGTCGCCCAGAGTTTTGAGCAGCTCCACTTCCGCCGACCTGTCCATGTCCGCCATGGCGTCCAGCAGGGCACGGAGGTAGTCAGTTTCGGTACCCACCAGACCGAATCTTTTACTTTTTTCATCCACCTCGCGAAGTTTCTCACAGAGCCTCAACATTTTGGACTCTTGATTACCAGTGCAGTAAATGACTTAAATACATTGTCTGATCTTCCACACCGTGAAATGTACCAATTTGAAGAGACTGCGGTTTATAAGTTATGGAACAAACGTATCGCGGAATCACTGTACGGTGCCCCAGCTTCAGGTACTTGCTAGTACTTCCGCGTTCCAACCCATGACCTTAACACTCCCGTCAGCCTTTGCACATCCTCCTGGTTACCTTCGTCGAGAAGGTTACCTATATTTTACCGAGCGTGTGTCTGTGTGTCTGTTAGTGAACACGATAAGTCGAGAACGCCAGGATGGATTGTCTTCATATTTGGTGTGTCGGTAGGTATGTGGGAAAGCTCAAGATGATTAGATTTTGGTCGAAATACGTTGCATAATTAACGAGGAAAGTTTTAAAATCTGTTGTTCAATGTATTTAATCTTCAGTCTCTATAAAATCTGATATAGCGAAGGAGATATTCCCATAGTGGCATGGCTCATACTGGTGGTGGTGAAACGGACCTGAAACGTAACAGCTCACATGGCTTGCTAGACTGCAGTAGTAACAAAAGTGGTTTAGAAAAAAAACAGGCGACGTGAGGATTAGTAGGAAAGGGATGATTGAGCCTAATCATTACCTTCACCAACAATGTATTTTCAGTAGCGTTTGTATGTATGTGTGTGTGTGTGTGTGTGTGAAGATAAGCAGCATAACTGGAGAAGACTTGGATAAATTGTATTGATGTTTGGTATGCGCGTAGGATGGCAATAGCTTTTGGCAGGTAGATAGCTTAAATGATGATTTACATAATACGATACTAATTATGCAAATCAGACTTTAATTTGCATAATTAATGAGGAAAGTTTGTACATCCATGATTAATTAGGACTTTCGTAAACCCATTGCGTTCCATGATAGGACTATTCAACTATTCTACTTAACCTCGTAACGTTTGTAACTCGGGAAGAGAGGAATGTTGATACATAGGAAATACGCAAATTAAGACCTAATTGGCTTAATTAATGAGAAACTACTATAATTCTACACTGGTAAATGACAGCAAGTTCATACTTGTGGCATCTGGAAGTTATGTGAATATGAACATCATTCAATAATGATTTTGCAAATAAGGACCTTATTTGTATGATAGGTGAAAAGATGCTACAATAGCCTTCTTTGCTAAGATAAGCTGTCATACTTTGGCCAACTTCTGTTATTTGGATGGAGAAGGTGATCAATTGATGTAGCTCATGCAAACGAGGACCTTTTTGTATAGTCAATGATAAACACCCTATCATTGGCGAAGGTATGAGGTTGTGAAACCCTAGTTCACATATATTTCGAAGGAATTTGATAAACTTACGTAGTGAAATGATCATGAGATCTCTGTTAGTTAAAACAATACACAATTCTTACACTACATTTTTCATATTTTGGACAAAACACTCCTTCCGAGCGGCACTATATACATAGGCCGGCCCCAACCCCCTCCCTATCGGGTCAAAAGTCACGCTGTGTCAATACGATAATTGCTGGTCATACTAGTATACTGGGCGATCCGAGGAAGACAGACAAATCGTTCTCTAGTTCAAGATAGGGAAACAAACATGCAGCTGGCTGGAAAGATCGCTCTGGTGACGGGCGCAGCTCGGGGTATGGGGAAGGGGTGCGCCGAGGCCATCCTGGAGCGAGGAGCGAAGGTAAACGTATCGTAAATATTGAAAGTAACGATCGTGTAAACGTCTCGTCTCGCCACACGTACAGAGTTTGACCTAGTTGCCTTCGCCATAGGCAGAAGGGTATAATTTTGGGGATTTGTGAAGTAATGGTGTTGGCGATATAACTCTTAATGCCATGGACGGATGTTGGTACTTTTTGGTAGGTAAGTTTCTGTTGTGGAGACGAAGGTCAAGTTCGAAGATGGGTCTTCTGGGGGGTTTCCATTGGTGCTGCAGTGGACCTTTTGTGTTTGTCGGTTTGTTTGTTGCTGGCATAACTCGAGAGAAATTAAATGGATCGTGATGAAATTAAGTAGGTTGTTGGGGGTTGGGAAAGCAAAGGTCAAGTTCGAAGATGGGTCTTCTGGGGGGGGGGGGGTTCTTACGGTACTAAAGGGGGCATAATCTAAATTTTGAAGGAGGATAACTCAAGCAGGGTTTGGTGATCTTAATTGTTTTGGGCAGGTAGAAACGATTAATGATGATTGACATAATGAGATGCAAATCAGGTCCTTCTTTACATGATTAATGAGAAAAAGTTGAAATTCTCTTTCAATTTGCTATTTTTGGATGACGACCTATATACGAGGACACCTATATACGAGGACACTACCCACATGTTTGGGTTAACGTTACCATGTGGGCAGTGCTTTTCACAATGGCGCTTCAAGACATATGAACTGCGAACTGTATAAAAGCCGATTGATAGGTCGATTATGAAAATATGGACATAATTTGCTTAGTTGATGAGAAAATGCAATGATTCCAAAGTTGTAGATGTTTACAAAAGTTGATCATACTGTCTGTTTGTGTACCTCTGCACTTTTATGCTTACAACGTTAGGTGGCACTATTGGATACGAACGATTCGGAGGGACAAGAAACTGTGGCAGTCTTCGCACTGAAGTACGGGGCCGACATGTGCACGTTTGTTCTGTGCGATGTGACGGATAAAGATCAACTGGAAGGTACAAATTTCAAACAAACTAAATACTGTTTTATGTTTGAGGTCTGAATAGCTGTGCAAACGAATTCACGGACAAAAGCGTTCACTAGCAACGAAATGAAGAAAGCGATGTGTTGCAATGTGAATTTTTTTTCTCTGTCCGGTGCACTCATTGATCACTAGTTTATTGACAACCGTGACTCCAAATAGCAGTTACTCAAGCAACTGGAACTGATAGTGGAAACGGTTGTATAGTTTGAATCTTTAAGATAAGAGATGCGATTTCTTGTTTATTCGCTAGGTGCGTTCCAACAAGTGGTGGACCGTTTTGGCGGGCTGGACTTGGTTGTGAACAACGCTGGAATTCTGAGCGAATTTGACTGGGAAAAGTGCATCAACGTCAACTTGGTAAGTTCTGGTGTGATCACCATGATATCAAGCCGCAAGATGCCTCACGTACTCACGAAAAGTGCATGCACGCTATGTCTATATCTTACTCTACACAGTTAACAAACTTGGTAAGTTGCGGCACGATCACCATGAAATTAAGCCGCAAGATGCCTCATGTACGAAAAGTGCATGCACGCTATACCTTCTATATACTGTTAACCTTGTAGAAGGGAGGGACCACCTCTACATAAGGAACACCTTGCCACCTTTTACTTTAGTGGTATAGTGGTCCCTTATATAATTTTGCCCATTGACACAAGCATTAAGAGCTCTGTCTATATTATAGTGGCCACCTGTCCACATAGACCAGATTTTATCGGTCCCCAAAGTTTTGACAGTATATTCTTTATGCGTTCACTAAAAGTGATGATATGTAAGGAAACGGACATATAATACATAGGCCATCGTTCATTCTGGCGAGGCTGAAGAAGAGTGATAAATGTCACTTGAAACGTCCGGAAGTAATCTCCTTATCTTATCCAGTTGTAGAAATTGATTTTTCTCTTAACTATGTAGATATCAGTTGTCCGGGGTTGTCATCTCGGACTGCACTACATGGGCAAGCAAAATGGCGGCAACGGCGGACTAATCATAAATATGGCGTCTGTGGCAGGTAATTGTCATTTTTAACATTTTGTAGTCCTTTTTTTTTTACAAAACTTGCCTCAACAGTAGACGAGTAAGCGTGTTAGTACATTTTGTGTTTTAGTACAGAGCTTCAGCTTTGTACCTATACAATGAGTTAGTGTCTTCTTCAGAGTCCAAATGACCAATGACCTGGGTCACGTGACCTTGTGTGCACTCAAGTGCCGGGAAGTTTAAACAGCCCACCATCTCTGTTGCTAGCTACTACAACTGCATTGAAGAAACTGGATATTGATTGATTGATTGATTGATTGATTGATCACTTGCATAATTTAAATCAGATGATCACCTTCTGTACCCAAATAACACAACTTGTCCAATGTATGAAAGTCTTGTCTTCAAGAATATTGTACCATTTCCTCATAAATTATGTAAATGAGGCCCTCATCTACAAGATTTTTGTCTAATAATGGCCACATTTACTTAACTTCCAAATGTTGGAAGAATGAAATCCCCATCATTTACCACCATGGATTTAATGTTATTAATTAATCTAATTAGTTATTAGTTTTCATAATTGATGTATTTCGATATTCGTCTCTTTCTCAGTTACATGTCATGTGTTTAAGAGTCCTATAATGGAAAATCAGCTCCTGCAGTTCAAAAAAAGCCACTAAGGGGTCCAAACCTATTGGACCTATTTTCCCTCCAAACAGCTACTTACCACTAAAAAATCATAATCATAGCATGTTCAGAACATGTTCTGAATAGCATGTTCATGTTCATGTTCAGAACACGAGATTTCAAAAGCGAAAATTCCCCTGCAGTACCATAGAAAATTGCTAGGGAAATCCTATCATTTCGAGGTCTCACAAAGACCTACCCACCTACCAAGTATAAAGACAATCCATCCAGGTATTCTTGATTTATGGTCCTACATTCCTATGGACACATTCCTGTGCTATTCCTAGAATTCTTGCAAACTGCACACAATAGATATATACCATTAGGCTCGCCCCAGAGACGTCGCCAAAAACTACTCGCCGAAGGTACCTGTATGTTGTAGAAGGGTAAAGTTGTATGATCGCACCAGTATTTGTGATAGTATAACCAGAGAGGCACTTTTTTCTCTCACCACAGGTATATACGCCTTCCCTGCACCCGTGTACGCAACCACAAAGGCCGGTGTGGTGGGCCTGACAAGGAGCTTTGGGGTACGTAGCTGTTGTTACTTACTTATTGTATGGTCACAAAAAAGGGGCCCCGCCGGGAAGTTTACGGGCTACATTTTTTTGCGCTTTCGGACGTGATCCTTACGTGGCCCGTGGGACGCCCAGTGGTTACCGGGCTATTTCTGGGCACGGCCAGTCTGCCCAGATTATTTTGAACTCGCAGTTAAAATCAACCCGGGACCCAGCAATTAATAGACGCCGTAAATCGCTAATCTTGGAAAAACCGAGAGGTACAATACACCCTCTGATTTAGACCTAGCCAAGGAAGTTAACGTTATGTTTTCGGTAGCTTTGTAGGGGTGTTTGTTTGCGATTTAGCAACGCAAGGAGCATTGAATGGATTGTTATGAAATTTTGTATGAGGCTTGGTCTTGACCTACAAAACAAATTATTATATTCTGGCCCCCTGGAGGCTGTCCCTGGTACTGCAGAGGAACTTTTTCTGTTTGTGCCCTAGAATATGCTATGGTCATGATTTTGGGGGTTAGATAGCTCTTGGGCCATTGACTTGGCCTCCCAATGAAACTGCAGTGGGCCTTTTTGTTTAAAAAATCTTTGAGTAACTCAAGAAGTGGTCGAATCGCGATCGGTCGATTGATCTTATCAATACTGTACTCATGTAACTGTCTCTGATTTGTGTTTAGATGGACCACAAGTTTGGCAGAGACGGCGTTCGGGTAAACGTTCTCTGTCCGTCGTTTACCATGACAAATTTCATCACCGACGCTAAAGGCAAAGCCTCTGAAGAGGACCTGCAACAAATGCAAGGCATGGTCGAAAAGGGAGGTGGCCTCCTTCAGTAAGTAACGGTGATGCGTGGAGGGTGTTTGCAATCAATTGACTATTGCGTAGCATTGCCGTGTGTCCGATGATGTCGTTAGATTGGCATGTGACAATATAGCCTGATGAATAGAAAACACTCCCGAGAGTCAACATTACCCATGTACTCAAACAACAGGGGCTGATTGACTCATTAACATCAACTTCGTCTTGACTTTGTCTTTTTTGTTTCCCATTGGACTATCTAAAATTTGTCTTAATTTTCATTTGCATATAGATTCATAGAAAGTTCGTGCAGTGGATGCTACCTGAATCGTCTGGCTGTTTCCAAAATCTATCCTGAGGCTTCAGTAGCTGTTACCTTGCATATCTTTTTACCTGGATGTCTAACCTGAAATGTTACAAATGACTTGTTTTGTTCTCTTAAGGATTCCCGACGTAGTGAAAGGCTTCGTAAAGCTGCTGGATGACGATGACAAGAATGGTGCAGCTCTGGAAGTGACGTTGCAGGGTTTGAAGTACCATGGGTGCGAGAGCGGGCCCTGGGAGCATGAGTGAGGGGCGTCACAACCATGCACATGTGCTTAACGTTGAATTAGATCTAGTGGGTCTGTATCTGTATCATAGCCTGTATAACCACCCTTCGGCTACGATTAACGGTGCATAAGAATAGCTCGCTGCGCCCCACAGAAAAATGCACGTAGACACTTAACATTATTTAATGTAAGTGAAGCTTATATTCCCACTACCAAAATTCCAGAATCTTAGCTTATATAGAAATAGCAAACTACGACAGCATAACTTTAACCATTGTCTTCCTGGATCAATCTCAAAGTTAAAGCTGCATCTGAAAATAGATTGATCTTACTTAAGCGAGATGAAATAAACTTGCAGTCTTAAAAATCATATGGTGAATGGTTAGAATTAATGTCTTTATTTGAAGTACATTGACCCATATTATCATAAGAAGAACATACATAGAAATACACAAAACACATAACAATTTGTAGACCTTTGTAAAAAAAGTTTCTGTAGTGGCAGTTGGACTTTAAAAGGCATTTTATTACAGTTTGTCAGTGGTGTTGAATAATCCATTTATAAATGGGTAACATACTACATATATAGATATATATAGATATATTACACATGGTAGATATATAGCAGCCTTTTTTCTCTAGAAAATGTTGTTATCACCTCTAGAAAATGTTGTTATCACCTCTAGAAAATGTTTTTATCACCTCTAGAAAATGTTGTAATCACCTACAGAAAATGTTGTAATCACCTCTAGAAAATGTTGTAATCACCTCTAGAAAATGTTGTAATCACACATCGTTATATACCTTGGGCCCCATAACTTGTGCTTATGACATCAATCAAACAGAAAAAATACATCATCTTCTGTTGCTAATTATCTTCAAAGACTTCGGAATCCGTGAATATCTTTATCAGTTTGGAAAATGACTTACTAGTATGAGATACCATGAGGATAACAGGTAAGAAAGATTACGTAGCAAAGTTGAACTGCACTTTCCAACACAATGCATTGGATGGACTTACCCGAATTTTCGACTGATCAACTCCAGGCTTTACGATCCTTTATCAGGGAATGAACAATCCACTGCCTCTGTGACGTCATGTTATGTAGATTGGACAAGTGACTCGGTGAGCAGAAAGCCCCCGTCTCTGTTGAGGGATGGTTGTAGCGCCCGGATGTATATGGCCTCTTTTATTCCTCTTGCAAAAAAGGCCCTGTAAAGTGAAGGTTAGAAAGATGTCCGGTCTTTGAATATCTAACGTTTCGGGTTGGCCCTGGCTGACAGCTGGTTATCTTTGAGCATCCAGTGTTTCGGGTTGGTACACAGGAGCAGTGGATTTGGGGAGTGGAAGTTCCCCTTTGATGATATCAGCTGCCTTCTCTGATAACATGATAGTGGGCGCGTTCAGGTTTCCACTGACGATGCTGGGCATGATGGAGGCGTCCACTACTCGCAGGTTCTCCACCCCGAGCACACGCGTCTCCGCATCCACCACTGCCATACTGTCTGACTCCGCACCCATCTTACACGTGCAGGACGAGTGGTAGCCGCTCTCCGAGTGTTGACGGACGTACGCATCGATGTCTTTATCCGACTGGACACTGTGTCCTGTAGGACAAAAAGTATTTTTGAGACCGCAGGGGCTGTGGGTTGTTATTTGGATCCACTGTGTCTACGGAGGTGAAATGAGTGTATTGCTAGTCATTTCTACAAACGAGCACCTTAAGTAACCTGAGTGTCATCCTTTCTTGGAAGGTAGAGCCTGAAACTAAACAGGATGACACTCAGGCTAACTTTAAAGGGGATGGACTAGCGACCCCTCCCTGTGATAATTACCCTGCTACTGAAACAGCAAGGATACCTGCTGACCTACGTGCCACCTGTAGGCACTACCAGGGTCTGAAAAAACTACATTTGAATATATTAAAGTTTATTGCAAGTTCTTGCCCGTACTAATGGCAAGTACATTTAACATGAAAAGAACGGACATGCAGTGAACAATATAGTATTCTGCAACTCTACTTTTTAAAACTACTGACACTAGATTCTAACTTATTCTAGATACAAGGTCTGACCTGGGCCGATCTCTGCTCCGCGGAATGGGTCAAAGGCCTTCTGTGCGAAGATCTCCCGCGTGTGTTTGATGCTGAGCCTCATCTCTAGTACATCCTGGGGTGTGGACAGGTAGTTGGGGTTCAGTAGAGGGTGTGCATGGGGGTCGGCAGACCTCAGCTTCAGATATCCCCGACTGGTAGGGCGCATTGGACCCACGTGGACCTGGAACATCATTGGATTTCTATTTTATCATGTATCCGCGAGACATTACAAGTTCGTAAAACAAAAGAAACATAATTCACTTGATATGACTAGCATAAAAGATAATCTGTGTTGGTAGTTTAAAAACCTAACAAACTTTGTTTCAACACAGAACGTTGGCACATCGATTAGCAGTCTTCCTAAGCATTCCAGTGACAGAAGTTATACAGAACACAAACGTCAGGTGATCTTAAAGACAAGTGACGTCAGCAATAAGCCATTTCACTGTTCCAAGTGCGCATGTTCAGTCCTGATACATTGTGGTCTAAGATCAAAATTAAAGGCCGTTCTTCGTCTATAGCCAGGGGCCTTTAACATTGGTATTAGAACACAACACATCACGACTGCACACGCACACTAGGGACTGTGGAATTTTGTTGGCCAAATAAAACGCCAGGAAGTTTACACCGACCGCCATCTCTGATCTGATGCAAACCGCCGCATGGCGTAACATACCAGGTTTGTACTGAAGAGTACAAGCCGCATATCCGGACAGGTTTATTTTATCCACTCACACCAGGAAGGACCCCTACTGTTTTCACCTATAAGTGTGGTGGGTTCTTCTAAGTGTGGCTTTTCTCAAACACGGGATCGATCCTCCAGTTAACGTCCTATCCGAGGGACGTCCCTAACCGAGGCTAGGTCCTCATTTTAACCTGAGTGAAGTGAGGAAGCTCGTGTTAAGTGCCTCGTGTTTAGATCTGTTGATGACGTTTACACTAGGGACTAGGGATTTCATTGACCAGAAAACGCCAAGAAGTTTACACCGACCGCCATCTCTGTTGATGACGTTTACACCCACCTGGTACGCATGTTGTTTCCCGGCCACTCTCCCGTGATCATTGATGGTGGAGGGTAGGAAGTGGTACTGGATGTCGGGGTGTTCCACTCCTGGTCTGCTCCTGATGAACCCGCCGGCCTCCATGTGACTGGTGGCGCCCAGCCCGGTCCGCGTGGCGAACCACCGGGCACCGATCATCAGCATGCGGTGGGGGGAGAGGGCGCTGTACAGGGTGACGGGCTGGGTGCACGCCTGCTGCACATGTACTTCCAGGTGGTCCTGGAGGTTCTGCCCAACACCTGCCAAAAATACACACATCTTTCAAACAAGAAAAGAAGACAACAAGTAAACCCCAATATCCTATTCCTACCAGCCTGATGAAATTATTTTCAGATCAGTCAAACAGATTAGACCTGCTGTGCTTACACTATCAACTGATCTTGTATAGGTTCTGCCAAACCCCTGCCAAGACACACGATTCAAACAACCTAACACCAGCATGGAGACGGACGCGGCTTTTTCCATGTCAGTGAATGGCAGCTCATGTGTTTTCGGACATCTAGAGTTGACCCTCTCAAATAACTTTAAGAGAGTGCAAATCAAGGACACCAACATGGTGGTCAGCACCTGTCTGCTTCAGTGAAATGGACAGTGAGTGCATGTGCTCTACTGGCTGTGCCCTGTCGGTAAAAGCACCATAGATTGTTTACCCGCATGTCTGGTCTACGAAGACCTAGGCCTCCTAATCAATAACCACATGTACACTATCACAGTAAAGAAAGAAAAATGAAGTGGTACGGGCACGTGTCTTGGTCATCGGAACCAGCCAAAACTATCATACAATGAACCGTCCAGGGAGGAAGAAAGGGGGGTAGGCAACGGGAAAGATGGGAGGACAGTATATTAGAGAATAGACGTCACGGGCATGACACCAAGGGAAACATTAAGATCAGCAGCAAACCGACAATGTTGAAGAAAGCTAGTTTCCAGAACTTCTGTAGTGTCCCAACGGTCAAATAGGTCGACTAATTATATAGATAATAGATGAGGTGAGTGTCTAGTCTACTTGCTTAGCCTGGAGTTGTTGGCGGAGTAGCGACGTTGGGAGCGGACCGTCAAAGCTACCAAGGCTGGACTCCAGGCTTCTATCTGCGTGCATGTGCGTAGGCAGAACACACCTGGTAGGTGCTGAACCACAGGAATGCCGAGTTTCCGCAGATCATCGGCGTCCCCGATCCCTGACAGCATCAGCATCTGAGGCGAGTTGATGGACCCTCCCGATAAGATGACTTCCTTCGCTGCTCGGACCTGCAGAGGAGAGGCATTCCTGTCAATCATGTTAACCTTCTCCCTGCTGCCTAATTTCAAAACCAATTAAACTTTGGTGCCAAATGGCTACCTTAGCAGGCTTGAGATTAAATCCAAGACTGGTAACCATTCTCCACCTGATAGGATGACTTCCTTCGCTGCTCAAACATGTAGAGGGAAAATCTTCCTTAAGCGGGTATATCATTGGACTGCGGCACATTGGCGACCTCACTGCGACCTGAATTGGATTTGTGTTACTCTTGCCTAATTTTGAAAGTTCAAAAGCCTATCACATTATAACTAAATCCCGTACAGATAACAAGATGGGGTAAAATATAAGGGGTTATCGTGCCAGTTTACCGACCTGTTTCGTCTCTCCATTCTGTAGATATTCCAGTCCCACCGCCCGGTTGCCTTCGAACAGAATGCGAGTCGCCACACATCTCACTTCAGCCCTCACGTTACCCCGTTTCAGCGCAGGTCGCAGGTACGCGTTAGCAGTGCTCCAGCGAACGCCCTTGCGAATGTTCATATCCATCTCTCCAAACCCCTCCTGCTGATAACCGTTCATGTCGCCTGTATACGGATAGCCCGCCTGTTGGCCAGCTTCTATGAAGGCTCTGTTCAAGGGGTTGTTGCTCTTGCCGCGACAGACGTGGAGAGGTCCCTCCCCACCACGGTAGTCGTCTGGACCAAGCTCGTGTGTTTGGGCCTTACGGAAGTACGGTAGGCAGTCGGCATACGACCATCCCACTGCACCCTCCCTCTCCCAGCGATCGAAGTCCATCGCGTGCCCCCGTACGTACACCATGGCGTTGAGAGACGAGGATCCTCCCCAGACACGCCCCCGAGGCCAGTACATCTCCCTGTCGTCCATGTGTTTCTGCGGTACGGTGTGGTAGCACCAGTTGTACTTATCACCGGCCAGGTTGTACCGCATTGCAGACGGCATGTGGATGGTCCAGGTGTGGTCCTTCGGACCCGCTTCCATCAAGAAGACCGTGTTGTCGGGATTTTCTGACAGGCGGTTTGCCAGCACGCACCCAGCCGAGCCAGCGCCAACTATCACATGGCTGTACTCTGGTGCTCCTGCCTTCGTTCCTGAGCTTCTAGTTGAGTACTGACGCTGTCCAATGTACTGGGCATTCCCTCTACTGCTGGACCGACTCGCACTTGCTGCTGTATTTAAGATGTTTTCGAGGCTGCCTGAAAGATTTTCATGTCTATGTTCATCCTGACGACTGCCAACACCCTTCCGGACACCTGAAAGTACAAACGGTACAAGCTCCCACCTTAACTTACGCTGACATACACTACGGTAGACTGCTTGAAAGAGAAATCCTTCAGTAGGGATACATGTATATAGATACACAGTATGTTATAAACAGCGGTCGTTACGTGGCGTGTGTGTTACATTGAAGTGCGGTTAAACCGGCCGAGCAATTCAAACCCCGGGACGGGGGCTTCTACAGACTACCCACCACCGTTGACCCGTTAATTGCGTCGCACTTAGAAAACAGGGCCCGCAGTTATCCTGAACTATACCGAAGGACTGGTCAAAACTTCAGTGTGTCCAGTCTTTGTTTTGGAAAATAGTCTCTATCCCTTTCCAAAATGAATACTAAAACAGATGATCTTTATTGCAAGTTAAGCTTGTTTCTACCTTGTGTCAGCTGATTGATCCTGTGAGCCTTGGTAACTGCGACAGGCCCTGGCAGTCGCAGCAGTCTCGCCAAGGTCCGTCGCACCAACACCATGATGTCACTCAACCACAATTATTCTAGAAACCAACAAAAAATCGATCTTGACCCTCGTCTTCCCAACACCTACCCGCACATATTAGATATCATCGTAATCCATCCGGAGGTTATCGAATTATGGTCCACTACAAGAATCCGGAGGCACAAACAGACACAGACACACACACACACACACACACACACACACACACACACACACACACACACATGTCAAAAGCTATATCTCCCTTTTTCAGATAAAAAGTTCTGTGAATAAATCCATGGGGTTCCTATGTACAGGAAAATGAGGTTTCGACGCAAAACAAGAGAAGACACTTCGTAACGGTTGTAGATGTGACATCAGTGTGGTAGCCTTGTAGGCAGAGACAGACTCAGTCACATTTGGGACCGTACCACAACCCCACCAGGCAAGGAGTAGTAGCATCCTTTCAGTCTCTGAGGAGGGCTACCAACAGGTCGACCAAACAGTAGGTTTGTGCACAGGGCCTGGTGTTTGCGCACCCAAAGTAGGGGTGTGCGCACCCAAACTTGAAAGTAGGTGTCTGATGCTCATTGTACCTGTCGGCCACGGTACCAAACACTTTGCCCTGAGATATGTGAGTGGTTCGGAGACCATGTTTGACACATTTGAATAACGGTTATATTTATGTCTGAAGGATCTCAAATCATATTCCTGTCTATGAAAAATGAAACGAGGTCTTTTACATTTAAATATGCTGTGAATTCCATTCAACTCCACCAAAACACCTCATAAACTTTTGCAGTGACGTTCCACGGGGACATTGGATGTGTCACGCGCTCCTCAGGACAAGGTCACGAACCACTTTTTGGACACAGCCAGCTGGCGCTAAGACCGCACGAAAATAACACAAGGATCATAATGCCTTTTTGAGGAGAAATTTTGTGCAGTCTTGCCAGTTTGGCAGGTTGGCTTTGACAGTATGGACTTGATTCTTGTTATAGACATGAAAAATGTTGTAGTCAGCATAACTGAAGAACCTCTTGATGGATTACGATGATATTTATATATATACATAAATACGACTAAATATTTTGGTACTTAAAGTTGCTGCTTCATTTTAGCCCGTTTGAAAAAAGATATATTTTATAAAACGATCGCACTTACCTGAGCCGGTCTGCCCTTGTTGTTATCTATGACGATGTTTGTGCCGCAAACCGGAGGTAGCCTGACGCCCCGAGACAAAAACATGACGCGTCAATGGGTCAGAGTTCATGTTCACATATTCACGAATGAATGGCTTTGTATATCTACGTTTAGAGGATATCAATGATAGTCATGTATATGATATACACGATCCATAATTTCAACAAATACTAAAAACCACCACATCGGAACTCTAGCAGACGTTCCCCTCGGGTTATCGGACGTGTTTCTCGCATTGATCATCAGGACAAGGTCACGAAACTCACGATCCACTTTTTGGACACAGTCAAAAGCCAGTTGGCGCCTGCGCCTAGACCACACAAAAATAAAACAATTGAACAATCCCGGGCACACAATTTGTGAACATAGGACCTGCAACTGGTAACGTTAATTGCCATCTCCACTGTTCAGTTGTAGTACATGTAACGTTACTACCCAAAACACTTCCGGGCCCGAGACGGTGTCAAAGTCCATGTTAACACGAACTGCTATATCTACGTTTTGAGGATATCAAATCATCTTTCTGTCTTTGAAGAATATCACTAGGTCCGGCTTCTAACTATATACTACGGCCCCTATTTAGTCAACAACTACTAAAACAGCTCATAAACTCAAAGACAAACGTTCCCAAATGATAGATGATGTGTTACACGCACTCATCAGGGCAAGGTCATGAACCACTTTTTGGACACAGTCAAAAGCCTGCGCCTAGACCCCACAAAAACTAAATAATCAAACAAGCCCATGCACACAATTTGCTAACATAGGACCTGCACCAATTCCCACTATGAAGTATTCAACTATAGCTATAGTTTCCCCCCACTTGAACATGTGAGTGGTTCAGAGTCCATGTTTACACATATGAAGAGGGAGTATATTTACGTTTAGAGGATATCAAATCATATTTCTGTCTATGAAGACTAAAGTCGGGTTAAAAATGAGCACAAACCTTCTGTTAGTGACTTCCTTTTAGAGATCCCACCACAGTTATCCATATCAACAGTAGGGGTCCATCCCGGTGTGAATGGCTCACACCTTGCAGTCTGGTCTCACGTGGCTTGTACTTAAAGTGCAGAAGGTCTCACACGGCAATTATGCCATCCCATTGGATATGGACCTTTCATGGCCATAATTCCAATAAAAACACAGAGTTTCCGGAGATGTTTAACGTTCTATTGCAAGCACACACGGTCTTTAGACAATAAAAAAATGTCACCAAAACCAGGGGAGCGATATCTAACGGCATTTAAAACTGCAATTACCTACCAGCCGCAAGAGGCTCTCTGGTGCCGACAGAGCCGAACCGCAGTACTCAGGTCAAAATAGCGTGTACGTCCGACAATCGCTTGGATGCCGAAACTTTCCTGCCTTATCCTGTCAGACATTTATTTATTTATTTTATAAATGTGTAGGACATGAACAAGCTTTCATCTCAAATGGTTTTTATCAGGCATGAGACCACAAGACACCAATGACATCAAGCTTAAGAATTTCTTGAAATTACATTAACCATGATACTATTGTTAAATAACATAGAAATTTTCACAAAATATTCACACTTCGGATGTTATTGAACATCGAACCATGAAAACATCATACCTCCAGCTTTTGAATCTTCCCACCAGGTAATTACATTAATCAGTGACTTGCCCACTCATGATGTCACAATGAACATGGCAGCCGATATGGAACTTTGCACTGCGGCTAGGAAAGAACATTATTTTTACAAGCAAACAAAATAGATATTGTTATGTCCTCTGATTGAATGTTATCACGATAATCAAGCCATCAAATAATGTTTTTCAAAATTCAAAGCCGTGGTGTAAGGTTCCGAACCGGCTGCAATACTGATGGAAACATAAGAGGAAAACAATTGATGAAAATTAATCGGCCTTACACTGAATATATATTTCCTACTAGGTAAACATGTAGGCACTTCTGCCTTTGTTGTTTTTGTGCAAATGGGGGTCTGCCTGTTCTTTCCATAAGGTGTTGGCAAGGTATCTTATCTTACCATAACTCAAAGGGAAATCTAATTCCACGTAATTTGTAGTGAGGTGTAAAAACCTTACCGGTTCCTTCCTGAATATAGCGTAACTCATAGGTGGTCCTCCTAAATTTTATAAACAGGGTTGTCAGCAACTCCCATGCAGGCCCAAGCAAATGGGTAAAAGCAGCACTCTCTAACTAATGAACTGTACACACTTCACCACAAAGAGACCTCTCCAGATAGAGACAACATTCTCATGAGAAAAAGTAGCAGCACAGCAGTTCATGTCATACAGTATTCCTGTGTGCAATATGGGTTGAGGGTAGTACATGTACATTGCAATTACGTTGGAGCAAAATTTGCCTGTTTTGCGCCACAGTTAGGAAACACTGATTTTTGCATACAAAGATTATACATCAAACTACATGTAGTACATTATATTTTTAAGGCCTCCACCTGCTTGGTTATTCATAATTCAATCATCTTTAAATTCCTAGATATAATTTCTAATGACGCAATACAGTTGGAGCGTTTGCACTTGATAGTTAGAACTATAACTTAGTTACAAACTTGCATGTGTTTTATGTGTCTGATGGCTTCATTATCACATATACAAATTCAATTTACCTGGCAACTTCTAGGTCTGACCATCCAGCATGTGGACAATACAATACTGTTCCTATATATATCATAGTCACAAAAATAGTCACAAGCAAAAACATCCTACAGGTATATCTCTCATGTACCTGGACCTCGAAGTTCTTGCTTCAACATGATATATTCTTCCATTGTATATCAATATCCAGATTATGCTTTACTATTCTATGACCTGCTTTGTATATTTTGTAATGTATTGAAATTAATAAAGCAAGATTACCCAGTTCAAAAAGATGCTAACTAAAGCTTGTTTCCAGAGATATTTGAACGATCTTGGAAACCACAGCAAACAAGAAAACTAAAAACTACTAACAAAGAAGACTTGATTAGTATGTATTCTTTTCTTTATCCACATTAGTATCTTTGAAGCTTCCAGGACTTATATTTTTCTGAAATATCTCACATAACCATATATAATCTCAATTTGTCTGGTACAAGCTGGTCATACTTATATTCATTCTGTAAGCTACAAGCTAGTTTCAATGTATTTGATAAGTTGGCTGATGTTCGCAGTGTCGTCAGTAAGTGAAGCATCGATCAGAACTTGGAAAGGTAGCCTAGCTTGTACAGGTTGGGTAGGCAGGCGAACCTGTGGAATTAGTTGGTGTTCGTAGTGTCATCAGTAAGCGAAGCGTTGGTCGGAGGTGTAGCCGAGCTTGTCCAGGTTGGGTAGGCAGGCGAACTTGACCATGGGAGGGGGGCCGCACATCAGAACGAGGGTGTCGTCCCCGGGCGCAGGCATGTGCTCTGCCAGCATGGTGTCGTCCACGAACCCCCCGCTGTACTTCCAGCCCTCCTCCGGGCGGTCCAGGGTGTACCACAGCTTGAACCTGTTATAAGGTGGTAAAGTGGTCTTGTGGTTAGGATTGATGGTAAAAGTAGGTAGGTAAAGGTAGTCCCATAGGCTTTGAAGGCCATAGGGGAAGAAAGTTGTTAGGTGTGGCTCTCCTCAAGCACTAGAACCCACCACACTTATCAAAAAGAGG
The DNA here is from genome assembly GCA_035149815.1 of Branchiostoma lanceolatum. Classification (NCBI taxonomy): domain Eukaryota; kingdom Metazoa; phylum Chordata; class Leptocardii; order Amphioxiformes; family Branchiostomatidae; genus Branchiostoma; species Branchiostoma lanceolatum. The sequence continues at coordinate 7,093,218 of CM068872.1, read as the reverse complement.
GGTCCATCCCAATGTGAGTGGACCCAACCTTACAGTCCAGCCTTACAAAAAGGTCCATGCTCCGATATCATTATCCCATCTTTTTCAATTCCTAATCCTGTAGAAAACTGGTGTGTTTCTTAAATAGTTTCATCAGGTTGGTAAATCAATTTGACATAGTTTTCCAAGGTATACAACCATACTTTTTCTTCTCCACCAACCTTTCAACAGCTTGTCTGCCGTCTTCATCAGGGTAAAGTGTAGGAGTCTATCGGTAGTGTGTTATGCCAAAAGGCGTTTTACTGGTGATGCAAAATAAAAGAGCAAACAAACCTGTCCTTGTACTGGTCCGCCAGTTCTTCCAGCTCTGGACGGAGTAAGATGTCCTTCTCAGTCTGGTTGGCGAACAGCAGATACAGGTTGGTGTCATCGTCAGGATTCTTCAATACCTGAGACAAACACAACACAAAATTGTCACTCCTACATCCAGAAACACTTCCAGCAACACACAGGCTCAAGACTCTCATCATCTCATCTCATCTATCCCTTAGTCAAACTATTTGACCGTTGGGGGCACCACAGAAGTAGCCTCCAGCCTTATTAGCTTTCCGTTCGCTACCCAAGCTCAGCCTTATTAGCTTTCCGTTCGCTACCCAAGCTCCGCTCCTTGCCTCCTTGGCGAGGAGCGGAGCTTGGGTAGCGAACGGAAAGCTAATAAGGCTGGACTCCAGGCTACCACAGAAGATATGACAACCAGTTTTCTCCACCCTTCTCAGTTTTCTGTTCTTCTAAATTATTTGCTCATGACACCTAGTGACAAAACCAAGAGGGATTATCAACACAAACTTGAACCCAGTGGAACTGAGCACCTAGAGATCAAGTCTAGCAAACTCTCATTTCATCTCATCTGGTCTAACTATTTGACCATTGGGGCACCATAGAAGATCTGACAACCAGTTTTCTCCACCCTTCTCTGTTTTCTGTTCTTCTTAATGTTTCACTTAGTGTCATGCCTGTCTATTCTTTGTATCATCCTCCCATCTTTTCCGTTGCCTACCCATATCTTTTACTCCCTGGACAGTTCCAGAGAACTGATTGACGTTAAACAAGGACAACAACAACAGCAACACCTCTCAGACGTGCTAACGCATCGGCTTCTTGGTTTTCTGTTCTTCTAAATGTTTCACTTAGTGTCATGCCTGTCCATTCTCTGATATCATCATTTATTCATTGCCTATCCCTCTTTCTTCCTACCTGGACAGTTCCAGGGAAATAATAGTAAAACAAAGACAACAACAGCAACAACAACAGCATACCTCTCTGACAAGTTGAAGCATCGGCGTGATACCAGTGCCACCTGCGATCATCCCCACGTTCTTGGCTGTCTTCTGGAATGCTGGCGACTTCTTGTCAGGCTTGATGCTGAACTGACCGTTGCCGTCGTAAACTAGCAGACCGCTGGGCCCACGGACATCGATGAAGTCTCCCAGCTGCATGTTCTCGAGGTACTGCGACATCTTTCCCCCTGCCGGGAACTTGGGGTGAACGTTCTTGAAGTACACCTGGAATGAAGGAATGAAATTCTGAACTTTATCCCTTGACATGGTACACCATATAGTACTCGTCTATACTAAAAACTAGGACAACGGGAATATGGACTTACTACTTATCCCCTTCATCCCTGGAGAGACATAAGGCCATGACATTTGATTCATAAAGTATATACACATTACAAAAATATGTATAAGTAGATTCAACATACTTTGATGGCTAGCCTGTGTTAAACAAATTCATATTTCGCTGATCATGACAGGGACTGATTGTCTCTCCTCCCCCGAAATCTAGGGGAGTGACCAAAAATTATGGAAGGGCTGTAAGAAGTAGAAGCTTGATAATTAGTCAGGCTACCTTGATGACGAGGTCGAAGTATCCCTTGTCGTCATCGCTGGAGACGGGCGTGTAGGGGCGGATGACGAGCTCGCCGTCCACGCGCGCGCTCAGGTAGATGTGCTGCCCGATCGGCAGGCCCAGGACGTGCTCGGGCGAGGGGAGGGCGAACCGGAACCGGCGCGTGTCGTGGCTCACGATCTCCTTATCGACCAGTTTGAAGGGATATTTGACGGTCGGGTCCTGAAGAGCCTTCGGCGGGCCCTTCTTCTTGCTAGAGAAAAGGAAGCCGACCACTGCCGCCGACACGGCGACTAATGCGGCGGCTATGAGTACGGGGAAGGGGGAGAAATCTTGTAACGCCATAGTCGTACGATCCTGCAAATGTCAAAGGGTCACGCATGTAACGTCATCGGGTTGAAAGTTCAAATAGTAACAGGAAACGCAGGCTAGGGATTGTGGGAAGTGTCGCGCGCCAAGAGAACCACAGGTGTGACGACTTGCTTCCGAAACCTTCTGTTTTCTTCTCCTTTCATCTTCTTCTTCTCTGTCTTACAGTCTGCAGTGATTTTGTAGACTTTAGGGACAACAATGAGCATATTCGGGCAGACGAGCACGGCGTTCGGAGGCACGTCGGTGTTCGGCGGCGCCACCACGCCGGCGGCGCAGACCCAGGGCACGCACAACCCCATGAAAGACATCGAGGTGGCCTCGCCGCCCGACGACAGCGTGGCGGCCATGGCCTTCAGCCCCGCAGCCACCGCCACAACCTTCCTGGTGTCAGGTAGTAAATACTGAGAGATATAGAAACAGTTCAATCCCCTATTTGACCGGTATTTTGACCAATCTTCTAAATGCCCGGGAACCCACCCCCTAATGGTAGGGTCACATTTCCTAATCGGGGCCCGGTCGGGCTGTTTGCGGAAACGCAAAATCAAAGAGTATGTCAATAAATTTGATGATTTTTGGTACGTTTTGTGTTTTTGTTGTCTTTAATATCATACTTTTCGCCCCCAAAGACTACCCGGCCGGGCCCCGGATTTGAAATGTGACCCTAGCATAAAATATATGCCCCTGGCCCTGACCTGTTCATAGATTTGATCATGTTATGCTTCGGTCACATTTCAATTCCGGGGCTCGGCCGGGCTGTTTGAGAAAACAAAGAAAAAAAGGCGCATATCAAGGATATACAAAACGTATGGTAAGGAATAATTTTTCAAAAGTTTTGTGTGTTTTGTTGTCTTTTATGTCATAGTTTTCGTTCCCACAAGCTGCCCGGCCGGGCCCCGGGTTGGAGATGTGACCCTAGCATTACTAGTACTAGTAGTAGTACAGTATCATAATAAACCATACATCCATACGAGACAATGTAATATGCCGTACATTCCTGATGCAGCATAATATCAACATAATGTTATATCATACTTTTCTAGAGTATTAGCATGCATTTGTATTTATTGACGAATGCTGTTAACAGATTAATAGATTGTCTCTTTCTTTTTCAAATTGTCAGATATTAGCAATAGTTGACTTGCCATGTATGTAAAAGTTGCCATACACTGTACCTGTTACAATTGTCACACAATAAAGTTCTTCATCCATATATTCATTCATTCATTCCTTCAGGGTCCTGGGACAACAACGTGCGCTGCTGGCAGATCGAACAGAATGGCCAGACCATCCCCAAGGCGGAGCAGAAACACACAGGTATCTCTGTCAATGATTCAAACACTTCATTCTGTTTGCTGGGACTATAAGGTCCTTCACGATTCTGAGTACACATGACGCTGCACATATGTACTAGGAATGGTGAATAAGCTTATATAGAGCGAGTTTTGACACAGTGATTTATATATTTCTCAGCCCACAGTTAAGTGCCTGTCAATTTCTTTGATAATTTGCACCTCTGTCCACTTGCTGTATGCATTATCTATCACATACTGATAGACATGTACTATCTATCACATAGACATGTGTTCATTCATCTATCCATCCATTCATTCATTCACTTGTTCCCAGGCCCTGTACTGGATGTGTGCTGGTCCGATGATGGCACCAAAGTGTTCACAGCCAGCTGCGATAAGCAGGCCAAGATGTGGGACCTGAACAGTAACCAGTGCATCCAGGTGGCACAGGTCAGTTCAACACTCTTGATGTACAGGGAATCTCTGTCCACTAAGGAACGTCATGATTGCATATGCACAGGGAAATGTATTGTGGCTAGTATGTCAAACAGACAAACATCTACATGTATCAGTATCAAGCATGGTCTAGACAAGAGCAGTTTATAAGTTAGAGGCCATAACCTTTGACACCCACAAAACAATTTGCTGTGCAGACACATTTGGTACTATGAACCTCCCAATGATAATACTAATATGTAGAAAAATTCACAAAATACTATGTGTACAAAATATGTTGCATACACATAAGATTAAGAAGACAGAATCAAAACTTGGATTACAGTAAATTAATGGTAACGATATGTTTCCTTTTCAGCACGATGCTCCTATCAAGACAGTGCACTGGGTCAAGGCCCCCAACTACACCTGCCTGATGACCGGCAGCTGGGACAAGACCCTGAAGTTCTGGGACACACGGTCGCCAAACCCCATGATGACCATCCAGCTGCCCGAGAGATGCTACTGTGCTGATGTCATGTACCCCATGGCTGTGGTGGGGACGGCTGGACGGGGCATCATCGTGTACCAGCTCGACAACCAGCCCAAGGAGTACAAGAAGATAGAGTCTCCCCTGAAGTACCAGCATCGGTGTGTCTCAATCTTTAAGGACAAAGATGGCCGCCCTACGGGGTTTGCTTTGGGCTCCATCGAGGGAAGAGTGGCCATCCACTACGTGAACGCCACCAACCCGCGGGACAACTTCACCTTCAAGTGTCACCGTTCCAATGGCAGTAACAACACTGTGCAAGACATCTACGCCGTGAACGGGATAGCGTTCCATCCCGTCCACGGGACGTTGGCGACAGCCGGGTCCGACGGAAAGTTCAGTTTCTGGGACAAGGATGCGCGCACCAAGCTGAAGACATCAGAGCAGCTTGCCCAGCCCATCTCCGCGTGCACCATCGACCCGCGGGGGAACATCTTTGCGTATGCGGCCAGCTATGATTGGTCGAAGGGCCACGAGTATTACAACCCGCAACAGCAGAAGCCCTGCATTCTGCTACGTAGCTGTGCTGAAGAGCTCAAGCCCAGAAACAGACGAACCTAAGCAGGGATCTCCCCAGAAATATATAGCAGGATGGGGGGAGTATGCCAGGCACGGGATACGTGTGGCGAGGGGGGGTCTGGAGGGGGGCGCACACCTCTCAAAAGGAGAGCGGCTGTTGCATTTTGCCTTTTTCAGACATAATGGAAGTCATTTACTGCAACTTCAGCTTTACATCTGAAGTTTCCAGTTTTGAGCAAAATTATAGGCTTTGCTGGGTAAAAATTGAAAAAAATACCCTAACTTTGAAAATCAACAGGATGGAGCTGGGGTTAGAACAGGATGGAGGAGCGCCACTGTTCCATTTTTTAGGGAGATCCCTGCCTAAGGAAAGATGATGAACTACAGTCAAAACTGAATACAGCCAAACCTGGTCGGGTAACCACCTCTAAACCACATTTAAACAGTCCCGTCCATTTGTACAGAGTGAACCCCACCCTGTCTTCAACATCCATTTTACCTTGAGTGGTTGCTGAATCCAGTTTGACAACACTTTTTTTTCCACAAGCAAGGACTTTGCAACAGTTGACATTTCAGTGACCGTCTGTCACCGAAATGTCACTGAAATGTTTGCTTATCATTTTTGACCCCATGCTTGTGAATAAAGAACCTGACTGAAATTATTTACAGATACAGTCAAAACTGCCCAAGAAGACCACTCAGGAGACTGATAAAATCGAGTATATGTGGACAGGTGGTCACTATAGACAGGATTCATACCCCGGGGCTCCCGATACATGGTACCGGCGGTGATTACCTCCAGCTGGCCCAGGCCTGCCAGTGGGACATGATTATCTAAGGGACCACCAAAAAGTTGTTATATTGTCCAGGTGGTTATTATGTAGAGGTGGTCACTAGTACAGGTTTAACTGTACAGAGGAGAGGACTTAAGAGACGAGCATAGTATATAAAATGTACCAGCAAAGCTGTATAAGTATAAGAATAGATGTAGATGAAAGAACATGCAGAACTATATGCAGATAGCAGTTCTACCGAAGTAAATTTGATTATGGCTCGCCCAGCTTTATCTGAAAAGGTCACAACCAAAGTAGATATAGTATAAACTTCCTAAGCTGTACAATAGAATAGACAAAACTATTCTAAAGTAACATGCAAAACTATATGTAGTTCTATCTACCGGTAAGTAGATTTTGTGAACATTAAAACATTGTCCTTGTACAAGTCTGTTTCAAGAAAAAAATGGATGTCATGTTTTAAAAATGATCTATTGCCATGACATCATGCTGGAATGCTTAAAAGATTACTACAAAGGCATGTGAACATGTTTATGGTAATGATGTATGTAGCCAGAACCTCATGCAAATTTACATACCAACATACATACATATACTGGTCCAAAATACTGGAACATCAATACAATATACCGGTACTGTACCTGAATAGACTGACACTCAGGTATATAACTTTCAACTTATTTTGTTACTAAGACGTGTTACAGTTATTCCAAACATAAAGAAGAAATCTGCCAGACATAAAAAATGTGTATGGCCTTTGAAATCAGCAGTCTTTGATTTGAGAGCACATATTCTCTGCATAAGGTACATGAAGTCTAAATAAACATTCTGTTAACTGTATATTCATATCTCTGTTATTGAAGACCACTGGTCAATTTGTCCAAGGAGTTTAAAAACTATTTTTTACCCCTTCCTTTGCATGTAGTTCAGGTCTTAACCTGTGCCTAAACCACTGTACCAGTACATGTTCATCCCTTGTCCTTATAAAAGTTTGTTTGATATTAACTATAAAAGAATATCTATTTCCATGATGTCATGCTAGAATGCTCTAAGATCAGTACAAAAATTGAGGCATGTGGGCATGTTTGTAGTAATTCTTATAGTTTATTATTATTTAGCAACAATCACCAAGTACATTATGGATAAAATGATCAGTTGGGCAATTGACACGTTGCAGATAAAGTTCGCACACAAATGAACACTCCAAGTTGCAAATCCTGCTTTAACCAGAACATCACACAAGTATACTTGTTACATAATATAAGTATCACTAAATGTCTTCATCCAGGCAGAAAGCCAATCATTACAGAACAATAAGAGCCCAGTCAACAAATAGACCATTGGCAAATATCTACAAAGAGGGGGTCCTGACGTATTAAGATCACAATCCTCTTTCAAAAGTGCTACAACACTTGAAATGCCCCTTGACTGGCAACGGGACATAATGCATGTAATACCAATCCACAGGGTGGTGTTGATTAGATAATGATTTGCATAACTATTTTAAGCTCCTACAGACCAAAAGTAATGACGATATGTCAACCCCTTTTTGAGTTATTTTCTTTCTACAAAAACACCCCTGCAGTTCCAAAACAAGATGCTAATGGACCCAAACCTACAACACAGATGGTTCAAAACATAAGATATCAAAACCGGAAGTTATGTTGCAGTAGCTTAGAGAGCCGCTAGAAGGGCCATTATCGAAATTGACCTTTGTCTTCCCGCCCCTACCCACCTACCAAATATTACAAAGATCCACCAACAGCTTTTCTACCTTGGTTATACTGTCCACATGCACAGTCAACCACCCAACAACAGACAGCGCCGAAAAACACAACCTTATTGACGAAGGTCACCTTTTTCGCCCAGGCTGTATACTAATGGTACCTTTTTTTGTTACAAAATGCACAATAAAAGCTCCAATAGCTTATAGGCGATGCGTTTCTCCTGGTGAAATAAACAAACAATGCAATACAAAAATAAATGTTATCCAGATAATTGATATGCATAATATACATTTCTTGACTACTTCTACGGGAGAACCAAGATGTAATTCTGAAGAAGAATTTCGTCCTTCTTTTCTATTTCAAAAAGCTTTTCTACTCGGACAACGAACGTGTGCGCTGAATCAAGGTTTCATTGGTTGACTTTGAGTGTGTGGAAGATTCGTCCAGCCCGGAAACCATACACTCTCTGCCTCAGGCAACCTGTCGGATAAAAATATCGTTAAATAACCAACATTTTAATGCAAATGCATAATATCACTCCTTAAATATTTTAAAGGAAATGACCCCTGTGCAAAAAAAAGATCATTAAGAAAATTCGTTCAATATTAGAGATATGAGATATATCAACAGAAAGCAAGATACCTGAAATCATCAGTTGCAGCCTCTACTTTTTTTGCGCAGAAGACAAGAGACCAGGGAGACCACAGCGATCATGATAACCAAGACGGCGAGGACCAGACCTATGAACTCGCCTCTACTCTCGGCCGCCAAATTTCCCCCAGAAGGAGCTGAAGAAAAAAATATTTACTGGCAAAACACGCAACACCTGCACACGTGTATATGGTTGACAGTTGATACGTGATAATAATGCCAAAAGATATAAATTGGTAGACCTAACTATTTCCAGGTTTTGTCTTTCGAGGTAAAGTGCCCTCCCCCTGTGTATATGTTTCAAGTGTTAAGCTGGATATCAAAATGTTTTTTTCATATGTTCTAGCGCCCCTCTTGGTTTGCCATTATATACAAATGATGCAAATTATAAACAACTAGTACAGCTGAAGGAAAGACATGGAGTCGTCATTGTTTTCGTTACAAAAATCATCACTTGGTTCAGAAGTTACTATATTATTATTAAACTCAATGTGATTTGGAATGCGTACTTTGCGCGGCGATGTAACGTTATGTGTGATGTACGCATGCTTTACTAAACTTACTCGTGGTCGGGGCTTCGAATTCTGTTGGTTCTGTAGGCACGGGCTGCGCTCGATCTAGACACAATGTAATAATGAAACAGTTACTTTCCTCAACATCCTTAATGCCATTATTCAAAAACATTAGCAAGGAGTAACACACCTGCATGTTAGATAGCAATGTTTGAAGAATAATGATGAAGTACGATTAAATTACATGCACCGACACGCACTCGTACGATATTTTGTTTCGCAGGCAAGGCCGGGATATAACCCGCCAGTGGCGGCCTCGCTGCGACCGAGCGATTTGACACCGCGCTCAACAAATTTCATTGATAAAAACGAATGTTTTTACGCTTTGTGTGTTTTGTTGTCTTTTTAGTCATACTTGCACGTTTTGCATGACTTTCCCGTTATAAAGTCACTGAGGGTAACACAGATCCGATTTAGGACGTAGTGAGGCCGCCACTGTGTCGAGTGAGATAGGGGATTTCCCTGACGTGTGAATACATCATCGATGGCGCAGTACAAATAGTACGGGGGAATTGAAGGATAATGATAACTACCTCACCAACAAATATTACCTTTCGTGAAGTATTTGACTTCAACTTCGTTCCACTTTCTGGCTTTAACAGAAAGTTTCTCAATGAAGCCTCATAGAGGCCACTTACGTTTTCGTCAACTCATGACTGTGGATTTGTATCAGATGAGTGTAACATTGAGCCGTCTTGAATTGGAGTCGTGGATGTGTTCATCATTTTCGCCGTTTTTTCCTGTTCACAATCATTCCGGACTCACATTTGGTAGTCGCGATTTTCTACAAAATCTCAGTACATTTCCATAAATAAACCAAGGACCTCCTTGAATAAACCAATCATACCTGTTACGATCAAGGCTGCCAGTGCAAGAATTCGAAGCGCCATAGTGACCGGGCGAAGCTCCATAGAATCAGTAGTAACGTTACAGTCACAATTCGTCAAATCAGGCTTTCGGTCAGTTTAGACACCCTTAAACCTCATTGATTGAGGCACTGATTAAAAGTAAGTAGTTGGAGGTGAGGTTTGCACCATCAGTGCTGATCTTCTAATGACTTGGAATTTTTTCGGGGGGAGCTTTAAAGCCTACATGGGGATTCCCCGGTGACATATGACTATTTGTCATGGTCATGTGATTACTTATTGTCTAGTGCTGTCAAGTGCATGCCTGTACTTGCCTTGTTTTAATGCCAGATTGGCTAAAACCAGCTTCTGACCTATCAGGGGCCCTGGAGAGTAAGAAACAGAACGAATACCGGATAATGCCTTGAAAATACATTTATGTAAACCAACAACAGTTAAATGCAACAATTCTTCAAAATCCATTGCAACAAATTACAATATCGTGACATAACACAGTACCAATTACATGTACAAGACAACCATTTGAAATTAAGTTGCTCAGTAGACAATTATAAACATAACATTTTGTCGACTTATAAGTTATATAAATAAGAAGTTAACAGAGTTTATGGCTGCATGTAGTGCGTGCCGATTTGAGCTTATCATGAATAAACAAAGGTTCAAACAAACAAAATGTCTGAAGACTGGACCCTTTTTTAAATCTCCAAGCAGATCTATTGGTGGCAAAAGGGCCAAGCAGTATCAAAAGCCAACAGAGGCCTATTCTGGGAAACTGGCTGGCCCTTTTGATACTGCCTTGCAGCCACCGATAGATCTGCTTGGAGATCACCTTTTTTTAAGGCCAGAATCTCATTGACCTTACGACTGGATATCTGATAATAAGTCTGATTCTTTTATTCATAGTGCTTACAACATCATAATACAACATTTTCTGATAATATTCAACAATAACAGTAACACATTTGCACCAAATACACATCCTGTTACTGAATATCAAACAATAAAAATCATACTTTTGGCACAGGATTCCTATCACCAGATTATCAAATTATAACTTCATTGTGTGGCCATGACATCACAGTTAACAAAAGAGCCAGTTTGGAAAGTGATACTGCAGTTTGCAAAAAAACATATCATACTCTTGAAAAGCCATAAAAGTAAGTGTAATATATTCCAAACGTATGTGATCGCAAACATATAAATGTCCTATGCTAAACCATTGAATATAAATAAATAAATAACAAGCATGTCTCCGGATCCCGTCAGAATCAATTGCAGATAACTAATCTCCAAGCAGATGTAACTTGGAGCTTGAGAAAGGTTTCGATCTTGCCTCTCTACATCTGCTTGGAGATTACTGTTACAACATCAGTCCTGGTTGTCATACCGTAGCATTTTTGCTACCAACACACGAGAAGCCTGCCTCCTCACATCCTCGCTGGGATGTTTGGTCAGTTTGAGCACCATGGCATACATGTCCCGGCGCCGCCCACCACTGCCATACAACACCGCCTGTAAAGAGTCTGCAGTAAAATCACTTGAGACGAACTCCTCTTCTTGGGAGGAGATGACATTCGCTACGAAAGTCACAGCTCGAAGTTGTACGTCAGCCGCCGTGGACTGTAGTAGTGCGAGGAATGTGGGTGGCGCGGGGGAATGTAGTAGTGTCTCGATAGATGCCTGGTTACAGGACAAGTTGACGAGGACCTTCAAGGATTGTAGTTGCACCGTTGCGTCTTCTGTGGTGGAAAACTGCAGGAGTTTTGGCACGGCGGGGTACAAGTGATGGTGGTAGTCATCCAGTACAGTCATGTTCGTGAGAAGTTTTAGAATAGACAAGGTGATGGCGTCGTTTTCTGTGGATTGAACGATTTTGTTTACGACGATCGGCAAGCAAGACTGCACCACGGGTTGGTTTGCCACATTCATGGCCAGGTTGGCCAGCGCCTGGCAACAGCAGTCCTGGACGCCCGGTGACTCGTCTGAACGTTGAAGAGTTTCCACGACGGCTTGCAACAGGCCCGACTCCCTCATGACATTCTGGTTGCTCGTGAATGCAGCCAGGTTGCCGATGGTGCGAAGCGTTCGTTCCACCACTCCCGGGTTTTCTGACCGAAGCAGTGCGAACAGGAAGGCTACTTGACTATCAGACAACGAACTGCTAGTGGTCAGGTCCCCAAGTTCCAGTGGATCCATGTTGTTATATACTGGTTGCGATGATGTCTTTCTCTCATTGTCAGTGTCCTCACTCTCAGTTTCTTCTTCTTTGTGCTCTGAGAAGTATATTCTGTCTACAATCCTATAAACCACGTAGCTCCCAACAGCGCCGAGCCCAACAACGAAAAAATTGCGTATCATCTTGTTGATGAATGAAAGGTGGCTGTATAAAGGGTGGGAGGGGGGCGCACACCGAAGACGGCCCCCAACTGAGGATATAAGGGCAAACAACAGGAACTGGCGGGGATAGAATTTACCAAGAACGTAGGTAGACACTATCCTACCGCTGTGACCAGTTTAGGACTCTAGTTTGTTGTCAAAAAGCCATCAGACGGCATAGAAAAGATGTCTGCCGTAATGTGGACAACAACCAACATCTGCTTGGTGATGTAATAAGATCCCCAGAATGCACCTGGGGCATCAGAAAAAGCAAGATGGCTGCGCCCATGGACATGTGAACGTCTCGACCAAAAAGTATTGTTTTGTATCGCTTATTCAAGACTCTACTGTGTTTGTGGAATACTTGAACACAGGACTATCATTTCGTACGAATTTTGATGCTGTAGAAGTTTTCCGAAAAACGTAATCTGATTTCGGAAATATATTTTTTTGTCAAAATTATTCCAGAGCCGGAAACTTTTCGAGAACGTTTGTTAGCTGAGCTGAGCAAAAACACACTCTTGAACATCTCTTGGTTTCAATCATACCTTTATACCTTTATACCATCTTCAGTCGAGGAAGGCAGCGCCTGTTGTGGACTGGTCTATTCGCTTCCGCCGTGTTCGTGCATCAGCTCCTTCCAAATTATGTCGATGTAGTTGATTCTTGAACTGGTTGACTGTTTCGCTGGAGACTACACTCTCTGGTAGCTAGTTCCAAGTGTTTACTGTCCTCGCACTAAACACATGTGCTCTTGTTCTTGATTTGGCAAAGGGTACTATCATCGTTTAATGCGTACAGCCCTTTGTGAACTTGTAAAAGTGTTTTCTTCATTGTACAGTGCTGAATCTTTTGTAAGGACACTGCAGCTGCGCCTCACCCCGTCTGTGCGATACCCCTACTAGGGGATTTACAGACTATGAAATAGAAATAGAAGTATTTACATGTCTGAAACACTGTTTACAACGTGTTGAACACAAACAATCTTGTTACTTGTACAGTAGATTCCGCATATCTGTATAGCCCATTTGTCAACGTAAATTATAGTAAGTATTTTTTTATAGGCTTAAAAAGGAGGAAGAAGAAGAGGGGATTCAACTCAATATGGCTTCCTCAGTATTAAGAAGACTCTCCATAGCACCTTGCTCTCCCATGGTTTCTTCTTTCCTCAACTGTCCAAGGTTGCCAACATCCTTACTGACGGCTCTTCCTTTACGTTGCAAGTTTTCGCAAGATAGCAATGACACAGAAGACACGTCCAAAATTCCTCTAAATCTGGAAAGAAAAACAATACAAGAGCTTTTAGACGACGCAGTCACAGATAAATCGGAAGGACCAAAAGAAAAAGACCTGACCGAGCAGAAGAGACGGACCAGGAAAGATCCTCGGAAGAGCACGATCTTGCTGTTCCCGGGGCAAGGGGCGCAGTTTGTCGGTATGGCGAGGAGCCTGCTGGATTATCCTCACGTGGAGGATATTTTTACGAGAGCGAAGGACATTCTGGGTTACGACATCCTACAGCTGTGTCTGAACGGACCTCAGGAGGAGCTGAACAAGACGGTCCACTGTCAGCCCGCGGTGTTCCTCACATCGCTCGCTGCGGTGGAGAGACTCAGAGAGGACAATCCCATGGTAGGCCAACCCCTGAAATATCTGCCTACAAATGGTAGAAAGGGTCAGATATGAGAACCAACAAATTAATTGGTATGGCCTTTATAGGATACTTAAATTTGTAAAGATATAGAAGTACTAGACTGTATCGAGCGAAGTAATTAAAACTCTATAAAAGTCCCCTGGAATGCGCTAATGTACAGGGCAGATGGGCAACACTCGGAGTCCTAGCACTGTAGAGATATAGCGGCGGAGCAAACAAGGGGGATGTCCCAATGGCTCAACTGAGTAGCAGCCTCACAGATGAGCTCATCAGACCCTTACTCCACTTACATGTACATGAAGTCCCTGAGTCTAGTCTTTTGTAAAGGACGTTTAATGGGGGTCCCGTGTTTGAGGAGGTGGCTTGAGCATGTTAAAAGAGAAGGCCATCAACCCCCCTGTAAAAATATACCCTGCTACTGAAACAGTAAGGAAACTTACTGACCCATGTGCCATGTGCACTAGGTACTACAAGGGTCTGAACGAATGAACGAACAAATGAAGCAAACAAGTTCACTTAATTAGCATATAAGAGCAATTACATTCTAATAAACCTATGTCCCAGTTTCCAACTAGAGCAGATCTAGAGATGTCCATCAACATTGTTACGCTTGTATTTGTGTGTAGGCTGTGGAGACGTGTGTGGCTGCTGCAGGCTTCAGTGTGGGAGAGTATGCAGCACTGGTCTTCTCTGGGGCACTGTCATTTGAAGAGGGTGAGTATTTAGATATTACTTTACAACTTATAAGTTTTGAAAAAATATGTACCAGAGGCTTTTCATTGAGGCCATAATGATTGCAATTTTAATTCCCCAGCGACCATAGTGGCAGGTAATTGGATTACAGCAGCAGCATGTAGGCATGTTTAACAGATGTACACTGTAATCTACTCTACCCAGGACTGTTAGGGACTGAAAAAGTCTTCCCAGTGGGGCAGTGGAGACAGCTAAAGTTGACACCTTCACTTGGGCTACAATCCTTCGAAATGCAAATTAAGGACAAGAAATGCAAATCAAGGACACCAACATGTCGTTCAGCACCTGCTTGCTTCATTGATATGGAAATTTGTGTAAATATATTTTCTCTATTTCTCTTTCCAGCCCTGTACGTAGTAAAGGAGAGGGCTGCGGCCATGCAGAGAGCATCAGAAGAGGCTCCCAGCGGGTTGCTGTCTGTGATGGGTCGACCACAGACCAAGTTTCCCCAGCTCTGCCACGACGCGAGGATCTACTGCAGGGAAGTCCACCACATGGAGGCCCCCGTCTGCAGCATAGCAAACTACCTGTACCCACAGGCAAGGGTTATAGGGGGCAACAAGGAGGTCAGTATGTCTCTTTTGCCACAAAACATGTCATTAGTTATTGTAATTGTAAATACAGATATGTTGGCGGGGATTTAATTTCGCAGTAGGGAGTATATTGAGTGTTTGCGGTGGCTTTGAGTACGCGTTTGAAACAATGATAGTAGCACTACAGTCGCACAATGAAATGGCTTTTCACGGTGGTTTTAAGTTTGTGGTGAAGAGTTCACTGTGAAAACGCCGAACATAAGACCACCACAAACATTTCTGCATTTACAGTACCCTATGGCAGTTTAGAGCGGCCTTGAGATGTATACTTCATGTACTATCTTCTGACTTTATTTATTTTTTCATGTTGGAATGGCTATCACTTTGAGTTATAGAAAACAATTTTGCCTCTAACCAGCTGTTAGCCAATCAGAGAATTGTCTAAATGTTTTCTTTGGGTAAAGCCAATTCTCTGACTGGCTGACAGCTGGCTAGAGGCTACACCCACAAAAATGGAAACCTCATCAGCCCTGTAGCAGGGCCTCCCCATGGTATATTGTATAGGCTGCAGGCAAGGCTCAGGATAGGAGAATGAAAAGGTTGTGTAGCCTGGCACTAATAATGATTTTAAAAACCTTGTTTCTTCCTTCTTCCCAGTGTCTAGCGTACATCAGGAAAAATGGGAAGAAGTATGGCCTGGCGCGGATGAAGCCTGTACCAGTCAGCGGAGCCTTCCACACTTCCCTCATGCAATCTGCCCAGGACGCCACACACAAGGCCTTACGGGTAGGAACCATTGGATACCGTACGTTTTGTTTGTGTTGAAAGTATGGTTTATGTAGTAACACAATTCAAAACAGGGCATAGATTTACTCTAGAGAAGTTAAGTTGTAAGTTTTGACTGGTAGGTAGTTTTTAAGCTCAGGAAAATATGTTGTCGGCTTAGCCACCCCAGCCACTTTTCTTGGAACTGCAGGCAGGGTTTAGTTTGAAACTTTGAAACAGGATAACTTAACACAAACACTCAGTGGTCGTTCAGTGTCCTAAAAAGCTGGTGTGTTACGCCGAAGTATGGTTATACCTGCTATATAGATCCAGTAACAAATACACACACACAAATGCCAACGCCAAATATCAAAAGTCCTTTTCTCTCCTACTTTCAGGAGGTAGACATCGAGGTTCCAGTCATCAATGTCCACTCCAACGTGGACGCCTCCTCCTACCAGAACCCACACCAGATGCGCCGCCTGCTCACGCAGCAGGTCACATCGCCGGTACGGTGGGAGCAGCTCATGCACGTGCTGTACGAACGCCCCCAGGGACAGGAGTTCCCAGACACCTTCGAGGTCGGACCGGGGAGTCAACTGGGTGCCGTGCTGTCGCGGTGCAACATGAAGGCGAGAAAGGAGTACCAGAAAGTTTCGTGTGGAGAAGAAGATGACTATACCAATGTTCAAGCTACGGCCAATGACTAGTTCCTGAATTAGGAGAGGTCATCATGAATTAGAGGCTTGAAATTCATTGTTGGGTTTGTTTCTCTCTGCTACGTATACCATTTTTATACACTGCATCTGCATCTGTATCTATATAGCCGGTATACAATGTACATGTAACTGCTCTTTGGCATAACCAAGCCTTGGCATAACACGCCAGTAACTGCAGGAGTAGCTCAGGCTTGGCTGTACGAACACCCCCAGGGTCAGGAGTTCCCAGACACCTTCGAGGTCGGAAACTGGGTGCCGTTCTGTTGCGGTGCAACATGAAGGTAAGAAAGGAGTACCGGAAAGTTTCATGTAGAGAAGAAGACCATTACACCAGCGATGTGCAAGCTTCAGCCAATTATGAGTTATTAATCATTAATTTTCATACACTGTAAGTGAAACTGATATGGAAAAGTGATATGGAACTAGTTTAGCTCAAATGAACTACGTATACTTACTACTGTAAATGAACAGTTGAGCTATTCTTCCATTGGTCATGGCAGAGAAGACACACTATCTACAGTATATAGTTATACAGGTTCACTAATGGAAAGCAGACTAATGTTTGCTTGTATGATGAGAACTTAAAAAGGTTACAGTACCTGGCAACCCTAAGAACTCTATGAGTTGATGACTGACAATAAAGTGCCATCTAGCTGTCAAAAGAAGTATGGCAATCACAATCATGTCAAAAGATATGAGAACTTTTATTTTGTTGTAAAAAACTTGTATAGCACTAGCAGCCACATTTGTGCGTGATTACAGTTACAACGTCTCATTGCAATACAAATGTACAACCATTTGAATTTCCTGAATTTAAGTCATACAATACATTCCTTAACATCATCAAAAACAAAAGTTTTGCTTTAAAATTCTTGTTGAGTACAGTCACCTTCACATAAGTACACAATGAATGAATGAAATGCCTTCAGCATTTTAAAAGTACTTAATCTGTTACATGCCTGACCCACTATAAAAATCTTTATCTGAGTTGTACGGTACTTGTACCTAAAATCTTTGGCATCATTTTATAACTACTCTCTTTTCCCATTCTCACCATAGTTAATACACCTTATGATTTGTTCACTTAAATTCTAAAACAATTTAAAAGTGTCCAGAATGACGCAGACAATTCGATTATGGTGCAATTCTAAAAGATAAAAATTGCTTGAAAAAATTGATTCTGCTTACAGAGAAATACAGCAGTAAAAAGCAAGTGACATTGGTCTTTCTTCTGATGCCATTTCTCATCCTAAAGTTGAACCAGGCCAGAAAATATCCTGGAACAGTAGCTTAGCTGGCAGTTTCAGGAAAGAACTCTTTGAGAAGCTCCTTTTTGTTGACTTTTCCCATAGCATTCCTGGGTAAGACGGGCACAACTTTAATTTCAGAGGGGATAATGTAGCTTGGCATTCTATCCTTCCCCCATTCTTTCAGTTCCCCAAGGCTCAGGCTAGCCCCTTCCCGTAGCACGACTAAAGCAACGACACGTTGGCCCCATGTCATGTCTGACACCCCCACCACTGCACAGTCTGTAATGCCGTCATGGGCCAACAGGTGGCGCTCCACATCCAGGGCACTGATCTTGTAGCCACCGCTCTTGATGATGTCGACGGAGGTGCGACCCATGATGCTGAAGTAGCCGTCTCGCAACACCACAGTGTCACCTAGCAGGAGAGAATGGTATTGCTTTAAATTCCCTGTCCATGGTATACCAGTGGAATTGCACATAGGTAATGGGCAGAGTATTCGCCTTGCATTCGATAGGTTGTGAGTTCGATCCTTGGCCAAGTCATGATCATACCAAAGACTTAAAAATGGTGCATACTGCTCTGTCTGCTTAGCACTCAGCCTATGGGGAAGGGTATAAATGTTAAACCGGATACTGAGTGTGAGTGAGTGTATGGAAGTTGAACACACACCACTACCAGTGGACTAGCCCCCTGCTGTAGTGATAGAACAATGTTGCATGGCCCAAGGGCTATTGAAGCAGAGATTACCATATCATAATACAGTAATACAATAAAACCAGATGTCTAAGAAGTCGATAGTTCTACCACATGCGAAGCAAGCACTTGAGTCTTTCTGCTCTTCTGAAGCGGTGGACATTCAGCCATACCCAGAGGGATGTTGACAGGAGAGCAAAGGAAAACTATGACAAACTTACCCGTCTTGAACCACCCGTCCGGAGTGAAGGCATCTGTGGTGGCGTCTGGCCTGTTCCAGTACTGTTTGAACACAGCAGGACCCTTCACCAACAGTTCCCCCTCCTGCTCCTCCATCCCTGGGCTCACCTGCAGTTTTAAAGTAAAGTAAAGCCGTGGATTGTCGACAGTACTTAGTCTATCGTTAGCGTTCACCCTCATGTTACGAGGGTATAATAACCCGCCTGACATGATGACGATGAAAGTAAAGCAGTGATCCAAAGAAAACATGGAAGAAAACAGTCATGAGAGACCCGGAGGAACCGGGCTTACACAAGACTCAAGAGCATGGAAAGCAGTGGTGGCCCGCATCGTAGACAGGTGAAAGTGGCAATGATGATGATGAAAGCAGTCATCCTCATTTTAGGTGAAACATTTTGCTTTCTCAAGTAGCTAGTGGTAGTGCGATGCTACGCTTTTTCACAAAACTATGTTATGATGTTGGACAACTTTTAACTTTTAGCACACTGAAGTAGCCATTTGGCACCCCATTGGTTACAGAGTTAGGCAGCAGGGAGAAGGTTGATTTGTGGATTTAACATAACTACATGCTAGCTGCAATACTCTCCTTGAACCAACCGTTAGCAGCTCTAGTAAACTAACTAGATGCTGGTCTTGGAATTGCATTTTTAGATATTTAATTTTTACTCGGTAGCTTCCCACCTGTGTGTAGCTGTGGTTCCCCTGGGCCACTACAGTTGTCTGCTGGGGGTCGGCTGCACTGGTCTGCTGGGCTATACGTACCTCTACTCCGGGTAGGGGTCTACCAACAGTTCCTGTCAACAACAACGAATGTATCATGATTAGGGCGTTGGGTGACAAACTATCGGATATAACTGTGCTGTTTTTCTTGCTAGACTGATGACTACACAGATTTTTACTGTGAGTGTGACTACACATGTATTGGACAATATGGTTTTTCAGGTACCGGTAGCTTGAGATCTGGCAAGAAACTATATGTAAAGGGAGGTATAACTCTGACAAAGAATAGCAGGTACCAGAACACTTCAATGAAAGAAAGAGCTACATGCACAGACTGACTAATGCTGACTGGCACATCTGTCTCTGTGAAGAGGACAATCAGAAAGCTGGAGATCTGGCAGGTTGAAAATTGTAGCAGCACACAGCAGAAAAAGCAGGGCTAGACCGGGGCGTCTGTCTCTGTGGGTAGGGTTGGTCAGCGCCATGCCAATGTATTAACCCAGGGAGGCATAGGGATCATAGGTGGCCCTGTATCAACCTTGAATTATGTGCGGGGATCAAGGTGTTCAAGCGACTTCTCACCTAATGCCTCAATAACATTACGATTTCTTCTCAAGCTAACCCTACCCTAATGCTGAAGGTCCAAAGGACATGGAATACATCACTGCCCTGCCTTGTAAACAATGAAGGAGATTTGGCCAGGAATACACAATACTGCAAAGACTACTCCTGGCATAACAATCCCATAAATACATAAGTGCAACATGAAGAGACTATGACCAGGGCTACACGAGCAACATAAAGAGACTATAACTAGAGCTGACCGGGGCGTCTGTCTCCGTGAAGAGGGTTGGTCAGCGCCATGCCGATCTCCGTCATGCCATAGCGCTCCAGCAGCCGATGCCCCGTGATCTCCTCCCAACGTTCCATGATGGGCTGTGGGAGGGCGGCAGAACCAGACACCATCAGTCTGGAATACAAACAGTATCTATGTCAAACCCCAGGATGAGACACCTACAGCTACATGCTATTGTGAAACTTGGTGTTGAGGACAGCACCTAACGATCAGTGCTGTGGTCACGACTCTACCCTGGGGAAACAGACTTGGGATCAGGCCTTCCCAAGGGCTGGGGCCCGGTCAACTTGATCCCCCAGGCTAGGAATCCCTCATAGCACTAATTTAGATCAGCAGGCTTACTGCCTTGGACCACCGAAGGAACTGGCTTACGGCCAGATCCCAAGTCTGGTTTCCCAGGGTACCCCGGCTCTAGTGGTATGGACACATCGAATGAGGCTAGTGGCTGCATCAACACCATCACCAAATTGTAGTTGCCAGGCAACAAGTTTGTGGTAGACAAGGGATATCTTGGGTGGGGGTGTCAGGAAGAACACTAAAGTGTGCATTTGGGGTTGACTCATAATCCTGAAGGGCACATGCAATGTTTTAATTATTTTTTTAAAAATCAGAGCAGCCAAGCCAATAACCAAGAAATTACATGGGTGTGGCCTACTAGTGATTTCCACCCTGATTTACGTTTGATAGGGAGTTATAACATCTTTATATCATGTTGACCAAAAGTAGTAAAAACAAATTGTTTTTGTTTTTTCTTGTAGGAAAGAAATTTGATGATGACACCATTTTTCATTAAAGGGGTAACAAATGATTAAGGATAAGAGCAATCATGGCAAGCCAGTGTTTGAGCGCGATAAAATTGTCATTTATAATATTTACAAACCAGTTCAAATTGTTCCATTGCTTTTACCTGTACCAATGAAAGATCTTAGTCTGTTGACATAATGGGTCAAGGATCCTGTTTACAGACCCCCAAGGTGTTTTCACGTGGCTGTCTGCACATGATTGGTTACCTGCCTTTTATCACGTGAAGAAAGCCATGTCAGGAAAGGACATCGATATCTGTATTGTAATCAGCAGGTAGGAGCCTATCGGTTTTACAAACAAGATGTCAATGAAGTGCTGACTATCCCTACACTGGTTGACGTGTCCTGACACGCCCCCTTCCTGCAAACATTTATAGATGTGTCAGTAAGGCCACAGCAAGTAAATTCTGTGGATGACATCGGCCCGCGCAATGACTTTCGCCTGATTTTTAAAAGAAAACAATAAATTTTGTTCCCCCTTGACAATGGTCAACATGACAAGAAAATACCGATAATGGAAAAATATATTGTGTGGTAGCCTTGAGTATACTTGTAGAAGTCATACTAGTGCCTTGAGTGTATTTGTAGTCATACTAGCCTAACTACCAGCATCACTTTCCTGCTGTGAGTGGATCAATCCTTACAGTCCAGTCTTACACAGCTTATACTTACTGTACAAAACTGGTGTGTTATGAGTTAAGGTTACATTAACCAGTTATACAATGCAAACAATGGACTCACCTAACCTTCTCCCTACACACAGCTTTGACATAGTCCCTAACGCAGGGTTTGGCATAGTGCTTGTCATAGTGTTCGATCATCTTGGCGTAGATGGGACACAAAGCCAGAGGCCCCATGTTTGAGGAGAGTTACACCTCGAGCACGTTAAAGAACCCACCACACACTGTTAGAGTAAGGGCCATCCCGGTGTGAATGGATCAAACCTTACAGTCCAGTCTTATGCAGCTTGTACTTACTGTACAAAACTGGTGTGTTATGTGATACAAACAATCAATCAACTCACCTAACCTTCTCCCTACACACAGCTTTGACATAGTCTCTGACACGTGGTTTGGTGTAGTGTTTGTCATAGTGTTCGATCATCTTGGCGTAGACGGTTGGAACGGCCATGAACACGTTCATCCGTGGGGAAACGGAGTCCGACCACTGCGATAGCAGCGAGGCACTCAGAAGGGCCTTCCATGCCTGTAGGATATAAAATAAAAATGTTGGATGATACAGATTCAAAGTCATTTCCATTCCGTTTTTCGAAATCAAAGTACACATAGTATACTGTATACATGACCTTACAGACCTCAATTATACATTGGCTTGAAATTTGCACTTCAGTCGTTTTTTTACTCGCAGGCTGTAACAAATATTTCTGCCTTAATCTACACTTGATAACACAAGCACTTCAATTTCAATGTGTGCCTATTCATAGTGGCTGAGGTAGGGTGACAGTCTGTACCACATAGGGCACATCTGTAAGCTGACTCAGGTTTGTTGCTGAGTTCTTTTCTCTAGACCTGCTTTTCCTCTACACAACACATTGATGTAGAACCAGAAAAAAAATGATATACATGTAACGTTGGGTAACATAAATTCGGGATTTTTCCGATAATGGTTGACTGAAATCAATCTAGCAGAACAATAAACCATCCTTTTTTTCTATTATTCTGTCAGTATCATGTACTATCTTTGCACTAATCATATATATGGTAGATTTGGTCTCTAGTCGTGCTGACACCATAATATTTCAACTTGAAACTACCGTCCGCCGCACGCACAATGACGGTGCTGTCGGACAGGGGTGCACATTAATTCGGGAGAGAAGATTCGTCTTGAATATCTTACCGCTAATCACATTTTATACAGCAGCTATTCGTTCCATCCTTGGCTTGAGGAGAGTGCTATGGATATAGACGTGTCCAAGTAAAAAAAATACACGAAAAATCGGCCGCACCGCACACATCAGGCCTTTGCTAACATCCCGTTTGTTGAGTCGGTAGAACGTCACTCAAAGTCGATCCCCACCGTCATGGCAACCTGTACATTATTCATGGCAAGTTAGCTGGATGCCGTAGCAATGGTTATACTACTATGTCCATGTGTTCCTTGTTGTGTTAGGAGCAAACTTTGAGGAAAATATCGTCTTCAGTCCACTATCACACGCAACATTTAGACAAAAAAGTGTTCCTCACAAACCTTTTGTCGTCTGCTTGACGACATGATTCTGGGTAACAATATGGCGGCGGGAAAATACACGTGCCGTAGGTTGTAGCAACAAAGAGGAGTTTTGATGATTGATCACACTTAGAATCCAGTTGCAGGTTAGCAAAAGAGATTGTAATAAGTTGTCTTGTAAATAATTGTGTTTAGCAGGCAGGAGATGTGACATTTGTCTTATAAACCAGCGAACAACCGTGCAGTGTGAGTCTCCCACGAAGCCCCCAGACTCTGTCAATAAGGGACGGAGAGTTTTTGACGTCGCCAACTTCTAATGCATGGTTATCGAAGCTTTTCAGACAGTGTTCTGAATGCGTTAGCACATATCCCTAAATACCCCGTTTTCGAAAAATCCCGAATTTAAGTACCCCACGAATCTATGTTACCCAACGTTACAACTAGATGAGCCAAAAAGCCAGAGGAGGGCAACATGCACCTGTTTTGCCCTCCCTTTCACATTGTGATGAACTCAAATAAACAAATAAACAAATATGCATAGACTATGATAGAGCCTGCTAAGGAGGCAAGTAAAATGGCCCCCTGACGTTTTCCACGCTGAACTGCTCCATCATGGTTACCATGGCTCCCGTCCAGAAACTGGGTACCATCAGAACTGACATACATGTACAACCAGACAAAAAGCACATTATAAGCCGAAAAAGGCTGAACCTTTAGAGCCTAGCAAAATGTCGCCTCTATACCAGGCCCCGCAGATGGCTGGAAAAATAGTAGAAATTGGCCAAATAGAGTATAGTATACTAAGGGAGTCAGCTACGGAGGTAGGGACCATTTACCAACTCCCTTATTCACTCTTTTTGGCCAATTTCTACTATTTTTCCAGCCATCTGCAGGGCCTGGTAGAGGCTAAGTAAAATGACCCACTGACATTTTCGGCGCTGAACTGTTCCATCATGGTGACCATGGCTCCCGCCCACAGCGGAGTCACCAGGCAGTTGACGATCCCGTGAACGTGGTGCAGGGGCAGGACATGCAGGAGAACATCCGTGGGAGACCACTCCCAGGTCTCAACCATCGCCTCCACCTGAGAAAGTAGTCAAGGTCATTATGGCAGAGGAAATCTAGGTTGTAGTGTGTTATGAAGGACATCAAAGTGTGTGGCCTTACCAGTGTGGATCTGCCAAACAGAGATAATGAACAACAGATGATGAACAGATTGATATGCTTGCAAGATGCTACACAAGATCAACACAATAGAGGAGAAAAAGTGGTCTTGTGGTTAGGACTGTTGATCATGACTTAGAAGGGTTCTGGGTTCAAATCCCTACTAGGCCCCAATGTTGTGCCCTTGGAAAGGCACTTACGAAATTCCTCACTCGACTATATATTAGTAAGTCTTAAGTGATGAGGAAATTGGTGTAAAACCAAAGTGCCTTCTCAAGGGCACAACGTTCAGTTTAGGGACGTCGTCTCTGACATATTTCAGTCGGAGGTCCTATATTTGAAGACAGCCTTAAGCATGTGAAAGAACCCACCACACTTATCAACAGGATTAGGGGCCAATCCGGCTGGTATGAGAGGATCAAATCTCGCAGTCCGGTCTTACGCAGCTTATAGTTACCTTACAAAACTGGCAGGGGGTATTTATGCAAATTATACCTTGAAGCTTGCTTTCAAGAAGCAGTTATGCGGGGGAAAAAAACACACAAACAAGTAACGTTAAATAAACTACCTGAGCTTGTAGGTTTTTGTGAGTGGTCAGCACACCCTTGGGTCTCCCTGTGGTCCCACTAGTGTACACAATCATCGCATCCCTGTCCTTCCAGCTTCGACTTCCCAAATCCAGCAGAATATCCACACATTCATCCACCTTAGTCTTCATATCTTCATTCTCCTTCTGTATGTAGTTCTCTCTCCTCAACTGGAGAACTTTGATGTTCGTGTTCTCGGCTACGATAGCAGCTTTGTCTGCGTAGTCCTCTGTGTATAGGAGTACGGAGGCTTGGGAGTCTGAGAGGACATATTCTAACTCCGGTACTGGGTGGGTCTTACACAAAGGGACGGCCACACCGCCACTTATCCAAGCTGACCACTGGGAGATGACATACGACACGTCGTTTGGACATAGAAAGGCTATCCTCTCTCCCTTGACGTCGTCACTGGCACCCAGAACTGAGGAGATCTTCTGGGAAAGGAGGCAACTTTGTTGAAGCAAGTCGAGGTACGAGTGTGACCCATTTCTGTCAATGATAGCAGTCCTGTCCGCGTATTTCTGCGCCTTGAGGAAGACGGGGGTTCCTTGAGTCGATGAGGAGAAGTAGAAGAAGCCATTTTGAGGACTAAGTGCCGCGTTCTTGAGGTAGAAAGTTGTACGGAGGTTAAATCTAACCCTAGAAGTGAAGATACGAAGCAGCATGTTGTTCTCTCCTTGGTCCTGAACTTTGCACCCTGTACTTGGGACAAGACGACTACAATTTGGGGGACTACGTTTGGATTACAAATTAATTTTTGCACAATAAAGAGAGAAAACGGTTAAAAGCAACATTGAAATCTTATTAATATCATTAAGATATGCTAAGTATCATTTTGTTGTTCATTTTATTATTAACTTGGTCAAACAGAAAATTTTATTTCCTTAACTTCCCCCAGAAAAGAGTGAGCTTTGTCAAAACCTCCCAGGATGCAAAAAACGTAAACATGGACGCCAACTGAGCAACGAAAACTTTCCAACCCGGGCGATACGTAAAATCTTCCCCAGGACAACACAGGTAAGCTCAAAATTGATATAATATGTGGATTCTCAACTAGTTAAAGGATTTTATGGAACTTTGGAGTGAGAAATAGTTGCGGAAACGGTATAACGGCTAGCCGTCGCCCAGGGGGAGGGGCAAAGTTAAACGTACGTGGCGCTAAGTTGAAGTCTCTTGAACAAAATTATTTATCGATTGGTCATATACATTTCTGTGTATCCTGGTTTAGCACCGGTACAAAAAGACTATAGCAGTTACTTAGATTTAATAGCTTGCGTGTGCAACTTGGAATAAAGGTCAACAAACCTCATACGAGTATAAATTATAATTTCGAAAGTAATTTTTTTGGTTTATCCAGGATTGCTTCCCTCTTCAAACTTTCGTTGCTCAACAGTTGAAGTTGTTGTCAATTGCTGTTCACTTCCATTTTCTGGACATGTCTGCCAATTGGTTTTATTAGAAGTTGTCTAACTGCCAGTTGCAAATATTTTTCCACCAAAATATTTTTTTAAATGTTAACGTTACTAGCATGTCTTTGATAATTGTGGCATCGGTTTTTTTCTCTATCAGTGTTAACATTATAACAAAAAGTCATGGGGAGGAAAGAAGTCAGCAGTGGGACTCTGAATGTCGACCAGTACAGGAAGAAAATTGGTAAGTGTACTTTTATTAATGGATCGGAATTACCATATATTACGTTATCCACCCTTTCTTTAAGACTTTTAAGAAAGGCCATCCTATTCTAGCTCCAGTTTGCTCCCCTGATCTAGCCTGGGTGCCATCCTATTTCTACCAGGGCCCCTACACTCGCTACCCTAAAAAAATAGGGTAGCGAGTGTAGGAGCCCCGGTAGAAATAGGATGGCACCCAGGCTACCCCTGATCACTTTCCTGAGGAATAATCTGTGGCACCTGACAGTAGATGAATGATTTGCATTGACATGTTTGCATTAGATGACTAGGCCCACTTTACTCACACGTTTTCTGAGTTGAGTCCACGTTGACCCAAAAACGTGTGTGTAAATCGGGCTTTAGCCAAGAGCTCTGTTAAACCAAGGAGGTATATAAAACCTCCTTGGTTAAACTCTGAGCCCCTGTAATGCCAGTATAACAGAGATAGAAGAGCATTCATACAAAGGATGCCTTGAATGAAACGATGGACAAATAGAGGTCACTAAGAGTGTACACTGTACATAGCAAGAAAGCAATTTTCTCACTGTGTAAATTTGTAAATACAGTACATGTATGACCTTTGATCAGGTGGTCTAGATCTGGTCCAGTGTTCTGCTGTCCCTTTTTGTGCTTTTCTGATATCTTTGTGATATTGCACTGGTGTTGTGTAGTTTTATTGTTAGGCTGCACGAATTTAGTTTCTTGATTCATAGATTTGTCGCTTCAATTTTTCCTCATTTGAGAAAAAAAATTAAATGATCACAAGTACTATTTAACTTCTTAATTGTGGCAAATGAACATACCATAACTATTTGCTACATTAACAGGAAAGCAAGACTGGAAGAAAGCCAAAAAGGATGTGAAAGCAACAAAACAACAGAAGGATATGAAGGAATCTGCTATGGGCATAAAGGTGAATAAAGTGTTTTATTCTGTTATCATCTTATTCTGTTATCTTAACATTTTATTTGATTTTTTACAAGATGTGAAATGATGTAGTGTGCCTTTTCTCTCTGTTATACTTATGTGGCACTATTGTATCATTCTATCTTATTTTCAATTTCATTTCCTTTCTTTATAAGACATGAAATATTGCAGTCTGATTTTGTATTGTTGCACATGTGTACATTACTATTCTGCATTTCTGAAAAAAAAGTTTTTCTAAAGCTTAAGATATGTTCAGGCAAAATGTCATAAAATTAATGTCTAATATGTACATATATTTAGAATTTTGTTATAGCTCTTTATACTGTCCATTGTAATGTCTTGTCTTCATCAGCAGGGCTGCCCTTTGTCATTACGAACTGAGCCAATTCAGAAGCGTATTATGGAAACCCGCAGTTTCTGCGGCTCCCCCGCTGTGCGGAGTGCTATTGGCACCTTGGCGCTAGCAAATAACCGCGTGGTAGCTTGACTCTAGACCAAATACAGCAAATACCAATGCCTTGTATCCTTGAATTAATTATTACGAAGTGCGCTACAATCCCGGAGCTTCTCTGGCTGACTGGAGTTTCTCTAGCTGGCTGATTTGGGAACAGTGGATGCTTGAAGATTAGTAAAGCGGTCTCCTGTATTCACATTCGTTCATTAGAGAGCTAAACAATGGTCTTCCTTCACAGTTTGGTGACGGAATTTCCTTTCAATAGTGAAGCCAATCAGCGCTCTCCTTTCCTGTGACGTCCTTTCCCGTGACGTAGATATCACGGGCCATCTGTCTCAGAGTGGTCACCTTAGCGTGGGAAGCGGTGTTGGCCACACACGCGGATCGTTCTAGCCCCATGGCAGGAATCAACGTCAACCATGGCATTTGTGTTGCCAAAGTTCTAGCTACGACTAGCTCAGGGTCGGCCTCAGTGAGCCCTGTTGGGGAAACTCAACTTATAGGGAGACTGAATACCACAATTAGCGGACGTATGTTTCAAACATAACGGTAGGTCAGGATTGGATTCAGTGAGCCCTGTTGAGGAAACTCAACTTATAGGGAGACTGAATACCACAATAAGCGGACGTGTGTTTCAATCATAACGGTAGGTCAGGATTGGATTCAGTGAGCCCTGTTGAGGAAACTCAACTTACAGGGAGACTGAATACCACAATAAGCGGACGTGTGTTTCAATCATAACGGTAGGTCAGGATTGGATTCAGTGAGCCCTGTTGAGGAAACTCAACTTATAGGGAGACTGAATACCACAATAAGCGGACGTGTGTTTCAATCATAACGGTAGGTCAGGATTGGATTCAGTGAGCCCTGTTGAGGAAACTCAACTTATAGGGAGACTGAATACCACAATAAGCGGACGTGTGTTTCAAACATAACGGTAGGTCAGGATTGGATTCAGTGAGCCCTGTTGAGGAAACTCAACTTATAGGGAGACTGAATACCACAATAAGCGGACGTGTGTTTCAATCATAACGGTAGGTCAGGATTGGATTCAGTGAGCCCTGTTGAGGAAACTCAACTTATAGGGAGACTGAATACCACAATAAGCGGACGTGTGTTTCAAACATAACGGTAGGTCAGGATTGGATTCAGTGAGCCCTGTTGAGGAAACTCAACTTATAGGGAGACTGAATACCACAATAAGCGGACGTGTGTTTCAATCATAACGGTAGGTCAGGATTGGATTCAGTGAGCCCTGTTGAGGAAACTCAACTTATAGGGAGACTGAATACCACAATAAGCGGACGTGTGTTTCAATCATAACGGTAGGTCAGGATTGGATTCAGTGAGCCCTGTTGAGGAAACTCAACTTATAGGGAGACTGAATACCACAATAAGCGGACGTGTGTTTCAAACATAACGGTAGGTCAGGATTGGATTCAGTGAGCCCTGTTGAGGAAACTCAAGTTATAGGGAGACTGAATACCACAATAAGCGGACGTGTGTTTCAATCATAACGGTAGGTCAGGATTGGATTCAGTGAGCCCTGTTGAGGAAACTCAACTTATAGGGAGACTGAATACCACAATAAGCGGACGTGTGTTTCAAACATAACGGTAGGTCAGGATTGGATTCAGTGAGCCCTGTTGAGGAAACTCAACTTATAGGGAGACTGAATACCACAATAAGCGGACGTGTGTTTCAAACATAACGGTAGGTCAGGATTGGATTCAGTGAGCCCTGTTGAGGAAACTCAAGTTATAGGGAGACTGAATACCACAATAAGCGGACGTGTGTTTCAAACATAACGGTAGGTCAGGATTGGATTCAGTGAGCCCTGTTGAGGAAACTCAACTTATAGGGAGACTGAATACCACAATAAGCGGACGTGTGTTTCAATCATAACGGTAGGTCAGGATTGGATTCAGTGAGCCCTGTTGAGGAAACTCAACTTATAGGGAGACTGAATACCACAATAAGCGGACGTGTGTTTCAAACATAACGGTAGGTCAGGATTGGATTCAGTGAGCCCTGTTGAGGAAACTCAACTTATAGGGAGACTGAATACCACAATAAGCGGACGTGTGTTTCAAACATAACGGTAGGTCAGGATTGGATTCAGTGAGCCCTGTTGAGGAAACTCAACTTATAGGGAGACTGAATACCACAATAAGCGGACGTGTCTTTCAAACATAACGGTAGGTCAGGATTGGATTCAGTGAGCCCTGTTGAGGAAACTCAACTTATAGGGAGACTGAATACCACAATAAGCGGACGTGTGTTTCAATCATAACGGTAGGTCAGGATTGGATTCAGTGAACCCTGTTGAGGAAACTCAACTTATAGGGAGACTGAATACCACAATAAGTGGACGTGTGTTTCAAACATAACGGTAGGTCAGGATTGGATTCAGTAGTGAGCCCTGTTGGGAAGACTTAAACAGTCTGAATTCGACTTATAGGGAGATTTGTTGAACATAATGGGAGGTCTAGCTCAGGGCTGGCTGTGTGTGCTGTGGGGATTAGCAGAGTAATTGACACCTAGCCGAGAGTCAATAAAACTCCGCCTATCTACGTCCAGACCGCTCATTTGCATTATACGCTTCTGAATTGAGCCAGTTCGTAATGAATAGCCACAGGCCAGTTGGGCAGCCCTGGCTGTGTGTCCTAAACAGCCAAACCAATGAATAAAAACTAAACAAATAATGACCAAATCTATTTCACACTTATTGTTGACAGTGCAATGTTATAAGTTGTCTGCCATTATTTGTATTAACTTGTTTATCTTTATTTCTGCAGGATGTGGCCTTAATAGTAACAGCCTTTGCCTTCATGCTGGGAGTCATCTACATATTCCTGTACATGTACCTGGATCAGCAACCCTCTGCAAAATAATGGACCATGCCATACTAGCTTTCCAATTGTTACAAATCTATGCAATGGATACAGCACATTGTATTATCTTTTACAACTACTTTTACAAAAACAAGTACACAAACTTTAGTTTTTATAAGATTTGCTAGACATGATAGTTTGATACGACTTGTCAGAGAAGTAATTGTATGTTGATCTGTAGACCTACCTTACAGTGTCTTGACTTACTTACAGTGTATGATGGCAAAAAGTGTATAATCTCAAATTTGTCTTCTGTTACATGTTGCATAACAGTAAAAACTACCAGTGCATATTGATTATTGGCTACTTGATCAATGATGTTAATGATTTATGTTTATGACTAAAAAATCAGCTTTAAATGTTAAGGAGACTTTTTTCAGTTGCATGTCATGGACCACTCATAGGGATTTGCATGAATAGATATTTCTCAGAGTTTCACAGTCTTATCTTTATATGCTCGTACAAGAGAGGCACTGGTACATTTTTTATCAGGTCCTCTACTGTTTTATTTTTACATCCTTTAGCAAATACTTTCTTGCATGATATTACTAGACTGTTGTTTCAAAAATTGACTCTGATAATAGTCTGATGTGTGATATGAGCTATTTCTTTTGTATTTTTAGATGATGACATGATTTTCAACATTTACATTGTATTCGATCAGTATGTATGTCAGATAATATTTCATTGGAAGAACTGGATGTTCAAAGAATACGACAAAGTATTTTTCTGTTGGAAAAAATGTAGCCATATTGTAAATTGGATATAAACATAAGGACCAACAGAGCCAATGTGTGTGTTACATAATCTTTATTAAGATGTTGTAAAAAAATCAGGCATATATTTGTAAAAAGTGAAAAGTTGGCAAGACATCATGGAAAAAAGAAATCATGACATTTTTCTTGTGCATATGGTAACTTTCTGTGTCCAGCACTCATTGTTAGTAGATTTCCACATAAATTCTTACTGAAATGACATATACTATATAAAATCTACCTTCATACTATTGATCAATTTGCAATAGAAATACAGAAAAATGATTCATTTCCCAATGTAGTGGGAATAATCATTGACAAGTGATGTTTCTGGTAAATTTGCTACTGACTTGGCAAGTCCAAAGCATTCTTAAACCTTCACAAAAAGTGCCAACCATTCTTTAAACTTTTGTTATACATACCACAGAAATGAACTGAACTTATAATAAAAATCATCAAATATTAACATGTCCTGCATTCTTTACCTAATATCTAACAAGTTGCATTGAGTAGGCATTGCCATGTTGAAACCTTCTGGCTTCTTTCTACTTATTTTGCATTGAAATGGCATTGCTTCAGCACCACAGTAAAGTAAAAAAAGAGCCTCCGCCCCACAGGTGTCGCCCAAAACCGGGCAAATACATAACTGTTGTTTTCCGTTGTAGTTTGTTTTAAACTGTAAATGGTAAAAGTGGATAGAAGCATTTGAATAGGCACTTTCTACAGTATAATTCAATGTAATGAATTGGAACTATTTCGTTTGGAAGAACGGAAAGAAATCAGTGCAATTAGGTGGGTTAAAGAATCACAAATGCTTTTGTGCAATAATCGGTTTATAGCTAAGACTAGAAATTGGCACAAATATATGTATTATAGAAATTCAATTACGATTGAATTGACTTACATTCACTTACGTACGATTGAGTTTTTGCATTCGTGTTGAAGAGAAAGAAGAAAGTGGGTGATGTTCACCTTCTTTGTATCATGATCTCTGAGTCCATCTTAAGTAGAAGTTTTAAAATTTAAAAAGTTTTGGTTACTCATAAGTGTAGAAAAAGGTATAAAAAACGTGATACCCTGCATATGTTTTGAACTGCAAAATACTCCTGCCCAATATTGGGCATATTTTCTCAACCACATTTCAAGTAACCTCCAAGCGGATGTTAAAAGGGAAAACAGTTTCTGGCTGCCTACCCTACTACTTTTCCAACATAAGATCCTTTCGATGAACGATCAGTAAACGTTGCTATTTTCTATTTTAACATCTGCTTGGAGATTAAGGTACTACTATGGGGTGGCTGAGAACTTTTGGGGTATTCTAAAGACACTATTTATAGTTGAGTGTGGACCTTGACCTTTTTCAAGAAGTACCTTAATGCAAGACGACAATCTATGCAAATTTATATGACGTCGGGGTGACGTCATCAAAAGTTATAACATGAGCCACGCCATATTTTAGAACATCAGTCTGTTTTTGCCCCAGCGACTCTTCAGTACTGTATCTTAAGTGTTAGCTGACGTGATATCCTATGAGTTGACCTGTCTAAACTTTATATAACAAAACAGGCCGGGAGAAGTTGGGACGTACAGAGATTTTTACCAATTGTTACCAAAAATTGTGACTTCTCCCAGTGCTGGTTCATCTTAAGTTTTGACTTGTCCATAACGTCGGCACAGTTGAACCTCCGTGTTGTGATATCCCCGGGTGAGAGTTTTCTGTGTTCAGTAGGTGAACTGTGAAATGGTACACATGACGTCTTTCCCGTCCTGATCCTTGAGAGCGGACCGCTGCGTGTAGGTGCCCTGGAAAAGATAAACGATATTACTGCTATGTTAACGTTTAGCATCAATAATATATATTTTGGCTTGATGCGTAAGAGTTGATCCTGGAGGTATTTTTAAATACATTTTTGCCAAATCGCTAGTATTTTTTTTTCACACGCACGCGAGAGCGCACAAGCCCTAACACACACTAACTCGTACGGTACTATTACACTTGCACACACACGCACATACATATACAAGAAAAAAACGCACACGCACACAAGTACAGAACACTTACGCTGGGCGTGTAGGATGGGATGCTGATCTCTCTTTGGACCACTTCAGCTTCTGTAAGGACAAACAAGAAAAACGCACGATTGGTGCCTATAGCTTTTACTTCTTCTTTTCTGTTTATACTGAACCTTACCTAAATTCAATACATTTCCCGAAGCACTATTAGTACCAGTATATACATATGGTCATTTTTCACAGTGATTATAACGGGAATATACTGACACGCGTTTCTCAAAATCATATGACAGTCAACCACATTGTCGGGTACAATAAGGAGGTTAATGGTTGCAACTGCGCATCGCAGCGACATGTATGATATATCAAATCCGTTGTCATGGAGGCCCCTGAAACATACTAGTAAACAAATCATATTTGAACGCATATGTTTACAACTTAGGGGCCTTTACCTTTGACATATCACCCACAGTACGTACATTTCGCAGCGCAAGCGCCCTTTTGGAACCAAGAACCCCTTTATAATCGCATTACGTACTTTCCAGTGGACAGTCCAGCCCCTTGTACGGACACTGTCCGCTGGGGTCCGCCTCCAGCTCGCACGCGTCCTCCCACTGGTTGTCGAACATATCCCCGCCGTTATACTTCACCCACTGCGCACAGGACAGGCCTTCTACCTTAGGGAAGTCTGGATAGTGCAAACGGTGATCAAGGTTAGACAATCGGGCAATAAAATACAAAAAGTTTCTCAAGCAGTTTCAGAAAGCACACACTGCCTTTCGTCCGAGTAACTGAAGCACACTACAATTTGGCCCGGTGGCTAAGACGATGCCGGTGGATGCTATCTGAAGCATCTGACCGTCTAAAAAATCCACCATACTCCATTCACTGTGCGCAGGACAGGCTTTCTACCTTCGGGAAGTATGGATAGAAAAAAACACTGCCAACGTCGATGAAGGTTAGACAATGAGGAACTGAAATGCACAACACAAAAGTTTCTCAAGCAACTTGATAGAGTTTGCAAGCGGTCAGACGTTTCAGGTAGCATCCTCTACGTTTCTTCAGGAACTGATACACTAAACTTTTAGCCCTTGGGTTAGTTACAGAAATGTGCTATGATATGGAGGAATATTAAGAAAAGGAAGCAAAATATGCAAATTCCTTTTTGTCATCTAACTTCAACCTCCAGTGCCAGATATCGAGCTGCCCTTAGCCTCAAACTCTTATGCAAGAAGTTAAATATCACGGAGAGCTATTATAAAGTAGAGTGGATTCATTCCTCAGTTGACCTCAGTTAACCGACGTCTTTCGCACTGCAGTCATCCCTAAGTAAGACATCTGGAGCCGCATAGTTCCCGCTTAGAACTTTTATTCGGCCTGTTACCCAGACCGGTTTCGCCCTCTACTAAAAGTTCCAAACAACAACTATACGACTCTAGATGTCCTACTGAGGGATGACTACGGTGCGAAAGACGGTGCAAAAGATGTCGGTTAGCTGA
This sequence comes from Branchiostoma lanceolatum, assembly GCA_035149815.1. Taxonomy (NCBI): domain Eukaryota; kingdom Metazoa; phylum Chordata; class Leptocardii; order Amphioxiformes; family Branchiostomatidae; genus Branchiostoma; species Branchiostoma lanceolatum. The sequence continues at coordinate 7,058,041 of CM068872.1, read as the reverse complement.
GGAATGAGTCCACTCTACTTTATAACGTCCGGAAAGCCAAGTTATCTATATCTTACCCCAAGATGCATTGAAGAATATGACGGATTTGATGCCTCCATTGCCGTTATCCTGTAGCGTCGCTTTCCCCAACACACGGGTAGGGTTTTCTGAAATGCACAACAGTAAGACTGTAAAAAAGAACAGGTAGCAACTTAAAGTTTACTTATCTGTATCTTGTGAGTGTTGCTAAGGTCACACTGACCACAGAGGTTCTAAGGATGGCATTCTCCGGACAACCAAAACTGATGCGACGGCCGAAAAAAATCAAGACGAAAAGAAGATGCCTAGATCTTTAACTTTCGTTATTGATTTCGTAGTCTAAACCATTCTAACTTCTTGAATGATATCAAATTTAAATTTCAGTGATCACGGAGGTTGCAAAAAGAACAAGCTGAACACAGAGAGCATGGCGTAACAAATAGTATATCCTTTATTCTTCTTCGTGCTTTCAGAAGGTACGATGTCCTGTTGTAGAATTGGTGTAAAAATAGTTGCCGTAGTTCGGTGAAAATCGATGAGAGAGATATGTAAAATGCAGAGGGAGAGAGGCATAAAAGGCCGCAGAAGAAGTTGTTGCAGATTACGGCAATAAAATATAGAAAAGCAAAAAGGCCGCAAAAATTTGGATGTTGGAGATTGCGGTTGCATTGCTGTGTGATCACAAAGGTTACGGGCGATATCGCCCACGTAGGTTGTTACTGTGTGCAGACTGCAGAGTTGATAAGCGTGTTGACCAGAGTTTCTGATGCAATGATTGTTAACGTCCTGGATCAAAGTACGAAAAGCGCCGACTATTGCTTGTTCGTACACGTCAGCAAAGGTATGCGACGCGTGCCTGCAATTTTGTGGCTTTATATTTTGGCACAACGCCTAAAATACATAACTTTGGGATTTCTCCAGCAAAAGAACATGACCACGATATGCGGAAAATCGCGAATCATCGCTCGCCCCGAAAATAAACGCCTGCGCCGGCCAGATAGGGTACTCTCCAAGCAGAGATTCGGCTCCGACTGGTTCTTGGCGTGTTTTTAGGCGTTTTTGTCGGGCTTTCTTTTTTGTCCCGCTTTCTTTATGTCGCCAAGTCAAAGCGACATAAAGAATGCCTAAAAACACGTCAAAAACCGGAACCGAACCTCTGCTTGGAGAGTATGCAAACTGGAGGCTAACATAACCTGTTGTTTGGGGAAGTTCTTCGTAAGAAAGCGACAGGAAATGATGTTGTTTTCAAGTTTGAGAAGTCGCTTGTTTGTGCATGTCAGCAAAGTAATGCGACACGTGTCCGCAATTTTGCGGCTTTATATTTGGCACTCCGCCCAGAACACATAGTTTGCTGTTAGGGGAAGTTCTTCGAAAGAAACAAACAGGAAATCATATTGTATCAATTCTTTGAGAAGGCGATCTGAATAATCGATACCGGTCTGCATCATATATTACACTGGGAAAACTAGTTACAAGAAAACATTTTCCCGTCTACAGTAAGGTTTCATTTCATCCTATCCCGTTAAAGTCTAGATCTTCTATCTGTAATTCTGGTAATTGTCATTCTACAAAGCCATTTTATAATAAGGTGTTTATGCATTTTACCCAATTTGGTTGGTGAAACTTCTTTAAATATTTATCAAATGTATCAACATCATTGGAAGGCAACGTTTTTGATGACATATAAAAGCATATAACGTTATACAGTGTATTTGATAGCGTCAGTGCAGTGTTTCATATATGTTGAGTTTGTCAATAAAGTCAATAGATTTTGCAGTGAACACACTTCAAGACGACGCTATCATAGTTCACACGCAGTGTCAATGTCCTTAGACAACTTTGCACAGGGCGATCTTTACCGTTTGTCCGCGCGTGCGCGTTGCGCATCTCCCGACCACGCTCCGACGTTTGTGGTCGATGAAGGTGAAGCCACGACAAGTGAGTTATCAGCGGTCCCGATAACCTCCGTGTTACGTACAGGGCAAAATCAAGGTTCCCTCTGTTAAATACCGCCCCATAGATGTACCGCATTACTGAGAACATGACATTTCTTTTTCTTGTTTTCGTAGTTCAAGGGACCTTTTTGCGGGCAATTTTTCTCCCATAAAGGGAAATTAGACTTAGAGGGTTACCATTTGCTACCATCTTCCGAAAATTGATGTCATCCATGTTATCGAACCAACATGGTCTTAAAAACTGAGTAGAACTGAGGCCTATGTATCAAATGATACCGCCTTTTGTATGACGTCATTTGCGCCAAACTTGAAACTAGATATGAGACAAACATTGGACCACTCGGAAGCTTTCAATTTGGTATCAATTTATTGCTTTGTTATGTACTTCTGAAAAGAGTATATGTCCATGCTTTGCAAAATTAGGATATAAACGCATACAACGCCGGTGACTCGAAAGCAGAAACAAAAGTTACTCAAGCAACTGGATTAGTTTTGTAAACGGCCAGGCGCTTCAGACTGCATCCGTTATCTTATTCAGTGACTCACATCGGCGATGGAAGAAACAGGACCCTGCCACTTATGCCGATGGGGGATTTTCCTAATCTTCGTGCAAATGCGTTGTTGTAGCTCCTTTTGTGCGTTGTTTATGCAAACGCGTCAAACATAGATTGATTCTACTAACATAATTCCACTTGGGTACATAATTCTGCCACCCTGAAACGATACGTCCAAACAGATCTCCAACCCAACGTCCTTCATTACAATGCACTCCTAAACTGTGCATACGGGGGTGGGGCTGCACTCGAGATCTCTCAAACCCGCTGTTTTTCAAAAAGTGGCGGATTTATGTAACCCGGCGGATTGATGTTAATGGAGGTTAATATCTGAAGTGAATGAAGATTCAGCGTCCCAAAGCAACAGAAACCTCAAATTCAGTGTCGTCTGACTTCAACGTGACAGCCGACTTGTTTCGGCCCAAAACGAAAATCTACACAAAGCTGCGTTTGTTTCTACGCTATTTGAGTGCGAAACTTGTCCCCTACGCGCTACACGAAGCAACTTCAAGTTCATCGTGGTTAAGAACAACTTCTAGCGTGACGATTTCTTGCCCTCAGGCTTTTGTTCAACTGACAACAGCTGGTGCAGAATACCGAGCTGTTTTGCTCAGTCAGCTCAGAGAGAAGTACAGCAAACAGTGGCTTCGCTAGGGTCACAAGACGGGAATGATGTAATCTCTGAAGAATCCGGATCGTTCTCGATGTTTTGTGCCTGTTTTTGCAACATTTAGAACTCTTTTAGCAGTGTGTTGTTAGAGGATAACCGTTAAAAGATACAGTAGTAGAAAAGAGCGTTAGATGTTGCAAAAATAGGCGTAAAACTTTCGACCTGGATCTTTACATCTGCTCGGAGATTAGCAATGATGCAATCACGGAGGACAACTTCCCCATTTCACAAACGTCGTCTGCAAATGACCTCATCAGTTGGTCAAGTCAGCATTTTCGGCTGATGTGACAATGCGTTGCGTGGATTGAATTGTATATGAGAACTGGGGACAAAACGGGCCCAAGAAAACATTTTACATTTAAATGCACCGGTTGATCAGCATCGCGAATTAGGTACAGGTTTTGGGATAGATCACTTTATCACTGTCCCAGCGGGTTTGTCATTTAGTGCTTAATTAGTAAACGCGCACAAGAAGTTTTAAACTACTCTCCTGGCCAAATTATCATTCTCTCTATCTAGGTCGAATTCTACTATCCATACACCCCTTACTTAGGAAGGCCTGGTGGAGGCTATTTCGAGGCCAAGGTCAAAACAGAAACATACTCACCACAGCTGTCCCAGTATTCTCCGATCTCCACGTAGTCGTTCTTGGCGATGAAGTCGTCCCAGTGCTTGGCGCCTTGGAGATGTCTTCTGTCAGAAACATCCGGCAGGTCGAAGCTGATCTTGGTGCCGTCGCTTTGTGTGTAAAACACACGCAGTTCCTGAGGTTCCTTGTGCTTGTTTTCCTTCTTACCCAGCCCTAGGGGCTTTTTGCGGTGTTCCTCCTTGTCTTGGTGGCTCGAATCCCTGTCAGAGTCGGTCTCTTCTTCGGGGAGCTCGTTTCTGAAGTCTTTTCCGTCTTCTAGCACGTCGTTTATGATATCTAGAGCCTCTCTGCTACTACTGGAACTATCGGAGGCAGGCTGGTCGCCTTGCGCAATGTCGGCCGGCGGGCCCGCGTGCTGGGCCTTCTCGCGGAAAGCTTTCGCGGCTTGCCGGTTGGCCTCGAGCGCGTCCTTCGGCGGAGGGTGGTGGAAGAAGTGGAAGTAGGTGTACAGGGGCGCGACGAACACGAACACCACACCGGCACCGATCAGGGTGTTACGGAGCCAAGCCATGGCGGAGGACGGTCGGGTATGCTAGCGGTCGGTCTTCAGGGTAAACAGTACGGTCAGGCTTGGGTCGCAAGCTACAGGACAAAGACGAAACGGCCAGATCAGCTTCTCGAGTCGGCTCTGTTTACGCTTTGTCAACAGCTGATCCTGTCACGTGGGGCGGGCTCTTTAAAAACAGTTATTGTTTCGCAGAAAGCTTCTGTAAAGTGGGAAGTGTTCGCGGTGGATTTGTGTTGGAGGTTTAAAACCACAGCGAACACTCCATATTCTCCCTACCGCGAAATGAATTCCCCGCGAACATTTCCTTTAAAATGATTATCTAATCGTTCTCCAGAAGAAATATAGAATCATGAAAAGGGCAAACCAAGGGATATGACAAAAAGCAGTTGCAGGTATCAGAAAGTAATAAGAATGATGATATCCAAGTTAGAAAGATGATATCAACAAATCTTTTTTTTTGTTGAGAGCAGAATTTTTCCGGAATCTCTAAACAGATGTTTGAATTCGGATTGTTACGTCCAACCTTTTCGAACAGAGAAATAAATGCGCAGGACTAGAAAGACTTAGGATTAGAGAGAACAGTTCAAGGCCGCAATCATGGAAAGCACTCTCAAAAAAAATTCGATTCTTATCTTTTTTTGACGAGGAAGGGCGGTTATACCTGCTATACAGATACGAAATTGATATATGATAATCTTTATTGCATATTCGTTATATAGAATAGTAATTACAATGATAATGATGATAATATATATATAAGTCCGTCTAGGGTTTGAGGGTACTGACAGAGTACGTTAGGGGTTCGAGCCCCCTAACATTCCACCGATGTTGTGCACTTAGGTAAGGCACTTTAAACGACGTTCCTAACTCCACCAACTCCACCCGGTGTAAAAATGGGTACCTAACTTTGGTTAGGGAGGTAGGAGAGGGATGGGCTCTACCTTGTAATACCATGTCCTTTGACACAGTGGATAACAGCCCACTGCCAACACGGCCCCAAAAAGGCTATAGGACTACCATTTTAGGATACTTTGCACATAAAGACACGACAAACACACAGATTATTTTCTCCGCCCATTCAAATGATGAGGACAAGCAAGACTCCCCAACCACAATGACTCATTTGTCACGGTCCAAAGTTTCCCCCGACCAATGGCCGCGGGGGAATCTCCCATTGTACAAACAGGGGGGAGACAAAGGTCCTTCGATCTGACATTTGCGGTCGCTTTACGTGACGATAAGAAAAAGTGCTTAGAGTGCGCTAGATTTGTTTAAACGTTAATGCAAGCAAACAACAGAGGTGACTACAAAGAACCCTACCTACCACCCCCGTTTTCATCTCGTTAGAGAAGATAGTGACAATATTGCACCTGCTAGTAGGAAAACCAGTTTCTTCATTTTATGGTAGACGAATTAAAGCACGTTGACTGAATATAGGATGGGTGTACATTGTATACTTTATGTATAAGCTACAAGCCAAAGCCCGGTCAGTGCAAAACATTTTCAAGTAGAAGTTAGAGGGCAACATCTAGACTGTTTGTTAAGCCCCCCTCTCACTGGACCCGCGGCACGCTGGCGGCGTCCCTGCGGTGCGGTCGATCGAATTGACAAAGCGCTCAGCGAATTTCATACTTTTTAAGCTTTGTATGTTGTGTTGTCTTTTTGGTCATACTTGTACGTTTTGAATGATATTCCCATTATAAAGTCAAGGATAACACAAATGCAGTTCAACGTGCCGCGGCCGGTCCAGTGAGAGGGGGGCTTAACAGTAACGTGGAGCATCAAAAACTTCCAACCGTATAGGTTTATAATGAACTGTCCTTATACACAAAGAATATATTCTGAATAGCATCCCGTAGTTCATATGGTTAGGGCCAGCTGCTTTCTTCAATCACACGTTGTCGTTCCTGTCCCTTTAAGTCGCATATATGGCAAACACGACAAAACAACCGCCGACAAGGATCGACGACCTCCAAGTAGACGATAGGAGGGAAGACCATTACGTTTTCTTCCCGATTGCTGTGACATGGTAACGTGAGTAAATGGGGCAGTCGGTTGAAGCCACCGTGAACATTTCTGCATTTACAGTATATACTATATGGCAAACACGACAGAAACACCGCTGACAAGGATCGACGACCGTCTCTAAGCAGATGATAGGAGGAAAAACCATTGCGTTTTCCACGTTTCGTTAGTAGGTCATCTGTGGTTTGGAGTTTGTCCGTGAGTTTTCCTACTCGTCTACGCCAGCCGACCATATATGAATTTTGAAAAATCAAAGTTGGGAAATTCACATTCTGTTTCGATGCGATCAGAAGAGTGAACTGGAGCTAGAACAGGATGGATTCCAGACTACTCCCAACCCAGCGCCGACCTTTGTTGGGGAGCGGTCGGGAGCTAGTCTCTACCACTGACTAACTACGCCGGCTATAGGGATAATAGTTGCCAGGGTTTCATTTGCAGGCTCCTACGCGGGCGAAATGTGATCTTCACCATGGACTGACTCTACTGCCTAATTATTCCCTTTTCTGACGAATTCCACGATCCATACGCCCGTAGAAGGGCCTGGTGGAGGCTAGTCGGGAGCAAGGGCAAGGACTTGGGGAGGTCCTGAACGTGCGACAGTGTGGCTTTCAAGATCTTTCAACCGGCCGTGACTTAGGTACAAACCTTAAGGTGTCAACGTGACACCTTAAGGCTTGTAACTCGGCTACGGCCAGTCAGAAAACCACATCCTGTTTTCGACGATGAAGCTGTCGGTGAATGAACTTGAGGTGTAAGGTACAGAGGGACTTTCAGTGATCAAAAGGTACAGAGGGACTTTCAGTGATCAAAAGGATATTCTTTTATTTATTCATAGATCACCGACGCGACTTGCATGATTTTTTTTACCAATTGCCTAGTCCTCCATGCACTAGAAAGACTAACAAATTGCCGCAAAAACGCACAAAAACACTGAGGCGGACCTTATACATCTACTTGAAGATTCAAACTTAGCAATGAGTTTATAAAGTCCTTGGGCGGAGTTAGGCTAATCTTTCTTGCATCTATGTTGTTTATTCACTTGTTTCAGGTATGTGTGTATGGGATAGACCATTTCCAACTGATAACAAATTCCTGTGGGTTCCCAGGGAACCGCAAGCCAGTACCAAAGTACAACACGTAAATTGTCAATAAGTGTAATGTAAAGATGAGAGCAGCGATAGAAGTGCAGTGGCATTGCATCTGTGTGCAGTGATCACAACTAGACCACAAAACCACACTCAGTTCTGTAAACATAATAGCCTAATTGGCAATGGGAACCTGGAATCAATCTCCATGAAGATGTTGGAAGGCAAAATCTTTTCGACCTGGAGCCGCTGAGTCGACTCAGAAATGTGTGTGTAAATTGGGGATTTGAAGAGTTTGTCACTTGTACAGGTTAGACTGTACACACCTTTCATGACTATACAAATCCAAAAGCCCGACCTTGGCATTGTAAAACATACCTTTGAAACTACAAGGAGACGGACGTGACTGTCTCACTTTTATAGACTCAATATGTGAACTTTGATATGTGAATGCATGAATGTTGGAAAGGGTATTGACCCAACTACAGGTGTACATGGATTACTAAAAGTGAAAACAGTGCCACCATGTGGTTCTTATATGTACTGCAAAGAATCTTCCTTTTTTTGTTGCCACCATTCAAGTAGACCCAGATGAGGTTGTATGTATGAATAGTCAAGTTCTTTTTTTGAAACATTAAACTGTTACAAACAGTACTTCTAACCAAGGAGGTTAAGAAATCTTGATTCACAAAAACGTTTGCTTTTCCTCTTGTATTTGTTTCCTTATGAAGGGGATAGGAGGCAGAGACTCAATGCTGCAAGGGTCAGACCCCACAGAACAAGGTCCACAGTAGTCCTCCACAGTAGTCCTGACTCCAGCTTAAAAATCTTTTCCGGCCTACACATTGTTTCACTTTGGGAGTTTTGCTAATTTTCATTGTTAAATCTGTCATCTTAAGCAGGTGCAAATACATTTTCATCAATTTCATGTGTTTCAGATTCTTTTGACAAATGGGGATAATTTTTTGCTTCCCAACAAGCACATTTCCATACTGGGACGGAGGGACGGGTCCTGGAGCCATTGTTGTGACAGACCAGCGACGTACAGGACTGATAAGTGTGGTGGTCTGTGTGCCTCAGGATATGGTCTCACAAGCCACATGAGGTCCCCCTCCTTTAATCATTTGAAGCAAAGAAACATTACAAGTTGTCATAAATGGCTACGTTTTTTCAGTGTCCCTTCTTGTGCGGAAGGTTGATGATAGGCCTGGGCCTGTTCTTAAACACCAGTTTTTTCCTGATCACTGCCTTCACGAGGTAGTCCGAGCATTTCTCAGGGTCCTCCGCTGAATCACCGGTGTCCATACTGTCAGTACTGTCGTCTTTGTTGTCTTTCTTCTTCTCCTTGACCAGCACAGCGAATGGTTTCTCCAACTCCACCACCTTCCCATGGAGCACGTGGTGGCCGATCAGTACGATGGGCTGCCCCTGACATATATGGAGATAGAAAACACATGTTAGGGAGCAGTCTCACAACTTAACACAAACTTTTCCGTAATGCGGCATGTCCAGATTCCACTTCTAGAGATGGCAATTTGAGGTCGATGTTTTTCTTGGGTTTGCTTTTTGCTTGATTGTTTTGCATATTAACCAATAAACCACTATTTCCTGAGTTTTGACAGACAAACGTTTACTGGAAACTATGGAAATGCACATTTTAAATGGCAATTTGAGCTCATTTGTCAGATGCCCATCTTCACGATTTAAGGTATACACCTAAAAACAAGGACAGCCAAAGGCACCAAAATCTGGCAGGAACTCTGATGCATTGGAAATGAGATGGTCTCTAGTAAATACACATAACAATAATGATAGTGATACAATACATCAAGTGACAGATTAAGAAGATAAAAGAAAAAGTTCCAAAGATCTGTCCATACCCCCTTGGTAAAGTGCAGGTCTCCTAGCCTGTTACCAGGCAGCCCACTGCTGTCCCTGGTCTCCAGCTCTCCCTGTAGTTCCACCATGGTCCACTCAGGACAGCCGCCCTCCATTTGAGGCCTGGGTTTGTGGTTATAACATTCACAGAGTTAAGGATCTGTCTATACCCCCTTAAAATTCAGGTCCACTCAGGACAGCCGCCCTCCGCCTGGGTTTGAGGTTATAACATTCACAGAGTTAAGGATCTGTCTATACCCCCCTTGAAACTTAGGTCCACTCAGGACAGCCGCCCTCCGCCTGGGGCCTGGGTTTGAGGTTATAACACTCAGAGTCAACATAGCTGACTTAGGGCAAAACATCAAGTTGGTTAACTTTGACATTAAGTCACACTAATATAATTTCTTGGTTCTCAAATAAGCTGTTACAGCATGTTATAATTTTGTTCCATGGATTTTGACAACCATTTTAAAAAGTACAGTGGAAGCCTGGGTGTTAACAAGGAGACCTCCTTGGTGTTAACTACAGAAATTATGTCTGTTTTTTGTGTTTTTTTCTGATGAAATTTTTATCTGCCCGCTCCACAAATTTCCTGCAAAAATTCGAGAACCATTGAATTAAATTTGTGCGGCCTAACACTGAAATATGTGGTGTGACGCAAAACTACGAAAACCACGCCCTCCTTTTTCAGCACTCGGTTCCAGTGCTGAAAGTGGCTTCAGCACTGGAAAACCAGTGCTGAACTTTTGTCAGCACTGGAAAACCAGTGCTGACTTGAGTTCAGCACTAGAAAACCAGTACTGAGTGAAGTTCAGCACTGGAAAATTCGAAAATAGCGCATATCTATAATAACAGATTTGAATATCGATACCAATACCAATACCGGGATAAAATCCTCGATGTGACCGATTTCTAAGATCTTCCTGGCGGCCAAAGTTTAAAGGGTAACTGTATCGCTGTACCGTTGTTTGGGGACAAAGTTGTGGTTTGCTTGAAATAAACTTGTTCATGCCAAAGATTATTAGAATACTCAAGCAACTGGAGAAGAGTTTCAATCTCATCCATTTACTTGAGTAATTATTTTTGGCGTATATTTATATAGTACCTGGTTGTATAACATTCATTATAAACGTGGTCATTGTTTATTTTCAATGAACCACAAAAGTAAAGAAAGTTTACTAAGTTATCCTGCCACATTTCTTACACTGCTCTCAGCACTTCAGCACTGGTAAGAATAACGTTCCAGTGCTGAAAACACCTAAGCACTCGTTTTCCAGTGCTGAGGTTTGTTCAGCACTTGTTTTCCAGTGCTGAGTTTTTTTCAGCACTCGTTTTCCAGTGCTGACTTGTCCCTAAGCACTGGTAAATCCAGTGCTGAAGGCGTGGCTTTTGTACATCAGCACTCGGTTCCAGTGCTGACGGCAGTTTCAGCACTGGGTAACCAGTGCTGAATGACCTATGACATGACCCACCGCCGTTCCGTATTTCAGCACTGGTATCGAGTGCTGAACTCCACTTAGCACTGGAAAACGAGTGCTGAGACAAGTTTCAGCACTGGAATCCTAGTGCTGAAAGAGCTTCAGCACTGGAACACAGCCATTCAGCACTGGAAAACGAGTGCTGAATTTTCCTCAGCACTGGAAAACGAGTGCTGAACTTTCTTCAGCACTGGGAAACGAGTGCTGAACTTTCTTCAGCACTGGAAAACGAGTGCTGAACTTTCTTCAGCACTGGAAAACAAGTGCTGAACTTTCTTCAGCACTGGAGAACCAGTGCTGAGGCCGATTCGCCCGTTGATTCAGCACTAGAATACCAGTGCTGAAGGCGTGGCTTTCGTAGACTTGCTGGTGTGGTACAATTCCCATTTCAACCAAGATTCTTCCGTTTCAATCTACTTTAACGGTGACATCTGCGATTTGACTGGTGACGTTTATATGATGAAGGTAGTTTCACACATGCCCCCCTCCCACCTTTCCACTGGAAAAATATTTAACGTGTGATTCTTATCCATTTTCCCCATTTTACGACTCTATTATTACCTACTCACATTCGTATGGCGAACTGGACCATCTTGGATTGCAATGTTTCACCAACAATGAAGCAAATCCATCCGCAAAACGGCGTGATGTTCCTTCGAAGTGCTCTTCAGAACTTTCCCGCGCTTTTACAAATATGTTGACCTTCAGGTCACAACCTTTGACACGCTATGAACTCTGACACGCTGTGAAAGAAGCACGCGAGGCACAAACTTTTTTCTGTCAAAAAAGGGAGGAAAAAACACGAAAAGCTCAGATTTGAGCACGTTCTAGGAAGAAGGATACGTCCTCAAGGTAATCAGAATGTTGATACAGATTTCTATTTGTTATTTTCGGGGAGAAATAAGAGATAGTTGGAGTTGAAAATGTCGGTGTGGGGAGGGGGGTCGTGGTAAACACGTGTGTAGACATCACAATATATAATATTGCCGTTTGTGTTTAATAACGGCACCCATAGGTCAGTTTGTAAGGTTATAAGAATGACTTAGTAACGCGCTGTCTGACGCATGCTCCAAAATGTTGACATGTCGGTCAGATTTATTGGCATCATTGTTTTAGTAATTTCACATATTATAATTTATATGCTCAATAAGAAAACAAAACAGAGCAAATCTGTTCGCAAATTGCTACATAAACTATCATGACAAAAACACAAGTGATGTCTAAATTGGATTGACCATTGATATAAATGAAGGTTATTTGATAATCAAATTTATTCATATTCTTCATTCAGAAAATACCTTACTGTTTCATTTCATTACTTACTATGTGTGATGTCTTCGTTTTCATTAACTTTATACCATCAACTTACCAACTTTTGATGAATACACCAGGCACCATGGGGGAGTTTAAGCTCCACGATGTTCGGTTCTTCCGGTACATGCCCAAAGCCATCCACAGTATCGCTCACGAACAGACTAGTAACAGGGTAGCTGTGTCCAGGTATGGACTTTTTTATCATTTCGTATTTGTCCTCACCCCCAAGAACAAGCTTGTTCACCATTCTGAGTATGCATGTGCAGTGTCAAAGATGAAGGCCCCTGAGACGTAAACATAACCCGTCTGGACATTGCTATGTAAACAGGGACAATGGTCAACTTGTAAGAAATGTTTACAAGTCAGGGGCCTTCACCTTTGACATGTAGCACATGCATACTCGAAATTGTGAATGAGTTTATAGTTTTGTTTGGTAAAGGAGTGAATAACAAAGTTCTTTGTTCACAACCAATGAAATGATGACAGTCTATGTTTTGATGACCGTCTGTCATCTTCTTCAGGGCAATGACTTTACGTTAGGGATCGCATTGTTAATTAGCAGTGACACCTAGCTGCAGTACAAAGTGAACCAGTCATTATTGCCCTGAAAAAGTGTTCTCGCGAGACTAGGTCATTCCGTGATCAAGATGTACAGTAGACATCGAAAATTTGGAGGTGCGTATCTCGTTACCTTTTATAAGTCACTGATTGATGAATATTCTTGTAACTGTTATTACACGTGACTGATGAATCTCTTCAACGATGCCCTGAAGAAAATGATAGACGGTCACCAAAATCATTTCCTTGGTTTGGAATGAAGAATTTTGTTATTCACATATTTGTCCTTAGTTTGTACTAAATGTAGTACTAGTAGATTTATGAAATGAAAACTTTATAAAATAATGGGGGATGCTCCAAACTTGAGACGTGCCCTAACTTGAGACAGATTCTTTACTGATTTTTTCATGCATAAGAACATTTTATCACTGTCATTGCATCTTTTAATTTTTTCCCCTGCAGGTCAGATGGGTCCGTTGAAATCTACAGCATCAATGACAACTGGTATCAGGAAAAGGTCAGGGGAATATCTAATGTACACACAATTGAATCAGCAATGCAGTTTTTGTGCACCCAAAATTGGAGCTATGCACCTAATTCTCGACTGTGGTTGCACTGATGCACCTACTAGTAGATATTTGTGTACAGTTACATACATGCACTAGTATGTTATGGTAATATTGTGCACTAGTACCATAGTAGTATACAGCATATTGTTGACATTGAAGTGTCAGAAAAAATGATAAAACCTTTATTACTTGTCAAAATCTTTTTAAAGATAGCTATAGAATTTCAGATTCAAGCTCTCTGAAAAGAGGCAGTAAGGTTTATAATTTTGAATTCTACTTTATCTTACATTGTATGTTGTGCACCCCAAATTTTTTTTTGTACACCTAAATTTCTAGGTTAAGTGCACCAGTAGCAAAATTAATACTAAGCCCTGTGATATTGACAACTTACCTTTCTCTTGCTATAGATCATATGTGGGGATGCTGGGAGGTCCGTGGAAGCCATGGTGTGGGTCGGTCAGCGTCTCTTCTCTGCCGGTCTCCATGGCGATATCATTGAGTACGATATGACCAAGCTTATACCGAAGGTGATACACTCAACTTACGTTAAATTTGTTTAAGTTCACAGCACTGGACTTTTTGCTGCATGGTGAAAATCAAGAGTGAAACTCTTGTGATCCATGACCAGTTTTAGCTCACTGAAGAGCTAATCTTCCACTGGTTGTGATATAGAAGACAGACATTATGTACAGTTTTTACAGGCTCATTATTGTACAAGGGAAATTCCCCATAGCTCTTTCGACAAGCACAATGGGAGTGAACCACAGCTAAAGGACCAAAACCCTAGTAGTGTGCATGTAGATGAGTGAAACAGCCGGGATTCGAACCTGCAACCTCTTGGTCCAGAGGCAGTGTCGCTAACCACTGGACTACGCATGCTACTAAGAGTGTCTTTGAGTTTGAGGTTGAAGTAATAGTAACTGCTTTGCACTACTACTTCTAAACTACTTCAGAAAGCATCCTGCATCACCTCAGTTGAGGATGACTGCTTTACCTTTCTACTGTGATATTTCAGTATGCTGTGGACTCCTATGGCGGTGCAGTGTGGTGTATGGCAGTCAACAACACACAGTCTTCCATTGCGGTAAGTTGCATATGGATTGAGACAATCCCTTTCTCTTCTTTCAGCTATATGTTTACACTACAGTACTTTTTTTTAATATTGATTGTCTCTTCAACAGAATTGAGAGGTGGGGAATTTAGCACAAATGTTTACTTAAATTTAACATATGTTCAATTAGATGCCTCAACCACAGGACACTTTATTTTGTAGGACAGATGAATAGTTTTGAATATTGGACTGGAATGTACAAACATTGATTCTTAGATTTCTGGTCTTTTGATTGTAGGCATTCGTACATCTTGTAGGACTATGAATTAGTACATATTCTGCACAATGTACATTTGCGTGTATACTTTAGATATTTCAGCGTTTCTAAGTTCCTGTCTCCAAAGTCTTTTGAAAGGAGATCAAAACTCTCAGAAAACTGTATTTGATAAAATTTTGATTGAGCTAGCTATATAGTTACTTCAGCTACACGTACATGTTCTAATCTGTGTAAAACCCTCCCAGGTAGGAAGCGAGGACGGTTGTGTGCGACTGTTTGAAGTCACCGAAGACGAGCTGTCATATTCAAGAGCTTTCAAGAAACAAGAAGGTGAACGTCTTAAGACTTGTGTGTGACAAAAATAAGCTTAACGACTTCTTCTTGACATCTGTCCTATGTCTCTTTAGTGTCACAGACTGTTGGAATTAAATTGGAGAATTTTATCAGAATCGCAAGAAGGAATACTCAGGTTGATGACCGCTGCAGTTTTGACCTTCTCCCTGCTGCCTAACTCTGTAGCCAATAGGGAATAGGGTGCCGAATGGCTGATTCTTGTCATCAAAATTTTTGCATGACGCATCCCTTTGCATGCTCAGTAGGCAATCAACATCATATTCATTACTATGACATTCATTTTGCAGAGAGGATCCTGTCCCTATCCTGGCACGAGAGTGGAGAAGTGTTGGTGACTGGATCATGTGACAACATCAGGGTGTGGGACGTGGCCACGGGTAAACTTCCTGTCATAGTTCATTTACTGTAAATTCCTTCAAGTTCACGGCTATTTTATTTCTCAGTGAGGAGAGAATGGAGTGTTTGTAATGGTTTGAAGTTGGCGGTTGAAACAAGGGGGTAATAAGAGACTGTCATTCTAGAAAAGGACTGTTAAGCCATAGCCGTTGCTGTAGAACTGATGTTAATTAGGTTTTACCGCCGTCGATATTGACCAATGGAGGCCATATATGACAGTTACTAGTGAGCACTCTTGCTCGCTAAAGTTTAGATGTCTTCTTTGCTTGCATCCAATGACTTGAAGATTTCTGAAGATGTCTGACAATTCTATTATTTGTCTCCCCAGGTCTTCCTACCTTAAGAATAAAAGTTGAAAGACTAGTTCGGACTAGAGAAACAATTGTTTGGTGTGTGACTATCTTAAGGTAAGTCTTTAAAAGCACTCTTCAAAATTTTCTGTTTTTAGTATCAAAGAATACGGTAGTACAGGTGCAGATGTAGCAGGCCAGAATATATATAGTAGAGCTGTGTACCTAAAACCTGTACCTGTACATGTACCTGTAAAATTGTTTAGGTACAGGTCTGGACCTGAACATCTACTGTACCTGTAACTGTAACTGTACCTAAACAAACTGAAACACTAGTGAACACCATATTTTAGACTAAAGGTAGGTAAATCACTTGACAGAGATGACAATATTGATAACCTCACAGTTGAATTTGAGGAAAACTTGGAAATAGACTTGTTTTGAGATTCACATACATAAATCCTCATACAAAGATGACAATTTACCACTAAAAAAGACAGTTAGCTACATGTTTAACTTACAGATGATTGACCAAACTTGTTTAGGTACATTACACGTCCGGACCTGTACCTAAACCGCTGTGTCTGTTCCGTACCGTACCTGTACCTGAATTTCTGTTTAGGTACACAGCCCTAATATATAGAATACAACATTCCGTATCGCCCGAGGTGCCGTGGATCGCCTGAAGGCCACAGGGCGGTCCGACCAGCTGGAGGGCTGGGACCGAGGGTGATGCAGAATACACCCTATTGTATTCTATATATATATTCTGGCCTGCTACATCTGTCACCTGTACTACCATATTCATTTGTATTTCATTTATGTCATACCCACCCGAAAAAAACCACATTTCAACGCGCCAGAGGCTGATTAAGTTTTGTGTCCTCGAACAAAAAATTGTAACAACGTTGATCACAACATCAAATCGAACTAGGGAAGCCTGGGCCGTACCGTAAACTACGGACCAGTCGGAACACCCGTATCAAAGGTTATCGCTTCCCAGGTATGATATAAACCCGGGCACATTCTGGACAGGGGTATATTCAGCCTCCTACACCTGTACTTTGCCAAAAAATTTGAAGAACAATAGCTGAATTTCACAGTACTTCCTAGTTATGATGATCAAGTTTTTAAAAGAATTACAGTTCTGATACAACTAGCTGGGATTTGTTGAATCGTTAGTCGATGTTGACTTGTCTTGATGTTAGTATTGAGTGTTCAAATGATTTTTAGGACTTTTGGCTTGTCTTAATGTTTGTATTTTTGATGATCATTTGCAGAGACTTCACAATAGTCAGTGGTGATTCTTTAGGCAAGACCAGGTTCTGGAATGGAAAACATGGAACACTTATACAGGTTAGTTACATGTAGCTAGTTACATGTCCCCCATGGCACATGTGGTAATGCAAACCCTCTGGTTGGCTTTATGCATTGAATGCTGTGAATCCGTTGGCAGGGGGTTGATTGCAGGGTTGGCCCAGCTGGGACATGTTGTAAAGGATGGCATTCGTCATTTCGGATGGTGAAGTAAAGCCGGAGGCCAAGTGTATGAAGGAGCTTGAAGCGTTAGCCTTAAAGTGTCAAACCTCTGTATATAACAGAACCCAACACACTTATCAAGAAAATTAGGGGTGACCTGGTGTGCTTGGCTGCACCACTAGCCACTTGAAAAAGCATCATGCTTCCCCTCAATTGAGTATGACTGCTTTACCTTACTTTAGTTACCTACACTAAAACCAGTGTTTTCACAGTGCAACTACCCCATCTAGTGACCCATTTTCAAACTGCATAGTGTATGAATTTTTTTATTCCACTCAGAATGCAGAGTAGATAATACCTGTGCTTAGAAAGGAAAGATATGTAATGTTTCATTTATGATGGTGTTGAAATATGACTTATTTGTTTTGTTTTTTCAACACCTACAGAGTCATCATTGCCACAAAGCAGATGTCCTTTCCATGTGTGTTAGTAAGGTAAGAAACTTTACCTGAAAAGCTACTGAAAAGACTCTATGAGAACTTACTGTAGTTCAATGGACATTAAAAAAATTACTATACATGTACACAGATGTTGGCTGTCATATTTACCTCTACAATGTATGTGTTGTTCTAAAAAAAATTGATTTTTGTTGAGGGTGAAGTTCATAGATGCTTGCTTTTGGGCAAATTCTCTGTTAGCAGATGATTTCATTTTAAAAATGTTATAATCAAAATTGATTAATTGTAATTTGATACGAATGAATGAATTAGGAATTTGTAATTTGAATGAGGAATTATGAAGAGACATTACAGATTTGTAAAAATGATGAATTATTGAAAAAATTATTAACAAATTATGAATTATTACACCAATGATGAATTACAAATTTGTAATTTGATACAGGATGAAACGCTAGTGTGGACTGCCGGAGTCGACCCAAAGGTCATACGCTTTGAAAAGGTTGCTGGGAAGGACGAGGGTAGCAGGGCGACCTGGGTTCGGCACAACGTCGCGAACAGACACACTCACGATGTCCGCGCTCTTGTGATGACGGAAGAATATGTGGTGTCGGGAGGTGGGAGAAATGTGTTAAACAAGCAGGGTTTTTCTTGGAAAAAATTGCAAGGGAATGCATTGCGAAGGAGTGGAGCTACCAAGCGGGGGAGAGAGTGTACATGTGGAGTTTTAAGTTAAGATGGAGCAGTCTAAGGCTTCCTGAAGGGGCAAAATTACTGTCAGACAGGCCACAGTTGAAGACTGCAGCCATGTGACTGAGTAGCATCCCTGGTCAATCAGAATATTATTCTTGTCAAGAGGATCTGCTCCCCAGGTAAGGGGGCGCATGGTCAGGGCAAGTCTCTCTTGGTCACTGACGAAAGACAGCGGATGCTGTCTGAAACATCTGACTGTTTACAAAACGTATCCAGTTGCTTGAGTAACTTATGTATTCAATAACCTTGTACATGTAGTCTTGTCTTGTCCAGATGATTTTTGTCACTGAAGGATGTAAAACAAAATTTAGTATTCAAAGTATGCAGGGTCTGTGTTGTTGATTAGACTGACTCAGGAACCAGTTTTGTCTTTGTGCCAAAAGCATGCTTTTTAAGGCATTGTAGTGGTAAACTGTAGTGTGATTTATTGCTTAGCGTGCATGTCCTAACTGTCTGGTAGCAAAAACTGCCAAGGTAGAGGTGAAAGGGCTGCCAAACACCAAGGTCATAGTCAAATCAGAACTTGAAGGTCACGGTGGAATAAGCGTCAGAAGGATGACAGCTGAGACACAACAATTTGCCAGTTATGATCAGAAATTCAGAATAATTTCACGCTGCATGTTAGATAAATAACCTAGTCCCTTGACCTCCGGGTCATTGGGGGGACAAGGTAGCAATGAAGATGGAGATCTGATAGATAGATAAAGATGTTTAACTTAAGTTAGAAGCAGTATTACTTACACTCCATCAAATCTTTGTTGGGTCGATATGTACAGTAGTTATTCCCTACCCACAAACCGAGAAAACACACAGTCATGCAGATGCAGAAACCAGAGGATGATGATGATGATAGTTCTGTCTGGTTTTTGTGATGTGTTCATTGTTTCTGCTGATAGCTTGTGACATTATTTTATTATTTACTCCCTTCAGGGGTGGACATGACACTGGTGGCCATGCCTGTGGGGAAGCTGGGAAAACCGAGCAGGAACATTTTACCCTTCCCACAGGTAGGTTTGCGTAGTCCAGTGCGTAGCGTGCAGAGTCTAGTGGTTAGTGGCCCTGCCTCTGGAACTAGAAGTCATCAGTTTGATTCCGGCTGTGTTCCTCACCTGACGTGCACACTACCAGAAAGGGTCCGACCGTTGCAGTCCTTACGAAGGGACGTTAAGCCTCATTCAACTAATCATTGTGCTTGTAGAAAAGAGCAAGGGGAATTTTCCTGGTACAATGAACCTGTAAATACTGTATACAAGGCGTCTGTCTTCTCTGTCACCTCCGAGAAGAATAGTTCATCAGTGAGGTGAACTGATACACTTTCACTTTCTTTCACTGGTAGTGGTACATACTGTAAATTCAGTTATGTTTCCAGGGGCTTGATTTTGCAGTAGGAAGGGAAAAGAGCTTTCCTCTGTGTTTTATGTTTCCTGTTGAAAAGATACTGAACAGTCAAACCTGCCCAAGAAGACCACTCTGGGGACCTGTAAAACCTGGTGGATAGGTAGTCACTAAGGACAGGATTCTAAATGCTTTTTTTCAATTAGCTCAATGGGAAACATTATCTAAGCTAATGGACCACCAAGAAGTGGTCACTTTGGCCAGGTGGTCCTTATATGTAGAGGTGGTCACTTGTACAGGCTTGACCTTATATCAATGGCTAGGTGGTCCTTGTACAAATGTACACATGTACAAATGTACTACATGTAGTATGTAGAGATGGTCACTTGTACAGGTTTGACCTTATATCAATGGCTAGGTGGTCCTTGTACAAATGTACAAATGTACTAGTATGTAGAGATGGTCACTGGTACAGGTTTGACTGTAGTACAAAAACCGGAAGATAAAATACATATTCGCAGTGTCATGATTTTGCAGAAGAGGTGTCACTACGAAAATAAAACCACCACAAATGCTTGAAGATTTACAGAACAATTTCATCAAGGAGGCTACTAGTGATTGTTGACCTACTTTTGCAGCCTGTATTAGTGTAATATTACTGTATATGGTTTCATTTCATCATTTATTTGATGTCCCATCCATGCAGAAATAAGTGTTTACAAAACGTTGTCGAGTGGTGTTGATTAGTGGAATATTTGTAGATTGACTATTTGAATATTTGTAGATTTACCGTATACAATTTGACCTACTTTTGCAGCCCCTAACATTACTGTATACGGTTCGGTGTCCCACCCATACAGAAATAAATGTTTACGAAACATTGGCAAGAGGTGTTGACCGGCGGATGTTCTTTGAGGAAAGGGAATGTTATTTGTCACTAATGCATTCAACATAGTCATCGCTATGTTAGGCCTAGCATGGGAAAAAAAATGTTGTGTTTCCGGTTAACCGACTGACCCTAGCAAAAGCCTGCCGACCCTAGCCATCCTTGGAGGTTGACTGCCGAGGCATAAATTTTTCGATCTGACATCCGAGTGATGAAATCGTTGTAGTTTTCCAACATGTTCTTCTCATTTCTGTTGCAAAAGAAAATGTGCATGTACAATGTATATCTGTTGAAAATGCCAGTGTCCTGATGCTTTTCAGCTTTACTAATTATTGTTAAACTGCATTCGTTGGATCACTTCGGCGGAAATCTGAAAAAAGAAAGAGAATCTCTACCTAATTTTTTCAGGACCTGAAACACAGCATTAATTTTCCTTGGCCATATCAACAATTGGTAGTTTTTCACTGGAATGGTTGAAATGTTCATCACACATTTAAAGGAGTCCACTGCAGATAAAAGGATGCCAAAAATGCACAAGCTGAAAACAGCTAATATTGATAGAAACGCAGCATTTGTAAATGTGAACACAGGCTTCAAGGTCGCAGAACAGATAGAGGTCAATCATAGCTGCACACAGATAGTCAGAAGGTTGCATGATGGGACGACCAAATTGCTTTAATGATGGTGAAACACTGGGTGTTCCCAAAATTGAAACCAAATGGGTGATATTTCCACATCAAAGGTGTTAAAGGTAAGTATAATCTAAAGGACTAACGATTCTGAAGTAATAGATGAAATAGAAGTTAACTGTTTCCTGTGGTTTGTAATATTTCAGTGGTGAAACAGGCTCTTTTCACAGTAAAAATCAGTATTATGCTTTACTTCAAAGGTGTTAAAAGTAACATATAATCTAAAGGACAACGGAAGAAATCTGAACTTTGACAATTCTTAAGTAATGATGAGACAAAAGGTGCAAATATTTCCTGCAGTTCATAGGTCAGTAATATCATCATACTATTTTAGAGGTGAAACAGGCTCTTTTCACAGTAACAGTCATGATTATACTTTAAGATATTTCCAACATTTTCTCTCAAGTGTTCTTGGTTCAGAGACACTTGAAATATTCTTGTATAGAAAAATTTCCTTTCTGACAAACAAAGAGAAATATTTTAAGTAATTGCCTGTTGAAAACTTTTTGGGTCAGTGATGGGGACATTGATACAAGTCATTTCAGTTTTCCTTGTCTTCAGATCAAATTTAAGAGATTTCTTTCCTATCAAATGATAAACAGGATGACAGACATGACAGATACGTTTAATTCACTCAAAAATCCAAACACATGATATCATCTTTTTAAAACAAAATTCCATTTCAAGGATGCACCTCGCGTGTGATTCCGAATACGGGATCAATTCTACGGGTGGGACGACACTGCGCGGAGATAAGCGACTTTATTAGGAAGCGAGATAATAGGAATTGACTTTGTTATCGCAACGCTGTGGTGTGCCTGACAGCTGTGTCTTGTTGTCAGGTAAAAACCAATTACGTTTGCCCTTGGCCTAGTTTTGCAGGTTCAACCAGCCAGGCATCAGGGCTGGAAATACTGGGAGCACGTTACGCTCATTCTCATTTAAATGTACACATTTTGTAACTTCTGTTACCATTTGAAGTGTGACGTTCCTGACATTAGGATATGCCGCATATACGGTACCAAACTGTAGTTTTTATGACGACTTAAAACTTTTCTGGCTTTTAAGAACG
Organism: Branchiostoma lanceolatum; assembly: GCA_035149815.1. Classification (NCBI taxonomy): domain Eukaryota; kingdom Metazoa; phylum Chordata; class Leptocardii; order Amphioxiformes; family Branchiostomatidae; genus Branchiostoma; species Branchiostoma lanceolatum. The sequence goes on along the minus strand of CM068872.1, from coordinate 7,035,740 downwards.
ACAGTTTGGTACCTAATATGTGGCATATCTTAATGTCAGGAACGTCTTACTTCAAACGGTAATGGAAGTTACAAAATGTATACATTTAAATGAGAATGAGCGGTTATTGCTGCATACCGAAACGTAACATCAGGTACTGGTACAGGTACAGGTCCGGACACTGTCCCTAGGTGTCACTTTGGTCAAATTTGGTGTGGTGTGAGGCCATTAGGTTAGGAGACCAGTCACAAAATAAACATGATCCGGTATTTTGGACCTGTACCTAATCAACTTTCATGGTAGAGTACACAGCCCTAGTGCATGTGCACCTTTGCGCACCCCAAATTTGAGCTGTGCACCTAATTTTTGACTGCGGGTGCACCTAGATATTTTTGTGCGCTATAGGGGAAATGGTACGCTAGTATACACAATGAGAACAGTGGAACATGTTGGAAAAAGATAGTATGTTCTATATTTTCATCACTCACTAATGCCAGGTGGAAAATCTCATGTGCAATCCCATGCAGATACTAATTGTAAAGGCGCAATGTTCTATTACAACAGAAGTAAGGACATGTTGGAAAAAGATTCAATGTACAATATTTTAATTACTCAGTTGTCAGATCGAACATTTTATGTCCCTTACAAGCGGTCTACCCAGAAAAAGGCTGGAGTTGGCAGATTTTTACCAGGGGTGGTCGGGTAACCAGGCAACACAACATTCATTTCTTCAAGCCTTATCAAAACACCAATCATTAGGGAGAGATTACCAGCCCCCATGTCCTTCAGTCTGTGATAATGGCAGTGTACCAATTAGAGAACATTACTGAACCAGATCTATGTCACCAGAAAATAGACACCTACCCTTGACCTACTTATGGCTGCAGATTTTTACCGGTTATTAATAGAGTTTACCAAGGCCATGAGCGGTAGATTTAGGAGGAATGGTACATGTTAGGAGGAGAGGGTAAATTTACTTAGCACGGTGTATATTAAGAGTATGGAAAATTGACATTTGTTTGACATTATTATCTTCGCCGAGTACTTGTACTCGGAGAAGATTATGTTTTCGGTTGAAAAATCTGTTGGGTGGGTCTGAATGTATGTCAGGAGCACAACTCAAGAAAACTTAAATGAATCTTTATGATTTTTGGTAGGTGTGTAGTGGTTGTGCAAAGAAAGGTCAAGTTCGAAAATGGTTCACCTTGCGTTTTGCAACAGTACTGCAGCGGACTTTGCATTTTTTTGTGTTAGTATGTAGGCAAAAAAAAGTGACGGAAACGTTGATGGATCTTCATGATTTTTTTGCAGGTGTGTAGATGTTGTGGAAACGGGGGTCAAGTTCAAAAATGGTTCCCCTGGTATTTTCCGTCGGTACTGCAGTGGGCTTTGTGTGGATGTGTATTTGTATGTCGCCAGCATAACTCAAGAAGCTGTTGATGGATCCTTATGATATTTAGTGGATGGGTAGGGTTTACAGAAAGGAAGGTCAAGTTCGATAATGGGCCTTCTAGCGGGTACCTAAGGTACTGCAGCGGAGATTCAAAATTTAGGGGCATATTTTCTGAAAGTGCTATGGTCATGATTTTTGTGTGGTAGATAGTTCATGCCACAGAAAGTAAGTTCTGTAAATTTTGGCCCCCTAGCGGCTTATTAAGAACTGCAGTGGGTGTTTTTGTTTTGACATTCGGACATGAATAACTTGAGAAGGGGTCGACAGATCGTCGTGATGTTTGGTATGTAGAGAGCTCAGATGGTGCTTTACATTATCAATTACTAATTATGCAAATCAGGGGTAATTTGCATAATAAGTAAGGAAAGTTTGTTAACCCACTGCATTTCAATGGGACATGGGACAGTGTCAGGTTATGTAAACAGATGGCCTTGCATAAACGTACATGTAGGTCAAATAAATAAACTATTCTCCAAGCAGAGGTGTGGGTCCAGAGGTGCTGGTTTTTAACGCGTTCAGTTTAAGCATTTTTGTTCAACACGGTTGGCGACATAACAAAATAGGGACAAAATAGAAAGCCTGACTAAAAACACCTAAAAACGCGCCAGATTAGACTATTCATATGTATTGACTGTACCATTTCATCATCACTTTCAACTTTCAACACTGCAATACTGAAACTTTGTGGCCCATATAATATCAACATACTCATATTTTTCATGACCAGTTATAACATCTATTAGCACACTCTACACATATACTAGTCCTGTACCACCAAATGATTTTTAACCCTATCTAGACTGGACTCATTCGCCCAATCATAACTTCCAAATGGTATGGTGCATGATCAAATTTGCAGGGGGTGATTAGCACGTAAATATTAATCACTCTCCATAATAAGCCTTGATTATTTGGTGAAGATAATGTGTTCGTGGAACTCTAGTTAGATTAGAGTCAGGAACATGAAAGGACTGTTATGGTTGTAAATCAAGAACGTTATCTGCCGGTAATTTTTAGCATCCAGGTCTATTTGTTTGATACAAAACATATCTTACATGTAGCACTGTAACTTTATTTAATTTCGTGGCACTTGAATTATACTTTATCACTTGATATGGTTTACATCAAAAGTTTAGAGTGTCTTTAAAGTTGCAGTTGAAACTTTACAGTAGTAACGAAATATAAGACAGAACATATGTTCGTTGTGTGATGACTTTGTAATAAGAGGTCACCACAAAAACCACAAGCATATATAAACACTGTAAATACTTAAAACTTTGCAGTATCTAAAGCCATTAAACAACAGAATGGTGAATGAAAACCTTACAGCCAACCTTAACAAAAACCTTCCAAAAACATCTGTCCATTAGTACAGATTGATTTAAAAAACATTAACCAACCATGGACTCGTGCCAGTACTAAAGGTTGTTTAACAGTCTTGAAACAAGGATGTTGAAATGAAAACAAGTTCTCCTAAATGACTTTTGGTGGTTACACAGCTGGGCATAACAAAGTAACAAATGTCATTGTTGTAGATAAGGAGGCAATGTGTTTCTTGTCTAGTCTTGAGAGTATGTACTTAATATGTCTTGTGGCAAGCTGTAGATGTTTAGGTAGGAAGAACTGTGTCTTTGCAAATTTGTGATACAAGAAATGTGAAAGTCCTTACTAAAAGCACAATCACATTTTTCATACTATTTTTTGTTTGTTATAGTAAGACTATGACACAACAACATATGTTTGGAAAAAGATCTGTAGTCACATGTATGACAACTTTTTCTGTCACAAGACAGCCAAATTTTGTGCATCGCCTCCACAACTTTCGAAAGAATGTTCTCAATTTGTTGTTGTCCTGCAAGGTATGTGACAAGGCCCTCAGTATGTTAGTGGGTTTTGAATACAAATTTCTGTACACATTTTAACGCATCAAAGGTATACCCGGCATTTTCAAAGTGTTTGGATGTTGACGGAAATGAAATATGTCCCCTTTGATGCACTGATCATGAAGTGTGAACTTGTTTATTGATTGCATCAATCTTATGACTAAGTTTACATATACCATAGTTGTATATTAAACAGGTATGGATATTGGTTTTATGTACTACATAGCTTAAAGTTTGTGAACATGTCTTTGAAGTTTTTTTCTGTTGTTTGTACAGAGAAGACTGGTACATGTTGCCCAGACAGCACGGAGGTTACTGTTCCAGTACCAGACTAGACTGGAACTGTGGCAGCTAGGCAACACTACAGCAGTGTCAGGTCAGTCTTGCTGTCTCTATCGCTGCCTCTCTCTCTCTCTCTCTCTCTCTCTCTCTCGCTCGCTCGCTCACTCTGTGTATTTCTGTCTCTTTGTCTCTCTCTGCTTGGGTTATCTCTCTCCCTAGATCTGTCTCTATTTCTGTGTCTGTTTGTCTCACTCAATCTCTCTCTCTGTCTCTCTCTGTCTCCATCTCTGTCAGTTTCTTTAGATCTGTCTCTGTGTCTCTCTCCATTTCTCTGTTTCTGTCAGTCTCTTTCGTTCTTCCTTTTTTCTCTGTTATATCTTTTGATGTCCATCTTCTTGGGCTTCCTTATATTTAAATATGTTAGATATTGGCATGTGTAAAATTTAGCTAATTATCGTGATTTCTAAACTGTCAATAAACGGTTATAGTTATAGAATGAAAGTTGTTGAAAATCTTTATTTATATTCTAAAATATGACGCAAAAAGTCTTGTATTTATTTTACAGGTATGCCTGATGAAAGGCTGCCCATCACCCAGCAGCCAGTGTCCCTGTTGGACCTGAAGACAAAGGTGGATGTTCCAATAGTTGTTTTTCTTAGTACCAGTAAAACAATGGTAGGTTAGAATAATAAACTCCCTCCCACATGATGTGGTGTATATTTTACATGTATATGGGGTGGTGCCCATCTACTTTTCTGTTCAGCCCTTGGCCCAGAATACAGCAGTTCGCTAGTAGTGTGTGTGTTCAACTCCCATAATCTTTCTCATAAGTGCTGAGTTCTAAGCAGAGAAAGCATGTCATTTAAAAAAAATAGAAAAATTTGCATGGCACAGCCGTGGATCAAGCCCGCAACCTACCGCATGCAATGCGAGTGATTTACTCACTAGGCATTTTTGGCAGTCTTCACTGTGTGCCAGGGTTATCTACAGCTTACATTTTTTTCTGTCCCACTCATCGTTTGGGAGCCCATGTTGTTTATTATTTTCATTGTTAAATCAGTCATTCTAAGCTTACAAAACTACATTTACATCAATTTCATGAAGTTCTGATTTTTGGATGGACGGGGTGAAATTGTTTTCCATACCAACAAGTAAACCTCTGTCCCTAGACGGAGGGACGGGTCCTGGAGACAGCCCTGACATACAACATAGCAAGTGATAAAATCTACAGACCCCGTCATCAGCACCTCATTATCTGCAGTGGCTTATCAATGATCATAATTAATATCTCGTTAACAGAACATGAAACAGATTGTGTGCAGTGCCGTCTCCGGGTGTGGCACCTGGGTTGCCTACGGCGACGTCCAACATGTCCGACTGTTCCATTTGCCTAAAGAGGAGGGGGTGAAAGTACTACAGAGGGTATGTACCACACAGGGGTGTTTCCTGAACCTACCTGTATACAATCTTTTTTGTTTGTTTTGCAAAACCAGTAAGCTGCTTTCAGGCGTAATAGTGACATATAATAGTAATACATAATTTTTTTACATCTAGTAGACCAGACTTTAATGTTTGTCACAAAATAGACCTGTACCTTTAATTTCAGTTGTTAAAAGTATTGGACAGTTTAAGTATAAAAAATCCTAATTTATACTTTCTAAAGTTCTTCTGTCTAAAATAAAACAATTTGAATTTTATTATATTCTAATATCATGCCACAGGATTCTCAGTACATCTAAGTTACATGTATAAGGAAAACAACAAAAACAGTGACAAGTTTCCAATTATTGCAAGTTTGTAGCTCAGTTCTTCTGAGAGGTTATAATTTTTACCTCAGTTTGTATAGTCAAACCTGGATTCAGCAACCACTCTATATAAAGATACTGCAGAAGAATGATTGCTCAGGACAAGGTGGGGTTAACTATATAAAAATGGACTGTTTTAATAAGCTTGTGACTGGAGGTGGTTGCTTTGACTGTAACTTTTTTATGCCTACATGATTTTTTCCATTCTTCTCCAGGTTAGGTGCCTTCCCATCGACCTTCAACCTGCTCATCACATGACCTTTACCCACGATGCCTCTGGGCTGGTCATAGCGACCAATCAGGGCGCAGTACAGTTTCTCCATGTTGATGCTGTTCACCCTGTTCTTGTGCACACTTTTTTACCTCCAAAAAGTAAGTTTAACTACCTTCACCTAGAAGGCTATTTTTTGGGTAGCATTTGTGTGTTACAGTGTTGGTGTGTGGTTGAAGTGCATAACTCAAGAAGCTATGGATAGATTGTTATGAAATTTGGGATATCTTAAGGTTTTGACTTATCAAAGAAATTATTAGATTTTTGGGCCCCTGGAGGCTTTACATGCAGTGAACATACACATGTACTTTGTTCTGGGCATGCCATTGTCACGATTTTTGAACGGTAGGTAGCCTCAGGAAAATGTAACATATGTATGGGCCCTGAACCAGCTTTCTTTGGAACTGCAGTGGTGTTTTTGTTGGAGACTATGAAACAGGATAACTCAAAAACAGATGATTATCATGATTCTTGTTCTGTTGCATGTCTTACCTTAAGAATGTTCAATAGTCTATTTCGATTCGAACACACAAAAATACTTTATGTAATGTACATATACATGTACTTGTAGGTGGTGTCCATCCCACAACCATCAGTGCCCTGACGGTGAGCAGTGATTCCCAGTGGATAGCAGCAGCACATCTCGACAGTTCTGTTCAGGTTTACAACATCAAGACAAGAAAAGTGAGTCAAAATATCACATTTCATAGTTTTGTAGTCTTACTATAGTACAGTCCAACCTGGATTCAGCAACCACCCAGGGACTGAGGACAGGTGGTTGCTGAGGACAGGGTGGGGTTAACTATGTAGAAAAGGACGGGACTGTTTTGATATGGCTAGTGACTGGAGGTGGTTGTCTGCATCAGGTAGTTGCATTGTCCTGGTTATAGGTAAATGTCTACTTGGTCCTGCTAGACTCTTGATACCCACATTTCTGACTGTGTTTGCATGGAGAGGCCCAATATTTCAATTTTGCGACAAAGAAAGGCTAAAACTTTTTTTTCTACTGTTTTTCTCCCCAGCATCAATGCAGTCTTCCTAAACACCCCAGCCCTGTGTCTGCCATGACCTTTCACCCAACAGAGCCATGGCTTATGGTTGTCCATGCCTCACAACAGGTAGGAGTCTTCATGCAGAACGGGATGTTAAACCGTGGTCTGTTCATTGTACATGTTGAAAAGTTCTTGTGATGATACTTAAGGGACCCTTCCTCTGGACGTAGGCCAGAGGTTGGGAGTTTGAATCCTGGCTGTTGTCACTCATCTGACATGAATGCTACTGGAAAGTGGTTGTAGACGTTTTTAAAAGCTGTGTTCTACTGTTCAGTGTACTGTCTTGTTGAAATAATTTTTATTTTTTACTTTCGCACCACTAGTAAGACTAGATAGATACATATACTTAAAGGAACAACGGCATGAGAACAAAACTGTCACAATTAGCGAAGTTTTCTGTTTGTGGCCAAAGCTGCTCCCATGGTCTCCTGGGGTACATGGATTAATCCTGGTAACTACATAGAGTCCACTGACAATTTGGTCATGCAATTAAAGGGTTTCTACTGTATTGCAGTAATCATTACCTCACATCTTCTCCAGTTTTTTGAGTACGATGTTTCGGAGAGCCGGTACACGGACTGGAGCCGGAACGTGCAGCGACAGGGGCTACACCGGGAGTGGCTTAAGAGGTCGGAGGTCGTCACCCAGGTCGCGTACAACCCTGCCAATCCAACACAGATCCTGCTACAAGACCAGCGAATGTTTTGTGTGATAGATAAGGACAAAGTAAGCCATTGTCTTTTTTTTCATCAGTTAGTTTTTAGGTAATGCAACAGCAATGTTGTATGGCAAGGAATTCAAGAAACATATGACAGTTCCTTTGCTTGTATTGATCTGCACATGTTTTCTGAAAGAATGATACATGTATATGAATTAGTTTGTGTGTGATACCTGTTGTATGTGTTCAAGGGATCAGTATCATCTGGTGATGATGGGATGTCCCTGTAGCTGAAGCTGGGAGCAGCCTCATAGTTGAGCTCCTGGTTCCAATAAGTTGATAACTGGGAGACCCTGGTTCAGTCCTGGGAAAGGCATCTCAGTTGGGGCTGCACCTGTCCTCAGGAAGGGATGTAAAATGGGGTCCGTGTTCTAGGAGGTGCCATTAAAGTACATAGGAAGGGCTAACAACCCCTCCCTGTAAAAATACATTTTTACTCTGCTACTGAAACAGCAAGGAAACTTGCTGCCCATGTGCCACTATAGGCACTAGAGATATATAAGGGTCTGAATGGATATGTAGTGATATGTGTGTATTTTGTCTGTTCTGTTTTGAACAGAAGCTGCCCAAACCTGGGAGTCAGTTCTACAGCAGGGAGAGGCTGATGAGACTGGACCCAGCAGTGAGGGAGGAGACCAGGCACGCCTTCGCTGTCTGTCGGGGATATCGGGTGAGTTATATCTGCTATAGGGGTGTACAGGTACAGTCCCACAAAAGTCATTTACGTCTGTCAGTGTACAGGTACATGTCCTGTCGGGGATATTAGGTAAGTCATTTCTGCAGGTGGCAGGGTGTTAGTGTAGCAGTTAGGGTGTTTGGTGCAGAACCCAGTTATCTCTGTGTAGGGGTATGTACAGGTTCCATCCCACAAAAGTCATTTAGGCCAGTGTTTAGGTACATGTCCTGTCAGGGATATCAGGTAAGTCATTTCTGCAGGTGGCACGGTGTTGGTGTAGCAGTTAGGGTGTTTGGCACAGAACCCAGAGGTCCTGGGTTTGAATCTCTCGACATGCCACCGATTTTGTGCCCTTGAGAAAGGCATTCTGAATCCCTTATATTTTTTTTCAAATCAAAAACAATATTACTACGTTTTTCACTGTGTGTGTCTCAGAAAGAGATTTTGTGTAAAAATTTTATGTCAAAATTGCAAATGCCTTAGTGAAGCAAAGCTATAAATTGACTCCCTTGCATAACCTATGACCTATAACCTATGACTTTTTCTCCTTTAGGCCCTTCTGCACCTGAGTTTTCTGGAGGACGGGGCAGAACTTGTGGCGGTGGAGCGACCGATCAAGGCTGTCACCGACAAGCTGCCGCCTACGCTCAGTCAGAAGAGATTTGGCACATAACGACTCATTGTAGATCTCATGGTGGTTTTATTTTGGAGGTTGTCGTGGTGACCTCCACCATGAATCTAAGACAAGCTGCCGCCAGCACGTCGCCAGAACGTAATGCGTGTATGGCAATTAGCCTGCTATTTAAACCTATTATAGCTGCCGAATTGTTGTCTTTGATCAATGTTGCATCGGAGTAACAGCCGTTGCATGAGATATGTCTTTGGACACAACAAAATGAACCTATATGCGGATAGTAACCTTTAATACGCGAACACGACCTTAAACGCAAGTTCTTGCTTACGTTCCAGCAACGTTTCTACTGCCGCCCACGTTCAGTCAGAAGAGATTTGGCACATAACGACATCCTTTAGATCTTGAAACTAACATGATGGTTTTATTTTATATAAAACACCAGTTGAAAGACAAAAGAGATTTGAAGTGATTTGTCACATATTGACATACACATCTGGTTCTATTTTTATGGTAACCTCTACGTCGCAAATTTATTGCACCGCTAAACCAAGTAACTGTTTTAAAACAACTCAAAAACATCCTTTTCTCTCATACCTAGAAATAAATCCACTGTAAAAGTATGTGAATTTATAGTTATGGCAGAAAACATCAGTTGAAAGACAAAAGAGATTTGAAGAGATTTTGCACATAAGGCCACACCAATTTATTTTCTCGGTTATTATTATTAAACAGAATTTTTTAAAAATGATGAAAAAAAATGCTAGATTTGAAAAACAACATGAAAACAATCTCAGAGGAATGTTTTTAATTTGGTGTGCACAGTTTCAGGGAGTGAACAGAGTCAGGTGCAAGTTTTCACCCCAACCTTCTGTTTTCATGATTTAATTTTTTGCTAAAATTGAAAATAAAAATCTGTTAACCAAGAAATTGAATTGGTGTGGCCTAATGACAGACTGTAAATCTGAAACTTTTGCGGTGGTTTTATTCTACGCTGTAACCCCATTTTTCCTCCCACACCATACACGCTGCCTAACGTGGAGCCCATCTCCTTTTCAAGACCCTTGGGCCATACAGGGGGCTAGTGGGTTGTGATTTTTGTTCAACTGCCATACTCTTTCCCAAATGCTGAGTGGTGTACCATTTCTAATACGCCAAAAATAATTACTCAAGCAACTGGATAAAGTTTTGAAACAGTCAGACGTTTCAGACAGCATCCACTGTCTTTCGTCAGTGACTAACGATAGGACTGAGAACACCAGTTTTTATACCAAAACTCTGGATAGGTATGTTAATGAGGTTAAGACAATTTAGGATGTCTTGAAGTAGTCTTTAAAAGAAGATTAATTCAAGACAAAGAAAAAACTTTATCCAGTTGCTTGAGTAATTATTTTTGGCGTATCTTACTACCTGGATGTCTAACTTTCATCAACGTACCATTTCTAATGTCCACATGACAACGTGAAAGTAAATTTTCAATGTATTACTTACTCTACAGTGCAACAGAATTGTTTTAACTGCAAATGTAAACACTGCGAAAACCTCCTTTTCTCTAGAAGAAATAAAACCACTGCACAAGTAAATGAATCATTATTCTACAGTAGTCGCTGAAAACACCACATAGACTGGAACAAGAATATCCCATCACAAAATTGTAAAGAAACATTCGGGTTTGGCAGACAAATGTGACATTGAAGAGACCGCACAGGGAGAAACATGAATGTTCCATTGTGGAAACTGTGCAGCGTATTAAACAGTTTTTAGAATTTTGGCAGATAACAGAAGAAATCATAACCTCTGTCGAGACCACATGGAGGGAAACAAGAATATTCCATTGTACGAATTGCTACGGACCATACTAGACCATTGTTTGAGTTTTGGCATGTAGAATTCATAACCACTCTAAAGAAAACATAATACAGGAACACGAATTATCCATTGTGCAAATTACTATGGAGAAGAATAGACTGTTGCTTGATTTTTGGCGGATACAGTAATGGAACTGTAGAATGATAAAATTCATAACTACTGTAAAGATCACAGTAACAGAAACACAAGTATTTTATTGTTGAAATTGTTGAGCATAGCAGACTAAACTGAAGTTTGAAATTTTGTAGCACACAGAAGAGGAGCATTATATTTTGAAAATCATATGTGACAGGACAGGTCATACTAGGCCACTTGAATGGAAATTACAAATGTGTGATTATAACACTAACAGACTTTTTGCTGAGTGTTTACATTTGTATCTGTTAAGAACAAAGTAACTTAGTACATGTAGTTAGTACTTGACTGTAATTGTAGAATACAGGTAGCTACTCCATGCAGATTAGATATTTGATGAAGAAAAACATATTTTCTTTCTAGTACTGTTGAAATTATACAAAAAATGTATTGTTTGGAAGATCACACTTGATATTTTACCGACCAATCCTATTATAAGGATGGTAATGTTGATTATCTAGAAGGAAAATATTACCATTTTTTCTTAAGCTTCGCTTATTATCAATTGAAACAAAACAAAATATTAGATATTGAATCACAAAGACCCAGGGCTCCTAGTCTTTACTGTGTTCGTTACTGAATTTAGACGCCTGAAGCATGTTGTTTATTCTACACACGATTTTTGCTCGGTAAACATGATACTGGGTTCCAAATTATGTTGTGTCTCAAGGAAAAGGGCCATGGCCAGTCCCAAGCACATTTCAGCCCTGTGTGAACAGGGGTGCCTAAGTTTTCATACATATTTTACAGAATTCTTACGAGTCTTATGAGATACATAGTATTACGATTTTTCCGAATGAGTTTTACTCATAGTAAGGATCATATATATTCAGTAAAACTGGTATTCCGTAAAATTTGTATGTTTCTTAGTACTGGATTGTATCAATTCCGTAAAATTCATATGAATACCTAGGCACCCCTGGTGAAAAATGTTGCTGTTGGGTGTTGAAGTCCAGACCTGTAGTATGTGTGGTCCAGTGGTTAGTGACCCTGCCTCTGGACCAAAAGGTTGGCAGTTTGATTCCCCGATGTTGTCACTCACATGACATGTGCACTATCAGAAAGGGTCACAGTCCTTATTAGTACGGGACATTAAGCCGTTGACCACTGTTTATTGTGCTTGTTGAAAAGAGCTAGGGAAATTTCCCTCGTACAGAGAACCTGTAAATCCTGTACATGACGTCTGTCTTCTCTGCCACAAGTGGAAAGTAGCTCTTCAGTGAGCTAAACCAACATTTTCAAACGATGTGGAAAGCTGCTCTCATTCCAGCCAGGGCAAAGCATTTTTGTATTAGGCTGCACCAAGTAATTTTTATGGATGACGTCCGCGCGCGCATTGATTTTGGTCTGTACCCAGAAAAAAAACAAGAAATTCCGCTTCCTGTAACTATGACCAAAGAGTTACGACAGTGCCGCAAATCGTAAGATTAATGTAAAACTCGTCACGCAAAATGCATATACCTCGTCACGCAAAATGCATAAATAAGGAAGTGGCTACTTACTGACAGGATGATCCTGTCATCAGTAGAAAAAATTGGATCATCCTGTCAGCGGTGCATTTTTTCTACTGCTGACAGGATCGTCCTCTCAGTAGTGTAATTTTTCTACTGATCATCCTGTCAGCAGTGCAGATTTTTCCTGCTGACAAGATTTTTCAAATCTAGGCATCTTGTTTTTTTCGGCCCTTCTTGTTTTTTTTTCGCGCTCTCGCATTAGATTTAGGGTTTCCAAAGGACGTCATCCATAAAAATTACTTGGTGCAGCCTTAACATACTTTACATGATCATGAGGACCATTTAATGTCATGTCTTTACGGTTATTTTGGGATCATAGTGCACAATGTAAGTCTAATTGGATAAGACAGGCAAATTTACTTTTAAGAAATTAAGCTCTTGTCATAAAAGCGAAGAGGGCAAAGCATTTTTGCATTAACCTACATGTACTTGATAGTATTAGGACCATTTCATGTCGTTTCCTGGATTGTAGTGGACAATATCTAAATGTTAGAATTGTAAATGAAAGTCAAATTGGACAGGGAAATTGAGGCTTTTGACCTTTTAAGCCAGGTCGGCAAAGTATTTTTGCATTAACCTACTTCATATGGGGTTAGGGGATTGAAGTGGACAATACCCGACCTATATCTAAATGTAATAATTGCACAAGAAAGTCTTATTGAACAAGACAGGCAAATTTGCTTTTAAGTGATCAGGCTTTTGGCCTTTTGTGTTATATCCCCATTTGTGCTTGACCTAATGGAATGATGAGTATTCCATTTCTTCCATTAGACGTGGCTTTCTTGCTAACAGGCCAATAATTAGGTTGACCCACATCCAACCTAATGTTGTTATTCTGGCTGAAGTCGGTTATCAGGTTTCACTGTCTGACCTTGGGAACTAGGTCAAATGTCGAGGCTTTGTCTTTTTAGTCGCACAATGAAATGGAGTTTGTGTGTGCAGTCAAACCAGTACATTTTGTACAAGTGACTACCTCCCTAGTCTTATTTTGGCTGAAGTCGGTTATCCGATTTTGACCTTGGGAACTAGGTCAAACGTCATATCTTTTTGGTCGAACAACGAAATGGAATTTGTATGTGCAGTCACAACCAGTACAAGTGACCACCTCTACATAACGACCACCTGGCCAATGTGACCACTTTTTGTTGGTCCCTTGGATTATTTTCACTAACTGACTGACTGACTGACTCACTCTCTCTCTTTTCTGCCAAATGGTATTTTCTACAATTTGGTCATGAACCTTGCATTGCTAGTATAACAGGACTTTCTTGAACTATTTGTACCAAAGTATGTGCATGTTGATATATATATGCCCAGAATTGTACATGAGAATAATCGTCTTGTTTTTGTTTGGTTACAATGACGCGGGTGTGCTGGAAAAGTTACGTCGGTGTAACCTTTGTAACGGAAGTAAGAAATTAAGGGTGGAAAGTTAACAATCATCCATGTGTTTGCCTTTTGGCGAAATGTCCCGACTACTGTCTGGGAGCAAAAGGTGCATGTCACAGTGAACAATAGCAGAAACATTTGCATGGAAGGATGCCAAATACACACTTCATTTGTCCTATAAGACTTGACAACAGTAAGAATTCATTTGTGAGTGTTGGTATGCATTATAACAATCAGTTCGAAATTCAACCAATTCTTTTGAAAGATCCAGTGTGGAGAAACTCCAGGGTGGGTTTGTGCCTTTGTGGACTACTAGTACTCTCCAAGCAGAGGAGTGGGTCCGGCTGGTTTTTGACGCGTTTTTACAAATTTTTGGCATTTTTGTCAGACTTTCTACTTTGTCATAGTTTTTGGCTCCCCAACCCGAGACAAAAAAAGTAGAAAGCCCGACAAAAATGCCGAAAAACATGTCAAAAACCAGCTGGAACCACTCCTCGGAGAGTAAGATGTGAATAGATCTTTACGATATGTGGGTGGGTGCAAGGGTGGGCATGTGGGTGTTGGCAAAACAAAGAACAATTCATGGCCCCCTGGTTCAAAGGTGTACTGGCAGAATGATGCACACCGGATATTGGAGTTTTCTTTTTACACAACCAGTAACTTCTTACCTGCTGACGTTTCGGTGTCTGTCAGACATCTTTTTCAGAGCTTCTTGCTGCTATAACTTAGCTGAAGTAGGTGTCGCAAAGCAGTACTCCAGTGAGAAGCTCGGAAGAAGATGTCTGACAGACACCGAACCGTCAGCAGGTAAGAAGTCACTGTACTGGTTGTGTCAAAAGAAAACTCCAATATCCTATGTTCTACCAACCTGATGAAATTATTTTCGAATGTACACAGTCACCATGTCACATTGTTGTTCACTCCAAAGTGAACCCCTAGCCTGGTATCCATCCTATTCTAGCTCCAGTTCACTCCTCTGACCGCTTCCCTTGTCGAATTCTCTGTCAGAAACAATTTAATCTCCAAGCAGATCTATCTGTGGCAAGGCAGTATCAAAAGGGCCAACCCTCCATGGCTTTTGGTACTGGTTGGCCTTTTGATACTGCCTTGCCACAGATAGATCTGCTTGGAGATTAGAAACAATTGGCATTTGAATATTCAACTAAAATATGGGTGAGATACATATTGGATTTGAGTTGCAAGGCCCTTATAACAACATAGGTAACAGGGTTTGAACAGGCATTCGGAAGTTTGATCCCTGTTACACTACTTCTAGTAATTCTGAGAAACTTTTGATAATTGGAGCAAACCAGGGCTAAAACAGGATGGATGCCAGACTAGGGACTCCTCCCTTGCTTTCAATTATTGCTTGTATACAAAGGATGGGATGAGATCAATGGCTTACGGAGTGGGTTGGCTAGCGGACAGAGATCGAGAGGTCACAGCTTTAATTCCTAGTATTCCTGATCATCTCACTCTACCCAAGTGTAACCTGACTTTGGTTGGGGGGTAAAAGGCAGTGGAAGGAGAGGATGGGCTCCGCCTTCGAATACCATGCCCTACACACAACGGATAAACTCACTGCCCCTATGGCCTCCAAAAATGCTATGGGACCATTAGCTACCTTTACCTGGCTATGAACCCTCCCTTGCTTTTAATTGGGGGACACCCATATAACAAACCTATGTTCCGACACCCCTATAGTCTGACACCCCCATGTTCCTATGTTAGGGAGTGTAGGAACATATGGGTGTTGGAATATCGGGGCATCGAAACATTGGGCTGTCGGAATAGAAGAGTGTCAAAACGTACATGTAGGGGTGTTACCTATTTAAAATTGTCGCACATACACAAAGGATGACAGAGACAACCTCCTTACAAAACTTAGTACCATTTTATTAACTCAGCATGTACATCCATGTTCTGGCTCTGTGGTTGGGCTAATCGCACCTGACAACATACATGCTAGGTCAGCGAGGCACGCTTTTCACAATGTCTCATGTTCGTCTATATGCAACGACAAAAAGTCTGGTACCAATGGGGGAGGGCAGCGAAGTGACTCTAGTATAGCTCACAGTCATTTTTTTATTGCCTATGCTATGTGCTGCCAGTCTTTCTTACAGCCACAGCAAGAGAAGAGCACCATAATACGCTAGAACATCAGCGATAACAGGAAAAATATCACAGTGAACAAAGGGTGTTTTACACAAATTCAGTTACTGGAACTGAAAATCTTTTCAAAACAGGTTTCTTCGTATGCCTGGATTGTGTAAAAAGTGAAATCCTGGCTAGTAACATACAACACCCAGTGTCAAACTGCCCCATTCTTCCTGTAGAAATGATTTATAATACCTAATTTTAAGTCCGTAAAGTTCGGACGAAAACATTCATGATATTGCTGTGCAATAGGTCCATGGGACTTACCATGCACCTGCCAACTTCAATACACTTCATTTTTAAAAAGGCCATTACAATATGTGTTCAACCCAAAAAAGACCTTACTGTTTATACCAAGTTTGCTGGTATACGAAAAACCAGCGGTCCCCCTTCAGAAGATAACTTTCGAGCAGCATTTTCAAAAACTTTTCAGACGTGTTGTGGCGAACCATTTTTGGGTCTACCGTCAGTCTGCTGTTTTGGACTGATAGTACGACAAGCTGTCAGTGCTTCTTGTCAACTTGGCATCCGGCAAAGTATCGATATTGAAAGTTGGCCAGAAAAGTACTTGCAGGACGGGGCCCTGCAAAGGATATTTCAAGGCAGTAAGTTGTTCTTTAATGGGTCGGCAACAGTTGTTTTGTCTGTGTCTGGCACCATTGTATCAGTGCAAGGTTTCCAAGGATAAATAATGTACACAGTCTTGAACTCATCTTGCGACGTCATCCAGGACTACAACTATGACGCAACATGGCTGCACTCCTCCAGTGGTGGAAGCTAGACTTTGTATAGGAACAGGCATTGTGCCATAGTCACACTATCGAGCTTTCAATGCCAATGGAACAAATATTAATACAATAAAAATTTTCCAATAATCATCTGTCTTCGTCTTGTTTATACCTATGAGACAATGTTAAACAAACAACGGTAGAGCTCAAAACCCCGAAGTGTAAGCGTAACCTATTACATAGGTGAAAACGTTAGGACTACTTTTGTAGGTCTCACAACTTCACCACTAACACCCATACAGTACTGGTAAAGAACTAATCAGAATACAAATACATGGAGCACCGAGAGAAGGAGAAGTCAGAGAAGGAGGTTACAGGACAGTTAGAGAGAGAGTTAGGGCAGTGGAGGTAACTCCAGAAGTGCTCAAAGTAAAGAAGTAGGCACATGTTCCACCTATCGACAAAAAATTGTACAATATATCATGGAAGCATTTTTACAAAAGGAAAAAATATACACCACTTACTTAAGCTACCAAGCCTTTCAGACTTCAGATATATTTTACAAATACAATTGACATATACAAGCTTCGTGTTTGCTTTCAGCAAAAATATTTTACATCAGTGTACATAAGAATTTTAAGGTTTTTATTTTCACTCGGTCGTCAGGTCTTAGCTACAATTTTTTCTTACAGTTCGGGGTTGAGAGACAGCTAGCTTCCTGGTGAATAAAGCGTCCACTAATTCAACTACACTTAAAATATTCAACATTATAAAATTGATATTCAACATTTCAATGAAAACTAACCTAGGATCAAGTGGAGTATCAAAGACTTTTTGGTTGCTCTTGTAAAAACTGACGATTTTGGCCATCCAGTACCAGTATACCACTTCTTTCAGTTCGAATAACATGTAAGGCAAATCATACTTTGCACACCGAGTTCTTGAGGATAAGCAGTAGCAGAGTTCTTCAGTTTCAGTACAGTGCTGTATTGCAAAGTTTGCAACTTTATAATCAACAGGCCCCTTAGATTGTCATAAGCTTAGAGACACGCGCGGCCGCGTGTCGTTTTCTTTTCACAGCGAGAACAATTGTGCATACACAACACCATTGCAAGATCTAAATGTTAACTATGCTGTCAAGTTGTTTCGTTTTTCTTTTCTTGCTCCTGGACCAGATGAAACTGGTTTGCACCAGTTGTCGTTGTCGGTTCTGAACCAGAAACGTGTCCGTGGACATAGCAGGCGATGGCGAGCAGTCACACTTGCACAGTGCCAAATGTTACCCACAAGGATACACGATAAACAGGTGGAAATGCTGGGTAGTGAGTGGTTGGTGGGACTCTTTAAAATATACAAACAAAATCAGTAAAACGTAATTTTCCCATATGTCAAAGAAAAAAAAACGTTTTGGTCAAATTTGATGCCATTCAGGGATAAGTACACATTTATCTCATTAAATGTGCCGAAAAAGTTCTGTTTCACGTAAGTACAAGACTTTCCCCTTGTTTCGTTCAAAAATAAATGAAAATACCTATAAGCTGATGCATGTTGCAACTGTGGGTAGGATCAGGCACAGGCTCAAAGTCATAGGTCATGACCTTTGCTCCTTAGCAGCCATCCTCAGGGGAGCTGCCCTCATCCCACCACAGGGAGAACCCCCCCTGTAGAAAAGTTTGATGCTTACTTTCATTCCTTCTTTCATTACAATTCACAGCATTCTGTTTTCATCTTGACTTCATTATGGCAGCATAACAAAAAAAGAACGGCAAAGAGCAAGCCAACCCTTGTCCCTCACCACCCAACACCCCTCCCCGGGAGTGGTGCACTCCATCGGGAAAGCGGTCCCCCTGCACATCTGTATCGTAGGCGCGGAATCTCCCATTTGGCAGTGTGAAGTAAATAGCATTTCTGCAGCCATTCCAACTGAATGTCCTGTGTTATAAATGTTCTCGCTAAATTTTCGTACTGTTCTTGTGCAACTTTTTTTTAAAGCATTCTGCTTTCTTCTTTGTACGGTGATACCTTTTTTTTCAGCAGCCTTGAAATGACTCACAGAAGGACAGGTGCTTCCAGATTCACTTAGTACAAACATACACAAACTGTACCATACACATGGCAGTGATGCGTTCCCCAACAGCACACAGGTGGGGCCTAACCTACAGTCCCTATTCTATGCAGCTTTTAGACTTTAGTACGATCAAACAGTCAGGCATCCCAGGCAACAGCAAATACATCGTATATTGCTGTCAGCATTTGTGCGTTGGCAGATTAGGATCCATTGATACAAATCATTCACGAAGCACTCTAATGGAATCTGAAAGAAGTGGTCGGAGAGAGTTTTCCAATGATAGGGGAAGGAGGGAGGGAGGGTCCATGAAAAACAAAATGCATTCTATGTAACGTATGCAGTTGGCCATATTACACTAATCACACTTATCAGGCACAACAAAATATCCCAGTCCTACCTCACAGTAAGGGAAAAATGACCTCTTTTTGTTTTTTAATTTTTTGCCTAGGACATCGGCCGGGGCAAGGGAGAGTGGTTCCTTGGCTGGGGTGGGATGAAACAGGCAGTATTCCCTCTAGGGTTGGCACAGAGCACGTTCTACTTGCTACCCCAAGGGACTTGATATGTCGTCTTAAAAAAGCCTTTACCCTTCGGGCGCATATCCACCATATGTACAACACTCTTCCTTGTGAGCACCATCAACAGCAAAAATACAACTTATAACCCAGGAAAAGCACCAGGAATAGAGGCAGCAATATAAGGGGCAGGGTGAATGTGTGTGTGTATTTGTGAGGAACTTAGGAAGAACGCTGTTGTATAGAAAGGACGAGAATGGAATCTACTGTACTCGGCTTATCATGGAGTGGCTTTGAGACGTCCATGACGACGATGTCCAACTTAAAGACAGCGCACTGCACTTCCAGTCGAAACAAGAATACTGGCTGGTAGACTGACAGGATCTGTATACCCCTATCACTTAGCCTCGACGTAAACAGTCATTAGCGTGATTTTGGCATCACGTGCGTGGAAAGCTGACGGAGAGGATCGAGCAGAGGATGACATCTACTGCCCGCGACGCATCGTGTCATACTTTTCCTGACCCGGCAGCTCCACTTTTGACCTCGTATTTCTGAGGACTGGAAACGACGTCACTATACCGCGGCGGGGGATCGCCGTACGACGAATTTGTACTTCCATACTGTGTTCTCGTGTGAGTCCCACTGTGGTGGCTCGGCGGGCCAGGGAATTGTCCCGTGTCGTAGAGAGGAAAGTCAGGTCGATCAAATATAGTTCTATTCGGGGGCGGTTGCACAGATTCGCGTTCTAACTCCCTCTGCTGGTCTGGGTTTCTCAGCTGCAAATGTCTCTGGTCTGTGTAGGGAGGGTGCTCCTCGCCGTCGGACAGCTGTATGGCCGGCGGAAGGTCGATGTCCGAGTGTGGAAAGTGGAATCTTGGCTGCTGCTGGATGGTAAGTGTCTGACGTTGTAACGACTCCTGCCGCGCTAGCCGTTCCCGCTCCCTCCTGGTCCGAGGGCTGTACAGTACCTGCAGAGACATACGGGACGTGTTTACAAATTTTGTATTTAACAACATTTTTACAGTTATCGATTTCTGTACTGTATACCTGCAAAGACATACAGGACATGTTAACCAATTTTGTCTTTAACACCAATTTTACCATTATCGTTTTCTATGGAGTACCTGGTACAAGACGTGTTAACAAATATTGTCTTAAATAAACAATATTTGCAGTTATCGTTTTCTGTAGAATACTTGCAGAGACAAACAAGACGTGTTAACAAATTTTGTCTTTAACACACACCGCTATTGGTTTCAGTGCACGTACCTGCAGAAACATACAGGATGTGCTAACAAATGTTGTCTATGACAAAATTTCTACAATTAATTTCTGTTCAGTACCTGAAGAAACATACAGGACGTGTTAACAAATTTGAAATTTAACAACATTTTGCGGTGTGTTAAGCCATAGGGCAGTTATGCTGGCAATACAGGAATTGGGTACCTGCAGAGAAATACAAGACGTGTTGACAAATATTCGTCTTAAACACCAATTTTACCGTCATCATTTTCTGTACAGCACCAGCAGACGTGTTAACAAATTTGTCTTTCCCGACTGGACTCGGTGAAAATGAGCACCAAGCTCATTAGGGCTATCATTAGGGATAAGGACCTCCTCTTCAATGGGACTTAAAGCTAGAGGTCCGTTTTTAAGAAGAGTCACTTCTCAAGCATGTTAAAGATCCCTTGATACTTATCGTAAAGATGAGGGGTGCTTCCTCAAAGTTTCTGCTGTGAGTGGACAAAATCTTACAGTTCCGTCCTACGCAGCTTGTACTTACTGTACAAAACTGACGTTTAAGCCTAAAGGCAGTTACGTAAGCGGTTATGCAAAACAAAAACATTTCCTAGAATTCACAGACCCATCCTTGTAGTGAGATAACGATTCTGAATCATCTTCATATTTTGTGATGCCTAAAGGCAGTTACGAAAGCGGTTGTACAAAACAAAAAACATTTCCTAGAATTTACAGACACATCCTTGTAGTGGGATAACAATTCTAAATCATCATCATATTTTGTGATCAGTTTTCTCCCCTTGAAGCCAACTACAGATTGCCAGAAAGCCCTCATCATCCTTTCAAGAGGTCCAAATAGCTTCTGTGATGTCATGTCTAGACTTTCTGGCCGCCAGTCCAGGAAGCTCATAGTCTGCATCCGCATGTAAAACCAGTATCTTCAGAGGTACTGCCACGCAAGCTAAAATTGTGACGATATCTTTACGTGCAGTATGTAATGGTCTAACCATGTGAGGCTGCATGTCCTGAATACTAAGAGGGTTATACAAGCGGCGTCTGGTGCGGCTTCGATTCTCCAGAATTGATGTTGGAACTTTTGCTCAGTTGCCTGGATATGAGGGCCTACATGGGGGGGGTCCCGACAACGCTCTTCGCTAAATTCATAGGGCCGGCTACGTAATACGTTAAATCCAGAAAGCCTCCCTACGCTCTACGCTCAATTCAGAAAGCCCCCCCCTATGCTCTACGCTAAATTATGGAGTGGTCAGCAACGCTCTACGTAAAATTAAAACGGCCGATTACGCTCTACGTAAAAGGGGCATGCAGGCCCTCGGATATGGTATAATAGAATAGTGATTATGATTTCTAACCACTCCCTCATTTTGGATGGCGATGTATAGCCGGCAACCCTGTGGATTTATTCATTTCATGCTAAAAATGGTAGAAAAATCATAAAATAGATTTAAAAAATACTCAGTACAAGTGTAGCAGAAGATCAACACAAAAATAGGTTTATGAATGAAGATGAAATTATGGGTTTTGAAAAAAAGTATCTGGAGAAGAACTCCTATGGCTAACCTAACCTAAGAGCCGACTTGACTCTACTAATGGTCTCAGGTTATATGAGCGAGCACATCTAACGGGGAACTACAGACGGGAAAACCAGATAGTGAGTGAGAGAGAGAGTGAGTGAATGAAAAAACGTTCCTGTCTACTGTGCAGGGCTGTCTCCAGCTCCAAGTTTTGTCTGTCCCTGACGCATTGTTTGGGAGCCCATATTGTGAGTTTCCTTTTTCAAAAATCTGTCATTTTCTGTTTATGAAACTACATTTTCATTTCAAATTCAATTCAATTTAATTCATGGAGTTCAGCTGTTTTGGACAGGGTGAAATATTTGTCCCTCCCAACAAATTTCCGTCCCAGGATGGAGGGACCGGACCTGGAAACATCCCTGCTACTGCGCAAGAACGTCCTGCAGGTCCCTGACCTTTCACAGTTTCAGCCCTTGTTGTGCCTACCCTTCTACTCTATCCACAGGAGACACTGCTGTTTGTTTACCCTGTATGTAACCCAAACTACCCATTAGGATAAACTGGGTCAGAACTAACCACAGTATGGTACATTATCATAGCAGACAGACCATACCATCTTCATAATCCCCTTTGAAAGACTTTAAGATCCGTTAATATAACGCACATGACTTACCCTATCTTCTCCAGCCATCTGGACTGTCTAACGATTTAAAGAATAAAGAAATAAAAGGGAGGACTCAGCGGATTCGACGATCTAGATCTGGAAATTAGAGCATCTCCAGAAATCCTTGACCTGAATCTGACGGAATTTCGGAACACAAGTGGAGGAATTATGGTAACATGTCGGATATAGCGGTTCCTCCCACTGGGCAAAACAAAGCCCGGATTAACAGAGAGAGGTCCTGATGTCTGCCTGCGATAAGCCAACTGCAGGTGCAATGTATTAAAGGATCTCTGGAGCTAGAGCCATCTTCATATCATATTCATTTCATATTAGCACTCTATAAATGTATGCAAAGAGGTCCCATGTCTACAACCACAACTGCTAATAGTCCCACTTCTATGGGGCTCAGCCATATGAAAGAAAGAACTGATCTGTAGACAGAAGATAGACACAGACTGATGATATAATGCCATGGATTGCGCCAGCCAGCCACATCTAAGACTGGCTCTTATTATGTATTTCTAAGAATAGCCGTAGGGTGCTACCATTATACAATGCAAACTGGCTCTAAATAGACCTAACAATACAATGTGTTACATCAGGGAGAAACTACGTCTCCTAGTCTATTATCTTCACCAGATCTGACGACCAGGGTAGCTATTTCGACTGGGAGTGTTTTTCACTTCTTTCATTCAGCGATTTCAAACTGACAAACAAGAGTTACAGCTGAAAAGCCACAGGAATGGTATGCCAGGGGGCAATTGACTACATTCTTAAAGACCACAAACATGTATACAGTCATTTTCACCTTTGGACTGGACTAGTCTGATGCAAGAGCATGGAAAAAAATGACTATAAAACAGATACAAAAACATTTTGCAGTTTGTGATACAAGAGCTTGGAAAAAGTACAAAACAGAAACAAAACTACAGATTTGGATGCAAGACTGTGAAAAAAAGATCACACAAGAACAAAGTAATATTATGCAGATTTTTATTTAAACTGGAAAAAGTATGAAACAGAAACAAAACAATAAAATTCTGCGGATTCTGATTTAAAACTGAAAAAAATGTAGAAGGAAAAAACAAAAAAAATTCTGCAGATTTTTATGCAAAACCGTGAGAAAAAGTGCAAAACCAAAACAAAACAATAAAATTCTGCTGATGATGCAAGACTGTGAAAAAAGGGCCACGCAAAAACAAAACAAAGAAATTCTGCCTATTTTGTTTTGACTAGGATTAATAGAGCGTGACTGACTTAAACTGTCTATAAAATCCGGTGCACCACCAAAACAAGTCTGACCTTTCTGCATCATTCCAGTTCAACTTTTTTTCAAATCTGACTACAAACAAATCAAATAGGTGTGACCTGATTGTAAATGTCACAAAACATTATTGTTAACAGTTGTCTTTATGTTGAATTTCAATAAAAAGAAAGAACAGAGGTTTAATACTCCTTTTTAGGCACTTTCTTGTTATGCTAACATTGCTATTATTTTATACTAGTAATGCAGTGAAGAAGGATAGACTTCCAAGTAACAAGATAGTCAATATAAGCTTTGTGAATGCTTGACATTTCAGACAGCATCTGCCGTCACTGATGAAAGAAACTGGATAATGTCTGAGACGTCTGACCGTTTACAAAAGTTATCCAGTTCCTTGAGTAACTTTTATATAGAGCTGTTATCAATGCTTTCCTCTTGTTGTATAAAGTATTAGGCAATTATTTTGAGATGATAGATTTTTTTGAGAACGATCTCACTTGTGTGAGCTGTTATCAATGCTTTCCTCTTGTTGTGTTAAAGTATTAGGCAATTATTTTGAGATGATAGATTTTTTTGAGAACGATCTCACTTGTGTAAAAAAGAAAAAAATAGCATACGCTATGCAAGACGCTGGTTTGACAGTATAGTTCTACCAACTACATTTTTGTCTTAAGTCTCACAATATGAACCCACTTTGAGGCTCTTGTCTGTAATACTCATTTAGTCTTGTCCTGTTTTATTATTTCGCAGACAGCCCTAACTAAGCATCTGCATTTGGCTTTAAAATGAGGTGAGTAACAACAGACAAAAGGTTGGCAGAATTCTGAGCCCCTCAAAATGCAGGAAATAGCTAATAGCATTTCTGAGGGTTGAATATCAAGGAACCCCCTACTAACCTTGGGCCTTCTTCGCACACTGGGACACTTTGGGACAGTTGACATTTTCTTTTGGGACGACATTGGGATAGAGGCCTGATCTGTGGCCAACCAATGCAGGCAGATTTCCAGCATAAATCCTCTTCAAACAAACAATCAGAGCTAAAGTGGACCTAGGAGGGGTTATTTGGGGTCAGCAGCGGCCACTGCCCTACTTGGTTCTAAAGACAACTGTGGATGAATGGGCTCCATACTGACAGGTGCGTTCAGTTTGGGGTGCTTGTAGCCATGTTTGGATACTACAGGACGTGCTGTGCAGGATACTTCCCAGCTGGCTGGAGGTCCCAACTGATGCTAAATACAGTCAAACCTGCCCAAGAAGACCACTCGGGGGGGGGGGGGGCAACTAATAAAATCTGTATATATATGTGTGACAGGTGGTCATTATATACAGTGGCCAAGTCATCTTTTTGTTGAGGTGGTACAGGTTTGACTGTGCAGATTTCTTTAAAGGCCAAACACCTGCATAAAAATTGAATCATTTTATCATCCCAAAAGTTTGTGAGATACAGCTGTGTCTTGTTGCACTTTGTTCAAAACAATACTACAATACATGTGATGGTGTAAGGTAAAAAGTAGTTGAAGCATTCAGGCCGAAACAATTCATTTTCTGCGCTCTCAGATCTCTTAAAACAAAAATTCAGGAAAAGATAAAGATAAAACCACACTGGGCTGTGACTCTCACTACTGTACATCTATTTCCTGCAATGCAAACTACTGTACATTGACTAATGTCTAGGAGTTCATTTTAAGCAGCGACCAATAGAAATCTAAGGTTTCAGGACATTACGGAATCTATAACTTACACCTATCTTGTGACAGACACCAGACAAAGCATGACCTGGGGGGATGGTGGGTACAGCCACCCCCGGAAACCACATGCTGCATTTTTGTGTGTCTGAACATCCCAGCACCCAGACACCACTATACAGGATGACCCTGAAATATATACCCCTTCAAATTGTACAGTCAAAGCTGTACTAGTGACCACCTCTACATAAGACCACCTGGCCATATGTACAGTCAAACCTGTATGAGTGACCACCCCTACTAAGGACCTCCTGGCCAATGTGACTGCCTTTTGGTGGTCCCTTAGATAATTCTTCCCATTGACACATGCATTAAGAATCCTGTCTATAGTAACCACCTGTCCACATAGATTTTTGACCAGTCTCCTGAGTGGTCTTCTTTGGCAATTTTCAATGTTTTTACTATATCAGAAGCAGGGCTGGTCCAGGACCCATCCGTCCAAAAGATCTGAACTTCATGACATGTAATGGATGAAATTGTGTTTTTTTTAAGCTCAAATCAAAATTAACAACCCCCAAACAATGAGTGGGATGGAAAAACTTCAAGCTGGAGACATATCCAACCTAGCGGATATTGGTTCCTAACCTATATAACAATAATGTGGATGGCATGTAACCCTCAGGTAAAATATGTACCATGTAAACACGACCATTTACTCAGACCTCAGACTTGCCGGTAAACTGTTAATGATTGCTAGATCGTAAATCTACACTGTGAATGTTATTTAAGGACAAAAATTGCTTCTTTTTTTAAAAGTTAAAGCACAACTTAAAAAGCAAACTGCTGAATCCTTTTGCAGGTCGTATTTTTCAAGCATTTCTGTGGGTCTAGTCTGCATCCTGTCTGTGGATTCTGTTGTGCCAATATACAGGATACAGAACACGGAAATACTGTATATGCCCTCTGTCGCATGAAGCTTCAGAAATAAGACTTAACTTGCATGTTGGGTCGGACAAAAATTTCAACCCTTCTGTCCAAAAAAACTGATTAAAAAAAATGAAACTGATGAAAATGTATTTTCAGAAGTTTAAAATGACAAAGTCAACAACAAAGGCTCCCAAACAATGAGTGGGATGGAAAAAAATCAAAAGCTGGAGACGGCTCTACTTTCTAGAAATAAAACAAAAAAATCAAAAGCTGGAGACAGTTCTTCTTTCCAGAAGTATTCAAGAAGAAAATTGTAGCGCGTTTTCCAAGTGCGATTTTCAATGTCAATTATACTAATGCGCAAGGTGAAGCCTTTTCAACTTGAACAGCAAGCTTGTTAAGTCTTGCTTTCATTTGAATGACGTTAACAGCGCTATTATGAATGGCTTCACGCGTTCCCGACCACACCTTAACAACGTCATCATGTTCGCCAGACAAATTAAACAATTCTATTATGTCTATTAAGAGTCTAGAGTTGCCTTTTCTGTCTGAGGGGGAGACCATTACCGTCTAGAGGGGGGCCAATCCACATCCTGTTTTAACATTTTGTTCTTTTAATTCAATTAAGTGATGCTTTCAACTTAGGGTTACATGTATGGCGATAAGGTACTATGCCTTTTCAGTGACAATCCCTACATCTTATCTCAAACACGGTGACACATTCTGGGGGGAAACAACCCCCCCACCCTGCATAATTGGTAGACTATCCCTGACACAATTGCCAGACATGTGACTGTATTGAATCACTTTCCCTGTCTAGACATGGGAACCTGTCGGCTGAGGGGACTGACCTTTTACGAGCCAGCGAGCAAACGGTGGAACTACAGGCAGCCCTGCCCGAATATTCCCATAGGCTGTAGGCCTCGGAAGGAGAGTTTGATAGGCCCGAAAGCCGCCCTCGCCCGAAGCGCGCCCGAAGGGCGCGCGGATCCCGAACTTACCCGAAAGCCGCCCTCGCCCGAATTCCGCCGGAAGCGCGCGCGAAGGGCGCGCCCCGTGGCGCCGCAGGCGCCAAGAGCGAATTCCGAGCGGAGCGAACTGCTCAGCGGGGAAGACAAACTCGCTATTGTTTTGAGTCCGCGGAGCTGAGGCCTACTGCCCATGATATTCCGAGCAAACAACCGAGCTTACCGCTACAAAATAAACTGCGCACACATAAAAGAAATCGATGGAACCGTCGTGAGAGTGTGCGGCAACTTGACAGCCTTGTACTGATTATCATAGAACGAATGAAGGTACGGGGTTGCGCAATTTCTAAGCCATGTGGCAACAAGGATGTCTTGATGTTTTATCTAGCGGCTATCACAAACAATGTCTGGCCTAAAGCAGGACTAGACAACACCTGTCTGTCGTTACAACTGTCTCAAGTGAACAATGTACCTGCATAAAACCCCACCAAATTACCAAACTAGACAAAGATCATAGAAGAAATCCAGTCTATAAAGGGTATATGAGCCACGCAATTGTAGAGAACGAATTCTAAAGCAGTAGTCTGAATGAAAAAGGATGAAAGAAAAATGATTGTATACTGAGAATCCGCTTGTTATTTCAAGTCTCAAATAAACTACCAAGAAAAAACGCCAGCAAATTGCCAAACTAGACAAAGCTCATTCCAGAAATGTAGTCTATGAAAGGTATATAAGCCACATGCAACTGTAAGGAATTCTATAGCAGCACTGTAAATGAAAAGAGATAAAAGAAAAATGCGGTATATTTAGGATCGGCTGGTTACTACAGCTGTCTCAAGTGAACTAGCAACATAAAATGCCACCAAATTACCAAATATTGGACAAAGCTTATACTTATAGAAGAAGAACTACGTAGTCTGTAAAAGGTATTTAAGCCACAGACAATTGTAAAGAGAATTCTAAAGCAGTAGTGTGATTGTGAATGAAAAATGATAAAAGAAAAATGCTCTACTCAGAAAATTGGCTGGTTCTACGACTAAAGTGAACAATGTATCAGACGCCACCAAATTGGACATAACGTTGAAGAATCATCTTCACATAAAAGCTATATAATCCACATGCAAATCATTATTCTACAGAATTCCAAATGAAAAAGAGATAAAAGAAGAATGCTAAGTACCCTGAGAAAACGCAGCCACTTTGAACATGCCTGGTGAACCTTGGAAGGCATGGTCCCTGCTCCTTCTGAAAGCGTTGGAGAGAGAGGGAGAGAGACCGGAGCCTGGCCGTACCAGCCGATGACTAAGCCCCTTCTGACCACGGCTGGAAAACCCTCTCCAAGTACTACCTGACTCAGCCTTTAATTCCCATGCAAATCAGTGCGACTGTTCCCCCAGCCGACGGAAGCGGATATCTAGGGGAAACCGCACACTGCTCCTCACTTCCTTCTGCGAGCCCCACAAAGGAAGTCAGGTGATTTGTCCACCAGACAGGCGTGAGTCATTGTCTTTTTATTTAAGGCATGTCCAGTCAACGCTTGACTAACTACAGCCCACATGCTGCATTGTTACATCTGTACAGCTCAGTTGTAGAAACGCTCCCTGTTTTCAGTTGGCGCGACTCCACACATCGACGTGCCGAACCTGTATCTAAAAATTCTTCTTCTGGAAGCCTCTACGTAATTACACAGTTTGCACAGAGTCAAACATGCTGGCACTTACACGCTTATCCCCCCCAGTCTAGACCACATTCAGAACAGTCCAGCACGACGTGACTGGATAACCACAAAGGGAACAATAGCCACAGGGCTGGGCTATTCATCACGTCAACACGCCTTTCACTTCACCTCACGGACATGGCCCACACCGGGGATGTGTACCTTAACATAACATCAGGTACAGAGGTGTTTAAGGTACAGGTCCGGACATGTACCTGTACCTGTACCTGAACTATTTCACAAAGGAACCCATGATCTTCAATTCCTCCATGATAAAGGAAACATGACTAGACAGTAACAAAATGTCTAGAATTTAATTTAGACTTCAGGTTTCTTAATTATGCAGAGATTACCCATGCGAAAATCTCAAATTGAAAATGGTGCTGATTTTCACCAACCACACAATGTTAGCAACGTTTTTCTACTTCTAAATTATTGGTAGGACTAATCTTTGTGGTAGGACTAACACGTTTGTAGTAACAAAATAAGTTATACACTTGAATTCAAGTCTATTCAGGTACAGTATCAGTACATTGATGTTCTGGTATTTTGGACCTGTACCTAAATGATTTTTGGGGTACTGTACCTGTAACCAGTACCGATACACCCCCCAAGTGTACAACAGCACACCTGAACAAGACATACGTGCTTTATCACTCTTGACAGTAAGATAGATTGATCGTTTTCCCACCAAGGCTTTGGACGTGAAAAATGCGGTATGTCAACTTTGTTACAAGGACTCTCACCCTCTTAAAAGCTTATTTCTAGACAAAGCAACATGATCCAACCCTTCTACAAATCAAATATTTGTCTACAAAAATATACTTTAACACCACATTTTTGAAATCCATACTTCTACCACAACACATCCTGAACTAGTCTTGCAAATTTCCAAGTGCACATGGAATAACCTTGTACATAAGGCAGAGGGATTAAAACAAGCGAAGCATCGATGACAAGGCAGACAAAACAAGTGCGTGTGATACCTGGACTATTGTGGTGGTGGTGGCTGAGTCATGGTAGCCTGGCAGGTACCCGACAGCTGTGCAGGCTTTGGACTGAGGTTTCCCCATACGTGCACGCGCACAGGCACACACAGGATGGCTAGCTAGCTACGTAACGTGGCCGAGGCTTGGTAGTAGTAGTAGTAGTGGAGGAAGTAGTGCTCATGTCCCCACATGTCAATAACGTCTGGGCTTCCCTGCCACACAATCAAGTCCTCCTTCCTTCACAGATACCGGTGTACAATGCGATGTCAACAGGCGATCACGCTCGCTAACGCAGCCAAGAAGTTGATAACATTATCAAACTACACTGGAAGTCCCAGGGACACCGACGAGGGGGCAAGTTACTCTGCCGCTTAGACGGCCAGGCAAGGCCTGTCACAATCCCATAATCCAGGCATGCTACAAGGTCACCACGGGCCACTACAGGCCAACCTCCTGTCTGACTCAACAGACCAAAATGGGTCAAGAGACACCACAAAAGAAGTCAGGGTGAAACAATGCCAAGGGGACAATGGGCCTCGTATGCAAATATATGGCTGCTGTCAGCAGCCAATGGCAGCAGTTTTCCCGAAATAGGCCCGATGCCAGGATACCTCCAAGATGATATTTTTGCAGGGGTGTGTAAAGCTTTTAATAACCAAAGTTTAACCAAAGTTTATTGCAAATACATGCCCGAGGGCTAATAATTTGCAAGAACAAACAACACAAATAATGATGAAAAATACAACGATATTAAGGGCTACATCTAATGTTATGATACATTCTAAAATGTACATGGTGCTAGCTAGTTTTGTTGGTTTTGACTCCTTCTTTTGAGGCAGTGGATGAAGTTACTATATGTCAACTGTTTTACTGTTGTATGAACATTTGTAGGGGACACATGCCTTGGGCATTACTATAGGGATGGAAACTTTATTTTGGGGAACAGGTGCACTTGGTGCACCTAAAGCCACACCAGTTCATTGCTTTGGTTGTAGGACATTTTAATTAAAAATTTAGCTTGCTGTGAACATGAAAACAGGAGGTTGGGAGTGAAACCTGCATTTTTCACACATATGTTCACTCCCTGAAACTGCATGTGTGTGTGTGTTAAAGCCATCAGACTCTGTTTTCATGGTAATATTTCAGTTTTGTGTCATCTTTCAAAATACGAAAAACAACATATAAAATTGGTGTGGCCTACATGTACCATAGAAATATAGGTGGAAGGAAAATTGAGTGCACAACACAACATAAGATAAAGTAGAATGTCTGCAAAACCCTAATAAAAACCTAATCAAAGTTTTGAGCTTTGTAAAATTGTGATGGCAAATGATATTCACATTAATTACGACAATCTAAAGCAATAATGTGCTACACACACACCTATGGTATCACTTTATAACAGCACTATTGTACACACCATGGTACCAGATGCAAACAGATGGTAAACAAGTTGGTGAAATGAGGTATTAATTGAATGGGAGGGAAACTACTAAGTAGGCCCTCAATAAACACCACAGTGCCCCTCCCTCCACACTGCCTTGTAACTGTTTCCATCTCCAGATCAAATCTGTTCCCATTCTACAGTATAGTACAGAAACACATTAAAAAAGCATATCTACTCTACACATGTACATGTTGTTGTTCTCCTTATAGTAGTGCCTAGTGGCACACATAGGTCAGTAAGTTTCCTTGCTGTTTCTGTAGCAGGGTATATTCTTACAAGGAGGGGTTACTAGCCTGTTTGAGGCACCTCCTCCAAGATGGAACCCCCAGCCCCAACCAAGATGTCTTAGGCCTTCCCAGGATTGAACCGGGGTCTCCCAATTACCAATTAATTACAACCCTGTAAAGCTGCTACCAGTTGAGGTACAGGGGCATCCCTCTGCTTTTAAGTGCAAGTGGTATTTCAAGCCCAGGTATGTAAGAATACATATAATATGCATGTCTATGATCTTTTTAATACCAGAATTCTACAAATTTACAAATAGCTTTTTAAATGCAACATTGCTGTACCACCCAGCTTATAGTCTGTTAGGCAATGTAATATATGTGGAAAAGTTAGATAAATTCATGATCCTTTGAAAAAAACTGGACAGTTTTACTTTTGGCAATTATTCGGAGGATAAGTATGTAAATTTTGCCGAGCTACAGTTGTATATGACACAGGGTATATGTAAGGTAATGTGTACATGTACGTGTGTGTCACGGAACTACAACAGTTGTGGACATACATGTACTTTCATCTGCTGCATGCCAACAACTTCTCTATAAAATGCCAGGGGCTCCAGTCAATACATGTTTTATAACATGTACATGATCAGAATATTAATCTCTTATACACCGATGGTGAATTGGGACCATGACATAACCACAAATTTAAAGCATCTAAAAAATACCAGCAGAGAGATGTTTCAATTCCCACATAAAACTTGACATACAACATTGATTTTAAGAATAAAATTTTATGAATTCTTGAATCAGCAATGGAATCTTACTGTAGAATGATTCAATATGGTATTGCTAGATTTCACCTGCAGCCTGGACCTGCATTATTTCAGGGATTGAACATTTCTCAGAAGTTGTGTAACGGGGATCAAACTTCCAGATGCCTGTATGAACCCTGTCACCAGGGCTGTATCCAGGACCATCCTTTGCTGTGACAGAAAAAAATTGAAAAAATCACTTCCTCCGTCTTAACACCTGGCCTCCATGATATGAAATTGATGACAATGTATTTTTGTCTGCTTAAAACGACAGATTTAAGAACCAAAGTTAACAACATGGGTTGCCAAACAATGAATGGGACGGAAAAAGATATAAAGCTGTCACCATGCTTTAATGAGGGCAGTGCGACTCTAAGCTCCCGTCTATATCTTATATACACATATTCAAATGCCAATCTTTGTCTCTATTAACGGGTGCCAGACTATTCAGCATCTAGGTGCACCCACAGTCAAAACTTAGGTGAACAGCTCCAATTTTGGGTGCACATGCACCCAGCATTTCGAGGGCTGAACCTCAAGCACAGCTGAAGGACGAATGGAACAAGTATAGCATCCTTCGTGGTCACCAGTGTAATGTTTCAACTGAAGAGTGCCAGACCAGACAGGATTAAAAGTTTCTGCATTACTTATGTCCAGACACACAGACAGGGAGGCATGCGGCTGGCTGGTCAACACCAACGTCCTCTGTGCAAGCCTTACGGACGGAAAACTACAGAAATATGTACTGAAGTCCTTTTGCCAATGACCTCAAACCTCAACGCAAGTTTGTGCAAAGTTTATGGTAATATTCTTTTTTTTGCCATAAGCTAGAAATATTCTATAGTACTGTATTGCACATCAGAACAGCTAGATGGCATGCCTGAAATTCCTACAACACAGGCTCTAAATTTCTGTTGAGCTTTAGAGAATACATTAGTTGGATTAAGATGATGTAGGTTTAGATTTGAACCTGAATATTGTTACTGCCTTTCGGGTGCGTCGGCGGCAGTTCACTACACTTCCTGGAGACATCATTAAAGAGACTGGGTGCTAAAAGCTGAGGAACTGGCTAATTTGTTTGTCTTCAATATTTTGTAGACTGTTCCCTAAACTCAAACATATAGCCCTTTGTTTTCCACACTCCTCTTCTGCATGCAACTACAATGTATACCTTTCAAAGTGTTGGCCAATTGTACAAATCCCCGTAGGCAAAATATTGTTTTCCGCTACATTTACATCAGTGTACCCGACCCACCCAAAACAACTGTCTCCTGTTGATAAGAATACAAATATCAATGAACAGAACGACTGTGGACTGTAGAGTGACTACCTCTACATAACATAAGGACAACCTGCTTAATGTGACCACTTTTGTCGGTCCCTTAGATAATTTTTCCCATTGACACAAGCTTTAAGAATCCTGTCTGTAGTGACCACCTGTCCGCATAGACCAAATTTCATCGGTCCCTGGAATGGTCTTCATTTGATTGCACACGAAACGAGAGTTTAGTACACATGGAAATGATTCCGGTTGGCACTACGTCAGCAGTTGAACTGGAGTCTACATGTCATGTCCTTCACCTTCTCTGTCCCACGGTCACTGTCAAACTCGTTCAACTTCATGGACACCCATCGTTATTAATGGAGAATAATCGACTTCTGTCGGGGTATGTTCCTTACCCCCTGAGGTGTTGTTAAAATTGCAGCAAAGAGATCAAGGTTTTGGGCCAAGGCAGACACAGCAGGACAAAGAGAGGGACAAACTCGCTTGAAGCTGGTGTGTTACGCCGAAGGGAGGTTATACCAGCTATACAAATACAGATACAGAAGCTGGTGTGTTACGCCGAAGGGCGGTTATACCCGCTATACAGATACAGAAGCTGGTGTGTTACGTCGAAGGGCGGTTATACTGGCTATACAGATACAGAAGCTGGTGTGTTACGTCAAAGGGCGGTTATACCGGCTATACAGATATAGAAGCTGGTGTGTTACGCCGAAGGGTAGTTATACAGGCTATAAAGATACAGAAACTGGTGTGTTACGTCAAAGGGCGGTTATACCGGCTATACAGATATAGAAGCTGGTGTGTTACGCAGAAGGGCAGTTATACCGGCTATACAGATACAGAAGCTGGTGTGTTACGTCGAAGGGCGGTTATACCGGCTATACAGATACAGAAGCTGGTGTGTTACGTCAAAGGGCGGTTATACCGGCTATACAGATACAGAAGCTGGTGTGTTACTCCGAAGGGCGGTTATACCGGCAACACAGATACAGATACATTCTGATCTCATTCAAGAATTTTAGACTCAACCATCAGGTTAAATAATGCACCTCTTACATCCGATAAAGGAACAATAGACCAGAAACCCCCTGGTGGGCGGGAATGGCGTTATTTGCGGAAATCTTGGCCACGCCCAGCGCACCATGACCGAACATCCAATAAACGAACAGTATATGGTTGCTATTTCTGGAGATGTTTTGTTTTCTATTTGAAATACACATGTTGTTTATTCTGTTTAAATATTGTTTTCCAAAATTTACTGGATGAACCTTTATTCATCTATAACTCCCTTCAGCAAGAGGACCTCTTATATTTTATACCACCAGCACCTTACCGCAGTAATCAGGAAAAGAAAGCAAACAGATCCGACCTATCAGTCGGAATGAATGAATGAATGAATGAACTAATAAATTGCCTTAAGGGGTCTACACTCATGTGTTTGGAACATAAGCATATTTCACCGTGAATTCTTTAAGTTTGCAGCACTTGAATTCTGCACCACATAAGGAAATTAAGATCTTGCGTTATCACTGAGTCTGTGATTGAAATCACAATGAAAACGGTGGCGCCTATTTTGCTGAGTTTACAGCAAGAAGTGACCGCAAAAACCACAAACCTGTGACCGCAAAAACCACAAACCCAAAAAAAGCGCAAACCGCAAATATTTCGAGATTTACAGTAGTCTAAACAGTCGACTGAGGTTTATGAAAGTCATAATTTCTAATCTCTTCTTTTCTTTCAACTAGTAAAAAAAAAGTGCTTATTTCTTTGAGTATGCTTATGGTGATTGTTGTACTGCATTGTTCAAACCCAACCCCTTCCAGAAGTGTCGCTGACTTGTTATGAAAAGCGATACAGGCTGCGTTTGAGCAGCTTACTGGCGTTACCGCACACCACAAGGGGGTCGTTGACCCTTAGACAGATGTTCCCCAACCAACCAGCTAAAGGTAAGCAGGGATATGCACATACCAGCGCCTAGTCCGTATAACTATAATCAGGGCTCGAAATCCTTTTTGGGTGCACCACATAAAATAAATTTGAATGTCAGAAAAACATAAGTTTGACGCTACTGCCTCTCTTAAGAACTTCAATCTGTAATTCTATCCAGATTTCAAGTTTCAACCAATATATCAAATAAAGTACAACAAAAGGTTATATTGCTTTTTCTGATACTTACATTTTAAGAATATTCTGCATGCTAGGGTACACGAGAACCGTTACCCTCTAGAGTACACAAATATCTAGGTGCACACAGGTGCACATGCACCCACTATTTTGAGCCCTGATAATGCAAACTCCCGCTGTCCGGAGCTTTTTTATGGCCCCTCCCCGGGGTTGGATTTTGGGCCTCCGAAGCGCGATTCAATCAGGCTAACCAGTGCCAGGGCTCAAAATACTTGGTGCATGTGCACTTTTGTGCACCCAAAATTGGAGCTGTTCACTTACATATATTTGTGTAAGTTTTGACTGTGGGTGCAGCAGTGCACCTAGACATTTTTTAATAGGGTAAAGGTACTGTTGTACACTAGTATATAGAATATTATTCAAATTTAGTATCAGAAAAAGCAACAAAACCATTTTCAGGGAAAGAAATAATTTTTTCAGGGCAGCGAGTGTAGGAGCCCTGGTAGTAATTGGATGGTACCCAGGCTGTACCATACCAATGCACCTATTCCCAGAAATGAAAACGGCACTGCCATGCAAGTCTACCGTCCAACTTGAACTTGTGCGTCTAGACCCGACTGTGGGAAAACATTTTGAGTACACATTCTCTGCTTTCATTGTTTGTTGATATGAATACGATCCTGAATGGAGCCTTGGCACACCGTCAACTCCCACCACTTTGTGAAGAAAAATATGAA
This sequence comes from Branchiostoma lanceolatum, assembly GCA_035149815.1. NCBI lineage: Eukaryota > Metazoa > Chordata > Leptocardii > Amphioxiformes > Branchiostomatidae > Branchiostoma > Branchiostoma lanceolatum. The sequence goes on along the minus strand of CM068872.1, from coordinate 6,998,995 downwards.
CAGCCACACCCCAAAAGGTCACGACCCTACCTTCTTAACCTTCTTCATGCCAAGGCAGCCACTTGGCACCAGAGTTGTGTTGGCAACGGGGTTAGGTAGCAGGGAGAAGGTTAATGTAGACACAAACGTAGCACTGGGTACTTCTCTCTGTGTGGTGCAGCTCAGTGTTATAAATTGGCAACGGTTCAGGTCTAGTATTTTTCTTCTCCGGCGTTTTGGTGTCTCCATAACAGGACCACCTTCCCGACACAAGTTAGGATTTCCACGGGGATGAAAGCGCCTGTTTACACAATCTGCACGGAGAATGCCGAGTTGGCACAGGACGACATGTTCTAGTTCACGGAGTCCATGTTTACGGGATCGCGCGGCGGCGGCATTCCTTCTTCGAGAAAAACAACCATCGCCACCCCGCGACCACCGGCTCAATTAGCGGCGCAAAACAGGGCCACTTACAACCTGCCAAACTTCCGCACATAATGGACTCTTAAGTGCCTAAGATCCGATTACAACCCTCCTTCTGCAGGGGTAATTCAGGTTCAGAGAAAGCTGGGAAGAAATAGTCCACATTCACGGTGTTCATACAAATTTTACGGAATTCAAACAAGTTTTACGGAATATGACTTTTACTAGTTTTGGTTTACGGGATTCATACGATCCACTCATAAGAAACATACAAATTTTACAGACTTCATTTGAGTAAAGATAGTATATATTCTGTAAAACTTGTATGAATTCTGTAAAATTTTTATGTTTCTTACGAGTATGAATTGCATGAATTCCAAAAGATTCAGATGATTCTTAGTAGTGCATCGTATCAATTCCATAAGATTTGTATGAATACTTACTAGGCCCCTTTGACTCAGGTGGCTGTCTGGACCAAACATAGAACCCTGCCAAACCTTTGGAACAATGGGAGGTGCTTTGTAAGACCACTGACCTCAAGTACTACACACCAAGTACAGTCAAACCTGCACAAGTGATCACTCTCCAAGCAGAGGTTGGTGGAGAAGATTGTGACCTTTTTATCTATGCCCCGTTTTCTGTCAGCAATCACCACCAACAGAAAACGGGACATATATGATAAAAAGTTCATAATCTTCTCCCCCAACCTCTGCTTGGAGAGTACAAGTGATCACCTATACCCAATCACCACCTGGGCGATGTTACCTCTTCAACTTGACCACTCTTGGTAGTCCCTTAGATAATTTTTCCCATTGACACTTGTCTATATATAGTGACCACCTGGCCACATAGACCAGGTCCCCTGAGTGGTCTTCTTGGACAGTCTTGATTGAGCATCAAGAACATGATAAAAGAAAACTAATCCAAACCTGAAAGTTAAAGCTATTCCAGGAAACAAAATGTGTTTCTACTTTCCTGGTCTCATTACATAATAAAGTCTGCAAGACACACAATCAGATTTAGAGTCTGGTGGGAAAACCTCCATGAAAGTTGACCTTTTAGACTTGGGCAAGGCTTCTCAAAACAAAAGACATGTCCCATTGCCAGGTGTCTCACTGTGAGACTTTCTAAATGACTGACTTTCAAGCGCCAAAAAATGAAAGAAGAAATTTCTGTGCTCAACTATGGAAACATCAAAATAACTAGATGGAACCCTGTCAAGTTTGGCTAAGCATGCCATGGCAACCCAAGCAATATTAGAGCCCGAAAATCGGATTTTTAAAGTCAATTCATTTAGTAATTTCTATACATGATTAATTCAAACAACACTATTACAATGTATAGCAACGTCCATGATGAAAAATATGACTTCATTTAATGTGAGAACTCACTGAAAATTGTTGCCGGGGTTTTTGTAGGCTCGCGAATCTAAGGGGATCATCGTATGGCATGTTTTTGCACGGTTTTAGATTGCTCAATGTCTGAAGTTATTACACAAATGTGCTAGACAGTGTTAGCAAATGTCACTACAATAAAGATTTCAGCATTTTTTTTTATTTCCATTTTTTTGTCCCTAATATTGCTTTGGTTGCCTTTAGTCTAAAACACATTTCTTCTACAACGGCTTTTGTTCAGGTCACGTGACAAAGGCTTCGGGTCATTTCAACTTGAGAAGGGTCAGAAGACTGAGCAAATGCTTGATGGTGTTTTATATTGTGTGTGGAGATAGCGTGTCAAACTCTAACTACATTCATATATATGGTTACCAGCCCCTCCAGCTCTGTCCTGTCACTTGCTACATTATGTAATCAAACACCACAGGGTGTTGGTTACATGCCCAGTAACCATGGTGACAGCTATCTGGTCTGTTTCAAGAAGAAGAAACTGTGCGAAACAGTAAGTTTCCCTTCCGTGAAGATAAAGGTAAAAGGGTGTGGCAGGACTTTTTCCTTGACCTTTTGCCAACAATTAATCATGGTCCAACTACAAGGTCTTAGTTGAAGTTTTTTATTCATGTGTAAGATTTAGGCAACAAAACGTAACCATAAATCTAACCATTTATTACCCAGGATTGTCTCCAGCTTTAGATTTTTGTCCCCCAAACTAGGTGGGTCTGGGAGTGTCCCTCCTCACAAAATTGTGGCAGTTCAAACCCTCTGAAATGCTATTTCACACATTGCCAGAAGCAAATTTGATTCAACTGGAAGTTGGAAGCCCATGTTCTTACTTTGTCCCATGTTGTTATTTTGTGTTTTTGAGTCTGTCATTCCGAGCAGATGAAAACATACTTTCACGAAGTTTGGATTTTTGGACAGACCACCTTTACCTCTTACGAAGTCGGCTGGGGAAAAACTGTAAGCCATGCATTTAGGGGAAATGCCCAATAAATTAATTAATCCTCTTAATAGGTTTATAACGTTCTAAGCAGTGCAGTTTAACACATCATTAAGTGATAAATTACTACTAAATTACTGAGTAAAAATGTCAAGGTAAAACATGTATGAAAGTTATTCCAGTCTTGAATTGGGGTGAGACCGGATACAAACTAAGTCGTGTTTGGGAATGTACATTTTTCTTACTACTGTGCCACCAAGTGTTGAGAACGAAGAGAAGTACAAGTAGGCTCGAAACACTGGGTGCATGTGACCTTTTGTGGACCCAAAATTAGAGCTGTGCACTAATTTTTGACAGTGGATGCACCGATGCACCTAGATATTTGTAGGGCTACATGTGTAAGGGTACTATTGTACACTAGTAACACTCTAACAGTGTGTTGAAAATATTGCTGCAATACTCTTTTGAAATTAAAGCTAATAGAATTTCAGATCCAAGCTCTAAAGAGAGGCGGTAAGGTCTGTGATTTAGATTTTGCTGACATTCTTTTTTTGAATATTCTATGTAAATGTGCGCTCAATTTTTTTCTGTGCACCTAAATCATTAGGTTAGGTGCACCTATTCCCCAAAAATGAATTTCGAGCCCTGTCGCTGTAAAAGTCGATAAACAATATTGATAATGACAGAGGAAGTGCAATTATTTCTGTACCAGGCATGCGCAGTGACTTCTAGACCTGTTGAGCATCTCGAGGGCACTCGAACAGATCAAGATTTATTGTGTCTGTCCAGGCCATGTGGCTGTTCATTTTAACCCCTCAAAGACCAACAGTGGTAAGGTGTGTCCCCCTACCTTCTACAACTATATCCAAGGTCTTACTTATGTATCACGTTCAACTGATGTAACAAAGCATTTTTGAAAACTGGAGATTTTATAAACGGTAAAGTACTGTAGTGGCAAAGAGGATACAGGAACCTGACTATCCCTACGTGAGAATGGTATGATCCGGTTGACCTTTGTCCCCTGCTGGTATCCGGTACACCTGTGGTTCACCTGACATGACCCCAGCTCTCCAGGCTAGACTTTTGTGTAATCGGGTGTCTGGCTATGGTGTTTGCCAAGCAAAGGCAGCCTAACAACGGCAGTGAACACTTGTGTTTTTTTCCGGGCAGGTCCACACCTTAAATGGCACTAGCTGAACTTCAACTTTGACCAACTTTCTCCAAGTAAACATAGATTGACAAGAACAAACGTCTCTTTCCTACAGCAAACCTCTATCATTGTCACATAGAAAGATGTAACCAGTAGGTCGAAGACTACACGCTGTCAGCTATAGGGATGTGTGGACAGCTAAACAATGGGGGCATGCTGTATCACAACCAGTAGGTACCCATCTGAGTAATGAGGCTGTTATAACATGCTCGAGACAATCATTTTATGTCTCTTCCGAAAGTATGTACTGGCAACTGTTAGTACAATCCTGGCTAGCTGAACTTCAACTTGAATCAGCTAATCACCAATCAGGACAGAGATTGCCACGTACACATGTCTCTTCCCTACAGAACATCTTTATCATTGTCAAAAACAAAGACGCAACCAGCAGATCACAAACAACACTGTACAAACCAACAGCCCTAGGGCGCTGTCTGGGCTTAGGTACGCAGATGACTTTCCAACCAAGGTGAGGGTGCCCCCATGTCTTTGTCACAGAATAGGGGACGCTTGAGGCAATCCATGACTTGCATCAATATGGAGTGTTTTCACATGACGTCATAGCTATAGGGAGACCAACATGGAGGCCGACGCAGCTATCTGCATTTCTGTGAATCGTACCTCAAGCATTTTCGGACATCCAGAGATCTTCTCAAGACAAGAGACCATGTCAAATAACGTCTTACAAGTGTGTATAGCTTACGTGTTTATAGTTTACGGAAGAGAATACTAAAAGAACACATTAAAAATTGCAAACAAGATTTTAAAACAGTGTGCACTTGATCATTTCGGTGTGTAACACTGACGTCATAGTGATACTAGCATGGGGGCTGACCCTGGTATCTGCATTTTCAGCGAATCGTAGCTCAAGCATTTTCGGACATTCAGAGATCTTCTGACCATCTGAAATAACCTCTTTTGAGTGTATTTAGCTAACAGAAACGAGTACTAAAAGAACTCATGAACAATTGCAAACAACATTTTAAAATGAAGTGTACGCTTGAGCTACGATCCGTTGAAATGCAAATGTGGACACTGATATGGAAAGTGAGTGAAAATCCTGTCCGTTCTGCCCTGTAACTGGGGTTTTGGCATGTTTCTGTTTTGTTACGTATTCTGTTGTTTTAATTCAGTGTGAACTAATGCATGTGTAGCTGTATGTATACTGTTTAAAGTTGTTTTAAACTTAATCACATCATAACAAACAACCACAACACCTGGTTCATCTCTATATTGTATATCTGTAAAAAAAATGTATGTGGTTATATTGTGGTAGTAAGCAATCGCTGACTTACCCGCTCTCTCTGACTTCGGCGTTCCATCCAAGAATTTCTTGCGCGCTTGTAATGGTTGAAAATGCAGCTAATCACTGCCACGGTCACAGTCACTGCTACCACGATAAGGATGATCTGGATAAACTCTGTATTTTGTGCTGAAACAAGAAAGAACACCTTATTATCTATTCATCTACTGTGAATCCATTTAATATTGCAGTCAGTGATTTTATTTTTAGCGGTTGGGAGTAAAGGGCATTTGAATTTGAATTTCAACGCTGGGAACAAACATCTAGCCTGGAATCCAAACCTATTATAGCTCCCTAGTCTCCTCTCCGCTATTTGCGGGGAGGAGACTCGGGAGCTATAATAGGTTTGGATTCCAGGCTAACAAACATCACTGTCTAAAATATTATTTATCAAAATTTCTTTCACTATGATGAAATTTTAGCGGTTGACTAGTGACTGTTAAAGTAGCTAAAACTAAGTTACCATTAACAAATCAAGAATTACAGTATTTCATCTTAAGACAGCTGGGTTGCCCCTACAACTTATAAAAGTTGATTCCGAAGAGGGCCCAGCATATACAGGACAAGACATGCTTACAATCAGTCAAGTGGAGACACAAGTGGAAGACATTCAGTAGAACAAAAACGAAATTGTTGTCTATAACTCAAATTCAATTCAAGTTCATGAAAGATCATGCAAAAGTTGAAAATGTATGGAAATTTTCTTTTCCCAAATCTTTATTGTTGAAGAGTGACAGGATACTTTATAGCAACTTGATGAAATACAAATCTAAAAACAATTATAAAGAAATTTAAAAGAAAATATTGATTCTTCAACAAGATGATGTAAAAATTTTTTACATCAAATAATTCTTCAGCATTACTCTATCCACCAACATAAATGTACATCATAAAACACATCCCTAAATTATTCAATATCATCACACGCCAACTGTACATGTATATATGTACTATGTAACTAAAAAGTACACTATCAGAACAATGCACACAGTATATTCTTAATGGTTTGGTGCACTTTGAATGTGGAAATCTTTGATAACACAGTGGACGACTATCATGCCAACTTCAAGTTTAGTGTTTGATATTCATAAAACACACATCCGGTAGACAATTTACCAAATGAAGTTGAAATGACATGGAAATGTTTAAAACATTTCTCCCTATACACACCAAAGGAAAACAACCTTTAGATTTAGGTTCAATATTTCAGATTGTCATAAAAAACACATCCGGTAGACAATTTATCAAATGAAGTTGAAATGACATGGTAATGTTTAAAAGACTTCTCTATACATACAAATAAAAGGAAAACAAACTTTAAGAGGGCCATTCCACACAAAAAAGGAAGTCCTGATAAGGCATTTCCATGTAGGCCCATTGGATCGCAAAGAGTTCACTGAAAGAAACTAATTAACTTTTTATTTTCAAGTTAATCGGATGTTTCATGGTTGAGATATTTGCAATTTAACATTCAAATTTAGGGCCTTTGTTTTTGTGGCTTCAGATTTTGGAGTGCTGTTCCACGCCCCCTTCCCACCCTCCAAACAAAATGACACAAATTCGTTGAATGTGGAAACCAGCTGCGAAGCGGGATCGAATGAGAGGCGGCACCTCCGCCGTTCACGCCTGGCTGACTCTGAGAGGACGTCATGACTATTCCCACCTGTGCACTGTACGCTGGACGCCTGCCATCACGTCCGCAACCAGACAAACCCAACAGCCAATAACAAGGTGACGTCGCACATGCCTTACGTGGAGAAACCTAGGCAAACTTTAGAAGAAAAGAAATCCAAGAGGCCAAATTGCACAGGGGCTGCTGGGCCAATGACAACAGCATATAAATCATCCCTTTCTGACACAAAGGGTGACCTGGAAGTTGGGACAAGTACACAGACCAGAGGGGAGGGAATAAGACACAAGATCCTCTCTTTACCACACTAACCAGCTGGCTTTTACTATCTGCTTTACGGCAGAGCGAGAGGCCATGGTCGGTTCCTAACCGACTGCGTAGCTGCGCACGTGCCCGCATCGATTTCGCTGCAGTAAATACGGCGCAATCCTCCTCCCCTCCCACAAACACGCAGCTCCGAGCTCAGACGCCCAAATTTTACTAACTAGACACGACCCACCAGCCCGTCTGGCTTTCACCAGACATGGTGATAAAGTAGGCCGATCTCGGCCAGGCCTGTTTACCCTCCTGTATCATGCCCCTGGTATAAACACCTCCCGGCTGCACCTACATGCATGGTTGTGTCGCAGCACTCCTGGAGCCTCCCCCTGCCCGGCCTGGTCACCTTGTCCTGTAGGCCAACCCAAGCCTGGTTCCTATCTCCCACTCCCAAATGCGGCGCAGACCTACGTACGTGGGCACTTCAGCTGCAGTCGGGTAGACTTAACTTCTTTGCATGTGACACCGGGGTTGACCTCAGCTGTCTATCCCGGCTTTGTTTGTTTTCTACCCCAGACACTATCAGTCCTCCGTGACATTTATGTTCTCATTTGCATAAACCCCCTAAAACCATTTGTCTGGACGCCGGCCAAGTCCGGAACAACTACTTGGCAGTGCCAATATAGGACTCATAGAAGCATTCCCAGCACACTCTTTCTTCAACCACAATGGCCAGATCAAGAGATAGTTTGGATAGTGATTAAAAAACATACCTTTAGGCCATAGCAATCTAATTTGTTGGTTATCGTACAACTCTGAACTTTGACATGAAAACAGTCTAAAGGAAAGTCTGTACTTGGCAGTTACCGCACTCTTTCTTCAACCACAATGGCCAGATCAAGAGATATCTTAAGAATACTTTGGAGAGTGATTAAAAAATATACCTACAGGCCACCCCAATTCAACTTGTTGGTTATCATATAACTCTGAACATGAAAACATAGTCTGAAGGAAAAGTCTATACTTGCCAGTGCCAATTTAGGACCCATGCAGGCATTCTCCTATAGGCCACCCCAATTCAATTTGTTGGTTAGTGGGCAATGGTGAACTTAAACATGAAAACAGACTAAGGAAAAGTCTATACTTGTCAGTGCCAATGGGACCAATACAAGCAGTCACTGCAAACTCTCTCTTCAACCACAATGTAGATCAAGAGATACTGAGTACTCATCATAAAATTGATAACAACTTTCCTACTTATTATGCATAAAAGACCATACTTTTCATAACAAGTACAGTCAAAGTCTCTCAAACCTGACCAAGAAGTCCACTGACAAAATCTAGTCTATATGGACAGGTGGATTCTTAATTCTTGTGTCAATCAATGGGAAAAATTATCTTAATAAGGACCACCAAAAATAGTCTGTATAAAGCAAACTCCTGCTGCCTTGGACTTTAATGGCCGGTTACAGGCAGCCGCTATAAGCGCGATTCAATCAGGCTACACCAAAAAGTGGCTACATTGGCCAAGAGGGCGTTCACTTGTACAGGTTAGACAACATTCAGTCAAAATCAAGTAACATCCATGATTATATAAATTTTTACATAAGGTGCACCTGCATTCTCAATAACGAATTTCAAGCTCTGTATAATACTAGTAACATCCCATGTTTATGGCAATCCTATCATTTCGTTATTACATGAAAATCAGCTCACAACGTGTAATTTCTACACCTTTGGTCCTATCATCTGGTATAAAGACATTGTGGCACTTTGACCATACCTATGCAAATGAGGTCTGTATTTACCGACTTTGAAGCTCATAATATTTGTGCCTATAAGGTACAAAGGTCTGATAATGATATTCTCTTTTTGTCAAAACTCTATCTGCCACTTGAAAAAAAGTTTTTTCCTAATGGGACCTGGGGAAGGGGAGTTTTCTTGTTGTTTAAAGTTTGTGGTTGAAACAATTCTATAGAACAGTAGGCTACAGTAGTAAACAGTAGGGAACAGAAGTAATACACGGGAAATGCATCTTCCCAGTGGAGATGTCAAGTTGCAAAACCGGCGAAAACGAAACCTCTGAGAACATGTCAAAGTCAGCAGTAAAACTGACCGTATTTCGAGCCATGGCCATGTACCCTTGGCTGCCCCCTAGCAGACACTTCTACCTCAACTTTTCGCGTGGACTTGATTTCACAGTAGCAGGGGAAGGGACATTTTCTAGATCTTGTTGTGGTAGAAACAATTCCACAGAACAGTAGTAATACACTGGAAATGCATACTGTTAATCCATGTAATATTGCGGTTGGCAATTTTAGCAGTTAGGGGAAAAGTGAACAATTCACTGCATTTAATTCTAACGGTGGGAACAAACGTCACTGTCCCAATTGTTAGTGATCAAACATTTGCAATGATGAAATTTTAGTGGTTGAGTAGTGATCATTAAAGTAGCTAAAATTAAGTTACAGTTAGCAAATCAAGAATTACAGTATTCCCAGCATAGAGGTCACATCAAAATCCGCGAAAACGAAACCTCTGCGAACCTGTAAAAAAACTGTCAGTATTTCGAGCCCGGGCCACGCTCTCTTGGCTGCCCCCTGGTACACACCTCCACCTCCAGAATGAAAGCAATCCCAAGCCTATTAAAACCGCCCATTATCAGGACCAGACACCTTGTTTGAGTTGTACCAAGAAGACCCATTTTCATACTGGGGGTCAGGCAGGGCTAACAGCACCAAGTCTGACTGATGGTCATGTCCTTCCTAATGTATAGCTGACACCACTTTATATGCCAAGCTTAGCATTGAATATTACCGCCTGAAGATATCAGACACTGGAAACATGCAACCCCACGCTACCACTGCTGGCGTTCTGAGCCATAAAAAGGTCTCGTCTGGTATTAGAAGTAATCTTTTTTATTGAAATAAACATACAAATTACATCTTACGGATGGCTTCCTAAAGTGCACACAGTAGATGCAATACGAGAGTGCCAAAAAGTTTAGCTACACGTATATATACATATATACATATATACCATCTCTACACAAATAAATAATGTATTATCCTATTTTCAAATCTATAGATGTAAGCCATAATGATTACATTTTGGGAGCAGTATATGATTATGAATTACCATTAATACCACAAGCCAAGAAAGCATCATCACCCACACCACCTAGAGAAGCTTAACCTTCTCCCTGCAGCCTAATCCAGTAATCAATACAAAATTGGTGCCAAACGGCTACCTTAGCTTGCCGGAGGTTGATAAACTTAAAACTATTTGAACTGAACAAGAGTTCCCCCAAACACCTCATTCACAATGAGGTGCTTATACAGTAATGGATTCGTAAAAATTATGACCATAGTATGTCCAGATCATGAGATATCAAAACCTGTTCTGCTGCAGTGCCGTAGGCAGCAGCTAGGAGGCCCAATATCTGATCTTCGTTTTCCCGACACCTGCCCACCTATCAAATACAATGTATCATAAAGATTCATTCATAGCTTCTTGGGTTGTGCTGTCTACAAACAAACAAATACAAACGGCACTGAACATAACCTTCTTTGATAAGGGAAATATACATGTACATTGTACACATTGTAATTGCACAAATAACTTGGATATATTACCTTATTAGAAGGCCCACCTACCGAAAGATTTTGGTTCACGAAAGATTTTGGTTCACGCTGTGTATGGTTTCTATTATTCAGATGTGAGAGGACCCAGACCAATTCTTCAAAGCACTTAACAATGATTAATGACACATTCTATATCCCCAAAGCACCAGACACTTTTCAATGCCAAGGTTACAACCACAGTTAACAAATCGAATCAGCCTGCCATCAGAGTGCACTCCTCACAGTCCATTTGGACTAAACGAAGTTGTGATGGTTTTCATACTGTAGTTCTTGATTTAGAAACTGTTGGAAATGTCACATTCCACATCATGAATATTTCTGAAGTTTTAGAAAACCATCTCTTACACAAATAATTACAATAAATGGAAAATATTTGTAAATAATGACGATAACAACCCTCTTGTTGACTTGAAATGAAAACATTTACGGTTACTTAATTTCAGCGACTTTTACGGTCACTAGTCAACCCCTAAAATTCCATCATTGCAAATATTTGAACATTTCAATTTTGGCTGTTGCAGAATTAGACATAGGACATCTACCCTTCTGAATCAATTTGAAGATTTGACAGGAGAAGAAGAAGAAATATCCTCATTTAGAAAAGACAACATATTTCATCAATACCAATGGGGCGAAATATAAGGATACAAATGTGGGCTTTTCACATAATAACTCATGCAATCCATTTTTTTTCTAGTACAAAACATTAATATTTAGGTTGCTAAGAATCATTGAACGTGTACATTTGTAATAGAATCCGGCACTAATGTCAGTAATAGCCAGCCCACCAGGTTTGACCTGTTACAGAATTGGACGTTTAAATCCCCCCTTGTTATAGCCAGGGGCACCAGGAGCTGTCTGTCAGTCAGGAAGTCGAAATAGGTCGGGTCATCATTTGACCTTTCGGTGCACTCTGGCTGGTGGACCCAAGGACACAGTTTGATATACGAACAGGGCTCGAAATTCATCTTTGGGAATAGCCTAGAAATTTAGGTGCAAGGAAAATAAAGTTTAATTTGACATTCCATAGCTAACTCCAAAATCCCAAATAAGTAATATAACTAGAAATTTAAGTGTACCGAAAAAAAAATTGGCGCAAAACATGACTTCGTTAATGTAGAATCAATGCAGCAAAATCTTCAGAACTTTGATTTGAACTTCTATAGCTAACTCCAAAATCCCAAATAAGTGTTATACAACAAAGGTTTTACTGGAAATTTAGGTGCACAGAAAAATATTGGGTGCAAAGCATGACTTAATATAGAATCAATGCAGCACAATCTTCAGAACTTTAATTTGAACTCCATAATCCAAGATAAGAGTAATTATACAACAAAGGTTTCACATTTTTTCTGACATTATATGTAAAGGAAGTTCTGTACATAAGTGTAAGCAAATTTCCGCCTCGGGACAGAAGGGCAGGTCAGGAGACAACCCAAATTCATACCCAACATGGGCTAAGTGCAGATAAGTTACAGATAATTTAAATAAGAGGAGAGACAATAACCGTATTTTCTCGATTTAGGTACGCACCCCAATTAAAGTACACACCCCTGATTTGGGGCTAGTTCCAGACAAATTTGCAGAACTGAAACGTAAAGTCAAAAACCCCAAATAAAGTATGCACACCTTCTCCACTGATCTTGAACAAATTTTGAACAGGATAAATTCAAATTTACGGTGTTCCTCCTATTATCTCCAGGTCATTTTTCTTATATCAAGGACTTCTACATAATGCCATTCCTTAGATTCATAAAAGATTCTCTTGTTTACTCTGCCAGCATTGTCTCTGCAAACTTGAGGATTGCCTACGACAAGTTACAAACTTCGCAAATTGGCAGGTATTGAGCCATGCATTGTTGCACCGCACCTTGATTAAGCAAGGGTTTGAGGTCCTTTTCCAATTTGTCCGGGCAATAACCTCAAATAAAAGACTTTAGCAATGACTTGTGGTTTCTTTTGAATTTTGAAATGTTTAAAAAGTGTGTACTTTATTCGAGACAATACGGTATGCTGTATTCAATCTGTGTCAAAAATTCTCTTTCCACTTCTTAAATCACTAGGCTTACACTAGTAACACATCACTGTTGTTCACTTCAAATCTGCCAGGGGGCACCATGTATGGTTTGCAAAGCACAAATCTAAGGTACTGTATTATGGTTTGTTGTATAGAATATAAATAGAAGCTGTTCACACTCCTGGTCAGTCTACTTTTTCTGATACCGGTTCCTGTTGCCAGTATAGCAGGCAAAAAGATACACCTAGTCACAATATACCTGGTACGTTCTAGCCAGGGGTACGTTTCGGCCTGCTACACTGGATCCTCAAAGACTTTTCATTTAATTTGTAAGTTTGAATCCCTTGCAGCCATTTGTTTGCGTCCTGCTCATTTACAGAAAAACATCTGACTGTTCACATTGCATGCCAAGGTGCAATTACGCTGCATACATGTATGATGTAGTCTGCCTAAAATCATGTATATAAAATGTGAGATTAGAAATTATGAAGTATGGGATGTCCCTGTAGCTCAACTAGTAGCAGGTTCCAATTAGGTGAGGATCAGGTTCAATCCTGGGTCAGGACATTGCGGTTGGGGCTGCACCCGTCTTTCGGAAGGGACGTAAAATGTGGGTCCCGTGTTCGAGGAGATGCCTCGAGCACATTCAAGGGGAAGGCTAGCAACCCCTCCCTGTAGAAATATACCCTGCTACAGAAACAGCAAGGTAACTTGCTGCCCTATGTGCCACTAGGCAGTAAAAGGATCTGAATAAATGAGTGAATGAATGAACAAATTGAATGATAAACAGATCAGGCTGCCCGTCTTGTTAAAGATAACCTGGTTTGTGAATACAAAATGGAACCACATGCTAGATGGTAGCTACGCTAATGAACACTGCAAATTTCAACTAGGGGGAGCGAAGTCAGGTTCATATCCTGCAAGCTTTCGATAATGGCATTGACATTGAGATATAACACAGCATCTACTGATAGAGACCCAGTGCTGTTGAATGCAAAAATAGATATGACTTCAATGCCAAGGTTGTGCAGTTTATAATAGCAAATGGAATTTTTGTATTCTGAGCACTCTGTACTAAATCAAATGTGAAATTTTATGTTGGCGGTTTTTGTAATGAACTTTCAGCGCAAACTTAAACCATTGCGAAACTTTTGCCCACCTATGACTGTTGCGCTACTATTGTTTCAAACGCGAACTTAAGACCACAGGGAACACTCCATTTCCTCCCTAACACGAATTAAAAACCATGCAAACTTAGGCCCAATTTATACAGAGTTTTTTCAGATATCTAAAAATCCGCCGACATCTGAGCCTTAGATATCTGGACGCATTTATACACACCGACAGGAAGTACCGCAGGACTCACGCAGCGCGCTAATTGCACTCGTGACCCTATTTAACCTTTTGCGCGCGTTTCAAAATGGCGGGAGAACCGCCTGTGTTTTTCGTCATGATGAATATGGTATTCTTTCTTTATCTGACTCGCGTGTGGCTAAACATGAGGCAGCAAGCAAGGGTTGAGCGTAAGAGGCGTTTGAGGTACCGGGGAAGACGACAGCGACCGGTCAGAATCAACGCTGCGTTCCTACTCGCTGCCCTTGTCGTGGCGGAGGGGGGATGGCCGATCCACCGAACGATCTGGCATCACGAAAGAAGTCCGTCGTCCGTTTGGGAACAAATGATCCTTGATGCTAAGAAGCTTTCCCGCTTTATCGCCCGCCAAATATGCAAACTAGCGTGAACCCTGACCTCCAGATGTCTACTACGCGACACATTCTGTTTAGACGTCCGGCTGGAGCGGTCGGGGACTCCCGCTGAGTTGTCGGGCAAATGCTTCAGAGTGGTCGGCTGAAATTTTCCCGACATCTAAAAAAACCCTCATTAAGACCATAAAATTCCTGTTTAGACACAGAAAAAAACTGTCGCCTGGCAGATATCTGCAGTCCAGATATCTAGACAAGCTGTGTGTAAATTGGCCCTAAATGCATTTACAGTGCTGGTATGCTACTGTAAAGCTACTTATTTTTGTGGTGTTTTAAGTTCGTGGTTGAAACAATTTTGTAGTACTGCTGTAAAAGCATGGAAATGCATAGTTGCAGTGTCAAGTACTGTAGGAGCTTCCTCACTAAGTAAGAACGGTTGCAGTCAGATATGCAAAGACTAGGTGTAACAGACCGTTTGGTGTAATATAACCAGCTGCTGTCGCGCCGCGTGCCTGCGAAGCTGGTGTGTTACGCCTAATGGCGGTTATACCGGCTATATAGATACAGATACAGATTATACGGTAGAGAGGACATATTGCAGAGACTAAAGAAAGAAATCTACTGCAAACATTTCAAGACTTACGGTATGCTAGAGGGTTTTTATACTGGCTAATAAGGTGGACAAACAATACAGATACAGAGAAATTCACAATAGAATTATGGGACAATTTTCTTTCGCTATATTTTCTGACAAAGCAAATACTTCCAAATCTTTTGCATAGAGTAGGACTAGGAGCATATTTGAAGCAAAGCCATGTATAAAATAGTTTCTGCTGTAACAGTTGCCTTTTTCCCTACCAGCCACCTCAAGCGATTGACTAAAATCTGTATACGAACAATATATCACAATATACTACATACAATATGAAATGCTATCTACTACATATACATTTAATATTGATCATCAACCTTGGATTTGACAATGACAACTGCATGAACCTATAGCATAAACCCCCAAGGTATGGGCTCAGAAAAAGGTACCATAAATCAACATACACATGTACAAGGTCTTTCACTATAGTGAATTGAGCCCCAAGAGCTTGTAGTTAGACCTTGAATTCATCCCTGTCCTCACCTCACCTCACCTACGGTATCCCTTGACCTGTCCTATTCCTGTCCTACTGCTTCTGCTGGTGTGTTAGGCCGAATGGCGGTTATACCGGCTATATACAGAAACAGATATAGATAATAAACAAGCCTGAAGTTCCAAGGAAAGCCACTAGGGGGTCCAAACCTACACTTTATTTCCCAACCCGAAAGCTAATATTTCAAAAATCATGATGATGTTTGTTCAATGCATGTTCAAAACCTGAGATACCAAAATAGGAACTCCCACTTCAGTACCACAGAAGGACGCTAGGGGGCCCATAATTCAAGTTCTTTGTTTTGTCTACACCTACCCGCATACAAAATATCGTAAGAATCTATCAAATAGCTTTTTGAGTTACTACATGTAATATGCTGATTAACCACACAACCACAAACAAATGCTAACAAAAACGTTAACTTCTTGACAAAGACTGTGCGATTTGTGTGTGTCTACTATATTTGCCTTTGATATGATATGGATCAAGAGAAATGCAACTTGAACTTTGGTTTCCATCAAAAAGAAAGAAAAAAAGGCATCAATAGCAAAATATGAGTACAACCGCTTTCAGGCCAAAAATTCTGTGTGGCCCAAGGGTTATAGAAACAGAGACGTGCACTGCCCTATAAAAGAGTGTGGGTCTGTGGGAAGAAGTTGAACTTTCAACTGACTAAACATGACAAAACGTAATGTCTACATGGCTGGCAGTCTTTTCATCTTATTCATCTTACTGGAAAGATTTTAACTCTTTAACCTTCTTCCTGCAGCCCAACCATATTAGCAACACAATATGGTGCTAAACGGCTACCTTAGCAGTCTGAAACAAAACTTACTGTCTACTAGGCTGGCACTTTTTATCTATCTGTCTTTCTCATCAGAATTATCTTACTGAAAGGTGTTGGAAGGATCTTAACTTCTAAACTTTGTTAATTTCTCCCTGCTGCTGGGTTAACTTAAACAAGACAAAACTTACTGTCTATTTGGCTGGCACTGTTCATCTGGCAGTCTTTTTCGTCAGAATTATCTGGACAGTCTTTTCTGCCGTTGCACACCAACAGCATAGTGGGAAGGCATTGGTTGTTACTGCACTGGAACGCGCATGTGACTTGCTCTGCAAAATACAACAAGAGAAAAAACCTTTTTGTTGCGATACTGTAACACTTTTAAAGTTCTATCTGATAGTGTGTTTTTGCAACTGTGTATTTTCATATCCTGTGTCAGGGACATCCACAACTGTAGTAAATGTAATCAAATACTACATTTACTACTTAACAACTCCAGTAAAATATGATTGTTACTGCACCGGAACACGCAGGTCAAACTTGCTAGATACAAAACGCAACAAGAGAAGAAAATAAAATTTGCTGTCATGCTGTAACATGCCAAATATTGGCAAGTTTATTTCTATATCTTTACTTATAAGTTATATCACACAAGTCCTTTAAAACATGATTTATGCTGCACTGGACACTTGCTCTGCAAAACACAACAAGAAAAAATAACTTCTTGCTGTGATGCTGTAACATGCTCATTATAATTCATAGGCAACATTTTAAGTTTTTTTCTATGGTGTGAAAATTTCAAAGTTTATTGCTACCCCTTCCCTGTAATTGTAAATGAATTGATTAGAGAAAGACCAGAAATTACAATGTCTGGCAATATAAAGGGCTGAATGTGACTGAAGTTTTACTTTGCAATAGGAATTATTTCACATCCTTTATCGCACGGTAAAAAAAATGTTACCATGCATACACACATTGACAAAAGTACCTTCTCAAAAAAATTTTATCATCAAGGATATATTATGACTTGTAGCTTATGCTTTAGTAAACCTAGAGGTTTCTGGGCCCACAATTTGGAAATGCCGTTAAATGGTATCCTAATGATTATGATTATTCATCCAATGTGAGAATGTACCTTTAAGTTGCATGATGTACCATTGTACCTGCAATACATTGGATTGGTGTAAAATTATTTTTAAGAAATAAATATTTTTCCAACAAATTTCTTACAAGATTGCATGATTATAGTGATCTACCATTCATCAACTATACAGCTATTATAGATACCACATATGTGGATGACTTCATTATAAGACTATTAATAGTACCCACCCCTTGCATGTGAATTGGTTCTAACACAGTTACAGACTCATAATTCCACCCAGGGCGGGTCCATTAAACACAGCAGTCATGCTACAACAGCTAATTAAAATGTCGTCGCCGATCCAGCCCGCGCATGCATCACATTTCCCTGCCTAATCAGTTCCGCTCACGTTGCCGGATCAATCAGTCTACCGTACACCCACCTAGCCTGTCCTGTTGGCTGGGCGGGCCCTCACAAACATGACGTATCGTCATGTGAACTCAACAACCCGTCCACCACAACTATTTCAAACCGGCTCCCGCCCCCCAGCGCTTAGTGCCCTTTCACGAATAAACTCAGGGCTGTCTCCAGGACATGTCCCTCCGTTCCGGGACAGAAATTTGCTTGCTGGGACGGAAAAAAATTTCACTCTTCCGCCCCAAATCTGAACTTCATGACATGAAATTGATGAAAATGTATCTTTGTAAGCTTAAAATGACGAATTTAAAAACAAAAATTATAAACATCGGCTCCCAAACAATGAGTGGGACGGAAAAAATTAAAAGCTGGAGACAGCCCTCAACAACCCATCCACCACAGCTATTTCAAACCGCCCTCCAGCGCTTAGTGCCCTTTCGTGGATAAATTCGGTCAGACGGCAGATATGTTCAACCCCTCCCCCCCCCCCCATGAGGTATGTACATGTTAACTCAACAACCCATCCACCACAACTATTTCCAACCAAGTCCCGCCCTCTGGCGCTTAGTGCCCTTTCCCGATAAATTCGGTCAGATGGCGAATTCGTTCAGCCCCCCCTTCCACGCTCGTGTGACACCCCGTCTCACCTCTGACCGTGCCAGTCTGCGGCGGAGTATGTTAACCTTTCGCGAGCCGTCACCTGCGCGTTATGAAAACTGCTCGACGGACGCGCGCGGAGAAAACAAATGCCGTCCGGGCACGGTAGAGGCATTTATCACCGCCGGACCAAAGGGCACGAGACAGTGGGTTATTAAAAATTTACGACCTGTCAGAGGAAGATGTGTTATCTCTGGCCTCCGACGATCCACCTGGGGGCTGCACAACAGGTGGGTTTGACGTGCGGGGATCCGCACAGACGGGAGATATATTGGACCTCTTATCGAGGGAGTTCCAACGACGTGGCCTACCTCACACACATCACACATGGTCATAAAGATATGATTTTACAGGTATGCAGTCATCATACACACTATGGCATGCTAAGTTAGTATTCTCTTCACACAGAGGTCTTCTCCTGTGTCTGTAGATCCAGACATAGATAAGAAAAGCCTGGTCTACCCAAGAACTAGAAGGTTCTACTGGGCTCGAAATACTAGGTGCATAATTTGCATGCACTTTTGTGCACCCCAAATTGGAGCTGTGCACCTCATTTTTTTACTGTACAGTAGGTGCACAATGAATATTTGTGTAGGGTTGTATACATGTAAGGTAAGGTACTATAATTGTACACAACATATTTTTAACATTTAAGAATCAGAAAAAAAAAAAGACAACCTTGTTGTATTACTTGTTCTTAATTTTGAAACTAGTTAGTTTTGAAACTTATACAGTGTATAAGAGCTTATGTAAGAGCATATACATATACATGTAGCATTCTATCTAAACCCATTCTTTGATGTTCACGGAAGTAATTTCAGTACTATGGACAAAACCACCTACAATATGTCAAGGATAGATATCAACATACTGATTTTCATGCAAGCTAGAAGTACTTCTCTTATATTAATTATTACTAATAGCATGTAGCACCTCAAGCTGAAGCTGTAATTCAAAATTAATATGTGAACAGAAGCATTCTTCCCTCCAATCTGTTGGTAATAAATTATACGTTTTAATCTCTGAATAAGATGCCTGGATAAGATTCGACGTCGGAATTAATCTTAATTGTTAAGCATTTTGATATTGTATTATACCAGAAAGGTACATTGCAATCTTTTCATTACAGTGCATAATTTTTTTCAACTCAGAAAAAAAATCAAGAGAAGAATCTGAAAACCAAGAAATTAAATTGGCAAGCCTAATCGATAATCATACTTGATAGTGCCTACAGTGGAATAGAGATAAGCAGTGATTATTTTCAGACTTAAAAAACAGATCACTTGAAGATAAATGAATTGCCACCTAGTTATAATCCCCTGCTGAAATATTCAAGCTTTTGAGGCAAGTGCTCAATCTCAATTTACAACTCATCACAGATATACCTGAGAAACAATAAGGAAATTCAAAAAAATTACATAATCAGAAACATTGGTGTACGTCTATAGCAAATGAACATTAACAGAACCTGTAACACACACAATATCACTGTTACATAATGAGACAGGTATGCAAATGCATTCATTGGTTTGTCTATCTCCGTACTTATAAAAGATATGATATGCTTCTCTGTGGTATCTGACCATGAGGGAAGCACTTTGTTGCAGCCAGTCCTGATTTCGTACGATCATCAGCAGTACTACTAACACACACAACATCATTGTTATTTACTCAGACGTACATTATATATACTAAGTAAATACGATTATAAATCTATCATGAAATCTTACCGCCGTCATCAACATGCCTTTCTGCGATGTCTGAGAGGAGCAGTTTGCTTGGGTTGTAGCACCGAGGGTTTGCACACAAACAGAAGCGCCAGAAACATCCCCAATCCTTTCCCTGCTACCCAGTCACACAGACACCTGCCTCACATGTTACGGCAGGGCTCCAAAATACTGGGTGCGTGCATATTCAAAATTGGAGCTGTACACCTAATTGTTGTGGGTGCACCAGTAGACCTAGATATTTCTGTTGAGTTGCATATTTGTACACTAGTATGCAGCATAGACATTTATTAAATGCCAGAAAAAATAACAAAATCTTCGTTGTACTACCTGTTTAAGATTTTAAAGTTAGCAACAGTAAGAATTTCAGCAAATTCAACATAAAGAGAGACAGTAAGGGTTGTAATTAGGTTTTGCTGACTTTCTACTTTTTTGTTACGTAGTGCACCCAAAATGTTTTAAGTGCACCTCAATTTCTAGGTTACGTGCGCCCGTGCACCTATACCTACTAGTATTTGGAGCCCTGCTGTAATCGGGCGTACCTGTCACGTAGTGTCTGGGAGGTTGGATAAAGAGGATACATTTTACCCCACACGGATTTAGAGAGGGAGTTCTCCCGAGGAACGTCTTGACATTTTAATTTACTGCAGCTGCCCAGAGTGATGGAGGGTTCTCCTGGAACTGCGCAGGGCTCGTTGCCGTGCGCACAGCCGGATAGCTACGGGAAATACGCAGTAGCTCGACCCAGAAATGTGCTCTCATGCTTTATGTATACAATTGATAGGCAGAATAGCACGTCCACAATTCAGAAGATGAAATCCCTAGCTATAGTCTGGCATTTTTCCTATTAGAGCAGCACCGGTTTTCGCACCAAAAAAGCACAGTCAGGGAGGTCCTTCTGATTTTTAAAAACAACTCCATGAACCGGGCTATATTTTTCATCACAACCACTAGTTAGTTATGGTTGTTCCGTACAATTTTTAAATACTACATGTATATTATAGTAGATTTTCCTGTCATTTGGTTTGTGGGTAGCGAAGGAAAACTGGCCCCTAGCAAAATCCATTCAAACTGCAGTCATTTTATGTACGAGTTTTTGGTTGTAAATTGCACTGGCCACGATGTGTATACTTGAAGATGTTTTCTTAGCAACCAAAAGTGATTTTGAGTCTTGTGTTTTGCAGACGAAAGAGTCGAAAAGAAAGTACATGTTGGACTTTTTCTTGGCTTGAAAGTTCATCCCTGTTGGAAGGAATCATTCTGTAGTGTGATCAAGCTGTTTAAAACCCAAAGGGAAAACTGAACTTTTGACATAACAGCATCTAGGAATAAGCAATGAAATATCAAAACTGGAAGTTCTGCTGCAGTACCATAAAAAGCCAGTAGGGGCCATCAGCGACATGACCTTCGTTTTACCAACCCCTACCCACCTACCAAATATCATAAGGATCCACCCACAGCTTCTTGAGCTACATTTGTGTGCTGTCCACTGATAAACACACACAAACAACACCTGGAACACAGCCTTCTTGACAATGCCAAAGGTAAAAAAACACAGAAGTTTTGCTGCAGTACCAAGGTCACATACCAGGGGTGCCCTCACACACACAGACACACCCAAAACAATATCCCATTTTTCCATCCAGACCAGACAGTCATTAATGGATGGAGACTCATCTAAACTGCTGATAACAAAAGGAAGAAGCACAACCGAGCGAATGTCCAATAGAGACATACGATACTTATGAACTAACTGATGGTCTGGGGTGGATAAAGCTTTGCCAAGAACAGTGGGTATCTTGGGCATTAGAAGTAATCAACTGAGAGATATGCCAGCACAGACACCAATATAAAAAAAATTGCGCAAATGGAAGAGTTGGGTCGTTTCCAAGTCACGCCATAGGAAAGGGAACCTGGTCCTGACAAATTTGGCTTCGGGTTTCACAGTTAACACACGGAATAATGAGGAACTGGGGAGAATGAAGCTGATTTTCTGAGAGCGGGGCTTACTTCAATCCTGTTACGGACCTACAAAACTAGTTTCAAAAGATGAATAAGATAATAAGGACTGATATTTGCAAGCAAATGTAATATGTTTCCTCATGTTTGTAGGCTACAAAGTTGTGAGATTTTTCTGATTACTTTTCTGTGATGAATTTCAACCTAAAATGTGAAAAGAATTCAACATTTAACACATCATTGACATATCACAATATCGTAATGCAAATGATGATATTTGACCAAATAAATTCACAGACATTTTCTATGTTTTAAGGTATGCTGTTACTTTACAGCACAACCTATTCTAACACAGGTGCCCTTTGTTCTGATTCAATTATACATTGTACAATGTGAAACATAAATTATGCAAAGCAAGCCATTTCAACATGAATATATGTATTTGGGTTATGCATGAGGTCAAAATGACATTCCCATGTATGATATCTTTTAACTCATGCAAATGACAGCAAATTAACAAAATTTAATGTCCTAATGATTGAATAAAGAATTATTGTTTGAATGAATAAGCCAAATTTGGTCATAAATGCAGTTTTTATCCAACACCTTCATTACATGTAGCTGCAAGATATATTGCTTTATTCTACCATCTCCAATTACCGGGGGGGTATATTCACTGGTTAAAAGCCTCATATACCATCATGGCATCTTCGAAATCAGATTAAGCATTTGAAAAAAAAGGTTTCCACAGTAATCATATCCACTTGAAGCAAAATTACATATTATTATATGTCTGACTCATAATGTATCTGAATAGCTGAATTACAGCAATAATCAAAACTGCCCAAGAAGACCATTTAGGTCTGACCAAGAAGACCACTCACCAAGAAAATCTGGTCTATGTAGACAGGTGGTCACCATAGACAGGATTCTTAATGCTTGTGTCAATGGGGAAAATTATCTAACGGACCACGAAAATGCGGTCACATTGGCCAGGTGGTCTTTATGTAGAGGTGGTCACTTGTACAGGTTTGGCTGTACTCGGCTTTACATATAGCTTTAAAATAAACCTATTGCGAAATCGTGACAGTTTCAAACCTGTTTAGCCTTTTATTCTATCAACGACTACGCGGCATTTATACATGCTTACGTGCAGAGGGGCACATGTGTCGGTTGGCTGGTATATCAAGTGAATAAGTGCCAGACAAAATTACACACTACGAATTGTTACGTGTTTTATAGGATTATATACAACACTCAGACTAGCCATGACGTGCATACTAACACTATCCCCCCAACCTCAGCTGTTGCCAAATCATTCAATGCATTCAAGTACCGTTATGCTAATTCATACGCAGTCTGCGAGAAATTATGTAAAAATGATATGCCCTTTCATCTGCCCATTGCACGAAAGTGTACAAGTCACAATATTAACATCAGACAGACATCAAGTAAAGAGATCTAGAGGTAAAATGTGGTCAGGCCAAGGACATTTTCTTCTAAAAACAGCACAACAAGAGATGCAGAGATTTAAAAATGTGGTCTAGCCAAGGACATTACCCGCCCACACACCACAACAAGGGATGTCATCAGATGTGGAGTGCACTTGAGGTTTGGAACTCACTTTTGTTCGAATTCCCAGTGAATACAAATAGAAGAAACACACGGCTTAGTAATATAACAGCTATGGGCACTCACTGACACAAAACCATCATCAAGATGAGACATAGAATATTGTATATTCAAGACACACGTTCAGCATTATTATCTTTCCTCAAGGGCAGCTTACATTAAGATGGGATTATTTTTCACTGTGTGTATAATATCATACTGCTTGCTTTCCTACAGCAATTCCTAGACAGAACAGAAATTTTGGCCTGTCTGCTAGAGAAAAGGACAAAGGGGTTTTCCACCATGTGTTCTTTCCCATCCACTCACCTCCTCTTGGCATTGCCAGCCTTACTGCCCACCTGGCTGCTTTTTCAACCTCCAGCTTGACAAGGGTAATGCTTAATCCCTCTCAGATAGGGAGCACCATGTCTTGTAGACAGTTTTATGGCTGGAACATGTCTGTGATCACCCAGAAATGTGGATGGGAGGGCCCGGGCCTCTCTCTCTCTCTCCTTGGCCGGCGCTAGCTGCAGCCTTGCAAATGGGACAAGTGCAAATCTATTTGATATTGAACAAGGGACAGACTGGGGCAGACGGCGGGCGAGTACACCCGCAGCATAATCAATAACGTGGAAAGTAGGTCAACGGAGAGTGGGTTGCTGACCCTGCTTTTCATATGAATCCCCAGCTCCCATTGATATGCTGAGGGGGAGACAGGGCTGAGGACTTGGAGGAGAGAAGCCGCATGTGCTAGCCCGAGCTATAGCTCCTTCACATGCGCCTTCTTTGTGTGCCACAGCTCTTTTTTTTTTTAACGACTTGCCATGAACAAAACTGAACTTCCCTTTACCGGTGGCATCTGTCTATAAATATAGTATAATACAGTCAAAACTGCCCAAGAAGACCACTCAGGGGGCTGATAAAATCTGGTCTCTGAACTACCGCCTTCACATGCCCCTCCTTTGTATGCCACCTTTTTTTTACGCTTGCCACAAAACTGTACTCCTCTCTACCAGCATCTGTCTTGAAATTAACCATAGTAGTAGTAGTCCACTGTTTTCTGCTGCTGTAGTAGTAGAAACATCTTGCAGCCGCAAATTAACAATATACAGTTAAAACTGCCCAAGAAGACCACTCAGGGGACCAATAGAATCTGGTCTAAGTGGACAGGTGGTCACTACAGACAGGCTTGTGTCAATGGAAAAAATTATCTTAGGGACTACTTGAAAGTGATCACATTGCCCAGGTGGTTCTTTACGTAGAGGTGGTCACTTTTACAGGTTTCACTAAAAAGAGCACACATTGCAAAACCCTAGAAAATACTTTTGTCAGGTCAAGGGCAAAAGAACAGAAAAGGATTTCTACAGGAAACATGCTGTGCCAAGTTACAATGATGACAGGTCATAAACTCTATAATCTAGTGTCATCTTTTCTACCCAGACTTTACCGTATCGAATCGCTTATTCCAAGTTTTTCTACATCAACAGCTTCTCTCCATGGTCGGCAAGTTCATGCAACTCTCACGATTCAGGTGTTAAACGATATCAGAATGTACAGCTAAAAGTTCAAAATTAAAGCGATCGTAATCTGAAATTGTAAAGATTCAAACGGCTTCACCTATCTACGTTTGAGTTTTCTTTGAAAAGCAAGCCCTGTTAAACTAGATCAGTACGTACCGGTATGTCAGACTTTTCCTGGTAAAGGACCCGTTTGGTACCTGGGAGAATTTAGAAGCAGAGAGTCTGGTGCATTATGTATTCTGCGCAGCAACTGTGCGTCTGTCAGACTGGGCTTTCGATTCCACATGCACACTTATCTGAACCTGCAGCTGGGAGTTGGGGGGCCCGTCCAGTTTTACACTCTATATACCCGCCCCGCCGTGACACATCCGGAGGGGCGAACGTGATCTGTCACTGCTTTAATCCCCCTGAATATCACCCGAAGAAACAGATAATGTCATAAAATACCAGCGCAAATCTCGGATTACCGACGTCTATTACTCAACTTCGCCAACGTGTGACGACGTGTTCGGAAAGAAAGAAAGGGCGGAGGAGAGATGTAGGCCAGGGAAGGATGTTTCATTTCTATTACATCTGTTCAAAAAGCGACAAATCTAGAGTCCTGTCTGCGCTACAACCTGACCCTCGTTGCAAAGGTGACCCAACTGTTCTGCTCCTCACACAAACGCAAGGCAAGTCTGTGCAGCGGGACAAAGGGGATACGCCAACCCACTGGAAAATGCGACATTGTCACCTTCCATTGTCCGCCAATTTTCCAGTTGACTTCTACTTTTCCCGGCCACAGTCTGAGTATACTCTTTCACAATCACACTCACTCCTGCATGTAGCTTCCACCGCCGGGGGAGCCATCATTTTGCTTTATTAGACCTGATTGCATCCCACAAAGACTATTAAATCATACAGGCTTGTTTGTTGGTGATTACGTGATAATTGATTTACAACATGGCGGGCGTTCGGGGCTCGTCCATCTTTGCCCATTATAGTGCCCGTCCATAAATCATGCGCAGAGAGGCAGCGCAAAGTGGCAGAATTGGGGCTGGCACGACAGGTCGGACAGCCCTACCCTTCATCTTTGCCATAAGGCTAATTAGTAAGGCCTAGGAAAAAAAACCTCTTGTCTTTCCGGTTACCCGACTGACGCTAGGAAAAACCTGCCGACCCTAGCCTTTTTTGTGTGTGCCCTTATCTTTGCTATAAGGCTAATTAGTAAGGCATAAGGAAAAAAAACTGTTGTGTTTCCGGTTATTCTAGAAAAAAAAATGTGACCGTTGACAAGGGACAGAATTTAGTAAGTTAGTTAGTTAGTTAGTAAGGCCAACAAAAAACATGTTACCTGACCGACCCTAGCAAAAACTCTAGCCTTTTTTGTGTGTGTGGACTTCATCTTTGCCAAAAGGCTAATTGATAAGGCCTAGGAAAAAAAATTTTTGTGTTTCTGTTTATTCTAGCAAGAAAACCTGGCAACCCTAGCCTTTTTTTCTGGTCGACCGTTGACAAGGGACATAGAAATTAGAATTTAGTACCAGTAAGTAAGTTAGTAAAGCCAACAAAAAACCTGAAAAAAAAACCCCACCAGTAACACTACTAACAGTTATGTTTCCGGTTACGACCAACCCTAGGGAAAACCTGCCCACCATAGCCTTTGGGGGGTGGGGGTTGTTCTTCATCTTAGCTACATAACTAATTAGTCAGGCCTGTGAAAAAACTGTAACAGTTGAGTTTCCGGTTACCTGACTTACCCTTGCCAAAACCTGCCGACCCTAGCCTTTTCTTTGCTATCAACCACTGGCAAGGCCACAAGGGACATAAAATTGACTTTATCACCTATTTATAATACCATAATCACATTAATATACCCTTGTTCGCGTCCAAAATACAATGTTGAAAATATACAACTTAAAAAGTAGCCTTAGAAAAACCCTTGAATTACTACTGCCTATCAAAAAATGTTGAGTTTTCCATTACCTGACCACCCCATGCAAAAATCATTTTGATTTACAATATCAAACTATATTTACTGAATCACATCGAGCGGAGTTTGAAAGAACAAGAAAATAAACCCTACTTACTGACCCCAATTTTTTCACACTGTACCCGGAAACACAACATCAATATTCCTCGGCCTTAGTAAGAAATGATTGATCGCACTACTGATGAAGTTCCAGATTAATGTAGTCTGATGGCAAAGAGAGGGATTGGGAGGGTCAGAAAGAAGACAAATTTTCAAATTTGACCTCAACCTACAAATTTCACTTTCACATTTCTGTAGGTGACAAAATAACAATTTGAGTGTTAGTTAATTTGTCATCAGACTCTCAGAGCTTATTCGCATCATAACTGACTTCACCAAGATGATATAACAGTATCAAGAACATTCATGTAAACATCATACAAATGTTAGCAGTTTACTTTCTTGAATTTTAGTGTAAGCAGTAAATAATTTCAACATGGTGGTACAACAGAGGATATTTGAGTTTTCTTTTTCACAGCCATTGATGTCTCTCACCTGCTTACATTTCAATTCCTTTCAGTAACCAATACCGTCGACGTCGCTAAGACGTTTAATATCTATACATGGGTTGAAAATCCTTTTTCAACTTTATGCGATACATGGCTCATGATATCAAACCCATCTAGTTTTTTGAACTTCAAAGTTACATGTTGTTTATCACAAGTTTTCCTTCTTTCATTTTATACAATATATGGCTCATAATATCAAACCTATTTACTTTTTTAGACTGCAAAGTTGCATGTTGTTAATGTTTTCATGAAAATTTTTCTGTAAATTGTAGGTTGCAGGTGAGTAATTCAAGCCTTGTTGCAAGGTTTCTTGCCAAGGAATTCTCTTCATCTTTGATAACAGTCCAAAGTCTTAAGCTGGTGTGTTACACCGAATGGCAGTTATACCAGGTATACAGATAACTCAGCCTTCTCTCAAGACGCAAAATACAGGGCAATAGCTTTCCGAAGAAAAGGTTAGGAAATTTGTGGTACGTGGGCCGACCCAACGGTGCATTATCACGAAACCAGCACTGTTATGTCTACGGCAGTAATTCGGCCAATCAGAGGCCTCGGTTGGTTAACTGATCAGACCTCGACATTGCAAGAGCTGATGCAATCGAGTGGTGGCAGTCGGATTTCCTGGTATCGAGGAGGCCGACAGGAGGATTTCCTGGTATATATTGTGCTTTCAACAGAGATGCACTCCAGGCCATCCCTACAAGATGGTCCAAACCGAGCCAAGAAGCCAACCAGAGCAAACTCCTAAATCAGCATCAGGCCACACCAATTTAATTAGTTGGCTCTCTGGATTTTTTTCAGAAAAGATATGGAGGGACAGGGAAAAAAAAAATTGGGAAAAACATAAGATTATTCAAGGTTCAGCTTGAAAAATGCAAACAAACACTCTATGGCAGACATCCAACTCATCTGGGTACTCCCCTTGTACAGTACATGTGAGATGCACCTGTTTGTTGAAAACTATCAAAAGTACTGTTTTCATATACTTTGGTCACTCATGAAGAAATCAAATGATGAATATAATGAAAATTGGCAGACAAAAACTGAATAAAGGCATTTAGGGCATTTTGCTATACTGGAAAATTGTTGACTGGCTTTAAGTAGCTTTATACTGAGTAGCAATTTCCAGAATGGTGAATTTTCTTTTTTTTTGGACTTGGAAAAAATAGAAGAGTAAACCAATTAACCAATAAATTAAATTGATGTGGCCTCCGGTCTATCAACTTCAGGAACAGACTCTCCGCGGATGTTGTAGCAGCTCAAACTGTCAACGTCTTCAAGTCAAAGCTGGACAGCCACTGGAGGGGGGAATTCATGAAGTACTCGCCTAACCCAACATAAACTCTCCATACAAACTCTAGACACTACCTTACAATGTGCATCTTACAGGTAATTACTGCCTCTTATCTGAAAACTATGATATGACATTATATGACATATGATAACAGCATAAAAGGAATGCCTGAGGAACATCCACTTTCAATTGGTAGATGATATGATTCCATGTATGAAAGAATTAACATATTTTCATTCAGAATCCTACATTGTAAGATAAGCCTAAACCTAGACTTGAAATATGGCAAATGACAAGACCTGGGTTCGCTATTGTAAGTTTCTTACATTTGGAATGCAAGCTCAAAAAGTTTTCTCGAAACAAAAAAGTTAAGGGAAAATTGTGAATTGGAAGAGTTGCCATTCTATATCAGGCCAACATGATATCTCGGGCAATACTTGACATTCTAACACAATTTGATATACATGTAAACAAAAGAGAGGGCAGTAATATTTGTAATATGCTGTACTATTTTCATCTATTTCATTAACATCGCATCAAAGTCGCATTGTTGACAAAACATGACAAAATAATGCACTTCCCTGACATCAAAGCCTTTTTCCTCTTTATCATCTATTTATATTACCATAAACACATTAACACTACCCCTATTCATATCCAAAATACAAAGTTCCTATTGATATTGATAATAAACAACTTAACCTTTAGCACCCCAAAGTAGCCATTTGGTACCCCATTCTCTATTTGGTTAAAATGTAGCACTAGAAAACCTTCAAGTTACTGTAAATTGTATCAAGTTTATGGGGACTTAATTTTGCGGTAGGAGGAAAAAGACGTTTAAAGCAACCAGTTGAAACAATACTGGAGTACAGTAAGAAGGTAATGAGCACATGCTCATAATGGGATGAGTTTATGGACATAAAACTGCTGGAAATATTTCATGATTCACAGTAAACTGGGTGGTGAAAAGAGATACAGGAATTCATTTTCCCACCACTATCCTAGAACAATCTCAAATGATAAATTCAACATGGGTATATGCACTTGTAAGTTGTATAGTAATTGCTCCTTTGCAACAGAAATCATCAAATAGAACAAAAGGAAACAATGCAAAAATATATACATTCATTCAAGCTGATGTATGATTTATCAAATCACAGAGAAAGCTATGAAATTGATATTTTGTATTTTCGGCAGGGAAGGTGAAATGTAGTCCTGGCCATGGTACTGTACGATAGAGGAAAGCTGTATGCAACATAAGTTATCAAATGGGAAAACACTCAAAATGAACCAGTGCAAAGTTAAATCATGTTTGTTTGTTTGTTTATTGGTGTGCACAAATAGAATAAGAAACAGAGGCAAATAAATGTACAAATTTTTAAATATAACAATAGTGCAAGAGGAGGGAGGAAACCTGGGAGGCTTTTCTAAGCCCTCCTCCTTTAAACTAACTAATAATAATAATAGTGAAATACAATTATAAAGCAACAAAGAAGGCTATGAATTTGGTATTTTGGATTCTTGGCAAGGCAAGGAAGGTAAAATGTAGTCCTAGTACTGTACAATATAGGTCAGCATATCCATAAGCCAGATGCGTGGCCGGTGGGAGAGCACAGATCAATACAATAAGGGGACGGCGGCGGCGGATCGATAACACAGCCAGGACAAATGTACCTGTCTGGCCCAGGTAAGTGCGTGATTACTCTACGCGTGCTCGATATATCTGCCTCCGCGGTGTTCAAAATCCCGGTCCCTGTCTATGGCCGCCCGATATCCTTTCCGAGCCTCTCGCGCGCGAGAAGGTCAGAGCCGGGGCATCTGATGCCGTCCCAGCCGTACCGTGAATAACACCTGACTGGAATAATCCATACCCGGGCCTGCCTTATATACACTGGGCTGGAAATGCTGGGTGCATATCATATAGATGTAATTCATACATCATGCACTTTTGTATACTTGCATGATACCATATTCTGGTCAGAAAAAAAATGTTACAACCTTTGTTGTATCATTTGATTAAGGTTTTGAAGTCAGCCATAGAATTTAAGATTCAGGTTCTCACGAGGGGAAGTAAGGTTTTGCTGACATTCTACATTTCTACTACAGTACTTCTATTGCGAACGAATGTGTACCAAAAATTCTAGGTGGGAATTTTAGGCCCGGATACATAGTTATGTAACAGCTGACTAGAGGCTGACTAGAGCAATCCCTATATAGCTAGCTTGGCCTATGTCATGACCCTGTAGCTCAACTGGTAGCAGCTAAACAGTTGAGCACCTGGTTTATATTTAGTAGCTGGGAGAACCCGGTTCAATCCTGGGTCAGGACATCTCGGTTGGGGCTGCACCGTCTTTCGGAAAGGACGTAAAATGGGGGTCCCCTGTTCAAGGAGGTGCTTTGAGCATGTTAAGGGGGAAGGTCTAGAAACCGCTCCCTATAGAAATAACCCCTACTGAAACAGCAAGGAAACTTGCTGACCTATAGGCCACTAGGCACTACAAGGTGAACAACCTGTGTTACACACTATGTGATGGACACTGTTCCATTTGTATTGGAGGAGAAGTTGATTGTCGACTGTAATTGCCTTGGTGCTGAGCCTACTGACAGATCAATTCAGACTGTATCGCTCAGCTACATCACAGAGAGGAGATGCCATGATTGTGCACACAGGATGGAGCCATGTTATCAGCAGTCTAAACCACGCAATACACTTCATCAGGGATTGAAATATGGCTCCCTGTATAATTAAGTCACCTTGTTGCATCATTATTCACCTTATTGTAAAGTTTTGAGCTTTGATCCAACACAAAGAAGGAACTCACCATGAATTTTTTGGTCGGAACTCCAACCTTCCTCAGATGTTTGAAGAAAGGTTTGAGTTCCAACCAAAAATTCATGGTGGGTTCCTTCTGTGTTGGATCAAAGCTCAAAACTTTTACAATATGTACTGTACCAACACAGATGATCTTTCATTTGAATAATTCACCTTGTTGTATTATTACAGCCAGTAGGTACACATCTGAGTAATGAGGCTGTTGTAATGTGCTTGAGGCACCTCCTCGAACACAGGACCTCCATTTTTCATCTCTTCCAACAGGTCATTTCCTACCAGGGTACCTTTCCCTGGATTTGAACCGAGGTCTCACAGTTACCAACGAATTGAAACATCCCTATATGATTCCTTTATGTCCAAGTACATGGACCCTAAGTGCTGGTTAGGTGCAGGGTAGACATCAGAAATACCTGCACAGCTTCAATTTTACCTGCACTAACCTGCATATGCATGCATGGGGTACTCCAATCCATGCATGTTAGCCTAGAATGCATGTTCTGATACCCTCCCTTCCATGTTTTTCCATGCTACATTCAATTTGTAGTGGAGTCAAATAGTTAGTGACCCTACCACTGCATCAAGAGGTCACTCACTTGACATGCATGCTACTGGAAAGGGTTGCAGTCCTTAGGCCATGGTCCACTGTTCATTGTACTTTTCGAAAAGAGCTAGCTAGGCGGGAATTTTCCCGGTACAACGGACCTGTCTATGCTCTACATATCGTCTGTCAAGTCCGATGGAAGATAAGCGCTTCAGCAAGCTAAAACAGGATCCAGATCACTTTCACTCTCATCGTTAAAAGCTTTAAAACAGAAGATGAGCCTCGAGTTCACTCAAGATCAGACATACTTTCCCTTTGGCCAGACTTGGCAACTTACCGAGTTGTAGAGCCGCTTCTGAAACAAACTGCTAGATGTCTCTTCTGGTTCATTCATCTACAGATCACTTTTACAGAATTCCCATAAAAGAAGGACCTTCGTGTGGGGGGTGTCCTTACTTTCTGCTAAATTCAGTAAGATCGCCTATGCATTATGCTAAATTCAGTAAGTAAATCATGCAAAACGTGGCTATTTCACAATGAATTACCGTGATAAAAAAGCTTTCCCTCAGAAATATGGTAATCAAAATCAAAATAGCTTGCCTCTGCCCTATGGAAAAGGAGCATAAGAGACTTTCTGTATATGCCTGTGAAACTTTGCTTCCAAAAAAGGTTATAGATATTGTAAGGAAGATTAAGAACAGTCACTATAAGGCTTAGCTGATATCTTTAACCACGATACTCCGAAAGTCTGGATGAAAGAACTTGAGTTATGTGTGCTCTTTCTTCAATCACAGAGTCAGACATTGTGTCTGAAAGAGCTCCCCTACTCTACCAGACAGACTTATCTTGAGAAAGACATCGTAATATATCTGTGTCATTACCTCAGCGGAGAAGGTCAGTAACCTCCGACAGGGGTACTGTTTTTGTCTGCGTTTGTGTGTTCGCAGCTATAACTCAAGATCCTCTTGGTGGATTTGTAAGAATTTTGGCATGTTGGTAGTTATTGAGGTCCCGATGAAATATGGCAACTTTGGGCACCGTAGCAGTATTTTCAGGATTGGGAAAATCATACTTTTCAGAGATTGACACCCACATTTTGAACTTCGAAGGTAGTGTGGTGCATCCAATTAAATCATCTGTCTTTACCTAATGGTAGCCTGTGTGTGTGTTATACATTCTTGGGCCAATTACCTACTCTCCAAGCAGAGGTTAGGCTCTGGCTTGCTACACTGCCTTGGTTACTGCCTTGCTAGACATCAGAAATACCTGCACTGCTCCAATTTTACCTGCACTCACCTACACATGTAGGCAGTATTTTGAGCCTGGACAAAAGCATTAATTCATTGCACAGGTCACTATTTGTGACATACCTATATTTATCTACACTTCCACAAGAATAACGCCCAGAATTGCCACTTAATTTCTCCCTTTCTCAACTTTTACTAGCTCAAATATGAATTCTAAGTACAACTTGTTTCGTACTGTACATCCAACAATGCGTAATACTAGGTCAATGGTCCACAACCAAATGTTCTGCAGACACTTTAGTAAGCTGTCTTAGCCAGATACCACAGAAGTATGCCGTCGGCATTATCCTGTATCCCCTTAAGCCAGGACGGCTAAAAGCGTTGGCTACTTTTTCTGGGTCAAAGGATCCTGTAGGTCGGCTTGCCCCGCAGCAAACTACTGTAGTTGTTACCAAAATGTATGCAGAACTATCCTGCACCAACTGCCAGGGGAATAACAACAGGATTTCATTCATCTTGCATTCAAGCCATTTGTTACCATGATGGACACTTGTCATAGTACACAACAGTACAATTTGTGCGCCACAAACTTTTCAGAAATATCATTCACAAAAAATCTAATCATTTTCCAGCTTTTTTCACACCCTATACACTCCAAATATAAGACCATTCCATGGCCAGCCTTTTTGAGTTACAGTATTTTGGTAAACACAGACAGACAGACAGACACACACAGACAGACACACATTAGAATGATGCTAAAAATATAACCTTCTCGACAAGCGTAATTACACTGTAACACGTACAAGTCAGACAACATATGTTGTCGGTGTCATACCTTGATGAAAAATGTCCATATGATTATGAGCAGGTGACTAGGACTTGGGTGGTCTGGGCCAGCGACATACTGACCGTCCGCGGCATAAAGCACAGGATATGCAGGTGGACATGTGCGGATCGTAGACAAGGTGGCCGATTTCCCTCTGCCTTTGTTCTAACTTCCTATCGAGGGGCTGTCTGCGGGATCAAACCGGCTTCCGTCACGCAAACCCTGCCTGAGTCGCCCACGTCCCGTGCCAACCAATCAGACGTCATCCTTCCTTGGCGCTGCGACAGACACTTGCTCGAGGCTGTCCCACCAGACAGACAGGGAAAATTGCAGACTGCCAGTTGTCTGGGGCATTAGGAACAAGTGGGGCTGCCTCTCCAACCGCAATTTACCATGTCAATTGAGGGGAATAATGACTGGCGAAGGGGTCTACTAATTACTCTGATATATAGGGTGGTGCGCGGTAATAAGCAGTCAAGATGTTTCCTGAATGGCGTTTGAGACTTGTTTGCGGTTAATGCGGTTACCTCGAAAGTATGCCAGGACTTTGAGCCTGTTGAAAAATCTATCCTGAAGTCTTTCAGGACAGAAAAGAAGCATTTATCACAGTTCAACAGTCAGACTAATTGGCCAGGCCTGTCCTTTTGAAGTGTCTTTCTTTTCAAACAGTTCTAAATCATGTTTGAGACATGCTTATGACCTAAAAGTCTTACAGATTATAAAAACAAAATATGACCTAAATTTGTTTTAAAGTGTCCTTGAATGTTTACTACACCACAGAAATGGTGACATCACTAATTCCTGTGCACACCTGCTATCATGACCTAAAAAGCTGACCACATAATGGTCTTACCATTGGTCTTACCTGTAACTTATATCATACTAGGCTTGGCAGATAAGATAAGAAAATTACCTTGCATTATCCTCTATGGCTTACCACATAATTTGGTGATGTCACTAAATTTTTCTAAATTTTCCAACATGTAGATATCACAGTTAACATCTTTCCCACACCTTTCAGCATATGGGGCAGTGCCTACATGTATCTCCATTTCTATAGCCCTTGGGCTACACAGTTGTGCAAGCACTATAGTACACAGCTAGTCCACTGGTAGTTGTGTGTGTTTAACTATACTCTTTTCACCATAAGTGCTCTTGAGTGCTAATCAGAGAAAGCAGTATGTACCATTCTTAATAGTCTTCGGCATAAAGACCTGGTTAAGGTTTGAATCCGCACAGTCACAAATATGTTTATACGTGAGTGTGGATATCATATAGATACGGTACTGGTACATTGACATTCCATTCACAGTATTCTAGAATCTAGACCACATATCAGTATTCGGCCCTATATGCACGTCAATTCTTGAGACAGTATCCTCAGATGAACCTTAGGTGATGAAATAGCGTTATGACTGGCTTGTCATAGGATATTACCACAACCATACAAGTCAGACAGGAAATGCACCTAGTACCTGAAAAGGGCTGGGCGATTCTTTGTGAAAAAGACTTATTTTGTAAAATCTATTTTGTAAAAAATCAAAGATTTATTTTCCATGTCGATTTTATAGTTTTTAGTTGATGTTATATATGAATGTATGAAAGACAATGTACTTTTTGTTGTATCAATAATTCAAAAGCTTCTCCTTCTCTTCTTTTGCGTGACACACGTACAAAAAAGATTAATTCATGCACCTACCTTCAAATGTGTTCTTTTCTCCTTCCACTTGAGTACTGTCTTGAAAGGAGTATCTTGCTTGAAAACTACTGTCAGCGGAGCGATCCCACAGAAAGTCCAGGATAACGTGGTGCTGGGTAGAGCGTATATTCAAAGGAATGCTGTCTTCTTCGAGTCCATTGCATATGCTGTATACAAGGCGAACATCACCGAGCAGGCCCTCTTCTCTGACTTCTAGTTTGGGCAGGCACTGGGCGAGGGGGTTTGTAATATTTACAACGGGGAAGCCTTTCAGTCTGGTTATGCTCAGCTCAATGGACTTGTTCTGCGGTGCCACGATCTGCACCGAACACTTGCTGTATCCTCTCCGGCTGTAGTCCGCTGCTCGGATGGAAAAGTCGCCTAGAGCCTCGGTGTACCTTCCGCAATCTGGAATAACAGAGAAACACAGGCGGCCAATGAGCATAAGTCAAGTCAAGTTTAACCATACTGTAGGAACATGTTAAAGCAAACTGTAGGAGCATCCTCACTAGATAGCTTTAAAGAACGGTTGCAGTCATATGTGCGAAGGCTAGGTGTGACAGGCCGTTCAGTGTAATATAACCAGCTGCTGCCGCGCCGCGTGCCTGCGAAGCTGGTGTGTTACGCCGAAGGGCAGTTATCCGGCTATACAGCGGCTATACAGTTAAGTCAAGTTTGATGTTTTGACGTTTTCATAAAATTCCAATCCAAATCAAGATATCGGAGGAGTCCTTTCCATACTAGACAGTGCATAGGGCGGTGCCATCTCCATTTCAATAGACCTTGGGCCACACAACTTTTGTCCAATCACTACA
This sequence comes from Branchiostoma lanceolatum, assembly GCA_035149815.1. Classification (NCBI taxonomy): domain Eukaryota; kingdom Metazoa; phylum Chordata; class Leptocardii; order Amphioxiformes; family Branchiostomatidae; genus Branchiostoma; species Branchiostoma lanceolatum. The sequence goes on along the minus strand of CM068872.1, from coordinate 6,961,812 downwards.
GAAGGGGGCTAGTCCACTGGTAGTGATGTGTGTGCTGAACTACCATACGCGTTCGCAAATGCTGAGTACTATCAGAGAAATCAGTATGTACCATTTCTTAAGCCTTTGGTATGACTTGGCTGGGAATCGAACTCATGACCTACCTAATGCAAGGGAACACTCTACTGCACTTGGCCATTGCACTGGCCCCTAATGAGCATTAAAGACAGTTTTCACATAGTTATAATCGACAGGGTATCAACCAGGCACCTTTCACACACTTGGATAAGGTTCTTGAATAACAAAAGCTGCCAAACTATTCACGATACTTATCTTTACTTGGTATAAGCTCCAGGGCTCCTCAAGCTCTAAACCTGTGTCCTCTCAGTTGGACAGAGTGACACTCCGAGCTGAACACCAGAGCCCCCTGAATCTACTGGGTCTGGGGCATTTCAGACCACATTTTATTTCCCAAATTTTGCATTGCAAATTTCAAATTGCTTATAATGAATTTTGTGGAAGTTCAGTAGCACTGTTGACAACCTGACAAAAATTGACATTAATCTTTCAACACAATGGATGACTGATAGCAATCTGGTATGACTGTCAATCAAAAAGCCTCACTTAAAAGGTTTAACGTAGTCTACATCAGACAGACATTACCCAGACTCTTGTGGACACGATCACATTTGTGCAGCCAAAATTGGAGCTGTGCACCTCATTTTTGACTGTGTTGCACCTACATATTTGTACAGGGTTATGTATATAATGTATGTAAAAGAATTACTATGCAGTAGTAGCATACAGCATATCCTCAGAAACAAATTATAAAACCTTTGTTGTCGTAGGACTGACCCGGTGTCCTTGGCTAAAAAAGTGAGCCATAGCAAAGCCACATTGCACTACTTCTAGCTACTTGAAAAAGCAATAAGCAAGTGAGGATGACTGCTTTACCTGACAAGTTACTTATTCCCAAGAATGAATTTTAAGCCCTGTTCATCAGACTGAGACATTGACCAGATGCCTTGCAACTTTGGTGGACATAATCCGATCATGTGGAGGATGCACAGAGCACTATTTGAATAAACCATAAGACAAAGTCTGTTCGTTTGTCAATAACCCTTGTAATGTCAGGTCTTAGCTTGGTACCATAATCAGTGATGCTTAGAGGGTTAAAGGAAATGTTGAACTTTATAAAACTATGTTTTCCTGCAAAATTCTGAGAACAATAAATCAAATTAGTATGGCCTAAATAGAAAACTTCATGACTAGCCTTAGACTGATCCGAGGATTGTTAGATAGCATCATAAGTTTATTGCAAATACATGTCGAAAGGCTAACTTCAAGTACATGTATCATAGACATAATGATATTGATAAATACAATGATATGATAAAATTAATATGCCAAAAAACAGTTACTCAAGCAACTGGACAAAATTCTTAAACAGATGTTTCAGACAGCATCTTTCATCAGTGACTAATGGAAAGAACTGGAGAACCAGCAAGAACTAGAAAATGATAGGATATCAAGAACTACTCTTCTACTAAAAGTACCATTCTAAAATCTACAACGAGCTAGTTTTGTTGGACTCAACCTTTAGCAAACTGAAGTAGCTGTTTGGCACCCAATTCCTTATTGGTTATAGTGTTAGGCAACAGGGAGAAGGTTAATCCACCTCCTGCTTTTAACCCACTGTTGCCTGCCAAGGTGACAAGGGCATGTCCCAGACAGCCCTTCTTTATACAAATGTCATCTTCCCAGACAGCCTTCATCTAACAAGACAGTCAAGTACATCTCTCTCCTGACGCCTCTGGGGCCCAGGAAAACCAATGTTGCGTTTCGCATTAAACTTATGAAAAAAGTCAGGGATTCTCTCTTCTTTTTCTTACCATAATTTCTCAAATAAAGTACTTTTTAAACATTTAAAAATTCGGAAGGAATCACAAGTCATTGCCAAATTCAGTGTGCATACTTTATTTGAGGTTCTTAACTTTACGGTTCAGCTCTGCAAATTTGTCTGGATCTTGCCCCAAATCAGATAAGAGGTGCGTACTCAAATTGGGGTGCATACTTAAATTGAGAAAATATGGTACTTTTCTTCTTAGATTTCGGCTGAAGTTATCCAACGAGTACAGCACTTACAATAGATGAATTTGAAACACACATTCAGACAATTTATGTCCCTTGCCAGCGGTTGACCCCCCACCCAAAAAAAGTCTAGAGTTGACAGGTTTTTGCTAGGATCAGCTGGGTAACCAGAAACACAACACGTTTTTTCGTAGGCCTCAAAAACCACAGCCGGTTGAACCCACGCACGCACGTACGCGAGCAACCGACGAAATAAACCCAAGTAGTGGAAGCTGAAAGTAATTCTTGTCATGCTTTCTATCTATGCCGTTGCACTTATCTCCTCAGACTTTGGAATGAAAGGACGTTTCTGCCTTCTGGCTGGGTGTGAGTGGAATCGCTAAGTCCCTCGGACTGTATTTCAGTCTACGTGCCGAGAATGCACATCCCTTTGTTGTGTCTGAGCTCCTATTTTACAACAGTGGCACCAAATACAGGATGATGATTGGCTTGAGATTTGATTATGTTATTGCCAAGTGACTACATTAGCTATATGGAGTCCTGGAGTCAGGGCTAGAAATACTGGGAGCATGTGCTCCCGGAATTGGAGCTGTGCACCTTACTTTTGACTGTGGGTGCACAGGTATACCTAATTACATTTGTGTGGGGTTATATACATGTATGCAAAGGTGTAATCTAACATTAACATACAGCATATTCTTGACATTCAAGTGTCAGAAAAATAATGAACAAACCCCTTGTTTAGTTTTTAAGCAACAGGCGTTTTTGTCTGTTACAATACAATACATTATCTCTTTTGTAAAGCGCTACGTATGTATTGGCCTAAGTACGTCGATATGGTGTCGGGGCATGACATAAGTAGACTGAAAATGTCTGAGTTTGTCTTTGGCAAGGGTTGATCATGTTATCATCAGGTGATTAGACCAGCAAACGGTATTGAAAATAGTAAAAAATTGCCGTGATGTTAAACACAGTATTATCAGTCAATCCAGCTGTCTGGCAAATTGATAACCGCAACATTGCTGTTTCTACTTTACGAGTTGCACAATGTCAATGGTAAATCAGGTTTTGGACACAACTATATGGAAACTATATCTGTTGTCTATTTAGCCATTATAACCACCCTTCAGCGTAACACACCGGCTTCTGTATATGTATAGGCGGTTTATTCGCCCTTCGGCGCAATACACCAGTTTCTGTATCTGTATAGCCGGTATAACCGCCTTTTGGTGTAACACACCAGCTTTGCAGGCGCTAGGCACACAATGCGGCAGAGGCTGGTTATATTACACTGAACGACCTGTCACATCTTGCTGCAAGCATTGTTCAAAGCTACATTATACATTTATAAGTGCATCATCCTTACTGCATACGCAAACATGACTTTATATGTGCTAATGAAGATAGGTTCTGGTGACGTGCTCAAGCAAAGGAAAGAAATTCAAATTGCAGACATGCAAATGCAGCGTGGAGGATTAAATTTCCCTTTGATCTGTCTATATGTCTATATGACCCTTGTGATCAACCGTTACATTTTAGCAAAAATCAACAATACCACAAAATCCACAATGAAATTTAGCCCCACGCCATCAGCTCCAAAATAAGAGAATGGCACCTGTCTCATGAAAATGACACTGGAAGATACGATAAATAGCATGTGACCCTTGACCTCCAGACCACTGCGAGTGACCCGATATCTTTCCACACACCGGGACGTCGCCATGCCCAATGCCATTTGCTCTAGGCAGGACTAAGACAAGAGAATGGCACTTGTCTCATGAAATTGACACTTGATGATATGCTAATTAGCATGTGACCCTTGACCTCCAGACTACTGCGAGTGACCCGATATCTTTCCACACACCAGGACGTGGCCAAGCCCAATGCCATCAGCTCTAGGCAGGATTAGGGTGCACGCACCAATGCTTCCGTGACAGGGGTCCGTGGTAGTACGCAACAAAAAAATGACGAAAGGGTCTTGAGTGTCGAGTTCACAGTTTTCATAATTTGCTGCGAGCTGACATTAAGTACCAACACGGCTGAAAAGCGTAAGAATGGATGTGTTTTTGGTGAAAATTGATTTTGGGCCCGAGCCTTACTTCCAGATAACCGTCCACGTTGACAGTAAACCGGTCTTTCCCCCCTGATTGACCTTTATTGCGTTCTGTTGGCCGTGTTGCAATATCTTGTGCGTCAGGTTATTGTGAAAATTTCAGGGTTAGGATTTTCTTTATAATTGGCTTGATCATACCTTAGAGTTTTCTCTTTCCTACAATATCATAGTCATTTTTGTGACTAAACTATAGGAGATTTCTTTAATTCCACGCGAAAATGCCCAATTTTGGGCGCATCATTTTTGACGGGAAAATGCTTTTTCCCCTTAACATATACTAAAATTACAGAGGTTGAAGCAACCGAAACTCGATTTTTTTCAGTATAGCTAGAGAGACATCCTTGATCCCCATACACAGTTGTTTTGGCTCAGAAGTATTTCCTGGAAGAGACGGTCACTAGACTTGAGGGTGTGCAACCTCGAATTGAGACCTAAAATAATGATGCTTGTCTCATGAAATTGACACTGGATGATACGCTAATTTGGCTAATTAGCATGTGACCCTTGACCTCCAGACCACTGCGAGTGACCTGATATCTTTCCACCCACCAGGCCCAGTCGCCAGGCCCCTGCTGTGAAGTCATTCCTAATCTCTTGACATGTATCTTATGACGGCTATAAATGATGCGCCCCAAGCAGGGCTGTCTCCAGGACCCATCCCTCCGTCCTGGGACGGAAATTTGCTTGTGTTGGACGGAAAATTTTTTACCCTTTTACCCACCCCGAAATCTGAACTCTATGACATGAAACTGATGAAAATGTATCTTTGTAAGCTTAAAATGATGAATTCAACAACGAAAATACAAAACAATGAGTAGGACGAAAAAAATCTCAAACCGGAGACAGCCCTGGTCCCAAGGTTAGCAAACTGTAGATGCAGAAATTTATTTGCATATCAATTCATAGTTCGTGGTTAAAACCTGCTGTTCGACAAATCTTGCTCAGAGTCACTGACAAATCATATCCAGTTGCTTGAGTAACTGTTATTGGCATATCTTATTACCTGGATGTCTAACCTTCATCGACGTACAATAAAGGTCTTTCATTTATAAAGATATTTCTGAAGACTTCATCTTAGACGACAGTAACCATGCCCAAGGGATCATTTCAATAAATAACAAGTCCTTGCAGTCAATATGAAGTGCAAAATGTTCGCTTTCATGTGACAGCTCCAAAAGGTTAGCAAAAGTTCAAGAGGGGTTTAATTTATAGCGTTTTCCTTCAGTGTTATTCTTCAATCCCGCTGGGTAGCGCAGACGTTGACAGCATGCTGATACAACAAGTCTGTAACCATGGCGACGGAAAGTCCTGAAGTGTGAAACAATGCCAAGTTCAAGTCATGGGCAAGTAGAACGTGATGATTCATGACTTTGGCAAAAAGAAACAAGTTTGCGTTCGGGGTACTCAAAATACCCAGTTGTCACGCAACAGTTTTTTTTCCAATGTGCCGCGATATATTTTTGGGCAAAGACTGGTAATTGAAGAAACGTCTGTGTCGCAGGCACTCGAAATGTCCTGTCACGCAACCGGATTTACTTCTCCCCAATATAAGTTACCTACCACATAAAGTTCCTAGCATCTGTGTTTCATAGTCACTTACTCAAAACCATATGCAAATGTGATGCCCTTTAAAACACACAAAATATTGATACACACAAAACTCAAGAAAGTTAGTAATACATAAAAGTAGCAATTTGCGTAAAAACTGTAGAGGGGCAACCTTTGCGAGCAAAGGCAGAATTTTTCGTCTGCGTCTTTCCAAGAGTATTCAGCACAGTACATACCTACAGTGCCACCTAGAAGAAAAAGGGAGTACTGCAGTTCATACCAAATTGGTCTCATTCAAATACAAAAAAGAAAACTCATTCAATACTCAATACAATAAGCAGCAAAAAGTCGTGATTCTCATTTGTTCCTATACGTCTTACAAAAAAATCAAAGCTATTAAAAGAAATTTAAAAATTTTCATTTGGGGTTCAATAGTTATTCCCTCTTCTTCTCCAACTGTTGGTGCACACTTTTTGGACAGGTCGAAATTTTCGTTTGTTTGCATAACTGGCAAAACATCTTAAGGCATAATACATCAGTTTTGTACAATAGATCTGAGTGCAAAAGACCTGAGTGTAAGGTTTGATCCACTCACACCAGGATGTGGTAGTCTGATAGGTTACAAGGTATAGCATGTACAGTTAAATTCTGCTAGGCATATGTACAATGTAGTTACAGTTGAAACCAGCAAGATTTGCAAATAGAAATGGTCCGTAGTGAAAATGTATTAAGACTATGCAATAATCCATGGCAGAAAAACAAAACGAGCAAATGCAATATGATGTTATTTACCTCAGACAACTGACCAACTGTCCCAGCAAATAACATTCCTCCGTAACTTTTACAACAGACAGGATTTCACTGCGATTCCAACACGAAACAAGTCGGACTACCAACATTTTTTACTGTATGGCACCAGTGAGCCAATCCATCGCTTCTATGACGTCACTTTATGCAAATAAGACATGTGATTAAGTAGATCAAAACTTGCAGTGAGTTTTGTTAACTTAAGTCCAACTTCTTCTTGACTTACAAATCACAGACAGTAATTATGCTTCTGCTTCAGAATGAATTCTACCAACACGGATAAACTTTCAAGCTAACATAGATGCAACAGTCTCCAACCAGACAACAACAACCAGCGGTTTTGTAAAAGTTGCGTAATTCTATAAGAATGTCGAGACTAGCAACAAAGGCAACTGCAGACCTATCCCCTTCCAAGTGACCAAGTAATGAGATAACAGCAGGAAGACAACAAACAGCAGTATTTCAGTCAGTGAGGAATGAAATGGCTTTTTATGTTGGTCATAACATAAGGGGACAGTCTACTGTCGAACCTTACCCAAAAATGACTTGGTTCCTAAGCATGGAGAATTTTTTTACCTGTATTAAAAAGACAATCTCAATCTACTAGTATTGAGATTATCACAGTACTAGAGTAGGGGTTACCTGGTGTGCTTGGCTAAATACACAAGCCAAAGTGAAGCTGCATAGCACTAGTATAGCTAACGAAAAAGCGTCATGCTTCGTTCTCAGCCTGAGGTTCGACTAATTTCTTTTTTATAACTGGACAAGGGGACACCGACAATGTGATTCGACTGTCGACTATCCCCTTACGTTATAATCACAAGGGTACTGCCAACATAAAAAGCTATCATTCGTTTCCTCACTCCTAGTTAAACCCTGACAGGCATCTATGGTTACCTTTTGATAACCAGGTTTGCCGGCGTAAGCGGAACCTTTACATGCAGAGGCCAGGAGAACTTGCCGACACAGCACGGAGCGCACCGGCTTAGCTGTCGGGAAATTCAATTACAAATCCAGACGGCACGCAGGTGCAACAACCCTTCGTGAGACCCTGCATGCCCACAGGTATTCATTCCACAATCTTTTGAAGTCTGGGCACAATGAATATTTAAAGCCGATCCGTGTCTCGCAATAAAGTTGCGTCACCTGGCACTACAGTAACGTTGGGATGTCATCGATTCCGCTAAAGGAAGGTCCAGACAATACTCCTATGCAGTCACTCTAACCAAAAATGTCACTGAGGTTAGGTTTACTTCTTACCAACTTTCATCCCCACTGCCAAATAATGAACAACAACTGAATATCGTCCACTTTGGTCTCCACCTGACTGATTGTAAGTATGTCTTGTCCTGTATATGCTGGGCCCCCTTGAAAATCAACTTAAGTTGAAGGGGAAACCCAGCTGTCATAGGATGAAATGAATAAATAATATGAGCTGAACAATAAATATATATTTAACAACAAAATCATTCATACTCCATGTAAATGTGATGTTTTTTTGTTTTTTTTCACGACTGAAATGTGGTATTAGTGGAATTTAGACCTTTCTCAAAATACATTTAGTTGTCACTGTTGTAAATCAAGAACAATAACTGTGGTTAGATTGGCAAAACTACAACTGAACTTAAACAAGAAAAGGTATGAATAATTCTGGACAACCATCTTTTATAATAGAAGACTTAAATAGCCCTGACTTGTGCAATCAAATTCATCAATATTCAAAACTTTTACCAATAGTTTAATTCATTTAAGTTTGAAGAAGAACAAAACCACTCTTCACATGACAAAATCAATGAAACTTGAATTACATGTACGAGTGGTACAAATGATTTTGTTTACTGTACACCACTATGTGAGGTAGCACATGGAACCGAAAAATACAAAAAGGGAAAAATCCAAGCAGATATAATTTACATGTTTGACTAAATGCACAATTGTTACATTAATTGTTTGTCTCCCATAACGTATGGCTACCAACATGTGGATCCACTAGAGAAGGACATAGAAATGCAGAAAAGTAATGCAAAACATACATAAAACAAGCCCAACTGATACATAACTGCTACTATATCATAGGTTATCATCAATTGTTATGTTGTCACAACTTTATTTGTCAATGCAGACCAGTTGTCTTGATAAACAAAATTGTTGTGACAAAATAAGGGGGAAAAGTTTAAATTTGATGACAGTGATAAGCCAAGATGTCAGCATGGGTTTGCAACAAAAATCAAGATGGCGCGAAACAAAATCTAGAGCTGGTAGAACAAAGGTTAAATCTCTAGAAGAAGAACAATTCAACAGATCGTACGCAATAGACATTAACGGAATTCGAGAAGGAGCAACAATGTTTTGCAACGTTTAAACGGATCTACAGCCACGTGTGGGGGTATAGCGTGCAACAAAAGCAAAACATCTGAAAATCTCAGCAATAAACAACCATATCTCCAACAACATCTGCTTGGAGATTGGACGTAATGTTCAACACAAATGGCGACCTTTTACTTTAGCATAAGTAAGTGTCTGTGCACGTCTTTATAGGTAAGCGAACAAAAGGACACTGAATATGGCATGCTCACAGTTCCCTGCACAGGCCCTGGTCTTGGCAGAACACCAATTCTGTGGCGCAGAAGCGTAGGAAGGCTAGTTTGGGCCAGTTTTGGGTAGAAGTACGGGGAGTTACATAAATGATATACACCCTGGCTTAGAAAAAGATTCAGAACTGCCCAAGAAGGCCACTCAGGGAACTGATAAAATCTGGTCTATGTGGACAGGTGGTCACTATAGACAGGATTCTTAATGCTTGTGTACATGGGAAATATTATCTTTAAGGGACCACCGATAGTGGTAAATTTGGCCAGGTGATCCTTGTGTATAGAGGGAGTCACCTGCACGGGTTTCAACTTTGACTGTACACATTTTTTTCTGCATAGCTATACTGGTGAAGGCAACATTCTCACTACCTCTAAGTGCTGAAACCTGCTGTTTTTTTATCACACTCATGATAGACCAGTGCAGGTAGACATCATAAAAACAATTATACCTGCAACTAACCTGCATATATGTATGTGCATGTGGTATTTTGATCCCCAATAAACATATCCAACCACTTTTTAGCAGAGCCTGTTTCAGAACACGACCTTCACAAAAGCAAACTTTGTATTATATTTACCGACTCGCAGGTTCTAGATATCCCGACATCTATTCCTAATATATTCACGGAGGTCCTAAAACAAAAGTTGGTAGCAGTGTCATAATACATCATCACTTCCTATTGATAATTATCCCAGTATTTATCATAATGGTACATTAGTATTCAGACATAAACTGTAGTCTCAGATTCTGACAGCAAAATTGCAGTGATGCAAGAACTCGGCTCAGTCAGTGATTATGAAAATCAATCTGGCACTACAAAATGACACTTGATTACTTTGCACTTGAAGATATCATTTTCTCCCCTTGTAGGTAAGGTAAGGTTTCCCGATTAATTTTCAGAGAACGATGCTTTCAGGGTCTTTTGTTGATGCTTGCAAAATGCAAACAGGACTTCTGCCATTTCAAACTTACCAAAATTAATGTTATAATTGTCTAAAATACTATTAGGATTATAGATTGGTTATTTCACATTTTGATGCCAACAATACGCTTTGTCACTGAGTGATGTCATTTGATCACTTTGCACTTGGAGATATAATTTTCACCCATCGTACCGTACCCCCGGTAGTAGAGGCACCATTTTACCATTAATTTCCTAAAAATGACGTTTTCGGGTCTTTAATTTGTTGGTGTTGCAAGACACAAAAAGAAATTCCATTGTGGGGTCGTGTGGCGCAACGGCAGAGCGTTCGACTCAGAACCAAGAGGTCCCGAGTTCGAATCCTGTCATGTCACCGATCTTGTGCCCTTGGGAAAGGCACTTTACATGACTTTCCTCACTCCACCCAGGTGTAAATGGGTACCTGACTTCGGTTGGGGAAATTCGTATTGAGGTCACCTGGTGGCGCCGAATGGCAGCCGCCCAGACCCTTGCGACAGTTCCACAAAATGCAAGTGTGGATAAGATATTATACATGTATATGTTGTGTAGTGTGTGAAACCTGTAATACCCTGCATCAATTCAGCGCTAGAAAGGCTGCCATTGCGGGTAATTTCTGACCAATAAAAACCATTATTTGAAACTCACAAAATCACAAAATATTATAATTGTCTTAGACGGACAGAATTATAAATTTGTTATTTTAGGTTTTAATGTAAAACAAGACACTTTGTCACCAAGCAAGGTTATCAATATGTCAGACGTAGGCTCAGTATTAATCTCATACGATTGGCTCTAATGGTTATATAAGTATGAAGTCCATATCATCTTATAATCCTATATCATTATTACAGCATTCACCTTTGAATTATGCAATGAAGGATATCTACAATATGTATGAAATATAATCTATCGAATTCTTTATTCAGCACTTGCATTTCATCTTATAAAACTAAAACGTTAAAAGTATTGTCAGTATTTATGTTAATTTTGTCAGACCTTATGTACAGCATTAGATCTACTAGTAATTATGCAAATAAAAGAATTAACATGAACAAGGTAATATTCACCATTTCATTACATTCATTAGGTGCACCGTGCATAAGTATGAACATTTTGTCATTTATCAAATATGAAAGTTGCTATCATTTAACAGACTTGCATTATTTTAATTCTTGGTGTATTTCTTGATTAGAATGCTTAGTTAGATATACAATTTGGGCATATCTATTTTACTTTGTGCACCCCAAATATTTTTCTGTGCACCTAAATTTTTACGTTAGCTGAACCAGTGCACCAATTCCAAAAAATGACCTTCCAGCCCTGAAATAAGAGAACTCTAACGACAAACAACCCTACCTCTATACAGCCTCCTGTAAAACTTCTGGGGTAGTACTTTTCATGGATTGATACGGAATGCAGTCTCAGAAAACTGCTTCAGCTGAAGGTGCCTGGCACACGCACAACCAGTATCATATCCAAAGCAGCTGGCTTCCTTCAAAAACCACTACAGACACACACACACACACCTTCCAGTATGACAGAACTTTCCTGCTCCGAACCAAAATCTCACGCAGATGGAACAGCAAGTTAGCCTGACGTGCATATCAAACCCCTCCCCGAGCATCCAACAATGTAAAAAGGGCCTAGCTGGGAAATGCATGGCCTGTCTGTTAGTCAGCGACAGCTTGCTAGTAAAAGTGTGCATTAAAGTGTAGAGTATAAATCTGCCACGGGACTGTGGGGGTGCGTGGGGAATCAAGTCGGCCTGGCCATCGTAATCATCGGGCACGAAAATGGCTAGCTCCTCTGCAACGTTAAAAATATTCATTCATCTAACTCGTAGCAAAACTTGCATCAACCAGCAAGGAGCCATTGCCAATGTTGTATATATGTTGTACAATTTATGTTCAACTATTTTTGACGTATGATTTCATTCTTGATTTCTGTCTATAGTATACATTCAATTTCTATGATTGTATTGGGCAGTGCCCATCTCCATTTCCATAGGCCTTGGCCCACACAGTTGTGCAAGCATGTTGCTACTCCAATGGCAGTGGAATGAGCTCAACTAACATACTCTTCCTCATGAGTGCTGAATGATAACTAATCGCATATAACAAACAGTTTATACTGTCTACTGTAATAGATAATACCTAAAAATTGCCAGGGGCAATTGGCCAGTCATGATCAACAAAAGTATAATACCGTAAACATTTCTCTGATGTCTGGATACTGTCTTCAACATATTCTAAAATATAGAAGATCGGGTCATGTTTACTGCCTGTCTTAAATTATGCATTTCTGGTTGTCTATGGTAGGAACTGTCATAAAATATGCACGCAAGCTGTATATATATTTGTAATAAGGGATGCGAATATTTCATTTTCATTCCAACTTGAGACTTGCGCCCTCACAGGAAGGCTTGAGGCCTCTTTAGCATTTTGAAAAGCTGCAAGGCTTCATGTCTAAATTTGTGTGTCAGAAGCTTGGCACATGTAAGAGCTCCTCGGAGCCTACGTGAGCAGACTGCCGGCCCAGCCATCATGTATTTAGGTCAATCACAATCATAGACAGAGAGGCAGGCGCTCCAGCCGTATTTCAAGTGCAGCTGTGGACTGCTGATATCTGCTGTTGTTCCGTGGGGCATGGCAAGTCCCCGTCACCTAACCGCGCGTTCTCATCCCACAATCCCTTGATTTACGACTTGAGAAGAAACTCGCCCGGTTCCAGACATATATATTTCACAAGACGCAAAACTATGATAATAATTACTAGTTTCGAGAAGAAAATCGCCTTGTTCCAGACGAATATATTTCGCACTTTTGCACGACGCAAAACTATAATAATTATTACTAATATCTCATGCACAGCTGTTGGATTTTTTTCATGACTTGTCTTGAAAGAAACTAGCCTGGCTCTAGATGCATATATTTCACACTTTCCCAGGGCATAATATGACGCGAAACCATGATAACTACAATTGCGCAAATTTCTCACCGACAGCTTATATTGGATTTTTTTACGGCCACACCAATTTCATTTTCTGGTTGTCGAACATTTCTTTGTGAAAGACGACATCGCAGAAACTGAAGGCTGGGGTAAAAGCTTGCATCTGACTCTGTGAGTCTGTCCACTCCCTGAAAGTGTGTGCTCCAAGATATACAGACTTCCCCATTGACTCCAGGAAGAATAGGGTATGATTTGTGAAAACTGTACACTAATGGAGATAAACATTTACAAACAAACAAGACTATGTCTTCCTGCTAATATTCCAATCTAGCATTATTTTTTTAATATTAGATAAGAACCAAGAAATTAAATTGGTGTGGCCTACAATTCACATGGAAGCAAACCCTTTGGTAAAACTAATTGACGATAAAACGTAGCCCCTCCTTTCTCGTGATGGAAAGCTCGGGTGTATTTCTGAGGCAGATAACGGGTGGCATGATGTAGAGGACAGTGGGGAACATTAGTTCAAAGCGGCGGTTTAACGATGTCTGGAAAAAATGTTAATGCACTGTGCTCCGTATCACGCTCAAGCCAAGGGTGTTCAGACATGTATACGATATGTTCATGCGCTGCAGATTTTTACATCCGGTGCAGACTTTGATGGACATTTGATGTCTGGCCATTAATAATAAAATCAGAGTCAACAAAAAGATGAGTACAAGTTGTGAATCATTCCTTTTACATGTATTCAGAGCTTAAAAATCATTATTGGGAATTGGTGCACCTTTAATATCTAAAAATTCAGGTGCACAACGGTGATTGCTGAGGGACCGTTGAGTGGACAAAATTTGATTTGTGCAACCTGTGATTTTTCTAATGGAATATGATGCATGATAAAAGAAAAAAGTGCAAAAAAAATCGTGCCTCCACCAGACCTTATTACAGGGGAATGGATCATAAAATTCGGCAAAAGAAAGGAATAATTGGCCAGCGGCGTCAGCCCACGGTCAGGTTAATAATTCCCCCTCGGAGAAGACAGTGCTCGTGAATGAAACCCTATGGTGGCCAAACTTCCCTGGCAAATATTCTCCATATAGCTGGCGTATACGTAGTTAGTCTGGTAGAGACTAAAAAGGGGGAGTTATGCTATGAAGCAGAAGAGTTCAGACCATGCCATGCATAAAACATCTCACTGCAGTTGGTCACGTGACCCATGGGTGACCTGGGTGACCCTGCCCTGTCCTAGCCTCATTAGCAGGCTTACGGTTGGGCTTTTTCTTTACCTTCGGCAAAAAGGTTATGTTTTACATGTAAGTCGCATTGGTATGTGCTTTAGCAGCATAACTCAAGAAGCTTTAAATGGATTGTCATGAAATTTGGTATGTGGTTATGTCTTGTCCTATCAAAGACATGAGTAGATTTCGGGGGCCCTGGCGGCTGTCCTTGGTACTGCAGCAGAACTTCAGCTATCTCATGTTCTAGACAAGCTATGGTCATGGTTTGATCAGACCCCAGAACACTTTCTTTGACATTCAAGGAAGACGTACAGAGGCACTCAACATTCAGAGTCAGACATCTTTACTGTAATCTTCTAATGCATCAACTGGGAGGACGCTGTCACCATTATATATGTACCTATATACATATCTATGGTGCATATTCTCTGTTCCATCTTCCCTGCATGTAAAATGGTAACAATGACATTCTCAAACATTCATGCGATTCGAATGCATAAAATATTTTCAATTTCTTTTAACTTTATTAACTTTCTGGGTTACTCAGTCTGTTAAAATGTTCACACATACGAAAATTGAAAAACTTCACAGGGAAGAAGAAACAGTAGCATTGATATAAAGCCTTCTGAACGTTGTGAAAATTTATGACTACTGTGTGAACGGTGCACGCACCAGTTCTTCCGTGACAGGGGTCTGTGGTAGTGTGCGCCAAAAAAGGGACGAAAGGTAAAATTACAGAGGTTGAAAAAAACGAAACTCGGGTTTTCTTGTAGCTAGAGGGATATCCTTCATTCCATTCACAGTTGTTTGGGCTCAGAAGTATTTCCTGGAAGAGACGGTCGCTAGACTTGAGGGTGTGCAAACTCGAATTGAGACCCAAAATAAACTAGAGGGTGCCCCCTGAAAATATTGATAAATAATTGACTAAAAATATGGTAGATGCTCATATGGATGGGAACAACTGCAGCGGCTTGTTCTTGATCTGTGCAATTTGGGAAAAGTAAAAAAATAAGGTATGATTACATAATTATGCAGATTACTGCAACTGATATATTAGAAGGACATACATTTTTGTAAAAACAAATCATCAGTTACGATGTAATCGTAATACCAAGATGACATCTTTTCATCCTAAAACAGTAAAAGATTGATGGTATGTGTATACATGCGTATTACATATTGACGGTATTGTCCGAACTTCTCATTTAAAAGCTAATTACTGAAAAGGTGATTAATTAGAAGCCATGACAACCAGATAGTATCGAGGCAATGGGGTCACAACTGAAGGATATGTGGGCCAGATATATCCAGTGGGCTTTCCACACATTCTATAACGGACCTGCAACTTTTGAGCTTAATACTACATGTAGTATCACACAAACAGCAAAGAGGGTCAACACTAAACGCTGAATTCAGAAGAACCCCCAACATATTCTGAAATAGAAGCTGGTATGTTACGCCGAATGGCGATTATACTGGCTATAGAGATACAGATATTACGCTAAAATCAAGGAAGGCGATTACGCAAAATTTGGTCGCCTCGCTACGAATTACGTGACTAAGACGGCTTTCCCTATTCATAGCAATTTAATTTCTTGGTTCTTCGGATTTTTGTATGAAAATAATGGAACATGCAAAATAAAAACAAGATTTAGGAAACTGGCAATCATGCCAGAACAGGAGACACCAAGTCAACATACCAGATACTAGACTGGTTAATGTTTCAAACAATGGATTCCAGTAAATTCTGCTCTTCATGCCTGTTTCTCTTTCAATGGGACTTACAGTGTCTTGAAATATCTATACTGTGCCTTGAACTATTTGTATTTTTATAACTTTGCAGTTTGTTTTATGTTTGTGGTTTTTGTAGTGACCTGTAAGTGTTAAGTCATGACACCCACAAATATTTACTATATGTCTACTCTTGAATTTCACCTTGCAGCAAAATTGAAATGCAGTTAACTTGAATGAATGTAGCATACATATTTCTCTTGCAACAATACTTCATATACATTGTTGTTATGCAAATTCTTAAAATGCAGCATTCACAAAACAAGTGAATAAAAACTTGATACAAGAATGACACTCATTACTGTATTTTCAACCCCAAGAAATTATTTCCATGTTCCCAAACATTTAGGTACACAGAAAACACAAGGTAAAAATGTCTTCAAAATCTGCCAACAGAATTTTGAGCTTTAGAAATTTTACTGCTAACTTTAAAATTCAAAACAAATGATACAAAAATGTTTTACAATATTTTTTGACACTTAAAGGTCAACAATATGCTGCATGCTAGTGTACAATAGTATAAAATGTTAACATACAAATATCTATAGGACTAGTGCACCAACAGTCGTAAATAAGTTACACAGCTCCAATTTTGAGCACACAAAAGTGCACAATATAATAATAGTAATAGTATGCACCCAGTATTTCCTGCCCCGTGTAGTGTTTTTGAGTTTGCGGTTTATGTGGTTTTGCGGTCATCACACCACAAACAAATATGGTCTGCTTTCCATTGTGGGAATATTATTGTCTCGACCGCAAACTGAAACCGCAAACTCTTGATTTTCAGCTTACCACAAAAGTCAAGCGCTGCAAGTGCAACCTTAAATGAATTTAGAGTAGTTGTGGATTCAAGTGCAACCTTAAATGAATTTACAGTAGTTGTGGATCCAAAATTAGTGAAGAACATACACAAGTCCCCCCAAAACCTGATTATCCCAAAGTTATGTCTAGTTGCCGGGGCCGACCAGTTAACCAGTTAGTCATGTTCATTGTCACAGACGAAATTTTTCATGCGCGGCAGACGCCCACATCCAACCTTTCGCAGCACTCTCTTTCCGGGCCCAATTAGACCCCACTTTGCAACACAACCACATGCACCTTTCTGGAACATTCTAAAAATGTCAGCTCTCAGCTGAGTTCTTCAGTCTAGACGGAAGGGCAGGATCAATATTAATAATATGCTTTGTTGGGGAGAGAGTCCGAGAGGGAGGGGGGGGAGAGAAAAAAATGATGAAAGACAGTGGATGCTGTCTGAAAGGTCTGACCGTTTCCAATTTCTATCCAGTTGCTTGAGTAACTTACCTTTTGTTTGTATAATCTTCATGTCGTAAGAAAACAAATTGATTGGGAGTTAAAGTCTTGATACCACCTCATGCATGACAACATGCGGGTCCACCTGACCTCTTGCAGTCTACATGATTATGCATACGGAATTATTCGTGGAGTTGAAGCTACCACACGAGCTATGTCCACTGTACTTGCTCCTTTCCAAATTTCATCCAGTTACTTGAATAACTGTTTCCTTTCGTATCTTATTACCTCGATGTCTAACCTTCACGGACGTAAAAAAAATAAAGGATCGGGAGTTGGAGTCTCTTGCAGTCTACATTATGCATACGGAATGAATTCGTTCTACAAAGTTGAAGCCACCGAATGAGCTATGCCGACAAAACTTGCTCTTACTCTTGGCTATGGCTTATTGTAATGTTCCTCCCAGGCACAATTAATTGTCTGAAAGTGCGTAGATGCCTGGCCAATAAGGTGAACAGCAGCAGGCTAGTCAAACAAGAGCTCATGGTGAATACTGAGTGCAGTCTGGGCCTTTCACACCAGGTCCTTAAAAGACTCAAGGGCAACCCAGGCCGCCAGCACCGCAAAAATATGATTATTTATGGCAATCATCAGGTTGGCATGACATAGGTTATCTACATATCCCTCAAGACCTGATAAATAACATATACGGTATATATAATTGTTGCAATATGAAATACCATACTATAGAATAGTATAGTATAAACTAGAAGTCAATGGTTCAAAAGGGTATGATGAAACATCTATCCACAAAAGGTAGTCTTTTTAGTATATTGACCTTCAGACTGCTAAGGTAGCTGTTTGGCACAAGATCTGCATTGGTTATGGGGTTAGGTAACAGGGAGAAGGTTAATAAATCTAAGTAGCACAGGTACTTTATTTGAGGCATAAACAATTTATCCTAAGGCTGCTTAATCACTATCACCCGTATCCTAAATTGCTTTACCTTGACTAGTGTCTGGTCTGGTAATCAGTTATTTTTAGATGTTTTGAACAAAACATTATAAGACACATCTGTGAATAATTTCCTCAAGTTGGTGAAGGACTGAATAGCAAAGTTCTTTATTCACAACCACGTATTTAACAAGCGCCGTGTTAAATACGTAAATAACAAGGCTCTTGTTAAATATGTGGTTGTGAATAAAGAACTTTGCTATTCAATCAAAAAAAAAAAAGCAAATGGTATTGATCTCAAATATCGTCAATATCTGCTCAGTACATTTCATATGCTCCCAGTCCCTGCAACAGCTCTGAAAGGACCACTAGATTTTCAAACACTGCTCCGGAATTCTGTGTCTATGTTAGAAAAAAAAGGAAAGAGAAGGATATTGTTGAAATGTCAGTTGAGAATGCGAGAGCCATCCTCAGTCATTACGGCCTCTAGATAAGGACTGGCTAATGGAGGAGCCTGTCTATATGCAGCTATGACCCAGATTCGAAGCACCAGATATTCCGTTCATCTAAACCCTCCCTCAGCACACTGCACTCCCACACCACATCCCCGCTTTTCCAGACATTAAAAAAAAAAAAAAATGTCCTGCGAATTTTCGCCAATAAATCCGATCGAAGCGAAATCGTGCGTCTGACGGGCATGTTTGCTCGGACAAAGGGCTGGGAAGCTGGTGAGGCTGGAGCCTGTTTTGACAGACTGAACGTCACATGATCCCCATAAAAATCCAAATGTCATGACCAGGACCCTATGGTTTCCCGTGCCTAGAAGCGTTCCAGGGCTTTGTTGTCTGGTGGTAAACAACCATATTTTTGGAGCGCTGCACGGAATTATGCTGACCGAAAGACGCAAACGATGACACGATCTCGACCAAAACATCTCGGATAAAATGTTTTGGGGTACGGGAGTTGATGTAAACACATGTGAGCCCTCCTCACGCCTGTCTTTTGCTCTTGTACACACCTACCCTTCCTGCCCCAATACCTCACTCCCCTGCCAAGAAAAACAAGTACCACCTGGTAGAAAATCCTAGGAACTGTACTTCGACTGTATAAACCCCTGACAATATCTGACAATGCCTCGCAGCAACACTTAAGCGTGCCAGGGAGTGAGTGATGTTGGAGAGAGGAATTGCTGTCAGCCTGCCACGGCTCCTCAAGCCCATCCCCTTCTGCCTAGTCAGCCACATATATCCACTCAAGGAAAAATCAACTGACCTAGAAAATAATCTTCTCTCTCCCTTTCTCACACGTCCACAGCACACCCCATACACGAGTGTAAAACCCGCAGGACTGGTGAAATTCTCCGTCTACAGGCTGTGGGGTGGCGATGGTTGGGCTGCGGAAGGTTTTTTTGGAGTGAATGCTTGAGGAAAACCGCACTGTCTGGAGCCCCCGAGTGCACGGTGTCTAGTTTCCAGGCGCGGCAATAATGGTTGTCTAGACAGGCGAGCCTCCAGCGCAATCTAACCGCAGAATATCGCCCAGAAATGACGCAGCAGCGCGGCGAGCAAACCCAAACGTAACTTCTGAACAAAATACAGACATGTCAAAAATGCAGGGGTTGGAGAAGGAGGGGAAAACAGGGCAGAACTCTGACCTATATGTAGGGTCGGCCCACCATTTCATGACAGCCCCGTCTGTATGTATTGTGTATGTGACCCAAGGGGTCAGGTCCAAACGGGCGCTGTGCCAACGTGAAAAATTCCCCGAAAAATTCTCAAAATTAGAGGACCGTACGCCGTGCGCTTCGACTCCAAATCAACTTATTTATACATTATTAATCATAAATTAATTAATGCAAGTGTCAAATTAGCTCCAACGACCTGTATATAACCACAATAAACTCGAACGGTGGCTCCCGACGGAGAACGCACGCCCTGAGGACCGTGAGGGAGGTGCCATTCGGTCAGATTAGAGGAGATGTGCTTACCTTCGGCTAGCAGGACATCTTGCAGCAGGAAAACTGGAGAAAAGAAGAGAAAAAGGTGGTGTAAGTGCATGGTCCGAGCAACCGGAAACCAAATGAGGACCCAACCGGAAGTGCCAACCCCACCACATTGCTACACATCCTCACCTAACAGCATTAGCAGCACGGGCATCTTCCGCCGAAAAACCGCCGAAACACGCCCCAATCTAGCATAGGAACACTCCAGACTGGGCCACACAGTCTTCTTGTGTGCACAAAATTGCAAAAGAATAAAAATTTATGACACTTGGCCCGCCATGTTGGTCGGGACTGCGCATGATGAATTTCAAAATAATGGTTCGTGCGCCAGTGGAGGCTCTTATCAGGGGGTGCGTCGCGCTACTGGACTCCCCGAATTTTCATATTCCCATAAAAAATCCGTCACATTTTTCCAACATTTTACACAGATAAAAATTTGATTTCTATTTCTGCACAGATTTTGACAGGGTACACCGAATTCTGTCCGCACTGAAACGATATTTGATGAATAATAACGTGACCGTTTTTTCCACAAACCGCCTCAAGGCCCCGGAAGTTCGTGCAAAGAGCGAGAGAACCCGAACATCACCGAACGACAATTTTAACCAGTCAACACCTAAAAACCCCGGCCCAAATTTAAAATTCTGCACACACAGGTCCCTTCATGTGGATTAATCCTCTCAAATGGCAGCTCACTGAGCTGTGTAGGTTTGAATTTTTTGGTCAGATATTTGGGGTTTGTGTTGGTCAGACGACCCGAGGGTTGATTGACGACCGGTCGGATTGAATTACAGGTCGCGTCCGGTTGCCATAGCGGCGGCCGCCCGACACTCCGCAAACTCCAGCCGCCTGAGAAATCCCAGGGCGAGATATTTACACCAGAGATCCTTCCAGGGAAGGTTCAAGCCTCCTCGGACTCGTCAGCGGACGTGAGAAGGGATGGCCACGGCGGCAGCGGTGAAGGGTGGCGCGGCGCCGAGCAACAGGGCCGCTGCCTGCAATATTTGGGCGCTCGATCAGATATGGTGGGTAGTTTTTCTGGCGCGGACCCAGCCACACATGTCCCCTGCAAAGGTCGTCTGAAACGGCTCTGATGTCTGCCAATATTCCTCCACATTACTCTACAATCCTGACAACGCCACTACTTCGTGGCATCTAAAATTTATTTCTAGTACAAACTTCACTAAGAAATCTCAGCGTTTTAATTCAGAGGCTTATGATGTGTATGTATCAATTTTGACACAATACATAATGTAAACATGGCCATTCATGACTTTCTTTCTTTTTTTTTCATCAGGAAAGCACGCATAGCCCAAGAACACAGGGCGTACAAGAAATGGCCGATGGACTGGGGCTTCATGGCTACGGATTATAAGGATGTAAGTTTGTCCGTTTGTTTTTGACACACTTGTTTATAAATCGTTGTGGGGGGGGGGGGGGCAGAAATGACCCCAAGCTGTTGCTTAGCAACCCCAGCTACATTTAGTTTATGTATAGTGAGTACGATATACTAATAATCATAAAAATTCTGACTAATAACATAAAAATGTATTTTGGTATACAACTCAAAGTAAGTCAGAACTGGCTGGACTTTCTTTAAATCATAAAATGTCAAAATCCAAATCAAGGAGCAAGCAAATACAATCAATTAGTTTATTTACTTCCTATTGATCACAAAAGAAGGGAAATGGCTTGTTCTAGTTATGAAGTCAAGATGATGTGAGTATATCTGCCCATTGATGTAGGCTTTGTTGTTGTAATGCTTGACAAATACTTCACGTTGGTGGTTGTATACAAAGTCGCTCGCTAGCAACGGACCACAGCGGGACTGTTTACAAAGCTTGTTTGTTGTTGTTGTTGTGTCTTGTTTGAGTAACGCTACATTTGTTTGGAAGATCTGTATCAGGATCATTGATCTAGATTACGGATGTTTAAGATTTTTTCTTCCATAGAGAAGTATAGTTAGACTTTGATAGGCTTTAACTTAAGATGTGTTTGGGACATTTGCATGTGTATTGGAAACCAGATGAATTGTGTGTATTGGCAGCTCATATAATGTCCTTGATAGCTCTTGCAATTGGCTCCAAGTCCAACGCTTTATTTGCCTGGGAGTGAGTATGGGACCCCTAAACTCAAACAAATTGTAAGATTCCATTGGGACAAGCATACCACATTGGAGCTGAATGTCATCCCACTAATCCCCTAGGAATTATCCACATTATCAGACTCTTTCACAGAAAGGCTCGAATAACAATCATGCAATTATCACAAGCAGGTTTTACCACCTGTATAGTGTGGGGTGAATTTGCATATGTATTGGAAGCCAGACAAGGCATGTTACATCATGTGTATTAATTAGTAAGGATGCCAGACTGTATAATACTAGTATCTTGCTTACTAGTATCTTCTTCAGGTTGTGCCCAACCTCAATAGGTTGACAGTTGAGGGCTCTGGCACAGTGGGCATGTGGTGGGGGGAGGGGTTATCTCCAAGCAGATCTCCATGGTGCTAAAATCCTACAAGCTAGCCAGAGAAGCTCCAGTCAGCCAGGGAAGTTGTCAAAGAACTCCTTCTGCCAGTTGGATACGGCCTTTGCAACCTTTTGGGTCTGCTTGGAGACTAGGGGAGGGGTACTGTTGTTTGGAGGGGGGGGGGTTGCTATTTCTCAGGGTCTAACTCAGGGGGGACTGTTGTAGAATTTCCTTGGGGGCAGGTTGGCCCTAGAGCCGAGGAGTTGGACTGTGTAGGCCCTGGGAACAGTCTGGCATTCAGGCTATACTGGCAGTCTTGCTATTTTCCCAACAGATATGCCAGGCCAGTCAAAAAAACATTACACTCTTCTATCCCAACATCTGCTTGGAGTTGGAGATCATGCCTACCTACTAAAAAGTTTTGTCTCGCCAGTACTCTACTCTACTCTACTCTGCTCTAATACTAGTAATAGCTACTGTTTCAGCATCTTCTAAAATGATTCTTCCATTATCATCATAAGCAGTAATTCTTGGTTATTCTCATTTCAAATCTGTCCCAATAGCTACAAAACTAAGTTACTTTTTCAAGGTATCAATTATCAAAGATTGTAAACCTGAAATTCCTTCATACCTCAGATTGCTGTTCTCAGTTCTTCAACCAACAAAGTAACTGTCACAACCCTTAGCTTTTGGTCAGAGGTAAGACCACATGTACTGCACAGCCCAGGCCTGTTGACATCTAACCCCCATCATAATGAAAACCAGACCTGCAAAGTGAAAATGAAGCAGACAGTAGGACTGTACTACAAATACAAGTAGGGGTTCAGCAGAAATTATTGTTTTGAATTGCTGATTGCTTTTGACAACACTTTTGTTTAACCAAGAGTTTATTGTACAGTAGACCGTTAAATTAAAGTAATGCCAGTGTACGTTATTGTTTATATCCTGTGTAATTATATTTGGATATTTTTTTCTGATTCCAAAACACCCCTTTCTGTAAAACCATGTGTTCACAGCCCTTCCTTGCACAAATCTGGACTTCATTTTGAACCAGTTTGAAGAGCCAGTCATATCATTGAGAGGATTTGTCTATTATTCTATAGCTTCCTACATTTTGTTCTCTCTACACTTTCTCCTGAGATACTCCTTTTGTACCAAATTCCTGTTGGTCATGGATAAGGCAACAGGGAGAAGTTTGATAATTCATTTACCCATTTGCCTGGTACCCCTGCCTATGGATCTTTGGATACAACAAGAAGATGGTGACTAGAAGTGTTTTGGGTTTGCAGGGCTCACAACATATTCATAATATGTTAATGTTTGTGTGTGAAAAGTTTTAGATCATTTTAGCCACAGTTGGTGTTGTTGTCTTTTGGCTATACCAATATATTTCCTTGGTTCTAGGAATTGTAAAGTAATTTGAGGGGTTAGCAAATAAGGAGTTGGTTAACTTTTAGTTAGTTTCTGCTCTTGTATTTAATAATATATTTGTTTGGAAGACATTCATTGGTAAATTGCAGGATCGACTTAAATGTTGCATATATATGTACAATTTTTGATATATTTCCCTACTTAACCAGTAAACAATTTGTATCTGATCTTTAGACTAAATCAGAGTACATCTGTAAATCTATCTGTAGATCTATCTGTACAGTACAACTGGAAAATGACCACCCTTTGGCGTAACAAACCAGCTTTGCAGGCATGCACTCAGCAACGACTGGTTATGCTGCATCTTACAACCTGATGCACCCAACTAGCATACCCGAATCATATTTACTCTCTCTTGGTCCCTATCTTTCTTTTACTCTTTGATAGCATCGTGGTTTAGCCTGGAGTCCAGCCTTCTTAGCTTTAGTCCGCTACCCAAGCTCCGCTCCCCGCGGACTAAAGCTAAGAAGGCTGGACTCCATGCTATCGCGGTTAGAGCTTTAAAAAGCAACATACTGCAATCAAGCAATTTACAATGCTGTTACTAGCTGATGTTGTAAACATTGCCTTCGGTATGCTCGGTGCCTAAAGCCACTTGTCTAATTATAAAGTTTGTCTTTGACCTCCATATACATGACATCCAGTGGTATATACAGAGCTGATACGAAACGCAGCTGTCTGATAAGGGAAAGTGGTCCAGGGCTATATATGATAACTGGTTAATCCTGAGAGCTTTGACTGAATGTTGATGTTGGAACTTCAGAAGTTATGACCAATAGCAATGCCAAGGTCTATGGTGCAGGACATCTTTTATGTCAAGGTCGGATTGTACCTACTGTACACATGTGTTCTCTCCCAACACTCTTAACCTTTAGCACACTGAAGCTTGGCACCCAATTTCCTATTGGTTACAGAGTTAGGCAGCAGGGAGAAGGTTAAGTGCAACTGAAGAAGCACTAGATCATGAAAGTTCAATCTTAGCACCATTCCAATGCTCAAAACCAAGTTTTGGGAGTCTTATTATAAGCAAAGTATATTGTATGCTTGAAATACAATTTCCATCGTCTCCAGTATTAATTATACTCATAGCCCGCCTACCCAAAATGCAATGTACCTGTTCAGTCGACCAATCAGAAATAAGAACATCATGATAAAACATTATACAGTAATGGCTTTATACTTTAGTTCCAAAGATGAAATTATGAAAAGTTATAGCTGTTATAGCCATATAAAGTCAAAACTGCCCAAGAAGACCATTTGGGACCGATAAACTCTGGTCTATGAGGACAGGTTGTCACAGTAGACAGGATTCTCAATTCTTGTGTCAATAGAAAAATTATCTATGGGACTACCACCAAAAACTGGTCATATTGGCCAGGTGGTACTTATGTTTAGGTGGTCACTTGTACAGGTTTGTCTGTATATCAATGGCCAGGTGGTCCTTATGTAGAGATGGTCGCCAGTAGTACAGGTTTGACTGTTTATCAATGACCAGGTAGTCCTTATCTAGAGGTGGTGTCTTGTAGAGGTGGTCTCATATATTTGTACAGGCCGACAGGGCCATCCAAGGAAAATAAAGGTTTCTACTCTACTCTAACTACTACCACTACAGGTTTGACTGTTTATCAATGACCAGGTGGTCCTTATATAGAGGTCACTTGTAAAGGTTTGTCTGTACATCATGTTTAACACTTGGTAGAGCAAATTTGAATGTTAGAAATGAGAGATTTAAGTTGTTCAGACTCCCTACCACAAGGACTAGGCTGAAATGTGCGGTTGACCAGCAGATGACTGACATCCACACAGAGTCTTACGAGGACGTTGAAAGCCTGGCAGTGGCTGAGATTTAGCCGACAGGGAACAAGTAAACACGGAATGTCTCCTTTCTCAGTCTCTGTCATCTAGCCCTTCTTAGAGATGGGGCAGTGTGATGATGGTGACGGTTCCCTTTAGAGGTTACTGTGGTTCAAGTCCACCCTGCATTGCAGCTAAACCTTTACAGCAGGGCTGGAAATACTGCATGGGTGCATGACTTTTGTGAATTTGAAGTTTTGGCTGTGGGTGCACCAGTGCGCCTAGATATTTGTGTAAGGTTACGTTTTTAAGGAACCATTGTACGCTAGTATACAGCATATTCTTGACAAGACAAGAAAAGATAACAGAACCTTTCTTGTATTACTTTTAAATTGTGCAAGATAGCAAGTTTCAGATCCAAGCTCTGAAGAGAGGCACAAAGGTTTGTCAGTAGCCTTTGCTGACATGTTTTGCACCCAACTTTTTGCTATGCGCCTGAACTTTATATAGGCTATAGGTGCACCAGTGCACCTATTCCCAAAAGTAAATTTGGAGCCCTGTCTCCAAAACTTTCCATTGTTGGGCTGCGTGCTTGCTTTGACTCCAGTGTCCTGTTGTGTATTGTTACACATTCCTGCCCAGAAAACTGCAAGTTTTGTTGTGTCTGCGGGGATTACCGGGCCAACAGATTTATTGTATCAGCAGACACCGATGACTTGTTTAGCAGGTCGGTCAGTATACGGTCCAGGTGGGGTATGTCTTATCTCAAATTGGCAAAGCTCTGCGTGGGTCCTTTACCTTTTCCCTCCTGGAACTTCTACAAAGGTCTCTGAGAAAATTTCCTCTCTCACCTTGTTACTATTTCCATAACATCGCTTTCCCGTTCTCTTTTGTATGGCCGTTTAAGTGCGGTATGCCTTGTTCTCGTTCACAACACGCGGGTGAAATGGTTGGGAAAAAAAAGTAATCGCATTTTGTTTCCGTCTTTTCACTGCATCGATTCAATTAGTGTCCATCTTCCACACAAGGCCCCATACATGGATCTGTTATGTCTGTGTTTCCAAAATAGCTGCGGTGCCAGAAATAGTTGTGGTTAGACTGAGCAGACGGCTGTGGGCTGTGGGGGGATTGTGTCAGTCCAACTTGTTAAACCCACATTCAGCCATTTCATATTACAGTGTGGATTCTCCATGTACCTGGACCTCTTCTTGTGGGTGCAGCTCTTGTCTGGCCTTAAGATCGCATTAACCCCTTACTGTGATATTTGGACTATGATATTTGGATTATGCTTTTTGTATTTCATGTCAATGATGAATATGATGTGTGAGACATGATGTATACAATGTGCTTTGTACTGTTTTGTACATTTGTATGCTAAGTTCATATACTGTAACAGTTGATGTCGATGTTTAAGTGTGTTGGAGGGCAACTTGGGCACCTGTTTTACCCTCCCTTTCACATTGTGATGAACTCAAATAAAGAAATAAAAGCTGGTGGGCTGGGGAGCCTTCTCTGTAGATGTCTGAATGATTCTTAGCTATTCATGGTACAATGGCTAAAGAGAGAAAAGTAGTCAGGCTTCACTGTATTTGCATATCATTCAATTCATCTTGCTCAGTGTCACTGTCGAAAAGTAGTGGATATGCTACTTCATATCTATTTGCTTGAGTAATTGCTATTTGGAGAAAGAAGTACTTTGTGTTTGGATTGTTGGAGAGAGTATTACAATTATATCAAATTCCGTAAAATTCATTGATTTAGTTTTATCAATTTCGAAACTGATACTGGTTACAACAGTGGTTGCAGTGAGAGCTGTCAAGAAAATCAGAAAACATCCAAAATGACATGAAATCAATTAGTATGGATAATGCAAATTAGGAAGTTATTTAGGAGCTGATTTGCATACTGGTAATTAATAATTGATAGATTGTTATAGTGTCAACTAAGAACATTCAGTGGGGATAAACATTGTTAGTCAAATTTTAAGAAATTGATTATTTGCATAATTCAGGAAAATACAATGATTCCTGAAATTGCTGTCCGGAGTATGGAATTTCAATCATTTAATTTTCAGCCTGAAAATTAAATGATTGAAATTCCATACTCCAGACAGCATTTTGCTTTGCACATGTACATGTAGTTAGATAGAATTGTATTAAGTAGGCCCTCGTTTGAATGATTTGTGAGAAAATACTTGATTCAAATGGTAGTTATTCATTATTAAGACATTCAAACAGTAGGTTACCTAAAAACTGGATGATAATATTGACTTGATACAAAATCATGACATATGAATGTTAGAATCCTTTGCATAAGTGTCTTGGATATATTTCTCTCAGGAGAGTTCATATGCTAAATTGCAGTTCCTGTAATTATCAGTAGGTGGCTACACCCATGTGAGTACCATCCTTATCTCTGAGTATGATTAGTTTAGATAGATTCTACCTGTTATCTTTGCCAAGAAGGTTATGGTTTAGGTAGCGTTTGTATGCGTGCATGCATGTTTGTTTGTGGTTTAACTCAAGAAGCTATGGATGGATGGTCATTTGGTGTTTGGTTAGGTCTTGCCTTATCAGAGAAATAGTTAGATAGCCCTTGGTGGCTTTCTTTGGTACTGCAGCATAATCTCTGTTTTTTTTTCTATTTTATGTTCTGGACATGCCATGATCACGATTTTTGGGTGGTAGGTAGATCATGTGCTCAGGAAGAAGTGACACCATTCTGGGCCATCTAGCACCTTTCTTTGGAACTGCAGGGGCATTTCAGCTGCAGACTTTAAAACAGAATGAGTCAAGAAGGGATGAATGAATGTCCATGATTTTTTATTGCTTACAGAAAGATAGGAAGCCAGTTTCCTTGAGCATAAGCATGAAGCTAATATCTGATCTGGGCCAAGAACACAGTTCAGGTCTTGTAGTTTGACTTTCAAGATCTTTGTGCACCTGGTCCATTGTGTAGAATTGAGGTCAACAGAGGGGTCATTAATCATAGGCTTGGATGAACAACCATTATAACTGTCTTCGAGCTAAGCTTTGTGTCCACAAAGCAGCTTCTTTTACAATTGTTACTGCTCAGCATTGAACATTGAACAGCAATGTTCTTGTCATTCAGTTAAATGCACTCTATGAAGAGCCTTACCATGCCAAAAAATTAAAGGCATTGTCACAAAACTCACGTTCAAATGTGTCAAGGGGGCTACCCACCCGATCCTTGGAAACGAAAAGAAGTAATTCAATTGTCTGACCTATGGATTAAGGGACTTCTTGCGTATGTGACTGAAATGTAAGATACGGCAGAAGTGCCGAAATCATATCTTCCCTCGCAAAGTATGAAGTGCCCTGAAAACCCATCTCACAAAACATCCTTGCCCCTGTCAGTGGTAGTCTCATATGTTTACTAATAGTTCTTATCTTAATTTACACCATTAATAATTTGATTAGTCTTATCTATCTTTATCATATTCTATGTATTACGTTGCTAGATCATTTATCGATTTTGATTATTTGTGATTAGTATATAAAGGAGGAGGGCCTAGTATAAGCTATATACACTTCTTCCCTCCTCCTGCACCTGTTTTTATTTATCTATTTTATCGTATTATGTATTAGATATTTTCTTGTTGTGCAAATAAAACAAACAAACAAACAAAGTATCAACTCCAGGTCAACCACTCTTTGCTGTGGAGTGAAAAACAAGTCATTTTATTGTCGTATATCTATTGTCTTGTGAGTGAATGTGACAGATATGTGACATTTTGCATACATGTACCAAAATTGTATCTTCACTTGCAAATTAAGTACACCTAGCACTGATATCTTTAAAAAAGATATAATTGTCTGACTAATCTATAAAAGGATCATGTGTGCATGACAGAAATGTAAGATTTTGGGCACCAAAATCATATCTTCACTTGCAAATTGAACCGTGTCTGGCACCTAGCACTGATATCTATCTTCTCCAGTCAACCACTCATTCCTTCCTTGAATAAAAAATTCAACTTAATTGTCTGACTTATCTATTAAAGGATGTGTCTGTGTGTGTGTGACAGAAATCTATGATTTGGTGTATCAAAAGTAAATCTTCACTTGCAAGTCAAGGACACCTAGTACCGACGTTTATCTATACCAAGTCAGTCCTTCTCACTCCATTCTTGAGCGATTGTCTGACTTATATCTATTAAAGAATTGTGCCAGTGTGTGATAGAAATCTTCCATTCGTAATCATTGTGCCAAAATTTTATCTTCGCTGCTAAATTAAGTACACCTACCACTGATATCTATTTTCTCCAAGTCAAACTCTCCCTCCTGTCAAGTGAAAAACAGGACTTACAAATTTAATCGTCTGACATATCTATTAAAAGGTTTGTGTGTGTGTGTGACAGAAATGTAAGATTCAGCGCGCCAAAATTGTTTCTTGACTTTGCGTCTGAAGAACGCCAGCCGATAACGTTACGTATCCACCAATTCCCAAGAAAGGCGGCTGCGTTTTAGGAGACAAGCCAACTCTGGGAACTGGAGACACATTGAGCATAACAAACAGCGTGGTTCCTAATGTCTCCAGTCAACTCAGCATGGGGAAATTATTCTCTGATCAGTATTCCGATCGCTCCTAACGTTCTTGACATTGGTGGTAATGAGAAAACACTTTCTTGGATGACTTTCAGACACATCTAGTTATTTTGATGAGAAATTAGTGTTGGGCCGATGTATCTTGATTCTATGGATGGCATCTGTAATTGCATTAGATTTTAAAGCTACAAATAAACATGAACAATCATATGTAGTAAGTTAGGAGGTACCTTTCATCAGGTGCATCTAGTTATTCTGATGTGAATTAGCGTTGGAGACGGTCGAACCAATATGAATGTGTGTATCTTGATTCTATGGATGTCATCGGTAATTCCACTAATGTCAAAGCTATGATAAACAAGAGAGAATATTACTTAGGAACTCGGGAGTTATGTTTCTTCAGTTAGCATCTATGCAGAAACAGTTTGAAAGATTAACTCAATTGAAAATTCAAATATCAGATTTGGACAATGTCATAGAAATTGCTGTTCTTACAATTCTTTTGTTTGCCCACCGGGCAATCTCTCCCGAAGTCAGGCTGGTACCATGGGTGATTTTACACAGTGTCCGTGTGGTGTCATGGTCTGCGGCGGCGGCCCTGTGTATGAGGGAGCTTATGGTGTCAGACCTCTGCACGTAAAAGAACCCAACACACTTATGGAGAAGAGTAGGGGTGACCCGGTGTGCTTGGCTTAGCCGTAGCGAAGCCGCATTGCACTAAAAGCTAACAAAAAAGTGTCATGCTTCGTCCTCAGTCTGAAGTTGCCCACTTATTCTCTACTTACTGTATACCTGATGCTTGATAGGGCAATGTGGGGTGAAATATGTACTTCTTGTTTGGTCCCAGCTGATACAGGCTGATAGATGATGATGATGACTGTACACCTTTGTGTTTTTCAGCTGGTGAAGGATGAGATTCGCCCCCTGGACCGCCCGAAGCTGGAGATGCCGGAGACGTTACGCCTGCCCCCTATCACTCCCATCGAGAAGTACATCAAGGTGGACAAGTCGCCGCCCCTGCCACGGTCTTCGGCCGGCTACATCGGCTGGCGGTCAGGCGACAAACTGTACAACCTCGAGAGGTACGGCGGCTACGCTCGTGGGAAGGGAGGACTTATTCGTCAGCTGAAGTGGCCAGACGAAGGGGTGGACTAACAACGAAACCTGGACTGTCCATTCCCGGGAGGTTCTTCAGAATCTTGCTATATGTACGAGCCACAAACAGAGAGTGAGGACGTCATCAGGAAAGATACAGTGAAAATAGGCTGAAAAGAGAATGATTGGTGATTCATGTGGGCATATTATCTAGAAGCTTACGTTTATGAAGGTTAGACATCCAGGATAGAATAAATACATTTTAATCAAATCTAAACCACTGGACAATTGAAGAGAATATTGTTCCAACATGTCCTACATTTGTCCAGTGGTTTAGATTTAATGAAAATGTCCTTATTTAGAAACTAAGTCTTGTTTCTTGTGATTTGGGCGGAAGAAACAACCTAGTTGAGGATCCTATGATCATATTCAAATTTCAAGTGTGGAAAAAAGATAAAACTGCATAAACAAATCTGTGTTTGACACTTGAGTGTAGACCGACAGCATACGTTATTCTAAGGTTCCTTAGGTAGATTTTCCTCACTGTATAGTAGAATTCCTTAGCGGTGATAACGTGTGACAATACATATATTTTTATTAGTCCATCTCAGATATAGTTTCATATTATTATAATATTAGGTGCATACTCCCTATGATACAAACGCATAAAGATATGAGGTTCTGTATCTACCGTAGTTTTTACCTCCCGGATTATAACATCCATTTTGCGACCTATGCCATCACCTATATAATGGTTTAAGCCACACTTTTGATATGTTGAAGAACTTTCGAAGAGTTTCACATCTTTGCTGCTACTATAGCTGTTTATCTCAGCGTTGAATTCTATTTTGTATATCTATGACCATATTCAAATTTCGTGAAGAAAAGAGTGTGGAATTATTGTATCATGCATTAAAACTATTCTTGATCACTCTTGTAATGTGACTGTGTAATATAGAATACATTTGTAGTACACAATTTAGGAACGAAATGACTATTCGTTTTACATGGCAAGCCACAGAAGACTGAAAGTGAAGTTGAAAAATAGACAAAAGTGTATTGTCATTTTTTGATTAAGCATAGTATAAGTACAATGTAGCATGTGATGGTTGAGCAGCAGAAACAATTTTCCTGGCCTAAGTGCACTAATTTTCATATGATAAGACACTTCTGATGCCTTCTAAAATCCAGTTGCCACTCTATTGAGATTTCACCAAGTGACCTTGACACCATTGTAAGTTACAGCCATTGTGTCCACCGTATAATACATGTTTTGTCTAGCCCTGAAATTGTGCTCTAAACAGGCTGCTATTCGACCTTGATCAGGAGCTGAACTTTTGTCTGTATGTGCGCCTTGCACATGAACATGTAGGTGTTTCTAACTTGTGCATAGGGAGGGGAAGCCATCGTAGCTCCAAAGTGGTAAAAATATCATTTTCAGACATGTTTAGTCAATGTTGTTTGTCATCTATAATACTTAGACATCCAGGCAATGAGATACTCAATACAAAAGTTGCTCAAGCAACTGGATAAGTTTTGTAAACTGTTACCCGTTTCAGTGACTAGCAAAATGTATGTCCATTTACAAAACTTATCCAGTTGCATGAGTAACTTTTGTACTGAGCATCTTTATTACAGTCTTAGTACTACCACCACAAAATATGTTCCACAGTGAAGAAGACATTTTAGTCATAGGGATGTATACTGATCTGGTATAATTATAGTGGTACTGATGTGCATTGTTAATCAAGTCGGTAGTTGTGATGTTCTGAATATGAGATTCAGTAAGCACACTTACTAGTCTAGCTTGTAGACACTTAGTAACAATTGCTGCCACACCAGTGACTTGTACAATACCATGACCACCCTTCTGTCTTTGTGTATTGTAAGGTAATAAATATCATATTAAATCTTACTTGTTGTGTTTTGTGTTTCTCGCCAAAGGTGTAAGAATGATTATGGGGTTGTCTCTACCAGATTATGTGGGCTGCTGAAAAAAGGGGTCAATGACTTCCTGCACAGTTGCTCAATGGAGCTGTTGAGGATATCACCTGACATTACATGTTCTTACCTAGTATTTCTTTCAAAAACTTAGAAGAAAAAGCTACAGCTATGATTTCTTCAAGGTACACAAACATAATGCCAACTAATATATTCCAAGAAAAGAACACTGTTCACATGAAAAAACACAAGATATTTGTAAAAATACAAACCTTTATTTCTTTTCAAAGCAATCTAACACTCTTAGCACTAAATAAATCAGGCACTGGTACATCATATTATATATATTACGTCACTCAACTAGCAACAACAGTTTGTCATGGAGTGATGGACCCAACAAAGTACTGACTAAAGATATTGAAACTCAACCCTAAGAATATTGCATTTTGTAACAAGTTACTGTTATATAGCTTTGCATCCTATAGTGCAGACATAGGTCTTTACAATAATGACACTGCAATAAAGCATGAGTTAACAACAATCGTAACAAGTTTAAAGAAGCGTATGTACAAAGATTGTGACCATTCCTCAGATTGCATGCGTGTCTTGTTGTGGAACTGTACATCAGTGATGACTACCACGCTGCCTTCACTCTAACTTGTTAATCTTTAAATGCTGAATTACAGAGTCTTTACAATTATGACACCATTATGATGCATTAAGTTAACAAAAATTGGTGCTTGCAACAAGTTTTGAGATTAGCATTTGTACAAAGATTGTGACCATTCCCTAGCTTGGGTGCGTGTGTGTCTTGTTGTGGAGCTGTACATCAGTGATGACTACCACGCTGCCTCCACTCACGCCCCTGTCTGACTGCTGGCTTGATTATCTTTAAATGCTGACTTGCAAGAGTCTTTATAATTATCATGTAATGAGGCATTCAGTTAACAAAAACTGAAGCTTGCAACAAGATTTAAGATTAGCATTTGTACAAAGAAGGTACCCATTCCCCAGATTGCCTGCGTGCATGTGTGTCATTTTGCGGAATCCTACATCAGTGATGACTACCATGCTGCCTCCTGCAGTCTACCACAGACAGATGCCTGCCATTTATAGCCTCCGTTGCAGTCCTTTTCCCCGCGGCGTTTTTTTTTCAATTTTTTTTTGGGGGGGGCGCCGCGTATCTGCTTGGGATCTCGTATCCGCCGTGCCCCTGTGTCCGCTATAGACCCTGTATCTGCCGCTGGGGACCGTTGCAGTCCTTTTCCCCGCGGCGTTTTTTTTTTCAATTTTTTTTTGGGGGGGGGGGGGGGGGGGGGGGGGCGCCGCGTATCTGCTTGGGATCTCGTATCCGCCGTGCCCCTGTGTCCGCTATAGACCCTGTATCTGCCGCTGGGGAAGATACAGGGTCTATAGCGGACACAGGGGCACGGCGGATACGAGATCCCAAGCAGATACGCGGCGCCCCCCCCAAAAAAAAATTGAAAAAAAAACGCCGCGGGGAAAAGGACTGCAACTTCCCCAGCGGCAGATACAGGGTCTATAGCGGACACAGGGGCACGGCGGATACGAGATCCCAAGCAGATACGCGGCGCCCCCCCCCCCCCCCCAAAAAAAAAATTGAAAAAAAAACGCCGCGGGGAAAAGGACTGCAACGGAGGCTAGCCATTTACATGTTATGAAAACACAGCGACAAGCTTGGCTGACCCGCTCCGACGGTGTCACATTCCTTGGGTTGTCCCCAAGTCGCGACAGAGCTGCGGTCAGCTGCCAGGTCCTCTACATTTCACATTCTAGTCTGCTGGATTACTCCGCTGGTTAGTGTATGGCAGACAGAAGGGGCTACAGTTACTGTAAGAGGGGAACTGTTTGCAGGGTTTTAATTTTTAAGAGAGAGCAAGGGGTTTTCGTTGCAGTTTTAAGTTTGTGGTTGAAACAAGGTGGTAGGCGGGCAAGAGATGCATGGAACTAAAGTTTTCGCTGCGACTTAATTTCAAAACACTGAGAACATTTCCCCTTTTAGTTTTACAGTACACATGGCATGAAAACTGCTGCGCTATGCCCATAGGCACTGTATTTAGACTCTGAATCTATAGAAAAAGGACCGAAGCACAGAACATAGTGTCATTGATTGACAGTTTTCTGTGCTTCTGTCATTTTTCTAAACACAAATTCGATGCTCTGACTGACGCACACAATATTTTTATCAAAATCTACATAGCTTTTCAATTGCTATTTACATTATGATATATACACAGGATATAGACTTACTTCTGCTTGCTCCCACTGTTACTTATACACTTATATACTGGGTAACATCAACTCTCATAATTCTGACAGGTTACAGGTGCTTGTATGTATTAATTTGATACACATGTATATGTTTCAATATCTGATGATGCAAATGGCATGTGCATGCTAGTACATTACTAGATGATAAACTAGAGGGAAAATTCTTGCAAGAATAAACCTCAAAGACTTCAGAATAAGATGTTGAAGAGAAATGTAGTTTGTAGTATTAATAATAATGCCTTGAAAGCTTTTTTTACAGTCTTCCATCTCAAGCATTTAATGTAATGTTGCACAGAGTCTTGTGTGTTGCACTTTTATTGGACAAACGTCCTAGTTTCTTCGCCCTGCTGTCATCAATATGACATTGTATGTAAGCATGTTGTGGACATGGCTGACATCAATTTAAGTCATGGCTTCTGGAAAACAACTTTCTGAACGTTGGGAAGGTTTTGTGTGAGCAGCTTTTACACTTCTTTTCAGCTTTACGGTAAAGATTTTCCAAAAGATGGTGGCTTGGTTATCTCTGTTTCTTACAGCAAACATTGCTTCTTGAATGCAACTCTGAACGCTGTCCTCTGAAAAATGGTTTTGTGTGAACCACTTTTCAGCTTTACGAACTTTCAGAAAGGTGGTAGAATTTTGATATTCCCATTTCTTATGTATAAGCTTTGCATGCACATACAAGATGGGAAGAAATGATTAAGATGGTTTTGTGTGAACCACTTCTAAAAAATTTTTCAGCTTTGCGGTAAAGATTTTCAAAAAGGTGGTACATGTAGCTTTGCATGGATATCTCTGTTTCTTATATATAAGCATTGCGTGCACATACGAGATGGGAAGAGATGATAGCTCACTCGACAGTCTAAACAGAATGCTCCTGGAACGTGTACTTGGAGGAC
Organism: Branchiostoma lanceolatum; assembly: GCA_035149815.1. Classification (NCBI taxonomy): domain Eukaryota; kingdom Metazoa; phylum Chordata; class Leptocardii; order Amphioxiformes; family Branchiostomatidae; genus Branchiostoma; species Branchiostoma lanceolatum. The sequence continues at coordinate 6,925,066 of CM068872.1, read as the reverse complement.
ACACACGTAAACCACATCTTTCACAGTCTAAGTGTACTAACGACGCCACATGCCACACATACTTGCACTTATCAACTACCAAATGGGAGGCCCAGACAGCACATGATTTGTTTCCCAATTAAAGTCTGTCCGGAACGGTTGGCATTTTGCTGAGCTGGGACAGTAAGAGCTGAGGCTGACACAATTTTTGGAGTGATCTTAAAAGTCATAACTTTGACATTGTTGAGCTGGTATTTAGAGCTGAGACTGACACATTTTATCGAGTGATCTTACAGTTACTAGACAACGTTTTACCTACATGTACTTCTGGAGGAAAAAATATTAGTTGTTTTCATTATAAGTAATATCTTTGACTTTAAACTGGTATTAAGAGCTGAGGCTGACACAATTTTTGGATGATCTTACAGCTACAGGACAAGTCAACATTTTGTCTACTTCTGGAGGAGAAGAATCAGAATTTGTTTTCATCTAATAATAAGCAATAATTTTGACTTTGTTGAGCTGGTATTTAGAGCTGAGGCAGGCAACATTTTTTTGAATGATCTTAGTTACAGGAAAAGTCAACAGTTTGTCTAATTCTGGACAAGCCAACATCTTGTCTAATTCAAGAGAGAAAAAACAGAACTTGTTTTCATCGATCTAATATCATTAGACTATTGTACAATTAACCTAGAACTTGTGCCAAAAGTTGCGACAAAGCCAGAAGTGTACTGTAGAAACGCTATTGATTCTAGCGTCATGAGCTAATCCAACTGTTACATGTGGGACTTCAACATGTCTGGTTTGCAAACGGCGTTAAATTCCTGGACTTTTCCAATATTGGACATTTAAGGCCTGCATGACACACTCCTCAAGTTCTATGAATCATATAAACTAAAAGAGAGCTAAATTTTTGTATGTTTAACAAGGCGGTAGTTTTCATTTCACAATAATATACGGTATGCTTATTATGTTATAATACGTACACATGTACCTGTCCTGAAATTAGCAACTTTTCCCTTTTACTGTACAATTTAGCTGATTGCAGAAGTCACAGTATATGGCCAAGGTAAGAAGTGCCTGATAACCTCCTTGCTGATACATATAGTATTCATAACAAAAAGGCATGAATGAGACAAGGAATACCACAAAATCGACATATCAACCACATGTGCCAAAACAGTTGTCCTTAGCAAGTAACTTTGAATTCGAAGTTTACCACAAAAAGTAGAGGGAAGCAGTCTGTCACATTGTGTGGGGAGACCACAAATATTCCAGCGACAAATTGAAGTGGATTTTTGCAATTCCTTGTGGTCTTGGGATCAAGGATCGCCACCACAAATTGCGCATGCAAGGGAAGTCTGTCTCGGCCCCTGTGGCTGCCGGAACACTAAAGATTCCAGGTGGTGGTGACGAAGGGTTGTCAGAGGCCCGATTTACACACGCACGGTTTTCTGAGTTGACTTGGAGCTGCTGAGTTGTAAGACTCAAAGTCAACGAAAAAATGAGTGTGCAAAGCGGGCCAGAGTCTACATTGGGTTCTACACAATACTCGGCTGTCAATCAAATGAACAGTTGAACCAATGAGAGAGCAGATGAGCACTGCTCAAATTTTGATTTTATATTTTCTTCTTTTTTTCATCTGTGTTTTGACTGAGGCGGACAATGGGATTGTTCTAATAGCTGATGCTATGCTAGAGTTGGAGTGAACCATAATTTTTTGAGCTCATTTGGTGAGGTGCTCATCATCATTATCAAATTCTCAATTCTTTGACTAAACAGCAAGAATCTTTGGATTTTACATTTTTGTTTTCAAATTGTTTTGACTGATGTGGAATCATTCCATTTGCTCTGACAGATGATACGCTAGAGTTGGAGTGAACCCTTGAGCTATAGAAGCAAGTTTTTGGTTTGAGGTGCCGACTTTCTCCAATAACAGAATGGCTTTTTTCTGTACCAGTCAAAGCTAGAGTTTTACACCGAGGAACAGTTCGGTCACACTGCGGTTAACCACTACAGATCCAGAAGCTTTTCCCTACACGTATACATCCTGACACTGTGGCAGGGGCTGACAACTTCTGAAATACACCAGGCTCAAGTCAGGGTCTAGCTTGAACAAGTGACATTTCTGACTTCTATTGACAACTTGTCTCGGCCTAAAATCAGAGACAGCACCAAAGCGAACATCCAAGACACGCCAATCAACCCGATCAACATCGCACAGGCAGGGCGGAATCGCAATGAAGGCTAGTCAATTTCCCTTCGACACTTTTGAATGGAAGAAATATCGCTCCAATTTGTGCCAAAGAGGAATGTCTACATCTCCCGTTATTAACTAAATATTAACTAAATATTACCAGTGGCAGGAAGCAAAGTGCTTTTGGCATCCTCCCATACACCTTGTTTTGGGCACGGACACACACCAGCCTGCTTCATCATTAGGACTTAATCCCACATGACGCACTAACAAATAAATAACTGGTCCTGACAGTTACAGGGGATTAGGAGGCACATGGTGTTCCACTTGACCATGACCTTGTTTCACCCAGGCTGGAACTAATTTAGCCTCGCTCCAGAAGTATGTACGTGTACGTTTGTACCATGTATAAAACAAGGTTCCAACATCTGTATGTAATGTCAGCCTCAGGCGTAAGTAATCAGATATATCCCACATATCATATGCTCTATATATAAACTATAAGTTGTCAGTTGTCTTTCACTGTTGCGTAGTACAGCTTTACAAAGCTTTATATCTCTGCATCTATAGTTTACTGTAAATCCATTATGTCTTATGTAACTTCTTAGTTTATAGCTGGAACATGCAACAGTGGAGGGTAAGGTAAAGCCACTTTCACAGAACATGACATTGATGTAGCTATGAGCTAGCTGTGCATCAGAAGTAGGCATCACACATTTGTTGTTCAGTCGCTAATAGGGCTTTGGAATCCATAGCAGCTATAGATAGTCTCAAACTACAATAACGTCGTAAATACCTTATCACCACATCCCATCAGTACGACGTACCCTTGAACCGAGTTTAAGGACAAGACTTAAGAATCCCTGCACAGACAGACGGAGGGAGGTTGGTGTTTAAAGTGAACCGTCTCAGCAAGAAGGTTAAAGCTAAAGCCGTCTCAACCTTTATCTTTCCCGCCCAGAGACGGTCAACTATTCTCCTGAAAGCCGTTCTTCTTCTTTACGAGCAGATGGCCCCCCGACACTTTCCTGGCAACTGAGAACTTGACCCTGGCCTTACACGACCCCACGAGGGATGTACCATGTGGGCTAAGAGGGGAGGACATGTACATTTTGTATGCTGTCATTTTTGTTGTCATTCGGTGGAGACTTCTCCAGACTGACAAAATAGGCATCAAAGAAAATCAGCCGTATGTTTTTCAAGGTCAACTGATTCTGTAGTACATCTCTGAAACTGGAAACTATTGTCATGATTTATTCGAGTTCACAAGTCTTGGATTGTGAGATAACTGCTTAACAAACAAAAGTACATACGATTGCGCAAGAACTTTGATTATACATATATATATTTTTTTGCTTATTTTGTTGCAACATTTTGACCATACAGACTAAGTCTCATAGCATTCCTAATAATATATTCTTAGGTGGAAGCAGCAACAATGATAATGTACATAACAATATCACATTACAATTCACAATAATCATTGTCTTCTCCAATTAACCTTCAACCTGCCAAGGTAGTCGTTTGGCACCCATTTTGTATTGGTTATGGGGTTAGGTAGCAGGATCAGGTTAATCCTGTAGGACCCAATATCACAATTGTCTGGTTTGATTAACTTTCGGCTTGCTAAGGTAGCCGTTTGTATTTTGTATTGGTTTTGGGGTTAGGTAGGAATCTGTCTCAAGTTGTGGCTGTTGTGTGGTCACCTTCTGGCTTCATGTACTATGTTGGCTAAGGAAAACCATTGCTGAACAAGTACAGTGTCATTGTCACTCTGTGAAGGAGGATTTATCTGACAAATGTACGTTGAAGAAAATCAGCAACATATGTTTTCCCCAAGTTTGACTGGTATGTATGTTGTACAGCTCTCAAGGAAAAGTGTTGTCATATTAAATCTGCATTCACAAGTTTTGGATTGTCAGGATGACAATACTGTAAATGCATTTAAGTTCACATGGTTTTAATTTTGCGGGAGAAAATGGAATGTTTGACACAATAGTAGACAAGAAGGTAGGAAGGCAAAAAGTTTCGTAATGGTTTTAAGTTTGTGGCGAAGGAAAAAAATAAAACTGAGAACACTTCTGCATTTACAGTATATCATTCACATAATTCCTGAATTTTTAAAATTCTATCTAATACTTGAAGAATCTGTCCGAACTTGTGACTGATGCGTGGTCACCTTGTGACTGTTTGTATTTTGTATTCGTTGTGGGGTTAGGTAGGAATCTGTCCGGAGTTGTTGCTGTTGTGTGGTCACCTTGTGGCCTCTCCCACCAGCTGGACCGCGAAGCTCCCCTTCAGGTCACTCTGGATGACCAGCATGGACTCGTACTTCCCCGGCTGGGTCGGCTTGAAGTAGACGGGAAGCTGGACGTAGTACTTGCCCCTGCAAGTCAAGGATAAAGGCATTAGCTTAATCAAAGGCAGTTAAACTTGTATTTACATTCTACACGTCTGGAAAGCCTCGTTAATTGTGGCTTATTGGTTACAGGGTTTCAGCCTACATTCAGGGCTTGAAATACTGTAAATACTGTACAAGGGGAAATGTTTGCGGTGGTTTTATGTTCGCAGTTTTTGCGGTGACCTCTTTAACGTGAACTTAAAACCACTGCAAACATTTCCCCTTTGAAGTTAAAGTTTAACAGTAAAACACTGCAAGGCAGTTTTAATGGCAAACTTAAAACCAACTTGGAAGATAGTAATAAAACTTCAGATTCAAGCTCTGAAGAGAGATAGTGACAGAGGTTTACAACTACATGTAGGTTTACTGACATTCTACTTTATCTATGTTATGCACTCCGATGTTTCTTCTGTGCTCCTAAATTTTCAGGTTAGCTGCACCAGTGCACCTACTCCCAAAAAAGGAATTTGTAGCCCTTGTGTTCATTAACAATCTCCATGATGTAGCTTTTTCTGTATAACTTGTAATAACAAATACTGTTGCTGCAAAATTGCATTTTTGTACATCAAAATGACCTGAAGTGGGACAACAATGTTTATCAGAGCCAAGATAAGTAGCCAACTTCTGCTCCTATAGCTACTGCCAGTGTCTTCTGAAGATCAATCTAAGTACATGGGACGTAAATGTCACCAATCGTATATAAGACGACAAGACCCACTGACACTGCACGACGCCTTAGTGAGGCCAAACTGGAGCACAACAGAGTTACCTGCCAAAAAGATCCCACATCGCACCTGTAGGATTATTCTCTTGGTCAGCATTACATAAGACATCACATACCCAGCCAATGTCTTCTGAACAGCTAAGTATTTGGGACAGAAGTGTCGTATATAAGATAAGACCCACTGACACTACATGGCGCCTTAGTGAGACCAAACTGTAGCATAACACATGTACAATTACCATCTCATATAATCACACCTGGAGGATAATAATCTTGGACAGCATTACATAAGATATCACCAACCCTGCCAATGTCTTCTGAACAGCTAAGTATTTGGGACAGAAGTGTCGTATTAATCGTATATAAGATAAGACCCGCTGACACTACATGGCACCTTAGTGAGGCCAAACTGTAGCAAAACACATGTACAATTACCATCTCATATAATCACACCTGGAGGATAATGTTCTTGGACAGCATTGCATAAGATATCACAAACCCTGCCAATATCTTCTGAATTGCTAAGTATATAGGACAGAAGAGTCACCAATCGTATATAAGACAAGATCCACTGACACTATATGGCGCCTTAGTGAGGCCAAACTGTAGCGCAACACCTGTACAATTACCATCTCATATAATCCATCCTCGTTCACCAGGACCCTTCCGCTCTACGTTACATCGCTCGCAGAAAGGGCCCTGGTAACACGGGATGGCATCCATGGTTATTACGATATCGCCACCAAAACAGCTTCAGCCAATCAGAGGGGTTAAAACCCGTTTGCTTCCTCTCATCGGAAGCAAGCGCGCAAAGAACGCTGGGAAGCTATCAACCAATCAGGTTACGTGTTACTGCTAGCTCATTAATTATTCATGAGCTACAACTGCCGTTTGTCCCAAATAAGGGTTAGCTCATTAACTATTCATGAGCTACAACTGCCGTTTGTCCCAAATAAGGGTTAGCTCATTAATTATTCATCAGCTAGTCTCGTCGACCTGCAATAACCATGGATGCCATCCCGTGTTACCAGGGCCCTTTCTGCGAGCGATGTAACGTGGAGCGGAAGGGTCCTGGTGAACGAGGATGATATAATCACAACTGGAGGATAATGTTCTTGGACAGCATTACATAAGATACCGGTATAACAAACCCTGCCAACATCTGGCATTTTCAATCTTCTCCCTGCTGCCTAACCCATAACCAAGATACAAATCTGTTGCCAAACAGCTAGCTTAGCAGGCTGATGGTTAACCTACATTGGTACCGGAAACCTGATCTGCTAAACTTGAGTTCCTACTAGTCAAACCTGGATTCAGCGATCACTCAAGGGACTGAGGAAAAATGGTTGCTGAGGACAGGTGGTTGCTGAGGATAGGGTGGGGTTAACTACGTTAAAATGGACAGGACTGCTTTAATATGGCTTGTGACGGTGGCTGCCTGCGCCAGGTGGTTGCCCAACCAGGTTTGACTGTTGTAGCCTAATTCTCAATGTCAAGCAGTACAGTCACAAATAAGAAACTAAGGTTGACACAGCATACTTTTTTCTGGTTCACCTCAGTTATATAACAATGTCTTACTAGAGTCCATTCCTAGTCACCGCAAGGGTTGTTATTGAAAAAAAGTTTACAAACTGCTTACTAACATACTAAATATCATAAAGATCCATCCACAACCTCTTGAGCCATGCTGTTTACAAACAAACAAACAGACGCCAAAAACATAAACTTCTTGGCGAAGCTAAAAATTGCTGTTTATCTCTTGATGCTTCTTAATCTTCTGGTAGGACAGTAGAGAAGTTGCTACTAACAGGCAGCCGTCAGGGTTCTAGCTTTATTGGTTTTGGCAACTCCAGGGTTAGCCTTTGTACCTCCTTCCTGAAACTGTGCTGGTGCAAATTTTCCTCCTCTTATCTTGTAGAAACAGACTGAGTCGTTATGCGAAGCCCAGCTGTGAAGCGCCAGGAAAAAACCCTCAACCCCGGCAGCCGACACTTTCCTCTCGTTAGGCCGAGGAAAACGAATGTTGTGTTTCCGATTTTGGTCCTAACAACATTTGGGAAGGTACTGAATAATTAGGTACTGTTTTCTAAATTTTGCCTGAAGTGATTCAACAAGTACACTTTAACAGCATAAAACTGAAATGCATGAGGACACTGATATTGTCAACATCATATTGAATCTGATTATACAGATATACATTGTACAAGCAGATTCAAGGATATTAATTAACCAAACAAAGAAGTACAATGTTTCCTCGCATTCTCACATCAATTGTTCAAAGCCTTTTAAAATCTGTAAACAGAATGTGAAATACAGGAAGTCTGTTTTGAATTTCATCAGGCAAATTTCAGCTTGAAAATTTTATGTTTTTATGTCCCTTGACTCCCCTCAAAAGGCTTAAGGGTCGGCAGGTTTTTGCGAGGGTCAGTCAGGTAACTGGATACAAAACCTTTCTTCCCAGGCCTTAGGGAATCACTGTCATCTTTGGAATGCAACGGAAGGATTGTGCTAAATAATTCATCAAACTCCCTCCCCGTGCGCAGGGTGGCTGGCTGCAGACAGACAAGTTTTCCAGGCCCAATTTCAAACGGATCAAAGCCGGAGAGCGAGACCAATACATTACCGACCGTCTGGGGAGGCAAGCCTCCTGAATGTCAACTTGACATCGTAGCCATAATACACTCAACCCAAGTGATCAAGCGCAAATTCTCATGTCTGCGTCTTATGATAATGACGGAATATTTGATGTTTCGTGTGAACTTGAAATGTATCTTGTGTATGAGTAATTCTAAAGTTGCTGGAACTAAAACATAGTTCAGCCAGGTTTTATGTTTTCATTCATTCAAGACCACTTTGGGGACTGATAAAATCTGTGGTCACTATAGACAGGATTCTGATGCTTGTGTCAGTTGGGAAAATTATCTATTGGACCACCAAAAAGTGCTCACATTGGCCAGGTGGTCCTTATATAGAGGTTTACAGCTTTGACTATACATCAAATAACGTATGCAGCTCAGACACCCACACAATCTTAATGTTAATGTCAACATTAAGCTGATTCAGAAATAAAAGGAAAATTCTTTAATGAGAATCCTGAAATGGAAAAGGTACAGACAAGACAAAATCTAGCTTATGACACAGTTCAGGAAACGTGTCACTAGAGTTAGAAAGGCCTCATTTTGCAAGCAAATACAGCATTTTTCACTCAATCTCCCTCCCCATGCAAAATGGATTCTTCCAAAATCACCCCTGTGCAAATATGGAATGTTCCAAAATAACTTCTGCCCAATAATGCCCAACTATTTCACTCCATTTCCTTTCCCATGCATAAATGGACTGTTCCAAAACCACCCCTGTGCAAAAATGAGACCTTCCAAGATAACATGCTCAAAAATGCCTAGCTATTTGGCAAAGTCACTCTAGTCCAAAATAGAGTTTTTCCAATAACTTGGCGTTGTCAACTATCACAGAGACTCCTAGTGGACGATGAAAAAATTGCATGCTAAATTTATAAGAACTTGACATATTTATCTATACTGATGGTGACCATCTTCTTTTCCCCTCAAAAAGTCATTGGGAGTGAAATTTGTGGATCTTTTTATGTAATCAAAATTTCACTTAAAGGCATTCAGTATAAAACGTTAGAGTTTTCGTCGTCAGAATATTCAAACAGTTACACACAAAAAATACAGTCAAACCTGTACAAGTGTCCACCTCTACATACATACACAAGGATCACCTGGCCAATGTGACCACATTTTAGTGGTCCCTTAGATAAGTTTTCCCATGGACGCAAGCACTAAGAGTCCTGTCACTTTAAGTGACTACCTGTCCATATTTTATTGGTCTGAGTAGTCTTCTTTGGCAGTTTTGACTGTAACTTTATTGGTTTTCATCATTTTCAGACATATACAATACCTTAAGAATATCATCTCATTAATGACAGAGATTCCAACAAACTTCTTTATCACTCAGATCCCACCAGCAGACGGAGCCTTCCTCCCTGCATCAGCATTCCACAGGCACGTACACTCTACTAATGGCATCAGCGCTGGCAATCACTCAATACCCTTGAACATGACATGTCCGCTAGTAACCTTGTCAAAACTAGGTCAAGGACAGTACGTCTGAATAAACTATTCCGGTACTGTCGTCATCTCAGTCAGAGGCCCCTTCTGGTTGATATTTCTTCCCAGACATTACAAGTCATACTTATAGATTTGTGTCTGTGAATAAAATCTATACATGGTGCCACCTTTAATACGATATAATGATAATTACTTTATTGCAAATTCGTGCTCAAGGAGTAATTGCAAGCAAAGTAAAACAATAATAAAGAAGAAGAATGAAGGACATAGATACATTAAAGTCAAGATTAACAACTATTCTAAATATATTTCTATCAAAGCTATTTGAATTGAAGGGTTTGACTTCTTTTCTGGGTGTAATGGAAGATGAATTGTCCAATACGTTATCAACCGATCAATAGACAGACGTCCAAAAACTAGGACAATGAACAAGGTCATGTTCAGACGTTTCAGCCCTTAAAAGGCCCTTAGAGCTGGAGACTGTAAAATTCTTTATTTTATAAGGGGGTAAATTGTTTGCAGTAGGAGTAGAAAGGCGGTTTTTGCTGTGTTCCAACTTAACCTTGCAGTTGAGATGATATTGTAACACAAGAACAAAAATTTGCGGTGTCGTGATTTCGCAGTGAAATGGCACGGCGAAAACAAAGCTGTTGCAAATATTTTATGATTTACAGTATTACATGGTCCGGACCAAATCATTCATTACCCGATTACTGCCCCCGTTACCAGCAGTATTGATCTGAAGTGTGTCTGTCTGGGTCTGCTCTGCATTGTAGGGCTGGAAATACTGGATGCTTGTGCTCTTTTGAAAGTTCTGTGCACCCAAAACTGTATTTTTTGTTTTTTTACTGTGGGTGAACCGGCACAGCAAGATATTTGTCAACATATGCTATGATTGCAAACTAGTATAGATCTACAGCATATTCTTGACATTCAAGTGTTTGAAACATTTTGCCCACCTATGACTGTAGCGCTACTATTGTTTCAAACACGAACTTAAAACTACCGCGAACAGTCCATTTTCTCCCTACCGCGAAATAAAAAACCACGCAAACTTAAATGCATTTACAGTTAAATCTGTACCTATTCCCACAAATGACATTTTGAGCCCTGCAAATGAAGTCTGCTGATGGTGGTATTCTTCTAGGTCTTCCAGACAGACATGTTAATTAGTATTCAGTACAGGCTGTTAGGGCATCTTCACCAGACAGTCATCAAATACCCAACGGTTAGAAAGATTGCCGGACATGCCAAGAGTTAGGAAGGATCGACAGCTACTGTAAAATTTATGAATTTAGCAGAAGAAGCAAGAAGTAGGTGTTCGCGTTTTTTAAAGTTCGTGGTTGAAATAGTTCTGTAGTACAGCAGTTAGCAATACACTGGAAAAGCATCTTTTGGTTGACATGAATTTGCAGTGGAGAGGTCACCGCGAAAGTAAACCATGCAGACATTTCAAGATTAACAATCTAACGTATACATAGTGCGATCATCTACTAGTTTTGATTTAAAAAACACCAAATGGGAAGCAATTTTAAGGTTATATGGTATTAAAACCATGTTTAAATGTTTGGATTTAAAACACATTTTCAAAATGCAAGGACACAAAACTTTGTCCATAGCAAACTCAATTTGTATTGGTGACAACAGACTCCATGCTAACACCTAAAGCCATGCAACATGGTTTCAACATATGTAGCCAATGCACACTCGGTGTAAGAAAGTCCTCTATAATATTGTATGGAACATCATTTCTGATACAAATTTTCATGTTCTATATACATGTACATGTAGATTGAATCACTCAGATAGAATAGTGTAGTGTTTAGTCCAAACTTCTTATACTGAGAATTATTTGGTAATATTACAAGCAAAGGCATTGATATCAGTCATGATATTTAGTACTGGTCAAGAACTTGCCATACATTGCACTGTTACAATTTTTGCACAGCAAAGTTTGATTGATTTGATTTTGCCAACTGATAATCATTTTTTTCAAATATCCACTTTGACCCCCTTGGAAAAATCAATAATGGACCGGCCCATCTCTTTTTATCATCCAGTTTGGCGGACATGAAAACATGCTCGTATATCAGATGTTACGAGTTGGCAGAGGTACAGAAACCAGGGAAACACATAAAAATGAGACGTCTGCCCTCCAAAAGTGCAAAACTCACGAAACATGATCAGAATATTCAATTCCATGTACAGACAAAACTGCCCAAGAAGACCACGCAGGGGCCCATAGAATTTTGCACTATAGACACTGGATTTCTAATGCTTGCGTCAATGGTAAAAATTATCTAAGGGACCACCAAAAAGTGTCATTTATACTGGTTTCACTGTATTAGTGTTCAGCACTACTCTCATTCACAAAAGAGAATCACAAAACAACTTCTTTCATGATGAAAAAAGGATTATTTCAGAAATAGAAAGTATGTGAATAGGGGTCTTGGCAATAAAGAAGGTTGCAGAAATTCCTCATAAAAGGTGGACATCCTAGAAATGGTAAAATCCCACCATTCCTTCCGTAAGAATTCATATTTCATTTACCAGTTTCATTTCTAGCAGCAGTTCTTTCTCTGGCAGGACTTTGAAAAGTTAAAGAACAATGCTAGCTACTTTCTTTAGAAACTGCCCAAATGTGCTTTATGTATTACATACAGATCAATTGATCGCAACAAACTGATAACTTGCAATGTAACATTTGCCATGTTATCACTCTGAGTGTGAGGGATTCCACCAGTCCTTGTATCTTATTCTCTGATAAGTTTGATAACAATTATATTTTAGCTACGTGTTTTCTTTAGAAACTACCCACCCAAATGTGCTCTATGTACATTCAAAATCCCAACAAACTCATAACTTGCAACAAATTGATCATTCGCAACAAACCGAATTCGCAATGTAACATTTGCCACGTTATCACCCTCAGTCTGAGGGATTCCTCCAGACCTTTATATCTCGGCCCACCTCGTAATTAGTCTGCTAGGAAAGGATTGTTCATCTAAGGGAGCAGCGTCTAGACACATAAATGTCTGGCTCCCGAGCACATCAAACCAGATAGCCGAGGAGACTCTCTTTCTGATCTACCATAAAACGATAAGAGTTACTCGGAGGATGGTTTATTTTACAGAGAGATGGAAATCGAATCCCCTTTTCTGGACTGACTGCGGCGGCTGGGGACTGTGTACATTGCCATGTTATCTGCTCCAGACAGCAAAAGGTTGCGGGTGTCCCTATCTACGAATGTATGTTTCTCAGACACAACGTAATGGTATCCATAGGAACTGTCTACTGCAAAGGCATTGAAGTTAGCAGTGATTGAATTTACAAAGTAGGGATAAAATGGAGCATTTGGAGTGGTTTTTAGTTCACGGTTGGAACAACATGGTAGGGAGGTAAAAGACAGAACAAGCATTTTTGCGGTGAAGAGGTTACGGTGAAAACCGCAAACATCAAACTACCACAGACTTACACGCATCTACAGTATCTCTTAACCAGAGGCTTTAGACGGTATGTCAGACTGGAGAATTGGGTGCTGGGTTGGGTTGGATTGATGAGGACGTTTGTATGTCAAACCTATCAGAACTGTTTCAGTAGCAATTTACATGTCTGAAACTATAATGGCTTTCTAGAGAGCTTCATCAGGCATGATTGTAGAGCACTGACATACTTGTAACTGAGCAAATGTGGTGCATTTGGCTGATGAACAGCACAACTGCACAATTCAACATTCTTTGAGCTTAAATATGCAATCAGTCAAGTTATCTGGGATGATATGACCTGATTTCATGATGAGACCAGATATTTTGCTCATTTCGGGTTTTCCAAATCTGAGTTTGGATTACCAAGCAGAATTCTAGGTTGATACTAAAATTAATAGATGAGTCACAGATATACAAAAGGAGAGGTATGTTAATACATTATTTGGCTCAGAGCTTTCAATCCCCATAGGTGGGCAATATATAGACAAGATTCTTGATGCTTGGGTCACTGGGAAAAATAATCAAAGGGTCCTTATACAGAGATGGTCTCTAGTTGAGGTCAGACTGTACTGTCTAGTTAATGAATGAAACATAGGGTCTGGAGGAAGTTACAGTGTTAAAGAAGAAACTTGGACATGTAAATATACCAGTATGATGCCATTGCTTACTAACCCCCTCAGTTTGAACAATTTCAACATTAATGACATCATGTCAATGTACAATAAATCAATGTAGAAATGGGTACCTACTTAAGCGTGTACTTGTGATGATTGACTTTGAACGGAGACCTTGGGCTCACAAACTTCACCTGCAAGGGTAAAGAAAATGGTATAAAAAGTAAATCTTGAAGTTTCCAAACCCTTGTTGCAAAGTAAGCAGGACAATTGTACATATCAACAAAAAGATTTTCCTTTTTATGATATTTGACAACCAAAAAAAAGAAAAATCCAATAATGCATCGAATCATGATGAATATAAAGATCTTATCAAAAGAAAAAGACATGTCTTTACCAAGTTTCATCTTCATCTGACTTTTACATGATAGCTCAAAATGCACAAACAAAACCTGATTTATTGTAACCTTCAATGCCTGGGCCAAACAGGACTAAAAATCTCCATGAAACGTTGTTTTTCTATTAAACCAGTTCCCCCCATTCTATATCGCTCAATGGTATGACCCACACTGCAAGGGGAGAAGTCTGACCTACTTTTCTATAAATAGCTACTGACAGATGGCGTGCCACATGACAACACTGCAGATATAGATTTTCCTCATTACTTATGCAAATTAAGTCCAATTTGCATAATTTGCAGTACATTGTATACATCTCTGCTTAGGCTACCTGCATAGTAAATAACATGAAAATCTGTCGCTCCTTTCTTCAGTTATTCTCCTTTGAAGATTTTGACAAATACGCCATTAGAATTCCAGTGACACATACCAGGGGGCCCAAAATCGACCTTGACCTTTCTCCTCCCGACACCTACCCACATACCAAATATCATTACAATTCATCCACACGTTCTATAGTTATGCTGATTTTAAGCATCCGGTGACACATACATACACACACGGTGACACAAACATACACACACGTGCACACGCACGCAAACACACTAACTTTGCATGATTTGCACTTCAGTGTGTACATCTCTGTCCAACCTACCTGCGTACCAAATAACATGGAAATCTGTTGTTCCTTTCTTCAGTTATACCCCTTTAGAACATTTTTACAAATAGGCCATTGTAGTTCCAGGGACACAAACTAGGGGGCCCAAAATCGACCTTGACCATTCTCCTCCCAGCGCATACCCACATACCAAATATCATTACAATCCATCTACACGTTCTACAGTTATGCTGACTTTAAGCATCCAGCGACACACATGCAAACGATTTACCTCCTTACTTATGCAAATTAGGTCTCATTTGCATAGTTTGCACTTAAGTGTGTACATCTTGGTCTAACCTACCTGTGTACCAAATAACATGACGATTTGTCGATCCTCTCTTCAGTTCTTCTACATTGAAGATTTTTAAAAATACGCCATTGCAGTTCCAATCACAAATGCCAGGGGGCCCAAAATCGACCTTGACCTTCCTCCACTTAACACCCACCCACATACCAAAAATCATTACGATCCATGTACAGGTTCTACAGTTATGGTGACTTTAAGCATCCGGTGACACAAACATACACACAAATACCAAACGCAAGCAAAACAGTATATCCATGAAAAAGCCTTTTTTCATGGAGATAAAAATGGAAGAGAATCCTACAAATCCAACAAGGTTATAGATGTCCGTACAGAATGTATTCTAGACTAACAACATGCAACATCATCATCATCAACATCATCTATAGACCTATATCAGCCAGGACCAAGCTAGTAAATATTTCACTCCACCTAGCCCACAAGCATTACAACTGGTATCTTTAACTAAAGTGTTGGGAAAAGTCAAACTTCTGCAATGTACTCAGCATCTTGGTTTCCATAGGAGGACAGATGAAACTATTTTCTGTCTACTCAATGATGTGAAGACAATAACTATTAGGTTACTTACAGAGACAGGGGTAGCACTGTCGTTCTTGATGAGCACTTTCTCCGTACTTGACTGGTCCACCACGGTGACGGGGAACACATATCTGTCACATGGGACCACCAGGCCAGTCTTTGCATTGTCAGATCCACCGGTCCTGGTCGAGGTGCAGATCAAAATTTCCAATTATTTTCAAATCAAGATTCTATATACCACATGTACAGTAAATGGGGAAATATTCCTGTGGATTTTTTTCATTTCTTTTTATTGAATTTTCAGACAGCTGGGTGGCCCATTCAATTTTGACAAATTGATTTTCAATGGTGACCAGACTACAAAGCAGTAAAATCATAAGTATAACAAATGAAATAAGACAAAACTTATGACAAAACTGTAACATCATTTCATGGTAGGGAGCAAATTGAGTGTCGTTTCAGTTATAGCAGAAGCACCCTTTAAAAGAATAGAATAGAATAAACTACAAATAATTACAAAGATATATTAGATAATGTTTGACCGTATTAAATTTTTAGGGGAATACTTCAAGGCAATGTACTAGTTAGGCAAAAATGGTAGAGTCACATTGCTTTCTCTGCTTAGCACTCTGCATATGGGAAAGAGTCCGAAATGAACACACACCACTACCAGTGGACTAGCCCTTGATGTAGTGCTTGCATAGCTATGTGGCCAAAGGGCTCTAGAAACAGAGATGCGCACCGCCCTATACACCATGTACGATGTGAGAAGGACTTTACCTAACTAACTTTTGAGAAAATATACAGCACACCCATACTGGCCCAGCCAGACTTTTTGATTTTGTCTGCTGCTTAATGTGCAAATCCCGACCAAGCCTTAGACCTCATGATGAACCTAATGTAGGTGCCAATATGGGTGACTGAACCATGCAGATAACAGTGTCTTCTGGGCAGGACTTCTAATACTCGCAGGCAGCCCGAATCTAATTACCCGGGAGCGGAGCAGACAAAGCGAGATTAGCCAATCTATCACGCTGCCCAGAAGCTATCCACTAGAACTGTACCGCCTCCAGACACAAAGTCTGAATCGATTTCCTGGGAAGCCTGACTGTGTCGGAAGAAAGGTAATTCACTAAGTATTTCCACCTTCACCTTCCACCTTTTTTCCAAAATGTAAGCATCTTGCTTTTTTTGGCTCATTTTGTTTTCTCCGTACTTTCGCATTAGATTTGGAGTTTGCTGAGGATGGCATCCAAAACATTTACTTACCATGGCCTAAGTAAGGAAAAGACCACCTTCTGTTCAATATGATATCAGTTAACTTTTTCCACAATCAATGCACATGGAGTCTTTGAAGCACACAGAGAAGCAAAAGCAGTAAATTCATATAATCGTATACCTTGCAGTGGTGGTAGATAGGTAAGGAAAAGATCGAATGTTGCTCAATATGCTGATAAAAAACTTTTCCAACACTTCTACACATGTAGTCTGTTGTAAGAAAAGCACAAGAAGTACAATTATGTAATTGTATACCTTGCAGTAGTGGTAGAAAGGTTGTTTCCAGAGATCTTCCTGGACCTTTGCTGGTTCCTGGGAAGACTATCATCTGCCGAGTCAACGCTTTCCTTACCCTGTTGAAACGTATGACTGGTGTAAATCTATATGTTGAGATGTGGACAAGACTCAAGGGTGGTATTCAGATTTATCACATTACACAAAATGAAATACTGTAAAAGCAGATTGAAATGTTTGTGGGGATTTAATTTCGCAGTAGGGAGAAAATGGAGTGTCCGTGGCGGTTTTGGGTTCACGTTTGAAACAGTAGTGGTGCTACAGTCACACAATGGAACGGCTTTTTGCAGTGATTTTAAATTCGCGGCAATGAGTTAACCACGACAACCGAAAATCGCGACCATTTCTGCATTTACAGTAAATGTTGCTGAAGACTACAAGCAATAGAATCTTGTGATGGCATGACATTTCATCTTGCAATGTTAACATTTATACCATCTACACAACAAGCCCTTTGTAATAGCCAGAGATGTCTAAAGCTGCCATGCATCAGCAGATCAGCACTTGCTGCCCACAGATAATTGATTGATGTATCAAGCAGTATTGGTGTCACATACTGAAAATAATCACAAATGTACTCTGAATCAAAGTTAAACTGCAAGTGCCAACACAAAAATTGGACTAACCCAAATTTTCTTACCGTGTCTCATGTTCTATCTGCGTAACATGACGTCACAGAGGCAGTGGATTGCTCATTCCTTGACAAGGACTGGAGCCGATCAGTTGAAAATTTGGGTAAGTCCAATTTTCGTGTTGGCAATTGCAGTTCAACCTTGATTCAGAATGACTTCTACCAACACAGATGAACTTTCAAGTGAATCATAAAAGTTATTTAAAAGTTAAAATTGGACTAAATTTTCGACTGATCAGCTACAGTCGAAAATTTAGTCCAATTTATTGTGTTGCCGTTTACAGTTTAAACTCCATTCAGATTGACTTCTACCAACACAGATGAACTTTCAAGTGATTATTTCAAAGTTACCTGGGCTATCAGTTGGATCCTAGTCGTGTGTGCAGGACCTCCAGACATCCCTCTCAGCTCTGTCTGTTTAGGGGTAGCAAAGATAACAGTCCACATCCCCGAGGCAAAAATTGACTCGACGTAAAAATCATAATCATGAGGAATTGCGCCTGCAGTCTTTAAGCAAAGCAATGCAACTTCTTTTTTTGAAAGATAACAGCCACTGCTTATAACAGGCTAAATAATAATTGATTAAATGTCATCTGTTTTTGGGTATGCTTTGCGTAGTTCACTTTGATGACTCAAAAACTATGAAACAACTTTCTACCTTCCATAAATTGCTACAAGTTACTAAAAGCAATGGTAAACATACTTATTGAAGAGGTAAATCCAAGCTCTATGAAACGTTATTGTTTGTAAAAAAGATCCACAAAATGTATCTACTTCCACTTTACCACTTCATCTTGTTATTTATATTTCCATACATTTCTGATAGAATAATACTAGAATACATGTAGGTCATTCATTTTCCCTACTGATGTCATCACCCTGAAGGAAGGTAGTACCTGAAGGTCCCAGAACTGTGAGTAGCTGCCAATCTCCCTTGGAATGAAGGTCACAGGGATCTGCAAAAGAAAATAGAGACAAACCTTAACAAGTGACCACCTCTACATAAGGACCATCTGGCCATTGTGACCACTTTTTGGTGGTCCCTTAGATAGTTTTTCCCACTGACACAAGCATTAAGAATCCTGTCTAAAGTGATATACCTGTCCACATAGACCAGATTGAATTGGTATCAAAAGTCAGTATCCATCCCAGTGTGGATCAAAGCTATCAGTCTGGTCTTATGCAACATGTACTTATCATACAAAACTATGTATTACACCTGGAGGCAGTTATGTGAACAAACAAACAAAAAGACACATGTAGGCCGACCTGTATTCTCTCTGTTCCGCCAAGGGTTCCACTAATGCGGGCGAACCGGAACACAGTATACGTGGCACGGAAGATGTCATTTGTGTCATCCACACCCTGGGTTTGGAACAAGCACAACAGGCATTAAAAGCACTGGTAAAACAACTTTATATTGCCACTTCAACTCAACAGTTTCTAAGACATATAACCCTATTTTTTTTCTCTACCGACGTTTACGCAGCAGCTCTGCTGCCTTTAAAGTGGTCTTTTTCTCCCACCTCCCATGGATGTCTCAAAAGCTCACCCACCATCAAGTAAAATTTGCCAAGCATTGCTGTTGAGCCAAGCAGAAAAAAGTTTTATACGTCCTCCTATGTACATCATGAAGCAGAGTCCATTGCAGAAATCTGACTTATTTTTAGAGATACCAGAATAGAATATGTATTAGCTTGGTCCCGACTAGTGGTGCGGATCGGTCCGGCCGGACCGGTTCCGGACTTGTAAAACGTTTAGGTTCAAGTCCAAAAAAACCTAAACGTCTGGAAACAAGTCCGGACTTGAAAAAAAATTCTCTCACTCATACACTCCTTTTTGTTTTAAACCATCTTAAACCTTCCTTAAATCGTGAAATTTGCACTAGAAAAATATTAAAACATTACTGTTTTTGTGTTTATAACTGAACTTTTGTGTTAATTACTGACTGTATATAATTCCGTATATATAGTTTTCAAATTACGTGTAAAATATCTGCCAATATGCAATTTTACATGTAACACGAAAAAATATTCCAAAATTATTGTTCAGGTCCGGACTTTCAAGTCCGGACCTGAACCTAAACCTCTGGACTCGAGTCCGAACCTAAACCTAAACTCGGGTTTAGATCCACACCACTAGTCCCGACTGATACAGGTCAATAGACAGGTAGAGATCTTTTTCATGATCAAAGTTTACATTGGCCTGATGAATACCACAGAGCAGCTGACGAAATGTCGGCAGAGAAAAAAAGAGTAACATACCTTAACGTAAGCTGGCGCAAACGATGTCAACTCCCACTTCATCTCCTTCTCCGAGCCATTTCTGAAGTCCAGACAACTTTCTGTATCAAAAAATTTGATGACAACGCAACTTAACTTGACAGTAAGAAAAACAATGCTGTAATACATATGAATATAAACCTTTACTTAAAGCTCAGAATTCTGTTGGACAAGTTTCCTTTACTAGAAAGGGTATCCTATGCTACTACAACATGCTAATTTATGGAATGTTCTTGTTCCATCAAACTAGAAGTACAATTGCTTGACAAGAAGTGTTATACATTTCGGTAATTGTGGTTTTGTTATGGGTGGCTTTATACTATAGCTAAGCACATCGGGTCATCCCTACTGTATCTTTCCTATAACTGTGTTTATGTCTGTTTTTTTTACATGCAATTTGTTTGATGCTTTCAGAGGATTTTATACCTGCAGTTTCCCCCTTTCTGGTTGGAGGGAACTTCAGCACCTTAGATGCTACAGACACCTCAGCAGTGGGAGATTTCTCCTTGTGTATGCCAGCAGCAGGGGTAACATTAGGTGTGGCATCCTGATTGAGCAGTGGCTGTAGCTGGGCTGACGTAAAGGTAGACTTCTCCAGTGCCAGGTCTTCCCGGATCTGTATTTTCACAGCCTAGAACAAAATAATTTTTGTTGAAAAATATTTCTTTTGGTAACATCCCATCCTCAAAGGAAAGCAAAATTCAAAAGCCTACTATGCTAAGCTAAATATACCCCAAAGCCAAGTTTTCACCAGTATCACACCAGTCCATCATACTTTACGGTTCTCCAAGTCATTTGAAAATTGTGACATAAGTGACTTGATCCAATCAAAGACTAGAAACAATTGGCCACTTAAATGTATGTCGCAATTTTAAAACTGCTTGGACTGATGTGGTACAGATGAGAACTTAACTTATATATGGTATATGTAGCAGAATATGATAAGCTTCCGAATTTTGACTTCTGCTTTCCTTAGGGCATTCCTAATGGATCAAGTTTCAAAATACCCACTCAACATCTTCCTAGACAATCCTATATTTTCAACTCTTTTCTTTAAAATCAAAGATATACAGTCAAACCTGTACAAGTGTCCATATCTGCATGAGGACCACCTGACCAACGTGACCACTTTCTGGTGGTCCCCAAGATAATTTACCCAATGACACAAGCATTAGGAATCCTGTCTTTAGTGACCACTTGTCCACAAAGACCAGATTCTATGAGTCCCTTGGGTTGTCTTCTTGGGTAGTTTGACCAGCAGAAAACTATAACTATAAATAAGAACAAACCTTCTGTCCATTGTCACAGTGTATGAAGAGGTTGCCCCTCCAGGGAAAGATGTCCGCCTTGCCTTGTGTGGCTGGGTTAGGACTCACTAGGATCACCTGATGGCTCCTGAAGGAATCAAACAACAACAATGTTAGTCATTTAAGTTTGAGGGGATCTGATTTCGTGGTAGGGGATAAAAGGAGGGATTCGAGAAGTTAAAGGTTTACGATAATGGTACCACAAACACAAGGATAAGTTTTCAGCATCTCAGAAAGAACCAATAGTCACACATTAAGAACTAAAATATTTCTCACCAAGGACGTTCATAATATCACCAAAATGCTTTAGTGCAACAAAATTAAACACCAAAGATTAAATACCACAAACATAAGTTTTCGGAACCTCAGACAGAACCAATGGGTGTCAGCACCAAGGACATGCCTTTAAACATTATAATGCTTAGCACAATAAAAGAGTCAAATACCAAAGAGATAGTGGTAACACAAACAGAAAGATGTTTTCAGCACCGCAAATAGAACCAATAGTCACAAAGGTAGAATAGCTATGATTTCAGCTATTTTAGCTATAAACTCCAAAATACAGTTTAACTACACTGTTAACACGAGAGATAAAGTACCACAAATAGAAGTACACGTTTTCAACCCTCAGACAGAACACAGAACAATGAAGGATTCAGCACCAAGGACATACATAGAAAGACTAAAATGCTTTTGCACAACAAACTACAGTTTTACACACCACAGAGATGATGTACCACAAAAAGAAGGAAAAGTTTTCGCACCTCAGACAGAACCAACAGTCACACAGGTAGGACAACTAAGATTTCAGCACCAAGGAGATAACTATAAACACCAAAATGCTTAGCACAACAGAAAAAAAGTTTGATTTCACCATTAACAGTACCAGAAATACAAGGACAAGTTTTCAGAACCTCCAACAGAACCAATAGTCACACAAAACAACTGAGATTTCAATACCAAGAACATTCCTATAAAATGTACCATGGACAAAGCCTTTACTTTAAGACATTGAATAGTTTCATCAGGCTGGTAAACCAAAGTTCTTTGCACAGTACCTAGTCTTATTCATATAGCTGACGTTTTAGTTAGGTATGTTTCAAGATAACATTCACAAATGGAACTGGAGACCCTTAAGACTACTTTTCAACTGATTCATAAATCATACATACTTCAAATTCCATTTGGTTTTGTTGATAGTACTTCCTTTAAGTTTTAGATACTACTATTTGAACAGTAGCAGTCAAGGACATTACAACTTAAACATTTTTTAGTTACCTTGCATCAACTTTACCATGCTGAGGTGTAACTGTCAAACAATGGCCAGGCCAGGACAGCTCAAAACTGCAGGAATAAAAGTAAACATAGAAAAAATGTCACTGAAATTCTACATCACTCTGTAAGTCCCCCTTTCCACTAGATGGCAATTGTTGAGCAACCTACTGAGTGACCCAAGTTGCATTTGTGTGACCCTTGATAATACAGTTGGAATTTGATGTATGTGGTAAAAGTAGGATTTAGAAGGCAACAAAACACACAAGGCGTAAAAAGAAATCTGTTCTTTTTCTATGAAATCTGTGGAGTGAGCTGTTAAATTTTGTTTGTTCTCATTGCTTACGGCCTGTAGTTGAAAGGGGATATAAGAAAGAAATGTAACAACTACGTGGTATGATACATGGTTACACTCTTTGCTTTTAAAATAAAATTATGAACATACCTCATAACTCTATCTGTATGGTTTAGGACCTGGACTTGTGCAGCATCCAAGTCTCCACCTTAAGAAATAAGTTTAAGAATTAAAGAATCTTTTCTTTTTTAAATTGTATTTAGAGACACAGCATAATACTGCAAATGCATTTACTTTAGCAGTAGTTTTACTTCTCAGTAGGATGGATAAGGATGTTTTCGTGGTGTTTGAAGTCTGCGGTTGAAAAATTTGGTACGACAGTAGAATAACAAAACACAATCGTGGTCAATTTTGGGTTAAGATGTCACCGCCAAAAAAACGTGAAAATTAAATCACCGCAATATTTCAGGATTTACAGTACTAACCAGCTCCAGGGGCCAGCAGCATCAGCTGTTCTGGCTGCACGCTCCACGACTTGGAGGAGAGCGTTGTCTGGTCTGCTTCATCTTTCTTAGGTTTGTCAGTGACAAACGCTTTCGTGATGGGCGTGCCCTTAACTGGTGGAGAACTGCAAAGATAAGAAAAAACAAGTGAAAAAGTTGTCTTTACCGCACATGGAATTGCTGTCTTAAATCATGTTAATTCAAAAGCATGAAAAAATGGTATTAACCCAATGACAAGAGCCTCACAGTCATGGCGCATGTAATTCTGTAAACTGTACTCCTTTGGCCAGTTAACTCCTCCGGTATATCATTCAGTCCATTTGGACAATTTCCACTATTTTTCCAGCAACCTTTGGAGTATGCTAGAGACTACAAATTTGTGACAAAACGGCACTGATTGCCTAATTCAGATCATGAACACTTGAAAGCACACAAAAATCAAACAGCCTACCACTGTACAAACTGTACTGTACTGAAAACACCACACAGTTTCATTTGCCCTTAGGAGCAGCGTAAAAAAAAACATTCAAGGGACTTCGCAAGTTTGGCCTGTACATGACATCCAAGGCACGAAATACTTTTTTACACCTATAGAATTACAGCTTGGCAGAATGTTTACCTCCAATTTGGCACAATTGCCTACAAGGACACAAGATTACAGTACTCAAGGCACGGAATACTTTTTCTGTTACCTGCAAAATTGTAGGACACAAGAATTTTACCTCCAATTTGGTCCAATTAACTCCAAGGACGCAAGATCATGACAGTGATTATTCTGCGCCAAACGTATTTGCAATAATTTGCGATACCATTAGCAAGACAAAAATTGGATAAAATAGTAAATAATAACAGTCTTGGATTTCTTTGTTTGCAAAATTGCATCTTTCCTAATTTTCACATTTTAAGTCTAATTTGGCCCAAGGACACAGGATCACGACAATGATTATTTTGGTCCAAATGTATTTGAAATACTGTCAACAAGTCAATAATTGGCTAAATAGTAAATAATAACAGTCTTGGATTTTTTTGTTGCAAAATTGCTTTTTTTACTAATTTTCAAATTCTACCTGCAATTTGTTCCAAGGACACAAGATCATAACAGTCTTCATTTTTTTGCAAAATTGCACTTTTTCTAATTTTTAGAATTATCTCTAATTTTGTTCAAGGACACGAGATCACGACAGTGATTATTTGAGCCAAATGTATTTGCAATGATTTGCAACGCCATTAGTGAGAGAAAAATTGACTATACAATAAACAATAAGTCTTGGAAATTTTTGTTTGCAAAATTGCATGTCTCCTAATTTTCAAATTAAGTTTTATTGTCTGCAAATGACGGGATGCAGACTGGTACTTCGAATTGAGTTAGGGGTCTCTACCTAAAGGTCCAATCCATTTAAGCACGGTAATGTTTGAACTGATGTTAAAAGCCATCAGAGATTGGCTTTATGACCAGGGTAAATGGCATTAGCGCTGGTAACGAAGATATAACATCATGTGGTTGCCTCATTCCGAGAAAATCATATAGTCAAAGCTACAAATTATGTGATATCGGGGCTTTAGGCAAACATATCACATGAATGTATTATCATAGAGTCAAAGCCAGGGCTGTCTCCATCCTGGGACAGAAATCTATTTCTTGGGACGACAAAACTCTCTCTAAAAAAACTGACATGAAATTGATGAAAAGTTATTTCAATAAGCTTAAAATGACAAAGAAAATAAATAAAACTGAGGGTCCTACTTTGTCAGTTTTTGCAGTGGTTCTGCAGGTCTTCTCTGAGCTGCCATACGTTCAATGACAGAGCTGTCGACTGACGAAGTTCGTCTCCGTTCTTCGGCGTTGGAGGTGGGAGGTCTGCCGACAAGCGAGATCATCGACCTCAACATGCAGGAGTAGAACAGCCTGATGTCGTTGGGGCGCTCGGGAAGATCATAGACTGTGGACAGAGAAAAGAAACATATAAACAACAGTTAAAGGTGTCAATTTCCCTGGGGATACCATTTTGCTTCAGGATGATGTGATGTGGATGATACTTTTGCTGAAGAAGAATGACTAAAATGGATAAAGATTCAACATGTATACAACTTCAGGTATGAATTGACTACCCGTAACTCTAACCCAATTAATAATAACAATCTTCTTTCATTGTAACTTTATGTTCACTGTTATGTACCGAGAACATATCATCACCTTGAAAAACCTGTTCATATCATTCATGAGTCCTTCACACATCTGTTCTGTAAATCACTTGCCGCAATCGTGAAGTTAAAGTTCAGTGAAAATGTCCATTTTCCTTACACAGTGAAATTTTGCTACCGTGAAGATAAAGTGAATCACAGTAATGCAGGGCTTTTTCCAGTGCGTTACAGGGGCGCCATGCCCCCCTGACCATGCGCCCCCTTACCCTTATAAATCTGTATTCTAAGCTGTGTGATGATTTCGAGGTTGAGAGGTCACTGTAGACATAAAACCACCACATATATTTATAAATTTACAGTATTCCTGTATTCCAGCAAACCTGGGATAATATCATTAGACTAATACTATTAGTTTTCATGACACTTACTGGTCATTACATTGACATTCACCTTTCTGATAATGAAATATTACGTTTTTATATGATTTTCAGTAGACTCTGCCCTCTACATGAACCCTCACCCAGGAGTAAAATTTAACAAACAACCTAGAATGACAGAAGATTCAGTAAATTACACTGAGTCCTTGTACTCCCTTTCTATGGAAAATGGGAGCTTAACACCTTGCAACACTCATAAATTTTAACACAAGCGACTGCAGACAAACCCCAAATGCTTCAACTTAACAGTCTTTAGCTCGCAAAACACACAGTAATACATGTTCAGTAATGAAAACACATTGCTTGGATGAGTGAGGGATAACAGAATTAGTTTTAAATGCACCGCAGACTATTAGAAAGTGTGTCAATGCACGGATTGCCCTTTCACTGAACCCAGCGCAGGTCAGCTACCCTTGATAATAAGTGATATGGGAGCAATTCCACACATATCTTTTAAGCCACTTTCACATCTGATGTGCTTTTATATGTGTTATGCTCTTACTTTCTGTGCGCAGACGAATTACGGCGGGGTTAAATGTGCCCAGTTTGGCTTATTCAGCGGGGTGTGATGTGAACACATGAAAAATGGTTTTCCGAGGGAAGCTGGGATCAAGGTTAGGTCAGGGAGTCCGCAAACTTTGGTACTGAGGAACTTGGAATAAAAGAACTCAAAATTAGCAGGACTATTTGTACACTGGAAACAAAGGTCTACATACATGCATCCAAGTATTCTAAAGGAGGCATAAAGCTTTGAAAAGCAATGATTAGACAAGAATTTGTATTCAGGTAAGACATAGCAGGTAAAACAATGCATGTTTAAAACCCTAAACACATCTGAGTTTATATGATAGTAAAGCCAACACTGTCAATCAATTTACTTCACAGGGACTTCATTTTGAGGTAGGTGGAAAAAGAATGTGCTTACGGTGATCAAAGTTAGCGGTTGAAACAACCATGGTAATGCTCTGCATAACAGAACACATGTTCACAGTGAGATGAGTTTGTGGTGACAGCGGCACAGCCCAACATAAAAGAGAGTAATAAATCTATTCAGTGGCTATAAACACCAAAGTGCTTAGCACAACAAAATTTATTCAAACTATGAGCACCAGAGATACAGTACAACAGACACGAGACGTTTTCAGAACCTCAGACAGAACCAACAAAGGACAATTAGGGTTCAGTACCAAGGACATACCTCTGACAACATCAAAATTCTTCAGTGCAACAAACTATGCTTCAAACATTACAGTGATGATGTACCACAAATGCACAAGGACAACTTTTCAGCACCTCAGACAGAACCAACACAGAACAAGGTTTCAGTACCAAGGACATACTTATGAAAACACCAAAATTCCTCAGTGCAACAAACTAGTTTAAACATTACAGGGATGGTGGTAACACAAACACAAGGATGGGTTTTCAGCACCTTGGGCAGAACTGATAGTCACACAGAACAACCAAGATTTTAGCACTAAGGACAAACTCATAAATACTAAAACCCATCAAAACAGGCATTTCAATAGGCACTTATGAGTTATTTCTTGTCCACTTCTACCAAAGAGCACGTTGCTTTCCATCATGTAACACATAAACACAAAGCATTTGTACTGATGGTGGTTTGAAGGCCCAGTACCCTTCGCATAAAAAAAGTAAAAGATCCTAGACATAAAACAATTAGCCTGATTAAATTGTGCTTATAGCAGCCCGACCAACATCTACTGCAGGTAGGGGCCATTACGGCCTTGGGCAGCAGAGTTTGTGTTTCACATACTATAAAACAATCAACCCCACTAAACAGGCTAATCACTGATTTCAGGATCAATTCCCAATAACACTATAACCAGTACAATAGACGCAGTACTATAGACGGTTTCTCAGAAAAAGGAAATCTGGAATGTACACTTTTCCAAGTGCATTGAGAGTGGATTAAGTATCCATTAGTGGAAACTCAATGTCTAGGTTTTCCTCGCAGCATGAGACATCTGCTTTAAGCATCTCTTGATGACAAAAAATCCTATAAAAGAAACAGACAGCCAACAAAATCCAATTTCCAAAATCATTTTCCCCTGCACGCCTTCATCTAAAACGCAGACAACCAACAAGACTGATGTTCAAAAACATGCTGATTACAACGTAGCCGACTCCAGGTTTGCTTTGAAGTTCGGGATGTCTCCAATAACCAGCAGACATCTCTGTAAGACATCTTTGATGGAGACAGCAGCAGTATAACCACGATCCCATTGACTTACCCTTATCACTGCACTGTGCCCTTCTATTCGTAATAAAATGCATAAACTTCACCCAAACCTATCATCAAGATTAAGCTTTGTCTCTTCAATGTCTACTTTTCCGCCCCCATCCCTCCCTTCCCCTCAAAAAAACATTTTGAGGTCATGCACAAGGTAACAAGTTACTCAAGTAACTGGACAAAATGTGGAAACAGTCATTCAGACAGCATCTGATGTCAGTGACTGGCATGTACATGTATTCTCTCACTGACAAAAGACAGAGGATGCTGTCTGAAATGTCTGACCGTTTCCACATTTTGTCCAGTTGCTTGAGTAACTGTTACCTTGCGTATCTTATGACCTGGATGTCTAACCTTGATGGGATAGGGTGATGGGAAGGGCTTCTGGTACTTATATGTCATATTACACGCTGCATATTAGTGAGCCTTTACGTACGTAACCTTGGGCTATTCCAAGAAATGAATTTTGAGCCCTGCTAGGAATCAGGAGGATAGCAGTTGATGGATGAGTGCTGCACAGGTAGTGTAGGGGACGGCGAATGGTCAAGATTTTGCATTGATCTCTGCAGGCTCTATAATGGATCTTCCAATGTCTGGACAAAGGCAATAACGAGGAGCCGTCTAAATAAAGTTTGATGCCAGAGTTCTTCAGACTCAAAGGGAAGCCACTGATTGGACTTCTTAGGTTTGGTAACTTAAAAAGTACTCTCCAGGTCTTTTACTTTTTACCCCAACACACACTACCATCAATGCAAGAGATCTCCAGACTCAAAGGGAAGAGGGTTGATTATCAGATACGGGTAGCCATTTATTATGGACTACTTAGGTTTGGTAACTATGTATTTTTATAAAGTTCTCTCCAGGTCTTTTAGTTTCATTCCTTTTTCACCTAACACACCCTACCATCAACGCAAGACATCTGCAAGTCCGGAGCGGAAAAGGGTTGATTCTACATACAGGTAACCAAAAATTATGGACTTCATAGGGTTGGTAACTTAAGAAACAACCTTTCTTCCTTTCTTTCCATATACTACAGGTAGTCTATACAGGCAACCTGAAGGATGGGCAGTTTATAGAATGTCAAGGACATTAAAGTGTGTGGACCCGCAGGACAGAGTCTGACTTATTGTTAAAGTCCTTCTCGCACCGATTGGTGCACAGGGTGGCACCCATCTCCGTTTCAATAGCCCTTGGGCCACACACCTTTGTGCAATCACTACAGCAGAGGGTCAGTCCTGCCGGCAGTAGTGTATTTTCAACTGCCATAGTCTTTCCCAAATGTTAAGTCCTAAGCAGAGAAAGCATTTTGAAGTCTTTGGTATGACCCAGCTGGGGATCGAACTCACAACCTACCGAATACAAGGGGAACACTCGATTCACTTGGCCACTGCACCAATGACTTGACTCATTATACTACAAGAAAAAAATCTGTTTTTCCTCAATTAATGATGAATTAGCAAAATATGTATGAACATAAACCTACCTTCCTGAGCATGTTCTTCCCCTAGGTACTCCATGTCAAAGTTGACTCCCTTCAGTGGGTTGGTATCAGCCAGTAGTCCTCTCTCTGAACAGCCTTTGCGCAGAGCTCTGTATAAATGGAGACACAGAATTGTAAGATTACCTTCAAACCATAACCCAACTCTAGATAAATGCTAGATTCACCTATGACAAAAAGCTCCAGATCTTCTAAGTACACTTGTGGAATAGTTACTACACCTTTATAGTCTTTTAAAACGTATCAGGATTGAAAGTTTATATTGATAGTGATAATGATATAGTAAATCATACATTGCCATCATTTACACTCAGGAAAAAGACAAGTGTAACTGACATATTGTATGGGAACTTCCATGGTTACAAGTACTTTTTCGGTAAAGCTAGGTCCTTTGAGGCTATAGGGACAGTGGATTGTTAATCCACTGTGTCTAAAGCATCGTATTGGAAAGCAGAGCCCATCCCTCTCCTTCCACCGCTTTGTTTACAATGATATAAAATTTTTTGTTTCAACTAACAAACAAAACAAAACAAAACAAAGACATAAAACTAGACTGGCCGTCATTTGCTTTAAGAGCAAATTCAGGATGTTTCGCCCATACTCCTCATGCAAGAAGTGGGCTGTCCCAAAATAAGTCCTGGGCAAATCCAAGTTTCTTCATAATTTATGCAAATGAGGTCCTCATGAGCATAAGTTATGTCCAGGTGCTTTCACTTTTCCTACATGTAGCTACATGTACAAGATGACATCCACAGCTTTTACAGTAAGGGGAAGACAACATCATGCATAAATTATGCAAGTGAGGTCCCCATTAGCATATGTCATGGCCAGGCGTGTGCACCTTTCCTAAAGCTACCTACATCTCAAATATGACATCTGCAGCTTGTACGGTAAGGGAAATACAAGTTTCAGCATAAATTATGCAAATGAGGTCCTCATTAGCATAATTTTTGGCCAGGTGCATTCACCTTTCCTAATGGTACCTACATCTTGAAGATGACATCCGCAGCTGTCACGGTAAGGGAAATACAAGTTTATGCATGAATTATGCAAATGAGGTCCTCATTAGCATAATTCATGGCCAGGTGTGATCACCTTTGCTAACGGTACGTACATGTCAAATATGACATCTGCAGCTTTTCCGGTAAGGGAATTACAAGTTTCAGCATAAATCATGCAAATGAGGTCCTCATTAGCATAATTTATGGCCAGGTGTGTTCGCCTTTCCTAAAGGTACCTACATCTCAAAGATGACATCCGCAGCTTTTACGGTAAGGGACATACAACTTCATGCATCGATTATGCAAATTGGGTCCTCATTAGCATAATTTATGGCCTGGTGTGTTCGCCTTTCCTAAAGGTACCTACATCTCAAAGATGACATCCGCAGCATTTACGGTAAGGGACATACAACTTTATGCATACATTATGCGAATTAGGTCCTCATTAGCATAAGTAATTGTCAGGTGTAGTCACCTTTCCTATAGGTACCTACATCTCAAATATAACATGCGTACCATGTAACATAAGGTCCATATAACTTTCTGTAATACCATTAGTAGAGGTACCCCCTGACATCTGCTTGGTTTTAAGTCCCAGACATGTGAAGTGTAGGAGGGCTTATGTTACAGTATGACCTAGTTCTTGCTGGCCCCGACAGAAAATAACCAAAAATTGCATCAAAAAATTGCAAAATAAATCATTTTGAAGTAGTGTATGCCAAAAAAAATAATGGGGTCCTTTGGGTAAATATCCAATGCACAACTAAACCAAATTTCAGGTCCTCAGGTTTCAACACCACGGCACTGGAGGCCATCATGTGCGACTTTTGTCTGAAAATGACCAAAAAACCTCCATAAAATCATTTTAAAAACTTATATCAAAAAAATTTTAAAAGGGTCTAGGGGTATACACGTACTCTACCTGCATACCAAATTTCAGCTAATTTGGTCGACGGACGACCGAGAAGAAGCGATTTGAAGGTTTGACAGGAGAAGAAGAAGAAGGAGAAGAAACCTAACAAAAACAATATGTTTCGTTGGCGAAACATAATAAAACTATTTAGCAGAAATCAAAGCACAACATAAACATTTGTACATAATCTAAAGATTAACATATCAAGTAATATTCAATAAAATACATAATGTGCCCAATTTACGACATAAAATCTCACCTTCTGAGCTGTTTCCTGCTTATCTCATCGCCATAGAAGAGCCCCAGTGTTCCGACGGTGTCCGCTCTCTCCGCACAGATGGCCTCTTCCTTCTCTGAGATGTGGAACACCACTGAAATCACCTGGTACAGAACAGAGAGCAGAAAATTTACCATTTCTACATTCAGAATCAGCTGCAAAGAAGAATAAATCAAAGAATTCATATGTACGTGAAATATCTAGCAGTTCTCTTTGTGTTGTAGTTTTTCCTGTTTTCTTTTCTGCCAACAGGAAATCAAAAAGCATTTCCTAAATCACCTGACACAGTGTGCTGACTGACCCAGCTTTTGTAGTCAATGATAGTAAAGAAATAAGAAATTACCTTTGTTGTTCTCTCCCTCAGAACAAACTCACTTGGCTCAATTCTCACTCTGTTAGCTGGAAGCTGTGTTCTAGCTGACAGATCTGGAGTGATGACAAAGTGTGATCAACTCAAACTTGTGAACGAGCTATTCTTTATCTAAAATGTATCTATATATTCATATATTCATATATCCAATTTTCGGACATTTTTCAACTGTCAAGTTATTTTTTCAACACCGTCCAGTCTACAAAAACACACAAATCATCAACATACTGCTATTGAGAAATAACAATAAATAACACTTAAAGTTGATAAAACTGATGGCAATAGTACATATAGACTCTACTTACCACCAAAGCACATGGCTTTCACGAAGGCCGCTCTGGATCCAGTATTGCGTACAGGGATGTCGATTGTACTTTTCTTCCCCACTGACACCTAAACAACAAGATGAAGGTTTAACATGATAAAAGACCTGAGAAGCAATACCAATTCTGTTATTCAGAGGCATGGAGAAGAGCTTGAAACTAATTTCTAATTCTAAGTCGTCTTGACAAAGTTATTTAATCTGTTGCAAGTTTGATACATGTAATTCATGTACTATGTAACGATCGACAATCTGTCAATCAGCTTTGGTAGTGTAACAATTGTCATAAGGTTTAAGATTTAACGATTGACAAACTGTCAGGCTCAATAGTTTTTTGTAGTACTACTCCAAGACAGTTTCAAGCCTCAACACAGATTAGATGTGTGTTTTATTTCTGACAATGAAGTAATTAGGGTTTAGTAGTTGTTCCTCACCTCCCCTAAGTTTGCTATGTACATGTCAGACACTGCCCTCAGGCCCTCCACTGTCAAGTTACAGGTGCCGCCATAGCCAGACAGGGGGATCTAGAACAATAATTATGGTAAGATTGATAATTGTTATCATTGCAGAAAGTTTAACAGCTAGAAATATCGCACAACCCATCAGCACCTAATAGCCATGATGTACAACATTTTTACAATAACATCAAATGTGAAGTCCAAATCCAGCATTCGAAGTGCTTTTGAAGCGTTTTCGATTTACGTAAATGCAGCAATGCTCGCAGGGATTTAATTTTGCGGTAGGGAGAAAATAGAGTTTTTTGTGGTGGTTTTGAGTTCGCGTATGTAACAATAGTGGCCACCACAAAAAGCCGTTCCATTATGTGACTGTAGTCACATAATGGAACGGCTTTTTGTGGTGGTTTTAAAGCCTGAATGTGGTATTCGAATTCTCGACAGTAGCACACCCAAAACGCATTTGAAATGAATCATTTTCGAATTATTCTATGGAAGCCCATACCATAAATTACAGACTGAGTGTATTGAACATTATGACAGCCTTGGTACATGTACTATGACATAATAAAAAGTACAGTGAACATCTTACTGTAAACTTTGTATTGCCCTTGGGAGGTTTGATGACGAGTTTCGCCTGCATGGTGGCGACTCTGGTGGGAGCGAAGATGAGGTGAACGGGGAAGTCCTCCAGGGGTTTGAGTATGATCTGTCTGGAGCTGGACAGCTGCTCATGCTCCATGAACGAACTCTGAAGCTGTGGGGAAGAATCAGTCATGGTCATTTCTTGAGACAAAAGACAGAACACCTCTTTGCGTCTCGGAGGGGGAAGTTTGAGAAGCATTGGGATAAGTGGGTATAATATTTATCTTAAGTTACAACTATTTCTTGTATGTATAATAATTATGATTTCAATGATCTAACATTGATTCAGTTCTTGTTGAGTTGTGGTCCATTCGATGTTTACTATTCATTCATTGATCCACATCAACTAAGCTGTCTCTTGGTTATCTGTATCTTTATGCATGTTCTTTCTTTAAGAAAAAGAAAGCATTAATCAGTAAGAAGACTACATTAGCTTAATATCACATTGATAATTACTATATTCTAACACTGGTCGGAATGAGAGGAGTATGTAATAAAATCAAGCCATTAATTTTTTGCATCTGCTGTATATTTTCTGCTGGTTGGTTACCCTAGACTACCACAGCTATACCTGCACTTTAAATGCAAAACTGGGCTTGAGATGACTTCATAGTAACACACTGGAGTATTGTTATCCAATTGTATACATAAACCAGTTTAACCTCTTCCAAGACGTACATAAAAACTGC
Source organism: Branchiostoma lanceolatum (assembly GCA_035149815.1). NCBI lineage: Eukaryota > Metazoa > Chordata > Leptocardii > Amphioxiformes > Branchiostomatidae > Branchiostoma > Branchiostoma lanceolatum. The sequence goes on along the minus strand of CM068872.1, from coordinate 6,890,810 downwards.
TTTGTACTATTTTTCATTGATTATCAAGATGCTCACCTGAAAACAACCGTTGCCGTCATCTCTGATGGTCAGGTCTAGTTTGAGAGTCTGGGTCTGCGAGCTGTTTCTCAACACAAGCTTCTGCTGTCTGTGAGTGAACAAGGAAACAATGGTCTCTAAAGTTATCACAACCGTTCTAAACCAATAGACTAATACTATACCAATCATAACGAACATTTGTGGTCTTGAGGGCCACAGATCATTACCAAAAACTCAATCTACAAATTCTGATAATAGAAATTTCAGGATGTTCAACTATTGCTCAACCATTCCTCAACCAATACAATAGGGTTGCTGGCTTAAAATCTGAAAGTTATTATGGGTTCAAATCCCTAGCACACCCCAAATGCCATGCCCTTGGGAAAGCCCCTTTACATCTATTTCCTCACTAGACTCTCGGATGGGACATCAAGCAGGAGATCCTGTGTTTGAGGGACCAGAACACTCATCAAAAAGAGTAGGGGTCCTTCCCTGTGTGAGTGGATCATACCTTGAAGTGGGGTCTTACAAAGCTTGTACCTCCTGTAAACAAACAAAACTCACAGCGCTCTCCCCATGGGCACCCCTCCCCAGGACAGGAACTGTTTGTTCGACAGGACCGGTGGAGCCTCTGCCGCAACGTGTTGTTTCTTCTCCAACATCACACACTCCCCTCTCAGCAACACTTCGTACTGTGGACCTGTAGTTACAGCAGAGAGAGGCTCCTTGATGAATAGGGTAGACAGATATTTGTTGAAGCCGATAGAAGTAGTCTTTATCTTATTCCAGCAAACTTATGTCCTGTCCTCTTCTCTGTATTCCTGTTCTTGGTCTGTCCTTTCTACTATACTGTGTTCCTGATTTCATACGTTTCGCCAACAGACGTTTTCTGGCAGATAGAGTAATAATGATTCTGCTCTCCTCAAGATCAATCATTGAAGGTTGTGGTGAAGGAAAGTTGATCTCAATAGTGCTGCACAGCCTAACACATTCGTGCACAGACTTGCACATGTACATGCTTAGTCATACACACAGTGTACTTTTCTCAGAAAGCTTTTAGTATGTGCTACTCTAAATAACTTATATAGCGGCAGGAAAATATAGCGGCTGGGGGGAAATGGAGTAGGTCACAGCACTTAATCTTAACGGTTGGAACAAACATCACTGTCTCAAATATTAGTGATGAAATATTTGCGATGATGAAATTCTAGCTGTTGACTAGTGACCGTTAAATCAGCTACAATTAAGTTACAGTTAAAAAATCAAGAATTACAGTATATTACGAACCTCCTGGCCGCACACACATGGTCATCAGGCTGCTGACAGTGTGAGGTGCATGCTTCGGTGCAAACTTGACTGTGACCTCTGACTGTTGACCCGGGTGAAGGGTCAGGGTGCTGGGGAGGAGGGTAAAGACGTCCTGTTGCTTGGCAACGGACAGGTCCACTGTGACGGGGATGTTTCCTGCGTTCTTCAGAGGCACGCTGCGACTGATGGAGGTGCCTATGCTGGTCGTCAAGACGAGAGCCTGCCGACAGAGAAACACGCGCATGTATGAATTAATGAAAGGTTCAAGGGCTGAATTGCATACTTTGTTTTCAAGTGACACTGTTCACTACTATCACAAATTTCAAAATACCATTAGTAGAATTTTACCATCTTACCCATATGTTGCTTCTCTAAAAACACAATTAAGCAAACTTAAAACAAATGATTATCACAATAGACCAGCCGAGGTTCACAGTACATGTACATAGTCTTGACTTCAAGGACCGACAAATAAATGTAAAAACATCAACGCAATTTAAAGTAGATGGAATTTTCACAATCATTGACATGAGAAGTATTAATATAGCGCAAGTAAAGTAGCGCATCTTGTGCTCACTATCCAAAAGTGGTGTGTTACATCTAAAGGCAGTTCACAGGTTATGCAATACAATCAAACAAACAAACCTGTAGTGTCCTGGGCGTATGTATTCTGGCCACCCCCACTCGAGCCTTCATTGGTACACTGGCTATAAGACTGGTGGTGCCAGGAGTGTCCATCTCAATGTCCACCCTGCCTGTGTACTCGTCTGGTGGTCCCAATGGCCCTGAAACAGCAAAATGTACAGGTTGACTTAACATTCATATGGATAACCACACACCCCTGGGATGAAGTGTAAAATGCTTCCACTACAGACAAACAAAAACAAACAAATACAGACGACAGATAAATACAAAAAAAAAAAAAAAATACAGACGACAAAGCCAGTGCCTCTGAAGTCTGTAGTTGACATGATCTTTCCCACAATAACAGAAAAGTTACACTGAAGTGACACATCATGGATATCATCCTGGATAAAGCAGCTGATAGCACACAGACAAAGGACTTTCAAAGAGTAGCGTGTGTAGTCAAGTGGTTAGCAACTGTCTTCTCTATCACTACGAGTGTAAGCTCTCCAGTGACCTAAATTGGTTTGAGATCACTTCCTCAGTTTTAACAGTAACAGTCCGCGTACCTGAGGTGTTGAGTTGCTTCTCCGGGGCTCGGAACTGGACAATCACTATAGCTGGATCAGACAGCTGGGGACAGAGAGTGACCAAATGAGAGTTCAAAATGACGTGGAGGCATCAAAATACATGTGTTGTGTCCTCATGCCAAGAAAAAATGCTTGCAAACAGTTGTCGTGTAGCTTGTTAAAGCTATCAGATTTCAGTTCTTCACAATAATGCATTTTGTTTTCAAATACAGTGAATTTGAACAGACTAGGGTACTGAACTATAGAGGTTCCCATCTCTGAATAAAAAAAATGCAGATAGCAAAATACCCCTAAAGAAGAAAAGTCCTACCTGTTGGTCTGACTTGCCCTGTAAGGTATAGTGATAGACAGCTGTAGAGGACCCACTCTCTCTCCTGCTATCCTTGAAGGAGAAGCAGTGCCACATGGCAGAAGTCTGCAGAAATAAATATATGGTGTACGTGTTACAGGCTTTTACGTAGGATTTATAGACAGGGCATCCAAAAATGAGGGGTGTGTGTGACCAATCGGAACCAGAGTTCCCCTATGTGCTTTATGTATTAACAATTACATGCTAGCCTTGTTTGTAAATATTGCATGTCAATCCATTTTCAGTCAATGGGTAGTGTAATGTTATCTTTTTGATAAGTGTGTTGGATTCTTTTACGTGTAGAAGTTTGACGCTTGAGGCTAACACCTAGAGGTCCCGCCGGCTTTACGTCACCAACCAAAATGGTTCCATGTACAGTACTTACTGCTGACAGGATGAGGCGCACAGGTACGTTTGCCCTGGTATGATTGGTCATCTTGATAGGAAGACACACTGTACTGCTGCCAGGAAGGTCACCGAAGTTCAAGGCATCTGACTCGCCAGCAGTCACCTGCAATTAAGAAAAAACACCCAATTTCAAGTCAAGTCTAACAGCAAAATCATTTTAAAAGGATTCTACAACATATAAAAATCTATAAAAACATCCCTCTAAAGAAAAACAACAGTTACATAAAATATAGCATCCAACACTTTATGTCTTGCAGGAATATCAGACCATACACTGCTAGTTCTTCTTTTCACTTTTTTAGGTATGAGAATTCTACAGTTAAGAAGTTTGATCTAATCTAAAAGATTTTGAAAACTTTGTACTAGTCCCGCATGTGCTGAGAAACAATATTAAATCTCACTTGTATGAGTGTTTTTTTCTTCAGCTATGACCTGTACATTGACGACAGATGTTTCAAAGTCTCTCTGTCAGTCAGTCTGAAAGACTTTGACCTAAACTGGGCAAATACAGCAGTCTACATCATGGTCTATGACTACAAGCAAAGTAAATACTCACCTGTATAAAGGGCCTCTCAGCTATGGCCTGCATGCTGACCATATATGGCAGGTACTGAGAAAAAAAATGTAAAATCTCACCTGTATGAATGGCTTCTCAGCTATGGCCTGCACGTTGACTATAGATGGCATGTGGTCTATGACTGCTGCGTCCTCCGAGTTAGCCAACACCAGGCAGGAGCTGACCTGTACCTGAGCCACATACACACCTGGGTGGTGTGGTGTGAACAGCACCTGGAACCAACACAACACAGGAAATAGGATAAGAAATCATCAAGCTTGCAGCTAGAGGTGCAAAGATTAGGTGTGACAGGTTGTTAAGTGTAATATAACCAGCTACTGCCGCCCCACATACCAACAAAACTGGTGTGTTATGCTGAAAGGCGGTTATACTGGCCATACAGATGCAGAAGCTGGTGTGTCACACTAAAGGGCAGTTTACCAACTACAGTATACAGAACAGATGCAACTGTACAACTACAACATTGTCACTTCTCCCCATTGAATTATACTAGTACTACACTGTACATACTGCATATTTCTCACATCCAAGGGTCAGAAAAAAATCATAAATCCTTTGTTGTTTAGAATTTTAAAGTCAGCTATTTCAGATTCAAGCTCGACTACTTTTTGTGGTGCACCCGAATCGGCTTCTGCGTACCTAAACTACGATGTTAAGCACACTAGTGCACCTTTTCCCCCAAACCACCTGAGCTCAGTCTAAGATCTCACCTTTATCTCTTCTGTTGTATGTGGGCCAATGATGGTCTTCTGCTTCAGGTGAAAGATGTTGTCTGCTCCTGGCATCATCTAATTATGGTCAAAGAGGATAAATTTTAGTAGCATTCACAAAGGCCAGCAAGACTTCAAAGTTCTAAATGTAAAACCACCTAGTAAAGCAGACGCATCCTCACTAAATAGCTTTAAACAACAGTTGCAGGTCAGAAGGTCATTGTCGGCTATAAGTGATGGGCTTTACTTGTTGTTCCCTGTTTGTGTTGATTGACAGGACATGTAGTGCACACTGCAGCCATTGGCTGGTGGGGTTGTGGTTTGTGGAAACTTGCTACCCTATGTGCCACTAGGCACTATAAGGGTCTGAATGAATGAACCAATGCTCCCTTTCCCCTCCTACCACAAAATTAAGCCCTGCAACCTTTTAAAAATGAATTTACAGCACTACCACAAGTACTGCTACCCTTACCTGTTGTTCTCCGTTTGCGTTTATTGACAGAACGTGTAGCGCACACTGCAGCCATCGGCTGGTGGGGTTGTGGAGGGGCAGCATGGCCTGGATACCGATCCCCACACAGCACACCCCGGGGAACCTCACTTCAGCAGGGGCGATCACACGATAGCTCACATCTTCTGTGGGGGTCGCTGATGCTCTGGATCCTAGAGAGAAAAAACATGATGTTGAAGTTGTCATCAGTAATCTCCATTAGCATTAAACCGCCAGGTTAAATAAATCCACCACTCGTGTGTGTTTGACAGATCTCTAGTGCAGCATCCCCAGATATGCACAGTTTAGATATACAGGAGTGCATTATACCAGGGGAAGTCGGGGTGGAGATCTGTTTGGACGTATCTTTTTTCAGGGTGGCGGAATTATGTACCCTGGTGGAATTATGTTAGTAGATGTTACAGATATCAGATATGTCAACAGTCAACACTCAAAATATTTTGCTCCCGGTACCCTTATGCTACGACATTTAGGTATGCACACTTCAGATATCTAGTAGGTGTTTAAGACATTGCTGAAAAGGCCTTGATAACACTTTTTTAAAGTGGCAGTGTTAGGGTACCCACAGGAATTATGAAAGTTGGCATTAAGCATATTTGAGCTTTTGGACACGAAATTTGAATACAGCGATGATCAATACTGGGACAATTCAAACCTTGCCTGGCTTGTTTAAACTTTCAAGCTAAACTATTAAAAATGCATGTAATGGTGGAAGCATGATATACTGATTCAAAATAGACAGAATCTTTGTTAACTTAACATTCTCCTTGTTGCCTAACACTAGCCTGAGTACCATCTTCCGTAGTGGCCACTGGCTCACAAAAAAATTTTTTTTTGAGCCAGCGATCACTACGGAGGATGGTACACAAGCTAGCCTAACACCATATTTGACAGAGAATTGGTAGCCAAACAGCTATTTCAATGTGCTAAAGGTTTAGGTGGAGGCAGGCATTGATAGCATAAACCTATGGCACTTTAACGGTGGACTAACCTGAAGTCCTGCTTGGAGCTACCGGAATCATGCCTTGCTGTGGATCCTCGCTGATCATCCCAACATTAGGAGCCATACTACTACTCGGAACTGTCGGCATTCCACCATGAAGACTGCTGGGCGGAGGGCCAGGGATCCCCATTCCAACATGAGGGACAGCGCCGTATGGTAACTGTGCAGCTGGGTGCTGCTGGTACTGTGTGGTAGGAGGGTAGGCTGGGGCTGCCATACCTTCAGGGTATGGCTGGTATTGCTGCATACCTGGAAGGAGGCAGGGTGGTCTTGGGGTTACGGTCATTGACTTAGAACCTAAAGGTTTTGGGTTCGAATCCAAAGAAGGACACAGTGCTGTGCCCTTGGGAAAGGCACTTGACACCTATTTACTCTCTCAACCAAGGTAAAAATGAGTACCTAGCTTCTGTTAAGGATGTTTTCTTGAATGGGACATAAAGCTGGAGGTTCCATGTTTGAGGACTGCCACACCTTGAGCACATTAAAGACACTTATCGAAAAGACTATGCACTAGCTTGGTCGAACTGATACAGGTTGATAGATAGATAGACAGAAGGCTCTTTCCTAGTGTGAGCGGATCAAAACTTACAGTTCCAGTCTTATGCAGCTTGTACTTACTGTACAAAACTGGTGTCGTATTCCTAAAGGCAGTTTACCGGTTATGCAAAACAAACACACAAATACCTGGAGGGTAGGCTGGGTGAAGAGAAGCAGGTGGTGGGTACATCCCTGGATAGGGGGGAGCAGACTGGGGTGGGTATGTGTACGGTTGCTGTATGCCGGAGGCTGTTACAGTCGCGGTGTGTCCGCCCATCCCACTGACATGTTGCTGCATACCGGAGGCTGGTACAGTCACGGTGTGCCCGCCCATCCCACTGACTGGCCTGGGTTGTGGCGGCATGCCTGAGGCTGCTACAGTCGTTGTGTATCCGCCCATCCCACTGACATGTTGCTGCATACCGGAGGCTGGTACAGTCGCGGTGTGCCCGCCCATCCCACTGACCGGCCTGGACTGGAGGTACTGCACTGCAACCGGGTTGGTGAATAGCGAGCGACTGGTGAGAAGGGTAGGGGTGGTGCTGGTGGTCGCAACGGAGCTGGTCTGAGGATAGGCCTGGAAGGGGGTGATCATTGGCCGGCCTGGTGACGGACCTACGCTCACAGAAGGGCTCTCGACCAACGTTGTGCCAGACATTCTCGTGTGTAGCGTTTCTCCAGGGGTGTCTTGTATGCTCATCACCGACGCCTCGGCACGTCCAGGTGTAGGAGAGACATGGCTGAGCGTGGAGGACAAAGACGACACGGTGTCGTCCGGGGAGAAGTTGAAGGTTGTCGAGTCCCCGAACGTCTGACTCAGCTCGATCCTGGAGCGAGTTTTACCCGGAGAGGAAGGAGACTGGGGCGTGGAACTGGCAGACGGCTGGATGGTGGAGTGGACGGAAGCTATCGAGTCTCTCGTTGGTGAGATGGGAGGTCTGGTTGGAGAGAGTGGAGCCCCAAAACCAGCCGATCTTGTTGGAGAGGTTTTGTCTCCCCGGGTTCTCAGATTTGCCATCTTTAGGTGGAGATCTAAGTCCTCGGCTCTAGGTGATAGGATGTTGTCATCTTCGTTGTTTGTTGTTACACCAGGCGGGAGGGTCAGAGAGACATCGAAATCCTTTGTTCTTCTTCGAGAGTCTTTCTCCGGGACACTGTCAGCCTTGTTCTTCTTCATACTAGGTTGTACTTTACTGGGGTCTTTCATCCTGTGTCTCTCTGCATCAGCCTCAACCTTTGGCGATGATTTTTCAGCTTGCCGCTGACTACCGTCAATTTTTCTAGGCACGGTTGGTTCTGGCTCGATTTCTATTCCAGGCAGAATGCATTTATGTAGCTTAACCTCCTTCTTTGGCTTGCGGATCGGAGCAGCTGCGTCAAAATCAAATCCATTTGTTTTCGGCCTACTACTGCTGCTACTCTGTCTGACTTCTGATGACAGCATCGTCTGCTTCTGTGGTGCTTCTGTGGAAGATTTTCTATGGTCGTGTAGAAGATCTGAGTCACGGACAGGTTTGGGATGTGTACTATGGAAGTCATTTTGTGGACTGTGAGTTCTCCTCCCGCCCTTGCCATGGTGGCTATCTCTCTTCGCATGGCCGTGTTCCTTTGACGCATCAAAGCCAGGTGAGGTGCTCCTTCGAGGAGACTTGATTGGTGATCTATCCCTGATTGGTGAGCGCTCTCTGAACAAAGTTTTAGAGCCTGACGTTTTATCCTTGCTTCTTGATGGCCAACCCTCTACGGCGACATCTTCTTTTCCAACGTCAAAATTGTACTTAATGTCAACATCGTAGTTGGATTTGACGCTGAAACTTAAGTTGTTTTGCGCAACACTTTCCTGTCCACCCATGGAAGGTCTATCCTTCGCAGAAGACTGCATGCCAGTTTTTCTACCAGGACTGTGCTCACGTGTACGCAAGATCGGCTCCATCGTCTCCCACTTGTCTTTAACCGTCCCAATGTTCACACTGTCGTCTTGCAGATTTGGTCTACCGCTGTGGTCCGCCTTCAACCTGCTGCCCCTTGTCTGGGAAAATTCCTTCGTTGAACCGTCCGTTCCTGGAACAACTGCTTTCCTAGAATGCCTGCTGTCTCCTGGAATGCCTTGAACAGAACCTGAGAAAGCAGGCACATCTGTAGCTGCAGATTTCTGTGTACTCGGTTGGCCAGGCCCTTCAAATTCCTGATCTCTGTTCAGGTTGTTTGAGCGGTCACCTTTCTTACCAGCAGCTCCAAAGGATCTATTAACAGAGTAAGGCATGTCCGGCTTTTGTACTCTACTTCCAACACCATCATCAGCATTTTCTGATCTGTCCAGAAAAGACACCTTCGTTGGAGACTTGGTTTTGGAACTGCCTCTTTGTTTCACAGGAATCCTGCTCTTTTGTTTGGTTGGAGATCCAAGCTTTGATGTATCAGGAGATGCTATTGTACCACTCTCATTTTTCTTGTCAGCTGCTTGTCCTACAAGACTGGGCTGCTTCTTGGTAAGGAGTTCTTTTGCCGGGTCCTTTTCCCTTCTTTCATTCACTTTGTTTACGTTGCTTACAGGAAGATGTTTCGCTGGTGGTCTGTAGTCACCACCACCTGGTTTGTACACAGAGCCTTTCACAGACTCCTTCGGTACTTGACTACCCGGCACTTTGTGTTGTCCAAGGCCAACTGGCTTCACTGACGAAGCTTGTTTAGGTGCCTTTTTTCTGTCCCTGCCTTTGCTGGTCTTCTCAGACAGTTTCAAGATCATGTCGGCCAGCTTTGTGGGATCGTCGCTGACGGAGGCATTGACGATGGCAGAGGCAATGCTGCTGATGTTCGGGCCTGCGCAGCTGGCATCCATGGTCTTATCACTGACACTTAAGTCGTCGGTTGTTACGTCTTTATTTTGAGCTGCCACACTGTCATGCGTCAAACTGTCTGCCTCTGTTTTTGAGCGACGTGTCTCATCTTTGGCCTTGTCATAAGCAGGTTTGGTGCCTTGTTGTAACTTCTGTTGGGTTCTTTTCTGCTCTATGGCTGGATCCGCGTGGTCTGGCTTAGCCTGATGCCCTTTCTTGTCTGCGCCATCTTTCGTCTTCGGCACACGGGGAACTGGTGTGGTCTTCTCTGCCGCATGACGAGCCCTCGGCGGATCTGATGACACGTCCTGCGTCCGTCCCATTGCTTCCTGGGTGGTTTCTATGACGATGGTGTCGTCATTGAGCAGTTTTATGCGTGGCTTAGCCCGGGCACGCTCCGGGAAGGGAGTCTCGTCTTCAGGATGGTATCCAGGTGTGAGGGTCTCATCGTGGAGGTACAGGGAGTCGTCTACAAAGGATATAAAGAAATACCGAAAAATTTAGTTCTCTGAAGTAAAAGAAATACAGTCAAACATAGATTCCACAACTACCCAAGAGACTGAGGAACAACAGTTGCTGATGAAAGGTGGTTGTTCAAGACAGAGTGGTGACCAGCTTGTGACTGGGAATGGTTACCTGACCAGGTTTGACTGTACAGTATAAAGGGAGCCAAAGAGTCAACATAGTGGGTTGGTGATCATTGCAAACGATTTTAAACTTGTAGTACAATGTGCGTCAACAAATTGAAAAACTGCAAAGATGACACTTGAAGCGAAAGGTTCATTATAAATCACCCACTCCTCCATTCCCTATTTAGAGGTACTGGACTGTAGACAATTTACCTTGTTCTGGAGTAGAATTACAAACCTGCATATCTGCAGTGTTATGATTTCGTAGCAGTCACAGTTCATCGCTAAAAAAAAAAAAAAAAAAACAGCGAACATTTGAAGGTTCACAGTACCTTGTTCTGGAGCATAGTCCCCCACACCAGAAAACCGGATGGTAGAGTCCAGGTCGTCCTCTTCTTCCCTCGCCGGCAACCCCTTCCCAGCACCCCCTGCTCCCTTCCCAGCATCCCCTGATCCATCCTCCAGCAGCTCTGCGAGTCTGGGGCCCTGGTCCTGACTCACTTCGCTCAGCCGGATGAGGGCTACAGGCATGCGGTTGGACGGTGGGGTGACTATCGTTCTGCCGAAATGTGGCTACAGAAACAAAAGGCAGACAAGTTAGAACATTTCTTATGGATCATCATTCTGTCCATCATTCCATGTCAAGACCTTGAGTCCATTTGTGTTGTCTTTGCCAGAAAGGCTAGCCCACAGAAATGTGGTTGGATGGTGGGGTGACTATCGTCCTGCCGAAATATGGCAACAGAAATGGAAAGGCAGAAAACAGTAAAATCATTATCAATTCTATCACAATAGGCATATCTGTTTAGAATCAATATAAGGACACACTAGATTAGCCATGAGGCCTGGCGGGTGTCACTCCACTGTAACATGAGAAAAGTCGTTAAAGCCTTTCCCGAGGGCACAACATCAGGGTATGCCAAAGGATCACAACCGAGACCTTTTGGTTCTGAGCCAAATGCTCTAACCGTTACGCCACACAACGCTTCATTGCTTATTGCTAGTGAAAGTGAATAAAAAATTATTTGTAGATCTCACCCTTTCTAGGTCTCCCTCTTCCCCAAGGGCCCCGAGGGCTTCGGTCCTCTGTCCGATGAACGTTCCGATGGAGATTCTCATGAAGGGTTCCTCTCCAGAAAAGCTGTCCTGTACCACCACGAACTGTGATCCGGTGGGAACGGACCACTCGCCCAGCCCCACAGTCCCTGCAGCCGGCGTGGCCATGTTGTCTCCCTACACAGTCCAATGAGAAAAGGGGTTATCATCAAAGAGTTTTTGACAATTTCATAATGCTACAGCCAGTGATCCTCCAATTCCCTTCCTTGCCATTATCAATCCTCCCAGCTATCTCCCTCCCATAAGGGGACATTGGTCAACTGTGAACCGGTGGGAACAAACCACTTGCCCAGCCCCACAGTCCCTGCAGCTGGGGTAGCCATGTTGTCTCCCTACATGGTTCCATGAGAGAGGGGGTTGTTATTATCAAGGATTGCAAACAAGACATGGAAGATTTCATACCTCCGTTAACTAGCCGTTAACTTTTTGAAAGTTTTGGGGAATTTCTTAACCTTCAGCAAGCTAAGGTGAGCCTTTAGTCACCAAATTTGTATTGGTTATGGGGTTAGGCAGCAGGAAGAAGGTTAAAGCTGAATTGGTGCAGGGTTTACAATAACGTAATACACATGGGCCACAGATACACGTTTGCTCTTCACATGAATTTTGTGAAACTGTCGCAAGTGTCTGGGCAGCTGCCATTCGGCGTCACCAAGTGCCATTATGCCACACGACCACACCCCAGCTTGAATCTTGGAGTACAACTCCCTCCTGTAGCTGTCTACCTAGGTCTCTCTGAGTGACAGCTGCTCTCCAGGAGAGAACACAGCAAATACATAAATAACAAAGGATTACAATCAACATACAGCTAACATAAAATCACAGTAACATACAATGAATCTGAAATGGAATACAAGTGAATTTACTTTTACGTACATATGTAACCCTATACAAGTATCTAGGGGCACCTGTGCACCCACAGTCAAAAAACTAGGTGCACAAAAGTGTTTCGAGCCATGACAAAGTAGATCCTCACCTGTGCAAAAACATTTTCCTTTTCGAATTTTGCTTCGTCCTCAGCGAGCATGTCTTTGGCCTCTTCTGCGAATAAACATGATGAATTGACATTATTTCTCTGCTCTATGCTTCCATAGATCTAAATCATACTTAATCCAGAAGCTGTGTTATCACAAAATTACAATGTTACGTTAAAATCATTGTAATTTCACTGCAAATGTTCAATTACCTAGTTACTCATTGACAAGTTATTCAAAGCAAGTGCTTAGCAACTTATAGTACCAGAATTATCAGCCTGAGATTAATGTGTTCAAAAATTCGTATTTTCCTAGACTATCATAGAGTTGAACTTCTTACCATCTAGTACTGTAGGGAAATCCTCATTAGATAGCTTTAAACAATGCATGCAGTTAGATAAGGTCATTCAGTGTAATATAACCAGCTACTGCCATGCCGCATACCTGCCAAGCTGGTATGTTACGCTTAAAGGCGGTAATACTAGCTATACAGATACAGATTATAAGTCTAACGGCTAAGTTTACATTATTGTTTAAGTAGATCTACAAAATCACCTGCAGCTACAAAATCCTGCTCTCCAAACTCATCCTCCAGCCCGTCCTGTGGCACATCGTCAAACGGGTTGTCTGGATGGAAGGCCAGGTTCGTGACACCCTGGCCATTCTCATCTATATACACTGGACTGGGCTCATTGACTTCACCTAGGAAAAATGTTGTAAATCGTAATGTATATTGATGAAGGTTGGACATCCAAGTAGCAAGATTCGCAAGGTGACAGTTACTCAAGCAACTGGATAGATTTTGTAAACAGTCAGACCTATCAGATAGCATCCACTACCTTTCCTCAGTGACTGTCAGTCGTCAGAAAGGTTGTGGATGCTATCAGAAAGGTCTGGCTGTTTCGAAAATCTGTCCAGTTGCTTGAGTTACTATTACCAAGGAGGCCTTGCTCTTACCTTGCGTAAATCATGAAATGTTTGTGGTTTTGCAAAAGGACAAAACTAAGGTACAATGTACAGGGCTGTCCCACTCTCCTACAATGGACATTTGCTTGTTGAGAGAGAAAAAATGTTACCCCATCCGTCCAAAAAATCTTCTAGACACATAATTGATGAAAAGCTATTTTTCTAAGCTTGAGATGACAGATTCAACTACAAAAATCAACAACATGGACTTCCCAAACAATGAGTGGGATGGAAAAAACATTCAAGCTGGAGACAGCCCTCTAATGTATCTACTACGTACACCCTTCCACCATCTGCAAGTGTATTATTGACAAGCTTTTACCTGGTAGTTGTTTACACTTGCTAACAATGACATGGTCAAAGGGAGGGGTGCCTTCAGCCTGCTGACTAGAGTTGGCCTGCTCTCCTGTGCGGCTGTTGGACCTACAGAACAAATGATACAGACAATGCGTTGATGAAGACATCCAGGTAAACAATATTCAAAGCAGCTAGTGGGATGTTTCTGTAGCTCAGCTGGAAGCAGCCTCACATTTGACCTTCGCTTTTTGTTCAAATTAGTTGCTAACTGGGAGAACCGGTTCAATCCTGGGTCAGGACATCCCAGTTGGAGCTGCACCCGTCTTTCGGAAGGGACGTAAAATGGGGGTTCTGTGTTCGAGGAGGTGCCTTGAGCAAATTAAAGGGGTAGGGCTAGCAACCCCTGTGAAAAATATATCCAGCTACTGAAACAAGGGAACTTGCATTACATGGGTCTGAATGATCGAATGGTGAAAATCTCTCCTTCTTCTCCTTCCCCTTAGTCTAACTACATGTATTTGACCGTTGGGTCACCGCAGAAGATCTGGCAACCAGTTTTCTCCACCCTTTTCTTAGTGTTTCCCTCAGTGTTGGGCCAGTCCATTCTCTGATATTATTCTCCCATCTTTTCTGTTGTCTACCCCTCTTTCTTCCTCCCTGGACAGTTTCTTAACAAACGTACCTATCCCCTGCGGAACTGCGTGGACTTCCCGGCACCAGCTGGGAGAACTCTGCTTCTCCGAACGACACCTTCTGACTGAACGTGATGTCCCCGACCAGAGCTCCGTTCCCATCAGGATCGTCCTCCCCCTGCTCAAGACCAAAGGAACCCAGAGACGATCTTACAGCGCCGAACGGATTGTCGAGACCCTGGAAAGAAACAAGAAAAAACTGTAAAATAGACTGGACAGACTGTACAATAGACTGAAAAGACTGTGAAATAGACTGGAAGGACTGTGAGGTAGACTGGAAGGACTTTAAAGTAAGCCGGAAGGGCTGTAAAATACAGACTGACAGGACTGGAAAATAGACTGGACAGACTGGAGAAGTTGAGAAGTAGACCTGTAGAATAGACTGGAATGACTTAAAATAGACTGGATGGGCAAGATCATAGACAGAGAGGACAACTGATGTACCGTACATGCTACATTAAAAAGGCTATCTTGATCAGAAAATCTACAATCAGATTGTGTGCAAAGAACTGTGTCATCCAAGTACCAAGTTTCCGAACGATAGGTCACAACATGATGTACCTTTAGTGCACCGTTCTCCAGTCCAAAGTCTCCAGCACTTCTCCAGTTCAAGTCCTCTTCATTATCAAAAGGATTTTCGACATCCTATGCAAATAGAGAGAAATACATGTATAATTATACAAGTTCCAGATCATACTCTTGTATTAAATTTCTACCCAAAACCTGACATCTATGTGTAGAATTTGCGACTTTTCTTTACCTGATGCCCAGCTAAATCCTCCTCCTCCTGTTCTTCCCCGTCGCCAAACTCCTTCTCCAAACCGACCAGAGTGTCGTCGTGCTCCCCCTGTTCAGCCGACGTTCTGTCTCTCCCCGAGGCGTGCAGCTCAGACAGGTGGAAGGAAGAGGCGTCATGTGTCCAGGGACCTTTTCGCAAGATGTACAAAATGACTAATAAATTTAAAGTTTAAAAAAAACAAGATTAAATATATACTGTAATTCTTGTTTCTTTCACAGTGACTGTAACTTTATGTTCACTATTTTCATGGTGACCTCTGTACCATGAACTTACATGTATCATAACTGTGAAAATTTGGTTGTGATTATTTATAATCTCTTCACACATCTGTTCTGTAAATTACTTGCCGCCACCGTGAAGTTAAAGTTCGGTGAAAATGTCCATTTTCCTTACACCATGAAATTTTGCTACAGTGAATATAAAGTGAATTACAGTAGTCATGTCTTCAAGTAGTTACCAACCTGGGATTGATGTGTTCAAACTATGTATTTCCCTACAACTGCATACGTTTGTGAATATCAGTCATGCAGGAAATTGATGACTAAAATTTCAATGCAATTTTAATGCACCGCATGCCTGCAAAGCTGGTGTGTTTGTTATGCTGAAAGGCCTATACAGATACAGAAGCTGGTGTGTTACGCCGAGGGGCAGTTATACCAACTACTAGTATACAGATACGGACCTGTAGCGGACTCGTTGACGGCTGAGTCTGTTGAGGGTCGGGACGTTGGCAGGAAAAACTTGGAGGCAAGTAGGGACGTTTGGTCCCCTGTTTCGTTGTTTGATGGCTGACCATTGCCCTGTTGCTTCTCCTGAATAAAAAAAAAGTTCAGTTAAAGTCATTTGAATGCCATATAGCGGATAGGGCAGTTTCTATAGCACTTGGGCCACACTGTTGTGCAGGCAATACAGCAAGTAACTAGTCCACTAGTAGTGGTGTGTGTTAAACTTCCATGTGAGTGTACTCTTTACAATAAGTGCTGAGTGCTGAGTAGAGAAAGCAGAAACAGTCTTTGGTATGACTTTGCTTCCAAAGGGCACAGCTGCGTAATTTGTGTCACTAAAACATCATGGTGCAAGAGCCCTAACTGTGTTCTTGCATCTTGAGAAGAAAGTGATGGACATGGGTCTTAACAAAAATAAAAGCTTTTTTTACCGGTAGTAAATCAGGCTTTTACCTGGTCCCAGCCCTCCCTGGAGTCCTGCTGAGCTTGGCTGTGTGATGAGAGGGAGGAAGTGCGCGAGATCTGTCTGTACTCGTCCATGCTGGCAAAGTGGACTCCTCTCACGTCGGGGGGATCCCCACCTCCACTGCCTACAGGACCCATTCTTTCTACCTGATACATACACAGGAAACATTACTCATTTAGTGGGGCTCATCACATCTGTGTGAGGACACTCTCCTACACAGAGCCTTGGTCACGATTTGGGAGGCTCTGC
Organism: Branchiostoma lanceolatum; assembly: GCA_035149815.1. Taxonomy (NCBI): domain Eukaryota; kingdom Metazoa; phylum Chordata; class Leptocardii; order Amphioxiformes; family Branchiostomatidae; genus Branchiostoma; species Branchiostoma lanceolatum. The sequence continues at coordinate 6,874,428 of CM068872.1, read as the reverse complement.
TAAAGTGGGCTGAGGTTTCCACTTTTGTGTGAGTGGCCTTTAGCCAGCTGTCAGTAAATCAGAGAATCTACTTTACCTAAAAAAAACATTCAGATGGCTGACAGCTGGTTAGAGGCCATGTCCACTACTTGGAAACCTCAGTCCACTTTAGGAGAGCTTCCCCAAGGTATAGTGTTCAGGCCATGGATGAGGTTCCGTGTAGGAGAATGCAGAAGCATTTACATAAGACTATGTGACTATCACCTTTTCCAGGCTCCCTTTTCCAAATGTCAAACATGGAGACCTGACTGTAAGGTTTGATCAACTCACACAGGATTGGACCCTTCAAAAGATAGATGTATAGATACCAATTATAAGTACTACAGACTGCTAATTGTATGTTGGAGCATTCCAGGGAGAATAGTCTTGTATTCAATAACTAATGGTTATCTAATAAAACAAACGAATACAAGGTAACAGTGACTGTTGCAACTGGATGGATTTGGAAATGGTCAGACGTTCCAGACAGCATTCACTATTGATAATAATAATACCTTTCACTATCACTGACGAAAGGTAGTGGATACTAGCGTAAACATCTGACCGTTTCCAAATCTATCCAGTTGTATGAGTTACTGTTACCTTGCTTATCTTATTACCTGGATGTCTAACCTTCATCAATGAAACAAACATTATTTACAATCACTGAAGGTTATCTAATAAAACAAACATATGATACTTGCCTCCTCGTGGCCAGGAATGGACTCCCTGACAGGATCCGACACGTCGGCTTCCCCTGCGTCCCTGGTGCTGCCCTGACTGGGCCTTCTAGCCTGGGGTGCAGGCATCACGCCGAGGCCTCGCAGAACGTCTAAAGTCACCTGCCCGCCTGCTATCTGTACAGGTCTGTTGTCATCACTGCTGTTCCCACTACTGCCATCACCCCCTCCTCCACCGTCACCTACACAGATGAAGATATCACAGTATATATGGCCTCCTTCAGTCAATACAGACCATGGTAACATCCTAATTGATATCAACCCTTCAGCTTCGGCTATGGCTTACCGCGAATATGAGTTTCCATTGTATTATTTCACATGACTACTGTAATGCAAAGCAAAAACAGCCTATTTCCTCCTACAGAAAGTCAAATCCCTGCAAAATCAAGAGCTATGTACCACTCAAAACCAGAAAGGCAGATATGAAAACCGGAACTACCGCTGCAGTACCTAAGAAAGCCACTAGGGGACCATTATCAAACATGAACTTTGTTTCCGCAACCCCCCCCCCCCCCTCCACACACACACCAAATGTCATGAGGATCCTTCCACAGCTTCTCTAGTTATGCTATCCACTGACACACACACAGACAAACGGCACCTGAAACATAACCTTCTTGGTGAAGGTAATAATGACTTTAAGTATCTCACCAGGCACAGGAGAGGTGACCACGTCTCCCTCTGCAGACTGCCTCATGCTGTCCAGCGGCGAGACACCCTCCGAGTTCTGCCCCAACAGTTCTGGCCGGGAGGAAAGTTTCCCGTTCCCATTACTCTCCCCACTCTCTCCTACACCGACTCTGTCCAGGCCTTTAGTCAGGTACTCTTCCCGGGATGCCATTTCCTGCGAAGGAAACATTGTGAAATTGGTAATTGTGGTTTTAAGACGATGATGGAGAACAACAGATGATAGACTGTATAGTGAGTGTGAGTGAGTACCTAGATAACTATAGTCAAATGTAAAGCAGTGGGTCATCCTTAATTGAAAAGCACCATGCTTTTTCAAGTAGTTAGTAGTAGTGCAATGCGGCTTTCCTACAGCCTGCTATTCCCAATAAGTGTGTTAGGCTTTTTACAAGCAGAGGCTTGACATCTCACGCTACTGAATGAAGCTCCCCTATACGTGAGCTGCCAGCTTTACATTCCCATCCAAAATAACCAAACATACAAACAAAAAATTTGGGTAAAAACAAATCATGCAAAACAAGAGGTTTTATCAAAGATAGATAGTTTCATGACTTACCCTTCTGACAGCTTCCAGCTCGTCTTCCGTGTCTATCTCACTCTCCTCTGCGGAGTCTTTCCCCGTGGCCGGCCCTCTGGCTCCCCGCGGGGCGTTGGTCTGGTAGTCATCGGCCGACAGGTGGTCATCTCTGGAAGACTTGGGGACTGGACCTGCACCAACACCTGCAAACATTCCAAAGAGCGAAAAAAGGTACCAGTTCTTTATTGTGCAATGATCAGCAAATCCACATAAAGCTATGGGGTAGTGCCTGAAGTCGGGTTGCTATGCATTTCCTATTACTTTCCGTTGCTCTCAAAAAATATTTGATTGAATTCACCTGCAGACAGCCTTTCCTCTCCATCCCCACTGGACAGTCTTCTCAACTCTGTCGGCTCTGCAGTAGAGGCGATGTGTGGGGGAGAATCTGGGGCTCTCTTTCTGTTTTCTGCATCAAAACAAATTGTGAAAAGCATCTTAATATAATGCATGGTAAAAGCATGATCTATGAATTTGCACTAGGTATACACTTATTTGTGACTTAAGACGTATAAATCCTAGCACTGAAAAAGACGAAAATAATGTGGCTTTGAAATCAGTGCAATCTTTGATTTGAGATCCTAACAGCTTCCAGTTTCCAGTTTTAGGCCACACTATAGTATTAGGGGACTTAGCACACAGACTCATTCTGCTCTGTTTTAAACATTGATGCCAAGTTGTCAACTGTTCATTAATGTTTCTGTCGTCACTGAATAGCACATGTTACTTTGTCAAATTGTACAGGTACAGGTCCGGACCTGTATCTAAACCTCTGTAACCGATTCCTGTACCTGTATCTACTGCTGCTCATTCGAGTCCTAGGCATTGAGAAAGCCACACACAGGGTGAAACTAGTCTGGGTGTGGGATAAACAGGAACAATGTGGCTACAGTGTCTTTTCTGAAGATGTGGCCTGAGTGTGTATGGTTGACTTGAGGTTGTCCACTGATATTTGCCTGTACCTGTACCTGATGTTACATTTAGGTACAAATCCCAACTTACCACCATTCTGCCTCAGGAAGTCCCCATCCTCATCCTCGTCCTGAGTCTGGTTCATGCGGTCCAGCTCCTCCTCCAGCAGGTCGAAGTTGTCCAGAGGCAGGATGCTGCTGTCCCTGTGGCTGAAGATGGACATGTCCGTGGTGTTGCTTCCCAGCTCACTCCCGCCAGAAATCCTGCAAAACAAGAGGCAGCCACAATCAAACAAATGTTGCAGCTCAAAATGGCTTTTCAAAGTTGCCATAGAATGCCTGAATTTCCAGAAATCCTACAAAACTAGGTAGGTAGGTACGGGTAAAGATAGTCCCATAGCCTTTCAGAGGCCATAGGGGCAGTGGGTTGCTATCCACTGTGTCTAGGGCTTGGTATTGGAATGTGGAGCACATCCCTCTCCTTCCTACACCTTTTACCTCCCCATTTTTACACCTGGGTGGAAGACAGTTGTGTTTTAGTGCCTTTCCCAAGGGCACAACATTGTGGCATGTCAGGGGACTCAAACCCAGGACCTCTGGGATCTGGGCCAAACACCCTACCCAACGGCACAACAAAACAAATGTTACAGCTGAAAATGGCCGGTTGACATAGAATACTTGAATTTCCATCCACACCCTATACAAGAGTAAATGTATTAATTCAGCTCATATAGTTATAATGCAAAAATTTTCCTTCAAACACACATGATTCTCTTTAAATCTACTCTTAAGTGAAATAGAACAACCTTACCTCCTGTCATCTGTGTCCTGTATCGGCCAGAAGGCAGACTGGGGGTGGGAGGGGATGTGCACATCCTCCCCGGCACCACTTCCTCTCCTCGCATCGAAAGGAGGGGGGCCTGAGGGGTCAGGGGTCAAGGTTCGGTCCAGGTGGTCCTCTCTCACAGGCGTTCTGGCAGGATCTTCAACATGGACGAGACTTCCTGAGAGGTCTGAGGGAGACACAAATAACAAAATCAAAACGTCACCAAAAGGTATAAATCAGCACTAAAAGAAGGTACAAGCTGGTTTCCACATGCTGATACTTATCTGCAATGCCAGGGCTTGAAATTAATTTTTGGGAATAGGTGGTGCACCTAACCTAAAAATTGATTTAAGGTGTACAGAAAAAAAAGTGGTGCATAACATAAAATAGAATGTCAACAAAACCTGACTACAAACCTTCTTGCCTCTCTTAAGAGCTTGAGTCTGAAAATCTACTGCTAATGTCAACATTAACAAGAGAAACAACAAAGGTTTTATAATCTTTGACACTTAAATGTCAAGAATATGTTATATGCTACTTTTAAAAAATGTACCTTTACATTTGTAACCCTACACACATATCTAGGTGCACAGGTGGACCCACAGTCAAAACTTAAGTCCACAAAAGTCCACATGCTCCCAGTATTGCAATTCCTCTCATCTGATTCAGCAAATGATATACTGTTAATGCAGAAAGGTTAAGGTTTAAGGTCACTGAAAACATTTTTATCCAATACTGTAGCAGTATGTGACTATAGCGCTGCCGCAAACTTAAAACCATCCCCAACACTCCATTTGCGACTTAGCGCGAAAGAAAAACCACTTAAATGCATTTACAGCATCCTCACCATGAACACTGTCCAGATGTATGATCCCGAGTGAGCTGGTGGTCCCGTCGAGGGTGTGGTCGCTGGATCCTGTGACGTTAGCTGGGTGGGGGTGGTGCACATCACTCCCTATGGACAGGCCCGACATGTCGATGTCCTGTAGCATCCCTGACAGCCGGTGGGAGCGGATGAAGTCATCCACATTGCTACTGCTCCAAAGGAAATAGGAGAAATTCAGCATCATTATTAAAAATAATCATTGACTGATATAATGTCATCATCATTATCATCATCATTTCAGGTTGTTTTCACCCCTAGTAACTAGTAGTAAGCGGATGAAGTCATTTACATTGCTTCTGCTCCAGAGGAAATTGGAGAAATCCATGATACCGTAGACATTTTTTTTCCAAAGTAAATACAGTCACAACTGCCAAAGAAGTCTACTAGGGACCCAAAAATCTGGTTTATAAACAGGATTCTTTATGCTTGTGTGAATGGGAAAAATTATTGATGAGACCACCAAAAAGTGGTCACTATGGCCAGGTGGTCTTTATGTAGAGGTGGTCACTTGAACAGGTTCGACTGTATTTCAAAGTTTGGATACATAACAATGCCATGAAAAGAGCTGTAATATACAACACCTTTGAAAACTTTCCATATCTGTGATTAGCAAGCCCATCATAAAGCCACATCAGCATGGACACTATAAGTCCCCTGAATATCTATGCATACATTTGTACATGTATCATATAGCATACTCGGGGGTTCATCTAAATTGGGAAAGAGGGGTGCTGCGCCCTCTTGTTTCAGCCCAGCGCCCCCTTGTGGAATTCAGATTTTAGCATAATCCCCAGCATACAGCCTTCACTCAGTGATCGATTCTTCATAAATACATAGAATTCGCTCCATCACCTGTGTGTGCTCCCTCTTGTTTATTTTTTTCTAGCAAAAAACCCTGATACTGGACTGACATTACCTGTCGTTTCCAAGTCCATTTCCACCCTGCCAGCTGGCAGTCTCCATGAACGACCCTCTGACATCACTGTTGTCTCTGGGCAAGAAGGGAAACGACATTCAACACAAGGCACATGGCAAGTCACATGGTTATATTCATAATCAATGTATTCCTAACTAAAGTGATTTAGAGTTGTGAACAAATAGTACATTGCAGGCACAACTTTTAAATTCGCAACAAATACAATATAACAAAGTTCTTCACATTCAACCAAGTGTTTCAATCAAGCCGATGTTTCGGTGACAGTCTGTTACCTTACTGACATCAAGATTACCAGTACTTCCTTACTGACATTAAGATTACTAGTACTGTCAAACCTGGTTAGACAACCACCTCAAGTCACAAGCCACATTAAAACAATTCCGTCCATTCTACATACATGTAGTTAACCCCACCCTGTTCTCAGCAGCAACTTTTCCTCAGCCCGCTGAGTGGTCGCTGAATCCAGCTTTGACTATACGAGCATCCTCACCTTTGACCACCTGTTGGTCTCATGACCGTAGACGCAGCGATCGGATCCCCTGGTACATCGGAGGCGGTCATGTTAACGGCCGAGTCCCTCCATCCCGCCACAGGAGCGAAATCATCCAGCTCGCTACCGAATGGACTTAGATGGGAACGGTCGCGGGACATCGTTACACTGGCACTGCAATATCTTGTCTTATAAGTTATACTATACTCTGCAATGAAGAAAGAAACACTTCCGAGTTCCGTGAATAGTTTCATCAGGTTCTGAATCAAAGTCGAACTGCAATTGCCAACACAGAAATTGGACTTACCCACACGTCACAAGCAGTACTTGAAAAAGACTGGAGCTAAACAGTCGAAAAGTTGGATACCATAAGTCCAATTTTTGTGTTAGCAATTGCAGTTCAACTTTGATTCACATTTCACAATGACTTCCACCAACACAGATGAACTTTCATGTGAAGTTTCATCAGGTTGTTAATTCATTACAAAAATTTAAATAACAAAGTTCTTTGAACATAACCAAGTGTTTGTACCTAGCTGATGTTTCTGTGACCGAATACATAAAATCTACTCCAGTCATGAACTGTGATGGTCATGAGGAGGGGGGGGATATAAACTCAGTCACATTTGGGACCACATTCTTCACACTGCAGCAGAGACACCTAGCTAGCTCCAATGCAAAGTAGAACCAGTTGGTACTTTGATGCTACAGAACTACTATGTATCAAGGAGGTTAGAGATTTCACCTCCTCGCATGTACAGATCTTTGAAATTTGTGAACTTCCCTTGCTTTGTCAGTTTGTGTTGCAAATATTATAAGATAAGGAGTCAGGATACTGTTCTTAGATTAGAACCATAAAAATACCCCCCTGTGAACTAGTATCTACAAATAAAAAAGTGTTTTTCTTGCAAAAAATCAAAGCTGCTCATTCTGCCTCACTTGCCAGCTTTCCCTTCTTTTGAAACCATACATATTTTTCAAACGTGCATACACGTCTCACGACGGTCTGGGGAAAAATATGGCGCAGTTCCTTCCAAGTGTTACGTCAATACTTTTGTGCGTCACACCAACCGCTACAGCTTGACCGGAGACTGGCTGCCACAGCTGCTGACGACTTTATCGTCCCAGAACTTGCACGGGCAACCGTACACCAAAACAATACCGAACACAAAGACCGCTGTTTATAGTTATACCCTCAGAACTCTGTACACAAACAGTAAATTATCCTGGTGAGAAAATTATTTTGACGCAGAGTAACGGTGGATTTCGCACCGTTTTCCCCCTCAGAAACCGTCGCAAATGCAATATTTTCTTCTTGTCAGCTCTCTTCAGATGAATATGGCATGTATATCTTGGAAATAAATGAAAGTTATTGGCGTATAAACCGACCAGGACGTACTTTGAAACAAGAAACCTTTTCAGACTTTTCTCTTGCCATCCGCCATCTTGCCGCCAATACTTCGAAATGAAGGCGGATATGGAACGGACCAAACCATTCACACGAGTGAAAAAAAATGTTACGCTCCCTCGAAAACTGATACTAAATAGAAGAAAGTTTTATCTTCCAATGTCATATAAAAAATTATGTCACTTTTATCATCCTGAACTTTAATCATAAGTCGGATGTTGTAATACAAGTTATCGTAATTTCCTTATTTGATAATTACTGCCCCATGTTATACCAATGGTACATTCCATAACGTTGCCCACCCCCTATCCAGGGACAAATAACAACATATGGTTGCATTGGAAATGTCATTTGTCAACTGTCAGACGAAGCGCAATAGAAACAAGATTTTTTTTTGCTTCAAAAAGTAACGTTATACCTTACCGTTAGACTGTCAAACAGTACATGTGATATATCACTTCTTCTTGCAGCTTCTCCTTGTCGTCAGTCTTCTAGACCATCTAAATTCAGTATGTAATGTCATGTTGATTTGATTATATGGATTGGATGACATCCTCTGGGAACCCCAAAACTCATGTGAGGATGCGAATAAAAGAAAGTTTAGCAAAAAAAAGTTGCCTTCATTGTGGTAGAGCAAATAATAAGATTCTTTATTTTCATTTCTTCACACCCTCCTGAATTTGGAGTTGATTTTGTCATTCTACAACATTTTTTTTTTTTTGCAATTTACTTTATGTATTTGATCACTTAGCAGGTGCTTTGTATTATTTAGTGTATCAATTTTTCTCTTTGGAAACAGACAAAAAATGATGTCATCCATATAATCAAAATCAACTTGGTGTAAGGGTATTAGAACTCTCATCCCAGCTACTTGCCTTAGGCTACCAAATCTTTATCTATGTATGTATGATTGCTTATTTTACTTGCAAGTTTACATTCAGCTTATTTGTGTGAGCTATATATATAGCATCCAAATAACTGTTTGCAATCCCCTTCATTGGGCTTCAAGACCCCCCACCATGTATTGTCTTCTCTTCCTCTTTAGTAGTCCAGTCTCTGGAGACTCTCTGTGTGCCTCTGGGGTTCTCTTCTGGTTTCAAATGTGGCCACTATGTATGACCGTTGGTTTATTACTTGGCCCCATCTTACCTATCCCTATATCTGCCTGACCATTGGGGCAAACACTGAACCCGGTAACTTACATAGTATTCACTCATGTACAACTCAGTAAAAACAGAATAAAGTCAACGTTGTACACTCAACCAATGAGATCTGTTTATTCAGTACAACCAAACAAAGCTACATCATTCATATACACACAGACTGGGCCAGTTTGGGGCTAGCTGGACAGACAATATTTTTGTGAATCAGTATGAACAAAAGTCATCGGAGATAAGCCTGTGGTATCATCATGGTGCTGGTGGCTGCTTACTGGTGATAGTTGTTCAGGTGATTTTTTCCTAGCTGGTTCTCTCTAACCCAGAACATCATCTCCTCCATCGCCCCAGAGGCACTGGCCTGAAACACATAAAGTGCAATACTCGTCAATTTTAACATAGTATTATTATACTGTCTGGTATACATAGATAATATATCTAGCACACCAAAAAGGCAAAGATAGTGGTTTAAGCATTCAGAAGATCAATTTATGAAATGTTCACTACACATTTCCTTTGGGTGAGCAAATGTGGATGATCCAAATCATATCTATTGGAATCAGAAAGCCAATGTTGTCAATTTTTGTTGTTAAATGGGTCAATCTAAGCTTATGAAAATACATTAATACATTTTCACATCACGAACTTCAGATTTTTTTGAAGGACGGTGACATTTTTGTCCACCCCAGCAAGTAAATTTCCTTCCTAGGACAGAGTCGAGACAGCCTTAGTTCCATGTCCACAAAGGCCGTGTAAGCTACAGGGACATTCACAAGGAAGGTAGGTAACCCAAGAAACCATCATCATCCAGTGTGTTCTGCTGCTGCAGTGGTCTGAACACCCTACTGTACAGCTGCAATCAGCCTTTCTTCAAATCTCTCCACTTTGTCCAGTTCGTCGCAAGCTCCCTTAGCTCCCGTAGTTATCTTTCTGACTTTCTTCAAATCGTGGATCTGGAGATATTAAACATCATTTCAAGTACAGTGTCAACATATATGTGGCACCACTCACCCATCCAGGACCATTACTTCTTTAGCAGCTGATGTCTGACTACGAGGAAAGGAGCGGCAAATCCACTGCCGAAGAACAGCGTCATCACACCTAGGAGTCGCCACTTGTTCGCCACGGAGAAGGGAAGGTTCTGTGGGAACGGTTTAGAATAAGCTGTCAGCACTGGCAGAATAACTCATACCTCATACAGTTTGTAGTCTCGCCTGCTACTTTATTTCAGCCTTCTACTCTAAGAATTATTGTGACAAGGCTGGCAATGTGGCTTCGCTAAGGCTCATGTTTTTGGCCAAGCACACCAGGTCATCCCTTCTCTTCTTGATAAGTGTGTAGGGTTTTTTTACGTGCCGAAGTTTGATGCCTGATGCTTACACCTAAAGCTCCCTCATACAGGGGGCCGCCGGCTTTAAATCACCATCCGAAATGAGTTTGACGCATGCAATCTCTTAGCTGCCAATGTCCAAGCTGGGATACCAGTGCAAAAATTATATTGTGAGTGCTTTTAATAGCTGGCGCGAAACACAATTTCCAGTCCTATCTTCCATTTTTTTCTGATGTAAATTACGGGTAAGATGACTGTTGCACATGTTTGGTATGCTGGCATCATCATAGATAATTTTTCAGTCTTCTGGCAGTTCTGCCTATGAAAAATAATTATGTGGACTGGTGCTGACTTCTGACAACTAGTACAGGACAATTATGTTATGGGATGTTCTATCCAAATCAGTTAAGTGTACTCTAGTCTAGGATTTAGAGTAAGTAGGTAGGCTTTAGAGTACTAACTCGTTTTGTAATGATAACTATTCTAGCTTATTCAACCACAATGCAATATATAACCAGAGTAAATTATAAATCGGGTCCACCACAGCTCTTCAAAAAATATCCTGTGACCTTGCCTTCGGTTGCATAAGTGTTATGTGACCTCCATCACCCAACCGTCTGTTTCGCAAGTAAATGTAAGAGTGAAGACACAAGTTTATCCTCGGTGGATTCTCTACTCTCTCCTGACAGGATATACTTACATTTCCAGGCCCTTCGTCCACATGGAAACGCCTGACAGCCGAAGTTGTGAAGCGTCTCGCCAAAATCTGTCCGACCGCCATTTTGTACAGCAATCTGTGGATGTCCCGGATGTTCGAGCTCCAGCCGTACCGGGAGTATACCATTACCTGCTCCGCGGAGCTGGATGGTCGTTCGTAACTGGAACTCCGCGGATAAATTCAACTTGAGAAAAAAATAATAGCGGCTATCTATATATCCATCCATCCATCTATCCATCTATCTATATCTATCTGTTTCTGTGTGTATTCATGTACCTATATATCTCTACATATATCTTTATATACATATATAAAGCTAGAATAGCCGGTTGACAATTGATGTATACTTTAATGTATAGACACGTTTGCATGGGAAAAACATTTGCCAACATTAGTGTCATCGTTACAAGTGGTATTCATGCATTTAGCTAGTGAGTATAGAGTCTTCTTCAAGTTCAACTGAATTTAGGAGGAAAATACAAGTATGTTCAGAGATTTACAAATAAGAAGAAAACAAGATCTTGACAATTTCATAGCTCCGTATTCATTGCGTTCTCGGACGTTTTTTACTTGTTTGTGTTTGTTTTAAATTCTTGTCTTTCCCATTGAGGCCTGTTAGGGCTTAGAAACCAGGACTCATCTATTCTGGCGCTGATACCACATAATAATGATTATTATACAATCTCTCGTGGCTGTTGACAGATTACAAACTGAAACAATGCTACGTCCCTGTGTTGACACGTACTCAGTGCTCGTGAACTGCAGCATTTGGAGAGCGGTGAGAGGCGGCCAATGCATGCCAGGCCATGCCTAATGACTAATGTGCAGCCGATGTTCGCGATCACGGTCCTGTCTCATAAATTTAGTTTCCTACGGACGTTATATAATTTTTTCTCTAATATAGTTTTATATAAACCTCCTTGGTTTTAACAAATTTACATCTTTCTTGGTTTTACCAAATTTACACCTTTCTCGACATACAGAGCATTCATTTTCTTCTCACTTCATTTTCACGGTGACTTCAACATGAAACAAAAGGAGTGTGAATGGTGCCAAAGGCTGACATTAATAGTGACATTTGGGAAGCATGTCCCCACAATGAAAAGAAAGAAGTTCCCAAAACAATAGCACAATTGGAAGAGAAACTTTCAGAGAACAAAAGGTTAAATGAAATGCAAAATTTGATTGTAGTGTGCATCGGAGATTGAAGCGACACTGGGGCGCAGACCTGTGGAAAACAACGCTGACCTCGCTTTGATGTTCAGTCTTGACCCTTCACACCCTTTCCAGTCACACCCTTCAATCCCGTTTTCTTTATTAATATTGGCTGATATTGATTGGCTAATTTTAATGACAATAAAAGCCATTTTGTCTCCCAGACTCTGCACGTTCTCTCATAAGCACATTTTGGTGAGGAACCCACACCGACTGGCTGTTTCATTTCTGTGTCCTGCACCTTCTACATCCCTGATCAGACAAGGTGGTTAAAGGCAGAGGCTGATATAATGTCCTTGATATAAGGTAGGTGAACCCATGAACAGATATCATACAGTTAGGTTAATGAAGTAAACTCCGCAGCCGATCACATTACATTTCCAAAGTCAACTCTCGAAAATTTCACCAAAGAAAAACGGCGAATATTTTCAAGATGAATGCAGCATCTGTAATAACCGAGGCATGACCCTTCAGATCATGATCCAAGCAATTGAAGCATAGCCTGTGCGCTATCCGATTACTACCGGGGCTCCTATACTCACTACTCAGGGTAGCGAGCGTAGGAGCATCGGTAGTAATCGGATGGCATACAGGCTAATCCAGGATTCCAATAACATCGTATTTTTGACGTGACGGTCTAGCGTACCCGGCGGAAATAGAAATTGTGACAGTTGTGAGTTGACGTTGGGGGATTTTGTTTCTTGTTTAAGTTGAAGAAGTCACAAAAGTATGAGCCGGTGAACAACGCATGCAGCTATTCGATGAGAATTAGTGAATAGATAACTGAATTAGTGAATACTATGCCAAACTTTTCAGATTTCCCAGATTTCGAACAGGAATTAGTACATATATTTTTCCATGTTGTCTAACTCTATGAATACCGTATTCATAGAGTTAGACAACATGGAAAATATTTCATTTTAACCTCCTTGGGCCTATGAAAACATTTTTATTGTACATGATACCATATGGCAAATAATGCAGCAGATATTTTCTCCGTGCCTTGACATCGGCTTATTTCAATTCTCTGTCTAGGTTTCACAGAGAGGTACCGAAGTTGCAGCAGCTCAGCGCCCAAACAATAAACGCGCCATGGCTATGAAGATCACCTGTGGATTCGGCCGTGTTGGCGTCCGTGAAACCAAAGTTCTAGGCTTGTCCGAAGAAAAACGAACCACAAAGTGCGTATATGGTCCGGGTCAAGGACATATGCAGCGATATGAGACTTTCAAGAACATCTTTGGAGGGGGAGGGAAGGAGAACCAGTTGAGCTTCGAAAACTTCTGTGAAAGCGTGACCCACATCGGAAAAGTTCTGAACAGCTGGTCACGCAGTCGTCGCGAGGAGAAAGTCAAGTTTTTGGAACACTTTAGTCTCGACAACTGGGAGAAACTAGACGCAGCTACAAAACAAGAACACAGCATTGTAGGCCCATGCAGAGCTTGTCTGCTAGACCACGGTGACTTATGGAACTTCTACAACAAACAGATCAAGAGTACCTGGGTGCGTAATGCACTGACCGATAGTGTTCCACGCAAGACACAAGCCAAGCGCACATTTGCTGAACTTCAACAGGAGGAAGCGAGCAAACAAAAGAAAAGGGCCAAGAACCGAAAGCTTGTAGATGACATAGTACGAAGTATTCAAGATGCACAGAGAACCAAGAACAAAGATGCTGAAGTCGCTTTCGCAGATGGAATCCCAGAAGACATTTACAGACTTGCAGAAGAAGTTTGAGACAATAACAGTGGTGGAAGCAGAAAGAAATGAAGGAAGCCTCAAGAGGCAGTAAGAAACACGAAACGTAATGAAAAGATTGAGAAGCTTTGAGGGATAAGCGGGCCAAGAACGAACAAATCTAAACAAAATTGGGAATGCATAATTTGTTTGGTTTAAACTTGAACTTTATTGCAAGATGTGTAAGATGTGCAAAGTGAATCCCACCTGAGAATGACCAATATTCAATCCACAAGGCAAAAGTTGAAAGAAACACTTGAGGTAACTGTGAGTGCTGTACAGCAAAGTTAGGTGGCTTCAATTCAAATAAGCTTCTTTGTAATGATGATGAATCACGTTTAGCAGTATCTTACCTGCATGTACTCTCCAAGAAGAGGTTCAACTCCGGCCTTTTTTCCCCGTTTTTGTCTGGCTTTCTATTTTATAAAGAAAAAGGGACAAAATAGAAAGACCGAACAAAAACACATAAAAAACAGCCAGAGCCTACCTTCTGCTTGGAGAGTAACCTGCATGGTCATTTTCTTAAGTAGCACAAAGTAAGATTATTTGATGATGATACAAGACAAATCAATATAAAAGACTACATGATGTCTGATTTGTATTCAGGAAATACAGGCAGAAGAATGCATATGACATATATTCTTAAACTGATGCTACATTGCACAAAACAATAAAAGTTCTTGCATTGTTAAACATGTACAACATTTTCTGATACAGTCATAACTTATATGACCCCTTTCCAATACATAGACACCATTGAGTGACTGTACTTGGATTTGAATTACCTATGACCTACGACTTTATAATTGACATATGGCTCATGATGTAAAAGCATGATTTGCAAGACAAAACTTGCAAAATACACTTCCTTACCAGTTAAATTCATTTGATGTACTAATGAGGATTTTCGTTGCTTGATGGTCGTTCAATGGTTGCTGCCTTGGTGGAAAAGGGTTATAAGCATTGCTGTCACATATGTAGTCATTGCAAGTTTAACTAAACTAGAACCTGTTTTCAGAAGTCAAAACACATCTGTGTACATGTAGAGGTCTATGAGATGCTACTGTTACATATTACACAATGGGCCCTTTATACATTTATCATTATGTGTACATAATACTACATATATTACCAACTACATCTGTATGCACTAAACAAACTTGTTAGAAAATATGATATTCAGCATCAATAGCATGTTAACTTGATTTCTGTCTCATACCCTATCACTGCTCTGCCAATCATTTGATGATTGACAGTCTTCCATATCTTACTCACATGGTTTTATTTTGACAAGATAAAGAGATATACAACATATACAACATACTATAAACCCTGACATCATTTGACATGTTAGACATGTGACGTTAATAGCACTAAATTGCATCTCAACATCAACACAGAGACACTCACTGGGTTTGTCTTCAATTTGCTTTAAAGAATCTAAAGCACATTTTGCACCATAGCAAACCTACTCCATATACGGGTATTCTGATATTACACAACAGTGTTTGTACAGTGACCACTTCTACATACTCGTATTAAAGGACCACCTGGTCATAGATATATAGTCAAATCTGTACAAATGACCATCATCTAGCTACTGTGACAACTTTTTGGTAGTCTGTTAGATAATTTTTCCCATTGACACTAGCATTAAGAATCCTGTCCATAGTGACCACAAGGCCACATTTGACTGTGTTTGCCTGCCATGTTTGTGGTTCCATTTCAAGGTTTGAAGATGTTTGCCTCTTCCTTTGACAGTGGCTGCAGACTAAACCCTTTCAGCTCCGGTTTGCCTTTGAACACACAAAAACATATTTGAACACACAAAAACGTATTTGAACACACAAATACATACAATAGAATATACAGTCAAACTTGTACTAGGGACCACCTCTACACAAGGACCACCTTGCCAATGATATACAGTCAAACCTGTACAAGTGACCACCTGGCCAATGTGATCACTTTTTAGTGCTCCCTTAGATAATTCTTCCCATTGAAGAAAGCATTTCAGAATCCTGTCTATAGTAACCACCTGTCCAAATAAATCAACAACATGCATCATACTCACTTTCCATGTCCCTGAGTTTTGACACCTTCGGCTGCAGTCCATCTCTCAATCTATCAATTTCTGAGTCAAGCTGCTTCTGATCTACAGATTAAAGATGGAGTAAAGTAAACAATCAAAATCAAGAATACTGTATGAAAGTACTTTTTGGGAATGTAATGTATACACTGCACATTTCAAACACTACTCAAGTTCTGATGTTTACACCGTAAAAAGTGAATGCTCACCAGTTTCCAACATGTTTGTTGCTGTTCCTTTGGGTATTTTTACAAACATGTCTCCAAAACACACCCAGGCCTTTCCACCTGAATTAAGAAAGGAAAAAATATGTAAAACTCCACAGAAATCAAAAGTTTATTCTCCATGAGGTGATGTAGGTTTCTCCATATGTCCCTGTCAAGCATGACCGAGCAGCTCATCATTCTGTGGACAAACAACAGAGGAGGTCACCTTCTTGAGAGACAATGAAGAATGACAACACTTGTATTTCATTTCTGTTAGCCTGGGTACCATCCTCTTTAGTCACCGCTGGCTCCCCCTTTTTGCATGCTTATCACTTGCTTTATGTTAGCAAAAAGGTAGAACCAGCGGTGACTCTAGAGAACGGAACCCAGGCTACATTTCTGTGTACAGTACGTTTGTGAAAATATTCAGTGAAACCCTTGAGTGTTACCTTTGGTGACAGCCTGTTCTTCCTTCCTCAGACATCTTAGCGCCTCTCTGGCAGCATTCCTTTTCTTGTCTAAATCCACAATCTACAATATATGGAACAGTTAAAATTTGGATGAAGACAAGGCATAGCAAAGTGTGTGCAAACAATAACTGAAGACACATAATGTAGAAATTAACAAATATTTCTGCATAGAAGTTAGATCTTTAAAAAAAGCACTGGTTGGCCTCCCATTTCAAGTTAGATACAACACAAAAGAACCATGGAATGGTCTTGGAATGCATTGCAATGTAAACGAAATGGGCCATTATTGCAAGTGACCACCTCTACATAAGCTCCAGGTCATAGTGACCACTTTTTGGTGGTCCCACGGTCCCTTAGATACTACATGTTGTTATTTTTCTCATAGAGAATCCTGTCTATTGTGACGGCGTGTCGACATAGACCAGATTTTATCGGCCCCCCGAGTGGTCTTCTTGGGTATGTTGTTTGCAGATCGGAGATAGGGAGGGGAGGGGGGTGTCATCATATCTACCTGTCTCTTGTCAGTGAGTATCTCCTCTGCCATCTCCTCTACCTGTGTCAGGTAGCCCAGCACGAAGTTAGGATCCCTCGCCATTGCACCGACAGTTCTCAAGACTACGAGTTAGCAAAACGTTGGCGTTAGAAAGGGAAAACTGGTCACAACACGCATGTTTGCCACATAGCCGCCGCCATTTTGATCTGACCTTTGAACTCTATCACGATTGCGGAAGTGATCAAGTAAACAACTTCAGGAGAACTTACGAGTCACGACTGAACTGAGCTGAAGCGGTCAATTCCAGATTTTTGTCAGAAAGTTCAAGTTTCAGTTCAACTGGAGAAAATGCAACGTTCCCTTCTTCGACTGACTACTTCTTTACTTGTGCAACAGACGAAGACTTCAGCCTTCAAGGTGTGTCTTTCCTTTTATATAATAAGAAATAGGTCAACTCGCAATATCTTGACTTTATAAAGATGGAGAATTTGCTCCTTTAACGCTATCTATTCCACCAAATCCCTGCCTCTTGGCACTTTTCTCATGAGGTACAGGCTTAAAGTTTACATTTACCTTACATTTACCGCAAAAATGTCAACATTGGATATAACGTTATAACGTTAGCTGCAAGAGTTGAAAAGGAGCAACAAACGTTTCTTCCATTTGGTTTCATTCAATTTTTATGTATTCCAGATGTGGTTTTCATATCTTGATATCTGACGATTAATCTTTTCTCTCGCTGTATATTTCAAGTTGTGTCGTACAGAGTTATCTTTTGGCACAATTCGTTGCTCGTGAATATGTTTGACCTATTTTCCGACGATTTGCCGCCAAATTGAACTTTGGACCCTGGACTGACGCTCGTTGCTACAGCAGACCTAGTGATTTGCATTGTCGAATATCCACGGAATATTTATCCAGGTGTAGGCTAAACCCCTGGACGTTAAGAGACTCAAGTCTGCTTAGGTGCTCATATTATCTATTGGAATTGGAATTAAATAGATTGGAATTAAGAAGTCGGAGGCTTAACAACCTACCATTTACTACCAGACTACCCACGCGGACTAAAGCTAAGAAGGCTGGACTCCAGGCTATAACCACGCCAGCTACAGGGAGAATAGTTAGGCCACCAGAGGGTTTCATTTGCTCCGCGGGCGAATTATCAACCTTCCCGTGGGTTGGCTCTACTGGCCAATTACCTTCTTTGCCGAACTTAACGATCCGTGCTCCCATAGGAAGGTCCGAGATGGAGGCTAACGGTACCGCCCCTAATCTTCAAGCAGATGTTTAGTTAAAGTGCTGTGCTTATGCGAACGTTGCAAACGCATTTGAGTTATGTTACAGATGTGACACCCCTAAAGGGCCCGTCCCTTTATCTCCGAGCAGATGTTGGAAGGCAAAATCATCACTTTTTTGTGTGTTTCCGTCCCGTCCATGCACCGAAGCTTTTTTTCCACCTAAGCATACATATACATATACATATACATATACATATACATATACATATACATATACATATACATATACATATACACATGCACATGCACATACACATGCGCATACATATACATATACATGTACATATACATACCATATATATAACAATTCATGGGAACAAAAAATTGGGTACAATTTGTTGTGTTAACGCGAGGTGTAACGTTAGCACTTGGTTTGCGCCACATCTGGTTCAAATTCCGTACAGCCGGGTTCGCGCCCGGGTCTGGACGCGACTGAAAAAGAGACGCATCGTCCTTTCGGATGGGGGACGTAAAGTCGACGGCCCCGTGTTTAACTACCGACATTCAGAAACAAAAATGCTGGCGTTTTTCTACAGTATTTTATCTTGCTTGCACAATTGTGCGGCCCGATGTCTATGAACGGAGTTGGGTGCTGTACATACAAACCTATTTTACTGATTATCCACGTTTCTAGAAAGCGCAGCTGGCTGCATCGTTTGTGGCCAACCGAAAGCTCTCGACGACACCAGCAGTGCATGATGCCGGGGGCCGGAAGCTGTACGAACTGCGCACCTACTCCATCCGGACTGACTGTTTCGGGGAGTTCCTGAAGCTCTCTGACGACAACATGCACATGCGCATGGAGCACTCCAAGCTGATTGGCTATTGGAGGACAGAGCTGGGCGGCATCAACGAAGTTGTCCATATTTGGGAATACGGTAAGTTTTATGAAAATTGCGATGTTATCGTCATAAGTCTTTGACTTTTGTGGCCAAACTTTGTTTTGTTGAATAAAGACGCATCATAGCTAAAGTTTTTTACTTTTATCAATCACTTTCCTGACGTCGACGTGTACTGATCCTCGGGATGTGTGACGTCAGAACTGGATCAAAGGTGCCCGAAAGTCAATACCTGTCACCGTTCAATTATTAATGTATTTTGTTTAAGTTCCTTTTCCGTACTCCAAACCATGAAAGGTAACGACCATATTTCTTTGGAGTTCAGGAGTGCTTAAGTATTCCTACGAATTTTGCGGAATAGATACAACTTTTACGGAATTCATACAATCAACTACTAACTAAGAGACACAGGAATATTACAAAATCCACAGTGGAATGCCATGACTGGCGCGGTTGTGACGACTCCCACCGTTGAGTCTTACCGTACCAGGCTGGAGGCCTGCCCGCCTTAGCCCGGGACCCCCCCCCCCCTACGTTGCCCCTCGAGGGACCATCTGGGGTATTCTTAAGTTTAAGTTGAAGAATTCGTGCGATCCACTACTCAGAAACTTACGTATCTTGCGGAATCTCTACGAGTTTAATGGGAATACATATGGTCCTCACTATTAGTAAGACTCGCATGAATTCCGTAAAATTCGTGTGTTTTTTGTACTGGATCGAATGAATTCCGTGAAATACGTATGAATGCTGTAAAAGTCGTATGAATTTCGTAAAATTTGTATGCACCCCTGTATAAGATTATTTTTTCCAACGTTTTACCCTTTTACTTCCAGGGACTCGTTGTTCAGTACTATTCTATTACTTTGTCTTCTCATTCCCCATTTAGACAACTTTTCCCACCGCGCGGCCGTGCGGCAGGCCCTGGCCAAAGACCCGGAATGGGCCAGCAAGTACTTCTCGAAGATTCTGCCGATGCTGGTGAAACAGGAGAACGTCGCCATGCACCTGATGCCGTGGTCTGAACAGAAGGTGCCGTCCAAGGCTGGAGGTCTGGTTTACAGTTTGTATTTGTAACATCTCCTGTTACCATCATGTGATTATAAACAAAGCAACCAGCAAAGCAACATTAGTGCCCAAAAAATGGAAATGAAACAATACAGAAATATTTATGGTAGTGACGTTTACTAACGCTGTTTAGCACATTTGCGTAGTAACTTCATACCCTGAGCATTTTAAAACCGCGCAAAAACGTGCCGTACGATGATCCCCTTAGTTCGCGAGCCTACAAAAACCCCGGCGACGATTTTCAGTGAATTCTCACATCACAACGACAGCGTATTTGCATTATGGACGCCGCTATACATTATGACAGTGTTGTTTGAACTAATCATATCTAGAAATGACTTAAATAAACAAATAGACTTTGAAAATTAAACATTTTCAGTCCCTAATATTGATTTCAATCGTACCATTACGTTACCACCAGTGCGGTTCAATATAGTATGATACTAGTAATATGTCTATGCATTAATGAATGAATGAATGAATGAATTATGCCCGTTCCAACATTCATGTTCCGTTGTAAGGTGTGTACGAGCTCCGTTCGTACCTGATGGCGGCTGACCAGCAATGGCAGGACCCGCTCAGACGAGCTATACTCGCGGCTGAGAAGGCCAAGTTGGTTCCGTGTGAGCTGCTCGGGGTCTATCAGAGCGAGTTTGGACAGTATAACAGAGGTAAACCTAACATAAAAACGTCTATGCAATATATGTTTTGCTACGTGTTGTGTGATGTGTTATGTGTGGCTCACTGTATACGAAATAGCTGCCAGCGTGTCCCACGTGTACTGTATCGTCGCAAATCAAAATCAAATCAATATGTATACTCAAAGGTTAACGTCTCCCTGCTACCTAAGCCTATAGCCAATACAAATTTAGTGACAAAGGGCTACTTCAGTAAGAAGAAGATTGTCTACGGTGAAATAACTCCTGGGCAGTGACGTATATAAACGAATATACCACCGAGTGAGCGAGGCGATGGTGGAATGCTTTCACACTCTGACCTTAGTCGTTGTAGATATACCTTACGCTCAAGGGAACAGACGTATACGGAAAGAGACGGCGTAAAGACTATATACGTGTATCTTGATGTTGCAGACAACATTTTAGTCATAAGTGCATACAGCTATAGTTGACTTAAATTCCAAGTACTCCATTAAGTTGCAGAAAGTCTGTGGCGCCCCCCGTCTCTATTGAAGTATGGTTGTAAGGCCCTGATGTAAATGGCTTACAACCACCCCACAATAGAGACGGGGGGGGGGGCGCCACAGACTTTCTGCAACTTATCCACTGCTCACTGAGTCACCTGTCCTATCTGCATAACATGACGTCATCTCAGCGGTGGATTACTCATTCCTTGACAAAGACTTGTGTTGAACAGTCGAAAATTTGGGTAACTCCAATTTTTGTGTTGGAAATTACAGTTAAAATTTGTTTCAGAATGATTTCTACCAACACATATGAACTCTCAAGCTACTCCCAATCTTACCCTTACAGTTTACCAGCTGTGGTTCAACGATGGATTCCAGGCCCTTGATGCCAGACAGGAGGCAAGGAAGAAAGTCTTTGAACATCCTGAGCTTATTGCAGCAGGTACCTGAAGCTCAGCTTTAGCTACATGCAGAATGTGTTCTTTAAAATGGCTCTTTTAAAATCCTTCCCACATCATAAGGTACTTAGATCGGCGCTGACTTTCTGTTTCTATGGCCCCTGTGCCACACAGCTGCACAAGCAGTACAACAGCGTTCTTTTTCATTCCGAAGATGCATTTGGTGAAGTTGAAAAAATAAACCTCAAACCTCAAGAAGCAGCGTTCTGTACACTGTCAGAGAATAGCAATTTGACTAATTGGGACTTGCATATTGAAGAAATATTTCAATTGTGTATAGAATGTTAATTGTTTTCTTTTTTGCAGGCACGGAACTGGTTCCTTTCGTGCAGGGGATGGAGATTAAGGCTCTTTTGCCTTGCAGTTTTTCACCGATGCAATGAACCCACGCTACCAAGAAGACTTTCGGGGACAGGGGGGATCGAAACTGACGACCAGGAAGTCCATCTACTACGTAGCCTCCTTTGCAGGCCGGCATTTTTTTTGTGGGGGGGGGGGGGGGGGCGCTAATTCGCGATTTTCATCACGTAACCGTGATCTCCCCAACATTTAAAACTGGACTAACGTTTAACGTTAGTCCAGTTTTAAATGTTGGGGAGATCTACACTTCTTGCTGCTCCCCGTTCTACCGTGGAGCCAGATCTTCCATGGCCCCTGGGCTGAGTCTTGGCCGACAGTTTCGATTTTGCCGTATGATCTGCTTGGAGATTAAAAGCTTCCTACAGATGGGACCTGTCGGCAATATCATGCTGACGACTTTTAGTTTATTCTATGGAGATTCATATTTAAGAATGATGTCTTTCTAAGCTTTGAATATAAAAATCGGTTGGCTTTGTGAGCTTTAGATATATGATAGTCGGATGGCGTTTTGAGTTCCCAAGGTGGGGTTCAGCCCAATCTACCCACTGTTATCAATACTGCATAACACTGTCTTTTGATACCATTCATTCCATACTCAGTAGCACCCGTGTTAGATTTGAAGTGATATATCAGTAGTCGAATCAACATGGCCTTTTTTGAAAAGTATAATCTACTTATAAATCATTCATTCCAAGTCCGCTGTATGCAATGGCGACTTAGACGAATCATCACGAATGTCAGAGAGTGAAATTGCTTATCTTAGCTTCACATCTGTCGCTGTATATCATTGTCCTATGAATATGCATATAGAAACGAAATCTAAAACACAAAATGATGTATGTTCTTTATTTTGTAGTCAGCAATGATATCGTGCTACATTCAATGGGTTGTGTATATTGATAGAATTAAATCATTTAATTTTGCAGTTGTTCTTGCAGCTAACAAGAGTTTCCAAACCCCCAATGTCTATTTCAAATTTAAAGGCACCAATTCCATGCCCCTGGCAAGTGCAATAAGGAAGTGCTCCTTCTGTGACCTGTCCAGCAGTTTGAGGGGCGCATTGACCCCCATAACAACATAAACTCATTAAAGAATTACAACGTCCGCCATAAATAGCCGATGTAGGTGGCGCTTTTGCACTTTTGCGGTGAGAAGCAGTACTCCAGTCCAGTCAGAAGCTCTGAAGAAGGTGTCTGATAGACATCGAAACGTTAGCAGGTGAGATCAATACCTGGTTGTGTATAAAGAATCTCCCATATCCTATTTTCTACCAACCTAATGAAATTATTTTCGGAAATAGGTTTATTTAGTTTTGTCCATAGACATGTCTCATGCAACGGCTGTTACTCCGATGCAACGTGAACCAATGAGAACAAATCAGATTCGGCAGTTATAATAGGTTTAGATAGCAGGCTAATTACCGTATACACATTACGTTCTGCCGACGTGCTCACACACACACCCCCGCGGTACAAATAGCCTCGCCCCGTGACGTCACGTAATTACCTGGGAACGCAGGACGCAGAGGGCAGAACAGTCGTGTAGAGTTACAACAGCGGCGGTAGCTAGGCGCTGACAGGGCTTTACAACAAGCCACCGGATATGTAGCTTTATAATAACCCATCGATCACAATACAATCGCTTTTCGTGCATAGAAGTCATAGAAATGGCCCTTCTGAAGTCAAGTGGAGGAAAGAACGCCAGCGGGGATTGGTCGAATAGACCTAGCTGGGACACGAGACTGAAACGTACACCACAACAGAGAGGTATTGTGTATGACTTTAACGTCAAAATAATATATATACATTTACCACCAATTTAACGTTGTATATGATTTGCATCGCCGAATTAAGCGTTGCTATACTGGTTGCATAACTGCATTTCGCAACAACATTATGTTGACTGCAATTTCTATAGCCGTGGCGACTAACGAAGGGAGTTTTTGCTTGATTTAAGTTGATAACTCACTTAGTATATGTAATATCAAGCAAAAACTCCCTTCGTTAGTCGCCACGGCTACAATTTCTACAACGTTATGAGTAGAGCAGAGTAGAGTAGAGTTTTACGGTCAAGTAGGATGTCCATATGCTCTACTATACTATAATTTAGCTAATACCAAACACCCAGCTGTACAGCATTAGTACTATTACTACTAAAAGTAACTGTAGACATGTGTGTTTATCTTTATTTCTCCCTCCTTGACCACAGTGCCAAGGGAGACCACCAAGGAGCTAATCGACTATGACCAGCTGTCCTGGCTGACCAGTATCCCTGGTCTCAGTAGCAAGTGAGTTGACCAACACCTTATCAAGTTACAGGTTACAATGTAGTTGATATGTCTGCCATGTTACATGTAACAGTTTTGATAATGCTTTACACAGTGAACACAAGGAGGTTATATAGACTATATATATAGTCTATATAACCTCCTTGGTGAACCTACATAAGTTCATAACACACTGAAGTAGCCATTTGGCACCCAATTTCCAATTGGATACAATTAGGCAGCAGGGAGAAGGTTTGCAATAGTGTAAGTTAGCTTTTTTTGTTACATAATCATTGATATGACAATACCTTACTCCACAGTTTTCAATCTATAACATTACTTAAAAAAATATCATTTCTAACTCTCATAATTCCACCGTGCAGTCAAAGTAAGATTGTGTAATTTTAAAAGCATTGAATTTGAAGAGATCTGCTAAAGCAGCAGCAGTAATCCCAGAGGTACGCACACTTCAGAAATCCAGGTGTGAATACATCTGTTCTTGATATCAAGATACTTCGGTAATGTGGGTTTCTTTAATGTGGCCAGTCTCAAGCTACCCAGTGGAATTATGACAGCTAACAATATCAATTTATATTTCATTTGTTTTAACATGCAAACTATTGTGTTATTGTCACAGATACAGTCCAGAGTCGAGCATGGATGCCCACAGAACCTTCATGGAAAACTATCACCGCATGTTCCTGAAACCAACACCGCTGTCCGCCCTTCCCAGCAAGACAGCATCAGCTAGGAGTGGCTATAGCAAGTCAGTAGTACTTTAGCATTTTACCATAAAGTTGATAGAATGCATTTTTTTCATGTGTGAGTGCTGGTGTTGAATTGATAAAAGTTCACCAGTAATTCCAATAGAAAGTATTTTTTTCTTAGAGATATATTCTAGTGGGCTGCATGGGGGATAGGGTTAGTGATTACAGATAAAGCAAAATCCTAAGTCATTATACACATTTCTGCACAGTAAAAGTTATCCCTAACTCATAACGTTATGTATAAAACCAACCTACCACCGATTATACTTAACAATGCTTTGATTGAACATTAGAGTGGTAAGATTAAGTTACATAGAATTGAACTGAATATGCCTAATACGGAGAAAGGCATGCAGGCCGGTTCTTTTTGCCAGGTGCAAAGTTCAAGTGGGTAGTTTTTGTTGCAACAACAACACCACAATAGTAGCATAATACAAACATTGTTCAGAACTGGCTCCACCACTTCAGAATTTTCACATCAATCTCCACCATTGTCATAGTAACAAATGCTTTTTACAGGCAACAAATATTTTACCAAAGAATGTACTAGACTGCGTAGGAGTATTTTTTTGCATTAGTTTCTAAGAGCAATTTTAACTACTACATGGAGTTGAAACAGTTTACTTGCTTTCCTGTTAATTATTAACATTTTATCAGTTTAAGGCTTGGAAACCGTCAGACGTGGCTACAAAGTTCTTGTCAGCAGAAAGACTGAGAAATAATGTTTTGATGTACAGTTGAGTGAATCATTCTGTCCCTGTAGAGTGCTTCCATTGACTGAGTACCATTCTTTTCTTTGTACCTATTTTACAGAGGGCCGGAAAAGTCCAAGCACACGTCGTTGATGTCAGTTGGTAAGTTCCAATGTTTTTGCTAACTGTCTCTCATATAAAATATTGTACAGTGTAGTATTGTCAATGAATAAATAAAGGCTAAAATAGACAGACAAGCATTACATATGGACTCCGACTGAAAATGACCGACGGTCACCAAAACATCGGTTTGAATAAAACACTTGGTCATGTACAAAGAGTCTTTTTATTCAGTGACTTACCAACCTGTTGAAACCATTCACGGATGTAATGTTTGCTTGTAAAAAAAGGGTCGCTGTCGTCACAGAAGGTTGGGCAGTTGGCGCCTCTGCAGGAGACGAGTCATGACATACGGGTTCACCTGTCCAAACTACACCGGGAACAGCGCAGTGAAAACCCTCAGCAACAGAGACAGGCCTGCATCAGGACGCTGCGCAAGATACTCAGGAAAATGTGAGCAAAGAAATTGGTTCAGATACTCATAACGTTTTGTCTGTAGTCATGGGTTCAGTTCAAAAAAAGCCACCCAGCATAACGTACCATTCCTGCATCGTGATAGAATCCCTTAGCATGTTAAAGTCTAAGTCTGAAAGAAAGACAGAGTGTTGGAGTCATTGCTAACAATGTAATTAGTGACTGTCCACTCATAATTAAAGCAACAGTTTTAATCTGCACTCTCAGGCTCTTTGAGTGATCTGCCCAGTAGAACGCCTCATGGTATACAAGGGTCTGTAGCTCTTTTCCAAGTAGATGAAATACAGGATGTGTTGAAGCCAAATAGCAGTTACTCAAGCAACTGGATATTATTTGGAAACCAAATTTCCAAATTTTATCCACTATTTGGTTTATCTTATTACCTGGATGTCTAACCTTCATCTACGTATCACAATATGTGAATACTTAGTAAATGAACCTAATCTTTACTTCCAGGCCCTTCGAGCACTCTGCCCGTGAACACCACATGGTGTACAAGGGTCTGCAGCTGTTCTCCAAGTAAATGAAACAAAAAGAAAGACAAGTTAGAATGTTAGAGTCATTTCTAACAATGTAAATAGAAAATATGTGACTGTCCACTCAATAAGGGAACAAATTAGATCTCTACTCCCAGGCCCTTTGAGCGCGTTTCCCGAGAACACCACACGGTTTACAAGGGTCTGCAGCTCTTCTCCAAGTACATTTGTTTATGAAATGAAGTGATAACTGTTTACTTAGTAAATAAACCTAATCTCTAATTCCCAGGCCTTTCGAGCGCTCTGCCCGAGAACACCACACGGTGTACAAGGGTCTGCAGCTGTTCTCCATGATGGCTGACCAGGTCAGTGATGAGGTGCTGAAGGAGATGGCCACGGTGGCCAAACTGGACGTGTGGAGGGAGACAGGCGTGCCTGGTCAGTCACATTACGTTTGATCGTTTGCTTGTATGCTTGTTTGTTTGTTTGTTTGCTTTGCGAACAAGGTATCTGTATAGCCAGAAACACTCTAGCATCTTCTGTATAGCCCATATAACCGCCCTTCAGTGTAACACAGCAGCATCTGTATTCTGTATAGCCCGTATAACTGCCCTTTGACGTAACATACCAGCTTCTGTATCTGTATCTGTATAGCCAGTACAACTATCCTTTGGTGTAACACACCAGCTTCTGTATCTGTATAGCTGGTATAACCGCCCTTTTGCCTAACACACATCCTGGTAACACACCAGTTTTGTATTGTGGGCACAAGCTGCATAAGACCAGACTGTAAGGTTTGATCCACTCACACTGGGAAGGATTTCTACTCTTTTTGATAACTGTAGTTGGTTCCATACTCAGGGTAACGGTAGATTTAGCTTGAATAATTGTTACCTTCTTATCACCTGGGTGTCTAACCTTCATTGACACTCTTTAAAACAACGTCGCAGTGAACTTTGGACTGGAGATGGTTGAATTATTATGACTTGTAAAACAATTTGTGTTTTAAAAGTGTTTCCTGTCTACATTTATTTCTCCTCCAGTGTTTGGTAACCAGGGGTTGCACCTGATCCTGAAGGGCACCGTCAGGCCACAGACTCTCCCTTACATCAAGCTGCTGAGTCAGGTGGCAGAGTTTGACTGTCCTACTCCCATCATGGACGACATCACACCTGAGGTAAATATTTTTTTATGAAATGAATGCTCGTGGGCATGCACATGGTGAAAGACTTTTCGTAGGGACAACCCTATGTTCCAACACCTCTACTTTCCAACACCCCTATGTTGGGGTTAGGGTCAGGGTTAGGGTCAGGGTTAGGGTCAGGGTTAGGGTCAGGCTTAGGGTCAGGGTTAGGGTCAGGGTTGGTGTGGGGGTTAGGGAGTGTCATAAAATAGGGGTGATGAACATATAGGGGTGTCGAAACATAGGGGTTTCGGAACATCTGTGTATTGAAACATAGGGGTTTTGGAACATAGGATTGTTGGAACATAGGGGTGTCGAAGTCAAAACATAGGTTGTTGGAACATAGGGGTGTTGAAACATCTCATTTTATCACACTACCATGTCTGAATCACTGTAAATGCCACTGTATTATTGATATGTGAACAAAATGTTGAAGTTATAAAAATGTCTATTTGTTTTGTACAGCTTGGAGTTGGAGACTGTTTTGGAACTCTGGAGAGAGTAGAAGGAAGAGAGTCCAACAGCAGGTAAGATTTCGCTCTGTATATTCCAGGGTTGTCATATGGCCAGCATATGATCTATAAAAACTCTGGGCTTTATCAAGAGCTTGTTATTTCAGCTCCCTATAGTTTCAGAGAAAGAATGATGTGCTGGTTAGTGAGTTTAATTAGTTACGAGGATCAAGAATTCAATCTCACCATGATTCTATTATATTCATCCAATTTCTAAGGCATCCATGCAATTTAGTTCAAGACCCTTCAATCTCCAATAAAATGACGTAGAATGTGGACATGCATGATTACCAACTACAAGTCTTTAAAAATGTCTCATCAGTTGAGAAAGAATAGCAGTGTACAGAAATTAATGATTTTCTGTGTTTCCTTGTAGAATTTTGACAGTGTTGACCCAAGACCCCTGTGAGTTTCTCATCATCTACGGCAATGACTACAAGAAGGTGGTGGAGGTAAGAAATCAATACTTTGGTGCGTGGGTTCGAATCCCACTTCTGCCGCCATGTTGTGTTCTTAGAAATTCAATGAACTCTTATGGATGATTGGAACTTTTTAAACTGTGGGGTCATCAGGAACTTTGAACATTTCTTGAATAATAGTCTGTTTTCTGCACACATCTAATTTTTTTAAACTGTAGTTTTTGTGCACAGTAATTTGTTCTGGCCTGTATTAGACCGACTGACTGAGAGTAGAGTTCAGCAAGGTAACAGTTACTCAAGTTACTTGAGTAACTGTTACCTTGTGTATCTTATTACCCGGATGTCTAATCTTCATCGACGTAGAGAGAAGAGTCATTGGGAAGGGTTAGTAGACGACAATCATAACAGAAAAACATTATTAAGACAAACCAAATGTTTAAAGATTGGACTAACATATTCTACTCCTGTACATCATGTGCGTTGTACATTTGCATTGTGTGTTTTCTTCAATGTAAATCTTTTAACCGGACATTCCATATTTCAAAGCAATGTTGACGTATGTGATTGAAGACTGACTTGACCTTTTTTCCAGCAACTTGAACACAGAGATAAGTCGGAGAAAACCCAGCTAGTCCAGGCCTGCCCTGTCTATCAGCTGTGGCCGCGCCTCGCCGTCGGACAACTCGCCAGGATTATCAGCTGGGAGCAGTTTGACCCAAACTGGGGTAGGTCGAACAGTGTACAATATAACATTATACACGCTACTGTAAATGTTAAAATTTACGGTGGTTTGCGGGTGACCTCTTCAACGCAAACTTAACACCACTGCAAAAATGCTTAACATGTTCCGTCTCTTACCTGCCTTATAATTGACCACCAATGGAGATCTGAATAAAACAAACAAACAAGCCTAATGTCTACCCTGACAAAAAGCTATATAGATGTACAGTATGAAATTGTACAATTCTGTCCCCTTGGATCCAAACTGTGATTTGTTAAACATTGTACAGTATGAATTAAAGTAAAAATAATTGTTTACTGTTCAATAACTGTGCTACACATGTACATCTATAGATTCAATGCTTTATCATTAATAGTACACCAAAAGACAGTTGCTCAAGCAACTTATTAAATTTTGAAACAGACGTTTCATACAGCATCTGCTGTCTTTCTTGAGTCACTGACGAAAGACAGCGGATGCTGTCTGAAACGTCTGACTGTTTCAAAATTTTATCTAGTTGCTTGAGTAACTGTATTTTGGCATATCTTATTACCTGGATGTCTAATAACTAATGACTATTGATATAACAGAAGGAGGTTATTGCCTGTAAGTTCTGTTTCTAAACACAAATATAATAAATAAGTGTCCAGAGTCTATGTGGGCGCATATTCCAAACCCTTCCAGTAGGTGTCTAGTCTGGATTTGAAGGCATTGACAGTCTCAGCTGCTACCATGTCCGCAGGAAGGCTGTTCCAATAACCTTCATCAATGTATTAGAGTACAGTTCAGTAGTATAAGAGTGTGCTGTTTTGTGTTCCAGTGGTGGTGACAGAAGGTAGTAAGGCCCCCTTCATAGCCTTCATCAAGTCAGGAGAGTGCCATGTGCTGCGGGAGGTCGAGGCTCTCCACAAACTACCAAATGGCCAAAGGGTGAGTCTTACAGTAATAGCACTACATCTCATTCAGACCCTTGTAGCGCCTAATGGCACATAGGGCAGCAGGTTTCCATGCTGTTTCGGTAGCAGGGTTTATTTTTACAGAGAAGGGTTGCCAGCATTTCCGATGTTGTGTCCTGGAGAAAGGCACTTAACACGGCTTTCCTCACTTTAACCAGTTTTAAAAATGGGCACCTGATTTCTGTTGGGGAGGTACGGCCTCAAAAAGGCTTTGAAACTAACATAACTTACCTTTTACAATGTCTGTAATGTTATGATACAGCATCTAACTGAAGCTCATGATGTGTTGCATGTTGGCACCACAGGTGAGGAAGAGGAAGCAGGTTGTAGTCGGCAGGCTTAAGGAGTTTGAGTCGTTCGGGGAGGTAAGCATCCTGGAGAACGTGCCCTTCACCTGTTCTGTCGTCACGGCAACCCCCGTTACCATGGGAGTCATCACGGAGGAAAAATTATCAGGTAACACCGTGTTTCTCGATCAAAGTTAAACTGTAATTGCCAACACAAAAAACTGGACCCAAAGTTCTGACAGATCAACTCGAGTCTTTGTCAAGGAATGAGCAATCTACTATGTGTGACATAAAATTATGCAGATAGAACAAGTGACTCGGGTGAGCAATGGATCGTAAGTTGCAGAAAGTCTATGGCGCACCCCCCATCTCTGTTGAGGGATGGTTGTAAAGCCCTGATGTAGAATGACTTCTTCCAGCACAGATGAACCTTCAAGTGAGCACTGTTTTTCATTACCTATAATGAAGATGGGTAACTTGTTGTCCTTAGTTTCTTTGTGCAATGTCTTCTTGACAGTTGTTGTGATTCACCTTTTGGTTGACTGAGGCTGCAGAATTTTTGTCTGCAAAGATTATGAATGTCTACAGTTTCCTGTATTTTGCTCACTCCACTGTTTTCTTGTTGAATGTCCAGAACTTGATGACACCACACGTCAGCTGCTGCTGCAGTCTTCTGCGCCAAACTTTGCCCATCTTTCTCAGGTACTTCATTCTCTCATCTTAACTTTCTGTTCAAGGAACAAGGGCAAAAAACAACAACATCAGCTTACTATCATTATCATAGTATTTCTTGAATTTTTTGATTGATTCATATAGGGGGTAAGTATACCTAAAATTTGACTAATCAGTATGTTGTGCATGTTGTGTATATTGTCTACGTAGTAATGGTACATGTAGATGGTAGTCTTGTCACATGAATGAAGTCTTTTTGATGTTGATGTTCTTCTTTTTCTTAAAGGATGACATCCATGATGAATACATGTCTCAAGAAATGAAGAGAGAATGGAATGAGTATAAGGTGAGACCAGGACTGTTGTGAAAACCTGAGTCAATTCCCTGTACCATAAAGCTCTATCAGCAGCATTATAAAATCCCATAAGCATGCTGTTGCATTTGTGGAATATTGTGGCTGATAGATGAATTTTAAACTGAAGAAGAAACATTAAATGCCAGAATAGGTCTGCACGTGAGGACTGCTGTTAGGAAAGGCAATATGCCCCTTGTTTGCAATTAATATGTCTAAACCAGGGCTGTCTCCAGCTTTAATTTTTTTATGTCCCATTTTAAGCTTATGAAAATACATGTACACCAATTTCATGTTATGAAATTAATTTTTTTAACGAATGGGATGGCTTTTTTTTCATGTCCCAACAAGCGAATTTCTGTCCCAGGACAGAGGGACGGGTCCTGGAGACAGCCCTGATCTAAACACTACCGAGTGATATCCTAATGATTTTTGTCTAATGTAGTGGCATGCTTCTGTTAAATGTGTTAGCATATCTATATTTTAGTATAAAACCTAGTTCTACGACATCCTTCTTTAGTCACTGACGAAAGATAGCGGATGCTGCCTGAAACGTCTGTTTCTAAATTTTATCCAGTTGCTTGAGTAACTATTTTTGGCGTATCTTACTACCTGGATGTCTCACCTTCATCAACGTGTTAGCATGTTTGCTGTTTTTGTTTCAATACAAATACAACTGGCTTGGACATGCATTGCTTGTGGGTATCTTGTTCATATAAAGCATTAATAACTGTTTTTCCTCTTTTACAGCATGGAATTGTGATCGAGTCCATCAATGCTCTTGGAATCCGTCCAGGCTACGGGAAGTGGAAGAAGACATAGTGACTTATGCTGCATTATCTCTTAACTGTTGTATACAAGTTTGAAAATACTGCTGTATATAAGTATGACTGGTTTATTGTATGAAAATACTACAGATGCATACTGAGTATGCAAGGAGAGATATTATCAAATGTACTACATAGTTGTAAGCAATTAGCCTGGATGCCATCCGGTTACTACCAGGACTCCTAAAATTATGCCCTGAAAAAATCAGGAATATAGGAGCCCTGGTACAAGATGTAGTAATTGAATGGCACCCAGGCTAGTAAACACGGACCTGTGGTTAACATAGCAAGCGAAAAGATTAAGCCAGCTGTTACTACGGAGGATGGTACCCAGGCTAGTAAGCAATAGCTAAGTAAAGCAAAAATGGTCATCACTCATTGCTATGTTGTACAGCCAAGGCCTGGAACTTATGTATTGGCCCAATGTAAATAGATTGTTGCCATTGCTGCATTTAAGAAGAATGTTCTATATTTTCAAAGTCATGATGTTTTAAAAGTGTGCCTTTGTACATAGAAATTGTGCTGACTTTGAGCAAACCAAGATAGATCTCATTTTTACTTTAATTCTTTTAAAACTTAATGTATAGATGATAGGAAATGATTTAGTGGTCATACTCTGCCAGCATGATATATACTTTATCAAGTATGCCTATTTCCTTGCCTTGCCTTGACAAGAAATGCTGCTCTACTACAGTTGTTGTTATCATACAAAATTAATGTACTTTCTGAACAGACACATGTGCAGTAGTCTTCTGTTTTTTCCTCAAAAAGAAAAGCTGTCTTAATGTTCTACAGTTTCACTGTAAATAATCTATTTGCAAAGCTGGATTGCAATAAACACAGATGTGTACAAACTACTGAACTCTGTAGTGTGGCCCATATTTACTGAGTGGTTATGTACAAGTAACTACATTCTAACTGCAATGACACCTGGTGTTAGATTGGTCTTTACTGTTGTGGACTAAGAACCATTGAACGAATGCAGGATTAAATCAATGAGAGCTGAGTCTATGGCACCTTGCCCAAAATAGCCTCTTCCACAAGTGCTGGCGTTTATTGTTGGAGAAGCGCCGATTCGCGGGCCCAGATATGATCTCCCCAGCATGAGAACCAGTGGCCCATTAATCATAAATCAGCGCTTCCCCCTACAATAACGCCAGCGCTCGTGGAAGGCCGCGAAGGAGGCTAGCCCAAAAGATGGTCAAAGTATATGTTTGTGAATCCTCATAAATAGGACTGGTTATAATCATCAACAGTGATGTTGGTAATAATTTGTATGTCTAAGGTGTACCAACATAAAACACAAGTCAAAATTGATGTCAATAAAATGAAAAGGTATAAATTAACAAATATATGTTTAAAATTGCCTGCTTTCCCAAAAAAGCAATGAGAAAAACTGACACTATACACTTGAGTACAGTACAGTGTACAGTAGAAAAAAGGCAGCAATATGTAGAAAAAGCTGAAATACAGGACATCATGTGTCTAATACATTATCATTAGTCATATGTTTGCTAAATACAGATGGTGACTGAATAAAAAGAGCCTTTAAATCCTTTGCTTTTACAATATGGAGATCAAATATCATTAGGTCCATTTTTACAGAAAAGATTCACTAGACTGCAACAGTATACGAGCGGTATCTAAAACTGCTCCTATAGGGTCCTGTGGTGTTCAGATTTGTTTGTAGGTACTCAACATTGGCAATGTAGAGGAGAGAGTGACCATGACATGAAACTGGATATATAGAAAATTCATTTAAAAAAAATGCTTTCTGAATCTTGGTCCCATGATCAGCATGCACGATGTTTTGTTTCATGGCTTCTGTGCTTAAGAGCCCTCTTATCATTCTGTTTTGTGTTTAGGCAACCTATATGAGTACGAGTATACTGCATTTCTCTAGCGAATGAAGATTAGTTTAATGAGTTTGAATCTTAGAATTTGAAAGAACTATGTTTATAAAAATGACATTCTAAGTGGTTCCACACGAGTCTTCTTCGCTCTTGTTTGGACTGTTCACATCTTGGTCGGTACTGTTGTAATTGTGCCGAGATTTTAGATGCGCCAGCAGCTGACTTCTGCAGATGAAACTGGCGGGACACAGCCTGCAGGGAACGGGCTTGTCGCCCGTGTGCGTGTACATGTGTCTCTTCAGCTCACACTTCCTCTTGAACCTCGCCTGGCAGCACGTACACATGAACGGTCGCTCTTCGCTGTGACGGAAGATGAAGTGGTGCTGGAGGACCCTCTTGGTCTTGAAGCGGGCGCCGCACTCCATGCAAAGCCACGGCCGTTCCTCGTCTCCCGATTCTCCCGGTGGAACGTACGCCCTCCCGCTGGAAAACCCGCTTTCCTCTTGCTGCACTAGCTCGCTCATGGAGTCCCTGTGGTAGTCCATGTCTGCGGGAAAGTCTTCGTTACTGGAGAGGGATATCACCTCCTCTTCTTCAGTTTTGCACACAAGAGAGCCGAAGTGTTCCTGACTTTCAGAGACTCGTCTTTGATGTGCAGGTGACTCAGTACTACTACCGCGTTGCTTTGAATTGTCTATGGAGAGAGCCGGTAACTGTCCCAGTCTTGACTCTGCCACAGTGTGAGGATTGCGCTGGCACAGCACAGGTGTAGCCTGCAGTACTGGCGACAGCTGCTGGGAGGAGCTGCTGCAAACCTGTCCTGTTGCAGAATTTGACTGTGACAACAAGGGAAAAGGCATGGACGTCGACTGCATTGCCTCCTCCCTAGAGGTTGCTGGATTGCTGAATGACGACGGTAGGGCCCTTGTACCGCCCAGCATGGATGCCAGAATCATCGAGTCGGCTTTGCTTGCTGCACTTTCCTGCTGTACCTGTGAAATTCTTGTCACAGTCTGTGCAAGACTCGCTTGCCTTGCCTGTAATGTTGGTTCTATGGCTCTCTTCCCCTTCCCTTGCAGCGCTGCGGCCAGGTAGTGGGTACAGTCCGCCACCACCTCCATCATGTGGAGGAAACTCGCCGCGGTGTTAACTTCCAGTCCGTTCTCGATGCTCAGGTTGAGTCGACCAACGTACATGTACTCCAGTATGACCTCCACTCCCCGCTCTGTCAGTCCGTTCAAGTACACCACGCCCGCTCGCGCGTCGGACGCGAAGTGCGAGCGAAAGTATGGGGAGTTTGCGGCCAGTACGGCCTTGTGGGCGGAGAAAATTTTACCCCCCACGTCCAGAGTGACATCGCAGAGAGGGTGCCCCGCTTTTCGCTGCTGGTATAACAGATTGAGGATGGAGTGGGCATGGTTTGGGTACTCTTGGGTGTGGTCTACGTTAGCAGCCATGGTGGTTGCTGTTGGCCCCGTATTATTTTGCTAGAGGTGGTCTCTTGGTGCTAGGCTCTGCTGGGTTCAAGTTCATGCTCTTGGTTTTGTGCTCGCAGAGTCGTACAGCCATGGCCAACATGCCCGGCTGGAACAGTGTGAATCTGTAAAAGATAAATTCAATAAACCTTTAACCAGTAGTTAACATTATATGAGGGCATTTCATAAGTTGATAATTTTATAACTTATAAGGTACATATACACAAATATCAATAGCTGGCAAAGATGCTATGCCAGACTGTTACTTTTCTCTGTGATTTCTTCTATGTCTCTGTATGGTCAAGGAGGTTGTATAGAATCTCCTTGGTATGGTGCACACTTCTGCTTACTGTCACGTCAAAGTTTCCCTCCTTCAGTCCTTGACGTTGGCAGCTCTTGACATGTCAACAACATAATGTACATTTTGTGTATACTATTTTTTTCCATATGATATTTTAAAGATAGCCTTAAAAAACGGTGCAAGCTGTTTTAACCATTATAATCATGATGAGTTTACGGCCGAGCAACAGCTGTTCATGATCATGCACGTTGTAAGGTTGCAAGAGTCAACATCTAAAATTGTACTCGTTGCCACCGGCCTTTCGTTCCGAAACCACGTCAGATGGTGTTCTGAGTTTACAGACTGTGTTTGAGGAGAAATTGGCCTGAGAAATGTTCCAGAATTTGGCTAAAATTGAAAATTATACCTGACGCTCCGCTCAGCTCTGGTCTTTGGCGATTCTACTGCAGAACTGCAGCAAACCGCCAGGAGCGTTGTTTTTAAAGATCAAATGCCCGGATGTTGGCTGTGCCATTTACTATCGTTTGACCCTTCTATATGAATATATCAAATTCTGTTACACAATACATTTTAATTTTCTTACAATTGAATTACTGCTAACTATAAAAATGTATCTATCTTATCTTACAGTGAAATACGACTTATATTCCTTTATAATTCACAAAATGATGGCGATCTAGAGCAACGTCCTAAAGTCGACTCGAATGTTGTTTGGAACAGCGCAAACAACCCTGGGGTCACCAACCTTGAGTGTGGGAGATCAGAGGAAGCTTACTCCGGCGCGACGTCTGTCGTCTGGCGTTCATGTGTGGTTTTACCGACAACAACCGGACTCAATTTAAGGTTAGTAACGTGGAGAGGAGCTCTGGACTGCGTAGAGTAGATTTAGGGAGTATGTGGGCGGCTGACGTCGTCGAATTTTTGTTGTTTGTTGGAAAAAGCGTGTAGCCCCCCTCCCCCTCTACTACCTATATGTTGAAAGCAGCGAGTGCGATCAAAACAACATAAGAATTGTACCCAAATCTAGCACCGTAATTCCCTTCCCTTTCTCAAATCTAAAGACATTTAGACTCTTCTACAAACGATAAATATTTTCAACAATGTATTGGCGTCAAAGCATACCATTTTCGTGTCAAAACCGAAACTTAGTCCACATTTTTTTTTTGCTGCAAAAATTCACACATTTATTTTAGATTTTGGTTGGAGCGTGACAAGGGAAGTACGATAGATAAAAAAGGAACTAGAAATTCTGTGTTTACATTTCTCGTTTGCTGCTGCATGATAGAAACTAGGTAATATATACTAGTACTGAAACCATCGTCTCTTCAACACACCGCTGTTTGGCTCGAAACAGGATGCTCTTTGTCACATCGTTCAAGATGACTGAACTTCCTGAGGTCGTCCCCGACAAATTATCGAAAACAGAAAGCGGGGAAACTCATCCTTTCCAGTAGCGAGGTTATCGACCCGCTAACCCTCACTTCCTGTCAGCGTTTATATTACACAGTTGTTTATGGCCAATTGCAACCGTATGTCGGGCGGTTTTCCTTCTTTGTGGGGTTTATTTTCATGCTTGTCCAACCGTCAGGACATAAAATAAAGTTTGTGGTTTCCAAGTATCCCCCATATTGACCTCTGTGTGTGGGGGGGGGGGGGGGGATTTGCATAACATAAAGAGAGTTTTTGCAAGGAGACAATAATTAACAAAACTATATGTTGGATTTTCTTCAAATTGTACGATTTTTCAAATTATACAAATTATTACATAAGATCAGCATGACATTTCAAAGGGCTGTGTCTTCAAATGCAATCCATATTTGGAATTTTCAGAAGTGTCAGATTGTGAGTGAAAGTATGGTGTTGCAGGGGAAAGTCTTAGAATTCATACATTTTTGCACAGATTTTGCATGATTTTCAAGAGTCTGAGACAGAAAAAGCATTAGATGTTCTACCTGGTTTATAAACAACCTCTGTGCCTCTGGCTGAATTACAGAACAGCAACAACAACATGATTCACCAAAAAAGGTTCTGCCATAACAACATCTGAAGATGTCCTTTGACAAGATTTCATAAACTGTCTTTACCTCCTTGCTATGAAATAGAATATTTCAAACAAAATATTCACAGAATTGTAAACTTCTTACAGTTGTTACTTGTCAGGCTAAGCACAGCTACATTGGGTAGTCTTCAGCAGCCATGTTGATGTATGTATTACACCTTTGCCAAATATGGGACGGTATTCTGTACACAGTGACGTTATTGAACTTGACTGATATCTTCTATTACAACAATATGCTTTTGTTTGCTTTTATTTAGGATTTTTTTTAGAATAATGTGACCTTGAATTTGAGCTATCTATCTATCATTTTAGTGATATTTCTCTTAGCAAAGTGAAACATGACATTATTTCTCACTTGGTATAGAAGAAGCATAATTACCATATAACGTTACACGTAGCAAATGATGATATATGACTAAACCTTATGATGTTGTCTTTTTATTTACATAGTTGGTGCCTGTGGAGTAAAAATGTACCTTGGGTGACATACTCATAAAAGACTTTAATATGAACTCACATACATTTTGGATATCATCTCGTATCCTTCTTGAATTTTTCAGTGATTTACGTTGACTGTTTTGTTAGTTACCGTCATTGGTATCTAAGGGCATCCAACTTCCTTTTGTTAAAACAAATTGCCTCAAAATGCCCGAAAAACATGCCCCATGTTCCATACAAAAAATGTACTATATGGTGCATACTCCCACACTGTTTTATGTTGGAATTTGCCCCTCAAAATTCAGAATACCGCATTTTAGAGAACCCTATAGAAATCTCTTGCCTTGGACACGCCCTTCTTTGTCTCCCCTTTAACAAAAGATGCCCTACTTTGGTTTCACTTTGAGACTCATTAAAATAGATTTTACCAGTAATTTCCAGGAATTTACAACTGGCAGTTACACTTTACGTTGTACCAGAGTGGCTGAGTCATGACTCGTACAGTGCAGGATTTGTTGTAAATGGAAAAGAAGGGCTCTAACACCTACAGGATAAAGCTGTAAACCGTGTTTGAGACTAGTGTCCATGACATTTAAAACTAGAGTTCCACGAACACATATCTTCGCCGAATAATCAGGGGATTATACCAATAGTCAAGAGACTTGAAGTTTGGTGGCTGTGTTCAGTTATTCTCGTTTAGGATATTTTGACAAAATGTCACTGCAGATCAAGAGCAAGCTGCTAGGGGGCCCAAAGCTACAACAATTCTACTTACATCACAAGCTTCCTGACACCAAAGGATCAAGACCATAGCACGTTCAGTTCTGCTGAAGTACCAGGGTCACATACCAGGGGCCCAAAATCGACCCTGACCTTCGCCTTCCCAATACCTGCCCACATAGTCATACTCGTACCAAGTATCGTCATAATCCAACCATTCTTGAGTTATGCTGACTACAAAAATCCGGGACCACAAACATCGCACACAACCACAGACGTTAACGGCGATGCTGAGACCGTGTCAGATGATGATCACTTTGAGGGGTTTTTCAAACCAGAGTGACAGTGAAAGTGAGAGTGACCAGCAGACAAAGTATCGCACTAAAGATCAGACAGACTCTCTAGTCCTGCGTACTGATGAACGTTACCCCCCTGCTCGCACAATAGGATAGTCCGTGTACTTTGCCCCTCTCCTGTCTCCTGTGCACCTCACGTTGGTAACATAATTTACCGGGCTCGTTAGTCCTGACTCCTGCTGGACACAACAAACCAGTGCCTCAGAAACGCGTATGGTAGCTGAAACATCGATTCTTTGAATGATTCCCTTAGCCATCAGATCATTGGTGGAGGAATCTCTAATTTCTTCCATGGTCACCCAAGACGTGTTGCCAAGGAAGGACAATTTCTCGGTGACGGCAGTTCCCCTCCCGGGCGGTAGGTAGCGATGATAGGGTGGGAGGAATTCCGAACTTTGACCTCGTATGAAGACTAAATTGGAAGACAAGTTCGTTGTTGCGTTCTTTAGGTGGCTGAATGAAGTAGTGTTTCCCTATCAGGTACGACGTCAGGACCATCTGGTTGACGATAGTCCCTCACAGGGCCTGACCTTTCCTGTGTTTGTTGATTTAGCTCCGTCCCAGCGGGAGAGTAGTTTGGACGGTGGTAGTGAGATCACCAGAGAGCATCAATCTAATTTACACAGGCCTGCTGACAAGCAGGTGTTGTCCTTGAATATAGGTCAACAAAAGGTACTTAAACGCAATCATAAACAAGCCTATTTCACCACTTAATTAGACCCTGATTACAATTTCTTACGTCTATATTTGTTAATCATTACCTCAATAACCTACCTGTCCAAAGCAATGCAAATTCATCAAACCCTACCCGAGTTATTCACCTCCAAAGGTAACATAAAAAAAGCCCACTGCAGTTCTAAGCAAGCCACTAGGGGGTCTAAACTTACATCAGTTACTACCTGCCCCAAGAGCTGTACACCACTTAAAAATCATTACCATAGCACTCGCATGAAATTTGACTACAAGCTTTTGGCGGATTGCTCAATTTTCCTCATTTACTATGCAAATTATCGTCTTATTTGCATGACAAGTATTCAATTATGTAAAGCATCACCGAAACTATCCACATGTCATAGATTATGATAATCCGTCAATCCCTGCTGAAGTTATTCGTCTCCAAAGGTATTAACAAAAACGCCAACTGCAGTTTCAAACGAGCAGCTAGGGGGCCATATTTCACACCACTTACTTGCCGTCCCAGAAGCTATATACTACCTAAACATCATGAACCTGACGCCTCCAGAAAATTTGGCCCCAAACGTTGAAGCTCCGCTGCAGTACCTCATATACCCGCTAGGAGGCCCATTATCGAACTTGACCTTCCTCTTTGACACCCCTAACTATCCACTAAATATCATGCACAACCGTCAACAGCTCCTTGAGTTATGCTGGCGACATACAAACTCTCACACACACAAAGCCTGCTGCAGTACTGTAGGAAAGCGCCAGATGAATCATTTTTAAACTTGACCTCCGTTTTCACAATCTCTTCCTACCTACCAAAAATCATTGAGATTCATCAACGTTTCCGTCACTTTTTTTGCCTACATACAAACACAGAAAAATTAAAAGTCCGCTGCAGTACTGTTGGAAAACGCCAGGTAAACGATTTTTGAACTTGACCTTCCTTTGCACAACCACTACACACCTACCAAATATCATGACGATCTATTAAAGGTTTCCCGAGTTATGCTCTTGACATACATACAGACCCACACAACATCCGGCTCAACCGAAAACATAATCTACTCCGAGTTCCTCGGCGTAGATAACAAATAGTGACTCAAACAAGGTATACACTACCTGAACGTTGCATACCTTGTGAGTGACTCTTGAAGAAACACTGATATCTGTGGACTGTAAAAAGTATTGGGATACCGGACCTGGTTTGACTACTTATTTGTAAGTTGTACATGCCTTTATTATATTATTATATTAGTGGTACAATTGGTAAATTGTTGTCTTTGTATATAGCCTTGATGCCAGACCCCCACACAATAGATATAATATAGAGATTGGGGGTCTGGAATCCAGTCTAAAATCGTAGTAAGGCTGGGTGTAATAGGTGCTTTCCTCTGTCGAGTTATCTTTGTTGCAGTTTGACGCGGTAGTTCATTGGGCCACGACAATCCATGGCTACTTTTCAAATTGTATGAGGATTTATTTTCAAGCTACGTTTAACACTGATAAGTTTTCCTAATTCAAGTGCAAATTTTTGTCATTTTTGAGACAGGGTTTATCTATCTTTAGTCTAAGAGATGTCAAATATACTAGGTTTAGGTACACTACAGGTACACCAGATATTTAGGTCCTAACTTGTACCAGTCCTATTAATTCTATAGGTACAAACTTAAGGTACTACTGCAGGTACACAATCCTAATTAATACTTATGGTACAACACTCATTATACAGCTTTGCTTATGGCAGGGCTGACTATGAGGTGTAATACATGTACTATAAGAGCTGTGTGTAAGATAAACCATTTTTGGTGTTTTGCCAGATCAAAATGCACAGCATTTTTCCTCTTGAAATTGTGACCAAACATGCCGCAGTACACCCATCCCCTGCTGTGGTTATTTGTGAATACCTTCCAGACAACATTGTGTGTTTTCTGTCTCTTAGATTGAATGTCAGGATGTGTCTAGTAGTAATATTCATGCAGGAAGAGATGTTTGTGTGGAAGATTGTAACGTTTTCTGACTTCTCTGACTGCTACCCACACCAAGATTTGGGTGTTAAAAAATCATAAAACTCCTTATAATGTCCTAGTCTCAGATTGTTACACATTTGTAATGGGAGCCCGGCACATGGAGGGGTAGCAACACCATTTTTGGAAAGTGGCCCACCTGACCCAGTGTCTAGAGATGTTGGGGTGGGTACCCTGACCAGTAGTCAGGAAACATTATACGATCTTCCACTTGATTCTGATAATCTGCTTGGAGATAACCGACCAGAGTTCTCACCAGGATTTTTTCACAGTGAAGGAGGCAGGTACTAGGAGGGAGGTACACCCCTAGAAGGCAAGGAACACCCCTATTCTGGTTGAAGGACAGCGTAGGGGCCTAAATCACAGCAAAGGGGGTCCAAATCACAGCATCAGGGGGCCTTATAGTTATACTCAAACTATGCTAGCTGGAAGTAGTACAACATTGGATTACATGTGTGCTCTAACATGTTTGTGTGTTGCATGTCAGGTGAAAAAGCTCTAGTGTGGAATTGAACCATGGCCCTGTGGGCACATTGCCAGTGCCTACCTCCGGAAGCTCTACAGTACTTAGAAAACATACAATCTTGCACCCCCAACATTGGCCAACAATCTTCTTGTGTCTAACACTTGTGTCTGTGTATTTCATGTCAGGTGAGGAAGCCCTAGTGTGGAGTTGAACCATGGCGCTGTGGGCTCAGTGCCAGCGGCTGCCCCCAGAGGCTCTACAGCACCTCCAGTCCATGTATGACCAGAAGTCCTTCCCCATCACCGCACGCCACCACCTTTCTGCCTGGATAGAGACTCAGCGATGGTGAGATGCTTGGTTGTGTACAAAGGGTCTTTTTATTCAGGAAATGAAACCATCTTAGCGTAAGCCCACTCCAAAGAACTTCGTGGTTTACAGAGTGCACATGTAAATGTACAGTCTTTTTATTCATGTGCAATAAAGGTATTTATTCCTTGATTAGGGATGATGTGAAGCCAGCTCAAGCCACGAAGCTGTACAAGACAGTCCAACAGCTGCTGCAGAACAAGCACAACCAGATGACTGGGCCTGACAGGGTGGTTCTACAGGACGGCATCCAGAGGAGCATGGCCAAAATAACGGTAACTTCTCTTTTTTCCTCCATTCCATGTCTATCTGTCTGTCTGAGGTGTCTGTTATCCAGAGGAGCATGACCAAAATGACGGTAACTTCTCTTTGTTTGTTTGTTCGTTCAGAACCTTGCAGTGCCTAGTGGTACATAGGTCAGCAAGTTTCTTTCCTGTTTCAGTAGCAGAGTATATTTTTTTGCAATGAGGGGTTGCTAGCCTTCCCCTTTAACGCGCTCAAGGCACCTCCTCGTAAACGGGATCCCCATTTTACATGTATGTTCTGTCCAAAAGCTATCAGTTGAGCCACAATGTTTCTGGGAAATGATTGTTTGTTTGTTTGTTTGTTTTTCAAGGACGCATTTGGAGCCAAC
Source organism: Branchiostoma lanceolatum (assembly GCA_035149815.1). Taxonomy (NCBI): domain Eukaryota; kingdom Metazoa; phylum Chordata; class Leptocardii; order Amphioxiformes; family Branchiostomatidae; genus Branchiostoma; species Branchiostoma lanceolatum. The sequence goes on along the minus strand of CM068872.1, from coordinate 6,830,272 downwards.
AACCAGGTAATGGCCATGACTATAAAGCAGTGTTTGGACGAAGAGAGGAGGATTGTGGGACATTGTCTCAACCAGCCCACCACTAAACAGGTTAGTATTGTTAACATGTTATTTAACCAGACTAACACGGATCAGGTTAGTATACTAGTTAACATATCACCTAGCCAGGCTACTACTTAGCAGGTTGGTATTGTTAATGTGTTATTTAACCAGACTACCACGAAACTGGTTAGTATACTAGTTAACATATTACCTAGCCAGACAGACTACTACTAAACAGGTTGGTATAGTTTACGCATTACTTAACCAGCCCACCACTAAACAGGTTAGTATAGTTAACATGTTACTCAACCAGCCCACCACTAAACAGGTTAGTATAGTTAAACACATGACTTAGGCAGACTACTACTAAACAGGTTGGTATAGTTAACGCATTACTTATGGGAAGTCAGGAAACCATGCTGATCTAAATGTAAGACAGTAGTCACAGTAGTAATTTGTGGATGGGTGTAAAGAGACATTGATTAAATTATGCCGTGATGGCTAAGAAACCCCTTTTATGGTAGAAGCCTAGAAGGTATAGTTGAGTGCCTAAACAAATTTTAAGTACAGGTATAAGGTACAGACCTAGACCTGTACCTATACTTAAACAAGCCAAGTGTATTTTTAGTGCTAAATCAAGGTATGAATTTTACATATTTTAATCTTAAATCAAGTCTGTTTGCAAGCTTTCTTAATCTTCAACTGCAAGATTATCAAAATTTTCATCTTAGAGATGTCCACTAGTGTTTTAGATTGTTCAGATACAGGTACACTAGACTTTCAGCTACTGAAATTCAATAGTTTTACAGGAACAGGTACAGTTATTAAGTACACAGCGCTAGCAGAAGGTTCATTCACTTCCCTGTAATCCGATAACAGTTCCAGGAACCAGCATTGTTCAAATTAACCTCACTTCCTCTTGACTCTATTTTTAGGTGTCCAAACATTTGGCCATGTTTTTTCCTGTTCAGTGCAAAGATAAATTTCTTCACAATGACATTAAAACTTTGTTGATCAATTCCATTTTGGCCATATGTTGTGTATTTGAGTATTTGGGTCAATTTAGCTCGTAGAATTTTTTAGCAATTAACATGCAGTGTGCATAATTATGGTGACTTACAAAATATGGAGCCTATTCCTTTTTTCGTTAACTGGTTTATCGTTATACATGTACTTCATACATACAAAATGAAATACAGTTTTGTAGCCCGAGGGCTAGATTGCAGTGTACCGTACCCAACAAGGCTCGCAATCATACTTGCATTTTAAAAGATAGATATAAGATACAGTTCTACAAAGTGTTGTATGCTCGCATTTCGTAAAGGAGCTTTACACAATATGGCAGTATGGTTCACTTTTGTGGGTGAGTCAGTATGGAGGGTTTTCATTGACGTCATGATGATTATGATTCAAATCCCCAGGCAGACATGTTGGGGTGTTTAAGAGATGAACGCTGTAATCCAACATGGCATAAATGACGTCATATATAGACGCATGTATAGTCTTGAAATTGAAACCTCCCCAAAAATACCTGGATCAAATTCTTTATTCTAGAATACATGTTTGTCTGTGCATTGCCTACAAATTAAAGGAACAAAAGTATAGGATTTTCTGGATTTTGTTAAGTCACATTTTTTACCATGTACCAGCAAGTTACAAGATACTTTAATTTGATAATCAAATCAGCAACGAAGGCTGCATAGGATGTATCAATATTTAGTTTTTACGTAGAAGTATGTGTGACTATTAATTCGGGAAGGATGTTAATTGTTATTTTGTATGATTGTCATAGACTTTCCTGTTTATAGGCATCCTTTTACTTGTTGATTTTATCCATTTAGTTTTCAGCCTTGCCTAAAATTATGCAATTCAGCCTGTTTTACCATTGTATCATTTGTTTGCAACGTTTTGTTAGTGTATCTACCGGTATCTTCCAATCAGTCAATAAACCAATTTACATCAAGATAAGAGAAAATGTGTCAAAATTACACTATCATGCATTTCTGCTGTTTTGATCTGATTAGCTTGTCCTTTTGATTGACAGATCAAGAAAGAGAAGCCTGATGACATTGAGGATGGGCAGTCGGAGTCGGCCTCCCAGCACCAGCTAGTGCAGCATCTCGACACTCTGGTCATGTACACAAAGGTTTGCAAGTCTTGACATATTTTCTATTTCTATTCTTTATTTCACACAGATGAAAACAATACATGCAGACATCCAGAGCTCTCTTCAGGACCCGTCCCTCTGTCCCGGGACGAAAATTTGCTTGTTAGGACAGGGAAAAAATTGACCTTGTCCGTCCCCAAATCTGAACTTTATGACATGAAATTGCTGAAAATGTAAGCTTAAAATGACGAATCTTGCAAGGAAAATTCAACACATTGGGTCCCAAACAATGAGTGGGACGGAAAAAATTAAAAGCTGGAGACAGCCCTGCAGACATCTAAACAAAATACATTAGGATTGTGCTAATGAAGAGGGAGACCAGTACAGTCTATGAGAGTCCTTCCCCATGTTTCTCGGTATAGCAAAGGATTAACGATAATAAGTTAAGTAGAGGAAGTAAGAGAATAAAAAGTTAGAGTAAATAACAACTGATTACCTTAACAATCTTTCACTTCATAATCATAATCAAGGGCTGAAAATGCTGTGTGCATGTGCACTTTTGTGCGCCCCAAATTAGGGCTGTGCACATAGTTGTTGAACGTGGGTGCACCTAGATATTTTTGTAGGGTTGCATACATTAATATACTATAATTGTACACTCATATACAGCATATTCTTGGCATTTAAGTGTCAGAAAAGAAATAAGGCCCCTCTCCAGGGCTTAAAATACTGGGTGCACATGCACTTTTGCACCCATGAAAGAAAGTTAATGTTAACTTGACCATTTTCTTTCTCTATCTTTTCAGAGTAACCAGGACAAACTGTCCAAGCTACAGCAGATACTGGAGGTGTGGTTAGACCTGCACCAGAAGAAGGCAGCTCTGGAAGGTATGGATGGAGTCTTGCTATTAGTGAGAAGTTAACCAAACGTCAGCTAGGTAGATACCATTTAACTTGTGTAATGATATTTCTTTACCTGAAGTCTAAAGATTCTGAAGGATGGCCCTGTAGCTCAACTGGTAGCAGCCTCACAGTTGGGCTCCAGGTTCCAATTAGTTGGTAACTGGGAGACCCCTGGTTCAAATCCTTGGACAGGACATCTCAGTTGGGGCTGCACCCGTCTTTTGGAAGGGACGTAAAATGCAGGACCCGTGTTTGAGTTGTTGTCTTGAATACGTTAAAGGGGACTAGCAATCCCTCCGTGTAAAAGATATACCCTACTACTGAAACAGCAAGGAAACTTGCTGCCCTATGTGCACTAGGCACTGCAAGGGTCTGAATGGGTTCTAAATTGTGTTTCTCTCCCGCAGAGAAACTGAACCGTCCGCTGACCCCGGGGCTGCAGCAGGACCTGGCCAAGCAGAGACAGGACTGCATGAAGCTACTGGAGAACCGCACCGTCAAGCTGCACTGCGAGCGCCACGAGCTGGTCACGCAGATGAAGAAGGTTTGTTTGGTTGGCATTCTGTTAAACCACCTTTAGACATAACACACCAGTTCTGTATAGTAAATAAGTACAGGCTGTGTAAGACCAGACAGTAAGGTAACCGCACCGTCAAGCTGCACTGCGAGTGCCACGAGCTGGTCACTCAAAAGAAGGTTTGTTTGTTTGTTTGTTTGTTTGTTTGTTTGTTTGTTTGGCATGTCCAGTAAACCACCTTTAGACATAACACGCCAGTTCTGTACAGTAACTACAAGCTGTGTAAGACCAGACAGTAAGGTAAACACACTGTCATGGGGCACTGCAAGCAGCACGAGCTCCTCACACAGATGAACAAAGTTTGTTTGTTACCTTCACCAAGAAGGTTATGTTTTCGGTAGCGTGTGGATGTATGTTTGTAGTTTAGCAGCATAGCTCAGAAAACTATGGATGGATTGTCATAGAGAAAATAGATAAAAAGCCTTTCCCTAGGGCACAACATAGGGGCCTGCTAGGGATTGAAACCCAGAACCTTTAGATTCTAAGTCAACAACCCTAACTACAATCCCATGTTACTGGCTTGCTAGGGATTGGAACCCAGAACCTTTAGAATCTAATTCAACAATGCTAACCACAAGTCCACCTTGCCCCCAGGTTGTCCACATGATCCTCATGGTGCAGGGTTCCATCCTGAACACGGAGCTGAAAAAAAGGCCATCTTGCTGGGGCCTGCTAGGTGTTCGAACCCAGAACCTCTAGATTCTGTGTCAACAACCCAAACTACAAGATCATATTGCTGGGGCCTGCTAGGGATTCAAACCAAGAACCTTTAGATTCCAAGCCAACAACCCTAACCATAAGACCGACCTGCTGGGGCCTCGAACCCAGAACCTTTCAATTATAAGTCAACGACCCTAAACACATAGCCACCTTGCTGGGGCCTGCTAGGGATTCAAACCCAGAACCTTTAGATTGTAAGTCTAAGTGAATAACCCTAACCACAAGTCCCCCGTGCCCCCAGGTTGTCCAGATGATCCACATGGTGCAGGGCTCCATCCTCAACACGGAGCTGAACCAGTGGAAGAGATGGCAGCAGCTGGCCTGCATCGGTGCGCCTCACCCGGGAGTCAACATCGAAACTCTCCAGCAGTGGTGAGACTTAAATCTTGACATGTTTGCTGTGGTAATATTTTCACGGTATTTGAGGTTTCTCCACCTTTGAAATCATAACACTGTGAATTTGCAATAGTTTACGCGATTGCAGTTTTCACGAAGACCTCTCCACCAGAATTTACTGTAGGGCTGTCTCAGATTTCCTTCCCAGGATGTAATTTGCTTGTTGAAACATACCAAAATTTCACACCATCAAAAACATATACATGTATTTTTGTAAGCTGAAAAATGATGTATTTAAGCCAGAAGATAAGAAACGCTGGCTTCCAAATTTCACCCTTTCTTTTGCAACGCCCCTATGATTCATCATGCTTAATGCCTTCCATGGCCTACGATAGAGACAAAACTTTAAGCTAGATACAGCCCTGACTAATGTGTTGTATCCTACAGGTTTGAGCGGCTGTTGGACATCATCCTGCACAGTCTGCAGCAGGTGGACAAGTTGGACAAGCTGCAGCAGGACATGGTCCAGGACGGGGAGCAGAAGGGAGACCTGCACACCTTCCACGACCAGCTCAACACTCTGCTTAACACTCTCGTGTCCAAGTAAGGGCTCTTGCACCATACACGATACAGACTTCATATTTTTGTATAACTATCATACAGTGGAATTCATAATTATCTCCATGAAAAAGTGAGATATAGTTTTGGGTGTGTCTGTGTGTGTGTTTGTCTGTCTGTCTGTCTGTCTGTTTTTGTTTCCGCACTGCTGTAGTCAGCATAACTCAAGAACCTCTTGATGGATTACGATGATATTTGGTATGTGGGCAGGTGTTGTGAAGCCGAAGTTAAAGCTCGATTTTGGGCCCCCTGGTATGTGACCTTGGTACTGCAGCAGAACTTGAATTTTTGTATCTTTTGACCTGGACGTGCTGTGGTCTTGATTTTTTGGCGGCAGATAGCTTGTGGTGTAATGAAGACGTGGTGTGGGTTTGGGCCCCCTAGCAGCTTGCTCTGGAACTGCAGGGGCGTTATCGTGAAAATCTTCTAAGGCGAATAACTGAACAAAGGAACGATGGATTTCCATGATATTTAGTATACAGGTAGCTTAGACAGAGATGTACACAATGAAGTGCAAATTATGTTAATTAGGACTTAATTTGCATAGCTAATGAGGAAAATCTATATTTGCATTGTTTTCCATTATCAGACTCAAATACATGTAACGTATGTAGTTTATGGAAAGTGGATCATCAACAGATACCAATTATGCAAATGTAGTTTATGGAAGAAGGAGCATCAACAGATACCAATTATACAAATGAATTCCTAATTTGCATAATTAATGCAAAAACACCATAATTCATATAATTGGAAAATTATAGGACTGTCATTATTGCAACATGTGTAAGTTAGATAAAGGTGTTTATGACCAAGCATATATTATGCAAATGTGTAAGTCATTTGCATGAATAGAATTGTTCATGGAGATATGAGGTCGTGGAACTCTTGTTAATAAGTGCAGTAGGAGCATCATCTCTAGTAAACTGTAAACACCATGTTCATTGTGATATAACCAGCTGCTGCTTCACTGCATGCAAAGCTGGTGTGTTACACCGAAGGGCGGTTATACCGGCTATACAGATACAGATATATGAGGCCTATGGCAGCACCCATCTCCGTTCTAAAGCCTTGGGCCACAAAACTTTTGCATTCATTACAGCGGGGGGCTAGTCCACTTGCGGTTAGTGGTGTGTGTTCATGCTGGGTGCTAAGCAGAGAAAGTAGCATGTACCATTTTTAAAGTCTTTGGCTTGGCCGGAGGTCGAGCTCACGATCCACCAAATATAGGGCCAATACTCAACTCACCAGGCCATTGCAGTGGTACAAGTTAGGCCGTACAAATTAGATGTGTTCTCACATTTTTGCAGGAAAAAATCGGACAGCAAATGAAATTCAAATTTAAGATGAAGCAGGCATGATTTTCCCTATTGGGTCAGTTTAGATATCATCAATGATGAAAAATTTTGCTCTCAGTCTCATTGCTGTATTATGATACCCAATTTGCCCAAAAGTAGGACTTAACGCTTCACTCCTATCTTCCCTTGCAGGTCTTTTGTAGTTGAGGACCAGCCTCGTCACAACAAGCAGGCACGCCCGCAGGTGCTCAAGACTGACGGGACGAAGTTTACTGCTGCATTGAGGTAAATAGAAATCTTTATTATTAACACAACCTACAAATACACCTAAAACTTTTGATGTAGTTTCATCATCATCATCGTTCATCCTCGTTACCAGATGTAGCAAGAAAAGTTTGTTCTCCAGAACTGCTTGTCCTTCACTTTTTCGTACTTTTTCCTAATTTGGTTTCCTTTTCTTTTGCTTAATAGTAGTCCACTGTTTATTAGTATTATTTACTTTGTTTAATAGCAGTCCACTGATTTTATTTTGTTTAATACTTCTCGTTTACTCTGAATTCATATTCATGTCTGATTTATCAAGTTATGGTAATATCTTTATTATATTGTTCTCATACCTCTATATTGTTTCATTTTGTTTATCATCCAACTTATTTCCTTTGTATAACTGATCAACTAAAAATGTTATGATTTGATAAAGGGAGGCCTTTACATAAGCAGAAGCTTTTTGGCCGGCCCTGCACTGTTTTATTTATCCTTGTATTTCTTTCTTATGTATGTATATTTTGTAAGGTGCAAAATAAAATAAACAAATTGCTGAGAGAAGTTCAAGTCCTTTTAAGTTAGTTTCTGTTTGTTTGTGTCGACACAAGTTACAAATACATCCAAAGAATTTGATGTAATTGAGATGTTTGTTTTCAAATATTTCCTTCTCAGATTCCTCCTGGGGAAACGTCTGTGTGCAAACCTGACCAAACTGCCACAAGTGAACGCCAGCATTTACAGGTGAAGGGGAAAATAGTCTTCTCTGGATACAAAGTCCTTTCAGTTTTGTCTATATGGTGGAATAAGGAATTGGTTTTTGTTTAAACATCAGTTGTGTGTCATATAGCAATTTCTTGAATTTTTAGAATAAGTTTTGTTAAAATTTGAAACAATGTAAAGCCATGTACGTCTTGCTATCTTATGTGTATGATTCAGAGCTTGATCATATGACATCTATCTGTTTACTGCATTCTGATATTGAAGATATTTCATGCCAGCATCTCAAGTCAGTTGTCTGTTGTTTTACAGAGGTCCTAATGCTGGAGATGAAGTTGTCAAAGCCAATGGGTAAGTAGTGAAACTTTTTTGCAGTGTATCTTGACAGTTGTTATCAGATATGTTAGTTACTTTTTGTCTCGGATAAGATTATCAAATGTACTTAACATGTACATGTATATAGAAGTATATATTTTGAACCCCCATATATTTTAGTTTTGTTACAGGAAACTGTATTTGCTTTACATAACTATGACCCAACAGTGTGTATGTTATTTGAATGTACATGTTTATAATTTCTGTATTATTGCATTATATTATAAATAGATTATTTGTTGTTTTACCTTACTAACCACACTGTTTGTATTGTAATACTTTCAGTGAGAAGTACAGATACCTTCTGCACAACTCAAAAGGCACTTTGGAGCTGGATTCAAGCACATCGATCTGCTCAGTCAAGTTTAAGAACATGGTGAGGTCTTCCTGTAGTTGGAAACTTTGATTTGAATTGTGTAAGAAATTAGCCTTCGCCAATATCAATGGCCTTGTATCTTACTATGCACATCATCATCATCATCAGTCGACGTGCTTTCGCTACGACGGGGTATACCACCCTTTTTACGGGGTGACATACCCTTTCGTTGGCTGTCATACAAGACGTGGATGTGCCAGTTCTCCCTTCCGGGTGAATGGTGTAAATCACCTATGCGCATAACTGGCTTTTCTGTATTTCCTAAATGTATTATCCTAAAACCTACTTCCCATTGTAATTGTTCTGAAGGAGTTGTGAATTTATGTATACTGTCATATGTAAAGGTCCATTTATATTTAGATCTGCATGTATAACAGAATTTACAGAAGGATTTGTATGATACTAACTTTATTCTTTATACCTTTAGAACATGAAGCAGACAAAGATAGCAGGACCTGCCAAGAGAAATGCAGAGGTAGGTCGGCTATATGTTTGAATGGCCTAACTCACTAAATGTTGATAAAGGGCAAAAAGCTATCTCTTTGTGCCTCTCCAAATAGTTGTGCTTTACTTGACAATTTAGTTCATACCTATTTGATCCCATTAATGTGTGTCAAGACTTTTACTGTAACAAGTTTTGTCATATGTTAACCAGATTAACAGTTTATTTATTACACAAGTACTAGATTTTAGTGTGTATCAATAATTTTACTATCATACTTGTTGTACACTCTATTGCAAGTGATACGCAATTCAGCCTCTAATTCTTATTCTAAGTATAATTCTACAGAACAAACCATCCATTCATTTAATGTTCTCATGTCTCTTGCAGCCCTCAAGAGTGACTGACGAGAAAGCCATGATATCTTTCCAGACTGAACTTAGTATCTTAGGAACAATGGCAGAACTCAAGGTACGTCAATCACTGCTAACCATAGACCTCGGCCAGTGCTTTTCGTGGCTCCGTTGTGCATTTTCTTCTGTAATTGCTTCAAGAATTGTACACAGATTATAAGGTAGAGGACCTATAGTATGGCCTAATATAGACAGAGCCTTTTTTGTAAAGGAGTCACACTTAAGACATTTTAAGATTTCAAATGAGCTAATGTTACCTGCTCAGCCCAGAAAATCAAACATATTACATGTAAATGACTGAAAATACACAGTGATAGAAAGACATTTATTACGAATATATGATTTATACAAATTAGTACATAGATAGATGAATAGATAGACAGGCAGATAGATAGTTTATATCATAGGGCTTATTGCAGCAACACTATAAGATGCTTAAAATCATATGAGAGGAGCAGAATGGATATTCAGTGTTGTAATTAAACAATTTTCCTTGCAGACGATGTCCCTTCCAGTGGTCCTCATCTCCCACAGTAACCAGGAGTCCAACGCCTGGGCCACCATCCTCTGGGACAACGCCTTTTCAAAACCTGTAAGTTTATTCTGGACCTGTATTAACCTTTAGCACTCTGATGTAGCCTATTGGCACCCAATTCCCTATTGGTTACTGAGTTAGGCAGCAGGGAGAAGGTTAAGCATGGTCTAGACAAGAACTGTTTACAAGTAAGTGGCCTTCACCTTTGGCATATTACCTGCAATGTATCTCATAGTGCATGGGAAGTTTGAACCATAAATAAATGTATTACTGCTGTTCTTAAAATTTTCGCACTGGTTTTAAGTTTGGGGTGGCTGATTCACTGCAAACTTAAAACATATGTTTCAATTACCATTACTGTACAGTATGTGACTATAGCACTTTTGCAAACTTGAAACTACAGCGAACCCTCCATTTTCTCCCTACGGCAAAATCGAACCACCACAGGCTTGAAGGTATTTACAGTGCAATGATGTCTACCCTCTCATTCAAATTTTACAAAACTCCAACTTTCTGTGTGTTTTTTTCCGCTTGTGCAGGACCGCGAGCTGTTTGAGGTTCCGGAGAAGGCCCCGTGGATGGAGGTGGGCCACGCGCTGAGCTGGCAGTACGAGATGCAGACCGGCCGGGGCCTCACCGAGGAGAACATGACCTTCCTGGCGGAGAAACTCTTCGGTAAAACCTGCTGTAATCTTAACTTGAAAGTTAATGTGTGTTATGAACAGGGCTGTCTCCAGGACCCGTCCCTCCATCCTGGGATGGAAATTTGCTTGTTGGGACGGTAAAAACTTTCACCCCGTTCATCCAAAAAATCTAAACTTCATGACAAGACACTGATGAAAATGTACTTCGTAAGCTTGAAATGACAGAAAAAAATGTTCAGCTGGAGACTGCCCTGGTTGTGAACAATAAGTCAGTAGAATTCATTATGATGAAGGATCTGCAGTTGCCAACATCAAAAGTTGGACCTGCCAATGTGAAAATTATTGACTGCACAACAGCAGTTTTGTCATAGAAGTGGTGGATTCATTCCTTAGCAAAGACTGATGTTGTACAGTCATTGACATATTACTAGTTAGAAAGTCATTTCATACAATTCACTGATTTTTATTTGTTCACATCTAGGTTTTGGTCTGGACTATTCCAACATGACTCTTAGCTGGACAGCATTTAACAGGGTAAGGCACATTCATTTGGAACTTTTAGATGTGACCCTGCCTCTGGACTGAGAGGTCTTGAGTTAGAATGTTGTCACTCACCTGCTGGAAAGCATGGCAGTCCTTTGGGTAGGACATTAAGCCGTGGTCCACTTGTGGAAAAGAGCTAGGGAAATATCCTTGATACAATTAACCTGTAAATACTGTACATAGCACTGAACACTGCCTTCTCAGTCTCAACCAGTTAATCAGTCACTGCTGTTTATTGAGTCCATTGATCAAATCTGGTTAGAGATCACTTTCACTTTCTGAAACTTAATGGATTATGCTACTTACCTTACTTAATTCTCATGTTTATGGGAAATAATCTGTGGTTTGACTTCAGGACCCCTTACCGGACCGCAAGTTCACCTTCTGGCAGTGGTTCCATGGCACGCTGGATCTCACCACTAAGAAGCTGGGAGACATGTGGAAGGATGGGTAAGTGCAGCCATTTTTTTATTTTTCATGTATTTGTTTTTGTTTGTTTGTTTGTTTGAACCTTTGTTTATTCATGATAAGCTCAAATCGGCACGAAGGCCGCTTTTCATTGAGGTCATGCGGGAAGAGGTAAGGGTCAGATACAATATAACAGAGATACACAGTCATTTGAGTCCTAATAACTCTATCAACATATATCATTACATATTCATGGTGCTAATGGACCAGAACACAAGGCCATATCAAGCTATGAATATGGATTGTATCAACTGTGTAATGGTCGCAGAAAGATAGCCAAAAGCATGTTGATCCCAGTAAGGAAATGTAGTAAGACGCAATTTTGTGTATGAGATATTATCTGGGGCTGGGGAGAAGTGCTATAAGTTTGGGCCCCCTAGCAGCATATTTTAGAACCGCAGGGGTGTTTTCGTTGTGGATTTTTGACACTATTTATTGATTTATGTGTAAATGAATATTCAAATAGGAAATAACTTGCCGGGCTGTCTTCTTATTGTTAAATTAAAATGCACGTGAAAAGTATAGACAAACATTTCTATGACTTTCACCACATTCTGTGACTTTTTCTAAAATTGTATGTTTTTTATCTGCATTGCAGGTGCATCATGGGTTTCATCAGCAAGTTGCGAGCGCAGGAGCTGTTGTTGAACAAGTGCCATGGGACGTTCCTGCTCCGATTCAGCGACTCCTCGGCTAAAGGTGCCATCAGCGCTGTATGGGTGGAGGAACACACAGGTACTCACATTCACCTCATTTACAGGAGCACTAAACTACAGAAGGGGGTGTTATTTTCCAATAGATGATAATCTTAGAAGGTGCATACAGTACTATAATTCTTGTTTCTTTCACTGTAACTTTATGTTCACTGTTTTCACGGTCACCTCTGTACCGGGAATATCATCACCGTGAAAAAACCTGTTGTTATTATTTATGATTCCTTCACACATCCTTTCTGTGAATCGCTTGCCGCCACCGTGAAGTTAAGTTCAGTGAAAATGTCTATTTTCCTTACACCGTGAAATTTTGCTACCGTGAAGATAAAGTGAATGACAGTATACCATATAGAACCCAATGGTACCCACTTGAACCAAACTGGAAAGCGTCCTCCACTTCTTTGACTTTGACTTTATCTAGATCCACAATTACGCAAATCTGGATCCGCTTTTCTTCCTGTGGTCCTAAAACTTCACCCTGTCCTCCATCAGGGACTCGATTCCCTTCCCTTCAGTCAGGTTGTTTTCAGATCTTAAGTTGTCAATAAAATTGACCCTAGGCCTCATTCGTCTTCCATTTCCCCTTCAGGGCTCAGTGTGTCCGATATCGGGGTGTCTGACTCATTAAGCTGCCACTTTCATTCTTCTTGCTCTCATATAAACACTTTCCACGGTCTCCCCTAGCTTTCACCATCTAGAAAAAAAACGACACATTTTTATCAAAATCCAAAAACCCACATGTGATTGAAAACATGGGACAATTCATTAGCAACTGGCTTCAAAGAAAAAGTGATGTATGTAGAAACATCAGTTGTGCATACTGTTTCAGTAGTTCTATAGACCAGATATTTTTGTACATTTTCATACATAAGTACATATGTTTGTTCCCTTGCAAATAGCCCTCGGGCATGAGTTTGCAAATAGATAGATATATGTTTAATCTTGACAAAGGTTCTGAATGTTTGTACAGGTGACAAGCCTGTGCAGTTTCTGGAGCCGTACACCGTGGACGACCTGGCCAAACTGCCGCTAGCTGAGCGTATCCGGGACTACTTCAAGGACCACGAGCAGCCGCTGCAGTACCTGTACCCAGACACACCCAGGGACTCTGTGTTCGAGAAGTACTACACCACATCTGGCAAGTTGTTGTTGTTCACCTTGTAGTGCCTTAAGTAGCACGTAGGTCAGAAGTTGCAGTACCTGTACCCAGACACGCCCAGGGACTCTGTGTTTGAGAAGTACTACACCACATCTGGCAAGTTGTTGTTGTTCACCTTGTAGTGCCTTAAGTAGCACGTAGGTCAGACGTTGCAGTACCTGTACCCAGACACACCCAGGGACTCTGTGTTCAAGAAGTGCTAGACCACATCTGGTAAGTACAGTTAGTAAAGGGACACAAGATCAAGAGTTCACGGGTTTGATTCCTGGCATTCCTAGCCAGACATTATGTCCTTGGGAAAGGCGCTTAACACAACTTTCCTCACTCCACAAAGGTGTAAAAATTGTCAAAAAGTATCATTGAAGACCACAGGTAACTTTGTCAAATACATGTAGTAGACATACAGGTACCTAAACCTCTGTACCAGTTACCTCTAACCTGATGTTATGTTTAGGTACACATCCCTAGGTGATATCTTGATTTTTCATATTATTCATCTTGACTTGCAGATGACGCAACAGATGCTGTGGATGTGAAGTATGTGAAGGCCAGACTGGTGGCAGTCACCAGACCAACAAGGTCAGTTCTAACCTCCATTAACATTACTCCACTGGGTTACATAAATTCGACACATTGAAAAACAGTGAGTTTGAGAGAACTCCAGTGCAGCACCCCCTAGGTGTACACAGTTTAGATATACATCAGTACATTATACTGGGGGACGTTGGGTTGGAGATCTGTTTGGATGTATCTTTTCAGGGTGGCAGAACTATGTTAGTAGATGTTACATCATATTGATGTCTTAATGTAATTGTAGTATTAAGTAAGGACATATCAAGTGTGACTATTTCAGAAAAAAATCTAATGCTGGAGACAGCCCTACCCTAATGTATCACATCAAGTGAAAACACTCTGTGTAGTGAAGTGCTTCTTGGTCACAAATGATATAGACAAAGTAGTCTCTACTAGAGGAAGTATGCTGACTGTAGGGAGAATATTTGCCAGGGGAGTTTGGCCACCATAAGGTTTCATGGCCTGGCCAATAATTCACCCTATTTTTGCCAAATTCTACTACCCATACCCTGTAGGAAGGCCTGGTAAGGGGCTATAGTCAAAAGTTTTTTTCTTTTTTGCAGACAATCTGCAGCAGGTCCGATGAGCCCGGGGGAGCCCTTCACCCCGATGGCCCCCTCCCCAGCCCCCTCCTCACACATGTCCGACTACGCTGGCTCCGTCGCCAGTCCTAGTCCTGTCAGCTGTGAGTTCATGGATCAACAAGATAGGTCAGTTCAACTTCAGTTTGACAGTAAACTTGTTATTAATTTTTTTCAACATGCTTTGTCCTTAGTCTAAGTTTTGACCGCTTTACCTTTACCTTATTATAAGGTAAAGGTAAAGCGGTCAAAACTTAGACTAAGGACGAAGCATGTCATTTTTTCATTAGCTAATAGTGCCATGTAGATTGACTTACTATGTGCAAATAAAGCAGCAGTGTATTGGTTTCAGTGAGCTTAGTCATCCACAGTTAGGTTGTTGAATGTATGATGGTTATGACACAGTTTCGTTCAGTATGTAGCATAATTTTGCCCATGAGCACAATCGTATTGGTCCAAGCAAACATCCTGATGCACATTTGGGGGTTTGAACAGATTCATTCAGCATCTATCATCATTTTCTCTGTGCGCAGCAACAGTGTCGGTCCGAGCGAGCACCCTCATCTGCAGTTAGGCTGTTAATTGTATGACCGTTATGATGTGCACTCAAAGGTTTGACATTGTTTCATTTTGATCAGTTACTCTAACACCAGTTTCCCGGTGCACAGCAACTGTATACATGTAGGTCTGAGCAAGCATCTTGATGCACAGTTGGGAGTTTCGTTCAGTATCTAACTCCAGTCTCCCCTTGTGCAGCATCAGTATTGGTCCAAGTGAGCTCCCTGGTCTGCAGTTAGGCTGTTGAATGTATGACACTGCACTTGAAGGTTTGGCACAGTTTCATTTACTATTCAACATCATTTTCCCCTTGTGCAGTAACGGTATTGGTCCGAGCGAGCACTCTGATCTCCCGTCCCCGGGTCCCATCAGCACCATCGACTTCGACGTTCTCAGCTCAGCCATGGACGAACAGCAGGTCATCATCCCTCCCATACAGCTGCCACAACAACAACAACAACAACAACAACAACAGCAGCAGCAGCAGCAGCAACAACAACAGCAGCAGCAGCCACCACCACAGCTGCCACAGCCGCCACAACTCTACCGGTACCAGTTCCAACCGCAACCGGTCTTGAACCCCATGCTGAACTACGAGAACGGGTAAGAAGAACAGTCTAACATATAGAAGGGCCTCTATGGGGGTGGGGGTGGTACCGTCAACGCTCTATGCTAAAGTAGCTATGTATTACCTTAAATTTGACAGGCCATATTTTATCAGTCCCCTGAGTGGTTTTCTTGGGCAGACATTATGCTGTAAAACCAACACAAACGATTTATAAATAGTACTTTTGTATTGTTGTTAAAGAAAATTCCTGTACTGTATGTTGTGTCGAACCCTCTATGGCTTATAGGAGTGCACCACAGCAGGGAGCAAGTGGCACAAGTAGCAGACTGCCTGCGTTTAAAACTTTCCTCAGCAAACAGCATGGTTACCGTGAGTTGATGAGGTACAGTACAGGTCAAAGAGTTCTCCCCTGGGATTTCACATGTCTCATACCCATTCACATGGTGCGGTGATTCCTGTGTTTAGGGGAAATGTCTTGGATGTGGGGCCAGGTATATACTCTAGGATACCTAGGTTTACTAACAGTGGACGCTTCAATGTGCAGGGCCTTGGGACCATTTGAAAAAGTGAGGGGAAACTAAATAAACATTCTGATTACTCTATCTGTTCATCATTCAAAGACCACAGGTTGAATTGTTGAATTGTTCAGATACAGTTACTGGTCCAGACCCTTACGTAAGACTCTGTACTAGTACCTGTACCTGGTGCAGCTTTTACTAGTGAACATCCGTAGTCAGTTCTTCATCGTTTTGGAAATATGCCACTGTCAGGTCCTACACTTGCAACACACACTATATTTTAGTTCCTCCCATTACTCAGTCTTTTCCAGCACCCTCACTCTCCCAGTGTAAGGTTTCACAACATTTCTACTTGGAAGGAAAAAGGAACTAACAACAGAGAAAGCAGAAGGGAAGAAAGGAATTGGAAAGACACAATTTACACGACTTTCCTCACTCCATCCAGGTGTAAACTGGGTACCACACTTTGGTTGAGGAGGTAAAAGGGGGTGGAAGGAGAGGAATGGACTTGTCTTCCAATCCTGTGCCCTGGATACAGTGGATTAACAACTCACTGCCTTACAGCCTCAAAAAGGCTACGGGAGATATTAATAAATTTACATGCTATTTTCGTACATAGAGCAAAGCACTTACCAACAAGGTTTCAATTGACTAATCAATCCTCTGGTCCTTCTCAAGTTAATTTGACCCAAAACCTTTGTCTGTGTCTGGGACCTGTCCCTCCGTCATGGGCCAGAAGTTTGCTTGTTGAGACAGACAATTTCCCCCCATTTGTAAAAAAAAAACTGAACTTCATGACATCAAATTATTGAAAATGTATGTTCGTAAGCTCAAACTTACAGATTTAACAATGAAAATCAACAACACGGACTACCAGACAAGGAGTGGGATGAAAAAAAAAATTAAAGCTGATGAGATGGGAGCCTTGATGGGAGGTTTACCCTTTTTGATTTTATATGTTTGTGCACAGGAGGAGGACCAGTGCTACAGCAGCAGAACTGTTCGAGTCCTTGGACAGAGTTACAGACGACGATGTTGACGACCTCTGCCAGTGGCTCCTGAGCTTCGACAACCCCATGGACTTCAAAACGGAGCCTGACACTGACGACCCAAGGGGCACCAAGAGACCCAAGGCGGACGGCACCTTTTGATTCTTATAGTAACAGCATGTTGTCGAGTTGTCGCTTAAACTTTTGTGTTTAGCTGTGAAGAAGTAAAGAAGCAAATTCCAAGCTTATGCGTCACTTAGTAGGTATTTGTTTTCTGCTTACCTTTGTGGTAGGGCTTGGGGGGGGAAGCTTATTGGCATATTGAAACACAGTCAAATGTTTGTGATGTGTTGTGGAGATTCTTGCACCAATGGCCTTACAAGCACATGTATGAGCCATTAAAACACTGACTAATAAATGTCATCCTCTGCTGGCAAGGTACAAGTAAAACTAAAAGGACTATGGATGGTCTGCTTTCTTTTTGGCCAAACAATGCAAAAGCATTAAAGACAAGTTTGTATCAGCAAAGATTTGAAACAGAGAGAGATAGAAATACAAGATAGATAGATACAGTATAGAATAATAGAAAATAGACTGCTGCAATGCTCTATGAGTTGGCTAAGAACAGTTTCATCTTCATATATCGTCTCTCTTAGGGCTCAGTCACATTTGTCGTACAATCAACGCGTGATTTTCAAGGGCATTCTTTGAATAGTCATGCATATGTCATGCAAAGTTCGGCTGTCTTGTTACAGAAAAGGAGTCATAGATCCTTTTAGGCGGTTGTTTCTGTCACAACCTGCTTGAAAGTTCTTCGACATCAAAATTGTAGGACGGCCTACGACGAATGTGACCTTGCCGGTACTATCCGATGTCTTGGAATGTTGGCTGTCTAGATGGCAAATGCTAGGTCATCACTACAAGAGATAGAAAAATGACTACAAATGCTACACATGTCAGATATAGCTAACTATAGACTAGATATTTCTCGTATCTCATAGTAGATCCAGCATCAGTTATTTTGTCTATTTAGCTAGTGTTGCTGCCAGGAGAACAGGAGCACTTGAAAGTTTCTTATGAGAAAGAATTATGGTGAAAGAAAATGGGACTATTTTTTCTAAGGGAGGGTTTGAGGAGTTAGCTAACTGTGAGAGGTTTTCGGATCGGCATTGACATGTACAGCTTGTGAATAATTTGCCTTTTGTGTGCATTTACCTGTCTACAGTGACAGCATTTATGATTGAGTAGGTTAAGCTTTTTCTACGTCTATTTTGTTGTCATAATTGTTAGGGGTCTGTGATACTTATAATCTTAAGACTTGAGTGTGGGGTTATATCAGTTCAGCACAGTCGATTGACTAGGATATGCTGTACTAAAAGTGAAGTCAGTGTACTGAAGTGATAGGTATATTGTTTTATGTATGTCGTACCAGAAGAAGTACATTTCGTTACAGCCGGCAACTACAGCAAATCAACAACTCCAGGCACTTCCACTGCAGCTAGTTTAATGTTTTTGTAGCAACCGTTTGTTGTAAGTGCTGAAAATCGTGTGGCAGACGTATGGTGCAAGTAGGTAACATTGGCAAGCTTTTTGTTGTTTTATCGTACATGTGTGTATTTCAAAAATTCACGCACTACGCATTTGTGGGATTGATCACTTGTTCTTTGTCGAAAACGTGTCAAGTGTTTGCTGCAATGATTTACAATTGAAAGAGGCACCATAGAACAATAGGCTTACTAAACCAAGATATTCACTTATACAGATTCTGAACATGCATTACATGTTACAACAGTTAGTGTACTGTGGCGTTGTGTTGGCATAATGGTTAGGGTGTTTGGTCCAGAACCCAGAGGTCCTGGGTTCAAATCCCCTGACATGCCAACGACGTTGTGCCCTTGAGAAAGGCACTTAACATGACTTTCCTCACGCCACCCAGGTGTAAAATGGGTACCTGACTTCGGTTGGGGAGGTTAAAAAGCGGTAGAAGGAGAGGAATGGGTTCCACCTTCCAATACCGTGTCTACCGTGCCCTAGCCTGTGGCAACCCACTGCCACAAAAAGGCTTTGGGACTACCTTTACTTTTTACTGTACGGAAGATTACCAAAGGGCTCTGCCCCTGAGGCATTGCCAAAAAAGGATGCTTTTGTCTCCATTTTCAAAGGCAGCGAGCAGCTCAAGTAGCTTTCAACTTGAACATGTCTCAATTGCAGTGGCTTTGTTGACCTTGACTTGTGCAATGCCAGAAAACGTCTAGTCCAACTTCTGTAATACTCCCCTATAATGTCTGAAGCAGAAAGAAGTGTACTTAGTTTCAAAACCCGTTGGATTTTTCTTTGTCAGTATGCATAAGCATCTGTGACAATGGGTAAGCCAGTAGCTCTTGTGTATAAAGGTATGGCTGCAACAACGTTGTGAAGGGATGATGGAAATTATTTGGTGGGTTTACATACGATATAAGGGAATTGTGGATTGGTAGTTATCTGAAAGTGGTAACATGATTCAGAAAAAGGGAATTGTGGATTGATTTATCATGAACAGGAATGGTTGGTTGGTAATTTTTAAGACTGTTGAATCTGTCTAACCCTGCTTGCAGATTATATAGAGAAGGCAGCCATGGTTGTATGTACATAATGATGCAGCACTGTGAAGGATATGGCATTCTGTCATCATATATAATAAAGTCATTTGTTTTAAATGGGCTCTGTATCTCCTCATTGAAAAGTGTGTATATGGATGGTAATACTATAGTTCTGGTCTTTTCTGGAGACAAATTACTGAAACATATTTTGTTAATCATTGTACACATCAGCTCATATGTTTTCCCAATACCCTAGACAAATGAATATCCCACAATATGTACTTTTTGGTATATCTCACATTTTTCCTTTCAGTACTTGATATCGCCAAGTATAACCTCCTTGGTATCACCACATAATGTCATTAGGCACTGCAGACATCATTATCTTCCCACCAGATCTGTTAAGAGATGTGTTACCCCATGTGGTGCTTTGCTGGGTATGCAAATATAGAAGTGGGTACAGGTTTGATTGTCTGCCCTGGTGGGAGTGATAATGACCTGTTGTTTGTAGTCCAGCAGAGATAATTATCCTAGTGTGGATGATAACCTAACAAAACCTGCTGGAGCAGCTTAGCCACATACTGAGAAGGATTATCAACAAGGCTGTCATGTTAATCTCCTAACAGATCCTGATAGGAAGATAATGATGATGTTTTCCGTATAGCCCCACATCTCCAAGCAGATCTAGGGTGGAGGATCATAACACTTTCAGACTGTCCATCTCACCCAACATCTGCTTGGAGATTAAATACCCCCATAGATTGACTATCTGATCTACAAGCAGATGTTAGGATGTTTTCTAACTGCCATGTCCTTTTGTGTGTCAGGAAAAAGTTGGCAACTGGAAAAATTTACAATTTCTACCGGGTATTTACATTTAGCACAGTATGATAATATGGTATAAAGTCCCTATTAATTCACTGAACACATTGTAATCAACAGAAAAATGTCAGTGAGATCAATGATCAAAGGATGTTTATATATTGATGTTCTGAAAATGTATTTTGAAATGTTGAATATCTTATTTACAAATTGTAGCTCTACAACAACCATCCATCAACTGAGCTTGCAACGGAAGTTTTAAACATAAAGGTTTTATGCACAAGGTAACTCACTCAAGCAACTGGATAGATTTAGGAAACGGTAAGACTGTTACCCTGCATATCTTATTACCTGGATGTCCAACCTTCATCAACATTGAAAAGTTGTCTGTTATTTACTGTTCATAAAATCAACTACAGGAAGAAACACAGGCATATCATCACCTTATTCTAATGTAGAATATAACAATGTCTCTTGTAAGGTGATCTAACTTACACTAAATATCATCAATTTAATACCTTGTCATGATCTTTTATTTGCTGTTACACTTGTCTACTAATGTCACATCTATTAAAGCTAGAGTTATTCAACGATAGTGACAATACAGCAGTTCACACACTTCCAAGTAGTGTTACCTCTTATCAAATCAGCAAGAATATACTGATCACCACAAATACTTAAAGTTTCATTTTCAAGTCAAAGTACTGTACAGTTTATTACAAATGGGCTGATCCTTAAGGACCTCCTGATATTTCACTATTGGCAGTTTCACTGCCAGATAGTCATAAACTGATGATTATGAGAAGTATACATCTTTTTTAACCCTGCAATAACAGGTTTAAGCTCCTGCATCATGACGATCAAAAATTGGTCATCTGTCCACCTCGGAGCCCAATCTTCCTTGGCATGAGGTAGACAATTTCTTAGAAAATCACCCTGTAAAATGGTGAGAGCATTCCTAGCATCTCCAGTAGCATGGGGACGGAGTTAGCCTGGGTAAAATCCTGCTCCTAATGGCCTGCTCCAAGAGGGAGATGGTCCATACAGCCTGACAGCGAGAGATTGCGTAACACAGGATACGAGAAGAGGGGGGACGGAAAGCTGACTTCACCACAGTCAAGTGGCTAGCAATGTTATGCCAGTAGCTTACTCCTCGCTTGCTCTCATCTACCACAGTTACCATGTTCAATCATCACCCTTTCCGTAATCTCCAAGCAGATGGGGAGGAGAAAATCGTGAATGATTTCTCACTGGCCAGACAGTTGGGGTAGTGGCATTAATTGTCAGAGATGTTTTACCCCAACATCTGCTTGGAGATTACCCATCCTGCACTGCCATTGGCGCGTCCTCGTTCTTTGGGGTTTCAGCGGGGGTGAGGGCCGCGGCGGACCGCGGCGTGTTCTGCGGAAAGGTCCCGGTTGCCCTGGAGACGCGAGATGACCTTCCGGTGACATTGGTGGCTGTGCGGTCGTCGCGGAAGAGACCCAGCGGGGAGCTGTGGTGTCGACTGGTCGTGGCCGTCTCACCCGTGGCGGTGTCTGCGCCCATGCTCAGGATGGTGAGGGGACGAGCTGCGAATCACAAGGTATTGTACTTGGTCATTTCTACACAGCAATTGTAGTTACTGGACAGGTTCATTTGTTTGTTCTTTCAGACCCTTATAATGCCTAGTGGCACATTGTGTTGTTTCAGTAGCAGGGTACAGTCAAACCTGGATTCAGCGACCACTCAAGGGACTGAGGAAAAATTGTTGCTGAAGACAGGTGGTTGCTCAGGACAGGGTGGGGTTAACTATTTAGAAATGGACGGGACTGTTTTAATGTGGATTATTACTGGAGGTGGTTGCCTGACCAGGTTTGACTGTATATTTCTACAGGGAGGGGTTGCTAGCCTCTCCCCTTTATCTTGCAACTTATCATGAACGGCAGGTTACATTACACAAAAGAAACAGTAAAGTTAAAATCTTCCCAACACCATTTGGTCTGTAGGGGTGGTGGACATCTCTGTTTCTAAAGCCCTTGGGCCACACCAGCCACTAGAGTAGGGGGCTAGTCCACTGTCTATCGCGCTCAACTAAGCAGACTCACACTCTTTGTCCTAAGTGCTAAGTGCTGAGCAGAGAAAGCAGTAATTGTACCATTTATCAATGCAAACATGTAGAAGTTTAAATAGATGATGACAGTGGACTCACCGTGCGGTGGCTGCTCCTTGATGCTGGACAGGTAAGTTATGCTGTCTTTGGCGGTTATGAAGTTTGGTTTTTCTCTGGGAAAGGCAAAAGTGTGCAAGTTAATACAGTACACAGATTTTTTTGGACATCATTTGTTCTAGATGTTAAAAGATGTGCAAAACCATCATAATAGACCAATATCCCTGCCCACCTCCGTCAAAATGTAGAAATGCAAAATTAAACATAAAAGTGCAACTCTCTCATTCAGGTCAAACTTCAATTGCAATGTCATGTTATCATTGGTTGAACTGCTAATTGTGATGGACAGTGAGGATCAGTCTATTACTACAAACTCCAAATACTGCAAACTTACAACATTAATGCACTTGAATTACATGTACATGCAGAATACTGTAAATACATTTAAGTTTGAGTGGTTTTCATTTCGCGGTAGGGAGAAAATGAAGTGTTCGCGGTGGTTTTAAGTTTGTGTTTGAAACGATAGTAGTGCTATAGTCACAGGTGGGCGAAGAGTTTTGTGGTGGTTGAAGTACACGCTGAAGAGTTCACTGTGAAAACAGCGAACATAAAACCACTGCAAACATTTCTGCATTTACAGTATGTATCTTGTTTTCATGTAGCGAAATCAGCAGAAATGCCCGTTTGCTTACGGTATAGGTGGGAGTCCGATGCGCTTGCAGTGGTGCCAGCCCTCCAGGAAGGAGGGCGATATCTTCCCTGACCTGGTGTGGTACAGGAGAACCTTCACCAGGTAAGGCTGCTCACGGCATCTGGGAACGGACACAACAGACATGGAGATGAAGAAGAACTTTATTGCACGGCAATTGTACACGGTACAATGTACAGCAACAACTATTAAACATAGTATAAAATAAAGTTATAGAATAAAACTTAACATCCCGAATACCAGTAATACAATAAGGTTTCGGTATTTTTTTCTAATGACAAAGCAGTCTTTTATATATCTACCTACTTTTGAATTGGGGGGGTTGTTGCATCTAAAGATTATATTCAATTCTGTCTGTAGCCCTCCTGAGTTTACCGTTAAATATTGCTGGCCTTCCTAGATTTATCATTAAGCATTCCAAGGATCCCCCCATGCAAACCCTTTGCTTGTGGTATAGGTGGAAGTCTGATGAACTTGCTTACAACTTACCTTCGTAGCAACTGCCTCTCTGCAGTGTGGTCGAAAGTGAGATATCCCAGCGCGACCGCGGCGCAGTACCGAACCTGCTCCGTCTGCGACATCATCAGGCGACACAGAAGTTCCACACCATTGATGGACACTATGGCCGCCGGAACTCCTGTATAAGTCAAAATAAACAAAAAACAAAAAATCAAGACCATTGTAGCATGAAAGTTCATCTGTGTTGTTTAACGAGCAAGGTTATTTGTGGTTGGGAGTTGGTTGGCGAGGATGCATACAGGTCTTTGTCCATGTCAGCTAGCCTGGATATTACCAGCCTCCCCAATCTCTAAAATATCTATCGTGTACCAACACAATTGATATTTCAGAGATTGGGGGTCTGGCATCCAGGCTAGTGTTAGTCGGCTATGAATTTTGACACATCAAACTCAGGAAAGTCACCTATTGTGATCAGAGGAGTGAACTGGAGCTAGAATTGGATGGATTCCAGGCTACTCCCAACCCTGAGCGCCGACCTTGGTTGGGGAGAGGTTGGGAGCAAAGTCATGGGAATGTGTGACACTGACAGAAGCTTCAAGAGAAAACAAACTTCTTTGAGAAATATGCTTCTGCCAGAATGCTAGTCTCTTTGCACCATGACACCTATGTGCACCATGACATCTACGTGAAAGAGTTAAGTGACAGGAACAAATACTATATGAGTTGGCCCGCGACCAAGAGCAAACACTCTTTTGTGCGATGTCGTTGAAGCCTGCTGCAGCTTTGTCGCCCATATGTAAATTTGTCTTAATACCGCTGTAACTTTGCTCTACACAAGCTCAAAACATTTTTCCTAGGACACCATTTGTAGTTTCATACCATTGACTGCCAAAACTCTTTTGTATGATGTTGTTGTACAACTACAGGTGGCAAGCTTTGAAACCTAAATGCATATTGATCTTACTGGTACATGTAGTTGGCAACTTGTCACTTCACAAGCTTAATTGTGTCACATTTTTGGTACTTTTTTCTCAACAGACTCCGATCAGGATGGCTTATAGTGTGTTAGGGTGGTCCCCATTTATAAATGCTGACAAGTGAATGACAATAGGTCACCCTAGGTCCCTTCCACGTAGACCTTAATATGAATGCATTCGCAAATGCAATTAAAGAGGGGGAGAAAAAGTTACAGGCCATGTTTATCTTTAGATTAGAGCTGATATTTCTTCCATTGGGTTCAACATTTTGCTCTGTCTGCACAGTTTAAGGGAAAAATTGGACAACGTTGGGTAGCGCTATGTTACCTGCTCTGGTATGTGCGAGTCTTGCCAGACAGTCGCAGGTCAGCGCCTGTATCTGCTCCTTCTGGGAGAACTCCAGCAGGTCCACCAGCAGCTTGATGCCGATGGCCGAGGAGGACGCCTGGTCCTCATCGGGGACAATCCTCGCCAGGACCACAATCTGTGGGAGAAGTGGGAAGTCAAGTTCATCATCTATTCTACAGTTACTTAATGTACGAGATATAACAGTTACTTTAGGATTAACATCAACTCTCATGATTCTGCTGGGTACCCTTTGACCACAACGTTAAAGAAATGCTGTTATCAAAGTGTTAACAAGATGATGTATTGAACACCTGGATATCCAAAGTGTGCAAATTGCAAATTTTCCTATGATAGAATAGGAATACTTATGACAGATGCTGCATTTGTAAGCATCTTAAAACTCATGTACAAGAAAAAAACACTTTCGATATTAAAGGACTTTTTAACATCATTTTTTTACTGCGACAGCTTTAGAGTGCCAAGTGGAATCATGAGAGTTGACATTATCAACTTTCGAAATTGAAATATGCCACATTGAATGGTCTCTAAAGCATATTTAAAGTAGTTTTGAAATGTGATGCATGTACCTGTACAATGCAAATCAAACACATATGTCATAGCTCACCTGGAATGCACCTGAGCACCTGAACTGCTCGTCCTTAGACTCCAGGAAGGACATGAAGTTGTGCATGCGCACGCCCCCAGACTCCGCTATCTCCCGCTGCTGCGCAACATTGTTGAAGGCAAAAGCTGCCAGAGCCTCGCCTGCGAGCAACTTCACCTCCTCGTTCTCCGAGTACAGCAACCTCAGGATGTGGATGAAGCTGAAGTCCAGGTTCTCTGCAATGTGGTCTTCATTTTCCTTGTTTGCTGGAAAATATCATCATTCATTCATTTATTCATTCATCTATACAAGGAAAAACACACTCAGGTAACAAGCCTGTTTTTCAGGTATCCCTGATATCAAATTGTAAAATCACTCATCATCATCATGTTGGGTGGCTTGAATCACTTCTAGCACTAATTACATGATAATCAACATGTAATTAATCAATTAGAATGTTCTATATTAACTTTTCAATATAAAATGCTCCAGAAGTTGAGAAATTTTGGTGTCCTCAAACAAAACATTGGAACAACATCAGTTCTAACATCCGAATGTGGGTTTGAATTTTCGACAGTGGAGCAGTCTTGAAGCATGCAAACTTGCTATCCAAATGTCCTATGGAAGCTCATGGGATACTGTAATAAAATCAGATCAGTCCAAAACACTCGTATCGAATGTTATCACAGCCCAGGTATAACATAATGTGATATGCAATACAGCAGATGTACAATGCACTAAATAGTTGAAACCAGGATTTTAAAAAACGAAACCCCTCGGGCCTGCTTCAGTACCAAGGACAGGTGCCATCTAAATGCCAAATATCATCAAAATCCATCCAGCATTCCCTGGTTCTGCCTCACTCCTTTGAGTTAAGCTGACCAATAATATGCTGAAACACAGCAGACATACATAGACACACACACACACAATTAAAAAAATACCTCCATTTTTCATTGAGGTAAAAGAGGCTATTGAACTTCCAAGACCACCTACCTAAAGCAATACACGCCAGGGTGAGGGCTGCCTGCACCTGGATGAGTTCGTTCCTGGAGTTGACCATCAGGGCAATCAGAGACTTGATCCCTCTCGCCTGCTGGACTGTCGCCTGGTTCTTCGCGTGGGGCACGTAACCCGTCCCCACGCAGAGATGGCGTATAGCGTTCATCGCGCATGCAACAATGTATTCCTTGTCCGATTTCAGCAGTCTGACCAGCGGCTGGACACCGTTCGCATGGCCAATTAGCGTCGCTTTACTGTGCGGCCCCTGCGCGAGTACCGCTAGCCCCTCCGAGCCAATGTAGTGCAGTGTTTCAGACAGGGATGTGACGAACTCGATCAGAAGGGGAACTCCCATCATTCCTGCCATCGATCGTCTCTCGTTCAAATCCTCTCCCGCAAGGGCCCACAGTGCCATGGCAGACATCTCTTGAACATCCGGTGCGCGCGTTCTCTTTAACAGCTGTATCAACGGCATGACCGCTCCCTCCTCTAGGATAGCCTTCTGTGCGAAGTCATTGCCATCAGCTAAGCAGTACAAGGCTTCGATGGCACTCAGCTGTATGTCTTTATTTCTTACCCTCACTAGCATGATCAATGGAGAAGCTCCGTACTCGTTGACATACCTCTCTTGGTTGTTCTTGTCTCCTCTAACCATTTTACCAATAGCCATGGTTAGCGACAGCACCAAGGCTTTGGACGTACAGTCTTCGAACAAGTTTACGAGGGTGGAAAAGAGTCCTGGGGTGCCTCCGACGGTCGCTCGATGCTCAGGATCTGACTCCGCAATGTTTCCCAACGTGTCGATGGCTTGGACGAAGATGTCGTTGTCGTTGATTATTTGGCACACTTTGACCATAGCCGGGATGGCACCGTTTGTAACGACCGGATCGGAGTACTGTTTGTCCTTACACAGCTCCTTAAGCACAACGAGGAGAGGAAGCAGCAACCCTTTGTTTTCCGTCTTTAAGAGTTTGACGGAAGGTGGGATGCCCCCTCCCTTTAATACCTGCTGCTTTACCTGATCATTTTCGATGATGTTCACCAGGACATTGAAAGCTTGAACCTTTGCCTCCTCCCCGACAAAGCCTGTGATCACTTTGACGATTGCCAGCACGCCGTCGGAGTCGACGAAGGGTTCGAGGTTGGGGTTGGGCCCATCTTGTGTCGCTGTTGTCAGAATCCTCAACACCTGGAGAGTTTGGGAACAGGTGCATTATTGAAATTATGTCTGATGATATCAACAAGAACAACTTAGGCAAGACCTTCGTGTAACATTAAACTTTGATACTAGTAATTCTGCCGTGTAAACCATAAAATCACCACATGGAAAAAGTTGAATTCAAAGAGATCTACAAAATGTGGCATCAGTAATCCCTGAGGTATGCACGCTTCAGATATCCAGGTGTTTGAGACATTCTTGATAAAAAGATCCATTATATTCTTGGCTCTTTGGTATTATGGTGCTAGTTTTATATTAAGTGTTGAGTCAATGTTTACAATATTCCTGTGCCATGTAAACATTTCTTATCGACAAATGAAAAACCACTTTAAAAAACTTTACTTCTCCCCAACAGCCTAATGTTTATTTGCACAGTAGCCTCCGTTATGGTAACCTAACAATAAATGTGCCCGCTGTGTACCATAATTAAGTTTCAGTGCCCTACTTACATCACAAATCAATGTTGAGCCTGACAACGAGTAAGAGGTTCAAAGTGCAACACCTACTGATAAGGCGTAGTCTAAAGCCAACAATGCCATATGCCAACACTTCTGGCAAGTTAAAGCAGAAAACAGCTGGTCTTTGGGTCTTCAAACTTTCCAACCCAAGGATGTTGTCTGTAGACTTCCTTCAAGCACTGCTTAGACATGGGCCATCATGGTTAATGCTTGCTTTGTTTTTCAATAAATCCAGCAACATGAAATCAAGGGCTGTCTCCAGGACCCCTCCCTCTGTCCAGGGAAGAAAACTTGCCTGGCAGGATGGGAAAAAAATTCACTCCATCCGTCCAAAAGATCTGAACTTCATGACAAGAAATTGATGAAAATGTATTTTCGTACGCTTAAAACAACAGATTCAACAACAAAAATTGGGCTCCCGAACATTGAGTGGGATGGACAAAAAATGTAAAGCCAGAGACAATCAACATAATTGTGTCAACCTGTCACCCTCTGAGATATAAATCTACCTGCTTTGACAGGTATAACCTATAATTACACCTGATAACCATCTATTCACCTCTGCAGACTGGACTGGCTCAAGTAATTTAAAGACTCCTGGCTCACAACAAAGAAAACCCTTTGAGCTTTATACTCGTATAGATTACACTGACTGCTGTATAGCTGTAGCTGGATTATTCTCTACCTTTGTGTGTCACATTATCCATCTCTCCTTTGGGACTTAAAAGGGTGTCTGCAACACACAACAAAACAACCTCAGGCCTAGTATTACCAAGATACCTTGGGATATGCAAGATGACCTTCTTAGATAAGGGTATGAGAATAGACGGGACATTGTCTGAGTGTTTTATATTCAGGATCATTAAAAGCTATCAACTGCAAGCAGCAAGAACACAAAACATTGAAATGGTAAGTTACCGGCTCATTCTAAGCAGGGCAATTACTCGGCAAATAGTTGTCCCTAAAAGTGGGTCAGCTTTTCCTTAGTTTTCTCCAATAAAGTTGGAATTGGGCAGATCTTAAATGGTCTGAAATTGTAAAACCATCGCAGTTTCCACATTTTCACTTGGTAATGTTCTAAAATTTCAAAGCAATCCAACATTAGCTAACTTAATTCCCCTTAAGACTGGTACATTAAAAAACAATGTTATGGAGGCCTAAGTAAATCCCAAGAATCTTTGTGCATACCTCAGGGATTACTGATGCTGCATTTTAGTAGATCTCCTTTAATTCACTTTTATTTTCACGTGGCGGTCTAAGTGTACACTAAGGAATTACGAGAATAGATGGTACCCGATTTGATCCCCATCAAAATCTTACAAAATCAAAGACATTGACAGTTTATTTACCTTCCCAGCAGCCTCTGCCTCATCATCCTCTGATGACGACAGGAACTTGATGAGGTTTTTCCAGACGGGCAGTTTGGGGTTGTCCAACTTGATGAAATATTCCAGGGTTTCTACAAAGTTCTTTGTTGCAGCGATCTCAACTACACCATGGTTCCGGTTGTCCTTGTAGTCTATCTGTGCACCTATAGAAGAGAAAAAAGTTGGTTCAATCATCCGTACCAACCTGTTGATACTTTCATTTCCATATGGTTATAATAACATTGGGGTGTTGGGACATAGGGGTGTCAGAAGACTCGGAACATAGGGGTGTCGGAACATAGGGGTGTCGGAAAATAGGTGTTGGAACATAGGGCTTTCGGAAAATAGGGCTGTCGGAACACAGGGCTGTGTTGACATCACACGTGCGTAATCACGTGTCCACAGCACTTGGGCCAAATTGCTGATTAAAGAAGACCGAGTGATTCGGTCGAAAATTCCGATGAAGGAAATTTTTTGAGTTGGTGAACACTTCATTTTTCATCACGTATTTTAACAACTCAGATGAACTTTCATGCTGAAACATAGGGCTGTAGGAACATAGGGCTGTAGGAACATAGGGCTGTTGGAACAGAGAGGCGTCGGAACAATGGGCTCTCCGTACATAGGATTGTCAAAATGTAGGGATGTTGGAACGTAGGGATGTCAGAACATTGGAGCATCAGAACATAGCCGTGTTACCGATTTTTCAAGGCTGCCCCCAAGAAAGACACCCTGAAACCTACCCAGGTCCAAGAGTTTCTGTATCATCTCGATGTTTCCGGACATGGTGGCGCAGAGCAGCGGCGTGGAGTGGAGGTTATCCTGGGTGGTGAACTCCAGTTGGTCCTCCATGGCCGTGACAAAGCGCTCCACCGACTTGACGTAGCCGTTGAAGGCCGCATGGTGGACGTGGCCCCACCCCTGTTCATCCACCTCATTCATGGTTCACAGGTGGTTTGGAAATCCCTCAGCTTACAAGTTTTAGGACAGTCCATCTTTTGATGATCAACATGATTTATCTGCAAGGTAAGCAAACCAAAATGTTAGTTTTAAGGCATCTATTGACAATCACACTCTTCCCGCTGTAAGTTCAAACTCATTGACTCTAACTTGTATTTGAGACATTACCCAGTAATCAAAAAAGAGTTAACATCAATTCTCATATTTCCGATTGGGTTCAATTGACCTTAACTCTCCTTTCTACTTGTACACATTTTGTAAGTTCATGGCTAAGGTAACCCAACAAAGCCTACCTAGCATAAAACTATCAAGAAACATCCTTGACTTAATAATTTACCATACGTATTATGTGTTGCAACCCTTACATTAAACATTTTTTGGTGCAAAAGTATTGTTTGAATACCATGAGTAAGTTTTAAAGTTCCGTTTCTTTACCTAACTTGTGCCATACAGATCCATCAGCTACAAAACTGGCCCAAACTGGTGGGAAAACATTTCAAACAAAAGTTTTGCACATGACTCCAACCTATCAGGTATCTACACAAACACAAATACTGCTGCACATACACGAACAAAGAACTTTTTTCACACATGGTATAGCAACATAGCTAGAAGGGCCAACTAGAAGTCACTGCATATGTACAAAACAGACTGTAGGGACGTCTTTTGTGGTGTGCACGTTTTTTATGCATCAACAGGTAGTTGCTTTGTCATGGTTAGTTGCTCATTACATGCAATTAGGTGCTCAATCTCGCCCTACATTCTCGGACGATTGTGCCGTGATACTTGTGGCAAACCAAAGGTTGGGTTTCAGCTCTTTGTGAGGGACGTTTAGTGTAAAGACATTGATTCCTTCGCATAAAGAGAGCCACACCTTGAAAATCTTACGAAACTGAACTCTGGTCAAGACCTTAACTAGTGTCGTGCTTATACTATGCAACATGTTTGTGATGACCATGGGAAATGCACAAGTAGTATGTTGATTACGTTATACTTTTCCTATTAAACTTTTTCAGAACAAAAAAAGTTGTACCAAATCATCACAGGTTCTTGTTGCTGTTCATCCATCTCCTAAAATCACATTAAAAGACTATCAGAAAGTTCACTTTGACAAGTTCGGGCACTGTTAGAAGACTGAACAACATTTTCACAAGTTTCTGGCTCTAGCCCATTGATACCAAAACTAGAAGTAATAATTCATCACAATCTTTCATGTGAACATGAAATTATTTCCAAATTGGACTATTTTGTACACAGAACTGCAAGCTACTGTTTGTGGAGAAACCTATTAGGCCAAGTTCTTTACTCTCCAGTGGCACTAAGGGTTTAATGTGGGCCAGCTAAGCAAACCTTCTTCAGAAAACTGTTGGACTGGAAAAAAACAAGCAGCGAGAACTATGGGATCAGTTTTGTTTGTTCAAGTTAAGAATGAGTACTCAATGGTCAAGAGTGGCAATGCAGGTGTTGTCCCTTAATGGTTCTTTAACTGGTACAACACAAAACTGTTTTCCATATGTTAAAACTGTATTGTTGATTTGACTTGAAAATAAGATTAGAACTGTACTGTTGATTTGACTTGAAAATGATATTCATTCTCATCATTTGGAGACAGCCAATTTGCATGTTGTCTTCTAGTATAGCATCAGTACATGTTTGTTCTGCTTAAACAGCAACCTATCATTTGACAGTTACTGGGTAAGCCAAGTCATCTAATTAAGCACACAGTAAACACATTGCCAGGAGTTGCATGTTTTACTGAACTATGAAGAAACATCACCCTATGAATAATTTTGGTTATTTGATAGATGTAACATGGAAAATTGGTCATGTGGTTAGAGTTGTTCTTACTTAGAATCTAAGGGTTCTGGGTTCAAATCCCAGGCAGGCCCCAATGTTGTACCCTTGGGAAATGCACTTTACACCTATTTTCCTCACTTGATTCAGGTAAAAATGAGTACCTAGTTTCAGCTAAGGACATACTCTAGGATGAACTTAAAGTGTTTGAGGAGGGCCACACCTCAAGCACTTTATAGAACCCACTACACTTATCAATAAAAGTAGGGATCCTTCCCAGTGTGAGCGGAACAAACCTTGCAGCCCAGTTAAATGCAACTTGTACTTACTATACATAACTGGTGTGTTATGCCTAAAGGTGGTTTACCGGTTATGCAAAACAAGCATTATGTATGAAAGAACAAAGTAGTCGCTATCACAAAATAATGACTTAATGTTGAAATTTTGTATATCACACCTTCACAGACAATCAGGGAATGTTGTAGTACTATAGATGTTTTCCAAAAAACAACAGAATCCGAAAGCTTAGATGGAAAACAATCAATATTATCCTGTGTGACACAATTTTATCTACACTAGTTGGCCTTTCTGAGCAGCATTATTAATTGATGTTGAAAGCTTTTAGCCATTTTACTTCTATCAGCATAATGCTCAAGCTTATTGGGAGCTAGTACAGCATTTACACCTGGCTTAGAAAATATGTCAAACATCATTTCCTTGAATTCATTTTAAAGAAGAAATTGGCAAATCCATGAAAAGCCTCAGCCGATCTAAAAGACTTGCAGTTACACAGAACTGGAACCAAATACTGGAAAAACTAGAGGCTCAGTGAATGTGATTCTTTTAGAGTGAAGAAACTAATTAAATGAGTGCGTCTCAAACTAGAATTATTATGTTAACGTTAATCCCTGTGCCAACAGTGCAAAGTGTCTATCTATTTGTAGCATCTTCCTGTTATATTTGCTGAGTACTATCATTTCAACGTAATGATGTTTTCATAAACTGTGAATAGAAACAGGACAACTTGTTTACTCCACAAACGAGAAGTGACGGCAAATCTAAGACTTTCCCACTCCTTCACGTTAACCTCACTCTTCTTATAAAGGTATGCAGGACAGGTGTAACACGGGTCGGAAACTCGCCGCACAATAGCATAGTCATGACTGTCTTGAATTATTCAGGCTAAAATTACATGCCAAAAGTAGAAAGACCAACACGCTACCGCGTACACCGCAACAGCCACATCAGTTACAACGTGTAACGTGACTTTCCTGAACACACACGCGGAAATTTCGCGGTCTAAAGTTGCTCTAGACTTGTCTATCTCACCTGTTGCTCTTCTAGATCGCACGGAACGCTCTGTGGGTCCCTCAGGTCCCTTCCATGGCGAAGTTCTTCGGCCCTAGCAACTCGTGTCGGCGGGTCCGGTGACTACGTTAGCCCGGTTACCAGACTGTAAACCCCGGAAACAAAACACCAAACCAAACACCGCACATCATGCATGGCAATACGTTTCCTTAGGGCGTACCATTCTGCGGGGGAAACCAGATAGTCTATCTTTCTTTCTTGTCAAAGTTTGATATGACTTATACGTAAATATGTTTGTAAACCATTTGGCACGACCACAAAATGATTCTTATCTTTGTTGCAGTGCAGTTATGTGGCGTTCAATGTGTTACAAACGACAACCACCTGTTCCTTTTTGAGACACGCACCCCTATTTTCCAGTATGGGCGAGTCCCAAGGTGAAACGCCACCATTTGTGGACAAACCTGTCAGCCACTTTTGTGAAGTGGTCACCTACGGACAAACCACTTCTCGGGACCCGTGTTGAATGTAGTTCTTCAGCAGAAGGGCTCTACATACAGGACCAGACAAGCTTGTACATAATCTCCCGTGTGTGTTTTGGGGGAGGGAGAGGTTTCAGGGCTGGCGTAACTCTTTCGCAACCGTCCGGCTAAAGCGATCGGATCCGCTTGGAGATTGTAAACATGAATCGACTGTTGCCAGGGAGAGGGTGACAAAAATGTCGCCCGAAGACAATCTCTCTGGTTTACGTTTACTAGTCTCTACCAACCTAGGCTGGCTATAGGGAGAATAATTTTGCCAGGGGAGTTTGGCCACCATGGGGTTTTACTCAGGCGCAGTTCGGAGGTGGAAATTGAATGTTAAACTTCCTGCAGACTGAATCTTTTAGCCAGCTAGGCCAAATATACACCCCCACCTCCAGCAGAAGGCCTGGTGGAGGCTATTTAACGTTACTTTTGTTACGGTCAGGTGGTTGGTTTTATATGGTAGTTTGATTTTCAACGTTTTTGATGGCGGTTTTACTGGCTACATGCGGTAACTAAGGAATTCAGACTCGCGAGCTGAGTCGTTTTAAAGTGTTTTGATAATCGCATTAAAATCGCCGACTTGTCTGTAACTTACTCATCCAGGCGAGTCAGCTATAATCCCAGCTCGATCGACTGTCTGGAGGCTAAGAAAACCAAAGGTGTACTGTAAGCGTACGTTTTACTAGATTTATAAATACGTGAATCAAATATAAATTGTAGTCTTAGTCTTCCACTGCTTCCAAAAAAGAAGTCAAACCCAAAAAGCTTAGATTGTATTCCGTAGCAGTTCTTAGAATAGTCACTTGTTCCGCTTGTCACCTTTGTTAACTTGCACTGTCTGTACACCTTTTCTAAGCACAGCTACGGTGCCCAAAATCAACGTGCATCATCTCACGCATACTAGTGCTAGCAGACGACATGACTAAGTACATACAAATGCATGTCTTGAGTTATAGCTGCAAAGACACAAACACAACCAACCGGAATACACCCCCCCCCCCCCCCCCCCCCAAGAAGGTAAGTCTCCTTCAAGGTGGTGACACTGATAACGTTAGTAATGGGGGAGTTTAACAAATTTCTACGTGACGCGTAAATATGTTTGTAAACCATTTTATACGGCTACAAAACAATGCTAATCTTTGTTGTAGTGCAGTTATGTGGCGTTCAATGTGTTGCAAACGACAACCACCTGTTGCTTTTTCAGACGCGCACTCCTATTTTCCAGCATGGGCGAGTCCCAAGGTGAAACGCCACCATTTGTGGACAAACCTGTCAGCCACTTTTGTGAAGTGGTCACCTACGGACAAACCACTTCTCGGGACCCGTGTTGAATGTAGTTCTTCAGCAGAAGGGCTCTACATACAGGACCAGACAAGCTTGTACATAATCTCCCGTGTGTGTTTTGGGGGAGGGTTAGTTTCAGGGCTGGCGTAAGTCTTTCGCAACCGTCAGGCTAAAGCGATCGGATCCGCTTAGAGATTGTAAACATGAATCGACTGTTGCCAGGGAGAGGGTGACAAAAATGTCGCCTGAAGACAAGCTCTCTGGTTTACGTTTAGTCTCTGCCAAACTAGGCTGGCTATAGGGAGAATAATTTTGCCAGGGGAGTTTGGCCACCATGGGGTTTTACTCAGGCGCAGTTCGGGGGTGGAAATTGAATGTTAAACTTCCTGCAGACTGACTCTTTTAGCCAGCTAGGCCAAATATACACCCCCACCCCCCGCAGAAGGCCTGGTCGAGGCTATTTAACGTTACTTTTGTTACAGTCAGGTGGTTGATTTTATATGGTAATATGATTTTCAACGTTTTTGATGGCGGTTTTACTGGTTACATGCGGTAACTAAGGAATTCAGACTCGCGAGCTGAGTCGTTTTAAAGTGTTTTGATAATCGCATTAAAATCGCCGACTTGTCTGTAACTTACTCATCCAGGCGAGTCAGCTATGATCCCAGCTCGATCGACTGTCTGGAGGCTAAGAAAACCAAAGGTGTACTGTAAGCGTACGTTTTACTAGATTTATAAATACGTGAATCAAATATAAATTGTAGTCTTAGTCTTCCACTGCTTCCAAAAAAGAAGTCAAACCCAAAAAGCTTAGATTGTATTCCGTAGCAGGTCTTAGAATAGTCACTTGTTCCACTTGTCACCACTGTTAACTTGCACTGTCTGTACACCGTTTCTATGCACAGCTACGGTGCCCAAAATCAACGTGCATCATCTCACGCATACTAGTGCTAGCAGACGACATGACTAAGTACATACAAATGCATGTCTTGAGTTATAGCTGCAAAGACACAAACACAACCAACCGGAATCCACCCCACCCCCCACCCGCCCCCCAAGAAGGTGAATCTCTTTAAGGTGGTGAGTCTGGTGACACTGGTAACGTTAGTAATGGGGGAGTTTAACAAATTTCTACGTGACGGGTATGTGTCAGCTGTTTAAGCTATCGACTCCGACGCACTTTTTTCATTTTTTTCACCGTTTTTATTTACAGAAAGGGCCTTGAATAGTAGTTGCCTTCATCATGCACATCCCACGCATAACATAATGTATGATAGTTTTTTAAAAGCACGTCCGATTTTTGACCCCTGTCGGTGAATGGATTCCTCCCGTTATAGCGTAATTGGGCACATTTAGTCACATTTGATATTTTTGTGCTATAATGTCAGGTGTACACATTTCTTACAAACACATTGATGAGACCAATGCCTATGTAATGTGGAATGCCTATGTAATGTGGAATGCCTATGTAATGTGGAATGTACATCATTCCGCGAGCGTCTCTGTGTAAATGTTGCTGTATGGCGTCGTTGTAAAGTATTTCATAATCTTTCATGGTGTCATAAACATCAATCTAATTTAGCAGTCTTTGAAAATACAATCCGGCAAGAAAATAAACACGATGAAATAATAAATCTAAAGACCTGCGTAATATATTAGAGGATACATACTAGACGTTTATAGATTTAGTAGGACTTTAACCACGTAATATAATGCTTATCTTTGTTATATTTTGTCAGACCCTTACTACCTCATAACGTCTATGAAAAGCGGTCTGCAAGCCAATTTGACCTTCTCGCGAATGAATGAACAGTTCAACCAAATTCATTTCCTCTTCTAGGTATGAAACTAAATACATGAAAATGAAAATTTATATAGTTCATAAGTTGAAATGCATGATGTCGCGAATGTTGGTACATGTACTTGGTAGTGTACTAATCTTGCTGCGTGAATTTCACCCGTGAAAAGTGCGCATGTGCAGTCGTGGTGCATTGTGGTCTAAGTTTAAGCCCCCAAGCCATCCAGAGGCCTTAAACTTTGACCACAGACCACTGTGCACATGCGCACTTGGAACTGTGAATAAGTCAATAAACAACCACAAACTGCAAACAAAACTACAAGAACAAGCTTTTTTGCCTTCCTTACATCATCTATAAAGCATGAATAAGCTCAGAGCACTTCTTTCTTTACGTATATAGCTATTTAGATCTTGTGCTCAATGACCGATATGCCATGATGTAACGTTACTCTCCAAGCAGAGGTTGATCGGGAACATTGTTGTTACCTTCCTTTCATATGTCTCGCCAGTCAGCCCAATCTATTGGACCAATACATTGGGCCAGCTATGAGAAAACGGGGCATATGAGAAGAATGTCACAATCTTACAAATCGCGAGTATCACCATGGCCTTTCAGGCCTTAGACAGGCTGTGCCTTCACATGGACAGCCTGGTCGATGGGACCCGGGTAGGCCGGGCTCTGCTGGCCAGGCGGCGGCAGGTAGGCCGGGGGAGGCCCGCCCGGCTGCTGGCCGTACCCCGCCTGGGCAGGCCCGCTCAGCTGCTGGATGTACCCGGCCTGGGGATAGGCATCCGGCATTGCTGTAAGAAAAAAAAAACACATTCCTGTAAGACTTTCTACTGTAAATCTATAAGATGTTGAATCTGGAAGCTGTGAAACGGTGTGTTTATTTTCGCAGTGATCTCCCTTGAATCATAACACCGCGAATATGGGCTTTGTATTGTTTCGAACTTCAACTTGTGCCTCTGCAAAAACGTCCATTTTTCCTTCCACCGCGAAATAAAACCACTGCGCAAGCACATGAATTTGAAGTATTAGTATCTCGTAATATAAGTGTGTAAGTCGCACAATGGAGAACATCACTTTGAGTGGGGAACAGCTATTGAGATATAAGATAAGCGAAACCTCAGTGTGGAAAGACGATACCATATCTAGAGACATGTTTTCTTGGTTGCCATAAATCCCTGCAGGCCCCTATTGCGGTACAAATTTGCAAAACTAGTTGCATCACAATTATGACCCCTAGCTGCAAAAACGTAAACGACATCAAGAGGGCGCACAGTCACTGCATGCAATGTAACGTAACATGTATGGGACATGTCACATGATCAGTTGCAGGTAGCCTCAGCTCCGGTGCCACTATAGGTCTTCCTACGCGAGTACGGATCGTAGAATTCGGCAAAAAAAAAGGAATAATTGACCAGGAGAGTCAGTCCACGGGTAGGTTACCCTTTCCGCCTCCATTCTATTACCTTTCTAAACTCGAAGCAGATCTACACGGGGGCAAAATCGTAATGTCAGCCAGAGAAGCTCCTGTCAGCCTGACTGAAGCTTCTCTGGCTGATGACATTACGATTTTGCACCCGTGTAGATCTGCTTGGAGATTATGACATTTCATCAAACCAACATATCACAGACTGACCGTGCATGCAAATGTTACTCTCTGGTGGCCAAACTCTCCTGGCAAGTGTTCTCACTCTAGACGGCGTAGTCAGTCTGGTAGAGACTAAGTTGCAGGCACAGCAGATTGCCGGAAGAGAGAGTGAATGATCGGAAATATCATAGCCTGGATACCAGACCTTTCGAGCTAGACGATAACCCCTTTTTGGCTGGGGGAGAACATCATACGCGATATAGAGTATGCACCCGGTCTCTCTTTGCAGCCGATCTCTGCGAGAGATAATTAGGGCCCGTGTGCTAACTGTGGTGGCGGGGAAAGTTACTTCCCCGGCCGAAGGATTAGCGACTGTAGCGCGGTGGTCTGGTACCCAAGCTAGAAATAGCTAGAAGACACGCATTCCACTTTGATGTTACCTGGGTTGCTGACGGTGGGAGGCATCTGGGCGTAGGCCAGGTTGGAGGGCTGCATGACCACCACACTCGGGCCCGGCTAGAACGAGATACAGCAAAAAATCTCAGATTGTTAATTAACAGATAGAAACACTTTTAATTCTTCGGTTACCGCCACTTTATTGACGAAGGTTATACCTTGAATTTTAGAAAACTCGTGCTCTGAAAGATGTGGACATATTTTCTAAGTAATGGTTAAGTACTGGTGTAAATATTAAGATTTAGATCTATTTCAACAGTAATGATAATGTTGGTCGTATATAATGTATTGTGATCTCAAAGCTGTGGAATGTTTTTTCTAACGGGTTCTTTGATTGTATTGCCTACTCGATAAACTGCTTCATGGCGTGGCACACCAGGTTTGCTTTCAAGAGTACAAGCGCGGCTGCATATCCGGACAGATTTATTTGATCCACTCTCACCGGAAAGGACCCCCACTCTTTTCGATGAAAATGGTGTGTTCTTGGCTTAGTGTAAAGATTAAGATTTAGATCTATCTTAACATGGAAATAATGTTGGTTTTATGCAATTTGTATAATTTGTCATTCATATTTTTCTGTTCCTCAAAGTATATGCAAAACCAATGTAACGCTACTGACAAAGCTGTACAATTCAGCCTTTTGGGCTACCATTCAGCTTTTTACTCGCTTTGTGGAATAGCAAACCAGTCTACTGCTACTACTACTACTACTACTACTACTACTACTACTACTACTACTACTACTACTATTACTACTACTACTACTACTACTACTACTACAGCCAACGCACCTGCGGGCTGCAGCAGGTACAGCCGACCACACAGCCGACGACGGAGGAGACGAAGCACAGGATCATCTCCAGCAGCCCTAGCGCCAGGCAGGTGTAGTGCAGGCCGACGGCGGCAGTGCAGTACCTTCATGAATCCGGGATAGAAATGCAATAGATTAAAACATGGCACATTACAGTCTATTAATCAGTCCTATAGGAGATTCGAATTCTCTGTCACCATGGAAACCAGCAGTCAATGCCTCTAACACCATGGTAACAGACAGTTTTCAGTCTGAGTTGGTCCATGTTAGCACATATGCACAACTTAACAGTACTAGGATGTTGCCAATTCTCCTGACATAGAGGTGTTGGCCATCTTCAAGTTTCTAGGCAATAGGGAACGGAGACTGAAGGAGATGCTTACGGATTCATACTGAACCCGAAACTGTCCTGGTCCGAGTGGACGTTGAAGTCCCAGTTCCAGTTATAGCTCGGAGTGGTGACGAAGGGGTTGTAGCCGTCGTCGTCGTTGTTGTTGAGCGCGTCCTGGACGCCCTGAACCAGATCGGACACGAAGCACGTCCCGAAGATGCTGACAGCGGCGCTGGAGACGCTGACCTGAGACAGCGCCACGAGGATGCCGATGATGCTCAGGGTCAGGAAGGCCGGGGTCTGAGGAACAGATACAGGGCAGTGTATCATCATCCCCATCCTGGCTCATTCGTCATAGACTTAGGCTATTTGACCAGCTACTGCCACGGTTGAATGTTTACGTTCAGGTGTACGAACTCAGCTACTAGTTTGATATCAAAACGTACATTTTGGCTTGGCTTGCAATCTTTTCATGAATTTGTCTGTGATTGTAACCCGTTAAGTATGCTATACTTGCCAATGTGTCACATGTCTTTTAACTTTTTTTAATGTACAGAACATGTAATTCAGCTCTTGAGTTGCCAACAAAAGTTCTTTGAATGAAAAAACATTATCATTATAGTCCACCTACCAGCGATGCGACAGAGTATGCCGCTAGAAGATTGACCTCTACAGTCACTAGATAGCACTCAAGATACGTCCGAATGATAATGAGAGGATCATTGGGAAGTATCTCGCATGCCCTCTAGTGACTGTAGATGTTAATCTTCTAGCGGCATTTTCTGCCACATCTCTAAGGCAGGTGGACTAGGTCGATGACGGGGTTACAGTGTGTTATAGTGCATAGGTAAAACTTCCAATACAAAAGAAAATATTGAGTAATCAACCAGATCCCGTGGCGGATTGTTCATGGATATAATAGATTAAAAACTTACGAATCCGGTGGAGGCGCCCTCCCGCCCGAAGTTCCTCCCGGCCATGATGCCCATGACTCCTGTGATGACCACCTGTAGAAGCGGGACGATACCGAATGGCCTGGTCACGATTGCACAATGAAAGCATGCTTGGAGTAGTCATGCATATGTCTGAGAAAATTCAGCTGTCTTGTAAGGGATAAGGCTGTCGAAGGGCCCGTTTACATTAGTGTGTACTAGTATATCATGTTCGTCATGATGAGTTCCGTATTGACATTTTTCTGGCTTAGGTAACGTTTGCAGGGAAGAAGTTGTTTTTACTTTGACCCACCGTTGGTAGCCTGGTCACCGATCAAAAAAAGGACCTTCTTCGGCTGCAAACTTTACCAATGTTGAATCTATTTTTTCTAAGTCTATAAATTAATGTATTTGTATATCAGCAATTCGATAACAGCAAATTTCCAGTTGGTATGTCGACCGCAGGTAACCGACACCGTCGAGCATGACCTTTACAATTTTACCAGTCCTGTACAGGAAAAAATATGTGTTCTACTCGAAATCTTTTTCTTTATTGTAATTGATATTGCTATTTGCACATCTTTATCCTATTGATTGTTTATGAATCTTACATGATGTGCGAGGGGAGCCAACTAGTAGATGTGATGTATGTTAAACTGTTTTGTTTTGTGTCCCCTTCCATTCATAATAGAGAGGTCGAATAAAAAATAAAGAAATGTGTGTTGATGAAGGTTAGACATCCAGGTAATATGACCTTGTCTTAACCTACTAATCCTATTGAACCATTTGAAATTGTCTTCCCTTCATTAACATATCTATTCACAGTTTTGGCATAAAACCTAGTTCTACCAGATCCTTCTTTAGTCACTGACGAAAGATAGCGGATGCTATCTGAAACGTCTGACTGTTTCAAAATCTTATCCAGTTGCTTGAGTAATTATTTTTGGCGTAAAGAAATGTGTGGATAATGTTGTCAGTAAACTTACAAACGCGCCCGCCCAGATGGGTCCGCTGATGCGACTGTAGACGTCCAGAGGGAAGGCTGCTGCGGCGGCGATGCCCAGGATGGTGCTGAGGGAGCCCAGGACCACCAGGGTCACCCCCAGCCCGAACATGGCATGGCCGTTGTTCTTACACATGGCGGATGGATTCCAGCAAACCCTGAACTGTTGGAGGATTTTAGGTGGAGTTAGTAACAAATCAAAGCAGGCAAGTAGCGCCAACTCGTAGGGCAGCAAGTTTCCTTCCTGTTTCCGTAGCATGGTATATATCTACAGGAAGGGGTTGCCAGCCCTTCCCCTTTGATGTGCTCGAGACACCCCATCGAACCATGGACCCCCATTTTACGTCCCTTCCGAAAGACGGGTGCAGCCCCAACCGAGATGTCCTGACCCCGACTTCGGGACTTCGTCTCCCAGTTACCAAGTATTATTGGAAACAGGGGCTCAATTCTGGCCTAAGACCGCCACGTTGAAAATAAACAGTGAATATTGAACTCTCAGTTGACTGAAGTTCGAAGAAAGATTCAAGTTGGATACTTTCCAGCCCTCTTACCAGCTTAAACAGCTGGATCATGCCGTAGTGCCCCATATCCTGGTACGGTAAGTCCCTAAGACTTGGTGGTAGCTCTGTTACCCTTTTCCGTACTTTCTCCATCCCCTATTGGTCCTGACGGAAGTGTGGTCCCCATACTACGTTTGTGTTCCAGGTGCGGCCAGGCCATAGTTTTATACAGTCTGTAAGTCAGATTATGTAGAAGGCTCTCATAATAAGCCCTAAACCTATCTGGTTAGCTTTCCTGGTTGCAGTCGCTGCATTCCCATGGAAGTCGAGTTTGTTGTCCACTATGACACCTAAACTACGGCCCCTCCTTCCTGTATTTCTTGAGCCCCTGAGTGTTTTTTTTTTTTTTTGCATTTGTGTTGTTCCGACCTAGATGTAACACTTTGCACTTCCCAGCCCAGCGTTGGAAGGCAACTGCCATTTAGTGGACCATCCCTCGAACAGTAGTGGAACTGTCTGTAAATCGAGATTCTGGAAGGCACTTTTGATAAGCCCAAACATCTGGTTAGCTTTCCTGCTTGCACTCACTGTCGCTGCATTAGCTACTCTACCAGACTAAACTACGTTGGCTTTTGGGAGAATATTTTCCAGGGACGTTTGGCCACCATGGGGTTTCATTTGCTCCGAGGGGGAAATATTAACCTCGCCGTGGACTGCCTCTCCTTTCCAATTTCTTCCTTTTTTTGCCGAATTTTATGATTCCGTACCCCCGTAGGCATGAAGGCCTAGTGGATGTTAGCACTAGCATGGAAGTAGAGTTTGTTGTCCACTAAGTCCTTTTCTTCTTCGAATTCTGTTTCTTGTATTTCTTGTGCCTTTGTGTTGTTCCGCCCTATAGCTAGAATAGATTAACATGATTACACCTCCCAGCGTTGGAAGGCAACTGTCATTTAGTGGACCCAACCCTCTACTGCTTCCATGTCTTGTTGCAGAGACTCTCTGCCCTAGATGGTCCCCAACTTAAGGGCCAAACAGTATCCAATTGTAACAATATTGGATACTGTTTGGTTATATGGATACTGTCTTGTCACCGGTGGATCGGTTGTCGCGCTTCGTTGCTTCTGAGAGGGTCGTGCACATTTGTTTTGCAGATCTCAGTGTTCCTTTCCCTAAATCTCACTGTGTCAGACAATGATCTTGTTCATCAACCACACCCGTCGCTCCTACACTTTCTACTTGCACCACATACTAGTAGGTGTCGTTAACTTGTAAAACGTGTCAGGTAAACATAGTAGGTCGGCCATCTTGACTGCGGTCAACCGAATCACAACCGTCACCGTACCACACCTGTCCTTAACTTATAATTACTAACGAATAGTCGCGAAGATTACAAGGCCAAATACTATTCAATAAATGTCAATCAAAGGAAATTTACAATAATGAATAACATTAGACCTATGGGTATGTATGATTTCTGAAAGTGTGACGCCAATGACGTATCACACCATATGAAAACTGTACTAGTTCCCACTTGGACTGACAAGGACCGCCTGGCCAATGTGCCCACATTTTGGTGGTGCTTTATTTTGATTTCTCCATTGACA
Organism: Branchiostoma lanceolatum; assembly: GCA_035149815.1. Classification (NCBI taxonomy): domain Eukaryota; kingdom Metazoa; phylum Chordata; class Leptocardii; order Amphioxiformes; family Branchiostomatidae; genus Branchiostoma; species Branchiostoma lanceolatum. The sequence continues at coordinate 6,785,639 of CM068872.1, read as the reverse complement.
CAATCATTAAGAATCCTGTTTATAGCAGCCACATGTCTGCAGTGACCACATTTGTCTTCATGTCCCTTGATTGAGCACTGTAGACAAATTTGACTGTACGTACATGTTGCACCGTACTAGTGAGGTATATTTGAACAAGACACCGACAATGATCATAGGTTTGGGATATATGTACATATAACATTATCACCTGCGTCTTAAAGCACCAAGCAAGCATCAGAAGAGATCATATCAAGACGTTTACCTGAAATCAGCAACTTCAGATCGCTGCGAACAAAATGTCCGGCCAGTTTAGTAGTTAGCCCTGCCCTTCTGGTACCAAGCACGCAGTCGATCCGGGGTCTGGGAACAACAATCGCCTCCAGCGATGTGAGGTAATGTAAGCATGCACGCAATGGCACCTGTCGGCCAATGGCTCCAGAGTACATGTAACTCGAAGCGCAGGTAAATATCCATATGCAAAACGAGGTATTGTTACCTTGTCTGGGATCGCTTAAGGTCACTGGCAAGGGAGCGGGCAGTAGATGTTATTCTGTCTTTGTGTGTTTTTTCTAGGGCACTTTCTTTCTGTCTTCCTTAGTTAATAGCTTGCCGCTTCCATTGAACTGAACAGATGTTTTGATACCGTGCATTCGTGTGGAATTTTGCAGCTGAAGCAGGTTCATATGTGCAAAGACCGTGAATTGTTGACTTCGACGATCTTGGTTGGGAACTTGACCGTCAGGCATAATGTGAACATTTTGGTGAATCGTGAAATAGGGATGGCACACCGGATACTAAACACTTCTTTTTTGTCGATGTCTTTAACTAGCCTCCACCAGGCCTTCCTACGGGATGTAACGTTACGGATCGCAGAATTCAGCAAAAGGGAATAAATAATTGGCCAGGAGAGTCAGTCCACGGTAAGGTTAACAGGCCAGTCAAGCCCTTTGGTAGCCAAACTCCCCTGGCAAATGATTCTCCTTATTAGCCAGCGTAGTCAGGCTGGTAGAGACTTGTTCGCTGCCTTGATTTGTCTGTTCAGCAGTGCATCCCTCAAGTACGACCGTGAAAACACTGCTAAGTGATTTTATTTAGTTCATGTGTCTAAATTGCAATTAGTTCGTTGTTCGTTGTGGCAGAAACGGGTGGGGTGGGATGGATTTGAAGTCAGTTTGTCGGTGATTAAATGATAACTAGACAGTGTATGTTTGAATCTAACTCAAGCCCTTGCCACAGATAGCCTGCCATGATCTCCTGACCTTCTCTAGACTATGGTTAGAAGTCATTTGTGGTTGCTCGGCGACGGCGAGGTTGCCTACTAGTCTTGAAAAGTCGTATGAGCCATCAGACTATAAGTTAAATTTTGAAAAATCAAATTCATATTCCTCTGGGATGTGATCATAGGAGCGAACTACGACAAGTTTTACTACATTACTTCTGGTAATGTCTTTCAAGCAATCAAATGATCAACACACAGCATGTGAGTGTTGTGTATGTAATTCTTTCATAGTTGATACAGTTCTATTGCAATCAGTGATCTATAGATACAAGGCTAGTATACTCTATGACTTGTACATTTAAAACATAAGAGATATGATCTCATCATATGTGCATGGGTCCCTGTGCAAATATACAATGCATTCTCTGTTCACAAAAATTGCTAACAAATTATACACTTGAAACTACAGAACATATGTTAGTGCTTTTTCTGTAGTTGACAGAACTAGTGTCGCACACAAATAATATATTTCTTAACACATCATTACGCAAGACGATATGAACTTCATCACGTACAGACTTGCTTTTACATGATATTCTTTTTGCCACATCAATTCAATTTCCTGGTTCTCGGATTTTTGCATAAAAATAATGGAGAAGGCAGGCAGACTAAAAAGCAACAAAAAAAAGACATTCTATGATAGACTGAAATGCTAGCTCAGGAGCAACAAAGTCAGCATACCAGGCTGGTTTAAATGTTTCCAACATTGATTCTTCACATTCTAATGCACTGATAGATAAAAAAATGTTGACAACAAAGGAAAACAAGGAATTTCTTCAACTGTTGGTGCCAAAATATGAGCATTTTGAGTGTTGATTCATAATTATACTGAATGGTGCATGGCATTGTGATCTTTTTCTGCTTTCAGACAAAAATAAAGGGGCAAAAATCGGAGAAACAAGAAATGAAATTGGCGTGGCCTAATGACAGAGCAAAACCGAAGTCTGAGAATTCATGAAGAACAAAAACAACCTGAATAAGAGAAGTTTGTTTTTAGGAGGTCTGGGCTTCCTATAATAATTCTGTACTTGACCATCTACTTCTATATCTTCAGATGTTTGGATATGCACATATCTAAAACAATAATTAAATCTTGTTATGTGTTTAGTCTTTTTGTATGTATATCTGTTCCGTATTATGTTGCTGTGGGTCAATGTACCAGAAATAAAGAAATTACATATTTAAAAAAAAAATACTTCGTTTTAGTGAGAAAAGCTCAAATACAAGTGCGACTTTGAGATTAAGAGAAAACTAATGCAGCAAATATTTTTGATGGAATAACAGATTACATTACATTACAGTCTGATTTATAAAAAAGCACTCTTACTAAACACAGATTGTATTAAATTGCGCAAATTATGTAGATTTAATCTCAATGGGGATCATCACAATTAGTGTCTAGCCTTCATTCATTAAATTCAATTGGGGAAAGGGCTGACATATTGCTGTTCATATTATATATATGTAGATGACTGAGAGTGAATATTAAATCCAGTTGTCACATACAAGACAAAAGAAGAGCAATGCATATCAAATACTGAAATACATGTAAAGTGAAGCTGGTATATTGCGTAAAAGGGCACCGTTTCATTAGTCCTATACAAATTTAACTGAAATACTCCTGGCAATTATATAAAAACAGTAGACTCTGGGTGGATTTTATTCTTCATTTCATTTGATAGCCCCCAGTCTAAGATAAATAAATCTGTTCACTTGAAAGTTCATCTTTGTTGGTTGAAAATGTTCTGAATCAAAGTTGAACTGTACTTGCCAACACCAAAAAAAAACACAGACTTTTTGAAAGAGAAAAAAAAGACGCCATCTACAACAGAGACGGGGGGCATCATAGACTTTCTACAACTTGTGATACACTGCTCACTGAGTCACGTGTTCTATCTACATATCGTGACATCACAGAAGCAGATTGCTCACTCCCTGACAAAGACTGGAGTTCATCAGTCAAAAATTTGAGTAAGTCCGATTTTTGTGTGTTGGCAATTACAGTTCAACTTTGATTGAAAATAAATCTGTTGGTGACTATTAACTTATTGTGACCTAATATCTCTTCAACGTCATTGCAGTAGGGGTGCTGTGATACCCGATATGCAGGAAAACTGCAAATAGTATTAATTTGTTACATTCCTAATTGTTCAATAGTCTCACAACTAGTATAAAGTAGAGTTGACTCATTCCTTAGCTAACCGACATCTGCCGCACCGCAGTCCTCCATTAGTAAGACATCTGGAGCCGCATAGTACATTGACAGTACATGTAGTAGTAGTAGTAGTATCCATTATTTGATTATACTGCTGCTGGGGTCCCTGACACAGGGGTGGGCAGCAGTTGGCTAGTCTTCACACCGCGCTTCCAAGCAGCTCTGTCCAGGGGTTGAATAAAAGTTCTAAACAGGACCTATGCGATGTCTTACTGAGGGATGACTGCAGTGGGATAGATGTCGGTTAGCTGGGGAATGAGTCCACTCTACACTATACTAGTCTCACAAATAGTCTTCATCCTGGGAGTACCCATGCAGCACAAGTTCATTAGGTCAACAGCAGATTTGACATGGAATGTTTGACTCCTATCAGAGAGCTACTCCGCACCACACCTTGTATAGGTCAGATCAAGATTTAAACTGCTCATGTGCAAGGTCAAAGGTGAAGGCCCCTAACTTACAAATAGTTCTTATCCAAACCATGCTTGATATACATGTGTATGTCTAGATATGTAGACGTGTTTTGTTTATTGCTCAGAGGCCTTCAACTTTCTCGTATTACCCACTATATATCACACTGCGCATGTGCAGTTGAAACCATGAGCCGGCTTATTATGTGCTTTTCAAGAACTCTCGGCCAGTAGCCTTGCTATAACAGAACAACAGTTGGTGGAGGCATTTAGCTGCCTTGTTTTTGTGAAGTGAACTTTATCAGGGATTCCAGAGCGACAGACCGTGCTTGGCGACTCGGACTCGCTGAGTCCTCCTCTCTGTCTCCTGTTTCTGGAGCAGACCAGCGGCGTTTTCGAATCTTCTGAGTTTGTGCATTGGTATTGTCGTGGTTACCTTTTCTGTGTATGAGATTGTCATCAGTGTTCGGTTGTCTACTGTCTGAAACAGCTGCAGTACCACCGGAAGGCGCCTGGCTGTGCATCACGTAAAGCTTAGGGTTCGTCTTGGCGTATCTTCCGTTCTCTTCTCCCGCGGTCGACGGTGTTCTTTCCGGTTCGGAACATGTCTGGACGGGGATGGCCATGTAACCGCCGGGCCCCGGCTGTAGTACCTGGACATACTGTGGCAGCACACGGCTAGCAGCTGGTGGTAGAACGGGCACTCCCACATGAATCAGCGGCGAACTGTGCTGCAGTCCCAGCCTACTGCCACTAGAGGGCACTGCTACGTGGTTCCTCTGATGATGACTGAACTGCAGGCTTGCTTGGTGTGTCGGGGCACACTGTTGCATAGTCCCAGCAGTTTGCAGCATGGCTCCTGGAGCCGACTGCTGCAGCCCAACGCTGACATGCTGTCCGTGGTTACCAGGTAGCTCTGAATGAGGTAAGACGAATCCAGTTCCCACTTCATTTCCGGCAGAATGGGTCAGTTCTGAGCCCCGGGTGTTTGGGGCTTGTTGCTGTGACGACGACAGTTCTACTCTGTTTATTCTGTTATTCTGAGACGAAGGCGACAGCCCAGTGAATTCAGTCCTCTCCTTGGTTCTTTCCGTGGCCTGTTTCGCCTGCCCGGGCTCGTGGTTCAGTCCGTTCACACTGTTTGACAGCATAAGCGATATACATGTGTCTCCCACTGTTAGCGTGTGGCACTGAAGGCTGTATCTGGTGAGAGTCCGTTCCGGTCGACAAGACGACCACCCCTGCCCAACCACGAAGAACGGATGGTCCACTGTTGATTCAACAGTCACCTACATTGGGAAAACAACCAGAATGTTACAGTTTACAACGTTTTTTTTGGGGGGGGGGTGTCCTTTTATCATCATTCAGTTTGGTCCAAGTTACAGTAAGTAAGACCATCCCTGGCCAACAACTAATAGAGGATAGTCCACTGTGGATTCAACAGTAACCTGCAATGAGAAAACAAGAGAGAGTTTTAGATTTGACCAGTGCACCCATTCCTCAAAAGGAATATTAAGCTTACAATTAGCTTGACAGTACTTACCAGATTCTTTTCGTGGCCCACAGCGAAGGTGATTGGAACCTATATAATATGTGTCTTTAATGAACGTCATCAAGCTCCGCTAGAACATATTTTATAGCTACTCACCAGGTTTTTCTTGTGCCCTACAGCAAAGGTGATGTGTATATAGCGTATGGGTCTCTTAAGGACCTCAAGCTCCATTATAACATGCTGTGTAACACCCCTAAGCTTTGCTACATAACTCACCAGGTCTTTCTCGTGCCCCATGGCGAAGGTGATGTGTATGGGTCTCTTATGGACCTCAAGCATCATTGGAACATGTTTTGTGTCTGTTTGTTTGTTTGTTTTATATCACCCTTAACCTACAGCTGCTTACCAGGTTCTTCTCGTGGCCCACAGCGAAGGTGATGTGTACCAGTCCCGCGCCGGAGCCGTCCTCCATGGTGATCCGCACCACCGTGCTGGACGTGACCTGATGCGGGGACGAAGACGACTGCCCCGACATCTGCAGGAAATCCTCCGTCTTCACGTCCTCGACCCTCTTCAGATCTCCGCCCGCCAGCTGGATCACCGACCCCTTCATGAAGTGCCCTAGAACCTAAGACACAGACGTATCACAACATGGAACAGTCATCATTCATAGCTCTGGGATAATGACAGCGCTGAGTCACCGGTTTCGACTTTATTTGTCTTTATCAAGAAATGGAATAGTTATATGGAACAGTCTTCAGACAAATATACAAACAGCCTCCTCTTTTCTCATGTTTAAAAGTGCCCTGTAGTAGCCTTCTTTGTTTATTTCTTATTTTATCTTAATCTATACTGTTGATTATCTGATTATCCTTATTGCAATGTCATCACATACTATGTACATGTACTACTCATCTATCCATTATTATTAATTTTGATCAGTATAGAGGAGGAGGGCCTAATATAAGTTATATACGCTCCTCTTGCACCTGTTTTATCTATCATTTATCGTCTTATGTATTATGTAATTTCTTATTGAGCAAATAAACAAACAAACAAACCTGGCCGCCGTGAGAGAGAGCAATGGCGGAGGGCGCGGGGGGAGGGATGGGAGCGAGCGTGGCACCGGGAGGGATCGCTAGGTGTGGTACGGTGGACGGGATGGGGTGTACTGTGTTCGTTGAGGACAGATGGGGAAGGGAGGTAGCAGAGAAGGTGTCCAGGTACTGCACAGGTGATGCCTGCGTTCCAATGGCTTGTGGCAGGATGATGTTAGGCCATGAGGGAAGTTCACATGGCAGAGTGTTGTCCATCCTGCTGCCCAGCGTCCGCGTGTTGACTGCAATACCGCTTCCTGTGCCAGGGGGCGCCGCCCGACCATGAGTCACAACAGCGCCAGGTTTTTTAAAGACGTCGTCATCGGACACAGACGTCTTCACACTGTTGGGTGACAGGACCGTGTCTCCCACACTACTTGCCTGTAGACCGAGACTTAATTTCTGAGAGCCAGTCTGGAGAGATATAATATTCCGCATGTTGGAAGTTGGCATCAACACCTCCCCTGTCCCTGCATGAGACACCTGATGAGACACCTGCACACCATTTTTTCTGTCTAGTCCATCTGACGACTGTTTACTCGTTGGTACTTGCGGTTGCTCTGGGTTTACTTCCTGGGCCATATAGAGCTGTGGTTGACCAGGCGTCCCTACAGATGTGGTCTGATCAAGCTGTCGCGGTATGCCCAGTTGTGACGGTACGAGAGGCGGCTTGTTTCCCTGGCCCTGTGCCTGTTGAATGTGGTTTCCCATAGTAGCTAACATTGCGGAGTAAGACTCGATCTGTGGATACTGCCCAAAAGCTGAGGGGAGATACGCACCAGAGTACTGTCCAAGGTAGGGTGCTCCCACGTATGGACCAGAGGTTGGGAGAGCGGTGACCGGTCCTGATCCGGGCGCTATGGTAGCGGTGGAAGGGACGAGGGAAGAGCTGGGTTTAGCAGAGGGAAGAGGTGCTGATGAGTAGATAGATGAATAAGGTGCAGTTGGGTACGATACAGGTGTTGTTTCTCCTGAAAGCTGGGTGATATTTCTTGCTTCCAGTGGCGCAGTGGACGGAGCTAAGGGCGCACTTGTCAGGTGTCTTTCACTATTAATTGCAACGTCAGCCAACCGATTTAACGGGTTTTCAGTCCCCAGAACAGACGTGTAGGTTGTTGGTACAGACACCGTAACCACCCCTGGCATTGATCGCATTCTTTCTTCCTCTGCAGCTTTCTGCGAGTCCATCTCTTTAGCTGGGCTGATGATTTCTCTCTTCTTCGGGGGTAAACATTCGTTGTTCCTCTCTCCGCTTTTTAGTTTGGTGGGAGTCCGGACGTACTCCCTCCCGAGAGAGGCGTCTGCGTGCATGGTTAGTCTTGGACTGGAGGGTGACTTGGCGACCAAGCCCTGGGACAGCTGAGAGGGAGTGTAGGATTTGGAGCCGTGTGGAGATCCCTCCGGCTGTCTCCATACCTGAATGAATGAATGAATGAATGTACATGTAACAGTTACTCAAGCAACTGGATAAAATTTGGAAATGGCCATACTTTTCAAATAGTAGTGGACAACCTCAAGTCAACCATATACACACATCTTCAGAAAAGACACTGTACAGTTCCCCTTTAAAACTTAATTTGAGCCCACACCCAGACAAGCTTTGCCTTGTGTGTGGCTTTTCCAATGGTTCCCTCATGCTCACCTTTAAGTTCATTATGTTTTGTTTTGTTTAATTTACTATCTTATACGTTATAAGTTAAAGTTCTATAAGTTTTGTTCTTGTATTGATTCAATTGTGTTCTATGTAGATGAACTCCAGGAAGAATAGTGTAGATTGTGAAAACTGTATACTAAGGGAGATCTAAATACAAAAACAAGTAATGGTTATGGCTCGAATGAATGGTCCTGGCTACAATGTGTCCTGGCTCTTATAGACCAGGTGCATAGTGCCAAGACAAAACGAACAAAATCTTTTTCCCTACCTGGCGCAGCTCGCTCTCTGTGGGTGACCTCTGTGGCTCGGAAACAGGCGGGCTGCTGGACAACATGGACTCGGAGCACAGCAGGGAGTGGCCATCACCCCCACCTGGGGAAACAAGTTGCACGTCATTTACATGTACCACATCTGGTTCAAATTATGAGGAGAAGGCCCGAGTTTGTGCCCGGGTAGGACACAAGAGGCGCATCGAGTCATACCAAAGACTTTATAAAAATGGTACACACTTCTGAAACAGTATGGAAGTTAAATGCACTCCACTGCCAGTGGACTAGCCCCCTGCTGTAGTGATTGCGCTCCAGTGTGGCCCAGGGCTACAAAACAGAGATGGGCTCCCTTCTACACACCTAATGGTGTGGGAGGATTTTAACTTTAACTTTTTGAACTAACGTCATGAGTATAACTATTCTTGACATTCCTGCATCTGTATCTATATAGCCAGGTCTTTGGCATAACACACCGGCTTTGTATAACTTATCTTTACTTGAACACAAATATAGAGTGAAGCTATCAACTTCACTGCCTAACATTAAAGGTAAACTAGGCAGTCCCATAGCCTTTTTCAGGCCATAGGGGAAGTGGGCTGTTATCCATTGTGTCTATAGCAGGGTATTGGAAGGTGGGGCCCAACCCTCTCCTTCCATTGCCTTTTACCTCCCCAACCAAAGTCAGATACCTGGGCTGAGTGAGGAAAGTTGTGTGTAGTGCTTTTTCTAAGGGTACAACATCGGTGGCATGTCAGAGGATTAGAACCCAGGCCCTCTGGTTTCTGGGCCAAACACCCTAAATATCATGCCAACACAACATCCTGATATTATGATATCACAAGTAAAACTTAAAACTTGTAACATTTCTGGGCTCATTAATATGCAGGAACATAAACTTGTCTTCAGAAGAAGCGTTTGCAGTGAAAAAATACACTTCCCTTTATCAACTAATGGCATGGGCAACAAAATTCTACTTTTTGACTGCTGAAACCATAACTTAGTCCTTAAACTCGTGGCCCCCGACACACCACATCTACTCTCAATACTGTGTACTGTGTTAAGTGTATATGTATGGCGTGTGGGGTATATAGCTTGCCCATTGGATCACTAACAGCCACTGTAGCAATCCTAGAGTTGATGTCAGGTCATCAAGTCATGTGGCTAACTGGGCAAACAGTGCTTTGAATTTGGGACTGCAATGCCATGTGTGACGCATGTACCTGTGATGGATAGACAGAAGTATGTAAATGTGTGAAGCATGACTTATTGGACGAGGGCTAATCCCTGGAGTTGAGGCTGTCAGGTCACGACACTGTCGGCAATTGGCTGGCAATCTGTGCTCCGAATTTGAAACTGCAATATATGTAGCTAGTGACGTATGTAAATGTCTAACGTATTGTAGATGTTTGTGTGGTATCGAGATGTGTGTAGATGCATGAAGCATGTTGTTTGACATTGTCTGTCAAAAGGACAAGGAACACTCTAGCTTTTACTAGTCAGACCGTGGACTGGCTGGAGTTTTAATCCGTCAGGTCAGGGTATTTGTCTGCAAAAGGCAGAATAGGCCATCTGAGGTCGGAATTTGTGACTGCAATGTGACGCATGTAGATGTGTAAGGAATTGTAGATGATCAGCAGGTATGTGTAGATGTGTGAAAGACATAAAAAGGTGTGTAAATGTGTGAAGCATGTTGTTTATCAGAAGGACAAGGATTACATTTAGTGACCCTGGTGTTTGAAGGGGCCAGTTCATTTCATTATGGTCTGTATGTAGATGTATGATAGACATATAGAGGTGTGTGAGTGTGTGAAGCGTGTTGCTTTTCTGCAAATGGCTGGCAAACTGTGCTTGGAATTCGGGACTGCAATGTAGATATGTGTGCGATGCATGTAAATGTGTAAGACTTGTAGATTTGTCAGGTATATAGATTTATGATAGACATAAAGATATAAGTGAAGTATGTTGTTTGTTTGCCAGAAGGATAAGAACTTAATTCTTAGACTAGTGATTTTGAAGCTTGAGGTGGTGAGGTTAGGTTAGTTTATGCAGTCTGCAAAAGTCTGATTAGGCGATCCGCACTCTGCAATTTTGACATGTGTGACGCATGTAAACGTATAAGGCAAGTAGATGTTCATCAGTACTATGTAGATGTGTGATAGACATATAGAGGTGTGTGAATGTGTGAAGCTTGTTGTCTGTCCGCAAACGGCTGGCAAACTGTGCTTGGAATTCAGGACTGCAATGTAGATACGTGTGACGCAAGGTAATGTAAGATTTGTAGATTTGTCATTGGGTATGTACTAGTAGATGAGTGATAGACATATAGAGGAGTGTGAAGCAAGATCATTAAGGATCCTGGCATGGAGTGGAAGTGGTCAAGTCAGGTCAAATACCCACAAACCGCTGGCCATCTGTACTTGGAATTTGGGACTGCGACGAAGCTATGTGAGACGTGCGTAGATGCGAGAGGTTTCATGCCACATTGTTGCTACTGCTGCCGTCCAAACCTGTGCTCTAGAATGAAGAAAAATACTGCATGTGCACTTGAATCAGATTTTTATACCATAGAAAAAGGTTCCACAAATTAAATCGTTGTTGAAGCAGCTTACGTGCAAGAAAAACAAGGCAACAGGTTAGGGACAACAACTAGCCAGTATGTATGTCGGCACTAGATTATGTGAAACACACAAACTTTCACAACAACATAACTGCACGATATCTACGAACAACATAAAACAACATTCCGCTACATTGCCATATCTGCCTGCATTTACACAACGAACAGCATTTAAGCGCCTGCTAAATACACACACGTATGCACATTAATAATTGTAGTGTCAGCCAAACGACCCGATTTTACCATGTCTGGAATGTACTCGCCACAACGATGCCCCCGACGCAAGACCATTTACGTTGTTTGCCCGTGGCAAGCCCAGTCCTTATCGAGCCCGCCACCCTGCGTATATAATCAAGGCTTCAGGACATGCAAGTGATGCAACTGCATCGCTGTTTGAAACACCACACAAGATACGTTACAAGCAGATTCTAAGTCTTGTATAAAAAAGTGGTTTTGCCAGACCTAAGAGGATTTTCTTCAGCCACATCGTTCTACGTCAACGTCCAGCGCACAGAGCAGTAGCTGTTCCCTCTCTGCCCAACGGGAAGTAATATACATTCCACTATGACCAGAGCATTTGTCTAAATATACTGTGGCCATTCAGCAATCGCGAAAATGTTACTTGATCTAAACTGCTGTGACGTTAACTTCTGCCATGCCAAAATCCGACTTGAAATAGAAACATAACCGGTACCAGTTGACCAGCGCCGTTATAACGCGACCGAAAACGACGTCCCGATATAGCACTGTACGATAACACACAATTCCGACGCTCGGGCCCACTTGCCGCCGGTCAACAATGTACTCATAGCGGGGACTGACTGCGTGTTGTTGTCCCTAAATAGTACACAATTTCCTAACCAGGAGCTGGCATAGATTCTTCGCGAACAAGTCGACACATGCAGGCACCGGACCACAGAATTCTCCAGCAAACGCTCACACATGCCACGCGTCAGAATAAGTCTTTGACCAAGGTCAAGGTTCACCCACAGGAGAAATGAATCCATAATGGGGATATTTTGGTTTGAAACCGTATCATCGTGGGAGAGGGACTCCCAGTATCGGATACACGGGCAGAAGCCATGTAACCTACGTCAAGACACCAGCTGAGATTGATAGGTGGTTTTAGGGAAGTGTGCAGGCTAAATATACCCGTGGCTTGTTTGGTGTGCTATAAGTAGGTGCTGGCATGGCAGCGATAAGCATTTGGTCCCAGATGTATTATGCATCACCCCGAGGAGCCTTTGTAATGAGTTTGACTGGGTTTAGAATTAATGACGATGAATGCATTCCAGGAGACGTGACATTCCTGAAATGGTCTCTACAAAAAGTAAGGGTGCCATGGTCCGACCCTTACCACTGGCCTTCCTGTATTGTGACAGACAACAGATAAGGATGGACAGCTTCTATGTTTGTGTTCCTGTCATTGAGCAATGTCACTACACTGCCATTGATCCAAGGTTCCATACTATTACTAGTGTTGTAAGGATGTGCATGACGTTAGATCTATAGCTATCTTTTGAAGTGATATTTTAATTGCTCAAGATCAATAAAATGTAATGATGATACACTGATGCATACATCAGAGGCATAAAGGAGCATTTCAAGCAGCTTGTTTTCAATATAGTAATTGGGAAATCATAACCCAACTGTATCAGCTGGTGTGGGATGATACTTGAATTTTCTTCTTCCCTTTGAGACACTAACAGTAGTAACACCGGTATAAGCATCTACCGTACGTTTACACGGCGGTAAGGAAAGTCCTTTCCCAAAATAAAGGAAGGAAGGTACATGTACACCCCGTAGTGCAAACAAATTCTTAATCTTCTTATAATAAATCTAATTACCTGTTTACCTTCATCAAGGTTCTGTTTGACCCTATTTTGACCTTTGCCTTAACGAGGGACATCACCTTAACCGGCTTAACGAGAATTTCATATGGCGACAGACGGACCTGATAAGCCGCGAACATACTATGTATAACAGCCGCGGAACATAAATTATCTGTTACCAATATAACACGGGCGCCATAACTTCACCAGTGCTGTAATTTTTATTTTCGTTTTAACGGTCTTTTTCAATTGTCTTACAATGCAAGAGTGAGTCCTTCATTCTATCAAAAGTATCAATGCTGTCGATATTGGGAAAGTCAAGAACCTGATTGAATGAGACAATACACACAGCTAACGTCGGGATGCAACATGTTCATATCATATGCGTGTTTACCCTCTCTGTGGTACGACTGACTGTCGCGATTGCGTTCGAGAAACGACAGCAAAATTTGATACTGCTGCGCAGGTTTTGTTAGCTATTTTCGACAAATCACACAGTATAAGAGTCGCAAGGTCATAAGCTGACAGAGTAGGGTTCAAGTTTATGACTTACAGTAATGTACAGTGATGTAAGTAAAAACACCAGATAGATCTACGATGTATAGACTAGACATTTCTTACCATTTCACATTATCGTATCTGTGTGTAGTAGTGTACCCTTGCCATTAGCCTTAAGGCATGAGTTTGCAAATAAAGATCAATCAATTAATATTTATAAGATGCTATTTTCATTAAAAATGACAACAATATATGCAATTTGCATTTGATGTTAAAGCGTTATTGTTTATGCTATAATAATAGTACTACCGTTATGTTAAAAAAATTGATTGGTACCGTCAAGACCATGTCTTGAGATTTTATGCTAACAACTTAAAGACTGTCTCAGACTGACTATCCCAGTGTGAACGGTGCATGAATATCATATAAGATTCCTAAAATAACAGGATGTCGGTTAATCATTTATAAAAACCTATCAATCACTTTTTCTGACAATTCAAGACCACTGGTGCGCTGTGAGGTCAAATCCGTCAATCAATGTTCCCTCAGAAACAAATGAATCAGCTACTAGTAGAGTAACTATAGAATAGTCATCTAAGCCAATAGTATTCAACTGGACCTGTCCCAATATTAAGTCCCAATCAAGGCAACACCAATTCTTGGGACAAAACTGCCCACCTAGCAACAAATAATGGACCAGTACTTCTTCTTGGACAGACAAATGAACGTTATATGAGATTTCAGATACCAACCTGTACAAACCTGGATATAAATAGACGTGTAGTAAACTACTATGCCAATCAGAATACTACAGATTTACGATAGGGAGAGTCATAGCAAGCATGGCCAACTTAATAGCCTTCCTTTTGATGTATTTATATCCGTTAATGTTTGGGTTCCCAGCCCTTTATAAATAGTTTGGTCACGTTTGATGTGTTGGAGCCTTGGCTTAACCTCCCCGCAGACTGCTGAACCAAAACAGATCAGGAGATTTGGATGGTGCGTTAGCCCCCAGCAGGGGACGGGTTAATACAATAAAACTTCTTAATTGACTCAAAGACGTGATAAGTGTTTGTTCAGCCATGTTGTGCTATACTGTATACAATTTCAGTCATACACTTTCTCGGACATATGTTAGGCACATTTCTGCCAATTCTTTCCGATATAGCATCGAGTGAATCATACCAATAAAGACTTCATGTTACACATAGGATATAGCCTCCATCAGGTCTTTCTACAGGGTATGCTTCGTAGAATTTGGAAAAAGGGGAATTATGGTCAGGAGGGTCAGTCCGCGGGAAGATTAACATTTCTCCCTCTAAACTGTGTATGTCCAATGAAACCCTCTGGTGGCCAAACTTCCCTGGCAAAATTATTCTCCCTACAGTCAGCGTAGTTAGTTTGGTAGAAGATATATTATGTTCCGAAATTATTCATTCAGTTACTTTTGAATATTTCATATGATAATTTTTCCATAGAGCCCAGCCTGTCATGATATGGTATTGCGAAGTACCTGTGACAATGTGAAAATAGCGCCCTCTGATGTAATTGTGTGGAATTTCACCCAGCTGTCACAAAACATCTACTGTAAATTGGGAAATATTCGCGGTGGTTTTATGCTCACAGTTTTTGTGGTCAGCTCTCGCCGCTAACACATCACACTGATTGTGGTCTGTCTTCCAGTTTTTTTCAACCACAAACTCCGTCGTTTGCGCCGTTTTTATGTTCGCGTTTTAAAGGCGACCGTTTCATCACGAACTTAAAACCACCATGAAAATTTTTGTCCAATACTGTAGCAGTATGTAACTCTGGCGCTGCCACCGACTTAAAAATGCTGCAAACACTCTACTTTCCCCTAAGCTCAAAATAAAAACCAGGCGAACTTAAATGCATTTACAGTATGAATATCATACGTTGTTGGGCTGCTTTAAATTTTGTTTGTTCACCCATTGTACGTTGATGAGGACCTTATATAACTACCTATTTAAAGCGTAATCAATGAGTGGGTCAATTTAACATATCAAATGATTCACTTATAAGTATAACAATTCCCTAGGGATGTGCCTGTAGCAGCCTCACACCAAGGAGGTTAATTTTAACCTCCTTGCTCACACTCACAGTAAGAGCTCCTGGTTCCAATTACGGTAACTGCAAGGAGGTAATTGGGAGACCCTTCACCCGGTCCAATGGTGGGGAAGGACAGCTCGGTTTGGGCTGCACCTGTCTTTTGGAAGGGACGTAAAATGAGGGTCCGTGTGAGACGAGGGGAAGGGCTAGTGACCCCTCCTGTAAAAATATACCCTGCTACAGAAACAGCACGGAAACTTGCTGACCTTTGTGCCACTACGCACTACAGTAGTCAAGCTTAACAACAACATAACACCGCCCTCATATCATGCAAACCTTGCCACTAGGAATGTTCCTGAATTTACAGAAGGACGACACTACCATAATGAGTAATTAGTGAGCACCGAGAATTTTGCGTAATAATACGTTACTCCCCATGCAGATCCCCATATAGGGATCCCGCATATATATCAAGAGGTTGACCCAAAAGGTCAAAATATCAGAACATCGGACACACCTCAATACAAAATTAGAAAGCCATGCTATGAATTACAAAAAATACTAGGGCACCATTATGTTTTACGAGCAATTTGACCAGCCACCGTTTACAACACATTAAATCAAATCGTTCACAAAATACATAATAAAACGATAAAACTGAGCATGTAGTCCTCGGCATATTTTCTAAACATTGGTTCCACTTATGTCACTTCTAGCTGTCCCTTCCTGCTGTTGCTACTGAATGTAAACAAAGTTTGACATCGAATGGAACTTGTACCTTTGACCCGGTTGTCCCGTTTACCATAATCAATCCCTTCTCACTTCTTCCCTTCTCTCATTCCCTCCCCTTTGCCCTTTTGCCCTCCCCTAGTCTTCTCTCTCACTCCCTTTAGTTACTGATTCACATATTATTCGCAAACCATCCATACGTACTCAAGCAACAAGATTAACGTAGCGTAGTGGCCAGCCTGTAACCCCGGAGCGTTCTGTAGTGACAGCCCCAAGATTTCGATTTCTCCCCTTCTTCCGGCCAATCTAATTACGTTTTACGTCAACCCCTACAGCACTACAGATAACCTTGCTATCTATTCTGTTTCGTGCTCTGTTTGTAAATCTTAGGTTCTTCCAAATAAAGGATGTTTTGCAGGCTGAAAAATTACGAGTGGCCAGCCGAACTAGCAGACATGCAAATGAACGGTTACGTTATAACGTTGTCGTAACCTACAAGCAAGATCGCCAGCTAGCACTGCTTCATGACGCAATACGGGTAACGTTACACCGATGCACCGGGTTCAATTTACGCTGGAATACACCCAGGAACCCTGATATTACGTCTGCGGCAGCCGCAGCTGTAGGTTGTACGGTTTGAACCCTACCGTCCGTCCTGGGCTGGGCAGCTGTCAGGACTCTGCCGTGCAGCCTGTGCTGCGGCTCCATGGCTGACGGGTCAGAGGTCAGGCAGGGCCCCGGGACCACATTTGCCATTCATCGGTTCGTTTCAAGTACTCCTAGGCAGACGGAATAATACCTGATGAGAAAATTCACGGGTTACCTGCGTTGAGGGGCCTTGTCGCACTGGCGACGTCTTTAGACATTTACTATGCTGAAATATGTAACCTTAGATATTTTTCTTATCATACTAAAATGTATAACGGTTAACGTTAACTATCAAATCTGATTTGCAAGTCACATTTTTTGTCATTTGTTGGAAATCAAAAAAATACTTTTGTATTTCTTTCATTCATTGGAAAATTCACTCAATGTTTACATCTTTTGCAAATCTGACAGACATTTGTTATATCAACGTATATCAAACCATATCAACATGCATTGCAGGCACATGGACAAATTTAACACACAAAAGAAGCACAGAAGCTTTTGGACCAAGGATGATGAGGAAAGCGGTATGATTTGCTTTGGCCTAGGGGATGATGCTGTGGTTGATCGTATTGGAGCTGGGTTTGTATTGCACACCTCTATTTACCCACCCTTCCCCAGCACAGTTTTGGTTCATCCCCTGCAGTGATCACCAAAGGCTTAGTACATGCACTATGAATGGGTGTAAGGATTAACGGATTAGGTATCAGGACTTGTCCCCAGGGACCTCCATTCAGCCCCCAAGTTAGCCTCCTGAGCAGGGTCAACTGGTTGGGCTATTTTAGCTTTATAATGTGCTTTTTTCCACTAAAGATCAGTTTTGATTGTACACAGTTTCTTCAATAGTAGTTAGCCACCTTCAAGAAACGGAGTACAATTAACGTTAGAACTTTTATAACCAGAAAACACACTTAATACGCCCGAGAGTATCCAAACCGTAAAGCCCGCTAAAGAGGCTATGCCAAGAGGGCTTTTTCAATTTTGATATAATTCAAAGTTAAAAGACATTGCCCATTTTTGTTGTTTTTTCACCTGTGTATCCTTTCATCATTTTGATTTTTTTCGTCTCGGAAAAGTTAGTGCTCAAAAGTTAACGCTCAAAATAAAGGCTAAATGTTAAAAAACAGCATCTTTAAACGCATTTTTTTGCGAATTGCTGGAAATTGCTATTAAAACTACTCTATTTCATTCATTCAAAAATTCACTCAATGTTTACATCTTTTGCAAATTTGACAAACATTAACAGAATAAATATGCATTAAAAGTTCATTGGGATGATGCAGTGATGATCAAAGCGGTGCCGGGTTGTATCGAATCGTGTGCTGAATCTGGTGCTCACTTCTGTCCTGTAGTGCTCACAAACTGGGTCATAATTTGCCCCCCTCCCCAGATGGTTTTGTAGCAAAGCGCAGGGCAACAAACTTGGACTGCTGCACGATTCTGTCGGAGTACTGTAGCCCCGTCGTTGTGAACCACACAACATGACCTCATTTTCGGAGAGTGCCTTGGAAAGGAAGCTTTCCGAGCTGAGCAACTCTCAGCAGAGCATCCAGACTCTGTCTCTGTGGCTGATCCACCACAGGAAACACCACAAACTCATCGTGCAAACATGGCAGGCCGAGCTGCACAAAGGTGAGATATCGTATCATCTGTTGTACAAGGGAATTGTAGGAGAATAGTAGACGACTTAAGATGGAATAGTACATGAAACATAAGTCTGATTGTAACCATTGAAATCTGATGTTCAGCTTTCCATATGGGGGTGTGGTTTAGGGGTTCCTCTGCTGAGTCTTTGTTTTGTAAAGTTCGCTGCCATGCTGCAAATCATGATCGCACCAAGGAGGTTTTAACCTCCTTGATCGCACCAAATATATAGTTGGGTCTGGTCTGACACTTCACCCTTTCTACAATTCTAGTTGACATGCATTCATAGTCTCTGTGCAGATACCGTGTGAAGGTCCTATAGATTTATGAATGGCAATAAATTTTAGCAAACATAAACAAATAATTGTGTTGCAATGTTATCAATATCTTGTTTATTACAATCCCTGTTTTAGTGTTTTTGCAAACTATGCTTTGTTAGAATTAATATTGCTAAAGTGGACATTTGGGCCCCCTCATGGGAATCAAAGTTGTCAGCTGCAGCTGTTGTCCAGCTCTAATGTTATTGTCACGGTTCCACTCAAGGACTGTGAAACCTCAAACTACTAGTATTTCCCAAATCCTCACCCAATTTCCACAATGCAATGTGGGTACATGTATACTGTTTGTAGGTTCTCATTTTTGTCCTTCTTTTTTATCTTCTTCTTCCGTAATGTCCGCATTAATATTACTGACATGTATCGGGTCAACCGACTGTAAGGTTTTGGACCATTACACACTGGAGCATGCCCCTACTCTTTTCGAAGGTTGTGATGGATTGTTTCATGTGTGTGGGGTATGACTCTCCCCAAACAGGGGACCTCCATGTAATGTCCTATCCAAGGGACGTCCCTAACCTAGGCTCAATTACACCTGGGTGAAGCGTGTAAAGTGCCTTTCCCAAGGGCACAAGATTGGTGTCATGGTAGGGTTTGAACTCGGGATCCCTTGGTTCAGAGCCGAACGAACGCTCTGCCGCTGCACCACATGACCCCACTTCCATGGTCATTGTGATGATTCTCTTCATCCATTCTCACTTTCATTCCAGCCAAACCTGGCAGGAAGCTGACGTTCATGTACCTGGCCAACGATGTCATACAGAACAGTAAGAAGAAGGGACCGGAGTTCACAAAGGAGTTCACCAACGTCCTGGTTCGAGCATTCCAACATGTAGCAAAGTATACGTAAGTCTGCAAACATGTCTTGCAACGGGCATGCTTTAATTATTTTGTTTTTGTTTGCTTTTCTGTTTCTTTTTGCAATTTTGCAGATGTTTAGAATTTGCATAGAATAAGAATATCACATAGTTGAATTCGTAAGAAAATTGTCTTCATGCAAGCTCCAATTGCATGAAATTATTATCATTCCTCTTGCCCATATCCATATATGGAGTTTGATGCCACACCCTTTCTTTTGACCAATCACCATGCAGAGGGAATACTGTCTTGACCTCTCTATTTTATCAAGGAGGTTAAATATACATTTAACCTCCTTGATTTTATCAACGTTGTTGTGTTTATGTGTGAATAAATATCTGCATCCGTATTGCCAGTTTAACCTCCCTTTGGCGCAACACACCAGCTTTGAGTTTGAATGCACGCACTTTGAATTAATGTTACATTGATCGACCTGTAGCACCAATTTAGACCCCTGCACATCTATCTCTAGGTGTTGTTTATAGCTTTCTAGTATCAGAGTCCTTTATTGTTGATAGATATATTTTATGTTTACAAGCTTATAACTTGTCATATTTTGTAGTAGATCATGACTTTCTGTTGTATTTTGTAATTCCAGTTCAACAGATGACGATACAGTAAAACGGCTGGAAAGAATAGTAGACATCTGGAAGGAGAGAGCTGTATATGATGCTGATTATGTAGACCAACTCAAACGAGGACTCCGTAAGTATTGTTTGTATATAGATACATTTAGCAGTTCCATGTAAGTCTGGTAGATGCAGATCAGAATTTATGATTATTTTATTTGTTGGTACATGCATATAATGATGTATGCACAATAGGGATGTATACCTAAACGTCAGATACCAGTGCAGAGGTTTAGGTACAGGTCAGGACTGGTATAATTGATTAGGTCCAATACCATCCAAAATACCAAAACGCTTGTGTACCAGTACTGGATCATTTAAGTCTGGCTGGAATGACTGGTCAGGGGAAGGCAACTTTGACAGATAGATTCACAAAGGAAATGACCAAAGCAGTCTCTAAAATTTTTGTAGGAATATGCCTTTTGCTAACACATACAGGTGTGTGTTTTATATGTTTATAAACCATGAAATAAAACAATATGCTTTCAATCATTTCAGACAAGCGATCAGGAAACGAAGACAAACGATCGCCTGTGAAGAAAAAGAAGGTGGAGCCTGTCGTTCTACTGGAGGAGGAAGAGGAAGAAGAAGAGGGATCTCCAAGGGAACCTCCTGAAGTAAGAAGTCTTGAACCTAGTCTCCAAGCAGATGTCAGGAGGAAAGATTTTAGTTCAAAAGAAGGTTGTGTGTAAGAAGAATAAGGCAACCAGAATATGTTATGACCTTCTCTCCCAACATCTGTAAGCCATTTGAAAAACTACATGAAGAGCATGATGCTTCACCTTTTCATTTATTTATTTGAAATAATTCAAGTGAGTCTATGGAATAGCCAGACAATATTACAATCTTTCCTTCTAACATCTGCTTTGAGACTGCGTCACCTAACACCTGCTTTGAGCTGTGTGTATAGCAAATAGTACACAAAATGCACCATGCTTCACCTCAAAAGAAAATGACTGCTTTACTTACTGTTTTATATGTGTTGTTCTGCTCATTTAAAGCATAAAAAAACCCAATGAGTACATTGTGTAGAATTTGTACCAATTCATGGTCCTGCAAGACTTACGCATGCCAACAGTGGCATCGTGTGGCACAATCGGTAGAGTGTTTCGCCCGGAACTGAGAGGTCCCGGGTTCGAAACCCCGATATGCCCCGATGTTGTGCCCTTGGGAAAGGCACTTTACACAACTTTCCTCACTCCACCCAGGTGTGAATGGGTACCTGACTTCGGTTGGGGAAGGTCGTATTGAGGTCACCTGCTGGCGCCGAATGGCAGCCGCCCAGACCCTGGCGACAGTTCCACAAAGTGCAAGTGTGGAGCAAATATGTATCTGTTCTGTATTATATGATTGTAAACCCTGCAGCAATTCAGCACTGGCTGCCATTGCACGGGTAATTTCTGACCAATAAACCATTATTACTGTTATGTTAGCCTGAGGAACTGATGAAGGCTCTGATGGAGCTGGAACACTCGGCCTCCAGTGACGCTGCAGTGAGAGAGAAGATCGCAAACCTCCCGCCTGAAGTACAGGACGTCTCCATGTTGGAGAAAATACAAGGTTGTTCAGAAGTTGGTCTTCTCATAGTCAAAGAATTAATGTGTTAAATCTTCCAAATGATGTGAAATAGTATTCTTGACTTGTTTTTGAAATGTGGTTAGCCACAGTTGGTCTTTTCATACTAGAATTAACTTGTTAGATTCCTGTCTCTGTGCACCCTTTAGTTACTTTCACCCAAAATGTACATTCTAACCTGTGCCATAATGATGAAAGTAATCATGCTAACACTTGGTACAAACATAGTCTCAATGAAAAGCGTAGAAAATTCCAAATGACTTGCTCATTTGTGGAGGGGAAGTATCTGGTGTATTGTCTGCCAAGTTTTTAGCCTTTCCAGTCATATTTGATTCTTCTAATAGGGTGGCGTCTGTGTGGCATAACGGTTAGACTTCTTCACTTATTTCTTTGAGTTTGCAGATGAAACAACCACAGAAGAACAATTGAAGACATTGCATATGTTCAAAGTGTTTAAATAGAAAAATGTACTGTAATTATAATCTTCATTCCATTGATTTTATCATATATTGTTCTAACGAGCCCGGACATAATTCTTAAGAAACAATCATATATTTCATTTTCTATTACTAAGAGCTTGCTGCTTTTCTATTTCTTTCCTTTCCATAGCAGACCGAGATTCTGCAGAGAAGTTGTCTAAGATGGTAGACGAGGCGTGCATGCTGCTGGCTGAGTACAACGGGAGACTGGCGGCCGAGCTGGAGGACAGGAAACACGTGTCCAGGATGCTCAAGGACTTTGTAGCTGTTCAAAAGGAGAAACTAGCGCAGTCAGAGGAAATGTTGTCCGTGAGTATACAGGCCTTGAAATCAACTTTTGTCTCTTTGTTACAGAAATGTCCCAAAAGAAATTCCAACTGTCCCGAAGTGAGCTTGAATTGTTCAATACTTTTTTTAAAGAATGACCTTTGCCACATAAACGGTATCTTTCAGTTTACGTAGCAACACAGTGGAAATAGTTTTGGGTGTGATGAGTTTGTGAAAACATCAATCTTTACATTGCCACAAGCATTTGAAGATTCACTGTGTATTGATTTAGTCACAGTGGGGCAGTCAGAAGTTCTTTACCAAACAGTTGGATACCTGACTTTGGTTGGGGAAGGTCATATTGAGGTCACCTGCTGGCGCCAAATGGCAGCCACCCAGACCCTTGTGACAGTTCCACAATGTGCAAGTGTGGAGCAAGTATGTATCTGTTTTGTATTATGTGATTGTAAACCCTGCAGCAATTCAGCACTGGCTGCCATTGCATGGGTAATTTCTGACCAATAAAAAAACAAAAACAATAAAAAACCCTTACTTTCTGGATGGCAGCCTTGTTAGCTTCAGTTTGCTTTCACTCAGTAGCATGCGCATGCGTAGTCTAGAGGTTAGCATAGTCTAGAGGTGACCAAGAGGTTGTTATTTCGAATCCTGGCTGTTGTGCTCACCCGACATGCACACTTCTTTCTTTCCAGGAGTACAAGTCCAAGTTGGCTAAGGTGACGAGTGTGAGGAAAGAATTGAAGTCCCACCTGCAGAACCTGCCTGACCTGACACTCCTGCCCGACGTGACAGGGGGCCTCGCACCGCTGCCGTCTGCCGGGGACCTCTTCTCTTCAGAATGAACTCAAATACTGTCAGATCTACCCAAGAGAAATGCTCTGGGGACCTTCTGGATCGAAGTTGAACTGTAATTTCTGACACAAAAAATTGGACTTACCCAAATTTTTGACTGTCAAATCTGCCTAAGACCACTCTGGGGACCTTGTGGGTCAAAGTCAAATTGTAATTTCCAACACAAAAAAATTGGACTCACCTAATTTTTTTAATGATCAACTCCAGTCTTTGTCAAGGAATGGGCAATCCATTACATGTACTTCTGTAACATCCCATTATGCAGCTGGAACATATGACTTGGTGAAATGTGGATCATAAGTTGCAGAAAGTCTATGGCGCATCCCGTCTCTGTTGAGGGATGGTTGTTAAGCCCTGGTGTATTTTGTGTTGGAAATTACAGTTCATTGATCAAGAATGACTTCTACCAACACAGATGAACTTTTCAAGTGAACACTCTCGAGGACCGATAAAATCTGGTCCATTTGGATAGGTGGTCACTACAGACAGGATTCTCAATGCTTGTGTCAATGGGAAAAATTTATCTAAGGGACCACCAAAAAGTGGTCACATTGGCCAGGTGGTCCTTATGTAGAGGTGGTCACTTGTACAGGTTTGACTGTACTGTAAAACTTGACACTTCCATGGTGGTTTTATTTTTTGCATTTGTTGAGGTAAATTCATGACAGCATTTCCAATGTATTACTACTGTACTATATATAGAATTGTTTCAACTGCAAATTTAAAAGACAGCATAAACCTCCTTCTCTTCCGCAAAATAAAACCACTCTGAAAGTAACTGAATTTATAGTTTACGACAATAAAGACTTCTTCTTGCTGCTGACGAAAACTCAGACTGGATATGTTACATTGATTTTAGTTGTCAAGGAGAGAATACTGTAAATGGGAAAATGATAGTGGGGATTTAATTTTGCTGTAGAGAGAATATGGAGCTTTTGTTGCAAGTGATTATTATATCATAATGTGTAACACTAGATCATGATCAGAAAGTGATGCCGGTATGTAAAGTACAATATAATCAGTGGTGATATTAGGTTAGTAAGTTAACTTGGTTAGCTCAAACTTGCAGTCCTAGTTTCCACACCTTAATTGTAGCTAACAAAGGGTCAAAGTTAGCCTAACTATCACACATTCAGATTTTTTTCAAATAGCAGTTACTGAAGCAACTGGATATGATTTTGGAAAATCTGTTACTCAAGCAACTGGATTTGATTTTCCAAATTTATATCCAGTTGCTTTCAACAAGTATCTGCTATTTGGTATATCTTATTACTAGGATGTCTAACCTTCATCTACATTCAGATTATTGCTTATCCTTGAAATATCATGTTGTATAGAACACTCACATGACATGTGTTTCGCAGTATGACAAAACTATATAAATACCTAGCGTATAGTCTGTGTTGAGAAGAGATTCCATAGCAATCAAACTACATGTATTAGCAGTGTTGTAAACGTCGAGTCTACAAGTTCTGGAACTACGCAGAATGCTCTGATGTCCTTATGTAAAATAAATGAGTACCAAAAACAGGAGAGCAGCTAACATTGCCATTACAATGGTTGTACCAAGGAGGTAACCTTCTTGGTTGTACTGTTCTTCACAAGAAAAGAGGATAAAATCCTTGTTATCGAGCTAGTGTTTCTTTGTGTGCAGTCCCTGTTTAGATGAACACTTGATATCCATTACATAGTTGAAGTATTGACTTATTCACTGTGTTAGATCCTTGCTACATGAACTCACCAAATCAGGTAACTACATGGAACATTGATTCAGAATATTGCCGGTTCCATACAGACACTGGTACAATTCTGTGGAAGTATCTGATTTTATTACTCGATGGAAAAATGACATCTTCATTTAATGACTCCTAGACCTGCAGAAGATTTTTGACAGTTTGAAGAATACCTTCATGAGATTGAAGCCTTCGTGTTTGTTAACCAAATGGTAGAAGAAAACAGGTGTACCTTGGTTTACTATACCCCAGGTTGGAATGTATCTGGGTATATTCTGGCCAGGGATACATTCTGGCCTGTTACACCTGTACAATGCAACAAGGGCACTGGAACATTTGCTTGTTTCTTCTACTTGAGAAAATAGATCTGTTTCCATTTTTTAAAGGACCTTTTTCACAGAACCTTGAACGAGGACATCTGTGATGTCATCTCGGGAGACAATGAGTCCTTCTGCACCACTCAGTCCGGTCTTCTATTAGCGATCTCAGCTCTGTTGTTGAAATGTCACTGAGCCCAGCATCCAGCATTTCACAGAAATACAATGAAAATAAAGCTTTGGGATATGTAACATTATAGGTTACAAACGTGATGATGTTATATATTTGTGATTGATGATTGACAAGTAGTTTGAGACACTACTGTGTGGGTATGTACATTGTAGGGGTGGTACTGGTCTGACTCATTAATGATAATACAGCTCAGGTCTGAACCCAAGCTGCTTAGTCATCTGCTTTTATTTAGGTATCAAGGGTGTTTGTCCCAATTGAATATTATTAAACTGTTACATAGAAATGGAAGAATAGGCAACATTAACTTTGATACAGCTTCTTTACTTTTGTTTTTGTGTTGGATCAAACCACAGTGATTGTTCTGGTCCAAGGAGGATTAAGTTTTTTTTGTGTATAGGTCCAAAGTGGTTTTCTGGTTTACCCTTAGTATATTCTTTAAAAAGTACTGTATGCTGTTTCACACAAAATGCTCTGCAATGCACTTTGGACATTGTGGTGGTCTAGGTGATGGTCTAGGTGAAATAATGTTGGAAAGTGTCTGTACATTCGCTGTAGAGAGTTTATTCAAATCATTTCTCTAGAATTGAAGCATTGGTGTGAATACCAAAGCTTCAGCCCTGTATGATCTTTTTTTTCATATTGAATTTGCCAAAATCAGGTATTGATTGATGCAACGTCAACATTTATTTATTTATTCCGTGTGAATATTCCTTGTTTTCTAGTATTTTGATTTGTGATTAATTACATGTTTCTGTAAATCTTTGAATTGTAGCATCAGGTAGTACAGTAGTACCAGTACAATATAAGATTGAACATACGCCAGCAGTGAGGCCTCGAATCTCGTTTCTTCATTTAGCATGCGCAGGATTACTGTATTGAAATAAGTCAACATGCGACTTCAAATTTCATATCCTTTCTGTGACTAGACAAATTATCAGGACCAGAATTAGATTGTGTTAAGTTAGGCTTAGTGCACCCTCCTTAAAGCAGGACCCCTATCGCCCGATTCGTCGTTGCCTCGCTTCCCTACGCGAGCGAGCTAACGACAAATCGAGCGATAGGGGTCCTGCTTTAAGGAGGGTGGGCTTAGTGTTGTGGAAAGGGATATAGGGCAATGATCTTTTTTAACGTAAACAACCATTACCAAATTGTGTACGCAACACGAAGCCATGAGTATGAAGCAAATGTTGTATGACAAGGGTTTAATTTTGTGGGTCTGTGTATAAAGATATTCTGTAACATACTAGTAGATATTCAGTATAGAAGCCGATTGGTCGCATACAAAATATTCCACTACCATGTGTTACATGTACAGGTATGTGCCTGCTAGTGAATAAAAATTTACATTGTATGACATGAGATATGGCATCCTTGTTGTGAGTTAACATAGATTTTAGTATCGCTGTGATTTTTTCATCATTATCAATGAAGAAGTTGTTGGTTTTATAAACCTGACATTTCTCTGCAGTACCAGAGACAGCCACTAGGAGCCCATAATTGAAGCTGTCTGTTTTCTCAACACGCACCCATTTTCCCATCACTGTTCACAAGGAAGTTGAATTGTATGTTTCACGATAAAAAATTGCCAGCAAGAATCTAAATTGAATAAAACTATAACAACAGAGAATGTTGTCCTCATTTTCTTTATTGCACATAATCTAAGATTACCGGTAAGTTATCATTTATTCATAACTAAATAAAATAATTTCATAAATTGTATCTTGTTTTCTTATACATGTGTATCAGTATCATAAGAAATACATTGAACAGAAAATACAATATACTGAACAGAAATAATAAAAAGGTATCATTTTAGATTTCACCATGTTCAGCTGAACTGCACTTCAGTCACAATACAGTCTGTTTATCTTACATGGTATACTGGTCAAAAGAAAGAAATGTACAAGCACACAATGTTAGCATATTTTGCTACTTTACAACTCAGGTAATGCAAGGAGTATATACATGCACAAGTTAAAAACTCTTTTCTTCAATGAAAAAACAAAACAACAAGCAATGACAGTTACAGTAGCCTTTCAAATGAAATGTGACTGGAAGTTGCTAGGCTACAATGCACAATGTATTCATTGGTACCTCATATTGCAGTGAACTATATACAACTTGTGATTGACATTGAATCCATAGCACACACCATAGTGCCTAAAGGGCAAAAGTATGAGTTCTACTTATTCCATTGAGAGTCAGATACTTTTACAAATTTACATACTTTCTGGCGAAGCTGCTCTAAAAGAGCACCACATGCATAATTTGCACTGAAAAAAACCCTCACTATTTCACTAACAAATATGTACATGTCTTCACTGAATTTATTCACCTTTTTGATTTACCATGGAATAAGCAGCATGGGCAAAAAGTATACAATAAACGTGAAATTTTAATAGATATTCTACAATGGTAAGTTATCATAAGCTGTCTCTTTACTATTATTTTATATTGATTACAAATTAAAAGTTGCATGTGGTTCCAAAAAAACAAGGCTCTTAATGGTACTTTTAAAAAGCTTCATTTCTATACTATAGCAACAGATATTGTAATCTATCATTCTACATTGTAGAGGGATATGTAACCATGGTTACAGTGCCTCAAAGTGAAAGTGATGAGCTTCTTGTCTTCTCTCCTTCTGGTCAGATCTCTGCAGGGACAGCAATGAATAATATCAGACCAAAACTCACACAACTCACTTTCTCTTGGATAAGAACTGTTACACTGGTATTATGTGTTTAACTCTATGTGGTATTCACCGGTACTATATGTGCACAGTGCATATGTGCATATGATCTTCGGAACGAAGAAGCAGCCATCATCATCATCATGTGCACAGTCTGTTAAAGGTACAGTCACTTCCTACATTTTTTTTTGTCATTTGATTTTTGGTATGACAGAACTGCCCATTGATAAGGATCTTTGACAACCTTTTCAAACCTTTGACAACCAATCACACCTCCACGACTGCATGTCCCAAGAATGTCCTCCATCTGCTGTCATGTACAGTAGCTATATTGTGCGATGTGACAGGTTTAACATGAATATGGTGTTGAAATATACAGGGTATGCCCTCCTTACCCTCTCCTTCCAGTGCAGCCCTCCCACGATCCCTGCTATGAACATGCAGGTACCCAGCAGTGCACCAGCTGTCAGCAGGGCCTGCTGTCCTGGGGTCACCAGTAACTTGTTCAACCATCTATACAGACATAAACAGGAGATAGTGAATAAAATGACTCTTTTTAAACAACCAACTGATTCATTCAATTAATGTTTCGGTGACCATCTGTCACCTTCCTCAAGGCAATTCTGACTGGTTCACATTGCACTGCAGCACAGGTGTTGCTGCTTATAGATGTGTTCCCAAACGCAAAGTATTAACATACAGTCACAGGGAACGGTATCACAATAAACCAGCATTGCCTTGAGGAAGATATATATTGTCACCGAAACGTTCGTTGAATAAATCACTTGGTTGTGTAAAAAGTCTTTTTATTCAGTGACTTACCAACCTGATGAAACTATTCAAAGATGAACAGCAGACATTATGATTCTATCCATTATGATCAAGGGCCTGTATCAAAATGTTTCCTGCATCTGAAGCTAAAGCATGACACATCAGCTATACTGTCTTTAGCAGAGGTAGCAACTAATTTTCACCATACTTAAGGTGGCTTCACAGTACTGCACAGTTCTACACAATCTCACTGGCAATTCAGCAAGCTGAAGATTAAGTTTAACAGTTGTCAAGCAAAAGGGCCACAGGCATTATATACACTGTGAGACTGATATTTTCACACTTATGATGCATAATCGTAAAAAGTAGGAATTTTCTTAATACAAAAGTTACTCAAGGAACTGGATAAGTTTTGTTAACGGTCAGACGTTTCAGACCTTTGTCAGTGACTCAGTTGCAGGTTTATTCTAAGAACTCATCCTTACTGTTCTGGTTGGTCCATCGGTTGTGGGATGATGATGAGTTGAGAGTTGGGGATGATGGAGGTCCATCGTCGTACTCGTGCTTCCTGCAACAATTATAGCAAAACAACATCATCAACATCATCACTGTGGGCATCTAGCAAAACAATGTGTCCTACCCAACACACAAACACTGATGTAAAGCATAAACCATTATGAACGACACTGTTTGTCACACAAAATTTTGGAGTATTCCAAATCAGCATGTAACACTGACTAGTTTCAATATCTTTTACCACTTTCCACCCTTCTTTAAGTATTTTGCATATCCCTAACTTCCCATTGGCATCCCAACCCTAAGATAATTTCCATGGCTAACCTGCAAGTACAACACTTCAAAAGTTGATATGCAACGCCTAAATTTTCACCAATTTGTTACTCCTTTTACAATGTGTTGACATTGCTAGATGTTTCCGTTCAAGTTCAAGTTGATTTATTTTTCTATAAGGCCACACCAATTTATTTTCTTGGTTAACGGAATAAAAAAAAAAATTAAAAAGAATACTAGATTGGAAAAATAACATGAAAACAGAACCTCAGAGGAAAGTTTGTACTTTGGTGCACACAATTTAAGGGAGTGAACAGGGTCAGGTGCAAGTTTTCACCCCAGCTTTCTGTTTTCATGATTTTATTTGCTAAATTTAAAAATAAAAATCTGTTAACCAAGAAATTAAATTGGTGTGGCCTAAGGTGGCTTACTTTGCCAGGTGGTGCGGGTATTTCCACCCAGAGCTCATCCACGAAGTTGGGAGTTCTTCCCAGCCCGAACACGGTGTAGGGCAGCTGTAGGGCCAGGTGGGCTGTCTGACTCAGTTGAGCAGCTGTGAAAACACAACATAATACAAGGCATACTATATATGTGGCCTGAAAGTTTTTGCAAAAGTGGCAAAAGCTGTTTTGAATCTGTAAGAAGGTGTATTTGGCTGGCATTAGAGGTACATTTTGTAAATGCACAGTGCCTAAAATTTAGCCAGGAAATCAATCAAACATAGAGATACACTATGGGTACAGAAGAAAAAATGAAGAAGCATTAAAAACAAAAGAATCTTAGCTCACAGCCGCTTTACCTCTAAATTATATTACTTATCTTATGACCCTAGATGCCTCAAATTACTTTTCGAGATTCACATTAAGGGAAAGAAAGCTGCAGCTGTATGACAGGTTGGTAACTACCTGAGCTTGTCTGTGTGGTTCCGTCAGACCCAGTTGTTTTGTACCACACCAGAGGACCTGGCTGGTTCACTCCGTATGGCTGGAGAACAAATAGAGATGCACATGGTCAGCTGACAACTTACACACTCAGGTAAAAGGACAGTAAAGGAACATGCAAAATCTCACCTTTTAGACCCTAAATCTAATCCATTTTCTTCACTATCATTTCCTGGGCAGATGAGCAAGAATAAATGATGATATTTGAGAACTTGCCTTTTAGATTGGCCTAAATGTATGATGCAATCATTCAGCATTGCACAGTGTACATACTGCATTAGAATAATATGGTAAAGGGGTTACACGAATCAAGAGTGTCTTCTTCAAGGCACATTCAGCCCTTCCTTGCCATGTACTCACCTTGCCAGACTTGCAGTCAGCGAAACACAGTCCACTCAAGACTGGAAAAGAGGCAAAGATGATGATTTCGTACACTGGTTGTACATGAACTGAACCAGATATAAAACAAAACATTCAACAGGCAGGTGAAATTGTTAGCCATAATACATGTCAACTACAGATTGAAGTGTCTAAAATAATTCAGCAAGCTCGAGGGGACTTACTGACAGTATATCTGTGTTGTTTGCAATGTGATGATTTTGCGGAGGATTGGGTACTGTGAAAATGCAAACACAAAACTGCTGCAAACATTTCAAGACTTATAGAAAGTCTTGACTCACCCATAATCTTGAGGAAGCAGACGTCTTCGCTGAAGCTGTTCTCCAGCGCGTGCAGCTGGAAGTCCTTCCCCTGTCCCTGGTCACTCATCAGTACGATGTCCAACACACCCTGAAGAACACAAACACACAAACAAACACGGGTTCATCACAACAGAAATGATGTTGCTGCTACCTCCTGTACATAACCACATTATTCATCAAATGATGCACCCAAACTGTATTTGTAAAGTGCTATTAAACTTACACAGGACAGAGGAGTAAAGAAATTGCACGGCATGAATGTAAGAAAATCTAAATACATATATTAACCCTGCAAGTGTCAAGCCAGTCAGATTAAAGTTTACATCTGACTGGCCTGACACTTGCAGGGTTAAGTAACCTAATGATAAAGAGATTGATTGATTGATTAATTGATCGAAAAGGAGTCTAGATCTAATAATGTTTCAAAAAGATTATCTAAAAGTCAAAAACCTTTGTTTCCCATTTTTTTCAATTATTCATCATTTCATAACATTCTTACCTTTTCAAACAAGTCGAAGAAGGTAGCAACAGTGACGTTTAGTACCCCTGAGATGGGCTGCACTGTGAAGGTCCTCCCCCCAGGTGTGCAGGTGGCAGCATTCTCACATGGACTGTTGATCAGCAGGGCAGCCCTCCTCGCAAGAACCCTGAAAACAGTGGAGAATAAAACAAGAGCTATCTACCACTGAAAAATCACAATCACAACTAGTCCAGGACACGAGATATCAAAACCACTTTGCTGCAGTGCCGTAGAAAGCCACTAGGAGATCCACCCACCTTCAGAAGTTAACATTCACAGGAAAGCTTGTTTTCAATGATGATAATACAATAATACAAAGTAACAATTGAGATATGGTTGACCAAAAGTAAGTCTCAAAACTATTTCTGATAAGCTAAGAAATCAGAAACACACACGGACATACAGACACATGCACAGACACACCCAAAACAATACTTCACTCCCTTGATGGTACTCAAAGTAATCAATTCACCAAATGTTTGATTCACCCACTTACTTCTCAGTCTTGACTTGTATAACAACCAGGGCATCAGGGTAGCCGTCCAGGTTGTGGTCCCCCATACGGAGGGTGATGGGCAGGCCACTGACAGTCGGGGGCACAAACCCCCAGGTCAGATCATCCCAGGCAGCCGTCTTCAGCAGGAGAGACCACTACAGGGCAGGAAGTGAAAGTGAAAAAGTGAATTTCAAAGTGATTTCGAACCAGTCTATCTCACTGAAGAGCTTCTACAGGTTTTACTGAGAAGGAAGATGATATCTACAGTTTACATATACTTCGGAAATTCCACTGGCTCTTTTCAACAAGTACGATGAACAGTAGACCATGGTTTAATGTCCCGTCCTAAGGACTGCAACCCTTTCCAGTAGTGTGCATGTTGGGAGAGCAACAACAGTTGGGATTCCCAATTCGTAATTCGTAATTTTGGAACTTGAAAAAAGGCCATGAAAATGAATGTTTTAAAGGTGCAAAGGTTGATATCTGAATGATACAATGCATATGATAATCAATACATAAAAATAAGTGGTAAAGAGAATCATCAACTTTGACAAACAAGTTCATGACTATAGAATTGACCGCTACTGACCTGGTTGTTGAGGTAGGCATAGACAGAACTCGCGTGACAGTCTGCATCCTCACACACAGGCAGGAGGTGGTCCTGTTTACCGTTGCCATCTGATGTACAAATAAAGAAGAAAACACATCTGTATCTGTATAGCCAGTGTAACTGCCCTTTTTTCATAACACACCAGCTTTGCATGAACAAGCCATTGAGGTGAAATAAAGGCTTTGAAATGTATGAGATTGGATACTGTGGATTCCTCTATTTTCGCAGGGACTTAACGGTAGACCGGGAAAGGAGGTTTTTGCAGTGCTTGAGGAGTTCACTGACACAGTTGAAACAATACAGTCAGTGGTAATACTTTGGAAGTATATATTCAAGATGTCATGACAGTGGAGAGGTCACCACGAAAAACCGCAGAAATAAAATCACTGCAAAACATCTAAAGATTCCTGTCAATTTCACTTCCTACATGCATATGTGTACATACATGTAGTGTGTACATACCTATGTCTGCGAATGCTGACTGCCCTATGTGAGCTATGTTCACCCCTGGAGGTGGATATAGGGGTTGTCCGTCCCAGGTAAATCCTTCATTCTACAGTGGGGAAGAATATCATTATAATCATATATAAAGGCCCAAGTATCTGTATGTGTTAATTCAATACACTCGTTTACTATGAGAATTTGAAGGTACTTTATTTATCTGCAAAATGCTATACCCAAAAATATTGAGATTTAAGAGTACATACATTGAATACAGGAATTCATAATTACATGTTTCATATTGACATTTTTCTATGGCAACAGGACATAACATAGACACACAAAAAAACAATTTTCATCATCATGACATGGCCTTAGTCTTGACTACACTGCAGTAATAAGTAGGACAAACCTGATTCTCCCAAACTTCAAATGAGAATGTGGAGGAAGTCTCATTTCTTGTTGTGAGCAACAGATCTGGAAAATGAAAGACGAAGATGTCAATTTCTTACACTTCAACTATCTTTGGTTGGATTACCCGGTAGCAACAATCATTATATGGAAGACTACAGTTGTTTGAAGCTATCTATCATATTGGTGACATACTCTACAATAGTTCTACAAAAAAAACAATTTTGTGCTTTGTAAATGATAACAATCAGTGTCCTTACTAAATGTGAAAGTTGATCTAATTCCCATGTACCTGGGAGGTGGTTGTTTCCCACGAGGTCCAGGAAAGCGTTGGAGTGTGGCCGTCTGAGCGGCAGGAACTGGGTGTCGTTGTGTCCGTCTAACGGCTGGCAGCTCACATTTCCTTCATTTCTAAAAAAAAAAAGACCACAGGAAAGTTTTTTTTCAAGTATATGACTGATGACTGTTTTTCGAGATAGCATGCTGGGGTCACATTTTATCACATTAGCATGAATGAATGCACAGATACCTACAATTACATAACACTTTCCAAGGTACATAATTCCACCACCCTGAAAAGATCTCCAACCCAACGGCGGCCAGTACAATGCACTCCTGCATATCTAAATACCGGGGAGATGCTGCACTAGAGATCTCTCTGTTTTTCAAAGTGGCAGAGTTATGTAACCCAGTGGATTAATGTTATGTTGTTGGGACATATGAATGGCTGTATTGTTCACTACATAGTAGTACATGTCTTGGCATCACATGATGTAGATGGATTCTCTTACCGGTCTAGGACTTCACAAAATACCCGATGTCCATCTATGGTCTCTCCAAAGATGTCTGGAATCATGTTGCCATTGGAGCTGGTGGAAAACATTAATGAGGCATAATGACATAAATGACAAGGTTTTGAAGAGACTATCACAAGAACTTAGACTTCAACTCCAACAATTTTGTGTGAATGTGTATCAAGAAAAAATAATCCTCACTTATCTCTTCTATT
The DNA here is from genome assembly GCA_035149815.1 of Branchiostoma lanceolatum. Lineage (NCBI taxonomy): Eukaryota > Metazoa > Chordata > Leptocardii > Amphioxiformes > Branchiostomatidae > Branchiostoma > Branchiostoma lanceolatum. The sequence goes on along the minus strand of CM068872.1, from coordinate 6,750,572 downwards.
GCCATACTTTTGATGTTTTTGTAGAAAATGATTTTAAGAAATAAACATATTCCAACATTTACAGATGTGTTTTTATTACCAAGTAAATAGTATAGCTTTGATACAGATACAATGTACTCACTCCATCACCAAGGGCTCATCTGTAAAGGACACTGGGAGGGTGACAGAGGGACCTGGAAAAAAAGATATCTGAGTTATGGAAGCACAAAAACCTGTACATGCATCAAATATGTCAGACTCTATCTTCTCTTAAGGGGGGCTTATGTAAGGTTTATTATTACCAGGTGGAATTCTAAAAACTTCACAACTTTTTGAGGTAAAACAGAGCAAAAATATCAAATTGTTTTATCCAGTTGGTAAATCACTGGATAAGAGTTACCACCTGTTAATATTGCCCCAAGACAGTCACCAAAACGTCAGCAGGTGGTTATATACTAGTACTGGTTGTGTATAGAGATCAAAATGTGTTGAACAGAGGTGGAATCAGTCACCTATTGATTTTGTGGTCCCCCAAAAGATGTGCACTACGGTTGCCATTGCGTTGCCGGGCGCAGTCGTCACCAGGATGTCCATCTGTGAGTCTCCGTCATAGTCACCGGGTACAACACCTGTCATGGTCTCATTCCTGCACAACACAAGAAATCTCATCAACTAAAAGAGACAACAATGCACCTCTATTGAGGCTTTTTCTATTGCATAAAAGTGAATAAAAGCTTGCCAATCCTGACTGTCCAGTGTAAAAAGCAGTTTGACCTATGAAAGAGTAGCTGCATGTCCATCAAATATTTGCATTTTTATGTTTTCATTTTGCATCTGTACATTTTGATGGAGGTGGGTGGGCTATAGAGTAGTGAAGATCCATACAGCCAGGTAGGAAGATCTCTTAGGATGGTTTTGTCATGTGCGCACCGAGACATACCCCTATTCTTTAAACAACAATGTCTTTAAAAAAGTTATGCTCTTCAAATTGCAGACATTTAAAATCTGAGGCTCGCCATCAATGCAATCCAGTCCAAAGGATAAATGCAGCACCTTCCAGAATATACCTTTTGGGGGCTTCAAATGAAAATGAAAAGAGACGTTAAAAAAGTAATCTTTAGAACATGATTTCTGATGGAAACTCACATGTCCAGCTGCATCTGTCTGTCCTTTTTGAAGTACTGAGGATGCTTGTCTCCCATCAATAAGATATCCAGGTGCCGCCCTAGAAAAAGAATATATGTATTTTAATTCTAAGGAACACTTCTTTATACCATTTATAACATATTGCAAATTCAATCATTTTCATGAACTCAATTTTGTGGTTGGACTTGGAGGAAAAAGAAGTTTTTTTAAGCAACGGTTATATGACTGAAACAGTTCAAATGAATGATGGAATGCAATACAATGGAAATGCATAATCGCGTGATTAATGATTTTCACGATACAACTTGGATGTCACTGCAAAAAGTATTTCACCAATTACGAGCCTTATCAAGCTCATATTGTCATAACACCAGTTTATTGACAGCTATCAGTTACCCAATTGCAAAGCACATTATTACATGTACAGTGGCACATAACGGTCACCCTAGTAGCTACATTGTAATTACTGCTAGTACTTAGTATAGACTCACCCTGGTTGGTTAACACAAACAGGTCCGTTTGTTTGTCCGAGTTGAAGTCGCCGACAGCAGCTATGGTTCCGTGGTTCAGGTGGTTGGGAAAGACGGTCTCTGTGACGTCTGTAAGCCCGCAACAAGCCCGCAGGAACACGTTGGACAAGACGATCAGAAACGCGCAAAGTTGTGAGGAGAACATCTCTTCTCTTGTTGGGTGGTGGCTCCGGGGAACAACAGCAACTTCCCTACATTCGCATCACCTATTAATGAAACAATTATTCATCCGCATGTCTTAATTCTATGATTACCTGGCCCATTAGGATCATCACAGACGTTGAGCGACGTTCAAAAATGAAATCATGGGAAAAAGAATCGGTGCAAGGAAATAGAGAGGTCCAACCTTTGACCTGTGTAGCCTACGCCACTATGTTTAAAGGGGTGAATGAGAATGTTTTATTTTGTTGGTAGCTAGTACTTCGAGTAAAATAACTCTTATAATTTAGCCCCAAACAACAATTTGATACATGATATTTGTAGAAAAAGAAGAAAAAAGTTGTATTAAGTCGCCTCAGCTAAATATTACACGATGATGTCACCCTCCCATGATCATGATACATGTCCAAACATGGGTTGGAGGGAAACTAGCAGATTATTTGAACCGTAGATACACTAACTGAACCAGGACTCCCCTCTACTTTGACTTAGGCCACACCAATTTAATTTGTTGCTTCTCGGATTTTTTCAGAAAAAAATTGGAGCGACAGGGCGAAAAAAATAATATTTTTTGTTGCAAATAGTCTGGGGTGAAGATAATGTTTACATAACATAAAGACTAAGACTTATTCAAATTTCAGCTTTGTATGGCTCATTTTATGCAATGCACCCCTTTCTTTGATCTAGTGCTATAATTTCAGTAACAAAATTACCCTTTGCCATGTAATTTATGGATTGATACTGAGAAAGACTTTTAATAAATGAAAAATTATAACTTATGATCAATATGACCACACTTTTTTGGTATATTCAGGCCTCTATTTTGGTGGCTATTGAGTTTTACAACTGAACAAATATTAAAATTGGGAGTTAAAATTTGTGAATGGGAATAGTGACCCAATGTTTTTTTTTCAAAATGGGAAAAACAGGACTGGCTATTCCAAGAAGCAGCAGATTAAATTGGCGTGGCCTAAAGCCAGAAAAAAATCATTTGTTTTCAACACAATTTATATCAGTGTCAAAGGCCTCAATAAGGATGTGTTGTGTAAATTGCTGGAAAAGTTACTACATGAAACTCTGCACACATCTGCCCAGGAATAATACCATCTTTTATTTCATTTTCATTTATTAAATTAGCCAGCGGAAACATTCAGGTCTATTAACCTGTTTTTCAGGCTCCCTGGATACAAATACAATACACAGACATAATACATAAGGATCACAACAATATACAATTTAAAACTCGGTATCTGAAGTTACATAACCACACACATCAAGTTAATTGTCATCACCCAAACCATAATCACCCTGACGTAAATTTCTATGATCCCACTTATAACCCAAAAGAGCATGATGTAAAGTTTACACTCATTCAAAGTTAAATTTTTTATTTTGATTTTATATATATAATAGAACTGCAACAGTGCAATACATGTGGGACACAGGTACTAGGTAGCTGTTGCTGGTGTCGTGACCCACACACATAATATATACCCGTTTTTACACTTGGGTGGAGTGATCTAATAGTAATAGCTGCCTCTTGAAAGTTAGTCAATGTCTAATATAACAAGATTGGCAACATAAAAAGATGTTGCCATGTCGACGGTGGTCTCTGTTTACATTTTCGTTTTTAGCCCACATAAATCATATCAGTCGATCACCTTCTCTACCAAAATAACACAAGTTGTTCAATGTATGAAAATCTTGTTTTCACAAAAAAAGATATCGTACTTTTTCCTCATAAATTATGTAAATGAGGCCCTCTATGCAAGATTTGTGTCTAATAGTGGCCACATTTACTTAACTTCCAAATGGTGCAAAAATGAAATCCCGATCATTTACCACAATGGATTTATAGTATTTTGTCGTTGATGATGCAAATTAAGTATCAATTTGCATAATTCCTCTATCGATATTTATATCTTTCTCAGTTACATATGTCATGTGTTTGAGAGTCCTATAATAGAATGCAGCTGATATTAACTGTCCTCATTAATTATGCAAATCAGATATTGATTCGCATAATTGGCATATGATTATGTAAATCATCACTTAAGCTATCTACACACCAAAAATTATGATGATCCGTCATCCCCTTCTTGCGTTATTCTCTTTCAAAGTTTGAGTCAAAATCAGCTCCTGCAGTTCCAAAAAAAGCCACTAGGGGGTCCAAATCTACAGGACATATTTTCCTAACAAAAAGCTGTCCACCACTTAAAAATCATGACTATAGCATGTTCAGAAGACGAGATTTGAAAAGTGAAAGTTCCCCTGTAGTACCATAGAAAGTTGCTAGGGGGCCAAAAATCCAATCATTACAAGGTCTCCCACAGACCTACCCACCTACAAAATATGAAGACAATACATCCAGGCATTCTTGAGTTATCGTCCCATGGACTTTCACATTCCTGTACAATTCCTAGAATTCTTGCAATCTGCACACAATATAGTAAAAATTTGGCTCGCCCCTGAGGCGTCGCCAAAAATATGGAGTGGTACAGCTGCTGGCAGACAGTTGCAGACTGAAATAATGCCTCAGGCTATAAGCTATGAGTATGACCCAATACTGATTACCACTAGCTGAAACTCTTGAACACAGGTGAAGCAAAAGGACATTATAATAATTATAATAAATAAATTAATAAATTATATTGTATAATAAATACATTACATATTATATAATAAATAAATAAATAGATAAATTATATTGAATATCCTTGCAAGCAACAAATATACACAGTCAGGTAGGTACCGGTACTTATTAAAGTAGTTTCAGGGCTATTGATATGAGTTAGTTCAGAAGATTTGCCCTGCTCCTCCTTCCTTGAAAATTTCTGGAACAGTCCTAATAATGTTTGTTGTTGTTGTTGTTGTTGTCCTTGTTTAATGTCTATTTCTCCGCTAGACATGGTCCCATGGTGCTGTCTTTTGCTACTTGTAGGTGCTTCTTGGCTAACTAATGTACTGCCTCTAGTGCTTCAACCTCAGGTGCTAATGGCTTCGGGCATGTAATACGTTATACTGATAGTAATACATGTAACTAATAAGTCAACAGCCAGGAAGTGATGATGAGGCTACCCAAAGCCCTTATGGTGAGGTCTGCTTTCCTTCCAGCCTGGCCTCCTCCATTTTTGTCGGTAACAATACCAGTGGGTTGCACTCGTCTTTTGGCCAGCTCCAGTTCGATAGGAAAGTGGTCACTCACTGCTTCAGCCTGGCTCTGTGTTAAGCCATACTGAGACTGAAAGTCGTATACCTGCACACTTCCATCGACGACAGCTGGCAGCAGGGACGAGCCTGAAGCAACAAACCGATCGTACGCGCAGTGTGTTGAAGTAACTGTTGTGTCGTTTTCGTCACCTATCAACCAGCTGAACTTCCTATCCGTTCGCAGTCCGATATTGTTCCAGGCAGACCTTGGGACGTAGTCACAGTCAGCGTTCAGGTCGCCTAGGATCAGTACGTCCTTGATGCCCCATCGGCGGACACCATCATCGTAAACATTTTCAAGGGCGGCGATTTCATAACGGGCCTGACTGGGGCTTGTGTGGCATGCAATAAGGACCAGGTCCCGAACAACCGTGTTCTGTGAGCGAAGCTTGACTACGTATGGCTCTCTCTCAAAGGTATCGGTACCATTGGACTCCTCCCCATCGTCGTAGGTGTAAGTTTCAGTAATGGACAGGCCCGCACCATTTCTGTACAGGAAGGCGTACTGCTCCTTGCTGGTTGTTCTGCCCAGACGGGGACTGATGACCATGCTGTAGTTGTTCCCTGGACGTCCATTCAGCTGTTCCAGAAAGCTGTTGATGGCAGTTCCAGATACATCCCGTATCTCCTGGATCAGAAGAACATCATAGCGCTCTGCCACCTGTAACAAAACTGCGACGACATCCGCCTTTGCCATCTTGGACCTGCCGAAAACTTGAATGTTGAAGGCCCCAATTCTGATGCCTAAAGCACCATGGAACACTGAACCTAACAGCAGTGAAGCCAGCAAACCTGTCAACATCATGCCACTGTTGTGGACTGACCTTCAAGTTCAAAAATGAAATCATGGAAAAAATTTGGTCACCAACCTTTGACCTGCATTGGCTATGCCACTATGCTTAAAGGGGTGGATGAGAATGTTTTACTTTGTTGGTAGGGAATACTTCAAGTGGATCAACTCTTATAATTTAGCCCAAAAGATATTTAGCGTTTAGTACAAGGAAAAAAATCGTATCTAAGTTGCCTCAGCTAAATATTACATGTCAACTTAGGCACAGCCTCATTACTCTATCATTCAACAGGGTACCAACTGTCTGAGCTTCAAGGTGAATATATTCAAGCCAGGTGATGTCACCCACCCATGATCATGATTCATCATTTCATGTCCTAACATAGGTTGGAGGAAAACTAGCAGATTATTTGAACCGTAGATACCCTATAAACTAAGCCAGGATTTCGCTTTATTTAGACCAAAGCTACAAAAAATCAAATTGATATTTTTCAACACTATTTACACTATTTAGATTATATTTTCGGCTCTGAACAGAGCCCTACTCTCGATCCAGGGCACGTTGCTACACGAAACTCCGCATACATCTGCCTAGTTATACCATCTCCACAGAGCTATTGAAGTTTACCCCGCCTTTTTACTCACGTGCTTTTCCCGTGCGGTTTATGACTGAACTGCAGCAAAGTTTCTCAACAAAACCTGTCGGACGACTAGTCGACCTCCAGCCAACATAATGTCCGTGGCCGCGATAATAGCGTTTTTCTGTGCTTTATCGCTGGCGTCTGTGTACCAGACTCTTGCTGCACATCCCGACGAAATAAAGAACCTTCCTGGCCTGACAAAGGATGTGAAATTCGCGCAATATTCCGGCTATGTGAACGCCACTGGGAACAAGAAGCTCCACTACTGGTGAGTGTGTGTGTGTGACTGACATGTGACTGCTATAAAACAACTGGTACCGGATACAACCCACCTGTATAGTGGTGACTTTTTATGCACCTTCCAGAAAAGGCTTGCTGTTGTTTTTGTTGTCCCCTTGTTTCTAGTGACATCTGGCATCTTCAAATGAATTATGAAAAAACAAACGTCGTTGGGCAAATTATGTTTAACATCTGCTGACATAATTTCAACACTGGGCACATGATTCCGTAGCCCTGAAAAGGTAACTACGTCCAAACAGATCTCCAACCCAACGTCCTCCAGTTTAATGCACTCCTGTAACGTTACATCTAAACTGTGCATACCTCAGGGGGTGCTGCACTAGAGATAATCTCACTGAGATAATCTCAAACCCAGTGTTTTTCAAAGTGGCAGATTTATGTAAACCTGGCGAAGTGATATTAATGGAGGTTACAAATAGACAAGGAGGTTATATAGACATCCTTGATATAGATTAGTAACTTCACAGCCTTTAAGTTTAAGTTTGATATGTCACACTTAATCTAGCCTGGGAACCAATGCCTCCATTGTAACCGCTGGTGTCATCTTTATGCTTGCTTCATGGTTATCAAGCGAAAATATTTTTGCTTTGTAATAGTTTGTATCATAAGTTATAACAAGGAGGTTGGTTATAATATACACTGCAAGCAACAGAAGCCCTTCAGCAACCATCAAAGATCACCTAACGTGTTACAACATCCTTGTAATGAATGGAATTTTTGTCCTGAAGGTTTGTGGAGTCTCAGGGAAACCCTAAAACAGACCCTGTTGTTCTGTGGCTGAATGGAGGCCCAGGATGCAGCTCTCTGGATGGATACCTGTCAGAAAATGGACCCTATCATGTAAGATTTTATCAATACTTTAATCAGATCTCATTTTGCCAAATATTCATTAATATATAATAGTACGGAAATCATGTCTAATCCAAAGCACACTTCTGGAATATGTTATCATAATTTTGGCATAAAAGTGTTAGTAACTTAAGTCCCAAAGTTTTATAATGCATTTGATGTAATAACTAACTTAAGAAGTAACTGAAGAAAAAAGGTGACAAGATGTTGGCCAGTCAATTTAAACTAACAGTAGTGTTAAATGCAGTTCTATAGAGTGACTTTTGGGTGTTTTTTTGAAAATAAGATAATTTAGGACACAAAAACAATCAAACTGCCCTTATCCGGTTCATAGTTAATATTCTATCACTTACCCTTTGTTATGATGTGATGTTGAACACGATGCCATATTTTCTTCAACGTGCAGGTGAATGATGATGGGAGCACGTTGTATGAGAATCCGTACAGTTGGAACCAGGTCGCCAATGTCGTGTACCTGGAGTCGCCAGCTGGCGTCGGTTTCTCCTATTCCACGGACAAGGACTATGCCACCAACGACGATCAGGTAATACAGACAACTGTGGATTTGTTTAAGTTTGGGCCCTGAAATTTTTTTGGTAAGCTAAAAAACAAGAGTTTGCAGGACTGTAAAAGGGGAAATGTTTATGTGGTTTAATTTCGTGATAGGGAGAAAATGGAGTGCTTGCAGTGGTTTTAAGTTTACAGGACAAACATTTTGTGGTGGTGGTTTTAAGTTCGCGTTGAAGAGATCACCACAACATGTACAACCCTTTAACAGCATCCTTCAGTTTGGCATTAGGACAATAGTAGTAACACGATAATGGAAACTGCGAACTAAGGTAAAGAAACAGGGAAAACTTCCACTATCATTATTATGATCTATAGTGACATGATAATCATAATCTATAGTGACATTCAACTAATGATGCCACAAAAATGCATATAGACTAGAATGTTGATGTAGTCATGGCACACTTGAACACTTCCCTTCTAGTAATTCCTTGATGTTTTTTTAATCCATTTCCTTTAAGGTTGCAACAGACAATCTTGCTGCACTTCAGAGTTTCTTTGTGAAGTTCCCCCAGTTTCTCCCCAATGATTTCTACATTGTGGGAGAGAGTTACGGTGGCTACTACGTTCCAACCCTTGCTGTTAACATCATGAAAGCCAACACTACCATAAACTTTAAGGTATGTATAATTGTGATAGTAATTGCAGGTGTAGCAGGCAAGAATATACCACTGGCAAGAATATGCCTGGGTATATTTTGGCCAGGAGTACATTCTGGTCTGGTACATCTGTTTCTGAATAACTATGTATGTCAATATCCTGTCTTTGTTTGGTGTTCAGCATCTTAATATAATAAAAGCTTTAGCTAGGAGATGGTTGCGTGATTCCAGCCTAGATTATTCATTGTCAATATGATACGTCATTATATATGTTCTATTGCATTGTTGTTTGTTGATTATCATACCTAATCTTCATATACATGTTTTATCATATTTACTATTCTTATCATCCTCACGCTTTCTTCCTCATAACCTGTATTCATCATTTTTGGCAACACCTCAGGGGCGGAAGCATTTGTTTTTAGTTTCAAGACCTTGCTTTATAAATATGTGTTTTTTTTGTCTACTCACCAGGGTTTTGGGATAGGAAATGGGCTGTCGAGCCGTGAGATGAATGCCAACTCCGCTGTGTACTACGGCTACTACCATGGCCTCTTCGGAGACGAGTAAGTTTTGTGACACATACTCAGACACTAACATGCAGACACACACACACAGTCCTGCACACACACACACACACACACACACACACGCACATACACGCCATGCACACACACACACGCGCACACACACACGCGCGCACACACACACATACACACACATACACACACACACACACACACACACATGGACATTATACTGTGCACACAAAAAAACACGCACACATTCTTTTAAACTATATGCTAATTGAAGTATGTTGTGAATTTCCAAATAACTGATTCTTTATAATGGCATTTTTACAGGCATGCTTATAACTACAATTGACTTTTGTTCACTGCAGCATCTGGAAGTCACTCAACAAGTACTGCTGCTCATCATCAGATGACAGCAGCTGCCAGTTTGCCGGCAACGAGGACACCAACTGCCAGGAAGCGGTGAGAACATTTGTAATTTCCAAATTCAACTTTGACAAGCAAAAGGGCTACTTGCCTATAGATTTACTGTACTACACTATTTCACTACTTGATGTATTCAAAGATTGATACATTTGCATCTTTTGTACTAGAGTAAGAGCAGTGGTGGTCACTATAGAAATAATTCTTAATAGTAGAGTCAGTGGGGAAAAATTATCTAAGGGACCATCAGTAAGTGGTTACCTTGCCATGGACAGGTGTTCCATATAGAGGTGGTCATGTGTACAGGTTTGACTGTGTAATTATCAATGTCCATGTGGTCCTTATGTAGAGGTGATCAAGTGTACAGGTTTGACTGTATATCAATGGCCAAGTAGTCCTTATGTAGTGGTGATCACTTGTACAGGTTTGACTGTTTATCAATGACCAGGTGGTCCTTATGTAGAGGTAGTCACTAGTACAGGTTTGACTATAATCCATTCATTCATTCACCCATCTTTATCTCAGGTAAGCCAAGCCATGCACTTTGTCTATGACATTGGGCTGAATGAGTACGCGCTGTACCGTGACTGTGCCGGCGGGCTGCCCCCACACTTCGCCCGGTGGAGGATGGCCGTCAGTCACCTGTTCAACTCCTATGGCTTGTCTTTACCGGCCCCACCCAAACCTCAGGTTAGTATGTTAATATGCATTGTCATATTTTAGAGAGTCACCTGCAGCCTAAACAATATACCTTGGGAAAGCTGGTCGGAAGCTATGCTCACAAAAGTGGAAACCTTGGCTCGGCAGAGCTTCCCCAGGGTATATTGTATAGGCCACGGGCGATTATGTGTTTAGGAGAATGATTGATATGTTGTTTACAACTCTGATGTCTTTTAGGTGTAGGTTTTATGCCTTCCTACTGTTGTGTATTGTAGCATTAGATCACCATTCTTGCCAGATGTTTTGGTGTCTTCTGTCTCCAGCTTTTGACTGAGCCTGCAACATCCCACAAATTTGGCCCAAAATGACAGATAACCTCCACCCTTCTCAATAAGTATGTTTCGTCAGTGACTGAGATAAATTCTGATGTTACAGGTGAATGGGTCCAGGATGTACACAGTCACCAACAAAGTTGGTGTGAACCCACCATGTATCAACGCCACAGCCCAGACCACATGGTTAAACCGGCCTGATGTTAGGATAGCCCTGCACATCCCAGACTTTGTACAACAGTGGGCACTGTGCAGGTCAGTGTTGGATACTTGGATACTTTATTCACTTCATTAGCTATTAGATTATACAAACAGTAAGTATTTAGTCTTCCTGGAGTACAAAAAACAACATACAAGTGACATACAGACTACATGTTTATCATCGCCATCATTTGTTGACCGGAGTCGGGACAAAGTTTTCATGCCACATTTTCTGTCCTCCATTGCTCTATTCAAGTAATCTTTCTCTCTCCCAGTGCTTCTAGTTAAAGTATCAGTAAAAGTTAGTTATCTGCAGTGAACTAATAAAAAGCTACTAGGAGGCCCAAGCTTCTGTTACTTCTTTATCAGCCCTAGAAATATCTAACACTCCAAATACAAAAAGAAAATGCTGCAGTATCATAACAAGGGGCCCAAAATCTAATCATTTTGAGATTTTGTGTAGACCTACCCACACACCAAATATCAAGACAATCGACCCAGGCATTCTCAATTTATTGGGTTCACAGATAAATAGACACACTCACTAACACAGCACAATACTAGTACCCTTCTGGCGAAGGTGCTCACCTTGCTTTGTTTTCTAACAGTGAGGATGTCGGAGCCCAGTACAAGTCCACTTACTCCACCATGCGAGACCAGTACCTGGCCCTGCTGCCCAAGTACCGCGCCCTGGTGTACAACGGAGACACCGACATGGCCTGTAACTTCCTGGGAGACCAGTGGTTTGTGGAGTCCTTACAACAACCGGTAGGTTCTTGCAAAAAATTGCCCTAGCTCTTTTTTTTTAATGAATGAATGAATGAAAGACCTTTATTGTGCATTCATGCCCCGAGGGGCTAGGTACAGGTCGTCTAACTTAACACATGGAACATACAAGGACATAATACAACAATACAAGCTGTAAACATATAGTGTAGACAAAACGTTTTATTAAACTAAGCTAGTCCGGTAGAGTCGACTTCTTCTCGCTTCTTTGTACATGTGTAAATATATGAGCAGTATTTCTAATACAAGGATTATCCAGGCGTAATAAATATATGAATTTGTCTGTTGCATTAAGATATTCGAAATATGGGAATTTTTCTTTAATAAGGTTAAAAAATACACTTCTTTCGCTATCGTATAATTTACAGTCTAGGACGAAGTGTTGCTCATCTTCTACTCGATTTAAATTACAATGTTGACAAAGTCTATGTTGTAGAGGCGTGCGGTTGTGCCTTCCTGTTTCGACATGTAATCTGTGACAGCTAACCCGGAGTTTAGTAGTAGCCACTCTGTGTTTGATGTTGCTAATGGATAAATACTCTTCTTCTTTATACAATGACTTAAACAGACGGTAAGTTCGGAGTTTGTTGCTGTAAGATTTAACCCTGTTATCGTTGTGAATTTCGGCTGAGAATGTTTGAATATAGATGTCTTTTAATCGTTGACTAATGGAGTTAATGATATGTGAGAAATTTGTTGCTAAGGATACTTGTGGACTCCAAACAAAGGCATAACCGCATTCCTCTAGCATGTTACGGACACCGGACGCCCAGCATTTCTTGCCATTGGCTTCTAATTGAAGTTGGCATAACAGGGCGTCGGCTTGTAAACTGTCAGCTGGTACGTTGTGGCGCATCCTAAGAAAGCATTTAATGGCGTTTAGGGAGGCCTCTAGGTAATAGTACAATGAATAGTGGACCATAGCTTTATGGTAGATTCTTGTAGAAAACAAAAAAAAGGCCTTGTAATGAAAATTCCTCTACCAAGGGAATCAAAGTTTGTGGCCTTACCAGCTGGAAAGAGCCGCTTGGAAATGTGGTGTGAAGAGTAGCCGACTGCTGCCTACCCCTGCCCCGCAGTAGTATAATCAAATATTGGATACTACATATATTACATTTGTACTACTTACTACAAACTCTTTGTTGAACAACTAGTTGTTTGGTTGATTTGTACCATATTTTAGGATATTTTTTTTGGCCAGAAAAGTGTTTAGTGCTATTCATAATAGACTTATGTCTTATGTTCTACTTCTGCAGGTTGTAGCTGCTAGGAAACCCTGGACCTACAGTAACCAAGTGGCAGGGTTTATCAAGCAGTTTCAGAACCTGACTTTCCTGACTGTCAAGGTAGGTGGTGCTTATGAAGAGTCTAACTTTAGGACAGTGGTTATGATCAAAATTTCACCAGTACTGAACGGCTCAGCAAAGCAGTGTCTAGAATTTTCCGTATCTCTTTTTTCTATGCACTTACCATGGAGCTCGTTGGTTATGTGGTAGCTTGTTGTGCTCATAGTGTTTCAGAAATACTTTTGAAATGCTTTTGTTTGCAACCTTTTTCACAAAATACCCCATATTTCAACTGACCTTTGCTAGTACATGTTCATATGACTTCTGTCATAAAAGATACTGTGATTTCAGCACATTTTAGAAATATTTGTACATGTAGTATCATGATACCCATTGTTTTCTTTGAGTATGTACTGTCTTGTCATTTACTTTCCTGATTTTGTTTTTTATTTTCTTCCCCCAGGGTGCAGGACACATGGTTCCACAGTGGGCGCCTGGCCAAGCCCTGTCTATGATCACCAACTTTCTACAAAACACCTTCTGAAGACTGTAGATTCACTCATTTTCTAAAGATACTGTAGATGGATTTGAGTTAGCGGGGACTTATTTTCTGAATAACAAAGTTCTTCATTCACAACCAAGGAGTAACATAACAGCCAATGTTTCGATGACTGTCCGTCACCTTCTTCAGGGCAATAACGACTGGTTCACTTTGCACTGCAACTATAGGTGTTGCTGCTAACAGATGCGGTCCCAAACATTAATTTATTGGTTGTGAATAGAAAACTTTGTTATTCAGTCATTCAACAACCTGATGAAATTATTCACGGAGGTACTTAATTTTGGGGTAGGAAGGGAAAGTTTGCTGTTGAAATAACAGTAGCAAGAAACAGAGAACACGTTTCGGTGTGATGAGTGAAACTGGAAACATAAAGCCATCGCAAATATTTCAAGATTGACAGTTCTCTGGATATGTATACATATATATATATATATATATATATATTTGTTTCCTTTAGATGACAGTGGTTTGAAATTTGCACTGTCTTATACCAATAAATGTAAATGGACTAAGTAAAAGCAATATGATGTACATGTCTATGCAATTATTGGCATCATTGATTGAATTATGAATTGTAAAGATTTGATGGTCAGAAATGCATATTTATATCATGTGCTTGAAGTCAAAGCTCATAGTGATAGGAATGAGTGTGATAGCCTGATCTGATATGTTTATCAATTCACATAGACATTTGAGGTCATGTTTTTGCAAAAAGTGAATAAAAATATCTAACTGTGTCACAAGCAACCATATGGGTTGCATAAATTGCACAACAGTTCATTACTTCTATTTAGCGGCTTAAAAATTTTAGCTTGCTACATTTGTGTACTACTGAGAATAGGAAAGGCAGAGAGGACTAAGTGTGGACCATGACAAATATCATGAATATTATCACATGAAGTTTGTATATTAAGCCATTGCTGTATATCTGTCTCTCATAAAGTATTCAACCTTGAACTAGAATGGACAACATGTACTGTCACGTAAAGACTGGGAATAAACCGTGCCTGGCACAAATTAAGGGCACTAGTCTTTCTTTTCATGGGTGGATGAAACATTTTGTGTCACATCATAAAAATGAGACCGGCAAATACAAGAGAAAATGCTTCAGCAAAGTATTTTATACGCCATTGTCAAAATACAGCTGTAGTGTGTGGTACTGTACACACAGCAACAAAATTGGAACGCTTTCAGTGATCGTCCTTGAAAGCCATCTCTGGGGAAATAGTGACTGCTGGATGACGCAGTGTGCTTGTTGCTATCCACGCCCCAAATTGCCACCAGGCCAGAAGAAATAACTTTAACGTATAACATCCTCTGGAGAACCCAAATCTGATTTTTGATTGTGAGAGTGAAAGAAGATGCACAGCTGACTATAAAAACAGCACCAACATGATAACCTTGATGTCTAAGATCGAGGGACAGCAAATATTACAATTACAAAGCTAACATATTTCCCCTGTACCATTCCCCAGTGGAATGCCCTGCCTGGCACGGTTGCCTTAGCCTGGGACCTCCTCCCCCCTACTTTGCCCCTCGTGGGGTCATCTGGGGGTATTTGAAGTTGAACATTATCTATATGGCCAAAATGTATGCATGAGTGGATGTCATCCATAGAATTTCTTTAATGTGGCCTGACAACGGGAAGCTAACATTACATGTACTTAAGGCAAGGCCTGACAACATGAAACTAACATTACATGTACTTAAGGCAAGCTCAAGGAGTGGATGTGTGTTCAATCTTGGGGCGAACAGTAGCATTCAGGCCGGCATTGCTTATTTCATAAACCATGTTTAAGAATACGTTTCAGAGCGGTTTCTTGTCCATCCTGTACAGCATTGGAAGCAAGCCTTTGCAAATCTGGGACCAAAAGGTAGGCGAATATTTGTCAATTCTTTCTCTGCGGCTTCTTGCCATTGCTTAAAATGCCTAGTGCATTTGGTGTAAGCAGGTACAATCAAAACTGCCCAAGAAGACCACTCGGGACTGAGAAAATTTGGTTTATGTGGACAGGTGGTCACTATAGACAGGATTCTTAATACTTGTGTCAATGGGAAAAATTATCTATTGAGGGACCTCCTAAAAGTGGTCACATTGGCCAGGTGGTCACTTATACAGGTTTGACTGTAGTTCCATATATATAAGTGCCTTGGTGTAAGTAAGCTAGTAACTTTCTGGTACAAAATATGAAACCTTTAGATGAATAATTCTTTTTTTCATGCTCTAATTTCTTGCATGATGTTGATAATACAAACCTGTTGCTAACGTTCCATCTGTAGCAAGGTGTAAATAATGTGACTGTAATTGGACAGCTTATGAATAATTGAGTAGCATCAATGCAGAATCGTGTAGTACAACATATAATATACCCAATGACGTAATTTTGTAATGGATGCCCAATGTTTCCTTACATCTTTTGAATGAAGACATGCATCTAGAACATTAATGTACAGTCAAACCTGCCCAAAAGAGCACTCAGGGGACAAATAAATTCTGGTCTATATGGACAGGTGGTCACTATAGATTCTCCATGCTTGCATTGGTGGGAAAAACCTCAAACAAGTTGTCATACTGGCCAGGTGGTAACTTTGTAAGGCGACGGCCAATGCAGTTTCACATGCTACAAAAGTACATAACGTTGAACCAGACTGTACTGTTTACTTAGTGGGCATGGTAACGAATTTCATTGTACATTTGTACGTACATTTATTCCTACAGGATTTTCAGTCTATGACGGAGCCTACTAGTACCTTTGTAAGGTT
This sequence comes from Branchiostoma lanceolatum, assembly GCA_035149815.1. Classification (NCBI taxonomy): domain Eukaryota; kingdom Metazoa; phylum Chordata; class Leptocardii; order Amphioxiformes; family Branchiostomatidae; genus Branchiostoma; species Branchiostoma lanceolatum. The sequence continues at coordinate 6,734,253 of CM068872.1, read as the reverse complement.
ATTGTTCTGCAAATATTGGTGTCAAATGTGCACAAGACTGCTGAATTTTGCATGACACGTCTATGACTGTCCCAATGAGTGCCTAGCCTCTATAAAGGCTCCACAAGTCTCTGGAAAAATAGTAAACATTAGGCAAATAGATAACATACCAGAGGATGCCTAGGTTGCAAACGGTACTCCCTGGCCAACTAAATCCTCTGGCACTTTATCTCTCCATTTGACCAATTTCCGCTATTTTTTTAGCGACCTGTGGAGCCTGGAGGAGGCTAAAGAATGCCCTTAATTTGCTGTCAGAAACCTATATTATTTTTGTATGACGACTGTAACCATGCCTGTTGTTGCCACGATAGATCGCAATACATTCTAGTTTGAAACACCCACCTGTGATACTATGATGATGATAATTCTAGCTTTAGCTCTCTCTTGTGTAATCTTTACCACTACAGTACGTTCTTTGGGAACTATGAGGAACTATGGAACTTTAGGAACTATGTATCAAATTCAAAAGAAAATGCAAAATGTCAATATTTTCCCTAAAACAGGTTCGAAATGGTCACATCAAGAGGGTCACAGATGATGACATCAAGTCATTTGTGATGGAGATTGTCGGGGCAAACGTCAGGTAAGAGCCCCTTCTTGTCCTTATGTCTGAAAGGAGTTCTACAATACATTTACATCTAATTGTCTCCGTGGGGCAAGCGGTAACGCAACCCCGCTGCTTCGCCATCTAGATCTGGATGAAATTCCGTGGATCCTACGGCCCGAGTTCGATCCTAGGGGTTGACTCCAGCTCGGACATGTTGTAAGCCAGGATTGCATTCGTCAAATAAAAGCCTCTGGATGGACTAGCTGTGATGGTATTTGGTGCATGGGTAGGTATTGGCAAGACAAAGTTCAAGGTTGATCTCGGGGGACGTGCTACACAATGGCTACGATCTTGATTTTAGTGTGTGAGATATAGATCTCCGAACTCTTGTTTTCACTGTTCTACAGCACAACGTATGTCACCTGCCCAGCAGAACCACAGAAAACCCTGGGGATCAAACTGCCTTTCCTTGCCATGATTATCAAGAACTTGGATAAGTACTTCGCCTTTGAAGTTTTGGTGAGTTTTGTTCGCCCTGGATTCCTGTCTTTTGTTTGTATGTTTGAAGTTTGAACCTTTATTCATTCATGAGAAGCCTGCAGGCCGGTTTTCATTAGAATAGGGACAGCCGGAATGTTCAGGCTACTGCTACATCCCTATGTTCCGACAACCCTATCTTCCGACAGCCCCTAACCCTAACCTAAGGGTGTATCATCGGGCATCAGAACACTGAGGGGCGTTGGAGCATAGGGGTCTGAATAGGGGCGTCTGAACACTACATGTAGGGGTTCAGAACATAACCTAAAGGCCGTCTGAACATAGGGTTTTGGAACACAGGGGTTTTGGAATGAAGGGCCGTCGGAATAGGGGTGTCGGAACATAGTGGTTTCGGAACATACATGTAGGGGCGGGGCGTCGGAACATAGGTTGTATTTCTAAGTGTTCTGTACAAATTATTCAATAACTATATACTAACTTCGTATATTTCATGTACATGTCTGTACCGCCATTTCCTAAGAATCTAAAACATGTCTTATGTAGCCCTGATGTTGATACAAATCTTCAAATTCTAACTCCTGATTTTTGTGAATTCACAGGTGTTGGACGACACAAACATGCGCAGGCGGTTCAGGGCGAGTAACTACCAGACAATGACCAAAGTCACACAGTTCATGTGTATAATGCCCATGAGACTGGACGATGGATGGAACCAGATCCAAGTGAGTAATAGTGTCAGTTGTGACACATTGAGGGCATGTTGTAAGGGACTGTATTTATCATTTCGGATGGTGACGTAAAGCCAGCAGCCCTGTGTATGAGGGAGCTTCAGGCACAAGCCACAGGCGTCAAACCTCTGCATGTAAAAGAACCCAACACACTTTTTGAGAAGAGTAGTTTAAATTTTGAGTTTCTAAGAGATTTCCATTGCACGTGACAGATGAGCTCTAACACTAACTTTGACCCATTCCCACAGTTCAACCTGTCAGACTTCACAAGGAAGGCCTACGGGACCAACTACGTCGAGACGCTGCGTGTCCAGATTCACGCCAACTGCCGCATCCGTCGGGTCTATTTCTCCGACAGGTTTTACTCGGAAGACGAGCTACCACCAGACTACAAACTCTACCTACCAATGCAGAACAAAGGCGGAGTGGCGAAGGATATACAATACCCACACAGTGATGATGTGTAGGTTTTGATGATGATTTAGACCCAGCCGTTCCTTTTGCTTGCTAATGTCTCAGGCCTTCCCAGTGCCGTCTCCAGCTTTTATGATATTCCGTCCCACTGATTGTTTGAGAGCCTAAGTTGTAGATTTGTGATTTTAAGCTTACGAAAATACAATTTCATCACTGCATGTCGCCTTTAAACATATTTACACAAACACACGCACACACACACACGGCTGCTAACAATTTGAATCTGTATTTTTACCTGGTGGTAACTTAATCATACATATATATATATATTTTTTATTTTTTTATTCAAAGAAACATCAAAGATACAAATCAAAGGACGAAGACAAAGTGACGGCGGGCTCAAGTTGTATACAACTTATATTGTCAAAGCCACTTGTACATTGTAGAAGATAGAATATTTGACAAGATACTGAAACATGTGAATGGTAAATGAACAAATACGAAAGTCCGACCTCCCCTCCCAGAAGAAAACAAGCAATAAGGACATGTATTTGCATGGTGGCCAGAATGAAAACGGCAACAAAATGACATATATCTCATATACTTTCAACTTACGACATCATAATCATAAATTAAGAAATTTGTAATATTTATGGGTTTGGTTATTTGTATTACTTGAGGCTGACGCTAAAATACCAAATGAATAATTCATCTAGCTTGATTAAGTACAGTTAATCATATTTTCATATTGTGCTCAAGCACCTTTTCAAGAAGTAAAGAAAAATCTATGAGTGTTAAAACATTAAATTTGTTTCTAGCCCTAGCATCGTTTCCAAGTTTTAAGTCACGTGTTGCTTTAGTCCGTTGCTAATCATAATGGCAATTGATGGGCGGGGCCGTTGTGTGATAGCCTTTACCAGGCTCCGCGGATCGCTGGTAAAATAGTAACGTTAGGCGAACCACGGATACCGATTAGGGAACTTCAAAGAAGACAGCGACTCCGCACAGGCTCCGTGGTTCGCCCATTGGACCCTACCGGACCGGCCGACTCCCATAGCATACTATTTGACCAATTTCTACTATTTTTCCAGGGATCCACGAAGCCTGGTAGAGGCTACTAGCTCTGTGTAGGCTGCGGATAGCCTCCTTTACAGGCCTTCCGGGTGGCGCCCGCGTTTATCTTTTTTTGGGTAGCGCTGACTCGCGATGTTCAATTTATCAGTACCAGGCTCTTTTACTGGGGGAAATGGAACTGCAGCCCCGACCCCAAAAACTTACGCCGGCGCCGCCCGGGAGGCCTGCAAAGGAGGATAGGCTGCGGAGAGGTTGGGTTAATCTCCAAGCAGATCTCCACGGTGCCAAAATCGTACAAGCTAGCCAGAGAAGCTCCAGTCAGCCAGAGAAGTTGTCAGGCACCGGTTGCAATAAAAACTCCTTTTGCCAGTTGGATTCGGTCTTTGCAACCGTTAGATCTGCTTGGAGTTTATTTTGGTTTTGGGACACCTGTTGCGTAGGGATCTACAGTCTGACACCATTGTTAATCGACCGTGAAATGTCTAAGCCTTAAACAAACATACATCCTACCATTTGTCAACCGGGCTTTCGGACGGAAACTTTCAGACAGAACACTGTAACATTAGTACAGAGTCTAATAAAAGTATCAGAACGATCGTCCCCGGACCATTACTAGGTTTGTCTCCGACACCAGAATATAACGTTAGAACTTAAAAACAAACAATTGATTTCGAGCCCTCATTTGAAACGGTGACTGATAGCAAATCAATGGCCGATACACCCTTAACCATATTCAGTGGCATCTACTTGTATGAATGTCCTTGACTATATCGATCAAAACGTCAAGCTCCTTTAATGTGTAATGTTAGAAAGGCTGAATAAAAGCCATACGTTTTGTATTCTTCAACTTATATCATACCATTTAAGGTTTAAAACAAGCCACATCCCACATTAGCCTAAAGTGCGGGTGTTCCCGAAAAGTACCGTGCAGAGGTTGAGCGGAAAGCACAAAGCAGAACTTGACTGACTGAAACACAGTAAACAGTTTTTGTTTGTTGCTGTCAGGCCGTCCTCGGGCAAGAACAAGGGTGAGAAGGCAGGGAGGGAGGGCATTCAGGTCATCGCCAAGGACCTGATTAGGAACCCGACAGGCCCCATTGAGGACCCCTCCGGACAGTCCATTATGCAACATCAGGTGAGGGGATGCATCCCGCCTCCATCAGCACCACATATGTACCGTCCCTTTTATCTAGAGAAATAAGTAAATCCACTTTTTTTTTAAAGCCCGGATATATTTTACCTTTCTGATTTAGGTAAAGTTGCATTACATGCATTAGTCACCATGAATAGTAGGAAGCCGTAGTTACACTGGGGTCACCGAGCCGGAAGGAGTGCCACTGTGTTTGGCTGTAGCTACATGTATAATTAAATAAATGAAAGAAAGTTTAAAACATTTAGCGATAGCCGGGTTAAAGTGACAAACCAAAGAGGAACCCTACCCGCCTTTTCATTAGCCATGCCTCAAAAATTAACCTGTTGAGAAACATTTTCCACATAGATTCTTTGACAATAGCTAAAGCGGCATGTTGTGCGGTCAACCATTTTGTTGATATTTGTGTAGCATACATTCAGCATACTAGTTTCCTATTTTGTGAACATTCATTTTATTGAACTTTATCTTATTTTTGTGAAGTAACTAAATATTATTGTTTTGTCCTGTTTTGTAATGTATATATAAGATTTATCATTATTTACGATTTATAATAGGGAGAGTCTGGTGCCCGTGTCTTGACCAAGGAAGAACGTGAGATCATCGTGGAGGAGGTGAGAAAGAAGGAGATAGATGCCTGTGCTCAACGGAAGACCTTCATGAAGTTCAAGGACGAGAAGTTAAACGACCTGGAGAAGGAGGCACGGGAGCAGGCGCAGTACCTGTTAGACAAGGCGAAGGAACAGCAGGAGGAGCAAGAAGACGAGATAAAGCATCTGAACGAGCTGATCCTCAATGCCAAGTGTCATGCCATCCGTGACGCCCAAATACTGGAGAAAGGAGAGATCCAGAAGGAGTTGACGGAGCAGAAGGAGGAGAAGAGGCTGGATATGATGACGGAGGCGGAGCGGGTCAATGCCCTGAAGCTACAGGAAGAGATCGCGCAACGTCGTAAGCATGAGACGCTGATCGGCAAACAGCAGATCCTGGGCCAGATCCAGAACCGTGAGGAGGAGCGGCTGCTGGACCAGGAGAAGAAGGACCAGGAGACACTGCAGATGATGCAGTACCTGCAGCTGGAGAAGCTGCAGATGGAAGATCTGAAGGAGCGGGAGCAAAAATGGCAGCAGCAGCTGGACACCCAAGTCGATATCCCACGAGCCAATCAGGAGGCTGATGAGATGAGGGCCAAACAATCCGAACAGGAGAGACTCTCTGACCAGAAGGTTATGGAGTACATGAACCAGAGAGCACAGAAAGAGGCAGAGTTTGAGGCAGAGCAGGAGCGCATCAGGATAGATAAGGAGAAGGAGATTGCACGTTTGGGAGCCTTGCAGGAACGTGCTAAAGACTTCCAGGCAGAGAAGGATGCACTGCGAGCTAAACGCAACCAGGAGCAGCGCTAGCGCGAGTGACGGAAGAAGGAGAATTAAGGAGGAGGCTATTCTGAAGGCCGAAACGGGGGAAATGTTGCAGAAGGCTCGAGAAGACCAGGTCATGAATACAAACCACTTCATGGCGGACGAATTCCCAGTCCAGGCACAGCAAGAGAGGTTAGAGTTCGAGCGTGTGCTGCGGGCTGAACAGGAGCGCCTGGTTGAGAAGGAGACAGAAGATGAGATAAGGAAAAAACAGATGAGACTAAACCACGCAGATGCACTTGACGAGTGATTGGCTTTTGGCAGGCCAGCATTTATTCATATTATGAGATGACTAGGTGGGAATGGAGTACTAGTAGCCATTTTGGTATGTGGTCTGTTGAAAAGTTGCCTGTCTTTTATGGTATAGATTATGTATGCAGGTGTGTCATTCTATAACAGGTATTTTGTATTGTCGCAAAGTATGTTTGAAAAGAAATATATGCATGGTATAAAAATCATAGAATTTTATTACAAATATAAACTCCAAGTCAGTAAGAACATCTTAGTTGAAAAATATGATATAGGAACTCATACATAAGCGTTGTGACGTGTTTTGTGTAACAGCTTTAGCTGCCAGGGCCTTCATTATGGTACCTTGATGATTTTATTATGTGTCAAGTGGTGTAAATATTAGATGTATATCTGTGTAATGTCCCCCTCCTTGTCAATTCGATTGTACCCAATGTAGTATGTCTTGGGTACCATATAATTGCTCTTTTGGGATTGGGAATATAAACTCTAAATCAGTAAGAACATCTTACACACAATTTAACAGGGAACATGATGTTTGTGTCTCATATATGCACCTTTATTTAGATAAAAATGTATGAAAATAACATTTTCCATGGTTATCAAAAGGAGCCCAAGCAATATTAGGGTCCGAAATATAGGATTTTGAAAGTCAATTTATTTAGTCATTTCTATACAGGATTAGTTCAAACAACACTGTCACAATGTATAGCAACGTCTATGATGCAAAAATCATGACGACGTTGTTGTGATGTTAGAACTCACTGAAAATCGCGCCTGAGTTTTTGTAGGCTCGCGAAACTAAGGGATCATCATACGTGTTTTAAAATCCTAAAAGTATGAAGTTATTACGCAAATGTGCTAGATAGACAATGTTAGTAAATGTCACTTCCATAAATATTTCATCATTTTTGTCATTTCCATTTTTTGGCCCTATTAAATATTGCTTTAGGTGGACTTATTTGTATCACCAGCGGGACTGGAATCCAAGAAAAACTGTTCACTTTGTCTCTGATTTCTTTCTTTTAAATCCTCTCAAAAACACAGGAAATGCCATACCAGAAGGTTCAATTATTTTAACTTTCCAGGGGGGGGCATACCCCCGTATGTACCCCCCTAGGAAGCTCGCGCCTGCGGCGCTCGCTGGTCCCTCAAACATTAAAAAGACCCCCCCCCTCCATCAAAATCCTGGCTACGGGCGCACATACAAATCGTTAGTCAAAGTTTTTGAATGCAGCCTGAGTGAATGGACCCAACACACTGAGAGACGAGAAATATATCATATCAAATTTCTGGCCGTTTTCATCGGCCACTTTCATCAGGTGTCAAAAAGTTAGATACGCAAGATACAAATAACGTTACTTGATTATTGACATCTATCTATCAATTTATTGATATATAAATCGTTTATCATTGACATCTGCAAATTGATTAATATACAAATCGTTTATCATTGACATTTATTAATTAATCAATATACAAATAGTTTATTGCTGAAATTTGTTATCTGATCAATATGCAGGCCGTTTATTATTGACATCTATAACCGATTCACTCTATAATTGATTAATATTTTCATTTATATGTTCATCTATCTGTTATTGTGATTTGTTTACAATTCATAAAACATGTAGTAGTAACCGTGTGAGAGGTGTGTATTACTCGCGTAGGAACACGAGTCACGGTGTCTAACAATGAAGCGTGAAAACATACACCCGTCCTCCCACCGACCACTTTCCCCACCCCACGCTTCACGCTGGTTACTCATTACATATTAATGAGCCTCCCCCCTAACAACGATACAAGACTACCCCCTTCCTACGAACCCTCCTAATCTACAAAACCTTCTTATACAGACTCAGAATGTGCTGAAGGCTTTGGATTTGCGACCGTATGTTTATATGTACCTTGGACATACACAAGGACATAACGTTAAATGCATTGGTAGCCTCAGTGAGTTGTAACGTTATGTGTAGCAAGGAATAAATAAGAAGAGTTTTTGATAGACGACTGGATTTGTTTTGATCTTGACACAGCCACTAATGTGAATAGATGACTATTAAGCTTAAACAAATCTGGTTTCTTGATGTACACTATTAATATGGAAGACTACAGTGGTTGTTAACCTTTGGTTGATGGGACAACTGAGAGTGCTTGTTTGACCCGGAAGTGCTTGTTCAGCTGGCAGCCATGGTGATGACCTCTCATCGGTCACTACCTACTGCGTAACATAGTCCTCCGCTTCACACAATCAAGTCCCAAAATATATCATGCCATATATCTTAAGATATTCAGTAATGTACAAAAATATCCACGCTTTGATGTTTGATTGTATATATTATGTAGATTAAATGCAAAATTGTAGAGAAAGTTGTGGGAATTGTTAATCACTAAAGCAGTTGTCAAGAGCCCTGCGCGGAAGGGTGTGAGTGACGCGGTTACTTGACGACTATGTAGCTTTGTATACAGAGTGTTTCTCACATAACGACCAGACAGTCAAAGAGGCAAGGCCTTTGCGTGTTTCTGTGGTGGAAGGTAGCGTTTAGGCCCAAAAAATCACCTTCTAATTACCAGAGATGTTTAAGAATACGTTTCAGAGTGGTTTCTTGTCCATCCTGTACAGCATAGGAAGCAAGCCTTTGCAAATCTGGGACAAAAAGGTAAGGAGGATTTTTTTACCACGCTACTCATGGTTCATCACTACCGGCCATGTTTAGCTGTAACTAGTGATTTTGTTTGTGCGATCAGTTTAGCACAAGAAGAAACATTTAAGCCTTAGGGTGAAGCTAAGATGAGTTTATGTCATGGTAGAATACCAAAATTTGCCCTGATTTTCCGTTTACGATGTTGGTAAGAAATATACGATCGGTCGTGTTGCCAACGTTCCATCTGAACTATGACCAGCCAATATTGTTTATACGTATACACAGAAACAACATACACGTATCAACCAGGGCGTATAAATCGTATTTTCCTATAAGGATGTTTGTAAAATTATATTTTCGTCAGAAACGCCGGGTAGTTTTGAGTTTCGGAAATGTTGGGTGTGGGAAGGGCGCGGTTACCTTGGAGACGGCTCAGACGATGATCCTAACTCGAGATCTCATCTCAAATACTATTGGAGGAAAATCACCAGATTTCTAACGGTTCATCTATTCATCTTTCTTTAAATTATCTGTTGTCCTAAAATCATTTTTGTGTATCCTTTGGCTATTTTTAAAGAATGTTTTGTATTACACATGTTAGTGAAATTCACAACAATGCCAATGGCTTCATGTATTCTATCAAAGTATATCAGTATAAAAATGTAGTATGAATACAAATTTCACATTAGAAGTGCAGTACAAATATGGATTTAACAGTCTGAATTACATAATTCTTAACATCATTTAGCTTGTCAAATATTCCCCTGGTCTTGTGTTTTCTTGCTGTATTTGTTTATCAAATCAGATGCATCAAGCTTATGTTGTTTTGCCTACAATCTACATTGTGATCTCAAACAAGTCACATGCCGATGTGAGGTTTGCAACAATCACAAATCAGAATGCCTCATTTAGTTTTCTGGTACTACTAAGTAGTACATGTATTGTTGTCAGTCAGTATTAAAGGCTTGATAATGTTTTTCACAGTCCAACTTTTCCAAGAGGTTGAACAATATCAAATCCTAAAGCATTCTAATTGGCTATTGTAAGACCCCCACTAAATTTGCATTGTCATATAAACAATACGTTAGTGAAACAGTTTTGTACTTACCATTAATATATCAACAACAAGTGAAAATATCTAAATTCTATGTGGACAATCGCCGTGCATTCAAAGTTTTTCTGTTGTTCTACCATGTCAATTTTTTCATGCCATTTCTATCATGGCATGACCATATTTGGTATTGGCATAAACAAAACAGTAAAGGCTGAGTAAAAACATTCAGTTTGGTGTTGTGCCAAATAAAGAAACATGAGGGATTCTTCAACAAAATTAAATAGGATTAAAATGCCTTGCTTTCAGTTGCTATAAATAGCACAAATCAGGCTTGAAACCTGATCCAAAATTGGTTTCAAGTCCAATCACTTGTCGGCACATAACAACTGTCAACAGCACCTGAACATATCTAGTGTTCTGTGTAGAGTTTTTGTTCCCGTTGCTGATCACAGTCAAGATGGTTTGATTGGACCAGAATGCTTCGCAATCAACTGTGAGTGGCGTTTGTGTTCTGTCAATGGCAGGCAGTTCCCAAATCAGCCCACTGCATATTTTCAGCCCACCGCATATTTTCAAACAGCAACAATATGCTTACATTGGTAGCCTGCTAGCAAATCAAGCCTAAACATTAGGGTATGACATATACTTTTGACGAAATTGTGACAATAATTTTGAGCAAATGTGGTACAAGTATACAAAAATGCAGATCTAAAATGTTGCCATTTCTCCCACATGAATTAAGATCAAAAAGAATTTCACCATGAAGTTAGGTACCTTTGAACTTTATGAATTTACAGCATATACACTTTAAATGGACCATCAGGATTATTGACAGTGTTAAAAACTATGATTTCTCTTTTGTACCCCAGGTGCGAAATGGCCACATCAAGAGGATCACAGACAACGACATCCAGTCACTTGTACTCGAGATTTGTGGTACAAATGTCAGGTAAGAGCCGATCAGATTTTCGTTTCTCTGATAATTGTGTCTCTTCAATTTCAAATCAAAGAATAACTGCTAATCACATGGGCCGACAATAAGTTGCTATTACAATGAATAGTTTTATCTTTGCTAGGATGATGATTGTTGTTATTGTTTTTACTTGTTTTTAACATTTTATCATTTTTACCTTTTAGCACAACATATATCACCTGCCCGGCAGACCCAAAGAAAACCCTGGGAATCAAGTTGCCCTTCCTTGTGATGATCATCAAGAATCTGAAGAAGTACTTCACCTTTGAGGTTCAGGTGGGTTTGGATTCAAAGATTTCTTTGACAGAATAAAACAGTTCATTGAGAATGATGACCCAACAAAAGTACAGGGAGTTTTGTAAGGTCTTCTACTATTTTAAACAAGTAAAAGTGTGAAAATGTTCACTGCTGCATTTGTTAGAAAATTTTACATTCATGCATTTGATACGGAGAAATTGGGGAATTAGCATAGCACAAAAGCATGGAAAGAAAAACCAAAAGCTTTTTTTTGTTTTGGCTTAAATTTGTCAACCTTTTGATCAAATGAATCACCTGAAGATATGTAGTACATTACAAGTATTCAGCATCTTAGACCAGATATGCTATAACCTGACAACTGTCATGATGGTGATGTTTCTAACGACTGTCTTTTCGTGAACGGACAGGTCCTAGATGACAAGAACGTGCGCAGACGGTTCAGAGCGAGTAACTACCAGAGCACGACCAGAGTCAAGCCCTTCATCTGCACAATGCCCATGAGACTGGACGATGGGTGGAACCAGATCCAAGTGAGTTATCATTAGGTTTACCTTAACGGAAGGGAAACATATTATTTTTGCTCCACTTCTCTTCTTATTCTGTTGCAAACAAATGAGGTGAGGTCAATGACCTGGGCCAGACAGCTGTCACCATGGTTATTGTATGTGTAGCATACGCCCTTTGGTGTTCGATTACATAAATGTAGCAAGTGGTAGGACAGAGATGGAGGGGCTGGTCACCATACATATGAATGTGTTTGAGTAAGAATAAACAGAGCTGCAGTAGTTTTTTGGCTAGACCATGTGAAGGTAGACATAATGTATTTGGCTGTAAATGTCGCCTGTGTAGTTACATAATTATAGTGTTAGTTGGGTGTGGTCCAAACTTTGCTGACAACATTTAGGTTTTGTTGACCATTGAAATGACGATGTTACAGCTGAGTTAGTACATGACAAAGTGCAAATTTCTTAGCAAGATCGTTCCTTGTTTGGTTGCTTGGTTGTTACCAAGAAGTTGATTTTAAAATCTGTGAAAATTAGTTTGTGACACTTGGGGTTAAAAATGTCTTTTAGACGGAACATCATTTTGTGTTCATGTTGGAGAGCTTGAATGCTTCCCTCGCCTTTTCCTTCTTGATTGTGATAATTTCTGACCATAACCTTTGACCCATTCCCACAGTTCAACTTGTCAGACTTCACGAGGAGGGCCTACGGGACCAACTACATCGAGACGCTGCGTGTCCAGATTCACGCCAACTGCCGCATCCGCCGGGTCTACTTCTCCGACAGGTTGTACTCAGAAGACGAGCTGCCAGCAGAATTCAAACTCTACCTACCAGTGCAGAACAAAGCAAAGGTAAGATTGGATTTTTTAAAAATTGTTTATTTATATCAACTTTCATACAGCATTAGCAGTTGGACTCGGATCGTAGACAGAACGCTGTCGCTGAGGAAAAAAATTAACTTCATATTTGAACTTCTCTCTATCTCTAATGGTACCTATGGCCTCTGGATTGGATCTTTAAAACTAAATTCACTATCTCTCATTTTCTAACAATAGATTTTTCATCCGTCATTTTAATTCTTGATTATGGTATCATGAAATTTATTTGTGGATTTTTCTTCTTTTCCAGGTTTGAAGAACCTCCATCAAACCAGTGCAGTCACCAAATCCTCTTTCGCTGTAAAAAAAGAACCAAACAACATAAGTTATGTTTCCATATCTTCCTGGTGTCGACCAAACCTGACTCATTTCGTCAGGATGGACTTTACCAATAACGTCAGTTGCACTGTATGTAGTTCTCCATCCGACGTAGTCCTGCAATGTAGTTTGAAATTAGATGTAACCGACCAGAAAAATATGTTTAGCGTTGACTCTTTCTACAGAAGGTAGATGTAGCATCGGTAGAGACTCTTCCAGAAATGACAGCAACCCATTTTGTGAATTCCTCATTCATTCTATGACTTTTTGTTTCTCATTGTAAAAAGAAGAAGTAAGCATATTTGTTGTTCCTGTGTAGAGGGGACCTTTCATTAATAATCAGGGTTAAGTATGTTGGGATGAAGCAGACCGTTGATGTATGTTTAACTTTGTCAGAGTTTAGGGCACGTTCCCCACTTTGTAATAACAGATTTATTTAGAACACCACACTTAAGCGTTAAGTGGCCAAGAGACAATGTCTTGTACATCTGACCAACGGGACAGAACGAAACGAACGAGCCATGTCAATTCTTCTTCCATCGTTGTAAATACTGGAAGCTGTATTAGTAGCCCCTGTATGTAACCATGGTGATTACTAGGTTGATGAAGTTGTAGCGTTCCGTGATCAACCATGTATAGAACAACCTATAAAAATGGTTACATGTAGCTTTTACATATTTCAAACTGTTACATATTGCAATAAAAATTACATTTGCCTGTTTAAACTTTCTGTGTATGTTTGGTGATTGTTGCGAGAAAATCTCTTAGCAAGACTTACGTTCACACTGGATCATTTGGCTGGATTTCATTGTACATATTTTAAGCTACTAGTTGCCCAAAAAATAAAACATGTTCTTTATTTTGCCAACACATATACTACACAATAAGATCATCCGTCTACAACTTGACATACTATAAGTATTACAAGTATTACATCAAGGTCACGAAAGGTCAAATTAAGGTTTGACTACGCAGTTTCTGGTAACTATAGTTACTAGAAAATCAACACTACTCAAATGATTGACACTACTTTAAACATATAAGTGGCAAACCCTGTTGGACAAAACATTATGCATTACTGTCTAAGATGGTCAACAAAAGTTTCCCAAACACCACTGATCATGCCCATATTTGGTCAAGAAAAAGTTTTGATTAGTTAGGAAGTTGACTAAGATGAATGGGAAATGACTTACCAGCGAAGAATGAAAAACCATGTAATACTATCCTATCAAATATCGAGGCTGTTTTATTGTTGACATGCACGATAAGTAAAAGTATAGTGTACATGTATGTGAGCACAGCAGAGTCCTAAGAAATATACAGGACGAGAATTACACACACACACTCTTTGTCAACTTGTATGAGTCAACAGGAGCAGAGAACCACAAATGTTGTAATCTTGATTTCCATAAAAACATGTTATTACAGCTTCTATATTCTATTCTATGTCATTGATTTCTGAGATTTACTGCTTTTTCGCTAAGCACTTACAGAAAAGAGCATGGAAGTTGAACACAGTGCTACCAGTGGACTAGTCCTTGCTGTAGTATTTTCTGTGCTGTGTGGCCTAAGAAAACAAAGATGGGCACCACCCTATTCACCACACAGTGTGGATAGATCTTCACACCAAGATACCAGACAACTGCATTCTTTGCAATAAAGTCCAAGAAATATCTACCATCAAGGCTAGAGTCTTGGCTGGATGTTTGGGGGCAATGGCATATGAAACAGGTAGTTGCCAAGTAATTAGACCTAACATTAAAGACTAATCTACTGGTAAATCTATCAAAAACTGATTGATTACCTTGTCATAAATTTGTGGGTATTTTGGGAATGATAAATCTTAACATGAAGGATGTAAAAAATGTATGTACATTGTCATCAGAGCATATGCAGGTCTTCCCTACATGACCACCAACTTTCCTTTAATTTCGTAGGGGTGATATACTGGTCATGAAACTTTCCATTTCGATTTACACACGTGTGGGAGGTTACATGGAGATTGAATAATTACAGTTGAACAGTGTCAAGTGGTTCACAACGCTGTAAAAATGGGACTCAAGTTGACACTGTGGTGTCTGCAACTAGGTTGTAAAATGGCCAAGTGCTCAGCCAAGAACTAAATAAACTCTTATCATCAGGCTCAATCAGTTCTAATGACTGTGCTATAAATTTGATGTTCTCCGTTCTCCAGGCCCAACTGACTCGGTTTCCAGGGAACAGAAGCACAGCGGTGTCAAGTGATTTACATTTGTATCAGGTGTTACCATGGAGCGCTAGGGTGTCTTGTGTTGAAACAAAACAGAGTAACAAACGTCTGGCCGAACTCGTTGCCACTGAGTACTATAGGACTATTTAGGAGCATCCCCATTAGAAAGCTTTAGACAACGCTTACAGTTACATTTGTAGATGTGCAAAGGTTAGGTGTGACCGGTTGTTCAGTGTAATATAACCAGCTGCTGCTGCCCTGCGTGCCTGTGAAGCTGGTGTGTCACACCGAAGGATGGTTTGATATACAGGTTATATAGATACAGATAGCACCTTTGGTTCTATGGCTAAAATCGTTCTCTCCGAATTCTTCAGCTTTCTGATGTACAATTTATAAGTTATACAAGTAGCCAACTTTTTTAGAGGTAAATTGTCACATTTGTATTATAATTTACATATCTTTTACCAAAGTTCATATAGCTACGGTACGTACAAGTTTTCCTAATTTTCAAGAGCTAAATTGTCAAACTTGCTATCTTTGAGACTGGGTTTACATATCTTAGTCTAAAAAACGGAGTCCACTAGTGTTCTAATTAATTTAGGTACACTTGATATTCAGGTCCGAACCTGTACCTGGTCAAATTTACAGGTACAGGAACGCTTGATGTTCAGGTCTGGACCTGTTCCTAAACAATTTCACAGTTACAGGTACAGTGTACTGGTACATAGCCCTATTACATAGTAAGATGACAACCAGGCAACAGTAAGGACACAAGAGAAAAAGTTGACACCGTAACCTTTACTGTAACTTTATTATTTTTTTATGTAGGTACAATAGTGTGTGGTCACCTATTCTAGCCTCTCAACAATACAACATCAGGACCCCAGAGGCTTGACACAAACTACAGTTCATTTCTCCAAACAAAATCATGACTCTTGTTAGTCGTAGCACGTGTAAATAGGAACCACTTCATACGTCCTTTTAAAACACACATATAAACAATCAAACAAACAACAACTACCTACTTTCTTTCTTTCTAGAAAAGAAAATTTTGCAATTATTTTCGGGATTACACATAACATCTCACCCGAAGGGCAGTCTACGCAATGTGGGTATACTTCCCTTTCCCCCCCTCAATATACAAGATGAAATGTGCAATGCTTCTACTATTTCAACACATATTGATATATTCACGTTCCATATTTCATTATACAAAGTCTTCTAAATGTTTGCATCGTCTCTCACTTCCCTTTTACATGCTTTTAATCATTATAGTATTCCAATAATAAATTCTGGACATCTGCTACTGCATGGCAAAATAGCAATCCATAGCTACATTGTACAAACTTCTCTGTACAGGGTCAAGCTTTAGGTAGGTTCTTAGTCTCTTAAGACGGTGACTTGAAGAAAATGCACGTTCCTAAGAGTGACAGTGAGAGTTGTTGCAGTCTAGCAGTGGGAGAATATACATTTTATATATCAGAGCCCTATAGTACAGTTCAAACGGGTTTCAGATGAATCATAGGGTGGGGGGAAAGGAGAGGGCATTTGTGAATGGTTTCATCAAGTTGGAAAATCAATAGATAACAAAGTTGTTTGTACACAACCAGGTGTCTCTACCTAGCCGATGTTTCAGTGACTGTCTGTCACCTTCCTCAGGGTAATACTGACTGGTTCTACTTCAAACTGCAGGTGGGTGTCGCTGTATGGTTCAGAAAATCTCCTCCAGTCATGAACCAAACTAACAAACAAACCGTGATGAGGGGCATATAACTATAAACTCAGTCACGTTTGGCGCCACATTCTTCGCACTGCAGCAGCGACACCTAGCTGCAGTGCAAAGTAGAGCCAGTGAGTATTACGCCGAGGAAGATGACAGACAGTCACTGAAACGTTGGTTAGGCATTAACTCATGTAAAAAGAACTTGGTTATCGAAGGACAGGGCATTTCTGTACAAAAATTTGGCTTGATGGAAGGAAGGGACACACGCGGGGGAGATAAACAAGCCGGACAAAATCACTTCTAGCAGCCCTTCCACTGGTCATGATCAGGCCCCTGGAAGCTTGATGGCCAACATCTCTAAGTCAGGAGAACTGGAAACATCCTAATCCTGTTGATTTATACATATGTGCTGACTGACCAATTATTGTCAGACTAATAACTGTCTGTTACCATGGTGTTGGAGGCTATGATGACTGGTTTCCATGGTGACAGAGAATCCTGAGCTCCTATTGGACTTGTCCTCATCATAATAAAGAATGCTGAGCTCCTATTGGTTCTTTCTTAAAGTTTCTAAAGCAGTCTCCTGGCTTAGGAGGTGAAAGGCCACAAGCTCTTGGGGCATGGGGCCCAATCAGCCTCTGATAGCTAGAGTTTGTGCAACACAAGCTTGCGGACTAAACCAACGGGGATAGAAGGAAGTACAGGGGGGGGGGGGGGGAGAAACTGAGGGGCAGCCTGGTCACCGTAAGTAGTCCTCGATGTTGGCGAACGCGCAGGACCCGATTCCGACCTTGGACATCAGCTTCAGGCATTCCGTGGCATGGCCTACCGCCTTCTCCAGGGGGGGCTGCCTGGGCAAGCCGTGAGATTCTGCACGGAGGAGAAAGAAAGACGCGTCATCAGTATCTACTTATTGATTTGGCTATTCTGGGCTTCCCAACTAGTCTACTACTAAGGGCTAGCTCTGCTGACCAGGACAAATGGAACTGAGGTTTTACCATGGATAGAAAGTACATATAATAAGACTTGTTGATCCAGCTTAGTCTCAGCATTTTATGTGTGGAATAACAACCAACTGCCCCTTTGGCCTGAAAAAAGGCTATAGGACTACCTTTTGCTTTTTTCACCTTTACACTATACTGTAAAAGGGGACATGTTTGTGGTGGTTTCATGTTCAAAATTTTCATGGGATCCTCTTCATCGCAAACTAAAAACCTCACAAACATATTACCTTTTGCAGTGAAATGGAGTTTCAAGCACAAACCTTAAAACCACCGCAACACTCCATTTTCTCCCTACCGCAAAATGAAATTTCTGCAAGCGCAAACATTTCCCTTTTTACAGTACATGGAATTTGTACTGTACTTTGATTAAAATTTTGTACAATAAAGTTGAGTGTGTATATTGTGAGTGTGTTGTCTGTGTGTCTTGCTCAAAATCGGATCCAATTCCCCCTCTTCTTCGGGACGTCAATATCGCTAGTTCGGAGAGTCGTATAGTTCGGGGAGTCGTATAATTTGCGCTGACAAATGGGCTATACAGATATGCGGAATCTACTGTATATGAATCCAATGGTACAACAAGTGTCATACTGACCTAGAATAGCACTGTTGAGTGCAGCACAGATGGGCTCTCTCTGTACTGTGTCCAGCTGGTAACCTACAGGACTGTTCCAGGGGTCTGCATAGGCCAGGAGACTGAAGGCATCCTGGGGAAACACATTTCACATCATCAACAATTATAATATCCACCATATACTGTAAATGCATTTAAGTTCGCGTGGTTTTTATTTCGCGCTAAGAGGAATGGAGTGTTCGCAGTGGTTCTAAATTCGAGGCAGCGCTGTAGTCACATACTGCTACAGTATTGGACAAAAATGTTCGTGGTAGTTTTAAGTGCGCGGTGAAACGGTCACCGCGAAAACCGCTTACATAAAACCACAGCGAATATTTCTGAATTTATTTAACAATGCTTTATTGAATAAAACTAAAAGTACGTCGTGTCCAACAGTGGCAGTAAACAGACTGAAATGGTGCTAGGACATTTACGGAAATACACTTTTATCAAATTCATGAAGTTTAGGTTTTCTGGACGAATGGTGTGAAATTTTCTTCTGTCTCAACAAGCAAATTTCCGTCCCGGGATGGATGGAAGGGTCCTGGAGACAGCCATATTTGACTGATGTATTTTTACCTGTAGAACCTTCTTGTTGGCCTCGTTCTTGCCGTACTGCCTCCTGAGTTGGACGCTCATGCCCTGTAACTCCCTCCCATACTGCAGCATCTTCTCAATGGCAGCCTGGCTGCCGCCACACAACTGTCTCCTCTGGCTCTGAACCTCCTTATCTGTGTCTGAGGGGAAAAAAAGGAAGATAACAACCTGATTGGGGCCCCAAACCTACACCACTATGTGCCATCGCATGGCATAATGGCAGGGTGTTTGGCCCAGAACCCAGAGGTCCTGGGTACGAATCCCCTCAAATGCCCCAAAATTGTGCCCTTAACGCAAATTTCCTCACTATACTCAGCTGAAAATGCTTCAGTGAGGAATGCCCTCGTATAGGACATCAAATGGAGGTCCTGCGGTTGAAGAGAGTTTTTAATTCAGTGGCAACACTGCGATTTCAAGTTATCTTTTATCGAAACTGTTTTGCTTGGCTCATCTGGGCTTCATACGTCAGTGGAGTTGTGCTACGTCTGTCACGGACGAGTCAGAAAGCAAAAAAAGGATTGTTTAGCTACTTCGCACCTATTAGATAGCGATTAATGGACATCAAACGAGATACCGACTCTGCACAGGCCCTGTCCATCGATAATGGAGCTTCACTGTATAGCGGACTACCTCGGCCGATTTCTACTATTTTCCCAGCGATAGGACAGGGCCTGGTAGAGGCTAGCAAATTGGCACAAATTGGCAAAGTTGGCACAATGTCCTAGCGTAGTTTGGCGGAGTCCTGTGAGATAACTGCTTTACCAAAGTCATCTGTCTCCATCAGGTCCTCCCTGTGCTGGTTGTTGTGGGAACAGCCGTTCATGTAGGACGTGGAGGCTCCGTCGTTCACTCTGCTGGACACACCGTTACACACCATCTGACTGTTGTACTCCTCAACCTCCATTTCTACATCCACCTGTAAAACACACGGTACAAAACAACTGTCAAAAAACTATTTGCAAACAAGGACGAGATATTTTAGGACCAGTGCAATGGAGTGTTTGCCTTGCATTTGCAAGGTTGGGGGTTCAAAACCCTCAAAAAAAAAGGTATACACTGGCAGTTGAATACATTACAAAACATCTCAATTACCTACAACAGGGTAAGTGTCAGAGATAACTTGTAGACGTTTCAAGTGACATCCATTACTCTTCTTCAGCGACACTAGAACAAAACATTGGTTTAAAATCCTAACCTAACATTGTATCCCATCCCATCACAGTTCACTGAATTACCAAGCTGATGAAACCATTTACAGATACACTTCATAACATCATTGTCCAACTTTCAAAATAATTCTTATTCTCATTCCTTGACAAATACTGGTGCTATACAGTTGAAAATTTGGCTAAGTTTTAATGAGTTAAAAATTAGTCAAATCCTTCTAGAGAATGGATTCTGCTAACAAAGATAGATGTTGTTCACTACAAACATAGATGAGCTTTCATGCTAATTTTTTCTATAGATCTGATACATTTTACTGTACAATGTATCCATTTGAATTCATTTTTGGAAGTAGGTGCACTGGTGCATTCCTATTCCTAACCTAAGAATTTAGGTGCAAAGAGAAAATTACGGGTGCACAATATCGAATAAATGAATCCAAATTCTATACCTACATGTACCTCCAAAATTTGAAATAAATAATACAACAACCATTTCCTTATATGTTTCCGACACTTTAATGCCAAGAAAAGTATACAAGTGTACATTTAGTACCTTAATGTACCAAATCCTACAAAATATCTACTATTAGGTGCACTGTTGCACCCACAATAATTAGGCCCTCAGCAACAATTTTTTGTTCACAAAAGTTAATATGCATACAGCATTTCAAGCCCTGATCAAAAATAACATTTTGATTTATTAGAATTTGAATGTGACCTGGCGGCTCCCGGGTCACGACAAAGTCAGGGTCACGACAAAGTCAGGGCCACAAAGCCAAAAATAAAACTGCAGAGGCGAGTTGATTTGACCTGTGTTAAAACCTGACGAAAATAGTAAACACTCTTCTTGTACAGTTGATGTACATCCCATACTATCAATGGCAGAAAAAAAGATACCAAGAAGATAACCTAAAATACAGAAAAAACTGTTCTGCAAATAATTTCATACTTCACTGTACATACTACATTTGTTATCAACCTAAATCAAAGACAAATGTTGATCAACATCTTTGGTTATACCGCCTTTCCACTGGCAGCGACTGTTGAGCAACAGCTAAGCTACTAAAGTTTTGTGTGTTTTGTTTTCATTTAAATCACATTTTTACATCGTGGGTCATATTAAATTTATAAAGTCATTGGTCACAAAAATCACATTTTGGTCACTTACAGTAACAATCTCCAAGCAACAATTCTAAATAAGCTATTTTAATCAGTACTTGAAGTGTACATGTGCATTATGTGATGTATTGTGGATAATATGTCAACATTGAAGGCCCCTCGCCATTCTTTGTGTATTGCCAGGACACATATTACCCACAATTCTTCACACTGCACATGTGAATTTAAAACTGTGAACTAGCTTAATAAAAAGCTTTTTCAAAACCAGTGATTTTTCTCTACAAGCTTTCAGATGATAACACCAGATGTCTGGCTTACCTGATTCGTCGAGAATCCGTTGGTGACAGAATTGACTGCATTCATCTCAGCTACACTAACATGGTCCTGGTTAGCAGAGGTACTGGGGTTGGACTTTGTGTGGATGAGGTCACCAGCATTTGGACTCTTGTTCCCTACGTACAACAAGGTGGCAAGCAGACTTTTAGCTAGGATTTATCGACAGGGCATCCCTCATGGACTCTATGGATTAAGAATTACTCAGTAACTTTGCATGTTAATCGATTTTCATTATGTCCTAGTGTCTAGTATGACTATGAGGAAAACACAACATTGTGTGTGTCCTTACTGTCCTCTGTGTATCTCTTTGTTTTCTAAGTGTAGGGTGTCCAGAAGACGCACTGACGCCCTGCTAGCTAATAGCATGGTGGCAAGGTGGTATCGTGGTTAAGGTTATTAGATCTAAATGTTCTGGGTTTAAATCCCAAGCAGATCCGAATGCTGTGCCCTTGGGAAAGGCACTTAACATCTATTTTCTCACAGGCTTCAGGTGAAAACAAGTACCTAACTTCGGTTAGTGACATCCTCTAGGATGGGACGTGATGCCATGTTTGAGGACTGAGGAACTGCACATCTTAAGAAAAAGTCTGGCGTTGCTAAATATACTGAGAATCTTTTAATATTTGTGGTATCTGTATCGAGTCTGCATTCAAAAAAATGCAATTGCCATGCAATTGTTATCTAAATGTCATTGCCTGTACATTTTGCATCTTGTCCCTTTGATTGAAAGGAGCACATTAAAGAACCCGCCACACTTTTCAATTCCAGCACATTAAAGAACCCTCAACACAAAGAGTGGGGGTCCTTCCTGGTGTGAGTGGATCAAACTTTAATCAATCTTGTGTACGTCTTTCATACCATGCTTGTAGTCCTCAACCTAATGAGGAAGACGAAGGAACAAAGAAACAAATGACATACCTGTAACATACTTTACACCTACTTCCTCACTCTACTCAGGTGAAAACAAGTACCTAACCTTGGTTAGTGACATCCTCTCGGATGGGAAGTTAAAAAAATGGCAATTGCCACGCAATGTAATTGTTTTCTAGATGTCACTCTCTGTACATTTTGTGCCTAATCAAAGGATCAAATAAAGAAACGACCTACCTGTAACATACGTGCGGTCGATCTTGCCGTTAGCCCTCTGTGTGTCCATCCTGTGGTGACTGGGACTCAGGCTCGGGGACGACCTGTACTCCGAACCCGTGGAACTCCCGCTACTGTTCCGGGACTTGGGACTTCTTGCACTGAGTCCTCGAACTTCACTGTCCGTTCCGTTAACCATTTCAACAAACTGACGGCACTTGAGCACAAAAAGGAGGTTGGGGTTGCGTTCTAGCAGTCCTGGGTACAGACTCTGTGTGGTGTCTATGGCCTCTCCCATTCGGCCGGCTAAAACCAGCTTCTGTATTCCTGGGGGCAAAAAAGGTAGAAATATGTGTTATAGATAAATCAATGAGTACATTAATAATACATCTACAACTAGTGTAATGCCACACTAATTTTTTTCTTGACTCTTGGATTTTTGCAGGAAAAAAATTCATGTGGATATGTGCATAAAAAATGAGGAGGCATCTAAAAATGAAATAAAAATCTATCAATAAAATAAAATAAAACATTTATTATCAATTTTTATTCATCAAAATTTTTGATAGCTTGTCTAGACTAAGTCTACTCTTTCTCTCCAAAACTTCCTATCTTCTGTTGTGTTTTTGTACGTCCTTCATGCTGCAATCTCTTGCAATTTGATGCTGGTACATCATTTGGGCATAAAGTCATTCAAATAAAGCAAGAAACTCATCACCAAAGGCACATGTATATGAAGCCATCAACTTGTATCCATATATGATTGAAAACGGAATGAGTGAAATTTAAAAGAGTTTTCCTCACTTTGTCTATTCTTCATGGAAGTCAGTTCCTCTGTAAAGGATTGCCCTGTACTCTTGGCGAAAGCTTCTGCAGTTGCACAGTATCCATGGTGCACCAAGTATGTGGACACCATCCTAAACACAAAGGTGTAACATGTAAATCTGCCCAAGGGACTGACAAAATCTGTCAAAGTCTACATGTAGGGGAACAGGTGGTCACTACAAACAGGATTGCTTGTGTCAATGGGAAAGATTATCTAAGGGACCATCGGAAAAAGGTCATACTGGCCATTTATGTCTTGACAAGAAGTCGTCATTTTGCCACTGTGACTGATATAGATGTATTAACAGAATAAAACTTATATTTTTTGCCGTATCCACAAGAGGAAATTTTTGATGAATATTTCTAATACATGTACTTACTTTTGGCCTATAATTTCTCCAGACTCCATCAGTTTAAGTAAAACCTGGCATCCTTATTCATAACACTGAATCTAGTACATGTAAGTATCAAATACCGTGCTGTGTTCTAGCTATAGCACGTTATTCAAATACTATAAATGCAGAAATGTTCGCGGGGGTTTAATTTTGCTGCACAAAGAAAATGGAGTGTTTGTGGTGGTTTTGAGATGAAACAATAGTAGCACTACAGTCACACAATGGGACAGCTTTTCATGGTACATGGTTTTAAGTTTACGGTAAAGAGTTTACCGCTTAAACCGAGAACATAAAACCACTGCAAACATTTCTGACTTACAGTACTGGATTTCAAGCCCACCTTTGCAAGGTTTTCTGCCACTCCCCTTTGTGATCTGGTACAGGGAAGCTCTCTATCGTGACTCTAGTCTTCTGGTGCCACTCTCTCATGTAGTCTTCTATGTCGTAAACAAAAGGCTGTTGACCAAAATTTGCATCCACGATTTCTCCGGGCGTCTGTAGTCCAACTGTTGGGTACAGATTGTGCTGGGTGGAGAATGAAAGAAGATGGGATCATATTAGACAAATCACAGTGGATGTCACTCAATGACAGAGGAAGAATGTCCAGACTATGTATGATGTACAAAATGAGTAATAAACTGGTGGACGTACCGACTACTAAGTATCTAATACCAGAAATAGTTATGACTTTGAATACCAGAGTTATCAAACCAGGATTGAAGTGGACAAAAAGTTGTTTTTGATAATCATTCACTGATTCAGGGAAAATTACTTCGAAATACGTCAAGAAGTAAACGAAAAAATATACTTACAGGCAAGTCTGTAAAGGCAATACCTGCAAAGAAAAACAGAAACAATGGTATTAATAACAATTTCTTTCCTTTCCTTTAATCACAGACGAAAGAGAGCAGATGCTGTCTGAAACGTCTGACTGTTTTATCGAGGTATCTTAATATTACCTGGATGTCTAACCTTCATCAACATATTAACAACCATGTTTTTTTCATCATTATTGAAGAATGCTTCACATTTACAACATTCTTCTTGAATGAATAAGATCTGCAAATAAAGACACAACTCATATGACAGGGTCATTCCAGGATTTTGTGAATCAGGATTTACAGGATAATGAGGATTCATTTTTTTTCTAAAGAGGAGAACAGGGGCGCTGCACCCCATGCTCTGACCATGCACCCCCTTACTCAAGGGAGCAGATCCTCTAACAAGCATAACATTCAGATTGACCAGTGATGCCAGGTCACATGTGGCCACAGTCTTCAACTGTGACCAGTTTGTTTGACAGTAATTTCTTCCTCAGGAAGCCTTAAAATTACCCCAGGTTTCTCTTTAACCCCACACCGTGACAGGGGGGAATCCACACCATCCCACCTTTGTCACTAAGCTCCCTTGCATCCCCATGGAAATTCGTGTCAACGATATGAAAGTGACCTTACTGACCTAAGTTGTGCCCATTCTTGGTGTAGAAGCAGGTGTTGTCGATGAGGTTGACACAGCAACCGACGACGTCGCCCGTGGTGAAGGTCGGACCGTAGGGCTGCCCCGTACCGGAGGAGCAAAACGAGTGGCCATCGTCACCATGGTAACCATAGGAGTGCTTGTCCCAGCCTGAGAGAAGAAGAGATGTTGCAGTGTCAAAGTATTCCATATACAAATGAAATATCGATTTTAATCTTTCCACCAGCTACCCTTAGATCTAGACAGCCACATTAAAAACCAATATCATTTAAAAAAATGAATTTAAAGATATCTACTAAATGCAGCATCAGTGATTTCCAAAATATGAAAACATTCAATAACACTGTTGTTTATGTGGAGGTCTTACTACTCTTAGTCTTAAGTTACCTGGTGGAATTCTGAGAGTTGACGTTAATTGATTTATCTGCTAGTATAGGTATTCAAATAGAAGCTATAGTCATCGTGTTATCTTTCGTTAAAAATAGATATACTTATATCTAATAAATCATGTACTGGTCCAACTCAATAATGAGGCATTACCTGGTAACCTGTTCATGTTCACACCCTGTGCAGAAAGTCCAATCCCCATGTACCTGAGAAAGGAAACAAAAACAACAGTGCAGTCAGAGATGGCAGACATCAATCCTTAACCCATAATGTTGGTTAAGTAGGAGTAAGATTTAAAGCAATCAGGTTAGCAATAGGCCAAGATCTAGTAGATGGGAAAAACAAAGCTCCTTGGTCATTACATACAGGCAGTCAATGGACTGTACATGGAAGTTTTCTACAATTAGCACTAAAGCTTGCCCCTTTGATAACATAGGACTTGTACCACCTGTAACATGAATGATACATAGCTCTGTTTTATTGGTTTACCTCCGTGCTGTTTCTTTCTCAGAACTGGAGGGAAGGGAGAGAGTGTGTTAGACAGCTGTTTTCCTTGTTTTCCAGAACCCTTTTATAAATAGAGAATACAACACAGTGTATTCCATATCACCCTAGGTACCGGCCTGACCCATGCAGCATACACTGTGTTGTATTTTTTTAATGTCAAGAAAACACACATTCAATGTAAAATGTGCTGGAAGTTGAGAATATCTAGTGTCCTCAAACAAGAAATTGTTAGAACATCAATTCCAACGTCCAAATCCAGTATTGGAGTTTTCAACAGTGGTGCAAGCGAAGTGCGTTTGAGCTATTCTATGGAACTTGGAAGCCCATGGGATGCAAGCAGAAGCCTGTGGGACACCGTAAAATACAGACTGGTCCAGAACACCTGTAAGTTAACGAACATTATCACGGCCAAGGTATGACAGAAATCACGATACAATTTATACTGTGTAACAGTGGGGGTTCAAGCGCCTCCAACTGACTAGGCTAACTGTTCGCGACCTTTTAGCGTAGTGGTTAAGGCGTTGCCGTGCGGATCGGGAGTTCGGGGCTCGAATCCCACTCCGTACTCGCCCCTTTGATTTGTTTCAACTGTCTCAATCTCTCCCAAACTCTGATTTTCTATTACCATTAGTAGTAGCCTGAAGAAAGTTTTTCATCCTTTAAATCTGTTACAACTTGAATTTTCTGACAGACTTTGGTATGCTCTATATCAAAGATTCTCTGTGATGACAAGACTTACCCGTCGCGACCCTTACTGACGATTTTCACCTCGAAGTAGTAGATCCCGCAGGACGACGGAATCGGGTGTGTGGCTCGAACAGAAGCTGCATCTTTGTGGTTTTTACCAATCCCTGTACGAAACAGAAAAAAAATCAAGACCATAGCATGTACAGAACAGAACACAAAAACAGAAGGTAAGCTTTAGACAGTTTAGTACCAAGGAAAGCCATTTGGAGGCCTAACGCTGACCTTAATCTTAATTTTCGAAGCTTTGTTGGGTGATTCATACTTATAACTGACCAACACCTATGTCATGGCTATATGTAATCACTATTTAGAGGGGCCAAGTGTTCTTCAGTTTCTCTTTCCTTGTAATTCTACAATTATTCATTATGACCTGTCACTCTATGAGTGGCAATGCTGTACTGTGTACACTGTATATAAGGATCACAGAAACAAATTTATATCTAAGAATCACAGAAACGCCCACCCTCCCACACATATAGACAACGAGCCAACAACAAGTCTTCACTCCCTTGGGATTTAGTAAAAATGGGTTGTCAGAGATGTCCTGAATGAAGGGAACAACATTTCTTGGATACATCACATTCCAACCACTTAATACGGTCAGCCATCTTGAAAGAAGTCCTGAGAAGTAACACCAAATATGGTGTGCTTGACCAGCTGTGAGATCACACCAATTTGGTTTGATTGATGCGGGAATCTTCCTTTTATTATTGAGTCAATTCCAAGTGACAGAGAGGGTCTTCAGGTAATATTTGCAATAAGTTTGAACTATTTTATATAAAAGAATATTATGTAGTCAAAATAGTTCAAATTGTTCAGAAATGAAAAATGAAAATTTGAACATGTCTGAACTTTTGGAAATATTTTGAAAGCAACTGCACAAAAATCTCTTTATTTTCAAACATCTGTGTGATTGTTTCGTTCCAACAATTTGCAAAAAGTCATCTTCTTAATTGTACTGTTTACATCCGATGTGAAAGTCTCTGGCGAATCGATAATACAAAAGCAAAACACAGTTTATTGATTGTAACCTCACCTGACTGTTTTGTGTTTTTGTTCAACAGTTGATGTTGATGCCAGTTTCTATATTTGGTTACATGTGGTCACAGGTGTAAACATCCAGCAAGTAAAGCCTTATTCCTTTTCTAGTATGAGTGATACATAAGCCATCCTTTAATAATGTTCCCATGACTATTGAAGACAAAGGTGGAAAACCTGCTTAGTGGAGCCTACCATCCTTGAAATGAGTGTCAGATTTTGAGCCTTTTGATTCAGAATTTTTGAGGGCTAAAAAACCGCAAGCCATAGCGAAGCTGCATTGCAATTAGTTAATAGTTAACGAAAAAGCATCATGCTTCAGTCTGAGGTTCAACCGCCTTACCTTTACCTTATTCAGAATTATTCAGACAATTTTGACATCGTGCACTGACTACAAGTCATGTGCCATTGACTATTCATACACTGTAATAACATGTCCTGATATTCCCAGTGTTATACCATACATTACAGCTCATGTAGATAAACAAGCCACAAATTGTTACAAGATCTCAGATCATGCCAGATGTACTGGGAAACCTAATGACTTGAAGTATAGGGTTAGAAATCCCACCTGCATACATGTATGTAGGTTAGTGTAGATGAAATTGAATTGATACAGATATTTCTCATGTCTGTCTCATGTCTATCAAGATTGCATGGAAAACACTGAAGAATTTTGCAGCCTGTAATTCTGAGAAGCTGCAACCTTTCCATTTCAAGTCATGGGGAAAATCATCTCTTTGTTTAGATATGCTGTAGCAATCTTAACCTTCTCCCTGCTGCCTACCTCTGTAACCAATAGGGAATTGTGTGCCAAATGGCTACTTCAGTGTGCTAAAGGTTAACAATCTGTGGGACGAAACAGTCCGTCTTCAAGTGACCGTTTCTGGGCACTCCATAATAAAAACTCTAACAAAGACCACGGCCACAGTTTTTGCCACAAATTTAAAATCTATCTTTTCATCAAATGTTACAAATTTCTTGCAACAAAAATTTCCTGCATGCTTTCTTTTGGAACATTACCATTGAAAGCCCATTTACTATGATTTAGGCAATGCTAGCTACCCAAAAAGATTTCAAGTCTTTGTCTCTTAAATGTTTGTAAACAGGCCACTGCAAGTGTAACATAGCGAGACATGGGAACAGCTAATTGGCCCTAATCTCCAAGCAGATCTCCATGGTGCCCCGAAAATCGTATATGCTAGCCAGAGAAGCTCCAGTCAGCCAGAGAAGCTCCAGTCCGCTACGGTGCGGACTGGGGCTTCTCTGGCTGACTGGAGCTTCTCTGGCTAGCATATACGATTTCCGGCGCACCGTGGAGATCAGCTTGGAGATTAAATTGACCCTATGGAATAAGTAGCAGGGAATGTAATGTGTCAATCATGTCAAACAAAAATACATGTGTATCTCATTTCTCAAGGAGATAAAAATGTTGCAATTCCCTATAGATGTACATTTGTAAACAGTTATCATCATGTACTGATTGCAAAATGTACTCATGAACAATATAGGATGTAAGTTTGTAACATTATACCATACCCAAATATATTTACCTTTGTGTATTTAAAGAAACTGGACCCTACTATGGTCTTTATTTAGCCTTGTCCATGAAAATGGGTTCTTGTCATGTATAGAGATCTGCTTTTCAGTCAGTGCTGGTATTCATGACCAATGGTTTGAAATATTTTCAAGAACAAAAAAGACCAAAAAAAACAACTACAAATCTCAGAGTGATCTGAGGTTTAGATCTCAGGGTGATCCCAGATTTAGATCTCATGGTTACCCTAGGCTTAAATCTCATGGTGACCCAAGTTTAGATCCTGGGTGATCCCTGGTTTAGATCTCAGAAGGATCTCATTGTTTTATATTTCCCTTTAATTTGAGGTACACATCTCAGGCTAAGCACTCAGTTACTGGTTTGTTTATGCCTTCATGTAACCTTGAACTGGTAGTCTTGTTAACTGCTCCAGAGTTTAACTAAGGTTATTTGATATCTACAGCTAACAACAACTTTACTAGTAGCTGCAAGGTTGTGTAAAAGCTTTGTCGACAGGGAATAGGTTTTCTATGTGTGCAGAGAATCGTCCTTGAAAATTATTCACAGCTGGGAAAAATTCCACAGGACAGATGGAACACAAGATGGAAATTTAGTTCACTGACAAAGTAACGGAGTACAACTTATGTTCCAAATTAGACATCAATCATCAGACAAGTTTTAGAAATATTTCAATACCGATTACATGTAATTTCATAATCAAGACAATGGAATAGGCAATTAGTAAATAATCCCAGCTGCTTATTGCTGACATCTTATAATCTAATCATATGATAAGTGCCTCTGGAATTTAAAAAAAAAGCATGATCTTCCCTCGAGACCTCAACTTTCTGTGCAGAAATTTTAATGGTGGTCCAGGATGTCATCCATATTTGTAGTTGACATGCAAGTAGCTAGTGGTACAATTTGCAGGCTGGGACTTTAACTGCAAGCAGCTTTCAAATTCAATTGTGCGGTACTGTAAAAATCAGGACCCTGTTCATACCAGGATTTGCAAATCGGGATCAATCTCATGTCTGAGTGAATCCTGATTCGCGAATCCTGATAAGACTTTCCTAATTATATGATAAAAGTCACTGGAAAATAAAAAAAATTCATTCATAATTTTCATCCCTTGTGCAGAAATGTTTATGGTGGTCCAGAATATCTGAAGTCGTCTTGCAAGTTGCCACGGGTGCAATTAAAGGCAAAGACCAAGCTCGCACCAATAAATTCAGTTAAGTTTGTGTCACTCAGATTACACGGTAGATCTATGGTGAAAATTAGGAGTTTATGGTATCTTTGAGTTTACGACAGAAACAACGATAGCAGCAGAACCTTATGTTTGCAATGTGATGACTTTGCGGTGAGAGGTAATCACAAAAAAAAACATGCCATCTTAATATACATGGCAAAAATGTTAAAATTTACAGGGGGATATCTGCGGCCAGCAAAATGTTGTATTGCCATCACTTCCAACTGTTGTAGTGTTTCTATGTACCATATTCTTTCCGTGACATTTTCCATATCGATCATGAAGGAATACAAATCAGATGGTCCCCGTAAATGTATCAGTGTCCCTCATTCTAGTTACCATTCCAAAATTGCTAATTATGTAGGCATTCCAATACAGTACAGTCTTGGGTGCTTTCAATGGACTAAGCCAAAATGCAGGTGAAATTGTCTTAGCAATTGATGCAAACATACCCATACAAAAGTCATGTACAATTTGCAAGGAACACTGTAAAATCATGTCATACCACATAATTCCTAGCTGGCCCTTAACATTGACAATTGGTGCAAAGTACTGGGCATTTTGTCATGGACAATCATAAATCATGGTCTGAATAAAATCATTCAGGCTGTTGAGACAAGTGCATATGTTGATGTAATTATCTCTTCAATCAGATATTCTCCCCCATTCTAGTCCATGATATGAACCAATAAAATAACCTGGTCAATGTTGGTATTCATTTTCATAACTTGACTGTCTGTTTTTTTCCAAACCGCTTAGAAATTTCCCGTACTAATTTATCATTAACATACCATGCAGATACAGACAAGCAAAATCAACAAGACAGGAGCATTCCTCATTTCCAAAATATGTTACAGTTCCGGGGGCTTTCGTCGGTAAAGAGGTTTACTCATTCCCACATAAGAAATCTGGACAAAACTTGAATATTGAGGGGAAAAGGACTACTTAAGACATTGCATCATACCCCCACATACATGTAAACATGACCAAACAACACTCGATGCGCCACAGTCTGCTAAAAACAACTCAACTTTTATAGCACAAAAATATCCGGCATCTAAGGTGTACCGGAACCCAGCCTAGTCACAGAAACGTTAGACACTGTGTCATACGAGTACGTTCCTTCTAAAATGTCGTATCGAGACGTAAAAACGAACGGCACCGACAAACTCGAAGATTATTGCGAAGGGGAACAGCAGCTGTGAGTTGCCATGTTTCTTTTTCGGCATCAAAATAATCACTGACGAAGCCAACCTTTATAGTGGACTCTGAGGTTGTTCTGTGACAATCCGATGAAGTTGTACTTGTCTTTGGGGCTCCATGAACGGGGGAGAGGTGTTTCCTTCTCGTTGACCATTGAGTAAATCCTCTTAAGGCGTTCGTCAGCGGTTTCTGAGGCGCTATTGTTTCTGTCCACGGCAGAACTATCTCCGCTGTCCGCCATCTTGGCCTTCTGCTGCTGTCTGACTGTCCCGGATGTTAACCCGGTCATGACGTCTGTACGCTCTCGTTCCTTCTCGTACCCAGAGTCTTCGGCCCCCAGGGAATTCATTAGTCTCCTCATAAATTAAAAAAAATGTACCTGTCTGCAGACTTAATTTTGTCCCCCTGACTTAAGCAGAAATCTTTAAGAAAGAAAAATAATCTATTGTAATTATTAGTTATTGTGACTTTCTCCCTGATTATGACTAACGGAATGGATATGCACTTAGCAGGAAATTGAGGATGGAAGATTAGATAGCCTATTCTGGGGCCTTTCTGGGACCTTTGACCTAACTTCCTGTCATTGTCCCTGCCATGCCTAGCAACTTTAACATTATTGCATTCAAATAACTACGGACACACAAGCCAACAAACAAACAAACAAACAAACAAACAAACAGAGTGAGACACACCGAAAAACAAAACCTCTGTACATTGACTCAATGAGGATCACTGAGGTATAACTGATATTGCAAGGTTAACCTAACTCATGCAAGCACCTCCATCGATCAGGGAAGGTTGATGACCAACAGCTCTAATTTGAACTAGAGCAGGGGGTCTGTAGTGGCCTGGACACTAAAGTTGGTGTTGCACAGGAATACAAGATTTCCTTGAAACAATTGAAAAAGTTCTTTGTAATGCTCAAAGTTTTTGTTTGAGCTGCTATTGTTCACTGCATCAGTATCATACAGGTGGTATGAATTGATGGACATAGGAGTAATGATAATATGATTAACGTTAGGTGACTAAAGGAGCTAAATTGCTATAATTTTCCTGATGATGCATTCTATGAAATATGGCATGTGTGCACAGTAAGTACCAAAACACAAAGAAACTATTAAACTTTATTTCAAGGAAATCTAATGCATTTGCCACTTAAAGTGAAGCTGAGCTTTCATCCTAGTAAGGAGGTTAAATTCAATCAGGTACATCGATCACTTTCCTGGCAGCAAGACTGGATATTGGGCAGTCGAGCGATCAGAAAAACAACCAAAAAAGCCTTAGAAAAATGCCTGAGCCGGCCAGAAGGTCTGAGCTGCAGGAAGCTATCAAAGTCTAGCAGAAACAAATTAAGGGCTAGTCTCTTCCAGGCTCCATAGGTATTAAATGGTGGAAATGGTAGAAATCAAATGGCCAAAAAAATAAATCTATGGCCAGCCGACTCCTCTGGCATATAATTTAGTCTAAATCTTTTTGGCCAGTTTCTACCATTTTTAGCAGTCTATGGAGTCTGGTAGAGGCTAACAAAGGACTACCGCTTTCAAAATCCTCAACCAGGCTCCAGTCGAGGGTGGTGGAAAAGTCTAGAAATTTTCTCTTGAGGCGGAAAACTGTATTGCCCGGTCAGCTAACTCTTCTGTCATATCATATGTTTATTTGGCCAATTTCTACTATTTCCAGCTGCCTCTGGAGCCTGATACATCATACAGGCTAACAAAGGCCTCCCCTTCCAAAGTCTGCTAGAGGCTAGCTGAAGCCGCCACGCACAGGATTGTGGGAAGCGTGGGTCCCCGCACAGAGAAGATACACTAGTAATGGCGGCCGGGCCTGCATGATGGTGCGGGAGGGATCCTGTGTTTCGGCGGCCTCCTCTGCGATTGAACTCTTTAAAAAACGGTGGGACGTCCGCAGTTCAGTAGGGAAGGAATTCCCCTCGACAAAACTCATGAAGCAATGAATCTGGACTCGTTGTCGCTGGCCCTGTCTCAAATCAGTTACGCTGTGGCGAATCTGAGCAAGAAGAACTTCAAGTCGAGCGTTGCGGAAATCTCTCGTGTAAGTCATCATATACATTCATTCAGTCCAATATTGCACAACCAAAACGTCTGAAGGAAACGTTATACATGTGCTGTAACCTCAGAGAATTATATTTCGTTAGAAATTAAGCGATTGTGTGGAGAATTGTGTCCGCGCCGCGCTAAGGTTTCAGACGGCCGCCATGTTTTTTTTCACCAGAAAAAATTATGAACGTTAGTGACGTTGTCGGCTGGTTTGCAGCGCCGACTGTGTGCTCTGGCTCTAGCCAAGGGATTTTCTTACTGCTAGACGATATCTGATTTTTACGTGCATTCCATAAACACTAGGGGCTTCCTATGTTCCAATTCTACCCATCTAAAAAATATCACAGTTGAATAAAAGGTGAACCTTCATGCACATGGCATAACACTATTCTCCAAGCAGATGTTGGGGTGAGAGATTGTGATGTTTCCAGACAGCCCGGCTTTTCTGACAGCCACTTGCCCCAAAGTAGGGTTAGGTAGTTTTTGCCGAAGCCCAGCTGTCAGAGAAATGGTAGTTGGAGATCGATATGACTTTCGAACTCGACATCTGCTTGGAGATATGATGATGGCGTAACACACCAGTTATGTATTACGACGGTTACAGTTGCGTTACATCAGTCTCCAAACAGATGTTTTGGTCAGGGTTGTTTTGTTAGTATTTTGCGGCCTTTTTGTATTTATACTGCTTTTTCTAATGGTACATGGTTTTAACTTAAGGGGCAAGGCGGCATGCATATGCCAACAATAAGTACAATTAACTCTCGACCGATTCGTCTGAGATTACTGCTGCGTTTCAGACTGATTCATGTTAGGTTTTGCTCAGCACACATTTGAGCGAAGTCCTTGGTAGTTATGAAAAAATAGTGTAGACAGTAGTGTTCTTATTTTTGAAGAGGTAAAATTTTGTCAGAACAAGAAAGTGTGCATACTGTCTGAGACGAATTTTAGATGAATGAATGAATGAATAAATGAAAAAAAGACTGTTATTGTACATTTTTGCCCCATTGGGCTAGATACAGAAGAAGAGTTTACAGATTTACTTACATGTGCACATACAGGATAATAGGCTTCTTTTACCAGAAAAATGTAACCTTAATATGTACTATTCTGGAAGTGTTTTTGACCAAATTGAATAAGAGCATGTGCTGTTAAACCATTTAGATTTTGAATGAAATATGATTTCATTGTTTCAGATTTGTAAAGGTTGCCATGCATACTATCAGGTTGCAAGAAAAATACTTACAATATTTTGTGTAAATATTTTAAAACCTCTTTTCCAAGACCACACAAAATATATTTTGGTTGGCATATTTTAATGTCATTTACTTCATGATAGCTTTTAATGATTTGTTTAAATGATGGGGACAATCACCATGCATTGTACAACTTAGGCTCAAGCCTATGTTCAGTTGTGATTTTCTTCTGGTTATCACAAGTTTTTTATTTGATTAAATTGTCTGGATAAGGTTCACAAATATGCAAATGATATGCCTTTCTAATATGCATTGAATTTTTGTGCAGTTGGTATTTTTCATTTGTTACAAACCTCCTTGCCAATTTTTCTGAGACATTTGAGTAGTAGTATCAGGAGTAAGAGAGTTCAACCTCTATAATATATATATAATGTTATGAATACCTAGTTGGTGTGTTATGCCAAAGGACGTTTATACCAGCTGTACAGATATAGATGTAGGTATTGTGCCAGGCTAAGCGGGCCCCAAACACTCAGTACCACCTGCATATGCAGTTTGATGCAGGGAAATTTAGAGCTGTGCATGTACGGCTAAACCTGTGCAAGTGATAACCTCTACATAAGGACAGTTGCTCTGGCCACTGTTTGGCGATACAAGCATAAAAATTGCCCTGTCCACATAGACCAGATTTTATCAATCTCAAGTGGCCTTCTTGGACAGTTTTTACTGTAGCCTGATGTCTGCCTGCAGTGTGCACCCACCTAACCTACCCTGGCCCATGGTGAAAACAGCTGACATAAATGTTTGACGGCCTTTGGCCAGTAGTAGCCAAAATTGCCTTGAATTCTTCATACATGCTGTAGCAGCCTTGAATACAGCCTAAAGGGATGCTAGGAGCATTTTCAAAACATTGCTTTTTGCATTGACTGCAACTGCAAGATAAAGAAAATGAGTGATGCAGGTAGAATTTGTATGGTGCGAGTAATTTTTATGTTAATGCAGGTATGCCAAAAAAATAATATATTCCGACCCTGAATAGGATTTGAACCCATGACCCAGACCATATTTGGCAGTTTTCAATGATTTTTTGAAATGCTGGCAACACAGACAGTTTGGTCAGATTGGTTACTAATGATTTGTCTCACCTTGAGGCAGTGTACCAGTAAGGTGATACAAACAAAAGAGCCTGAACCCCTATACTAGGACAAGGTTACCTTCCAGCTTGTGCCACTTGACAAAAATTACTTGCTGCTACATGTATTCTCATGGAAATAAAACATGTTAGGCTGGGATAAACAGGGATAGACCGCCTTGGACCTTCATGGACAACCAAACTGTACGGTACCGATATAGCACCGTTCTAGTTACCTGTTCCATTAGATGAATACAATTAATGTAAATTGTATCTTCTGAGACTTTAAGGTCTCATTCATGAGTTTTTTCGCCCCATAGGATTACATGTTATAATATGTGTTTTACATGGGCGCGTTCGTAATGAAGATATAGAAAATGTGCCAGTGTTTTTCATTCCAT
This sequence comes from Branchiostoma lanceolatum, assembly GCA_035149815.1. Lineage (NCBI taxonomy): Eukaryota > Metazoa > Chordata > Leptocardii > Amphioxiformes > Branchiostomatidae > Branchiostoma > Branchiostoma lanceolatum. The sequence goes on along the minus strand of CM068872.1, from coordinate 6,697,499 downwards.
GTTGAGAACATTTACCCTAGATTATGTAAAAAAATTGACAACATTTTCACTACATACAATCTCTTTTTATAGCAATTACAAACTGCACTTGGCTACACCCCCACAAAGCCACTTTCCAGCTGTAAGCGCCGGACAGATCACACACAATGCCCGGCCTGTGTACGTCCGACCTCGCGCGCGGCTGCCGAACTTTGCCTGCTAATTTCTTCAGATACAAACAAGCTTTCATCAGTTTGACGCTTGAGATAGGTTGGCCTAGCCAAAAGGGAATTTCCCACCGATATACACACACGTTCATGCAGCCGTTCATTTTTTTGGGCCACGAACTCTTTTAGCATACCCACTCGGAGTAATACAGAAATGAGACCTTAATAGAGAGGAAGTAAGCTTGTGAAGTGAAGTCTCCTCATAGAAATAAAAATCTGTACCCAACACCATCTTATTTTTCTATGCTTATTACCTCTGTAAGTTAGTGAAAAGAGCCGTAAAATTAGACAAGAAATGAGAGTGATTGATTAAAGTTACTCTCTTAATGAATCAATGTTCAACTCAAGAAAAAATCTACCTTCAGCCTGCTAAGGTATCCGTTTGCCGGTTTGGCACCAAATTTGCTTTGGTTATGGGGTTACTCTCGGAGGCAGCAGGGAGAAGGTCAGCTTTAGAATAGAAGGTTAAGTGCTTTTTTGCTGTTTGGAACAGTATCTTTGTATCATTTCTAAAATTAGGATGAATGGTAATCTAATTGTAACAAACCTCTTGCTTCACGTCAACATCTGAAGGCGTTGTAACAAGCATTTAGTGCAAAGCGTGTTGTTACAACGTGTACCAATGTTGGCGGAAATGATGTTGATGAACAGTTCATCTCCCATGATGCAACCAGTTTTTGTGATCCACTGAAGTGTGAACATTTACTCGTCTGTTTTGATGACAAATCTTCAGAAGTTAGGTGAGATAAAATCAGTTAATGCAAAGCTTCCCTGGAAAATCTTGTTCGTTCTTATTGGTAGGATTTCTTGCAGAATGTAGCTACATAGATTTGAATATGCATGACAAAGCATTTTGTAGACTAATGACAAATACACAGAGAAACCTGTCAATAGTGACACAGACTTGTGGAAAGCTGGTCACTGTAGCAGGATTCAATACTAGGTCAATGAGGTCAATGGAAAAAGTGGCCACAGTGGCCAGGTCGTCTTTTATGTAGAGATGGTCAATTGTACATGTTTCACTGTATGCAAGAAAGACTTACTAGTACATGTATTTATGAAAATCATGATTGAGATGTTATGTGAGTCTCATCTAGTGAGTGTGTCATTTGCATGATAACTGAATAAACATGTACATGTATGTACATGTACCATACACTTTGGTATGGATAGTAAGCCCCCAACCCATGGTATGTGCAGTTATACTGATGCAGGATTTGAAATTCAAGATGAATGAATGAATGGTTTATTAGGAAAAAGTGTAACATGGCAGCTAAAAGCTGAATTACGTACACTGTACAAGTTGATAGTTTGCTCCAAGCGATGAGGGATAGAGCCACGTGGACTGCCATCACGACTCGAGACCGTCCAGTCTCGACATAAGCAAGTAAGCAAGTACAATCATATATCACATCTTAAAAACACAAGGAAAATACCATACGAGAGAGAAGGGTACGGTTTGCAGGACACAGCTACAGAAACAAAGAAGAGCTAGTAAGCGAACTCCTACTCTGGGCGCCAACTCATGGGCATTCCTCTGTCGGGCGACCCCGAAGGACCTACATAGACCAACTTGCTGGGGATGTAGGAGCGAGGTCTGAACATCTAGACCAACTTATGGCGGACCGTGTTGCCTGGAGAGAAAGAGCAACCCTAGTCCGGGCAAGTTGCCCGATATGATGATGATGAATGACATATATTATCAAAATATCCATAACGGTTAAAACGAATCAAATTTATCTACAACTCGGTGATATAACAAGATGCAGGCAAGATTTAAAATTACCTATACCACATAGATTTTACCCGCACAGAATTGTTTTCTTTCCCTTTAAGTCTCTCAAAAACATTTGTTTTTAAGGTTTTCCTGGCTTCATTTAAAGTGGGCTGCATATGCAGGACCTGGTGGTATTTTGATTATGTATATACATGTCATTATAAGTATTTGCGCTAAATGTAATTTTGCATGTCTCCATTTTTTTGTCTAGCTTGTTGATCAACACGGGCCTGAGGCAGATCGTCACTTGTACCGTTGCCTCTTCTCACATGTGGATTTCAGTGGGGATGGTAAAAGTGGTGGAAAAGACTATCACCAGGTAAGATACTGTAAATGCATAAATGTTCATGGTGGTTTTATGCGTTTGCGGTATTTGTGGTAAGCTCTTCGCCGTGAACTTAAAACAATCGCACATTTTTTTTCTCTCCTACCCTCTTGTCTACTACAGTACTATTGTCTGAAACGCAAACCCAAAACCACTGCGAACACTCCATTTTCTCCCTACCGCCAAATTAAAACCATGCGGACATAGAGCACTATAGACTATTCATACACAGTCATTCTAGATTTTCTGGTTATATTAAGACGGTTTTCATGTAAACAAGTTTAAGGTAGATTCCCGACATAAGGAAAATTTGTCGTCAAGTCATATGCATGTAGCTTTGGAAAATATCCCAGACTGAAGAAAAACTTAATATCTATCCATGTAGTGTAGGTTCCCTTTCTACTAGAGACTACAAGTGCTGAGCGAGCAAAGAATTTGACAGATATCATCTTATTCTTAAAACAAATTTCATAGACAAAAAATGGAGTTTTAAATTGCTTTGTGTATTGTCTTTTAAATGATGCTTTTATATCTTGTATCACATTTCAATTGCAAAACCAAGGATCACACAAGTCCAATTTTAGTCACTCAGTAATTGCCATCTTGTGGAAAGGGGGCTTTAGGGAAAAACTGAGGATATTTGGAGTTTCTTTTAACACAACCAGGTAATCTCACCTGCTGACGTTTCGTTACACCTGTCAGACACCTTCTTCAGAGCTTCTGACTGGAGTACTGCTTCTCACCGCTATAAGTAGCCAATGTAGGTGGCCCTTTTGCGGCGAGAACGTAATCCCAAATATAGCGGTGAGAAGCAGTACTCCAGTCAGAAGCTCTGAAGAAGGTGTCTGACAGACATCGAAACGTCAGCAGGTGAGATTACCTGGTTGTGTTCAAAGAAACTCCAAATATCCTATGTTCTACCAACCTGATGAAATCATTTTCGGAAAAACTGAGGAGTTTTGTTGTGCTTGTGGGTTACTCTTGCCTGCTTTGGTCCAGACACAGCTGCTGATACAAGAGTGTGAAACCCTGATAACAAAGCCTACCTTTGTGTCTACATTGTGCTACGCTGTAGACTTCCCCCTCCACCATCAAAAAGTAAGTACAGTAGTTCAATTGGATAAGAGTTTTGCTTCAATTTGCAAGTTACTGACTGAACCTTATGCATAGCATATGTGGCTTTACGTTGCTGAAAGTTAGACATCCAGGTACTAAGATACGCCAAAAATAATTACTCAAGCAACTGGATAAGATTTTTAAACAGTCATATGTGGCTTTGCATATGTTTGTACAATATGTATCTCTATGTCCATGCATGTTGTTTCACTAGCACTGTACATGAACATGATTTTTGTTGTTGTTGGGCCTTAAAAGCGTTGAAGTATTATTAGTTAATCTATTAGGTATATGTACATCATAGCTGGCCTACAGAGATAGTTGACAAAGGTCCAGGCCCGAGTATAACACATGAAGACAAGTAATGTACATCACAATAACTTTTTCAGAGTTTAAAGCCGTCTATACAGCTCTTCCCCCAGCTGACCAAGGTGCTAAAACTCAACAAAATCCAGGAGGTGAGCTCTATGTTAATGATGTAATAATGAATCGTCTTTTGTATATATTTTCCGATTGTTTGAGTATGCTCTTTTGTACTTTTAATTTTAAGACTTCGTAATTCAGCCGATTTACTTTAAAGAAGGTAACATTGGCTGCAATGCTGATTTATTTCTGTATGTGTCAATTCCTGAATAAACCATTTATATGAAAGATTAATATGAACCCAACAAAGAAATACATTTTTTTAAGATATCATTTTTGTAGTACCTTGGAGGATATAATGTGTGTAGTAAAATCAGTTCATGTTAACAGGCTTTTTGTTATAGGTTAAATCAGCGATGTCAGCTTCGTTATGTTTCTTCTTGTAGCTTGTCAGAACATGTGTGACCAACTGGCCTTTTCCTTTTCCAGGTTGTGTTTGGTCTTGCATTGTTGAATTCGTCCATTCTAGAGGTTCGAAACTACGGTAAGTTGCTCCCCATACATTTTTTGACCCTGTTACAAGCTGCCTCCTCCGCTATATAGAATTACCAGACAATCCAGCTAACAATGTAACCTAAAAAGAAAAAAACAATGTGTGTTTATTTCAATGCAATGTACATGTAACCTCCATTAACATTTATCTGCTGGTTTACATATATCTGCCACTTTAGAAAACAGTGTGTTCCTCCCACAAATTTACAGTTTAGATATGCAGGAGTGCATTATACTGTGTGACGTTTTTTCAGGGTGTCGGACATATATGGTGTTCTGGAATTATGTTTGCAAACATAGAGATATCATAAATGTTCAGCATTATTTATGTATTGGCATTGATTGGGGTTTGTCTGAAGTTTTCACTGCCTTATTTCATAATAATATTTTTTCTCCATGTTTCCAGCTGCCCAGTTTGTAAAGCAGAAGCTCCCTGATCTCCTCAGAACCTTCACAGATCCTGGTGGGTTTCATAGATACAGGATTCCTTATCACTATCCATGGGATCACCTTTTGTGTCCAATTTTGTCAAAATACAGAAGGAATGATCTTTATTTTCATGTTCTTGCCCACTTGGGCTAAACGCAGTAGTAATACTTACATCGAAGACTAAAGGTAAAATGTCATTACCTGTAGTGTTGATGGTCAACAAGGGTAGAGATAAAACAGTAAACCATAAAAGTCTATGCTACCATTACATCTATCCTATGCATGTTATCACTAAATGTAAAAGAAAAATTATGGAAGTGTTCAACCTCACTGCAAAGATCATTGGACTCTACAATGTTCATTCATTCTGGCCCTAAAGGACCCGGATTGGATATTACTTATTATTAGACTAGTTACTAGACTTACGTTTTGGATAAACTTATCATTAGTTTTACCTCATGATGAACAGATACTGAATACTGTATTATGATTTTTGTGTATGCAACATATGGTTTGTGAACATTTGTTGTAGATATTTGCCATCTGTAACTTATCCAGCTAAGTGTACTTTCCTTACTGCTGGCTGGTCTCAGTTACCTTAAAAGCTGGTGTGTTACGCCTAATGGCGGTTGTACCGGCTATACAGATACAGATCCAGATACCTTCTACAGTATAGAAAATATAGCTCTAATTTATGTTGTCCTTCCATCCAGATCTAAACAGTGGTTGTGAGGAAAGTTTAAACGACATCGCCATCGAGGTGCTCCATTTGCTGCTGATCCATCTACACGGACCCAAGGACAAGTTTGGAATCGGCGCTGAGCAGAAGGAAGCTTTCATAGCTATCTTAAAACAAGGTGAACCAACTGCTAACCTTGTATTGTAAGGCTGTTTTAGGTTGAACTATGTTACATTTAAAAAAAAAGTTTGGCAACCTTTTTGTAGATTTTGGGAAAAGCTAAACACCAAAAAATTTCATTCCTCCATCAGTTTTCCTAAAAGCCCATTTAGATTTTGGATATAAAAATTAGCCTTGAATTGTTTATCAGCCTTGAAAAAAGCAAAGTGAAGTAAACCGAATTTTTATTTGGATTAGCAGTACCTCATGCAAAGAACCTACTCTAGTGAGATTACCCAAAATCAAAAATGTTGCCAAATCCAATGCGTATGATACTTGAGTATGATTTTATCATGACTTTGTACAGCACTGGTACAGCCTCTGTGTCCAATACTTTAATTTTCGGAATGTTTCTTTTTTTGATTGCAGATTTCCCCAGCGAGAGGTGTCCCGTAGTTCTGACACCTTTCCTCTTCCCAGACAAACAGGACATCACCATAGAACGACTGGTTAGTCAAGCAGAGTCAAGCACTGTGCCAAGAGACATGGTAGGTTCTAGGCAATGTACAGTGTTCATGATACTTAATCTCCAAGCAGATGTAAGGATGCATTTATGCAGATGTGGACCTTTTTAACTCTTTGTCAGGGTAGCTCCAGGAAAGTCCTGCAGCATTAGAGAGAGCCATATAAATGCAGAAAAGGCCACAAAATGAAATAAAGAAATTGAGATGGATTCATCTGAAGTGTTTGAAGAGTTTGAAGTGTTATTTGTTAGACTTTGCTTGGTTGATGCAATGTCTTTTGAAATTCCTGTGCATCCAATACTCCTTTCTTGTTACATAACATAGCTCTATCACAGTCCCTGTTACATTTTTGATAGCTGGATGACATTTGAACAGTAGAATGTTTGTGGTGCTAGTCAGTAATTCATGTTTCTTTTGTATAGATGGAGGGTTCATTGGCTGAACTGATGCAAGAAGTTGGATATGGCTGCTGTGCCAGGTAAGATGATGTAAAAGTTACTATTATTCACCATCAGTTGGTGGAATAAAGTTAGATACCATATACTGTTTTTGTTCCCAACTGTATACATATATATTTGTTAATATGTTTCCTATGTTAAGTACAATTATACAATCATTTGATATTTTTGCTTTGTACAGTAGGAAATGGTAGTGCCCTTAGTTTGGTTTGTAATCATTCAAAGTAATTAAACATGGTGGCCAGGAGCTAGATTCACCTGACTTCTTTAAGTAAGGAAGTAGGTACAGTATTATAAAGTGCCTTAACCAAGGGGTCAACATAGGGATTCAAACCTAGAACCTTTAGATTCTAAGTAAAAAAAACCTAACCCTGAGACCACTTTACCACTTCTTCCCCCTGCAGTGTTGAGGAGTGCAGGAACACCCTGTTGCAGTTTGGTGTGCGTGAGGTCACCCCCGCTGTGGTGGCTCGGGTTCTGGGAATGATGGCCCGTACACACGTAGGGCTCTCAGACAGCATTCCACTACAGGTGAGGAGGTCTCAAATCAGGGCTCGAGTGATGAAAGTCAAAACAGATTTCCTGTATTAAAATACTCCTACTTTTACATTTGTCCAAATTACAGTATGATGTTGAAAATATCAGTGTCTTGATGCATATAAGCAGAAATCACAACTGATGCACCTGTTCAATGTGGTCTTATAGCCAAACAAGCTACGCACCTGCAAAATGATGCCCATGTACATTAATCGTCACTATTGTAAAATTGTTAAGGCTTGTAAATACTAGTGTTCCAGCTGGTAAACTGCCCCTTTGATCTCCAGATGCCGAAAGGAAGAGGACATGCTTTACGTTAAATAACCTTATTATGAGTCTGAAACTTGTTAAGGTGGAAAAGACCTGACTGACAAGATGTACGATATTGAATACAGGAAGCTGAACTTTGTGTATGCTTCAACTTGTTAAGTTAGTAAAACTGTCTACATCTGTGGTGTAAATGATGTATCTGTTCCCCCAGTCCCTAACCAGCCCAGGAGGAAGCATATGGAGTGAGGGGAAGGACAAGTCGGAGAGTGGCCAGTCCCAGTCCTGGTCTGTTGATGTCTTCGTAGATGTGCTACAGGATCTGGTGAGCGCGTCGGAATGTTGTTTGTCACTCAGTGAAAGCCCGTGAAAATGGACAAGGATGTTTATCAAGGATGGGATTTTGACTTCCCTAAGATGTGTTTACTTTGTTCCTTTAAGTGCTGCAGAGAAGTTCATTGGTAGGAGGATAATATGACATTTTTACAGTATTCTTTAGATGACACTGACAATAGCAATTGATCAAATTTCTCCTCTGTAAGTCCAAACCTCCTTTGGGTTTCTGTCTGTTTTAGTTGACAAACACAATCAACATAAGATACCTCTCAGTTTTAGGGTGTTGAATATTATACAATTGATGTTTTACACTCACACCCACTGTTTGGTTTATCATCTGTTGTTTACTGCCTCTCAAGAGTTAAACATCCTTTTAGATATATGTTTTATATATGCTTACATTATTACTTGTATACTGGTATGAACAGTAGTTGATTAATTTGTGCCATATGTAGCTGTATCTAATGATTGTTGGTGTTGTTTTTCAGGCTCCCCACCTGAACTGGCGGGAGGTGATATTTGAGCTGGATCACCCCGGCCTGGTCCTGAAGGACGCCCAGGGGCTGCGGCTGCTCACCTCGGCGCTCACCAGGGCTCTGGCCAATCAGGACGTCTTTCCCATTGACCTGCTGTATCGCCAGTGGAAGAACACGGAGGGACAGGTAATGGCCTGTCCACGTTCATCATAGCAGGGCTCGAAATTCATTTTTGAAAATAGGTGCACTGGTGCACCCAACCGAAAAAATTCGGTGCACAGAAAGAATTTTGGGTGCACCACGTAGAATAAAGCTGAATGCCAGCAAAACATAGTTAGTTTAACGCTCTTAAGAATTTCAATCTGTAATTCTATAGCTGACTAATTTCAAACAAGTAATGCATCAAACAAAGTACAACAAAGATTATAATATATTCAATTTTCAGATACTTGAATTTCAAGAATGTTTTGTATACCAGACAGTGTACAATAGTATCCCTACCTTATAGCCTACAAAAATATCTAGGTGCACTGGTGCACCCACAGTCAAAAATTAGGTGCACAGCTCCAATTTTGGGTGCACACAGGTGCACATGCACCCAGTATTTCGAGCCCTGTCATAGGCTGGACAATTTTGATGTAGAATTTTCAATGGTCCTGTGAACCAACCGCAGACAAGGGTCTAAGACAGCCTTTTCTGTGACAAGGATTAATTTACAATATGCATACACTAAAAGAACTTCAGAAATATGGAACTTGTGGCGAGATATAAGAGTTATTCTCTTGCTCGAATCAACCACCATTAATAATGTTGGTTTTTATTATACCATGTTAGTGAAAGGATACATCTTAATGGATTTATTAGGACTTTAGTCATGTAATCTGCATCTTTGTTATATTTTGCCTCTTCCCCCATAACCTGAATGAAAAAATGGCCAGCAGACTGATTTGAGTTTTTCCTTAAGAGATAAGTGTAGGCTCAAACCAACAGTGGTTGTGTTTGTAACACTATTTTGTTCTCACTTGTAGCTGTCGTGGTTCCAAGTGGCCCTCTCCAGCCCAGATGTGTTCTGTTTTGCTGATTTCCCCTGCCACCAAGTCGTCATCGACATACTCAAGTCCCCGCCCGACGATGAAAACCGAGAAATAGCGACCTGGTAAGATGTTACTACACCCACTTTCCACCAGAGGCCGCGACTACTGAGCAACCAAAGATTTAACAGATTTTGACAGATCGCTTAAGGAATTTCATAGATAAATTTGTTGTCTTTTAAATCAGACTTTTACATCAAGCATCATTTTATTTATCAACCATTCTTGAGTACATATGGGTAGTCCCTTCAGCTTAATTGGGCTAATTTCCAAGGGAGCCTATATTGAGTAAACAGAATACAAACTTAGGAGATCATACTATGGTTTTATAAATTCCACGGTTAGACATCCAAGTAAACAATATTTAAAGATAAGTCTCTCTACAACTAGATAAAAGTCAGAGATTGCTCCCGGGCGTTTCAAGTGACATCCATCACTCTTCTTCAGTGTCACTAGAATGAACTGGCAGAATTTATCAAAAAGTCAGTTGTTACAAGCAATTAATACAAAGGCTGATTGTTATTTGTATGCAGGAAGTCACTAGACTTGATAGAAACACTGCTGCGCCTGTCTGAGCTGGGGCACTACGACCAGGTCAAAGGTCTCTTCAACTTTCCCATCAAGCACTGCCCAGACATGCTGGTCCTGGGACTACTGCAGGTCAATGTAAGTCACCCTCGTTTTTATGGTTACCTTCATGGAAAAACACATTGTTTTTGCCAGGTTTCTTCCTTGTCTTGGGGTTACACCCGTCCCATGTTCGAGGAGGTGCCTCGAGCACGTTAAAGGGGAAGGGCTAGCAACCTCTCCCTGTAGAAATATATTAGCTATGTTTACCTTCACGGAAGGAAAACATGTTGGTTTTTGCTGGGTTTCTTCCTCTTCTTCTTTCGTTCCAAACAAATAAGGTCCATGACCTGGACCAGTCTTGTTGAGGTAGGCAGTACAGTAGATAATGACAGTATGGTTAGGGAGTCTTGCATATGAAGCAAGCAAACTGTCATTGTTAATTTTGGATTCGAGACTGAGAGCAGCTTAGATGATATATTAAATCTTGTGATGAGAAAAGAATTTTGGATGAAAAAATTTTTTCGATGAAAAATAATTGGATGAAAATTCTTTTGGGGTGCAAAATATTTCTAAGGATTAGAAAAAAAATTTTTTTGAAAAAATAGTTAGGATGAAGAAATATTTTTGGAAATAACATTTTTTTACTATGATTTTTTCAGCCCAATTGGCACACCCTGCGTCACGAGTTGATCTCCACCCTGATGCCCATCTTCCTGGGCTCCCACCCCAACTCTGCCATCGTCCTGCACTACGCCTGGCACGGCCAGGGCCAGAGTCCCTCCATCCGACAGCTCGTCATGCACTCCATGGCTGAGTGGTACATGAGGGGAGAGGCACACGACCAACAGAGACTCTCCAGGATACTGGACGTCGCACAGGACTTAAAGGTAAGAAAAGAGAGGTGACAAGGTGGCCTTGAGGTTATTACTGTTGCTGAGATTGGGATAAGACTTGACTTTCTGAACCAGCATTTATTTTCCCACAAAATGAATACCAAGTTTGAGGTAGAATTGGCATTCATTTTGACATGGCACAGGACCTGAAGGTAAGAGAATAGCTGATGAGATGGCCTTAAGCCAAAGGTTAGCATTGTTACTTCACTCCAGGGAGCAAAGTATTGTTTTTGGCTTGTCTGTCTGTGTCCCTTTTTCCTTGCCCAACTCGTGTAAATTGAGTATATAGCTTTTGGATGGAAAGTAACACAAAAAGCTCGCCAAAAATTTACAAACAAATTCTTAAGACTTCAATGGTTAGACATTTTGTGTGGTATCTTGAAAGGTGCATAGAAACTTCCACGATACTACATACATACACATAGTATCTGTAAGCTGCAATCTATGCTGTACGTGAGTTTCTATACTGATTTGAACATTGTCTTTCTGAGCTGATTTGTATTTTTTTGCTGTTTTTCTCTATTTAGGCACTCTCCATGCTGTTGAACGGCACTCCCTTTGCCTTTGTCATCGACCTTGCATGCTTGGCTTCGCGTCGCGAGTACCTCAAGCTCGACAAGTGGCTGACCGACAAGATTCGTGAGCACGGCGAACCGTTCATCCAAGCCTGCGTCACCTTCCTGAAGCGCCGCGTACCCCAGGTGATGGGAGGGCCGCCTCCCGACAAGGAACCCCCCAAGTCTGCCCAACTTCCTCCCGAAACCATTGGCACCATGCTAGCTTGTCTGCAGGCGTGTGCTAACAACGTGTCCCAAGAGTTGTCGGAAACTATCCTGACGATGGTCGGCAACTGTAGCCAGATCCTGAACAAGGCTAGACAGCCCCCGCCCGGAGCAGCTAACGTTTCGATCAAGCAACGTCCGCCCAGCGGGCTACCTCCAACCTCAGGCCTGGAGAACATCTCTCCCGTCATCACATCACAGGTGGGTGGTTACCTCTGTGGAAATGGAGGTATTATTTTTGGCCTGTGTGTTTGTTTGTTTGTTTGTCTTGGAGTGTGTCTGCACATATTTGAATTTTGTAGAGGTAAAATATGTGAGGTAGAAGATGACGTGACTGGAGATTGGCAAAATTGGAATGTCGGCTTGAGCTGGGTTCAAGGTTGCTTGACTCTTTGTAAAATAGTGCATGTGTGCTAAATACTTTCTTCAAGCCTCTGTGGGTGGACGCTTTTGTTAAAATCATAGGTGTGTTAGAATGGCTTAGTGGTATATAACTCTGACTCTTCTTTTATTGACAGGAAGTTGGTCAAAAAAGTAATGTGTGCTAACTTCTCCTTGCCCCTTTGTTCCAGCCCCACCTGTCCCCAGGATGGAAGGGCGACGACCTCCCGTATGTGTCCCAGATCGACCCCCTGGCCGGGATATCATCCTTGTCTCTGGGTGGGAACTCTGGAACCGGAACTATCGGTCCAGGACCCCTCGCACCCGGGAACATCGGAGGGGGACCTATTGGATCAGGGACTATCGGATCGGGAACAATTGGATCTGGGGCCATCGGAACCGGAAGTATCGGCCCGGGGAGTATCGGCCAGGGGAGTATCGGCCCGGGGAGTATTGGCCCGGGTAGTATTGGTCCGGGAAGTATTGGCCCGGGAAATATTGGCCAGGGGAGTATTGGCCCAGGCAGTATTGGCCCGGGTAGTATTGGCCCGGGTAGCATTGGCCCGGGACCCATCGGTGGTGGGTTCCAGTCGGCAAACCCGCTTGCTGCATCGTTCGCGCCGCCGCAGTCACCACAGAAGCAGTTCCCGGTTTCGCGGGACCAGTTTCCGCCCTTCTCCAGTTCAGGACAGACCTCCTTCTCGTCCATGGGCAGCCTGACATCGCAGATGCAAGGTAAGTCACTTAGCTCACAGCCCAGGTTGTGTTTATAACATTGGGTGAACAGTCTTTTTAGACACCCTTCCTTTTGAGCAGCGTAGACTGTTTTGTGTTATCATAATGACAAAAGCGCCAAGCAGATTTTTAAACAGTTGTTTGCATGCATTTGCATGTTGATGTTGTAAAATTTAAGCAGTTGAAAGAAGATTGGATTTTCAAGAAAACCAGAACTTATATGTATGTATTTGTAGTCAGAAAATGTTGTATTTTGGTTTAATACAATCTTTGAATAAAGTTGGTCCCGTTTTGACATGAATGTATCAGCCAATATTGAGCATGTTAAAATCCTAATTCGTATCAACCCCACAGCATCGGCAGTGGCTAGAGTAAACAGTCCTCTACAATGGCATAAGCCTAAGGCAATCCAAAGACCCGTTCTTGTTCCATGTTTTATACAAATGTCTTCTATCTGTTTTGTAGGTCTGGGATCCAGCAGTTCTAGCGGGGGTATACCCTCCTCAAACCCCCTGGCGGCCGCCTTTGCGCCCCCTCCGACCTCCCAGAAGGACTCGACCAGTCGTGACCAGTTTCCGCCTCTCTCCACGACGGCGCAGACACCCTTCTCCTCCATGGGGGGATTCACCTCACAGATACAAGGTCAGCACTAACGCAGATGTTGAAATATTGGTAGTGTTTTCAGTTTTGATTTTGTTTTAGGTGAACTGTTCTCCTGTCTTCCATTCTTACTACCACTGTTTCAAAAAGATACATTGAACTCTTTATTTTCACCCCCCGTGAGATTTCAGTGTCGTGAACACAAAGGATTTTTTCTTTTTTAGAATATTCCATTCTAATATTCACAGTCTTACGCAAGCTGCAGTTCCTTTTAGAGCTAGGGGCTTGCACGCGCATCCAAAGTTCAAAGACCAGTTATCAATCCCACAATTCCACCCGTCAAATTCTTTTGTGTTGAAAAGGAGAGACAAATTTTTGGAACAGAAACAAATAATGTTACTGTAAAATTTAGTATTACAAGTAACCACCTCGATGAACTTAAAGGTAAAGATGACTGTACATTCTTAAGATAGAAAGAAAGATCTAAAGAAAGATACAATAGAGTTACACAATACATTAGTTAACCCAAAGACCTGGATATATTTTGTGAATGGGCAGAGGTTTCAGGTATTCAGGTAATCTTTTTTTGGTGACAGAAATGCCTGTAAAAACAATTTATCCAGTTGCTTGAATATCTATTGTATAGTGATTTTTATTACATACTTGGATGTCTAACCTTGATTGACCCTACAACCCATTGTTCTGATGTTGTGGATGTTTCAGGATTGGGAACAACAGGCAGTCTGGGCATGGCAGGAATGGGAGGAGCGTTTGGACAGAAGACAGGCAGCATCGGGAGCTCCCAGCAGGCTGCACTGGCACAGCAGAAGGCAGCTAGCAGCCTGCGACAAGGTTGGTGTTTTCTCCGAAAAGGGTTTGAATTCACTTGATAGCTTGATATGTATGATAGCTTTGCGACAGCAAATGTTCAAGTTCAGATGTTATGAATTAGTAGCACATTTTGTATTATAAAGAATTCTTGTGGATTTCGGTAATGGAATCTTCGCACAAGGAAACATAGTTTGCTGAAAAATTAGTCATTGGATAATTTTGATAATTCAGTGATTCTTGGTTCCCCTTTATAGATATAACTTTTACCTTGTATCTCAAATTCTGTATCTGTGCCTATACAGCTGGTATAACTGCCTTTGGCATAACACACCAGCCTAATATTACACCTAAAGACCTGTCACACCTACCTTTTGCGTATCTAGCTGCAAGCGTTGTTTAAAGGTCATACTGTAGAAAAATTAACTCAATTCTGATTTGATAAATCTAGTACTCAAAGGCATGACTATTTCTTAAATTCTGTTGCTTGTGGAATATTTTCAGACGTCTCAAACGTGTGGCCAGAGATGAACCAACAGTTCTCTAAGGAAATAGACGACGAGGCCAACAGCTACTTCCAGCGCATCTACAACCACCCACCCAACCCAACCATGTCCATCGACGAGGTCTTGGAAATGCTGAAGAAGTTTCGAGACTCCCCCATCAAAAGAGAAAGGGTAGGAAAAAACAAAAGTCATTTTTCGTAAATATTACTGGATAACATAAGACTGACACATTAAAAAACTTAATTGCAGCATCAGTAAGAGAGGTATGCACACTTCAGATATCCTGTTCAAGACATTCTTTAATGTGGTTTTGTTAGGGTACATGGCGGAAAAGAGCACCCACACAACACACAAGGAAGAGTGTCATTGATATGATGATGACGTCAAGTTCCATAGTGCTTTGTTTAACTTTGTAAATGTGGACCACCTAGCAAAATGCAGTGGAACCACAGCATAAGGTACTCCCCAAACAAGGTCGAATTAACAAGGTATAATTGTTGACTACTGCCCACAGGATGTTTTCCACTGTATGCTGCGGAACCTGTACCAGGAATATCGCTACTTCCACCAGTACCCGACCAGGGAACTTCAGATCACTGCTACTCTGTTTGGAGGACTCATAGCTGAAGGAATTGTCTCGTATGTATCAATTATTAGCAACCAACTTAAATGAGAATTTTGATCTTTTTTAAATTCTTAACAGTTCTGAATATTTTTGAACCATATTAGTTCTTACATTTTTCAAGATGAAATAACAAAAACAGAAAAATATCTACTTTCCTTCCATTGTCCTAATATTGTATAATGTACAATGTTTATCTTTTTATGCTGTAATACATGTAGAATATTATGTGTTTGGAATTTAAGCTCTGCTATAATTTCAAACCCTTGTTTGAGTCTTCTCTTGGTAGTCCTTCGAGGTTGAAGATGACTGTATGAATACTGCTGATAAATTTACTCATGACTCCCACTTTTTGTGTTTTAAAAATGTTTGAACTGTTTGTCCACAGGTACATGGCTCTAGGCATAGCCCTGAGGTATGTGTTAGAGGCCTTGAGGAAGCCCCATGGAAGCAAAATGTACTACTTCGGCATCGCTGCTCTGGATCGCTTCAAGACTAGGTGGGTTCTATGTTCCTCGTTATGCTCATTTTTTTCACTTTGCCAAGAAAGTTATGTTCCCTTTTTTGTGGTTAGATAGCCTTAATCAAGAAGCTATTGATGGATTGTTATGCAATTTGGTGTGAGGTAAGGTCTTGAAGTATCAAAGGAATTGGTAGATTTTCTGGCCCCTGAAGGCTTTCATTGTAGTCATTGCTGCAGTCGGTTTTTCATGTTATGGAAACGCCATGATCATGGTTATTTTGAGGGAGAAGGTCTTTGTACTTGGAAAGAAATCATACATATTGTTGTCCCCAAGAAATGTTTTTATTGTAACCCCTTAGGCTCTTAGATTCTTAGATGTAACAATCTGCTTTGTTATAACCTTTCAGATTGAAGGACTACCCCCAGTATTGCCAGCATCTTGCTGCCATACCACATTTCCAGGAGTTCCCTGCACATCTCATTGAGGTAGGAAATATTTTTCCACATACAAGCTGAAAGTAGTCCCATAACCTTAATAATCCTTATAGAGGCTGTAGAAGCAGTGGGTTTTTATCTAGTGTGTCTTGGAAGGTGAAGCCCATGCCTCTCAATAACCAAAATCAGGTACCCATTACCTCGGTGAAGTGAAGAAAATGGGGTAAAGTGCCTTCACTACCAGGAATCAAACTCGTGACCTCTTGATTCTAACAGTTTATGTTAGAATGTGTATTAAACAATGTACTTTGGCCAAAATCTAAACCAACCTCAATTTTTTCAAGACCATAATCAGAAACACAACATTTATGTTTCTAGCCCTAACCTGTTGTGTTGTTGTTTACAGTATGTAGAGTTTGGCCAACAGTCGCGGGAGCCACCCATCAAGATGGCGGCTCCGTCCACCAGTCCGCCGCTGAGTTTAGGTAAAACGTTGTCCACGATGTCCGCAACTTTAACCACGACCGTAACAACGACTGCCGTCAGCTCGGCGTCTGGGGGTGAGTCGCCCTTCAAAGGTGAATATTTCGTTCTTAACCTCAATCAAACAAAGAAAACTAATTACCATGGCTTTAAGTGTATGTGTGCCTTTCTATTTTTTGATACATTAAGTTGGATACACAAAATGCTCCTATGCAAAGAACAAGTGATTGAGTGGAAGTGTGGTTACAGTATGTTATATATTTGTTGCAGCATCTCTACTTTTCGGCAAGGCCTTTTAGGCAGGGCCTTCTCTACTTTAACTTTTGACTTGTGTCTTTTTAACAGCTACAAGTAAGGTCAGCTCTACGCCACCCCTCAGACCTGGTCAGAGTGTGAGTATGATTTATTCCCAGAATAAGTGTATTTTTGTAAGGTAAAGGTAGAGGTGGTCCCGTAACCTTTTTTAAGCCATAGGGGCAGTGGGTTTTTAATCCTCTATGTCCAGGGCATGGTATCGGAAGGCGGAGTCCCCATTTTTACACCTGGGTGGAGTGACAAAAATCAAGTTGAGTGCCTTTCCCAGGGAACCAACATTTAGCCACTAGGGCATGTAGAGTAGTGCATGTCTCCTAGCATAGCCATTCAGCCATTTGATACCACTGAGTTTGGGGAATATTTAATCTTTGATTCATCCTTTTGATAGAACTTGCAAGATACTCAAATATCTTTGTTTGTTTCTTCGCAGCCTTCTATTGCCAATGCCACCAACATAGACACCCTCCTAGCAGGAAATGATGCCAACAACAAGAAGTTAGAACCTCCAGAAGTACTTCAGGACAAAGTGGCTTTCATCTTCAACAACCTGTCGCAGTCTAACCTGAACCAGAAGGTATGTTTTTCTCTTTTTGATGCGTTTAAGTCTTATATTGGTAGACCATCTACAATTCTCTGTTGTATAGGTAGTGATATGATTGTTAGAATGGCAGAGCGAATGGACACGAACCATACGCCAATTTTTATTTTGCGCTAACGATACCACTCTAGTCATTGTTTATAGATTAGGACAAAATATTATGGTGAGGCAAGTTTTGTAACGTACTTGTTTTTCCTTCCATAGACGGACGAATTACGCCATGCCTTCGGTGACAGCTTGATCAGGGTTAGTACAATGTCCCAAGTAAAAAAGTCTTGTCAATTACATCGTGGTGGAACAAATTTCGTAACATATCCTTATTTCCCTTCCACAGACGGAAGAGTTACGCGACGCCGTTGGTGAGGAGTACCTCCCCTGGGTGTCTCAGTATCTGGTGATGAAGAGGGCGAGCATCGAGCCCAACTTTCACACCCTGTACTCCAACTTCATCGACGTGCTGAAGAACGCAGACGTCGCCCACATGGTCATCAAGGAAACCTTCCGCAATATCAAGGTGGCTCCTTCTGTTCAAGTTTACAACAACAATCTTTATTGACACAAAAAAAGTACAACGACTTTCGTAAGGTCTTCTTCAACTATACATGCAACAAACAAACAATTGGAATACAAAATGATTAACTTACTTGTCACCATTGACATCTGATTTTTTTTGTATTTCCAGGTTCTACTGCAGGCTGACAAAGGAGCTGCAAACTTCTCTGACCGCTCTCTCCTAAAGAACCTGGGACACTGGCTAGGCATGCTCACACTGGCTAAAAACAAGCCCATTCTACAGATAGTAAGTAATGCTACTGTAAAATGGAAAAATTGTGTTATTTTTAAGTTTAACTTAGTGTTTTTTGTGGTCACCTGTCCATTGCAAATTCATAACACCTGCAAAGAGGTGCTGGCAATGTGCATTTTGTTGCTACTACTGTTTCAACAGGGAATTCAAAGATACTACAAATCGTGGAGCAAAACACAATTATGGAATTTACATTAGTTCCGTGCCTTTGGCTAGAGAGTAGACTTTGGCTTATGAAGTTAAGAACAGCATCTGTCATGAATATGCATGATTATGTCTGATTTCTGAAGATATAGCATGTACAATCATCATCTTTGACAAACAAGTTTTACTAAAGCCAAACTTAATCTTTATTGAAGATTTACATGCTATTTCTGTACAAAAAGTAAAGTACTTATTAACAAGCTTTCGATCAGTCCTCTGATCCTTCTCAAGTTGTAACTAATTGCTTTGTTTTGTATGTGAACATTTTTTATCATGTCACTTTCGGTCACAGTGACTAAACAGACTGTTTTTGTATTTTACAGGACATAGACATCAAGTCCCTTCTACTGGAGGCCTATCACAAAGGTCACCAAGAGCTCCTGTATGTTGTCCCCTTTGTTGCCAAAGTCCTGGAGTCATGTTCGAAGAGTAAGGTGTTCAAACCCCCCAACCCCTGGACACTGGCCATCATGAACGTACTTGCCGAGCTACACCAGGAACCAGACCTCAAACTCAACCTCAAGTTTGAGATCGAAGTTCTGTGCAAGACCCTCAATCTGGATATCGCTGTGAGTAAACCTTGCTTAACTTGAACCAAATAGACTATTAACCGTCACCCTGCTGCCTAATACCATAACCAATACAAATTTGGTGCAAATTCTGCAGGGAGAAGTTTAATTGTTGTTTTGCATTAATTTGTTTTGAACGAGATAGGCAGAGTCAGTTGAATACACTGATTTTTTTGTACTGTACCATTCTGGTGTTTACTGGATTCAAGGGCCTCACTCAAAAGCAGTGACTTGACATTGAGAAAGCCAACCTGGCTAAAGACAACAGAAATAGATGGACAATCACTGTCTAAATTCACTTACAATTACAATGACAAAAAGGTACCTTTAATCAACAGTTCAGTTCAGTTCAGATTTGCATTGTTTGTACTTCTACAGGATCTGAAGCCAGGAAACTACCTTAAGGACAAAGACAAGCTCTCACACATTGAGGAGCAGCTCTCGGCGCCGAAGAACGACAAGCCAGTGGAGGAGGTACAGCACGTGTCGTCGACCACGGGAATGCCTTCCGTGACCTCCACAACCACCACCACCACCACGACCGCCGTCCCCAGCATCCCGCCGGAACCCAAGTTCAGCTTCCACGATGTCAACACCATGACCTTCGCTGGGCTGGCTCCACATATCTCTATTAGTAACAACGTGAGTATGGACTCTAAATACTGGGTACACCCAAAAATTGGAGTTGTGAATTTAATATTTGCTGGACTGTGGCAGCTCCGGTGCACCTAGATATTTGTATGAGGTTACGTATGTAAAGTACTGCTGTACATTAATATATTAATATAAACCTTTGTTGTATTATGTGCTAAAGATGTTGAAGTTAGCTGTAAAATTTGAGTTCATCACAAATTTCTAAGCTCTGTAAAATTGTAATTGGGTTTTGCTCCCATTGTACTTTATTCTATGTCGTGCACACAATTTCTGTGCACCTATTTCCAAAAATCAATTTCAAGCCTTGGAAAACCTCTTTGATGTCCATCGTGTGTAATTGGCAGCCCAAAACCTGAGGTATAGTTGTGTCCACACACTGGGCATGTATAAATCAGAGTATTTCTTGTTTCATCCTACATAACATGCTCCTTTGTTTATCCCTATTCTGTAGGTCCCCTTGTTTACCGCTCACCCCCAACTGAAGGCCTGCGTGCGCCCTGCCATTGAGCGATCGGTCCAAGAACTGGTCCATCCTGTCGTTGAAAGGTCCATCAAGATTGCCATGACAACGTGTGAACAGATAGTCAAAAAGGTACTTTGTGTGGAGACTTTCAAGTTTTTGTTTCGTATGCTTGTTGTATTGAAGATCAATATGTAGTTTTATTGATATGAATAAACCATTTCATAATGACAGGAAATATAGAGTTGCATTTGGCGTACTGCCTGGTACCCTACAACCGCCACATGAAATAAAACAGTGAATTTAAAGAGATCTAGTACTTCTTCAGTAATCCCTGAGGTATACAAAACTGCAGTTGCAGGGCAACAGAGGTCGTGGTAGACCAAAGAAATCTTGGATTGAGTGTGTATAGATGGACATTACAGAGTATGGCCTCACCAACGTGGACCCGCTGGACAGAGCCGCTTGGAAGCACTATTTGAAGACTGGCCGACTGCTGCCAACCCCTGCGTCAGGGAACCCCGTATCAGTATAATCTAATACTGGATACTACTACTATACACACTTCAGATATCCTGGTATTCCACCCCTTTTCATGAAGGCCTTGTTAACATGCTAATATCGTATTTCAGGACTTTGCCCTTGACCCAGAAGAGGCGCGTATGCGTGCGGCGGCACACCACATGGTGCGGTACATGACGGCCGGAATGGCGATGATCACGTGCCGCGAGCCGCTCTACGTCAGCATCGACAACAACCTGAAGACCAGCTTCCTCACCACACTCAGGGTACGGGCAACTGTTTGTTTCGCATAACTGATATGCTGCCTTTAGACGTAAAACTGCAGTTCTGTACAATAGCTACAAGCTGAAGACTAGTTTCCTCACTACACTTTATACATTACACTCACTATACTTTCTTACATCCTTGTCGACAGTTGTTTCTATCACAGCCTGCTTGACAAGTCTATGACACCAAAATCATAAGACGGCAATGACAAATGTAACATGCCGTAAACAGTGTTTAGACATAACATACCAGTTTTGTACAGTAGGTACAAGCTGCGTGAGACCAGACAGCAAGTTTTGGTGTGTTGCGTTTCCCTCAGGGTGCAGCAACCCAGGAGCAGAAGGAGATGATAGAGCAGGCCGCCAGCATGTTTGTTTGATACTCACATTACCGGTGTGTTTTTTAACCACAACACATGTCATGTTGTGTTTTTTACAGGGTGCGACCCAGCAGCAGAAGGAGATGATAGAGCAGGCGGCCAGCATGATCGCCCAGGAGAACGTGGAACTGGCCTGCGCCTTCATCCAGAAGTCGGCCGTGGAGAAGGCCATCCCCGAGATGGACAAGCGGCTGGCCACGGAGTTCGAGCTGCGCAAGCACGCCCGGAACGAGGGACGGCGCTATTGCGACCCCGTGGTGCTGACCTACCAGGCCGAACGCATGCCGGAACAGATCAGGCTGAAGGTATGTTTGTTTGCATTGATATATTTGTTTACCTCTTAAGCCACGTCAAGGCATAACACACCAGTTCTGTACTTTGAGTTAGCACTTACAACAAACTACATATTGAAACTGATGGTATTTATCGAACCGACACTGGGGTGTACTTGAAATGCATGTTGAACAAGGACAAGAAACAGTCATTTCAGACCAGGATTGAGATGTTAGAAAATTTGTTATTTCCCATAGAACTACTGTAATTCTTGTTTCTTTCACTGTTCACCTCTGAACCGTGAACTTATCATCACTGTGCAAAACCTGTTGTAATTATTCATGATTACACACACGTCCTTTCTGTAAATCACTTGCCACCACCATGAAGTTAAAGTTCAGTGAAAATGTCCATTTTCCATACACCGTGAACTTTTCCCACTGTGAAGATAAAGTGAACTACAGTATCGTTGAGTGGAACTTGTTAACAAGTACAAAGGAGACATTCTCACTGGATAGCTTAAAACAATGCTTACATTTAGATGTGCAAAGGCTCGATGTGACAGCCGTTCAGGCCTCGTTCAGAAAAAATGTTGTGTTTCTGGTTACCCAACCGACTGAGTTTTATAATGTCCTAGTTACAGTCTCACATTGAATGTGACATCTCCAGTGTCCTTTATGCTGCCTGTCATTATTGCATAAACAGGTAGGGGGCGTGACTGCCCAGCAGACTGCTGTGTATGAGGAATTCGCCCGACAGATACCAGGATTTCTGCCCACCAACGAGGCCAATCAGCCAAGTGGCTTCTTGGCAAAGCCAATGCCTGTGAGTTCAGTTTTACCTTCTTTGTATTGAGTAACAAAGTAAAGTATGACATTACAGCCAAAGGAAGAAGTGATGAAGAATTTATTATCACATTTTACTGGTATTCCAACATTTCCATGGTTGTATTTGAGCAGTAAAAAGCAATGCCAGCCAAAGTCACCAAACTGTATGAAAGTCTACATGTACTTGTTAATATATACAGCCTTTAAGGCCAGGCTTACGGCCGCCCTGCCGTAGTCCGTCAGGCTTGACCCACCCCCCCTCCCCTCCCCCCCGCGATACCCCTTCAGGGGTGGTTAGAGGGTATCATAAAGAAGAAGAAAAAGAAGAAGAAAAAATCACATAAGAAGACGGCTAAAACGTATCATGCATAAAAAAAAGGCATATATCGTTAAAGCCAGAAATGTGATAGAATTTTTCTCTGGTTGTCTAGCCTGCCCTTTCGGCTGTCAATCGTGACCAGGCCAACACAGAAGATAAAGAAGCTAGGGACGGCATGAAGGTAAGCGTGCTTTGTTTTATGCTCATCAAAGTTTTAAAGGCATTGTAAGCCAACAATTTTTGAATGCCGCATACCAGTACTTGTTTGTGATGTTAACATTGTTTGAAGTGCTATTTTATCATGCTGTGTTGCTGTATTTTTTTGTAGTGATTCTAACCCTTACTCCCCAGTAACACAGCATGAAAATCAATTGGCTGAAGAATCTGGGAGCTCTAAATGACATTATTGGCAGTAATACGCCCGGTGTCTTGATAATCACAAGGTTTTTAGGAATCAGCCGATGTTCGCATGGCATCAACCTGTACTGAGGTACTGTAAATGCAGAAATGTTGGCGGTGATTTTATGTTCGCAGTTTTGGCGGTGAACTCTTCAGCGTGAATTTAAAACCACTGTGAAACTTTTTACCCACCTATGACTGTAGCGCTACTATTTTTTCTAACGCAAACTTAAAACCACTGCGAACACTCCATTTTTCCCCTACCGCGAATTAAAAACCATGGGAACTTAAATGCATTTACAGTATTTTGTGGTGTTTCAGTCGTTCGCCACGGACGAGATCACGCAGATCTACGACCGTATCATCAGCGAGCTGGAGCAGCACCTGCACGCCATCCTGGCCCCGCCCACCAACCAGCAGGTGGCCGCCATGCACAGCCTGCTGGAGGCCGTCATCCTGGCGCGCAACTCCCGCGAGATCGTCACCGCACTCGCTCTCCTGCAGAAGGTGAGGGGTCGAAGTTAGAAAGAGATTTCTTACATGCACACACACACTAGCACAGACACACACACACACTGACACACACACTCACTGCCATGCACAGCCTGCTGGAGGCCGTCATCCTGGCGCGCAACTCCCGCGAAATCGTCACCGCACTCGCTCTCCTGCAGAAGGTGAGGGGTCGAAGTTAGAAAGAAATATCTTACACCTACACACACACGCACGCACACACACACATGCACACACACACGCACACACAAACATACACACACTCACACAAACACCCACACACACACACACACACTCACACTCACACAAACTCACTCAGTAGTAGTAGTAGTATCCAGTATTATATTATACTGCTGCGGGGTTCCCTGACGCAGGGGTAATCAGCAGTCGGCAAGTTTTCACACACCGCCTCCAAGCGGCTCTGTCCAGCGGGTCCACGTTGGTGAGGCCGCACTCTGTAATGTCCTTCTTAACGCACTCAGTCCAGGATTTCTTGGGTCTACCACGACTTCTGTTGCTGGGTAACTGCAGTTTTGTGATAGTGTGGATGCAGCCACTCAAATCATACTTTTACGTTGTGCATCATATTCCATCTATAAAATGGAAGATTACACAAATCCAATTTTGGTCGCTCAACAGTTGCACTGTAAAGGGTACCTTAACAACAACTTGTGTTTAGAGACTTGTTATTGAGTTTGTGATGTTCCCCTGACTGTGCAGGCTGTGGAGGGACTGTTGGATGGCCTGACCCAGCTGCCCAATGACCCTGAGCTGGCGCTGCGCTTCAGGGATGCCCACCTCCTGGTGCTCAAGGGACTCCAGGACCAACGGGCGTATGGACCCCACTGGACCAACAAGCAAGTCACCAGGTCAGGAATACTGTAATTCTTGATTTGTTAACAGTAACTTCCTTTTAGCCACTTTAACGTTCACTAGTAAAGGGGAAGACCCAAACTTGCATGGAGACACATGCTACAGAAGGACCTTGACCAACTGGGGATTACCATGAAAGGAGCAGAAGTCCTGGCCCAAAACTGCACTGAATGAAGGAAGCTTGCTGCCCGATGTGCCACTTGGCACGGGAGGATCTAAGTCAACTGCTAAAATTTCATCATTGCAAATGTTTAATTACTAACATTTGAGACAGTGATGTTTGTTCCCACGGTTAAGACCAAATGCCGTGAACTACTCCCTTTCTCCCCAACTGCTGAAATTAAAAGGATTTACAAGGATGAGGGGTGGGTACCAGTCCGGGTTGAGGTTAGGAATAGAGTGGAAGTACGGGCTGGAGTCCAGCAAAACTGGTCCATACAACGACCTCTTAGATCCTAACCACAGTAAAGAAAAAGATGGTATGATATGTTTCTTGGTCATCAGGACTAGCCAAAACTATCATGCAAGGAACCATCCAGAGAGGAAGAAAGGTGGGTTTCGCAACAGAAAATGGACAGGCATATCAGACATATGACATATCAGAGAATGAACAGGCATGACGCTAAGTGAAACATAGAGAATAACAGAAAGCCAAGAAGTGTGGAGAAAACTGATTGTCAGCTCTTCTGTGGTGCCCTAAAGTTAAATTTAGGGATCAGAGCCTTTACTGTCTTCATGAGACCAGTTGTGAAGCACCATTACAACAATGCTATTATGGTCTTGCCTGTTGACAGGATTCTATGCATACATTTTTGGTAGTGCCTTGGGCAGAGCCTTTAGGACCAGTATCAACAATGCTGTGTTCTTGCCTGTTTACAGGGTTCTGTGTGAGTGTCGAGAAGAACTCAAGTATAACCTGGAAGCCGTGAACTGTCTAGTCCGAGCGCGACTCATCAACATGCAGCAGTACGACAGCCATTTGGCACAGGTAAGAGATGGATTGGATTTTGCATAATGCAGTACCCTATGATTTAGCTAAATTACCGTATCACTCAGTGATGTATGGTGTCAAAATTTTGGCGCACAGAAAATATTTTGGGTGCACAAAAAAGTAGAATGATGAAGAAGAAGGTCAGTAAGCCATGTTTAAATGAATAGATAAACAACACAACAAAGGCTTTATTACCATTTCTGACCTTTAAATGTCATGAATATTCTGTATGCTATTGTACAATAGCACATGTACCATGATAATGTATGTAATGCTGCATAACTAGTCAAAAATTAGGTATACAGCTCCAATTTTGGGTTCACAGAAGTGCACATGCACCCAGTATTTCGAGCCCTGACTGATGATAACAAAACCTGTTTGTATCAATGACAATTGAAGGATACAATACCAACACTGTATGTGAAAACTGGAAATTTTTGTCTGACTCTGTCAGCTTTGTTTATGGAATGGACCTGTCTACTCTTCACAGTGTTGGTGTTGTAAACTTCAATAGTTATTCATAATGTCATTTACCAACACAGATGAACTTTCGTGCTAAAACCTGTTTGTTTGCTTTGCCCCCCCCCCCCACCAACAGAGCATGGAGAACGGTCTAAACTTCATGTCGGTGACGTTTGCGATGCAGCTGGTCCGTCTGCACCTGATCGACGAGAGGAACAGCTCCGATGTGACGGAGGCAGACCTGTACAACACCGTGGAGAACCTCGCCCGCATCGCCGCCCACTCCAGAAACGCTCCGGAAGGGTGAGTTCTTTTGTTCTGCTGTAGGTCAAGGGGTGGCATCATGTTGTCATATCTGTATCTATATAGCTGGTATAACCGCCATTCGGCGTAAGGCAATGGTAAGGTAAGACCAGGTAAGGCAATGTACTCTTCGGTCCTACATTTGAATTGCGTTATCTGGTATTCATTCTTGTTCTTGTTCCAGCCTTGCTGCTCTCGTGGACGTCATTCGCCAGAACCACGACACCATCCTGGACCGCGCCCCGGGAGGGCCGACCTCCATGATGCATTCTGGGATATCCCAAGCGCGGGAGTACGACGACCCTCCCGGTCTGCACGAGAAGTCGGAATACCTCCTGCGCGAGTGGGTCAACATGTACCACTCTCCCGCCGCAGGCCGCGACAGCTCCAAGGCTTTCCAAGTGTTCGTTCAACAGGTGAGGAAAGACAGTCCTTACAATTGTTTCTGATTCTGAAGGCAACTCTTGATTTAAATTCAACAGTTTAAAATGTATTTTTGATTGGAGTATCGAGTGATTGAGTGCTGTCCACGGCCATGAAACCAAGGCAAAACGCTACCATCATCCCCCAGGATGGAAGGATGCCTACCAGTGTGATAACCGTCGAATAAAGAGACTCCTTGTACACAACCAAGTGTTTTATTCATATCAACATTTCGGTGACTACCTGTCCCCTTCCTCAGGGCATTACCCGCCAATTCTGACTGGTTCACTTTACACTGCAATGTACAACATGTAGGTGTTACTGCTAACAGATGCAGTTCCAAAATAATTCAGTGACTTACCAACCTGAAAAAGCTATTCACAGAGTGATAACTTATAATACAATGCTAAACTTTCTTCCAACGCTAAGGTATTCACGGAAGTGATAACCTTGATAACTTGGTGATAACTCGTTTATGTGCTGTTCCATTTCCAGATGCACCAGCAGGGTATCCTGAAGACCGACGACCTCATCACGCGGTTCTTCCGGCTGTGCACGGAGATGTGCGTGGACCTGTGTTACCGGGCGCTGAGCGAGGCCTCCCACAACCCCACCCTGCTGCGAGCCAAGTGTTTCCACACGCTCGACGCGTACGTGCGGCTCATCGCCCTCCTGGTGAAGCACAGCGGAGACGCCACCAACACCGTCACCAAGATCAACCTTCTCAACAAGGTAACGGAAATTCTTCAAAATTTAGGGCACTTATATTCTGGAGTACAGGGATGAGTGACATGAGCTGATCCTAGCTCTGTAAATGTGGGTCCCATGATGTTCTTGAGATTTCAGTTGAAGCAATAAGAATGTAAATCACCAAAATCACCGTCACCAAGACCAACCTTCTCAACAAGATTTTTACTGTGTTTTTAAGTTTGTTGTTTTCATGGTGACCTCATCACACCCAAACATTTGTTCTGTCTTACATTGTGTCACAATCATTGTTTACAACATAGTGAACTGAGAAAGTTACTCAAAACTCTCTTGAATTTTGCCATTAAATGAATTTACAGTATGTCTCGAAAAGGTCTAGTAAGGGCTTGTAGTGTTTTAGATTTAATGGTCAAAGATGCACAAGGAAATGCATTAGACCAAGGGTACTGTAATCTTTAAACCTTTGCAGTTGTTTCCTTCTCACATTTTTTGTGGTTACCTCTCCTGTGAATTCATGACAGCAAATATACATTTCTGATTTATTACTACTGAACTACATTTATATACATTTATATAGCACTACTTCAGAATTGTTTCATTCTGGAATTAAAAAAAGCTCATTCTCCTCTCGGATGCTGTTCTCCAGGTTCTGGGTATCATTGTCAAAGTCTTGCTCCAGGACCCCTCTATGTTAATAGCTTTATGAAGACTTAAACCTCTAATCTGTGTCTTTGAAGAGATGAAAACTCATTCTCCCCTCGGATGCTGTTCTCCAGGTTCTGGGCATCATCGTCGGAATCTTGGTCCAGGACCACACTATGTTTATAGGTTTATGAATAACCTCTAATATGAGTCTTTGTTAACTAAGAGATGAAAACTCATTCTCCCCTCGGATGCTGTTCTCCAGGTTCTGGGCATCATCGTCGGAGTCTTGCTGCAGGACCACGAGGTCCGCGGCACGGACTTCCAGCAGCTTCCGTACCACCGCCTCTTCATCATGCTGCTCCTTGAGCTCAACGCGCCCGAACACGTTCTCGAGTCCATCAACTTTCAAGTCCTCACAGCCTTCTGGTAAGAGTTGGAAACTGTCGGTTTGTTGTACAGTTTCAGGAGTTGGATAACCTCGGTACAACACCAAAGAGCTTGAATCTGAAATTCTATAGCTAAATTTAAAAATTCAAACAAGATTTGGGAATAAGTAATACAACAACAGTTTTAGTATTTCTTTTGCATTGAGTACAAATATGGTGAATGAAATAAGCTACTCACAGATTTGAAATGTGTGATATAAATGTGATATGAAATGTCAAGAATGTACACAAATGTACAAATATCTGGGAGCCCTGGTGCACCCACAGTTACAAATGAGGTGCACAGCTCCAATTTTGTTGTTGCACAAAGGTGCATATCCACCCAGTATTTCCAGCCGTCTTTGCAACACATTTACTAACTTAATCTCCCTCACCGTTACAGCAACACATTCCACATCCTGCGCCCGTCCAAGGCGCCAGGGTTCGCCTACGCCTGGCTGGAGCTGGTCTCGCACAGGGTCTTCATCGCCCGCATGCTGGCGCTCACGTCCAACCAGAAACTCGGAGTCAACGTAAGCACAGGAACTGTTTTTGCCTTCCCAAAGCACACAAACTGTTTTTTCCCATCGAAGCAGAAGTACAGTACAATTAAAACTGCCCAAGAAGACCACTTAGGGGACTGATATAGTGATAAAGTCTTTCTGAGAGCATGCTTTAGAACATGTCAGTGTTTTTGGATTTGAATGAATCGTACATGTAGCTTAAACGTACACAGCATTTTAGTGTTTCATGGGCAGTTTTTTTAGTATTCTTCTTGTATTCTCTTCTGTGAGCTTGAAGATTTGTTGCAGTTGCTTGCATAGAAAATGCCAGAAATGTAAACTGATAAGCATACAAAGATAAATGTAAGACTTTCTTCTCCCCCCAGAAGAGTGTGTCCTCAGTTCTGCAAGGCTGGGGCATGTACGCCCAGCTGCTGATCGACCTGTTCAAGTTCCTGGCTCCTTTCCTGCGCAATGTGGAGCTGACCAAGCCCATGCAGCTGCTATACAAGGTGGGGTTTCTTCAGTCTTAAAGTAGCTTCTGTAGTCAAATGGGTGGTGACCCTGCCTTTGGACCAAAAAGTTGTGAGTTACGAGGACCAAAGGGATGATGTATGTTACTTTTCTTTTAACCAAATGAAATATATGAAAAAAGGAACGAAATGTATGAACGAACATGTTTACACAAGTCATTTTGCAATGAGTACAATTATGGTGAATTAAATAAGCTACAGTTGAAAAGTCGCAGATTTGAAATATAAATGTTATGTTCAACTATTGTCTTCATCTCAATTCAGACTTTTGGTATAAAACCTGGTTCTCAA
Source organism: Branchiostoma lanceolatum (assembly GCA_035149815.1). NCBI lineage: Eukaryota > Metazoa > Chordata > Leptocardii > Amphioxiformes > Branchiostomatidae > Branchiostoma > Branchiostoma lanceolatum. The sequence goes on along the minus strand of CM068872.1, from coordinate 6,667,648 downwards.
GTTCTTCCTTTTAGTCACTGGTGAAAGACAGGGGATGCTGTCTGAAACATCTGACTGTTTCTAATTTTTATCCAGTTGCTTGAATAGCTGTGATTTGGCGTAAGTCTGATGTTGCCTTCTTGTTCCCAGGGTACCCTGCGTGTTCTGCTGGTGCTGCTCCATGATTTCCCAGAGTTCCTGTGTGACTACCACTACAGCTTCGTCGACGTCATCCCGCCCAACTGTATCCAGATGAGGAACCTGATTCTCAGTGCCTTCCCCCGCAATATGCGCCTCCCAGACCCCTTCACACCCAACCTAAAGGTACGAATAAACGCTTAGTTACAAAGGTGGTCTTTTAGTTAGGGTTGTTTAATCTAGAGGTTTGGGGTTCGAATCCACAGACCTAACTGTTAGGGTTAGGACTGAGGTTAGGGTTAGATGTCAAAATGTCTTAACACCTATTTCTTCACTCGACTCAGCAACAAAGTAATCTACAAGATATAAACTACATGTTCTGTTATGGGAAGTCGGATGGGAAGTCAGCTTCTGTTATTCTGTTCTCCACAGGTGGACATGCTGCCAGAGATTAACCATCCGCCCCGCATCCTCACCAACTTCGCTGCCTTGATTCAGCCCTCTTCCTTCAAAAAGGTTGGTGGTGATGACATGATAACAATGACTTGATACAACAACATTATTACAACTTGTTAATATGTAGGCCCATAGATATAATTTTCCTAACCTACGGAACAAGACCCAGACACCATATAACATGTATCACGTGGTGACAAGGCAAAGCAATTCTATACTTGAATGATAGATCTCAATATCCAAAAATTCTAGGTAAGTTAGCAATGTTACCAGTCATGCTATATATGCATTGGTTAACCTCAAATGGAGACACTTTTTGATAGCTAGTATTGCAATACGGCCTTGACATCACTCTCGTTTTCAGCCGAGCATACTCTTTACAAAAAGCATGTTGGGTTCTTTTACCTTTGGATGGGGACTTAAACTTGAAGCCAGCGACCCTATGTTTGACAGTACCTATAAGTCAATTGATGATTTGCATATTCTTCAACTTCTCCCTATAGGATCTGGACACGTACCTGAAGACGCGCGCTCCCGTGACCTTCCTGTCGGACCTGCGCAGTAACCTGCAGGTGTCCACGGAGCCTGGGCTGTGCTACAACATCTCCCTGATGAACGCCCTGGTGCTGTACGTGGGCACCCAGGCCATCACCTACATCCACACCAAGGGCAGCACCCCCTCCATGAACACCATCACACACAGCGCGCACATGGACATCTTCCAGAACCTCGCTGTAGACCTCGACACTGAAGGTAAGAAATCGCTCTGTATAGATCATGTTCATGCCTCCATGCTGAAAAAAGAAGCCGTGAAACAACAACTGAAGCTGCCTAGTAGACATACAACACCTCACTAGGTTGCCCCTTAAACTTGTGAAAGTTGATTTCTCTCCACTGATCACATCCACTGATCGCATATGACTTTGCTGACTTCATTCGTGTGTTAAGTCTTGTGTCCAGAACAATTGTTTCAGATAGCTGAAGAGGACTGAGTGATTCATTCAAAATCTCTGGCGTGTCCAGTTTTTTTGAGCAGTGTAGTTTCCTCATGATGACTGACCTTGTTGCCGTCACTCTTTTCAGGCCGCTACCTGTTCCTGAATGCCATAGCCAACCAGCTTCGATACCCCAACAGCCACACCCACTACTTCAGCTGCACGCTGCTGTACCTGTTTGCAGAGGCCAACTCTGAGGCCATCCAGGAACAAATCACCAGGTAACAACTCTGCCAACATCTCGTGCACATTGTCCTCTAGTGGTTACCAGATTGTGCTGAGTTAGGGCTGTTTACTGGTACCAGTACCTGTGCTTTTGCAATTTTTACAGGTACAGGTCTTGACCTGAACATCAGGTGTACCTGTACTTGTACCTGTACCTGTACAATTGTTAAAGCACAGGTCCAGACCTGAATGTCAAATGTACCTGTATTCGAACAAACAAAAACGCTAGTGGTTACCATTCTTAGACTAAAGCTAGGCGCACTCCTTATCAAATATGACAAACAAAGTTTATGATCAAGCACTTCAGAAGTAGGAAAGATGACAACTTACCACCATCAGGAGGCCAACAAAACAGCCTGTTGTTGAATTCAGGGTTGTATTGACAAGATATGAATGAACCCTTAAAAAAAGACAGTTAGCTACATGAGTAACTTAAGAATAATTGTCTTAAGTAAAGAAACCTAACCACTAGACCACCTTGGCACCTTTTAAGCATGTTTTTAGCATGTCGATAACTTAGTGGTTGTTTTGCGTCCATGTAGGGTGCTGCTGGAACGCCTGATTGTGAACCGACCACACCCGTGGGGTCTCCTCATCACCTTCATAGAACTCATCAAGAACCCGACCTTCAAGTTCTGGAACCATGACTTCGTCCACTGTGCTCCTGAAATCGAAAAGTAAGTCATTGGGCTACCTCAAGATTTTAGTGCAGATTTCAGAGAAAAGCCAACAGTGCAATAGCTGAGTAGGTCGAGTGTTCGCTTTGCATTTGGGAGGGTTCAAAGGGAAGACTTAAAAACTCATCAAGAACCCAACCTTCAAGTTCTGGAACCACGACTTTGTCCACTGTGCTACCGAAATCGAGAAGTAAGTGGACATTGGGCAACAATCAAGATTTTAGAGAAAAGACAACAATAGCCTAGTGGGAAGATTATTCGCTTTATGGGCGTGGGTTCAAACCAAAGACTTTAAAAATGTTACAAACTGCTTTCTCTGCTTAGCACTCAGCACTTGTAAGAAAGGTTATGGGAGTTAAACACACACCACTACCTGGCCCGCGGTGCAGCAGCAGCTGCTTATATTACACTGAACGACCTGTCACACATAACCTTTACACGTTGTTCAAAGCTATCTTGTGAAGATGCTCCTACATTACTTGGTGGCAAAAAGTTCCACTCTACATCAGTACTATAGAAAAATGAACTGACAATGTTTTCTGTTTTCACCTGCAGGCTGTTCGAGTCGGTCGCGCGCAGCTGTATGCAGCAGAAACAGCCGCAGCACGTTGAGGCACACGAGTGAAGACTTTCTGTGACAGCCTCGGAGGATTACTTAATTGTTTCCTGAGTTATTCTTTAAATACCCATAGTCGGATGAAGGTATTAGACTACTATATATAGAGTGATATGTTGTAAAGAGATATGTGAGATGGTGATGACGTTGTTAGAATTTTTGTCTTCAAATTTCGTTTGTTACGACTTAACCATGCGGAAGTGAATCGAAATGCAGCAATGACGAAGGATATGTTGAAAATCTTGTGCTGAAAAGTTCTATGTTTGCTAAAGCCCTGACCGTGTATAAAGTTCTTGACGTAATAAACATGCAGTGTGCAACCACGTCGCTTCCTTTTTTTAAGAATGATAGCTTATGAAAAGTACATTTTGTAAATGGAAATTACAAGTACAAATGAACAAAATACATGATAAGTCAAGTAAACAAAGTAAAAACCCAGTACAGGTGTGTAGTATACATAGCCTAATTGAATCATGCTTATAGCGGCTGCCCCTAGACTGCGTGGAGGGCCCAGACAATGGAGTTTGCATTACACCTAGTATACTATAGTATAAATACACACACACACACAGAAAAGAGATCCTCCCTTAAAGTATTGACCAACCATCAATAGCCACCAATTAACACGTGTAAATATCATATGTATATCATATCTTCATCACTGTCTATTGTATCAGATTTAGTTCTCTTCATTGTGATGGAAAAAATCCAACTACTAAAGTATACATCAACTCCTGTAAATGATGAATTGATCTCTAGTTTTCTGTTAACCACCATGGTTAGTTTGTGTCACATAAACCCTCGCTGACTGTATGAGCCTCTGGCTGTACTCTACTCCACTCATGACCAGGATATTGATGCTTTCGCCCCAAGTATTTCCTAGAAATCGGATTGTAGCCCATGTAGCACATGGATTACCGCACTTCAATTCCAGCTAGGGTCAAGGTCAGGCGTAGGTCAATGACCTTAGAGTCAGTGACACCTCTACAAAAATGACTGAAAACGTTTCAAGATTTTACGACAACACCCGTCTACATAGATTTCCTTTTTCTGAAAATATTTGACCATCATTAATTCATATTAACATTTTATAAGAGGAGGTAGTATGTATGATCGCTTTTGGAAGTTTCCATGAAAAAGTCCCAAGGAGTATAGTTATTCCAATTTTTCTGGAGACTGTACACAGGAAATGTTTATAAAAGATATAAATCAACCATAACGCTGACTTAGCCTAGCCTCCGTTGCAGACTCCTTCCGGCTGCTTTCTTTTTCAAGTTACAGTTTTACTACTACCTTTTTTCTCTTACTGCTGGTCGGGAAGCAATAAGAAGAAAAAAATGTAATAGTAAAACTGTAACTTGAAAAAGAAAACAGCCAGAAGGAGTCTGCAACGGAGGCTAGACTTAGCCGTCAGTTAACGTCATTCTAATTAACAGTCTATGCTCCGTATCCGGTGTATTCTGTCTCCAACTGCACGTCACGTTACACACACACGCTGTCAACGGTCCGTGGCCAGAACAAACTAAGGCCGTTCTTCCTCAAACTCATTGAACAAATCTAACCCACAATGAAGATTGCTAAGCCCGATGGGTAGGGCAGTCACCGGTTGCCACCAACACACCACGGTCGCTTGGACACACACGTACATATAACGGAGAGTTCTGGTCCGAAGCTTTATGTACGGAAACACCGTTACGAGTTCCAACACAATGGCGAGAGAAATCCCCAGCGAGTATGGCCTGGACATGGACGAGAGAGATCCTAATGACCTTAACGGTCACACTAAGGTAGGTAAACCATGTTCATCTTAAAGTAAGACGAGATTAGAGTTGCTTATCAACTCTTTCATCGGAAAGAAATTTGCACTGAAAATACAGTTTAATGTCCTGACCATACGGGCATACATCATGTTTAAAATCTATCGAAAGTTTCTATACGAGATCCGAAAAACATGATTCCGGAAAGTTACGGTTTCAAAATTTGAAGAGCCAAAAAGCGAATTTGAAGAGCCATGTGCCCAAGAGGGAGAGCTTGGATGGTAACATATGAGTGATAGGCATAAAGAAGGGTTTGTACTGTATGCGCTTTAACTTTGACTTCAACATTGGGGAAAAGTTTGCTCAGGAAAACATGATATAATAAAGATGCTTCCGACATCTTTGCATCGAAATAAAATGTGAACCACATCCCTGAATTCAAGTGAAAGGACCTTGAGTACATTTTGTATAAAGTTAGGGCTATGCTTGTGCAATGTAGCTTCGCTACGGCTCGCATTTTTTTGGACAAGAACACATGGACAACCTGCCCCGCTCTAGCTTCTTGATAAGTTCTTTCACGTGCAGAGCTTTGACGGGAGCTCCCTCATACACGACCAGCCGTTTTTACATCCCCATCCGAAATGGCGCATGTCAAGCAGTGAAATGAGCCTTGCAATTGTGAATTGTGAGTTTGAAGACGACCATTTCTAAGTCACGCTGCGTTTTCTCCTGACGACAGGTGCTGTTCGATGACGTGTTCGCGGAGCCGGAGGGCACCCACAGCGCGGACGGAGTCTGGCGCTGGTCCTTCAAATGTTACAATGGGAGTAAGTCCTGCTGTTACAAGACCCTGACGTACATCTGCGCCCTGCCCATCGCCTGCTGCTGGGGCTGCGAGTTCGCCTGTCTCAGCTTCTGCCAGATCTGGGCGATGGTGCCGTGCATCAAGACCTGTAACATCACCCTGGCCTCCGTCAAGAAGGTCTGGGGCTCGTTCCTGCACACATGCATGGATCCCTGCACCGAGTCCTGCGGGCTCTGTCTCAGCAACATCAAGATCACACAGCAATCGGCATAGAGACTGCAATTTCCAACACAAAAACTGTTCATTTATTCCTTTGCTAATGTTGTGGACCGATGTTGAGGTCATTGGAGACAGGTGCAGGAAGCCAAGACAGAGATTTTGGAGCTACGAGTAACATGGTTACATGGTTTTATAACAGCTAAGACTGGAGTCGGGTAGTCGAACATTAGGGTAAGTTAAATTTTTGTGGTACATGGTGGAAATTACAATTCAAGTTTGCTACAGAGGCGGCGATGTCGTTGTGCTTTCGTTTCGTTCTTTATCGTTTGGCTGTGCTAACTTTGTACATAGCACATACTTCAGCTTTGTCACATTTCTAGTGCCATGTACTCACTTTTGCTAGAGTCAGCATATTATTGTGCGGTGAAAGAAGCGTCATTGTTACCATAGAATGCGCTTCACATACAATTGCACCTCTTGTCTGTATAGCTAGTCACCACTTAATTCTTCCGTAACGTTTTTTTTTTGTCAATACAAACAAAATACGCCAATGAAGTCCAATGTTTTTATGCACATGTAACGTTTGTAAGGTTTGGTTGCCGTTTCTCGCATTTTTTATATGATGTTAACTACTAGTAGTACTGTAGTAGCCTGATTGAATCGCGCTTATGGCGGCCCGTCCAACTTTGGCCGGCTCCCTCTTACATGTCTCATGCGGCGATAAGCCGTTATAGCCATGGACAGAAGAGTTTCGTGACGTCATGACACAGACTATGGTATAGATAGCATCTAGACGAAATTTGTTTTTTTAAAGATTTTTCAAGGAAATATTTTTCCTTTGTATTTTCAGAATGTAGAAAATATTTACGTCTAAGCCTCTCTTCCTCATGATGATCATACATAGATTAAAGTGACAGTTATAAAGATTACGCCTCAAACGTTTCATGTTTTTGTTCGCATTCGTGTGCATCTCAAAGAGATAAAACATAGACCTACGTTTATTTTCTTCAATAAATCAATAAATCATTAAAAAAAGTCTTCAGAACATTTTTGTTATTTTCTATCACCTGTATTACGTCAGAGTAAGAACACGATGTGCTACTTTTACATTTGATATCAGAACTTGAGGTAGCGTAAAATTAGATGATATATTCCTGTATAGATACATATATATAGATATTTATGACGCTATTTTCAAACGATCATAAAGCACTGACGTCATCTTCATAAAGAAGAATGAAGACCTTTATTGTACATTCGTGACTGGAACGACCAGGTTCATTGTAGTCTATTGTATGGCATGGACATTCCTAACTTCTGCCCTCCCCACAGAAATTCCTTGTTTATTTTGTCCCCCTTAGGTGTGTAAATAAAACACGCCTGTTGTCACTTCCCCGTGAAGACAGCAAACACAACTATTTAGCACAAACATTTGTCCACCTGTACGTGTTGCTACAACACAGAGAGGTCGCTAGGAGACGGAAAGACGCGTGTTATAAAGCTCTGAACTGAAGCGTGGCGATAGATCGAACACAGGATTTATATCCTCTCGCATGGCAAAGCCGCTCCTAGTCCAGTCTGCGAGTTCAACATCAGTCATGGCGAACGAAATCCCGAGCGAGTTTGGTCTCGACATGGAGATGCGTGATCCTAACGACATCAACGTTCACACCAAGGTATTTGTACATTCATACATACATACATACAAGTGACCATCTCTAGAAAAAAGACCACCCGGTCAATGTGACCACTTTTTGGTGGTCTCTTGGATAACTTTTTCATTGACGCAAGCATTAAGAATTCGCTTAAGTGACCTGTCTCCCTAGGCCCTCTTTTGGGGTTCCTTTGTCTGTATACACGTGTAGCTGAACTATTCGTCGTATGATAGATTTACAACATTTAAGGCATTCGTGGGACGTTCATGCATGTGTCGCACAATTAATTAAACTGTATAGATCTTGTGATGGATAAGACTCGTACGTAGATCCTCGTTGATGGTCGGTTCAAGCGATGTTTTCTTTTTCGCAGGTGTTGTTCGAAGACGTGTTCGCCGAGCCGGAGGGCACCCACAGCGCGGACGGAGTCTGGCGCTGGTCCTTCAAATGTTACAACGGGAGTAAGTCCTGCTGTTACAAGACCCTGACGTACATCTGCGCCCTGCCCATCGCCTGCTGCTGGGGCTGCGAGTTCGCCTGTCTCAGCTTCTGCCAGATCTGGGCGATGGTGCCGTGCATCAAGACCTGTAACATCACCCTGGCCTCCGTCAAGAAGGTCTGGGGCTCGTTCCTGCACACGTGCATGGATCCCTGCACCGAGTCCTGCGGGATCTGTCTCAGCAACATCAAGATCACGCAGCAATCGGCATAGAGACTGACTCGTTAAGAATTTTTTTTGGGGGAGGGGATTCACCTTTCCACGTTGCAATACTTTTAACCATAACTTCTGTACTAACATCGTCCTCTTTCTTTTTGAATCGTCTATACAAGTAGCCTCTTAACTAAGAACTATTTTTGTAATCATTCAAATGACTAGTGCGCCTTTTGTACTAGTTGCCGATAGTATGGGAATGTCATCGATATATGTTTAGGAAGCCTCGGTAGCCCAAAACATATTTTATTCTTTTTCTATACTACATGTTACTGTTCATCTATGACGATAACTTGTGGACGAAAACCAAGCAGATACTGCACATGACTAGAATCATAGACATGCGTCGATGGGTATTAGACATCCAGGTAATAAAAAAAGGTCCGACCGATTACAAAACCTATCCAGTTGCTTTAGTAACTTTTGTATTGTGATTTATAGACATCCACGTAACGACTGTTTCGAGTCTCTCTCTTTTTGATAAGCGTATGCATTAAACCCTGCCAACAGTTGTCAACAGACTGATGTTTAGTCCCGTATCTCAGACGTGTGTAAATATTATCGACACTGTGTATAGACCTACTGTCAATCTATGTAGGTCACCTCCATCTTCTGACAAATAAAAATAATACGTGTAAAAGTGGCGTACTTTTGTCTGTGTGAAAAATCTGCAAGCAAAACGGCGTAGGTTGATTCGTTATCTTTAAGGTATAATTAAGCGCCCTTAAAGATTAAGTGAAGATGTTTAAGTGGATGTTACGTTGTTCGTTACAATGTCGTAAAATTGAGTTTTGATTGTAGCCTCCTTAAATGTTGCTTAAGGATTATTTGATTATATTCATATTTTTGTGTTTCATTTAGGAATCTCATTGGGCCTGCTTAATATCTGATTTCGTGCAGCGAAAACAACGACATAACTTTTTTAGCATCTATTCATTACCCAAACTCTGACCATCTCTCATACCAGCATTGGCAATGTGAAAAATGCAATATATTTTATCATCATCTTGTCGGACTGGTTGTGAAATTAAAAAAGAAAATACACAGAAAGGACACAAATTCAAACCTAGAGATAAATTGATGGCCTGTTAGAAAGGTTTGAATACTGTAACGCTATACGTTTGATGAAAAGCAAGTATGTATGCACGTGTTATTGTAACTGCTGTGGGGGCGGTGGTTTGAATAGACCGTCTCTTTACCCTCCCTGGTCAATTGAATAGCAATTAGACGTTTGTTGACTGAGAGGCAGGGGTGTGTGTGCACTGCTAATCCAACAGAAACCCGCTGGTAGTACAAGCAAAGCGGCACGTAAGTGAATAATGATTTATGTATCCGACGATAATGGCGGGCTTTTAACATACAAAATACACTTCCAGCTGTGTGTATGTGTGCTTGTGTATGTGTATGTGTATGTGTGTGTGCGCGCGCACGCGTATATGTATGTGTATCTATATGTATATGTGCCTTTTTGTTTGTGTGTGTTTGTGTGTGTGTGTGTGTGTGTGTGTGTGCGTGCGCGCGCGGGCGCGTATGTGTATGTGTATGTATATGTGTGTGTGTGCCCTTTTGTTTGTGTGTGTGTGTGTGTGTGTGTGTGTGTGCGTGCGTGTGTGTGTGTGTGTGTGCGTGTGTGTGCGTGTGTGTGTGTGGGGGGGGGGGGGTGGCGTGCGCGCGTGTGTGTGTGCGCGCGCGCGCGCGCGCGTGTGTGTGTGTGTGTGTATGTATGTGTGTGTGTGTGTGGACCGCTCGAGAAGCTGTGGATGGATCCTTATGATATTCGGTAGGGGTCGGGAGAACGAAAGACAAGTGCGATAAAGAGCGCCCTAGCGGCTTTCTAAGGTACTGTAGTGGGACCTGCGCAGGGATTATCACAGGTTGTTACATCACATTGTGCCTTGTAAAACTGTCGAACAATGAATCTTTTTATTCCATCGTAAAATGACTTCTGGCACTGCACAATTCAGCACAATCTAACGTGGAATCGCACAGAGCTGGAACGGATGCGGCGTCAACGTTACTCCAAGGACGCCGTCAGTGTTTGGAGGAGGAGCGCCCTCTGGCGTCGTGAAGGTGAAGGACTGTAGCAGGGTCGAGAAGAACAGGAAAAGCTCCATCCTGGCCAGCTGCTCACCAAGACACACACGTCGGCCTGGAAATGAAATAAGCCGAGAAGTAAAATAAGCCATTCTTCGAATAGGAAGTGCATTATCATTACCGTGGCCCAATAATTTTCCGCAGAAGTACAAGTACAATGATATAATAATGTGATATTTTACTGTATCTACAATGATTAATATTTACCACTATGTTCAACTTAGAAGTTCAACTTCTTTACAGACAGTCCATGCAGGGACAAATCGACTTTACAATAATAAGTTTATTGCAAATTCATGCCCTTAGGCTAATTGCAAGTTGACAACAACTAATGACGATGCACAAACATCGAGTGAAACATTAACATTGATGACGATGCACAAACATGAAATGAAACACAAGGCGTGCGCGTACATCACTTATCTAATTGCATGATGATATCTCCTTACCTCCTCCAAAAGGCAGGAAAGATTCAGGCTTCTTAATGACGTTCCCCTCCGCGTCCAGAAACCTTTCGGGGTCAAACCGGTCCGGATCAGGCCAGTAGGCGGGGTCCACGTGGAGGGAGTACAGGTTCGGAAGTACCTGGATCAAGCAACGAGGAAAGAGTTTGACGTATCAAAGGTTAAGAATCGGAATGTTTTCAGTCATGCAGTGAACGTTTCAGCATATTTGTACTTGGACCTGGATAGAAGTCACCTGGAAACACCACAGGAAGTGAAGTATTATTTCTGGAGTTCGCGCCCGAATAACTGTTGTGTGTGTGTGTGTGTGCGTGTGTGTGTGTGTATGTGTGTGTGCTTGCTTGCTTGTGTGCGTGCGTGCGTGTGTGCGTGCGTGCGTGTGTATGTGTGAGTGCGTGTGTGTGTGTGTGTGTGTGTGTGTATGTGCGCGCGAGCGATAGCAACTTGGCATACCTGTTTTCCCTTAGGAATGTCATATCCCTGCACTTTAACCTCTTGCGTGGTGGCATGAGGAAATGCAACAGGAACAAGCGTGCGGATTCTCATGACCTCCAACAGGCAGGCATTCACGTAGGGCAGCTGGGAACGGTGGGACAGGGCGGGCAGACTCTCCCCAATGACGGCATCAAGCTCCTGCTGTATCTGTTTGGACAAAAACACCGATAATCTTGATAAAGTAGCCTTTAGCTCGCTCAAACAATTACACCAGTAGAGTATTGATAGTTTGAGACCACCAGGTTGGTTTGCCTGCTGACAAAACAACAGAAGCTGGGCAAATGTGGTGAATGACTTATTCGGTATAGAGCTGCAGCACATTTGCAAGCAGGTGAACTCCCAGGCCTCTGGCAAATTGATAACTAGTATCCGCCCATTCCGGAAAATGTGTACTATCTATTTAGCATGCATAGGAAGTAGTAGTAATAGGCACGCTTCCGGAATTCCATCTTTTCTTTCAAAGGTGCACAATATGTATTCAATGTATTTCTGTCCAAGTACCTTATTTTGAATGGCAGGATTCTGGGTCATGTAGAGAAGACCCCACAGCAGAGTGTTGCTGGTTGTCTCTGTTCCGGCGAGAAAGAGGTTCATGGCCATGTACATGACGTTCTCGTCCGTCAGACCGTCCAACTTTTCGTGCTTTTCGAGCTCCAGCAGACCGAAATCCAGGAAGTCTCGGGGATTCTCGCGATCCAGGTTCTCACGATGGCGGGCTAGCTCCTCCCACAACACCCCCTGCAGCTTCGAGACGTGTTTGAGCAAATCGGCACCAGATCTGTTCACTGGGGAAACGTGTAGGGATCATAAGTCCTTTTCTGTAGTCCTAAAAAAACTTTAGCACTGGTTTATTCAAAAATTTCGAATAGCAGCCATCTATCATTTGAGGTGATGTTAGAAGGTGCTGGTCAGGTATTTCGTTACATGCTGCCTTGAGAAGCACTTCACATTGTCAAAAGATAAGCAAAAGCTAGATGTTGCAAAACCGTTACAGTCATTTTGAGCCTATAATGAGGTAAGGTGGATGCTTTTTGAAGCTGATCCTTAACGATGTTTGAAGTAATAGTAGTACTAAACCTTTATTTTCCTTGGAAGGCCCTGTCGGCCAGTACATTACATATATATACATGTACGTTCTTCCCAGGGGTCCAAGTGGAGGGGGTGTCACGGGAAATAAATAAATAAAATAACAAACAATTTACAGCAAAATAAATAATTAGTTGAACGCATGTCATGCCGAACGGATAGGGGGAGGGGATAATTGACATCGGCGTAAACAATCCTTCTAATATTCAAGGTCACCAAAATGACACCAGTAGCTTCGTTACATGTCAGGTGTCCACAACAAAGTACCAGTATAGATATACTCTCCAGAAAACAGGTACAATTTGTGAAAAAAAAGAAGTTTTTCTCCTGATGCGGGAAAAGGGGCCTGACCGCGCGGGTTTAGAGTAAAAACATGCAATGACCGCAGGTGACCCCAAATCGGATGCGCGTTCGGATCGAATTACGTCATTTCGAACATCGTCCAATATCGTTCGAATTCGGCTGGACATGGGAGTTTCTGAGCATGAATTTGACCACCGTGAACCGAGTGACGGTGAACAAACAGACAAAAAAACAAACATTTCCATTTACCTACAGGAACGAAGCGCAGGAAAGGAAAGACGCTGATGATCTGGCCAGCCGACAGTTCGGTCGCTACGGCGGTAACAGCCTTCGAGAGCTCCTGGAACGTTTCGTCCTCGTAGTCGTAGCGCTTGCCAAATATCATGGAGCAGATGACGTTGGCGACCGAAACGGTGACGTCATGGGCGATGTCCACGGGCTGCCCCGCGTATTCTGCCACCTGAAAAAGTCAAAGCAGCCAACGAATTAGGCCATCTGCTTACTTCCATAAATCTGATGTAAACAAAACTTCGGATACCTCATATCTTGTAGATTTGTTGTTTCATTTTTTTTAATTGATCATGCAAATAAGGCTGTAATTAGCCTAATCCACTTTAGATGATAGTCCTCTCTACAAGAATGAAATATGTTGTAGGTGAAATAGTCCAAAATCGACCTCGACCTTCGTATTCCCAAAACCTACACATAATGGTTTATTGGTCAGAAATCACTCGTGCACTGGCAGCCAGTGCTGAATTGCTGCAGGGTTTACAATCACATAATACACAACAGATACATATTTGCTCCAGACTTGCACTTTGTGGAACTTTCGCAAGGGTCTGGGAGGTTGCCATTTGGCGCCAGCAAGTGACCTCAATACGACCTTCCCCAACCGAAGTCAGGTACCCATTCACACCTGGTTGGAGTGAGAAAAGTCGTGTTAAGTGCCTTTCCCAAGGGCACAACATAGGGACATAGCAGTGGTTTCGAACCCGGGACCTCTCGGTTCTGGGCGAAACGATGTCACACACACAGCAAATATCATTACAATCCACCCAGAGGCTCTTACCAACACAGCAAATATCATTACCATCCACCCAGAGGCAGAAGCTCTTAAGTTATGCTGACCACAAATATCCAAAAACACAAACACACACATACACAGACACAGACACACACACAGGCACACCAGAAACAATACCTCCATTTTCAAGGAGGTAATAAGTCACGTTGCCAACGAGAGACACCCGACTGTTCAACATGTCAATGTTTTAGGAGAGACACCAGACTGTTCAACATGCCAATGTTTTATCTATCTTACCCTGTTGCAGAGACAGCTCGCTTCCTCCCCGATTTTCTTCTCAATGCTGCCACGTCCGACCTTCATGCCCAGGTCCTTTAAGGCGGTGGAGGCAAACCTCTTTCTCTGTTTGAATTCGTTCCCCCAACGTGCAGCAACTACGTCTTTGGAAAAATAGAGGACCACCGTGTAATTTCTATACAGAATTCAATATATAGGCTATACAGGAAATATGATCATGACGATCGGATATCAAAAGCAAGACAATGCGCCTCTCTTGTGCTCTTATTGAGATTTGTAGTTTAAACTACGTACAGGAAGAGCCTTGAGAGTTAGATCTAGATTTAAAGGCATCGTGTTGGCGTAACGGTTAGATTGTTTGGCCCAGAACCCAGAGGTCAAATCCCATGAGGTGTCACCGATGTTGTAACCTTGGGAAATGCACTCTACACGACTTTTCTCACGCCGAAAATGAATACCTAGCTTCGATTTGGGGCGAATAAGACGTTAAATGGAGGTCCCGTGTTTGAGGGAAGGGGAAGACACGCCTCGAGCACGTAAAAGAACCCACCACACTTATCGAAAAGGGCTCCAGTGGTGTGAATGGTTCAAAGCCTACAGTCCAATGGCCGTACCTGGTACTCTCCAAGCAGAGCATGGGTTTCGGCTGGTTTTTGACCTGTTTTTAGGCGTTATTGTCGTGCTTTCTACTTTGTCATCTTTTTTTTTTGTCTCGCAAACCCAAGGTTTGCGACACAACAAAAACGATGACAAAGTAGAAGGCATGACAAAAACGCCTAAAAACACGTTAAAAACCAGCCGAAACCCTAGCTCTGCTTGGAGAGTACGTACCTGGGACAATCATTGTAGGGAGGTCAACCTGAGTTAGCGCCGCTCCAGGACCTAGCAATCCAGTCCCTTGCTGCGAAGAAAGATCAGTCGGAGCACCCAATAATCTGCTCTAGTAGAAGCAGTACAAGCACAGGTGGTAGGCAAATTAAAGGTATTGTCGTTGAATAGCTGCTGAAGTTCCGATCGTGGCGAAGTACTCGGCGCGGGGATCACCCGTGCGAGCTTCCGAGCGAAACCCGAAGTGATGCCGAGGGCACGAGCGGGGAGTTCGGCGGAGCCGAAAAGGTTTTGGGGTTTGCCATTTTGTCCTTGAGCAATGCACCCTCATTAAATTAGGACCCCTATTGCTCCACGTTACATCGCTTAGCTAACATCGCTCGCGAGCGATGTAACGTGGAGCGATAGGGGTCCTGATTTAATGAGGGTGGAGCAATGTCCCTGACCCGATTTCTAGTCGAGTCGCCCTAAACCCAACTCGCCCTAACGATCACCTAGTACCTACCAAGTCGACCTTGGTTTTATAGAGGCTCACCGCAAAGACTGTAAAGATATTCTAATTTTATATGTTAAAACATTAGAAAGCCCCATGGCCATGACTCTATGGTTTCAACCTTTGCTTTCGTTTGACTCTAGGTGTGAACCTGTATAAAACCTAGGGCGACTTGGTAACGTTAATTGATTGTTGGAGCGAGTTGGACTTTGATAGGGCGAGTATCCCCTCGGGGTATATATTGAAGATCAGTTGACATATCTTTTTCTCTGCTCATTCATGAAACTTAGCTTTCCTAATATGCTAGCAGCTAGTGCATAAAGGAAAGAAAATTTGATCGTCTGGACAGGGAGAAGGAATTGTGACAGAATAATAACCTTTTCCACCACCACAAATCGCATCAAGTAGGTAGACTGGCGGCCTTGATGCGAACAGCTCGGACCTGTCCACGAGGGCGTCCTTGACGGCAGTGTAGCCGTTCAGAACCACCACATCTTCCATCCCCATCCTGACGGTGAAGACGTCCCCGTACTGCCGCCTCCATGCCGTCAGCTTGAGGTGAGGCGCTCGGCCCAAGGCGAGGAGGTGCCCGAGAACAGGCACGCGTCCTTCCGGGTAGGGAGGCAGGTTTCTGGGGCGCTTCAAAAATACACATGCCAGAAGAAAGGCCGAACAGAAGACAAGAAAAGTTCGCAAAGTCAGCCCAGAGATCTGCAAAATCTCTTGGACGGACTCACCGACGAGTGAAGCCATGTTTTCAGGGACACTCATTACATGTAAGTAGTCTACAACTCTATATGCGCATCCGTTCTGCGCAGCACTAACACGTAACTTTCAAGGACGTTCGAAGTCCAGACGTTGAGGAAACAGAATGCAGCTTTGCTCCACCAAATTTGGAAGAAATTTATCACATATGAAGAAATGAAAGGACCATTTATAATCCAGGGATTGAGTAGTGCATGAGGGGAATGATGCCTTAAGTATTCTTGCTCAACAGAATTTGATACATGCCATTCTCTAGAAGGAGACAACCCTTACTGTGTTCAAACAGGTAAATATATCAAAGAATGTTTAGATCTTAGAACTAGTAGTTTAAGTGATAGGTTAAAATCGACATGTTGAAGTATTCATATACTTGTACGTAGGTTAATCATTTTGTATCCCATTGTTTGTTGTTTGCATTTATAGTTGTAGAAGACCTTACGAAAGTCGCTGTACTTAAAACGGGGGACCCGTGATCGAGGAGGTGCCTCGAGCGCGTCCGAAAAGGCACTATAGCTACAACAGCCTCATTACTCAGATGGGTACATTTTGGCTGTACTTCAGATAAGTTATTATTCATATTTTTGCAGACACTACGCGGTGATTTTATCAACTGGTGCCTGCCGCTCTTCGGCCACCCCGAAAAACCCCACAACTACACGTGTTCGTTCTTAATGGCGAAGGGAAACACGGGTTAGGAGCCGTCACACCGGACTGGGTGAAGAACTGTCAGTACAACGGAACAGACATGCTCAGGGTACGTCTTTCTCTCTCTCTCTCTCTCTCTCTCTCTCTCTCTCTCTCTCACTCTCTCTCTCTCTCTCTCTCTCTCTCTCTCTCTCTCACTCTCTCTCTCTCTCTCTCTCTCTCTCTCTCTCTCTCTCACTCTCACCCTCTCTCTCTCTCTCTCTCTCTCTCTCTCTGATCCTCTCTCTCTCTCTCTCTCTCTCTCTCTCACTCGGGGTGCCAAAGAATTCATACGAATTTTATTTGTCTCATTACGATGCAAACTATAGGCAAAGAAGTCTCTTATCAATCTAACGGTTATGAATTCATTACGTCAGCCGAACTCCAGCGTCTTCTCACGGGTGTTTTAGAACCCACAATAACATGGGTGATATACGTAAGGTGTCAAGTAAGGCTCGATGCTGCAGAAATGTTGAACCGTAATTTTACCGCCACCTCTGGGGGAGGGGGGCGACCTTGGAAGGAATGATTGTAACAATAGCAGGCAATTCGATGGATGATTCAGAAACCCAGTAACGTTAACGTTAATAGAATAAACATAACGTTAACGTTATATTCGTCAAATAAACAAGGGACTCCGGATAATGCTACGGTTACATTTGCAAACTGGGGCCCGGTCGGAAACAGAAAAATAAAAGTGTAACGTGATAATATAACGGACCGTTACACAACATATTGATGATCATTAATGATTTGATTTTTTTTTGCGTTTTGTGTATTTGTTGTCTTTTATATCATACTTTTCGTTTCCGCAAACTGCCCGGCCGGGCCCCGGTTTGGAAATATGACCGTAGCATAACCTCCTTCGTCAGAAATGTTCCGCCTCTTCTTTGAGCAGACTGCTCTCATCATACATCCTTGCATCATGGGAGGATTCGAACTACGGTGTTGTTCGGTGGAACATCAGACAAATCAACAACAGATAAATGTCACATCCACACCTGGACTCGAAGTGAAATCAACCATCAACAAACTCCCTTTTGTCGTCCCGATATAACTGGACGCTATGACGTCGTACACAACAAACGAGTTGTCTTTTAAGAACACTTCTAACGGGTATATTTTACCCTCCATAGCAGGCTCTCTGGGATTTTTTGTGGCCTATCATAAATACTTTTTTTTGCTGATGACTTAGTTTTGTGCTGGTCTTAGGGACCTAATGGTTACGGGCTGGCGGCGCGACCCATTACAAAAAGAAGTCATCAGCAAAAAGAGTATCATACGCTACTTATTACAAACCATAAAAAGTCCCAAAGAGCCTGCTATGGAGGCTATGTATATTTCACCCCAAACCAAATCACATTTGACAGGAACGACTTTTCGGTCGATTCGCGTGCTGCCCTACTGGTCGCTGCCCCGCTTCGCTCTTGTGTCTACAATGACGTAGCGATTTGGTGACCAAAGTCAAACAAGTTCTATTGTCCTGTTTTCTTTATAAGGCTGACGCCCTCCCCAGAGCAAGCGGCATTTAGACGCTCAGGTCCGCGTTGAACAGTGTTTAAAAATGGCCGTCTATCGCGGTTGCTCGCGAGGTCATTGTACGTTTGTGGCCTTCTCAGTGGTGATAGCCGTTCTTACTGTGGGATCAGGTAAGGTTGATTTCACGTAGATTCTTGGTACGCTATAGTTTACCTTGTTGGCCTTCCCAAGGACATGGCCTTCCGTGATGCAATTAAAGGATATGCCTGCTGGTGATGTCCCCGTAGCTCAACCTGTAGCAGCCTTACAGTTGAGCTCCTTGTTCGAATTAGTTGGTAGCTGGGAGACCCGGTTCAAATTCTGGGAAGGGCATCTCGGTTGGGGCTGCACTTCCCTTAGAGTGGGGACGTGTTCAAGGAGGTGCCACGAGCACGTTAGAAGGGAAGCTAGCAATCTCTCTGCTGTACAAAATACTCTGTGACTGAAACAGCAAGGAAACATGCTGACCTATGTGCCACTAGGCACGACAATGAACGAACGAACGAACTTCCGTAGTGCACGTATAGCATTTATGGTTGTTAGGAGAAGGTCACAAGTACAAAGGTCATGTCGGAACGTCCTATTTTTACAAGATGACCGGAATGCGACATAAAGGTCTTCGACTATCGATATCGTGCAGGTTCCCGTTAGTTGTTCATCTTGTAGTGTCTAGTGGTCAGCCAGTTTGCTTGCTGTTTCTGTAGCAGGGTATATTTTCACAGGGAGGGGTTTTGCTAGCGCTTGCTCAATGAGGAACCTCCTCGAACACTGCCCCCCCCCCCTTTTTAAGTCTTCCAACCGAGATGCCATATTACCAGGATTTGAACCGGGGTCTCTCAAGTTACTAACTAATTAGAACAGTGAGGCTGCTATCGGGTGTCTTGAAATCTGTAGTACTTAAGAAGAAATGCGAATAACTTATTACGACGTAAGGTCATGCCAAAGTATTTCTCCCGTGCATCTCCTCCTGTTCTAGACGCCGTTGTTGTCTCCACCACCTATGGCGACGTGAAAGGTTCAGAGTTCCTTACCGCCTCTGTCGTCGGAAATGCCGTCTTTGACCGCGTCTTCACCTTCAAGGGCATTCCTTACGCCGCTCCGCCTGTAGGGGACCTCAGGTAGATCGAATGAATATAAACATATATTGTAAAGAAGAGAGGAAGAAAGAAATAGCGAAAGAGAAAGGGGAGGAAAGAGAGAGATCTAGACTTCACCTCGATGAGTGAATAATTGAATCAAGTTTGGAAAGCGGGTATAAGACAAATAAAGTTGATTGTGTATTGGGTGTATTGAATGACAATTGCGGTTAGAGGCCACGCCCACAAAAGTGGAAACCTCAGCTCCAGCTCAGTATATCTGCACTTCTCTCACCCTCCGGCAGATGGCGCCCTCCACAGGATCCCAGCAGCTGGACAGGCGTCCGAGACGCCACCGACTTTGGAAACAGATGCCTCCAAATGATGGACTTTGGGCCAGAGGAATTCGAATTGATGCTCCCTGACCCAATGACGCAGGAACTCTTTCTGTGGCGCAGCAACTCCAGCAGCGAGGACTGTCTGTTTCTGAACGTGTACACTCCCGAAGTTTCCTCCACTTCCAACTTGCCTGTAAGTATCATGAATAAGATCATGTTTTTTCGCTTCCGAACTGAGATCAATGGGAAGGCTGTCTTCCTCTGCAAGCTCTCATGCGGCTGTGCAGCCCAATACTCGATCTGCACACCCTACTGCAGTTATATGTACGGTTGATGTAAGTATTGAATAAAGACAAATTTGCTACACACACCGTTACGTAGGCAATGACTATTTCAGGTGATGCTGTGGATCCATGGTGGCGGGATGTATTTTGGCAGTGGGGACACCTACCCGGCAGAGATCCCGACAGCATTACATAACGTCGTCATGGTAACCATAAACTACCGGCTTGGCATGATGGGCTTCCTGCCGACTTTGGACAACGATGCACCGGGCAACTTCGGAATTCTCGATATGGTAAGTTTATTATTTCTAAAATAATTTCTTATAGGGTATCTTTTCATCATCATTCTTAAACCTTCCTCGGATAGATATAACCTGGTCGCTTCTTGCACGTGACTTCCTGAAAAAGAAACGTCAGGAATGGGTCGAAGGTGCCCGGAAGTTTGTTGCTTCTCGCACGTGACTTCCTGAAAACATGACGTCAGGAGCGGGTAGAAGGTGCCCGGAAGTTTGTGTCGCCCGCCGTGTTTTTTCAGTACTACACACAGAAGTGCAATTCTTAATATACACAAAACAGCACCTAGACCTGTTCATCACATATTCACCAGATAGACTGGTAATTCAGGCTAGCATTCACTCTTTAAATCAATATTGACCAGAGGCCCTATCCAATGCTTTTCGCTTGCTAACCATCCTCCGTAGTGACCACTGGCTCAATGCTTTTCGCACGAGCGGTCACTACGGAGGATCCGTGGTTAGCAAGCCGGGAAAGCATTAAGACAGCGGTCACTACGGAAAATGGTACTCAGGCTATACAATGCCCTATATGACAGATAAAAGCTCTCCAGTGGGTGAAAGCGAACATTCGGAACTTCGGAGGAGATCCCGACAGAGTCACCATCTTCGGGGAGTCCGGAGGAGGCTGGGCCGTCTCCCTGCTCGTCATGTCTCCCATGGCGACGGGGCTGTTCCATCGGGCCATCTCTCAGAGCGGCGTGGCGGGAGTGCCGATCACGCAGAAGGGGGACGTCAGGAGGGCGGAGGACATGGCTCGTGGATTTAACTGCACCACAACCCCTTATGCGGAGATGATGAGCTGTCTTCGAGGGTGCGTTCAATGTAAACTTTGTTTTTTTGTTTGTGTTGCATGCACGGTAAACCGCCTCATTGCGCAACACAACAGGTACGTACAAGCTACATATAAGACCGGACTGTAAGGTTTGATGATACGATGCAATTGACAAGGTACATTGGAGAATCGGAGGTATATTGTCCACCGAAATCAAGTTTCCGAACTTATTGTTGTGCTGAATTTAGTTTTCAATCTTGAATCTGATTCGGGTCATTTTTGTTTTGTTTAATACCCGGAGAAGCCTCTAACGTTTTGTTAGTCTTAATCATTGGATTTGAGCCGTAAGGACAGGTATGAACTTCAATGAAAAGCAGGTTGAAGAAATTGACAGAAACACCGCTAAGGAAAGTAGTTTAAAAGAATCTATAGCTAGTGTATCTAAAAAAATGTACATTGACGAATTCAAGCAATTTCACATACAGGAACAGTGATTATATTTTATTGTTTGTGCACAGGAAACCAGGTCAAGAGGTCGCTGCAACGATGGCTGAAGACACCGCTATCATGATGAACGCATCAGCAGTAGTTGGTGGCGAGTTTCTCCCAGAGAGCCCCTGGGTATGAACCATTCTATTTTATCATATATTCTATTCTATAAAACCATATCATCAGATACGCTGATGAAGGTTAGACATCCAGGAAACAGTATTTGAAGACAATCTATAACTTGATATATATAGAGCTGCATTGCTGAAGACTTTGCGGCAAGTCGTTCACAGGTAGCCATCTTGGGGGGTCGTGTGGATGTGCCTTGGGCAAAGCCTTATGGGATATTTTAGAGTACTCCTTTGGTTCCTGACTATTTTATGAATGAATTAATGACTACGTTGATGAAGGTTAGACATCCAGATAAACAATATTTGAAGACAATTCAATGTCTATAACTGGATTGGATACCGAAACTACTTCCGGACGTTTCGAGTGACCCTTCTTCAGCGTTACCAGAATGAACTGGCAGAACAAAGTCAATATTAGTATATCGAGACATTGTATAACTGTAAAACGTTACGATCACCCACCCCAACATCTACTTGGGGATTATTGAGGAAGCGAACTTTTTGAACGCACCTCTTGGCATTGCCGACGGAGAATCTGACAAAGTAATGCGTGTTTTTCACAGGATCTGATGAGCAAGGGTCAGGTAAACCAGGTTGACTACCTGCTGGGAACAAACAACTATGAGTTTGGAAATACGATGGCTGAAGCTATCGAGAAGACTGTCATTGATGAAGACGGAATGAACAGGACCGAATTAGACGAGAATCTACCGACTGACCTGCAGTGGTTCACCGACCAGTTCTTGGTAAGGCCCGTGCTGCTCCATCTAATGGTAGATGAATATGCTTGGCTAAGAGCAATCGGTAGTTTCTAATTGTCTCCTGTGTATTGCGGTAACAGTTTTTCTCATTTCTCTTTGGCAGAATAAGAATAGATCTCGAACATTTGGGCGGTGAGCATTATTTTACTCTGAACATTGTGTGATATAACGACAAGTCTCCTGAATCAGATTACCTGTAGCTAAGATCGCCACATGGGAACAAACAAACAAACAAACAAACAAACAATGTCTGTAAAGAGATCTACTAAAGCAGCATCAGTAATCCCGGAGTATGTGCACTTCAGACGATCAAGACATTCTTAATTAAGAAGGCCACTGTTCTTTTTTCCTTTTTTGTTTGAATACCCGACGGAATTATGAGAGTTGATATAGAGTCTGAGAATGAGGTCGTTGCAGATCATCAGAATTCCTTGCTTTTCCTTCTTTGACCGCGACACACTCTGTTGACGGCCACGTTATTGGCAGGGATTGGTAATGTAGCAACCACCTTTGAATTGTTAGATTTATGTTATTTCTTTGTTAATTTAGATGGTTGAAGACCTTGTATAAGCCACCATGACTTTTTTCTTCCCCAGCACGTGTATTTTTTGTTCTATTCTTTTCTATCATGTACTACAGACTGATTTTAATATGTGCAAATAAATCAAACCAAACCTTTGTCTTCTTGTTACTAGGGCGGTGATGTCAACGTGGTTGTCCAGCCTGTGATTGACCAGTACCTGGACCCGGACAGGCCGGACGACCCGATCGCCACACGTGACCAGTACATCCAACTCCTGATCGACTTCTGGTTCACTGCACCAACCGTTCTGATGGCTCAGGCCGCAGCAGGTACGTTCGTCCATTCGTTCGTTCAGACTAGTCTCTACCAGACTAACCGCGTCGGCTATAGGGAGAACATTTGCCGGGAGACTTTGGCCGGCCATGGAGGGTAACATTCGCAGGCAATATTGGACCCTCTCTCCGTAGCCGACTCCCTTCATACAATTGACTCTATCTGTACTAGGCACTAAAAGGGTCTGAACGTAGGCTCTACCAGCCTCCGTGGGTCGCTTGGAAAATAGTAGAAATTGGCCAGATAGAGTCAATTGTTAGGCTAGTGGCTCTTTGTCCAGAGCCGGCAGCAACGTCACGGCAAGTTAAAGAGTTCACTTTATTGCACAGTTCCGTCTGTCGATAGAACAGGGTTGGCGGCTTCGTTCGTTCCTTGTAGAGTGCCTAGTGGCACATAGGGCAGCAAGTTTCCTTGCTGTTTCAGTAGCAAAGTTTTACAGGGGAATGGCTAGCAGTCACTCCCCTTTAACGTGCTCGAGGTACCTCCTCGAACATGGGACCCCCATCTTGAGTCCCTTCCTAAAGACGGTGCAGCCAAACCGAGATGTCCTGAACCCGGGATGACCCAGGCAGCAGCATGTACGGTGCCTACTTTTTAATTCGCACCTTCTAGGTGTCTCCTTCTCAGATCTTTAATGTCAACTTTAATAATTCCTCTGCCGGTACCCCAAGACAACCACATAAACCACCATTCAGCGTAACATAGCTTCGCAGGCACGTGAACGACCAGCCACACCCAACCTTTGAACATCTAGCTGCAAGCGTTTTTTAAAGCTATCTGATAAGGATACTCCTATAGCTGGTGGTAACAAGTTCCACTCTACTATAGTTTTAGTGTAATAGTCAAAATCTGTGTTTTTCTATCACACAGCCCATTCTGTGGGTGTCTACCTGTACGAGTTTCAGCGCCGCACCTCGTACTTCGCCTCGCGACCGCCCCGCATCCAAGCCGACCACTCCGACGACCTGTTCTACCTGTTCGGGATGCCGCTACTGCTGGACGACACGGGCGCCTCGTGGAGGTACAGCTTCACAGATGAAGAGCGGGAGCTGAGTCTGGACATGATGGCGTACTGGGTCAACTTCGCCGCAAACGGGTATGTCCACATGCAGTTGTCGTAATGGCTACCTTATCAACTGAGGCTGATATTTTAACAATTAAGGTCATAGGTCCTTTTCGGATTTCATGAACGTTTACTTCTTTTATGTCACTTAGTCTTAGGTGTTCTCAAACGCCAGTTAAGACGATATTCGTAATTTGCATTAACGTAGTTTACACATCATGTTTCGTTGCATAACCGATCGCATGGTTTACAATTTTTTGGTGATAAGGCAGGATTAGCATACCTTATGCTTTTACCTCCAGCTAATTATTACTGTGTGATGGAGAAAATTGCTCAAACCAACGTTACGTCCAATCCATGACAAAATGTATCTTATGAGTACTAGTATGTCCTCGTAGCAGAAAAATTCACTGTGCTTGGCTGATGATTAACAGACCTACTAAATCATAGTTAGCTCTCCCTCTTCGATTTGCTAGGCTTTACCGTTCTTCGGTGGAAGCACTAAGATATTGTTGAGTACTGTCTGGTTTGGATAAAGATAAACATTCTAGTGTTAACTGTGTTACTTTTCTCTACCCTATTGAAACAATGTCTCCTCTCCCAATTCCAAAGGGATCCCAACGACTGGACGGGAGCAGCACGCATGCGCGACACCGTCAAATGGCCACGTCACTCTTCGTCATCACAGGAGTACCTCAAGTTAGACGTGACGTCATCTGCTGACGTCAAGATTCGAGAGTCCAATATGAAGTTTTGGAACGATGAGGTTCCAAGGTTATTGGGAAAGAAGGTTCGAATCGTAGGGTCAGACGAGCTCTAAATTTCCTGCTATGTACTGACCGATTTTATCTCTGTGCGAACACAGATATGAATACAACCAAGGAGGTTCTTAACACCTCCTTGATACAACCAAGTCCTTGATACAACTGCAACTTGATTTTCATCGATAAAAACGAATCTTTTTACGCTTTGTGTTTTATTGTCACTCTAATTAGTCATACTTGTACATTTTGCATGATATTCCCACTATAAAGTCAAAGGTAGCGCCAACACACAATTTAGGTCACAGCCAGGTCAACATATGCCGCATACGTAATATTTCTGCATAAGCTCGTGAGGCAGTGGGGACACCTGGCGGTTCGTGTAGTCTCTGCAGCATCCTGGCCAATTTCTTTGCTGCAATAATAGTTTTGGTCGCTAAGAGTAATCTTCAAGCAGATCTATCGGTGGCAAGGCAGTATCAATTTAAAAGGGCCAACCGGTTTCGAAATCCACTGGAAGATTTGGATACTGGATGGCCCTTTTGATACTGCCTTACCATTGATAGATCTGCTTGGAGATAAGCTGAGGGCCTTACTGGGTCACTTATCAGAGGAGTGAACCAAATGTTGAATAGGATGGGTAAAGATACTGTAAAATGAATGATCATGAATCCATTTAATATTGCAGTCGGTAATAATAGCGGTTGTGGGGAAAGGGAGTATAGTTCACAGCATTTAATTCTATCGGTGGGAACAAACATCAATGTCTCAAATGTTAGTACACGTATTTTCAAATCTTTGCGATGATGAAATTTTAGCGGTTGACTAGTGACTGTTAAAGTAGCTAGAATCAAGCTACCGTTAACAAATCAAGAATTACAGTACATAAAGCTACACACAACAGGGAACAAAACATTCAACAACCTAGAGGTTCCATCACAGTAGTTTATTCTTTTACAATTGCATTTCATTTCAGATTAGATGAACAAAGCCTAACTATACTTGTGAGGCAATCCAAATAACCAAAGACCCCTTCCATGCAGAGCACTAGACCATTCTAATAATGTAAATCACTAAACTTTCGCAGTGGTTTTCTCTGCCCTGGTTTTAATGGTAAACTGTCAAATGCGAAGCCAAGAGTACTGTTTGGTATCCAAACCTATTATAACTACCAAGTCTCTCCACCCACTCACGCAAATGAAGAGACTCAGGAGATATAACAGGTTTGGATACTAGGCTTCCAAGAATAGGCATTACCATTGGTACTGTACTACAGAATGTTTTCAACCGCGAATTTAAAGCACCCAAAAAAACTACTTTTCCCTCCTAATGCAAAATAAAACCACTGCGAAAGTACATGATTTTACAGTGTTGTGTCAAGAATGAAACAAATCATGGTGGCCCCAAACAATAATACACGTAATTGTCTTTAACCATTGTAATTTCTTTTGATAAATATTCATTAACAGTAACAATGCGTGCCCTTACAATAAAACAATGTTCTCTTTGTAAATAATAATAACAATAATAATAAAGAACAATAATGATAATAATAACAATATTCAACATGAATTCATTTTCATCTATTAAAGAATCTACATAGTTTACATGTAATGTGGCAAGAAACACACAAAATGCAGTTAAAGTATTCCATTTCGTGGGATGATTTTTTGACAAAGCCTCAGGGGCAGAGCCATTTTCTACTGTTGTCAGGTGCACTTCTTGCTTGCAGAAGAATTTCTCCTGTTTGTTATTTGCACAATTGGTGGTGTGTTCTGCTCAACATGAGCGTACTAAAACCAGCATAGTCGTATAATTTCATGAGGTTGGAAACTCACAGGATAAAAAGCTTCTTTACTCGCAACTAGGATCTACACACAAGCAACAGCCAACGTTTCGGTGACCATCTGTCATAGTCTCCAAGCAGGCCCAATGGATTGCAAAGATCGTATCCAACTGAAAGAAGGAGCTTGTATATTGTAAATGTACTTCCTCTGCCAGTTTGATAGGGTCTTAGCAACATATAGATCTGCTTGGAGATTACATCTGTCACCTTCCTCAGGGCAATACTGAGGTAGCAGAGACACAAAACTGCATTGTGGAATAGTGCCAGTCAGTGTTACCCTGAGGAAGGTGACAGACGGTCACCAAAATGTCAGCTGTTGATTGTATATTTGTATATAGATCCTGGTTGTGAATAAGGAACCTTGTTGTTATCCAGCAAACCCAGCATAGTTTGGGACATGGAAGACAATCATGGCAAAGAAGCGAACCTCTGAACACTTTGCATATAAACACACGTTCTTGAGTTACATCACATGGCTGACATCTGAATAAAATATCATCATCACTCCAAAACTACTGACCCCTCCATCACTCGACATGTACAAAACAGTGATATGACACAGACTGGTTGAGCTATACTGCAACACCACCTAGCAACAGAGCGAGGTACTGCAGGTATGAAGGTAGGCACTTGGAAGATTCAGCAAAGACAGCGAAGAACCTGGAAGCCCAATATATATATATCTGATATCCCCATCTTTTATGTGTGGCTGAAATTTTCCCCCAATCCTCTTTGTGTAAACCGCACCCAGGCTTAAATTAACAGTTTGCACATGTCATCAACACATTTGTTGCTTTCAGAATAGCTACAACATCTAAAAAATTCCCACCCCTAAGACTGAAAACTTTCAAGCATCTTCTTTCTCCTCTCCCCCCTCCCTCCACAGATTTCACTGTGTGCTTCCTTTAGGGCGAATTAATGAACCAACCCTTGATGTTGCTGGGGCTTTTCCAGTAACTTCAACATAGGTGATACTACAAGCTTAAGGTTCCACTTTAGGCACTTTTGGAATACAGGACAATTTTGTGATATGACTCACTGATACTTGTAATGTAAACCCTGGATCATACACATCAGCCTGTACCATATAATTCATTGCATGTCTTACGCTGCAGGCCATACGTCGGTATTCGCTGTATCAACGATAACATCTAACAGATACCAGCCGAGTCTATACTGAAGCTATACTATACGCATGTACGTGGTCTAGCTTATTGTCCAAATGGACTTCTGATATGCACATGTACACGTACCCTTTTAAAATTCATATCACATCTACGTTGACGCTGCCGTCTGATATTGTACAAATCTATCCAGTCCCTTGAGTATATAACTGTTATCTTGTTGATACTGTTTCAGACACAGCTGCACACCTACCACATTATCTTTCATTTGACACAAAAGTTCTCACTGAGGTGGTGAAAAATGACCTATCAAGTCAAGGGGGAGGGGGGCAGCAGCAGCATCGATCGGCATATTTTTAGAATTCAGCTGTATATATCTTGAAGCGTATTTCTTGTCGGAGATTGTCCGTACCTGGATCCAGCCTTGTTCAAACATTGTAGACACAAGACAGTTTTCACATTATACAAAAGTTACTCGAGGAACTGGCTAGATCTTGCAAACGGCCAGACGTTTCCGATCTTTTGTCAATGACAGATCTTTAGTCCAACATGAGATATCTGACCATTTACAAAATCTATCCAGTTGCTTGAGTAACTCTCGTATTGCGTAACTTATGATTACCTGGATGTCTAACCTTCATCGACGCAACAAGACAGTTTGTAATTTCACAACATGGATATTTAGAGCTTTGGCAAGAGCTGGCTTATAACTGCAGAGAAGTGACATAATATGTCAGTAATCTTACGCGTATTTCGCATTCAGTACTTGCACAGTTCAGCACAGTGAGTGTCCCACCTCTTGCACACAGGCAGATTGCAGAGCAGTATGATTCCTACAACAATTGCCTATCAGTGCAACTTTGCACAGAATCTAATCGGTCAATTCTGACTACTGGCAGGGTTCGAGTCTTAGGGAAATGGCGTCTTGATCCATACGTCAATAGAAATCACAACGCTCCTGATATGAGTACCCAATTCAGCCAAATCTTGTTCACACTTCTGATGGCCATAAGGGATCACCACCTTCACACTGTGATCACAGAACCCAGTTTTCAATCAACTGGACACAGAACAGTAATAGCTTGTCGCACCGAGCACTTCTAAAGCTTACATGAGCAGAGAGAAGACTTCAGAAGAGGCTTTTTTTTCTTTAAATGCAGCAATTTGATTTTCCCTGAAGATTATCTTTATACAGACGAAAAGTGTTAGCCCGAGTGTCATCCTAGTTAGTTCCAGGGCTCTCATACTCCCCTTCAGCTCTGGAACTAACAATGATGACACTCAGGCCAGGAAAATGTAGGGCTGTAAAAATAAAGCCGGATTTTCTAACAATGTTTCGATTTTCTCTCAAGTACTGCTGCAAGTAAATGGTCCTATTACTGCTCCAAAAGGGTGGGCGCATGGATAGAAGTTTGCTTGTGTGCAATGTCTTTCTAATGTACATGCCCAATATCTGCCATGACAGTAAGTAATCATTTACTGAAAGTTTGTAGAACGTAGCTTCACAGTTCATCTGCTGTTGGTAAAAACTATTCTGATGCAAAGTTTGAACTGTAATATCCAAAGCAAAAATTTGACTTACCTAAATTTTTGACAGTTCAATGAGCAATGAACAGTTTCTGTAACATCACAGAAGCAGTGGATTGCTCATTCCTTAACAAAGGCTGGAGTTGGACAGTCAAAAAAGTCCAATTTTTGTGTTGGAATTACAGTTTGGAGGTCATTTCACCCAACTGGATGGAAGAAAATAAAGCAAAAGTTTGTTTAAAAAATTAATATGTAACGTTATCACAGTGTACTTCTGCCAGGATGATTTTACAATAAAATTGAAATTTAAAGGAAATGACCATTTTGTGACCACATACATCTAAAACACGTGTACAGGCGAGGGTTCCGCATGACATAGTATAAAAACATCCCCTTCAAGACATAACTAGTACATAATTACTCCTCCAAGTGCCATGGGCTGATAATAAAGCCTAATTGCTTGACATTGGGAAGGTTAAAATATAAAAACTAAAATATACCTTCTTTTCCCCACCAACCAAATTATCTATCATAAAACAATGTGTTTAAACATCAAATTAACAATAATAATTAATAACATATACAATATATGCAAAGATGGAAATATGGCTAGTTTTCAATGACATGGAATGTTACATGTTTCTGTGACCCCTCAGATACAAAGAAAATTGTGTTAGTCAACCTAGTGACAATTGTTTCAAAGCACATCAATCTTGCACATTCAAGGATAAGCTCAATTGAAAATATCAATGTGGAGGTTCAGTTGAGCATATTGTAGAATTGTGCCTTGCCAAATCTCCATTCATAAAATTACATGTAAATCTTCCCCATACACACAAACAGTATTCCAATAAGCCACCTCAGTTCCTAGTGTGCATGTGCAGTCATGACACAATGCAGTCAAAAGGTCAAAGTTTATAGGAGCCAAGGACCTTGAACTTTGACCTTAGATCACAATGCATCACCACAGCATATGTGCACTAGGAACTGTGAAATGGTTTATGATTCCAACCATAATACATTGCAAAGATCAATCAATTCAAAATGCGAACAATTTAGAACAAGTTACCGAAACCCTTGAATCCTACTTTGAATTCATGAACTACCTAACTCCAACTTCAAATAACATTAACCTTGATCCATTTTCCAGCAAAACAACTCACCATTTTAAATTACAACCCAGACTATTTGGTGAAGAATGCTACGAGGATGAACGTGGGTTGACTTGAAAAGAACGGTGGCGTTGAAAAGTATTTAGAACTGCTAACCAATAATTTCAGACAGCTTTTCTCTCAAAGTTTATGAACCTTATATGCAGGACCCGTTGCAGTGATTGGTCCAAATCTACCTAATTCTTCAAAGGGTCATGGCACGGATCGAACCACTCGTGGACAGGGGTGGCTTGTGCACACAGATCCCGACCTCTGCTGGCAGGGTCAAGGTCATGCGAAGAGTCCCATCCTGGTGACCTTGGCCGACAGGAAGTTGTGGATGATGAAGACGATGGGCTTAGGACCTGTGCCCATGTCCAATTGCTGCAAGATGAGAAAAACGACAATGAACACCTTCCGAGGATAATTTCATCAGGTTGGTGAATCTATTAGGATATTGGAGTTTTCTTTTTCACCACCAGGAATACCTCCCTGCAATCACCTACATCGGCTACACATAGTGTCTAGAAGCAGTACTCTAGTCAGAAGCTCTGACGAAGATGTCTGACAGGCATCGAAACGTAAGCAGGTGACATTCCTCAAGCACTTTAAAGAACCCACCACACATAGGAAGCAGGGCCCATCCCACTTTGAGTGGTTCAAATAAATCTGTCCAGATATGCAACTTGTACTTTTCAGTGCAAATCTGGCCATGGGGTGTAACGCCATGAGGCGTTTTACCGGGTATGCAATGCAAACAAACTACAGTAAATCCATCTAATATTGCAGTTGGTAATTTTAGCAGTTGGGGGAAAAGGGAGTAGTTCACAGGATTTAATTTTAACGGTGGAAACAAACATCACTGCATCAAATGTTAGTAATCAAATATTTACGATGATGAAATTTTAGCAGTTGACCTTTAAGTAGCTAAAATTAAAATTAAGCTACCGTTAACAAATCAAGAATTTCAGAATTGCAATGAAACAATTCTTTATGACGTCATCAGGAAATCCTACCTGTTCCCCCTCGGCCCCTCCGAAGTCCAACCAGAGCCGCCCGACCCCGTCGTCCGCCGACATTCGCATGCGCTCGAACGGGAAGTTCCACAGCACGTCTGAGTCCGAGTTGTCCATCAGCGTGAATCCACTCTCGTAGTGTACCAACAACTTGCACTCCCTCCCCTGCCAGAAACAGGCTGCGGGAAGGAAGGAAGGCGAAAGTTAGTCTCTACCAGACTGATGATTCGGTCTCATTTGGAAAAAGGGGCCCCACCGTATAGTTCATGGGCTGCTTTTTTTGCACTTTCAGGCGTGACTCCTATGTGGCCCGGTGGGACACCCTGTGGCTGCCGGGCTATTGCACAAAGTTGTGTGGCCCAAGGGCTATTGAAACGGAGATGGGCACCGTCCTATGCACCATCTGGTGCGGGAAGGACACACTTAAAAACTGTAAAACTTGACATGTTTGCAGCAGTTTCATTTCTGTTGTTTTCTCAGTGACTTCTCCACTGTACAATGATGACATCACGAATATGTGTTTCCATTATATCACTACTTTACTACAGAGATTGTTTCCACAGAAAACTTAAAAAAACTGCAAACTTAAAAAACTGCAAAAACTCAGAAACGGCAGAAAAAATCCTACTGTGAAATCAAGTCCCCTCAGAAGTGAACGACTTCACAGTCATCAGTGCTCAACATCTCACACTTTACGAGGAGTGGGATAACACTACTAGTGGAAGTTAATTTTCAAGCAGAAGTTAAACATCTAGCTGTAAGTAATGTCTAGTCCTGGGCTTACAGCAAGCATCCTGTACAAACATGATTACAAGTTGGAAAGAGGAACATTGCCAGGAAAAGGACTTTTGACGGAATTGTAAAACATCACTCACTTTGTTCATCACTTTACTGTTCATCAGTCAGACACTGATATGGACTTAGATCAGCAAACAAAAAAGGAGAAAAAGTCACTTATGTAAACCTCTTGAAGCTGTTACAACACAAAGTAAATGCGCAGTATAACACATCTAACCCTTTTTATCTCCATGAAAAAAGGCTTTTTCATGGAGTACTGTTTTGCTTGCGTTTGGTGTTTGTGTGTATGTTTGTGTCACCGGTCGCTTAAAGTCACCATAACTGTAAAACCTGTACATGGTTTGAAATGATTTTTGGTATGTGGGTGGGTGTTAGGTGGAGGAAGGTCAAGGTCGATTTTGGGCCTCCTAGCATGTGTGACTGGAACTGCAATGGCGTATTTGATAAAATCTTAAATGTAGAAGAACTGAAGAGTGGATGGACAGATCGTCATGTTCTTTGGTACACAGGTAGGTTAGACCAAGTTGTACACACTTAAGTGCAAACTATGCAGATGAGACTGAATTTGCATAAGTAAGGAGGTAAATCGTTTGCATGGGTGTCGTCGTATGCTTAAAGTCAGCATAACTGTAGAACGTGTAGATGGATTGTAGTGATATTTGGTATGTGGGTATGCGCTGGGAGGAGAATGGTCAAGGTCGATTTTGGGCCCCCTGGTTTGTGTCCTTGGAACTGCAATGGCCTATTTGTAAAAATGTTCTAAAGGGGTTTAACTGAAGAGAGGAACAACAGATTTTCATGTTATTTGGTACGTTGGTAGGTTGGATGGAGATGTACACACTGAAGTTCAAATCATGCGAAGTTATTGTGTTTGTGTGTGTGTGCGCGTGTGTGTATGTTTGTGTCACCGTGTTTGTATGTATGTGTCACCGGAAGCTTAAAATCAGCATAACTGAAGAACGTGTGGATGGATTGAAATGATATTTGGTATGTGGGTAGGTGCTGTGAGGAGAAAGGTCAAGGTCGATTTTGGGCCCCCTGGTATGTGTCACTGGAACTGCAATGGCGTGTTTGTAAATATTTTCAAAGGAGAATAACTGAAGAAAGGAGCGACAGATTTACATGTTATTTACTTGGCAGGTATCTTAGAGAGGGTTGTATACAATGAAGTGCAAATTATGAAAATTGGACTTAATTTGCCTAAGTAATGGGGAAATCTATATTTGCAGTTTTGGCCATTGTAGCACTACGAACAGCTGTTACTAGCGAAAGTGGGTCACTGTGGAACCTGAGCCCCCAACATGTGGTCGGGGTTATACCATTGAGCGATATAGAATGGGGGGAACAGGTTTAATAAAAGAAAAGGTTTCATGGAGATTTTGGGTCCTAAGACTCTTGTTGCTACTGCTTCAACTCTCACTACATTTAGAGCGATTTTCTAAGCCTCTTGAAGTTGCTACACGATACATAACAAAGTAAAATGTATAGCACAGCATTACATGTCTAAACCCCTCTTTTACAGTTTCAACTACATTACAGTTCTCTTAGACTTCAGCGAAAATTACATCCACAAGCAATGTGAGAGTGTTAACTGCAGGCCTCCCTCCCTCCATCTGTCTCTCAACTTTTGTCTGTCTTTTCAACTTCCACTGCATTTTGACTGTTCTCTTTTGACTTCAGAGAAAATATCTAATCTGACCTTCCAGTGCACAGGCAATGTCAGAGGGTTACGTGAGCAGGCCTCTCTCCATTTGTATTTCTGTCTGTCCTCTCAGTTTAATTCGACAGAATAAAGCTGTGTGTTGAGCACTGATGCCACTATAGGAGCCTGGGAAATTTTCAGCCCTCTGAAACATCATTTCGTGTATTTTGTGGGGCGAAACGGCTTCATCTGAGACTAATATCTAAGTGCAGCAAACAAATAGGAAATAGTGTCAGTTATCAAGTGATTTTCAAAGCCTCTTGACGTTGTTACACGACAGAGTAAAAATACATGGGATTACACGGTCTAGTCCTTTCACTACAGTCTGACCTTCCAACCAAAAGCAATGTCAGAGGGTTGCTAGCTGGCCTGTCTCCAGCTCTAAATGTTTGTCAGGCCGTCAGTTTGAGGGAGCAAAGCTCTCTGTCAACTGCAGAGGGCACTAGGGGCATCTGAGGGCATGCTCCCTGGAAATTTTGACCCTCTGAAACAAGTGAAAGGCTGTTCCATGTATTTCAAGGGGCAAATATCAAGTGGGGAAGTTTTGATAGTATTGTTGATGACCTGATGAAAAATGTAGTGGAGTTTCCATTTTTGTTTGTCAATGGGACATTATGGTGGATCTTTCACTCCTACTAACGCAGCATAATTCTGTCCTGGGACGGAAGGACGGATGCTGGACAGAGCCATACTTTGTTGTCAAATTTTTCTAAAAATTATCTATTTTTCACAACAATAAAAGCACTACCTGGCCAAGGAGTGAACCACATACCCAAAGCTAGCACAGACTGGTACAACTAGTTATAAAGGTTCTACAATTTAAGGTCTCATGCCTGAATTACTCTGCGTGTAGATACCCAAAGAGTGCAGGGTTAAAAAATGATTGGACCCCAAATGCAGATGTTTAAGTTGATCATAAATTGCCTTTGATCGATCCCACTTGATATACAAAGGATCTGAGGTGAAAGCTTGTTCATGTCTGACAGGATAAGGCAGGAAAGTTTCAACATCCAAGCGATTGTCGGACATACACGCTATTTTGATCTGAGTACTGTGGTCGAGCTCTCTCAGCACCAGAAAGCCTCTTGCAGCTGGTAGGTAATTGCAGTTTTAAATGCCATTAGATATCGCTCCCCAGGTTATATTTTGATGACATTTCTTTCATTGTCTAAAGAACTGATAAACATAAACATCACAGTAAATAAATAAACGCAAAGCATGAAACATAAAATCAACCCAGTACAAAATACTGAATAACAAATGAGCAAAGTGAAAGAGTGATAAAGGTTATACACCTGACGAATGTCACACGCTGATCATGAAGTGTGCAAACCTCTGGGGCTACTGATGCTGTATTAGCAGATCTCTTGGAAACATACTTTTTTTTGTGGTCTAAGGGTACCCGATGGAATGGCAAAAGTTGATGTTCTGTATCTGTATCTGTACAGCCAGTTAAAACGCCCTTCGGCGTAACATGCCAGCTTTGAGGGCATGCGGCACAGCAGCAGCTGCTTATATTACTGTAAATCATTTTAATATAGCGGCAGGAAAATATAGCGGCTTGGGGGAAATGGAGTAGGTCACTGCACTTAATTTTAACAAACATCAATGTCTCAAATATTAGTGATCAAATATTAGAGATTATGAAATTTTAGCGGTTAACTAGTGACTGTTAAATTAGCTAAAATTAAGTTACAGTTAACAAATCAAGCATTATATTACACTGAATGACCAGTCACACCGAACTTTTGCACATCTAGCTGCAAGCATTGTTTAAAGCTACAATGTATCTAATGAGGTTGCTTGGCATATATTCTACTGGACTTTGTGGCAGTAAGTCCCACTCTGTGATAGTTCTAGAGAAAAACAACATCAATCCTGGGTTGACCATTCTCGTACTTGAAGGGATGACCATTTTTTTTCTGAGCTGGTACAAAATACTCGGTCAGTGATTGTCTTGTCCATGACACTTAAACTGTGGTGAATTGAGAAGAAGACACAGTGGCACGGTGGCCTTGAGGCTGGGGTTCTTGATTAAGAACCTGGAGGTTCAAATCCCTGACAAGTCCCGTTGTTGAGCACTTGGGAAAGGTACTTCACACCAATTTCCCCACTCATCTCAGGTGTAAATGAGAACCTAGCTCTGGTCAGGATAGCACAATAAATATTTTTGAGGAAAGCCACATCAATGGTCATGTTAAAGAACCCACCACACTTGTAGATAAAAGTAGGGTTCCATCACAGTGTGAGGGGATCAAATAAATCTGTTCGGATATGCAGCTTATACTCTTCAGTACAAACCTGGTGTGTTAGGCCATGAGAAGGTTTACTGGGCATGCCATACAAACAAACAAACTACTGCAATGTTGATGAAGGTTAGACATCCATGTAAACAATACTCAAATATAACTGAAACTCTACTACTGGATGAATTATGGAGATTACATCCGGACATTTGGAGTGAAATCCATCATTCTTTTTTAACGTCACTAGAATGCAAATAAGTACTGGTTAGTTCTTCTAGTAGTACGCAGATGGAGATGGTTAGGACATGTTTGCCGAAGGCCACAAAATAGCCTAACAAGAGTCGCGCTGAGGTGGTCACTACAGGGTAAAAAATCTAGAGGAAGACTAAGGGAGACGCAGTGTGGAGAGAGAGGTAAAGAGAAGAGGCTTCTCCCTGAACGAAGCCCCCAGCATTGCGGCTGACCGGTCAAGATGGAGAGATTTCCTAGAGCCTCAAGAGCCACTAGGCCCAGAAGAGGACTGAGTAGGTGATTTCTTCTAGTGACGCTGAAGAAGAGTGAGACAAACAAACAAACAGACAGACACTGACCCTGTACGACCTCCTTCAGGTCCTCTGCGGCCTGGTGACAGAGCTGCACGATCAGCCGGGTCCACGCGGCCAGGTCTCGCTGTGTCTCCACTCTGAACAGGTGCGCCTCGATGCCTTGTCTGAAATCATCACAAAACACCACATAAAGTTTCTCCGTGAATGGTAGTCTCTACCAGACTAACTACGCCACCTATAGGGAGAATATTTGCCAGGGAAGTTTGGCCACCAGAGGGTCTCATTTGCAGGTGCAGTCTACGTGGGTGAAATGTGATCTTCACCGTTAACTGACTACTGGCTAATTATCCCTTTTTCTGCCAAATCCTAGAACCATACACCCATAGGAGGGCCTGGTGGAGGCTAGGTGAATGGGGACAGAGCCAGTCCCTGTTTATACATGTATACATGTGTATCTTTTTTGTCTAGAATCACCACAAAACCCCAAATAAAGTTAAAATCCTTTGCACACCCTTCTGTGAATGGGGGCAGAGCCAATCCCTGTTTATACATGTATACAATGTCATGTGTATCTTTTTTGTCTAAAACCATCACAAAACCCCAAATTAAGTTAAAATCCTTCTCAGTTTGGTGAACGAAGAGCCAATCCCTGTTTCTATATCTCTTTTTGTTGTCTAAAACCATCACAAAAGTTACAATCTTTCCCTCACTATTCTGCAAATGGGGGGCAGAGCCTAGGCAGAGCTCTATAGCCTTTGGGCTACTACAGGAAGGGGCTAGTCCTCTGGTAGTGATGTGTTCAAACTATACTCTTTCCCCTAAGTGCTGAGTGCTAAGCAGAGAATAGGTGCACTGGTGCACCTAACCTAAACATGTACAATGTACATTGTAGGCACTCAGAAAAACCCTACACATATATCTTAGCACACCCACTGTCAAAAATTAAGAGCACAGCACTAACTTTTGGCGAACAAAAGTGCATATACACCAAGTATTTCCAGCCCCGTGCATGCTGGGATACGTACCTTGATCCTGTTCTTGTTCCAAAAGCCAGATCTCTCCCCGAATTCGAAGCTCCTCCACCAGGCGATCGGGAGGGCGTTGTTCCTGTGTGGCCAACCCGCGAGTCAAAATAGGCAGAACACCTGGAAAAAAGGTATTGTGGTTATTAGGGTTGATGGTAAAAGGTAAATGTAGTAGTCCCATAGCCTTTTTGGGCAGTAGAGGCAGTGGGTTGTTATCCACTGTGCATGTGTCTAGGGCACAGTATTAGAAGGAAGAGCCCAACCCTCTTTTTCCACCGCCTTTTACCTCCCCAACTGAAGTCAGGCACCCATTTTTACACCTGGGTGGAGTGAGGAAAGTTTTTGACTTAGAATCTAAAGGTTCTGGGTTCAAATCCCCAGCAGGCTGAAATGTTGTGCCCATGACAAAGGCACTTTACATCTTTAATTCTTTACTCCCTCAGATGAAAATGAGTACCTACATTGTAGCTTCAGTTAAAGATGTCCTCTCGGATGGGACGTGGAGCCAGAGGTTCCATGTTTGAGGATAGACATGCCTTTTTGTGCACATGTTTCGTGGACCAATGACAGCTCAAAATTGTCATGTACTTACTAGTATGTACAATGACAGTGCTGAATGTACTCATCAGTGAGGCCAATCACAATGGTCATTTTTTCCAATTTATTGTTTCTTTCAGGGTGTAACTTTAGAGAGCAAAATTTTACTTTTAGATCAAGGTATCACTGAACAATCAAAAGAAAACAGTACCAATTTTCATTTGATTACCTTCATCACCTTTCATTCTGTAGAAAAAAAGACTATATACATCCTGCAACTGCTGCTTCTCAACACTGTCAAACAAGAAATTAAAAGTGATCCGAAGCGAGATTTTCCCACACACCATATTGATTTGTGCTCAACGTGGTTTCAAAGCAATTGCCGCCCTTGAATCTCACACAATTCATCACAAATTCTGCAATCAATACATCGGGTCTGTACAATTATCTGGGGCGTAGAGGTTAATTAAATTTCAGACCCACAAACTTGTCCGTTGACCTCCTTCAACCAAAACGTCGCTATCGCTCCAGACTGATATCAATAACGTTTCATTTATGGCAGCACGCATTCTCCCGCTCATTCTGGCGACGATCACGCTGAGTCAGGGATATTTTCCAAGCACAAAGCAATCGATAGATTCAAACGGCGCTCGACAATGCGTGTGTAGAGGGATTGACCCAGTCATGTCACGATATTCAATATCTAGTTACTCCAGCGGCTTTGCACATCCCAGTATACATCCATACATATGAGATCGCCATCCCACATAACTCCCGAATCGATACGCATAATCTCCAGGTCATCTTGATAGATGAAAGGGTGACCACTTGCTGATGGCAAAACTGCTTTGTCGGTATTAACCGTTCTTTGTGGAAGGGTGTTCCCATTGGCATGTTTTTATCCACCGATACACCTCCTGAAAGCCTGTCTTTTGCTTACCAATCAAGCAGGAGAATGTTGGGTCAAGTTCAAAACAAATTCAAGGTAACCTTTTACTTCAGCACTGCAAGTTTTTATTGGTAGCTTAAAAATGAGTGAACCTCAAAGCCGTAAAGATAATCTATAGTTCAAGTTTAGCATCAAAATTTCTTTAAGTTTAACTAGTCTGGAACCTGTCAATTATTTCCTTGGTTCTTTTACCCTTTGAACATTACATAGTCGTTAGTTACCAAAACATTGTAACATTCAGCATGCTATACACACCTGCAATTATAGCTAGTTAAAGTTAAAATCCTTCTCACATATTTCGGTGTATGGGGGCCACTAAAGGAGGGGGCTAGTCCAATGATAGTAGTGTGTGTAACTAAAATTACTCTTTCTCATAAGAGCTGACTGCATGCTAAGCAGAGAAAGCAGTATGTACCATTTTTTGTAGTCCTTGGTATGAAATACTATAAAATACATGCTCCCATCCATTAATAATTTCATCAGGTTAGAGAATGACTGAAAAGCAAAGTTCTTTTTTCACAACCAAGTGTTTACATGAGCCAACGTTTCGATGACTATCTGTCATCTTCATCAGGGCATTACTGACAGGTTGAGTGTGCACTGAAGCTAGGTATTACTGCTAACAATGTAACAATACTTTACGTTTGGGACTGCATTGTTAGCAGTAACACCTAAATGTAGCTTCAGTGCACAGTGAACCAGTCAGTATTACCCTGATGAAGATGACAGACAGTCATCGAAACGTTGGCTCATGTAAACACATGGTTGTGAAAAAAGAACTTTGCTATTCATACATGTTTCCATATTGGTAATGCTAATGGCTCAGCAATGCCAGGGAAAATAATTGGCATTCGAATAGCCTCTAAAGTATGCTGCCCATAGCGACCTAAATGTTTATGTGGATGGCGACAGCCTCTGTTTTTGGCTTGGCCTCTATTAGTCACAGTAAATGATAATAAACCATTTCCAGCAGCCGTGTAATTGGTTAGTACTGGCCCTGTGGAACGGCTCTCCTAAGTATAAGAGGCTGAGTGTTGGCCTTGAAAAGTCTGTGTCTAGCTGGAGCTACTGTTGCCAAACTTGTGGCATGTTATGTGGATGGTACAGAAATCAGTGAATGACTTGGTTATTAACTTTGACATAAGTTGCATATCCTTCCTTATCCATCAACATATCGAGTGCCAAATGGAAAGTGAAATAGCTATACTAACAGGGGATATAGAAAAAGCTGAATACTATCGATGGTATTTGTTCCCCGAAATACTGACAACACATTAATGTGTGATTAATATGTGCAAATCCAGGGTATGTTCTTCCCACGAGGAACTTGCCTGTCCCCATAAGGTACCGTCAACTTTTGACCTCGTTGTTTTGAAATACATTACTGTGGCCTTTTAAAGAAATTATTGAACACCTAAATATCTGAAAAAAGCATACCTAAGGGATTACTGATACTGAATTACTAGATCTCTTTAAATTCACCGATTTTGAATTTCGTGGTCTAAGGGTTAGGGGTGGTATCAAAAAAACTATGATGAGAGTATACAAAATGTATGTTACAGATTATATGGTAGAGGGAGATCATCATCGTCTAACATTTTAAAGTTTTATACAAGTGATACAACACAGGTTTTATCTTCTTTTCTGACACTTAAATGTCAAGAATATCCTGTATACACCCTTACATTAATATCTAGGTGCACCCACGTGCACAGTTGAAAATTGGTGCACTGCTCCAATTTTAGGTGCACCCTGTATTTCAAGCCCTGCATCTTTAAAGGATGTCTACGATGGAGGTAAATTTTTAGAGGGTCAGTACGACACATGAATGTAGGATACAGAAATCCATTCATACTTTGTAGCAATGCTGCATTGCAAGAGGTTTTCTGTCATTTGGGTAAACACTGGGACATTGACACAATATTCCCACTATGTTGCCTGTCAGCGGCTGGATATGAAAAGGATTATGTTACTGGGCTTCCATTTTCAGGACACCACTCGCTGAAACTACCTTGCTTTGCAGTTGTAAATAGAAAAAGACCTAGCCTAGTGTGAAAATGAGCATGTTCTAACAGAGCACATTGTTTCTTAGATCACGGCTGTTTGACATCCGTACCTGAGAATGTGAACAGCCGTTTGAACGTCAAAGTTTACGATCGCATTCGCACGTTTCAAATAAAGTTGACTTTGAGGATTCAGAGCGTGTTTTTCATTGTCGCCATGTCGTGTCCTGAAAGTCGTCTTTGCCGATGTCTGTCAACTCCTAAACATCGGCCTCACCTATAGGGAGAGCAATATCACCCCACCATTCCCTACAGTATCCGTCCGCTTCGCTCCTCTGATCACATCCAGGCAAAAGAGTGTGGTAGCAGCTCCCATTCAAATGTTTGGCCCTAACATCATTAATCATTTCGGGTATCCAACAGCTTTCAAAAGCAGTGTAACTGGGATCAAAGTTACAACTGCAAGGAGCAGTGTGACTTGGAGCGAACCATAGCTCTGACTCTTGTACTAGTTGTACAGTCAATGTATTTGACCTCACCTCACGAGTTCCACAGCTATACGGCAGCTGTAGGGCTTGGGACAGTATAACATTTTACATATATATATGACATGAAATCTAATTGCCAATTGTCTTCAACAGGTGACAGACATTTTGGCAGGGAAGTGGGCTAAAGCTAGCATAGGATGGATAAAAAAGGGTAAAGGTAGTCCCATAGCCTTTTTGAGGCAGTAGAGGCAGTGGGCTGTTATCCACTGTGTCGAGGGCACGGTATTGGAAGGCGGGGCCCATCCCTCTCCTTCCACTGCCTTTTACCTCCCCAACCAAAGTCAGGAACAAATTTTTACAAGGACACACACAACGCGACCATAGGATGGATAGCAGGTTCGAATAAACATACCATTATTCCATAACCATGTTGACTATGGCATGTATGCAGGATAGACTTGTCATCATAGTCTCAAAAATGTAGATAATCCTAATGTTTCTACCCTCTGAGGTACATGTATGTGCCCTCTATTTTCCCCTTATTTTCCAAGGTGACATCATTATACTGATACATCTCACATAGGGGAAAAATATGCACATTGACAATTCAATTAGAATTGGAGATAATTCCCTGTGACAAGACTAAACTCGACTATCTCGAGTAATCACACAGCCAGTAACAAGCTCACATGTTCTGAAAGGCAATCCTAACCATTCTTGTATAATTACCCAATCATCTGTTGTCATTTGCAATCCATCCATTTAGGACTCCCTGTGCAAAGCAACTAACAATTATATATCTTGATCAAAGTTTAATAAAATCTTTGAGAAACCTTGAATGTTGTTAGCTTTGTATTTTTGCCAACGATGCAAAAGATGATAACTACTTTGCCAAACTAAATTTTGGTTGAAATGATTCTTGTTGGAAGCCAGTCATTTTCATTCTGTTACAACAATGTCTTTAACGTTGTGTATATGATTTTTGGGTAGTAGATTTACATGTAGCTCTTCTGTTC
This sequence comes from Branchiostoma lanceolatum, assembly GCA_035149815.1. Lineage (NCBI taxonomy): Eukaryota > Metazoa > Chordata > Leptocardii > Amphioxiformes > Branchiostomatidae > Branchiostoma > Branchiostoma lanceolatum. Next base: position 6,624,563 of record CM068872.1, on the reverse strand, counting down.
GGGAAGAAGTGACATAAGTTTGGGCCCTCTAGTTTTCATTTCAAGTATCACTGAACTTGTACTGACTTGGACGAGCCTAAAAAACGAGCCCAATTTCCAGTGCCATTACTGGTTCTATCACCTGTAGTGGCTTCATGAGCTTTTGATGAACAAATGTAATTCCAGCGAGGGTTCCTCATCTTGGTCCATTCACACCAGTTTTACCTACAATAACTGGGGAGGCAGCTAGCCTGTCTCCCGCAAATTAGGTCCCACGGTCTTTCAACATTGGCTTTCCCGTGGTTAGTGGCTCAGAGAAGGATCGAGTGAACACTGAAAGGCAATTTGGACAGCGTGAAAATGAGCTTGCGACCACATAAGATTCGATAAACCACGCGTGATGTTTGTGTGGTTGGGGCCTTAACAGCTTGGTCTGGGGAAAATGGGACTAAAACTAGATGGATTACTGGGAGCTGACTGTAACCGGCTTTTGTGTGAATAAGGTGTATAGGGCTGTATTTACTCCAACATTTGGCTGTAGACGACAGGTCTGGAATGGGTTGGCTGGTGGTTGGCTGGTGGTTGTTGGCTTGTGGTTGGGAGTAAGTCAGTAGTGGTCAGGGTGTGTTTGGGAGTCAAATAAGACTCTTAATCTACTGGTCAGACTGCTCCCAACCTACCGCCAACCTTGGTTGGCTGGTGTTTGGGATCCATGTTCAGCTATGTGTAAACAGGACTTTAGGCAACAGGGAGAATGTATGATAGACAGAGGTGATTACCTTGTAGCCAACAGCGGGTGGCTCTGTACCGGGACTGCCCACTCCTCTCTGCTCCACGGCACGGTGTCGTACAACAGTAGGTCTGTCGGCGTCAAGGCGGCAAACACTGGCTTCCAGGTGGAACTACCGCCTTCCCCATGGGCCTAATATGAAACACATTCATTCAACATATAAACATTAAATCATGAAGCCATACTTGTACAACAACAGTTACTACAAACACCGGTTTCCAGGTGGAACTACCGCCTTCCCCATGGGCCTAATATGTAACACAACATATAAACATTAAATCATGAAGCCATACTTGTACAACGACAGTTACTAAAAACACTGGCTTCCAGGTGGAACTATCGCCCTCTCCATGAGCCTAATATATAACACATTCAAGATTCAACATATAAACATTAAATCGCCAAGCCATACTGTTTTTGTAGACAACAACAAAAACAGCAGTGCAATGTGAACCAGTCAGCATTGCCCTGAGGAAGGTGACAGATGGTCACTGAAACGTTGTTTGAATAAATCACTTAAAGACTGAAAGAGTCTTTTTACTCAGTGGCTTACCAACCAGCTTAAACTATTTATGGCAGGTAACATACAGGAACAGGTAACATCTACTAAAATATACATTTGTGTGCATAATTGAAAAGATACATGTATGTCCAAACAGATCTCCAACGTCCCCCAGTATAATGCACTCTTTTACATGTATATCTAAACTGTGCATACCTGGGCGGTGCTGCAATAGAGATCTCTCAAGAACACTGTTTTTAAAGTGGTGGATCTATGATTGTAACAGGGCGGATTAATGTTAAAGGTCTGTTATGTGCACATTTGCCTTAATCAAATGGTTTGTTTAAATCTATCTTAATTCCTGAGGACGTCAATTCAGGGTAGGAAGGGAATTCCACTGTGTTTCCACTGTTTGAAGTTCACTCTTGAAACAGCCATAGTTTTACAATGCAAGACAGAGCACACGTTTGCGGTGGGATGATTCGCGGTAAGAACTCACCGCAAAAACTGCGAGCATTAAAATACGATGAATACCTCATGTTCTACCCTGTAGACCATAAATCAGACGGGCCTTCCATCTAAGTAAGAGTGCCGATAGGGGATCTCTCTAATATATGGAGTAGCTGTGATTTAAAAGCTACAAACATGCCTTCAAGTCATGATGAGAAACACAGACAAGCTGAGCGACTCAAAAGATTTCAAGCCGAGACAAGAAAAGATGGTCCTTCATGCATATTCAGCACTCTTGCTGCATGCCTTACCACTGCCTGAGAATGGCAAAACCTACCCCGAGGTCATAAAAACAGAATGGCATGAAATATGACAAGTTTGTCCCATTTTCAAAAGGCAAAAGTACTTTTAATTTTCTCGTGTCCACCATTTGACGAGTCTCACAGCACCACTAGGACGGGAAATGATGTGCTTCAGAAGGACCTGTTCACCCCAAAAAGGGCAGAGTAGTCCTGGTTATAAGGTTAATGGACCCCCAGGCAGTTGTTATAGTTTGATGCATGTTCAGTCGGTAATACTTCTTGGTGGCTGGCTATGGCTTTAAAGTTTGATGCAGGAGTCGTAAGTAGATCATGCGATACAGTTCTGGCCTAATGCAGTCCACATTTCCATCTTCTTTTTTTTTTACTAGCCTACAAACCAGTCAGGAACTTTTATACTATCATAGCTTTGTTGTTGTTCTTTCTTGAAGTCGGACGCACTTTTGGGTTAGTCAATACTAGTGACCCATGGAGGAACCATTCCACCCAGGTGTAAAAATGGGTACCTGACTTCGGTTGGGGGAGGTAAAAGGCGGTAGAAGGAGGGAGTTGGGCTCCGCCTTCCAATACCGTGCCCTGGACACTAGTGTATAACAGCCCACTGCCCAGCTACGGCCTCAAAAAGGCTATGGCAGTATAGGACTACCTTTACTTTCTACTGATGTACATGTAGCATGTCATTCACCCTGCCTGTATTTGGGCCAATTTCTACTCCTTATTCAGGCCAGAGGAGAGTCTGGTTAAGACTGAGAGTAACGTCTGGAAGAGCTGATTGCAGTCACGAAGAGAGGTCGACTGTCGGCCTGCCAATTTGGACTCCTATGTGGTACCCTGTAGGAAGTGGGACAATTTGCTGCCATTTCTAAACCATAGCAGTTACCGTGAAGGTTTTGTGGGTTTTGTCATACATCCCAAACAGCTACAGTATAAGCAGGGCTCGAAATTCATAAATGGGAAAAGGGAGACCTAACCTATAAATTTAGGTGCACAGAAAGAACAACAAAGCTTCATTAGTATTTCCGAAACTTAAATGTAAAAAACATTTGTGTACAATATCATAATACCTTGACGTACTTAAGGTAACCTTGTATGAGTATTTATGTGCACAGTTCCAATTAATTTGCATCAAGTACTGTAAAATGGGGAATGCGAAAATTTTGGTTGTCTTCTGGCGCGGCCTACCACCTTGTTTAAACAGCAAACTCTTACATTTTCATCTTATGGTGAAAGTTAGTACAGTCAAACCTGTATTAGCGGTCACCTTTGCATAGCGGCCACCTGCCCATAGTGGTCACTTTTTGTCGGTCCCTTGGATTTTTCCCATTGACATAAGCATTAAGAATTAGGCTGTAGCGGCCACCTGTCCAACGCGGTCGCGGCCAGACGATTTTCGGTCCCGCGAGTACAGTAACACTGCCGATAACGGCCAATGTGCGCCGGTGGAAGCCACATCGCCACCGCACGCCGGGTTCAAAATCTTCATTTTTTAATGCAGTTATCAAGTTTATGTGAACTCAACTTGACAGGATAATAATAAAGAAAACAAGAATGTTTTATCTTCGTTAGATTATCCATGGTTTGACGCGCGCGAAGTCAAGTATTTCTTCACATGGCTTGCGTTTGTACATCGTAGCATATTTGACTATTTCTGTGCATTTGGATTGGACAAAGATTACGGTAGTTTTTGGAAAATACAACCCGCACATGTATCTGATGCGCTAAGTTGGCGAATTATTTCAATGTCGGCCCAATATTTCCGTTTTCCCCGGGAATTCATCCGAAAATGTGCCCAAACACGATTTTCAAAATGGCGGAGCAGCATAAAGGTCATCGGAAGACACCACTGTTGCGGAGGTATAGTGTGTTAAATCTATTTTGCTGCAAACTATCACTGAGGATAATTACTGAACCAAAAGCTTCAAACTAAATATAGACAACATTACTATCTTGTAAAATTTGGGCTGTTGCAATTTTGTGAAAAGAAAAAAGCCCTCAAAAGAGCGACCTTCCTCTCATTACCCTATTAGCATAATGGTAGAAGCCGACCATGACAAGCAAACAACAACAGATTAGGAAAATTGTCGCCACGATTTTATGTTTGAAAACGGTCGAAAACGAACAGTAAGTGGCAACTGAGCAACATATATTTTGTTCTATACTAACTAGGGGGCATTTTGCTACAAAGAACTTTGTTTCATATGATTAAAACTCGTTGGTGACGCGTGTGCCGGCAGCGAAGCAGTCGCGAAGGATCAAGAGTTGAGTATGGCGATGCTGGTCTGTTCAGACATGAAGCTCGAGCAAACCATGGATTTTGGAGTTGGCAGATACAATAATTCTTTTTTCAAGCCCATAATAGAAGTAAAAGAACAACAATCGAATTTCTAAAATGTGCCTTACCTATGTAATGTTTACATGTGTACTGTACGGTGAATAAATGCATCTCAGTGGGTAACGTTACTGAAAACATGTGTCACTCGTGGTCAATTAATCAACATTTTCTCCATAGCGGCCACCTGTCCTTAGCGGCCAGTTTTGGCCAGTCCCTTGAGTGACCGCTATAGACAGGTTTGACTGTACCCTCAAACATTTCCCCCTTTTACGTATGGTATTTCGAGCCCTGGTGAGGTCAGTCCTCCTGCTCTAAAAACATCTATCACAGGCGCCATGTGTCAGGGGTGCCATGGATAGCATTCCTTATCTCCCAACCTCACCAGAAAGGTGGCCAACCTCATGCAAAGTCAGCCGGGGTCATGGAGTCCACAGAGCACTTGGGACAAAGACAAATTGTTCTGTTTTTCTTATCCTGATCAGGCTATAGGCTTTTAAATGGGGTTTCTAGTGCCTGTTATGATCTACGCACTCCTGCTGGGCAAAAGTTTGAAACATCGATGAGGGTTAGACATCCAGAATGTGAATTAAAAGAATAATTATGTTTGTCTGTTGGAACAAAATAACTTCCAATTTGGAACTTTAAACACATTAATACAATGCAAAAGTTACTCAATGCAAGCAACTGGATAAGTTTCATAAATGGTTATTCATCTCAGACAGCATCCACTGATGGCATCCACTAAAGTCACAGCTTAATTTAAAGATCATAGTGATTAGTAGATGCTTTCTGAAATGTCTGACTGTTTACAAAACTTATCAAGTTGCTTGTTAATGAGTAACTTTCGTATTATGGTAATGACTTTAAAGCTGCAAGTTGGACATTGCCGTCACACTTATCTGGATCTTACAAACACCTTGTTCTGTTTAGCCACGTTCTGTGCAAAATATGCAGGGCTCGAAATTCATTTTTACGAATAGATGCACTGGTGCACCCAACCCAAAAAATCAATTGCACAGAAAAAAATTTGGGTGCACCACATAGAATAAAGTTCAATGTCAGCAAAACATAAGTTTGATGCTACTGCCTCTCCTATGAACTTCAAACTGTAATTCTATCCAGATTTCAAATTTCAACCAAGGAATACATCAAATAAAATATAACAAAAGGTTGTATTGCTTCTTCTGATACTTACATGTACATTTAAAGAATATTCTGTTTGCTACTGTACAAGAGAACCATTACCCTATAGAGTAAACCCACAGTCAAAAATTAGGTGCACAGCTCCAATTTTGGGTGCACACAGGTACACATGCACCCACAACTTTGAGCCCTGATATGTGTTGAGTGGGAGCTACCATCCTGATTACTACATTTAGGTATTAGAGTGATAATGATGTTTTTCTTTGGCGGGGGGAATGTTGTTTCCGCTGCCTTTCAAAATAGGTTCCAGTCAAGGTCAACCTAGTTTGAGGTTCACCTGAACTTACACAGGCAAGACTTCACATGTGGGAATGATTAAGGCTTAAGTTGAGGCTCCGTGGGTTGTTTGGCACAGAAAAGGGAAAACGGGATCAGGACCATTCGGCCCTTTACCAATACAACTCGGCCCAGTCAACTTAGCCAACACCCTGGTCAACTCGGCCCAACACCCTGGTCAACTCTAGGGCTAGGGCTAGGGCTAGGGCTAGGGCTAGGGCTAGGGCTAGGGCTAGGGCTAGGGCTAGGGCTAGGGCTAGGGCTAGGGCTAGGGCTAGGGCTAGGGCTAGGGCTAGGGCTAGGGCCAGGGTTAGGGTATTTGATCGTGTTGACCACAGGGTGTTAGGCAGAGTTGGTATGATTAGCCATGGGCAAAGCTCCCACACCCAGGGAAGACTCCTGGCAAGAATCCAATATTCATGCTAGTCCACAGGCTGAAAATACAGTAGTGGGCATGTAGATACTGGCGGCAATTTTGATGCAATCAGGCGTGAAATTGTGACTGATGTACGGACTGTTCAACTGTCAAACTTTGATGTGATGGGGAGAATGGAACAGAACTTCTATCAGTGACATAGTGAACTTGCCACTGGCCATGGTATTATGAAGCAAACATCAAGACAGTCCTCCGTACATTAGTAGTCCAGGAGAGCAGGGTGTCAACTATTATTACATGTATTGCGGGTTTCTATTTTGCGGTTTTCACATGCCCAGCGATTTCTCGCTGTGAACTCTTCACACCATGTACATGTGCTCCGTCTTGGATAATGTTACTAAGGTTAAAACACTGTTAAGTTAAAACACTGCAAATGCTTTTTCCCCTCCTACTGCAAAATTGAGTCAATGCGAACAATTTTCAGTATTTTGCACATTACAGGGCCGGGACAACTTCATCTTTCCTGAAAGTTTTGACACTGTTGACAACCTGACAACCCACTGCACTTGTCGAAAAGAGTAGGGGTCCTTCCCGGTTGAAGAGATTCAAAACCTACAATCCTATGGCCGCACATGGGACAATTGTCGTATTGAGGTCACCTGAGTTAGCGCCCAATGGCAGCCGCTATAGACCCTTGCGATTCAGCCCCACAATTGTGCGCTCCTCGCAATTCAGCACGTGGCTGTTAAGGGAGAGTAGTTGGCCTACACAAGAATTAATATACAAAAAAAAAAAGAATTCTCTCACCTGCTCACACAGCCATCCCATGTGTTTGATCTCTCTGTCCCCGGCCGACCCTCTGCCGCTCACGAGCTTGCTGTTGGCCTCGGACATGGCGGAGGCCGTGAGCATTGAGGTATTGGCATGTATTGCTGCAAACCACTGACTGGCGCTGCTGGCGTCCTGACACCTCAGGATGCAGGAGCTGCGCCCGTCGGGGGAGTGGAGCTCGAACGTGCGCTGTTCTGGGTCCGGCATGGTCAGGTTGCGCGTGACGTAGCACATCTTCAGCGGGATGGTCTTCATCTCGGTGAAATTGTTCGTGGAGGCCTTGTTGTCGGCCCCTGGCTCTTTGATTACGTAGGGCGACGCGTTTTCCCAGCCGACCTCGCCAATCACTGTGCTGCGTCTGAAGTATGGCGTCACTTCCCGAAGATATTTTACTGCGGAGAAAACAAGAAAGCACAGTCTTTTATATACATAAAGTTCATGTATAAGTTTATATCATACATCTATTGTCTTGAAGGAAGCTGCTAGGAGAATTGCATAACCCACAATGATGAAGAATTCCAGAAAAAGTTTTCAGGATCTGCATAAAATTTTGTCACTTATAAATAAGAAACAAAACATTAACTTACTAAACAACAATAACTAAACACATTAGTGCCCTTAAATCCCTGAACTTATTTGCTAGGGTAATTAAGGTGCTTGCTATCAGAAGGACTAAAAAAAGCTGTTTTACTGTTTCTATATACTACTGGGAATGGGTCAGGATCACATAATTTTCTTTGGGTATCAAACCTTGAATTAACAAATAAAAGGCCAGTATACACCTAATATGTACTCAATATTTCATAAACCTTAAGAGGGCTTGGCTTATAAAAGTTTTTTTGTTACTGATGGAAACGAGATTGTGTAAGATTTGGGATGCTTGGAAACCATCACAAACTGGTATATTCACTGGTAAATCTTTGTCTTCCTAAACCTCCTTTGGGCATTATGATAGATCTGATGGTGATACGGTAAATATTTGCAGCAGTTTTATTTTAGCAGTTTCTGCAGTGACGTCTCCACTGCGAAATCACAACACCGCCATAAAGCGTATTTGTTTTATTGCTACTTTACTAGTGTTGTTTTAACTGCAAATTTAAAACGATGCATGAAGACCTCCTTTCCGATCTTACCGCAAAATTCGGTCCCTACAAACAATGTATAATATGAAACTAAAAAGGAAAACAAAGCAGTTGGCACTTTTGGACCAATTCATGCGCGGAATCGGTCCCAATTTTCAACAGGTGTATCATTATGTACCGTCTCTATGACTGATAAGCAACTGCTACCACTAAAATCGGCAACTGTTTTCATCTGTCCGCTACTGAGTCAATATTTATAGGAGAAGTCCCTTATCATACAACACTATTTCCATTCTACATAGATCCGAGTCATGATGTCTCAGGCTTGCCTTCTTGTCAGTTGGCCGCGTCTTAGCGACTCCTTTCTTGTCTTTTAACCCAGCCTCAGCGTCTCCTTTCCTATGATACCCTCCCGTTCCTGTCTGCAGTTGTGTGTGAATAGTCAACACGACTTATGTACCCTCCCAACACTGCCACTTACACACACATACATGGCAAAGTGCAACACAAACAAACGGGCGTACGGTAACATTTCAATTTTCAAACAAAGTTTGCATGCAAAAGTTTCCAGACCGATGTAATATCACTTGAAGGTACTTTTACATGTTAAGCTACTTTTGACATCTTTTCCTCTAACCACAACTACTGTTAAACTAGTAAGAGAACTGATCGAAAGTACCAACACCAACAGAAGTACATTATTTACCTCAAATCTATGCCATGACTCAAGTAGTTTGTCATGCTTTCAGTAAAGACGACACCTGTAGAGTGTGCAGACACCTTGTACATCAAACTGGGTTATGGTTGGTTAGTTTGTCGTGTAAACAAGTAACATCCTTCAACTTCTAAAGACTCTGTGTTCTTGCCCTACTGGCAAAATTAATGGTAACATGCATAACTTCTTACATGATATTTAAGATGTAGATTGAGATTTCTTCCGATCAACTTGCATTTTACATGTAAGGATCACTTTCTACTACTCCGAAGGATGGGTGCAGCCCCTACCGAGATGCCCTTTCCAGGTTTGAACCAGGGGTCTTCCAGTTATACAGTAAGTACCAGCTAATTGGAAGCAGGAGCGCAACTATGAGGCTGCGACCAGCTGAGCTACAGGGATACTGTAGTATCCCCGCTGAGCAACTGTACTACAAAAGTATGAAAGTCCAGGAATCAGAAACATCCATTCACTACTTAGTACTTAGTTTTCAAGCCTACAGCGCTAGCGACTGTCTCATTATCTGTAACAGTAATAGCTACATGTATATCATAACAGATTGCTCATTAGACGGTGGAAAGTCTTTTGTACGGTCTGTTAGGCCAGGAGTCCCACTGATCATGTATTCGCATGGGCTTTGACACCCACAGAGACCGTCCAATTTGCTGGAAAAGTGTAGTTACATATATCATAACAGATAGCCTGTTAGATGGGGGAAAGTTGTGTTCTATCACTGTTTCATCCACTTGTCATTTCAAATTACCAATCAGTAGTTACATGTGTTGGTTTCCCAAGAGTGGATTTCTATATGCTTCATCTATCTACTATAAGGGAAACCCCTTCTTTTTAAAAGCCAGATTTAAAGTGTACTAGCAAATTGCCGATAAAAGGGGGTTTTGGAGGGTTACGTCTCTCAGCGTAGCATGCCCCCAGATCCCCCTAGATTTCTTGTGCCGCCCGGAGCACACACACCCATTCAAACTGAGAGGATGTAGAGAAAAGTGTAGAGCTACATGTAGAGAGAGTCTTGCACAGAAGAAATACGGGAATTAGCAACTAATGATGAGTGATGCAGCCCATATGTGACAGATCAGAATTTACTTTTATTGCCTGCCAGATCCGAAACTTGACAAAGATAGTGAATCATTTTGCAAGGTTTCCCCAGTAATACGTATTACCACAGCGGTGCAGCTTTGAAAATGAAGGACATACATTATTCCAGGCAATGGCTCTACCGTCGCTGATCTATAGAGACATATGGGTCTCCCAGGTCTTCTGTGCAAAGTTCCATGCATTAAGGAATCGGCTCATCGCCTGAAACTCATAATTTCTGGTAAAACGCAGAGATTAGTTGTCGTATAATGATACTTTGGGGAGCCACACTGTGCATAAATAAAGGCATGTTCGCTTGCTATAACAAGGAGGGTAAGAAATACAAATATTCTTTAAATTCTTAGATAACCAGTCCAAACCTTTAGTTGACAGGTGTTAAATCCCTTAAATGTCATAAACTCTTGAAACAATATCATTCAATTTGTTACTAAAGATATAGTTCTAAATGTAGCATACCCACCATGCATATGCATATGATGAAAGTAGTTGTAAATTCATTTATTTTCACAGGGACCTCAATGTAATTTCATGGTAGGACAAGAAAAGGAGATTCTCGTAGTGTTATAAGTTCATGGTTAACATAATTCTGTAATACAGTACAGTAGTACAATGGAAATGCCTACATTGTATTTGCGACGGTTTGGGCAATGGGATGGGTCTTTCAGAAGGGACGTACCGTAAAACAGGGCTCCTGTGTTTGAAGAGGTGCCTCCAGCATGTTAAACGGGAAGAGCTAGCAATCCCCCCCTTTAAAAAATACCTTGCTACTGAAACAGCAAGGAAACTTGCTGACCTATGTGCCACTAGGCACTATAAGGAACGAATGGGGATATGGAATTATGTAGAACCTCTGCTAAATACAGACCTCAAGGTTGCTCTTTCACATGACCTCTAGGGTAACATTTAATCCTAGTTTCTGTATAAACCTATTTCACTATCCTTCAGTATAGAGGGACAGTTTTAGTAGAGGCGTAACAGTTGATCCTTGGGGAAAGGGGGAGGGGGGCAATCCTCAAGGTCGCGCCAAACCTGACCAGACCGCTGGGCTGGATGATTAAAATCTTTTCAATTTCAGGCTTCACCTAACTTTCATCTATCTTCTGAATTTCCAGTAGAAACCATTTTATATCAAAATATAACTCAATTTCCAAATTCTCCCCGCCCTCCAGATATGCAAAGTTTAGATACAGTAAAAAAACTGCCCAAGAAGACCACTCAGGAGACAAAATCCGGTCTTTGTGTACAGGTGGTCACTATAGACATGGTTCTTAATGCTTGTATCTAAGGGACCACCAAAAATTGGTCTCATGGGCCAGGTGGTCCTTGATATGGTCACTGCTTTTATAGGAGTGCATACTGTATGACATTGAAAATGGAGATCTCTTAAGACACTCTTTTTCAGGGAGGTACAATCAATTAGGTACAGGTCCAAAATACCTGACCCTGCTGTATTGGTACTGGACCTGACTCAGGGGATGGCCACTTTGACAGATAAAATTACTATGAAATTACCGTGGCAGTGCTCTAAAGCACAGAAAACAAATTTTCATCTGTGTTTTCATAGAAATAATATACCTAGCACAATCAAATATTATGTTTTTACCAGTTCAAACATGCTTTTGTCCTTATTGAAAATCTAGCACTTTCGAACAAGTAGTTTAAGTACAGGCTCAGGTCCGGACCTGTACCTTAACCTGTGTACCTGTACCTAAAATTTGTTAAGGTACAGGTACCTCTCTCAGAGAGAGAGAGAGAGCGAGAGAGAGAGAGAGAGAGAGAGAGAGAGAGAGAGAGAGAGAGAGAGAGAGAGAGAGAGAGAGAGATGATTGCTTAGCAATCACGGTGTAATAGAAAGATATCCTCAGCAGTGACACTGAAACTGGTTTTCGGATAGGCGACTGAAACAGAAATGAGAAGCAGACAACAGGTCACCAAGAAGTTGGCACAGCAGGGCAACTCCTCAATTAAAGTGGAGAAAAGACGAACAGAAAAGAAGAAACTGAGATACATTGATTGAGTGATAGCACATATTGAGCTATGGATGATTGAACCAGAGTCAGTAACCAGACGACCGTGTTGGCAAGAGTTAAAAGAAGACCATATGCATGGTGTTGCACTGTGTTACATATTGCCACTACTAACAGATCTAGACATGCAGACACCCTATGGCACTTTTGCTTCTTGTCTGCCATATGACATCCCAATCGCCACTGACACTGATATGAAGAGACATAGCAGACACACATGGCTACAGGAAAAGAAATACCTTTGCAGTAAATGAACGAAAAATTCATTGATCTTGAACTTTACAACTTGACCAATGATACTAGAGATACAGTACATCATGTAGGTTTATGACTTGTGCCCCAGCTGTCAATATATAGTCCATCAAATGAAGACCCCCTTTCGAAAAGACGGCGATCGCTGAGTGACCGTAACTAAATTTCTGCGACCCTTGATTTTATAATTGGAATATGATACATGACATTAAAGTATGATTTGAAAGATAACAAGTCACACAAAATGTACATGTACCACAAATTTGTTCTTTCCCAATAAAATCTGTTGACGGCTAATTACACTCTATTTAAAACGACATGCAGAAATCATACGCGAGCATCTGAGTCCGATGCATAGTGGCTACAGACTTGCATAGCAAGGCAGGCCATCATACATTTATAATCACACTTTGTACAAAATATATGAAGTGTGACTATAGCTGTAGCTTCTACAAGTTGACAAAATATCTTGACAACCACTTCCGAGCTGCACGTTGACTCCAAGTTGTGTTTACACGTCTAAGTGATACATTGTGTTCCGTCATCGCAAAAATAAAGCTGAGACACAAGAACTGTTCCAGATGGTGTCGGATTATCTCTCACTGGTGCTTTGGAAGTTATTTCCTGAAAACTTGGGTTACGTTTGACCCCACCTTGAGAGGAAAGTCGGTGCCTTTCCAGGAGAAAGATTCCATCTGGTGAGAGTATTGCAGAACTGTGAGGTCTGGAGTTGGTTTGGCTTCTGTACGTCTACTGGGAGAACTTGGCTTCTAAGTCAGTGCCGTTTCAAGTACAAACACAATTGGTCCTGTCCTGCACAAGGTATTTCCTGTCAAAGTTTCTGACAAAAATGCCCCTGCAGTTCCAAAACAAGCTGCTAGGGGATCCAAACCTGTATAACCTACATGTATTCTCAACCCCAAAAGCAATCCAACATGCAAAAATTAAGACTATATAGTATGCCCAGAACTGAGGATACAAAAGCTGGATGTTATGCTGCAGTGCCAAAAACAGTTGATAGGGGTCCAACTTGACCTTGACCTTTGTTTCCCTAACACCTTCATGTACCCATATACCCACAAGGATCACAATCCATCCAGAGGTTCTTACCCAGTAAGTTACGCTGACCAAAATCATCCAGATAGACACAAACACACAGACACATCAAAAACAATAGGAGGAAAGAAAAGGATGTGTTTGCCATGTGGAAAGTTTGTAGTGACTGTTGCTTCACAGAGTGCATTATGGAACAAATTTTCGAGGTGCAGAGGTCACAGCGAAAACTGTGAACATAAAACTACAGCAAAGATTTCCAGATTCACAGTATACCAAAGTACCAAACAGTGTTTGCTAGCAGCTTGTTGCGTACATGGTACTGTGTCAGAGTTTGAAAGGCAACTGTCATGTGTATTTAAGTATGGGTGGTATGTATTGACAGAGATTAGTATCATGTACATCGAAATGTAGTCCGGCACTTAAAGCCAGGATTAATCTACAAGGTCAAGTACTGTTTTGATGGTCCATATTTGTAAGAGAAATACAGTCAAACCTGCCCAAGGCGACCACCCGGGGGACCAAGCAAAAACGGTCGCGATGGACAGGTGGTCGCCATGAAGAGGATTCCACTCACAACATGTTTCCAGGTCGAGGTGTTCAAATACAGTGTACTACGTAGATGGATGGAAAATTATGTGATTTTAGACAGGTTCAATTCTAATAGACAAAAAGATCCTACAGAAATTACATTTTCCGTTATCGTTGCAATGTTTGTATATCGTTAACGTTACATCGTGTACAAATTTTCGTCATAATTTTGACTACAAAACAATGTTTGCCTCGATGATCTGTGCGCAGCGCCCTCTCACACATACGCACATACAATCGAACTTTTAAGGCTTACGATAAATCCCTTGAAAAGACTTGCTGACCCCAGCCTTTTTTGGGCGCCGACCGCTGGATAAAAGGGGCAAAAGGTTTTCGATCTGACAACTGAAGATGAACACGGAACGGTGTGATTTCGTCGCGCCGCGCCACACCGCCAAGCTCTGTGCGACCGCATCGAAAGGTAAGTCAGTGCACGGCAGAACGCAAAGCGTCCAATAGAATACATAAAGTTTTGGGAGATTCATGGAAATAAAAAGAAAATAAGATTATCAATTTTCATCAATAACAAGAGTATTTTAAATGTTCATACACAGAAGCGTCGTGTTTTACAAAGGTCAGCGGTACGCCAATCTGGGCCGTGCCAAAACCAAGATGGCGACGGGACCAAGAAACAACATGTTTTGCCCGATGTTTTGCCCGCCGCGAAGTCATTTTTCGGCGGAATTTAGTAAGATATGGACACATTTTTGTTGAAAATACAAGAAATGGCTACTAATTTCTGTGAGATCTGACTTTTGGACGCCATGCACTATGTAATCGTTTTGAAAAATGAGCTTAAACCGAACCGAGCTTGCGGTAAACTATAAGATTACGACGGGCACACCAACATCGATATCAAAGTATTCACAAACATTTGTATTTACAATGTTTATGATTGAGGAATCGATGCTATTCCATATATTTTTGTCCGTCAAGGTCTTAGAATCATTTCCGCCAAATCCGACAGCAAAATGATCCAATGTTACCACACGCTTGGAAATGAGGCGGCCGCCATGGGCAGAGATTGTGCTCTTTGCGGTCTCAATTCGTGGCGGTCGCGGTCGCGTTGGACGGGTGGTCGCCTTGGGCAGGCAGCTTAATGCTTGTGCCTATGGGAAAAATTTTCGGGACCGAGAAAAAGCGGTCGCCATGGCCAGGTGGTCGCGTTGAAAAGGTGGTCGCCTAGGCAGGTTTGACTGTATGTGTTTCTCATTGTTGTTATAACCTCCATGAAAAAAGAAGGTTTTGTTTTTGGCATGTCTGTCTGTGTGTGTGTGCATCTGTGTTTGTAGATACTTGTCAGTCAACATAACTTGAGCAGTCCACATGCGAAGTATGGCTAATTACGCTCTACATAAAGAGCATGTGTGTATCATCTCATAATTCTGCCAGGGTACCTAGAGTCGGCCACAAAAAAACGGTGAATTACAGTAAAGATATCTACTATTACTAAGCAGCATCAGTAATCCCTGAGGCACGCATACTTCAGATATCCAGGTGTTCAAGGCCTCGATAACATCATTCTTTAACGTGGCAGTACCTTAGGGTACGGTACCCCGCAGTATTTGAGAGTTGCCGTTACCTATCAAAATATAGGTGAACCAAGCTAGGACTGCATCCATGCCAACATTAGAAGAGAATTTATAGTTTAATGTAACACCTTCTTTTAGATGTCACTTGCATATTTCCTTAGAGGATGCCGTTATGATTACTTGTCATATTTGAGTGAGTACCATTATATCATTTCCTAAATTGAAAGGAAGGCTATTTCGTATGATGTCATAAAACATCATAAACAACGCTGTATGGTCGTAAGCCCACGGAACCAAAGAATTACATGTGGCTCTAGACGGTATTCTGGATATCTGGAAGAAGCCGGCATCGCCTAGTACATAATTGGTTATGTTGTAAATGCATCTTAGCCGTTGGGATTCTGACAATTTCACAACAACATTCTAAGAATGTCATAGAATTAAAAGATCTCTTCTTAATTTCCTCCTGATATCTATTGGTCAGATTTCGTCCGTTGGGAGATATTGTTGCATAATTTTATTGATTATTATGAGTAACTTACAATTTGAGGCCATAGAAAAAAAACTCTAAGTTTCATGGATTTTTGAATGAGGAGAAAAAGCATTTGGAAAATTGGGTGTAACTTACTGTATCTTTACACAAAGATTTATTCTTTAGAATTCATGTTAGATTTTGAATAGCCATTTATAGTTGATTAACATACATACATACATACATACACATGAACACACACACACGCACACACACACACAAACACACATACATACACACACAAACATGCACATTCAAGAAGTCAACAAACACAAAGTACACATGACAAAGTTCACTCTGTCATTATCAGTTTGCAGAGCTATACAACCTGTATTTTGACCTTGTTGTTAGAACAGAGCTCTATCATTATATAACCACTGACACTGTGTAAAGCCACAAACAGCTGAAAATGTTAGCTATGCTTGGCTGTGTCCCTTGGCAAAGTATCTGCTGGGATAATCTCTTTCAAAGAGCGAGTGTGCCACAGGCGGTCGCAAGGAACAGATGCTGTGTGTACGCGAGGTAACGTCGTAAAAACTCACCGACATTTGACACGACAGCAATCTGACCATGTACATGCCTGAGGTGTACACGATGTTCTTAGGCTGGAGACGGCAACAGCACGACCATAAAAATTCACACGAAATATCACAGGACATTATCTGATGGTAGGAAACCGCATAAGTGTAGTTGGGTCAACCTGTCTTCAGGCTAGTGTAATATAAGTAGGGCCTGTTGCGACCTAGTGCTATAAGTTAGTATAACATAAATCAAAGGAGACGTCGTTTTTGCATTTTGTGTATCCATCCCATCTTCTGCATTGGCTGTACACACGTGAAAATGATAATCTTGCCCACTGGCTATGTGAGAGTAGGATGATCGTAAAACATACACATTGCACTATTTTTTAGGTAGGCTGCAATTAATATTGCAATATGATTTTGAGCAGCGTCAAGAAATGATTTTGATCTTGTCAGCCCCCCCGGAGCTTACAAGGTTCCTGACATCGCTGGACACAGTTCCAGAAATGTCTGATACAGAGTCTATGCATGATCTACTGTACTACATAGGGGTGGGTACCGGTATACGTGGTAACGGTACGAAACTGGCATATCTTGATGGACCGAAACGGAAAAAAACAGACCGGAAAACATCGGTGGACCGGTTTTTGGATTGATTAGAAAATGAACAGTACCATCACACGGTCACACATTTTGGGATTTACCAGTCCAAGGAAACAACAAATTTATTCTAAGACCAAAACAGCACAGAATCAACCAGTCATAGTCACTCTCTTTTTAAGACCCAGCTATAAATTATCCACCCGGTTTTGATATTTCGTGTCCTCGACAAGTTGTAGCTTGAATATTTGAATATAATTATGATATGGTAGTTCTTTAAGCAAAAATATTCCTAATTTTCATAATTCAAAACATCGCAGAATAGACTAAACCGCGCACAGGACCTGCCAGAATTTTTTGCGGATCTCTGTCGCTGGATCAAAGGTCTGACATTTCAGCTGCTACAAAATATATCATTGTCTTAATTGAGAATATGGGCTTGGCTTTCTGGTGAGTTGTATTTTGTTAGAAAGCTGAACCCTGACCAGTGTATGTATAAATGTCTGTGTTAGTCCTTGATTGACAATAGCAACTGCAGATAGAGCATAAATGTCCTCATGGGGTTCATCAGTTACAGGTTTGCATAGCAAAACCTTTCTTGAATCAGTTGGCATGTGTGGTGGCAGCCATCTTGATTTTGTGACATCGCAGGGTAGCCATACCATTTCATCGGGAGGGGTGTTTTTGGGGTTGCTAGCGTTCTCTCTATTTTTAAGAAATCGGCACACAACTATCACACATTCAATTCAAACAGAAAAATTAATACCAATTCATATTCATAAAAAGACCCCGTAATCGCTAAACTAACATAGAAAACCTGAAGTATATGTAGCACAAATACTTAACTCTAGTTTCAATATCATTGAACTTCCACAATTTTGGATAGCAGAGCTCTCTATTGCTCAGAGCAACAGGTTAAAGGTTGATTGAAGTTTGTAGCGACCTCCGTCCCAGTTAATGTTATTTCAGGCATGTAATTTTCTTTGACCTGCCTGCACGCTTTGATTGATTGTAAAAATTGATTGATTCATTGAATGATTGGTTGATTGATTGATTGATCAAAAGCTAGATGACTTAGGATGTGAAATAAATAGACAAACAAACAAATGTGTTGATATTATATTCATATTCAATGCATGTATCTAGTAATGATAGTTGACAATGCCACTGTTCCTCTGACGATTTGTACAAATGCTAAGGACAAAAGGAGCACAATGTAACAGAGAATTGAAAAGGCATGAAAAAGTAGAGTTCTTCAAGTTCAACAAGATGATTTGGAACAAAGCCCACTTCTAACCACTTTGGTCTGCTTTGCCCTGGGGGGGGGAAGAAATGTCTTATCAGAATGTGATGACAACCACCAGCAAAATTCTTCAAAAACAAAAATCAAAGCCTTTGAAGAAGTTTCAATGTGAGTTTCTTAAAACTACATTCAAGGATATAACTTTTATCTTTAAAAGATAACATTAACTAAGACTCGTGAGATAATCAAACCTTAACGATAACGATTCAGCAAGGTATGGATACTGCAATACCAGTATCACTTTGCTGTGATTCGATCAAACGTTGAGTTTGCACAGACTAAACATGCCTAAGGAAGGTACAAATAGGTATAGGCTGATCAAAAAACTTTGAAAAAGAACAGGCTGGCAAAGGGGCATACGCCTTACATTTTATCTACCAAATCATTTAGCAATCATTACAGTAAGCAATGGATTATTAAATGGTCACATGGTGTACCAGCTGTTCAAACTGTACTTTTCTGTTAGGCCTGTCAAATTATAATCTTTCAGATAACACTAAGCATGGAATCCAATGCAAGGCTCAAAAATTTTTGTTACCATTAATTTTGCAAGCTGACTGATATTCTATCGGAAATCAATCATTCGCAGGCATCAGTGTCTGATGCATGGCGGCTACAGACATGCATAGGGCTCGCGAGGCTGGTCTGCTCTATCGGAAAGTTATAAGAATATGTTTCTTCATCTTCCCAAGCTACTATTCCTTCTAATTCTATAGACTACAACCATCTCCACCAGAAAACAACTTTGCAGTGTTATCATCGTAATAAAAAATGTTCTAAACATGACTTGAGTTTACAATCTATGTATTGTCTCATCAAACTCCATTCTTATGGAAAAATATACATTCAAAGACCACTCTGTGAACAGGTGGTCACTATACACAGGATTCTAAATGCTTGTGTCAATGGGGAAAATTATCTAACAAAAAAATGGTCACATTGGTCTGGTGGGCCCTATGTTGCAGAGGTGGTTTAACCGTTACTTCTATGTAGATTTAACTGTATACAATGACACATTTTTAAAAGCTAGGGGTAACCTATATGCTTTATCACACTTTATCAATTAATTCATCATACCGATTACCAAGACTGAAATTCTTCAACCTGCAAATTTTCAAGTTTTCCATATATATTTTTCCTGCAACCTTCCACCTTTTCTTTGCTGGTTATATAGGTGAGTATTTCCAGCCTTATTTCTGGACACAGGTGACTAAATCTCCAGGGAGTACTTAATCTGCTTAGCTTGATACAGGTTAAGTCATCAATTATTTTCAGGCAATGCTGATTCAATTTTTTTTCAGAATGCATAATGCCCATCACTAAAGAACCAAAACAGGCCTGTAACTGATAGGGTATTGAATAAAACACTTGCATTGTGTTGATGTAAACAATGCAATCTATTAGTATTACTATTAGCTTTTCTTGCATACTAGTATAATGATAGTACCTAAGCATGAGGTAGATCTTAAAATGCAAACACCGAAACAGAATCCTGTCACAGAAAAACATAAATGTTAACACACCAGAAATAAGACTTATGCTAGCCCTTATTATTTTAGTAATTAGGATGTTAAGTTTTATCTTATACCTCTATTTTTCACTAAGTTATAAATAGTTGTACTGTGTATGATTGTCATGCAATAAAATTCTTGTAATAAAAACAGTTGACCCCCCACCAAGGACAAAAAGTTGGATTCACCCCACGTTTTCATCATTGTACAGTGTATTTGCACATAAAACAACAGCTTATTTGATTTCTTTGCTCAGGTATTTCAAGTGTATGCCTTGACAAACAAAACGTAAGTCACTTTGATTTAAGGTCTCATTCATGAGTTTTTCCGCCCCATAGGCTTACATGTTATAAAACGTGTTTTACATGGGCGCGTTCGTAATGAAGCTATAGGAAATGCACCGATGTCATTCATTCTCTGTTGAGCTCATCTACCCTAGATCATTTGAAAAAATTGCCAACTACCAGTTGGCATACAAGACCTTTTTATGGCAATTAAAAGCGGCACTTAGCTAGACCCCCTAAATAGGCACTTTCCAGCTGAAAGTGATCGACCGAATTACCGCCAATGTCCGGCTGTGGACGTCCGACCTCGCACGCGGCTGCCGAACTTTACCTGTTAATTTCTTCCGTTACAAACAAGCTTTCATCAGTTTGACGCTTGATATCAGCTGGCCTAGCTATAGGCGATTTTTACACCGATATAGACACACGTACATGCAGCCGTTCATTTTTTTGGGCAACGGACTCTTTTAGGGTACCCACTCGGAGTAATACATAAATGAGACCTTAAGTATAATGTATTAAGTCAATGATGATTAAAACGAAAGAAAACTATCTTCTCCATCATCCTTGAAAGTTCGGGTGTCCTACGTCGACGCATTGGCCTTTGACACCTGTGAAAAGCGTGAAGCGCCCCCTAGCGGACGCGGTTCAGGAGAGAACAGATTGTGCGGCTTTTAGTGATTCTGGGCTTCAAATTACGCCAATGCTGGCCAGCAAGCGTGTTTTTGAGCTTGGCTGATATGCGATCGAGGCGTACAGGACTAGACAACGACTCAAAGTGCTGCTTTGTGCGCAGCCTGGCTGGGTAGACTCTGAAAGAACGAGGATGGAATCTGGGTACAGACACAAAGACGGCCGTCGGAATCGTCCTAAGATACACGATTAAGGCAAGATACACGAATAAGGCATGGGGGAAGGGGGGGGGGGGGGTGTCGCCGTCAGCCAAAGTGTATTCCATAGCCTTTTACTTGACACGGAGCTTTACGTCTGGAAGTGTATTGCAATATGCCAGCTTGCGTACGCGTTAGCTGCAGTTTAGTGAGGTACGTGCGTCGTTGTGCCTGTTGACACCTAATTTGCCAACACAAAACGCAACAGAAGGAACAGAAGGATGCTCTATTTCGTGTATTTACGATCTGAAACTTTAGTCTTCTTTCAAATGGCTTCTACTTCTAGCAAAGCATAATACAATGAAAAAAACAATAAAAACGCCCCTCAGAAATGTAGACTAGTCCGTTGCCATGGCAACTTGCGGTCAGAAAATGCGGGGTGACGCCGGGTTATCAATCGTTTTGAAATTTACGTGCCAGCGCTAATCGTTGATTTTTTATGAATATTTTTCATTTTTATTTAAGTATAATGTATTAAGTCAATGATGATTAAAACGAAAGAAAACTATCTTCTCCATCATCCTTGAAAGTTCGGGTGTCCTACGTCGACGCATTGGCCTTTGACACCTGTGAAAAGCGTGAAGCGCCCCCTAGCGGACGCGGTTCAGGAGAGAACAGATTGTGCGGCTTTTAGTGATTCTGGGCTTCAAATTACGCCAATGCTGGCCAGCAAGCGTGTTTTTGAGCTTGGCTGATATGCGATCGAGGCGTACAGGACTAGACAACGACTCAAAGTGCTGCTTTGTGCGCAGCCTGGCTGGGTAGACTCTGAAAGAACGAGGATGGAATCTGGGTACAGACACAAAGACGGCCGTCGGAATCGTCCTAAGATACACGATTAAGGCAAGATACACGAATAAGGCATGGGGGAAGGGGGGGGGGGTGTCGCCGTCAGCCAAAGTGTATTCCATAGCCTTTTACTTGACACGGAGCTTTACGTCTGGAAGTGTATTGCAATATGCCAGCTTGCGTACGCGTTAGCTGCAGTTTAGTGAGGTACGTGCGTCGTTGTGCCTGTTGACACCTAATTTGCCAACACAAAACGCAACAGAAGGAACAGAAGGATGCTCTATTTCGTGTATTTACGATCTGAAACTTTAGTCTTCTTTCAAATGGCTTCTACTTCTAGCAAAGCATAATACAATGAAAAAAACAATAAAAACGCCCCTCAGAAATGTAGACTAGTCCGTTGCCATGGCAACTTGCGGTCAGAAAATGCGGGGTGACGCCGGGTTATCAATCGTTTTGAAATTTACGTGCCAGCGCTAATCGTTGATTTTTTATGAATATTTTTCATTTTTATTTAAGGTCTCATTCATGAGTTTTTCCGCCCCATAGGCTTACATGTTATAAAACGTGTTTTACATGGGCGCGTTCGTAATGAAGCTATAGGAAATGCACCGATGTCATTCATTCTCTGTTGAGCTCATCTACCCTAGATCATTTGAAAAAATTGCCAACTACCAGTTGGCATACAAGACCTTTTTATGGCAATTAAAAGCGGCACTTAGCTAGACCCCCTAAATAGGCACTTTCCAGCTGAAAGTGATCGACCGAATTACCGCCAATGTCCGGCTGTGGACGTCCGACCTCGCACGCGGCTGCCGAACTTTACCTGTTAATTTCTTCCGTTACAAACAAGCTTTCATCAGTTTGACGCTTGATATCAGCTGGCCTAGCTATAGGCGATTTTTACACCGATATAGACACACGTACATGCAGCCGTTCATTTTTTTGGGCAACGGACTCTTTTAGGGTACCCACTCGGAGTAATACATAAATGAGACCTTAAACAGGAATTACCTCTTTACAGTGGGGGGCAAGTCGCAACGATAAACTGCCCAACCTTTGGCACTGTTGTGTAAAATGGACTGTCCTAAGCCAGGGCTTGAAAGTCATTCTTGGGAAGAGGTACACTGGAGAACCTAACCAAAACATCTGGTGCACAGAAAGAATTTTGGGTGCACGTAAACCTAAAATAAAGTAGAATGTCAGCAAAACCTAATTACAAAAAAACCTTACCACCCTCTCCAGGGCTCGAAATAGTGGGTGCATGTGCACCCAGTGCACCCAAAATTGGAGCTGTGCACCTAATTTTTGACTGTGGGTGCACTGGTGCACCTATATATTTTTGTAGCCTATAAGGTTAAGGTACTATTGTACACTAGTATACAGAATATTCTTGAAATGTAAGTACAAAAAACAGCATGATAACTTTTTGCTGTACTTTATTCAATGTATTGTTTGAAATTTTGAAGTTAGCTATAGAATTACAGATTGAAGTTCTTAAGAAAGGCAGCAGCGTTAAACTTTGTAATTATGTTCTGAAGAACATTCAACTTTATTTCATCTGGTGCACCCAAAATTCTTTCTGTGCACCCAATTTTTTTAGTTGGGTGCACCAGTGCACCTATTCCCAAATATGAATTTCGAGCCCTGCTCTCTCTTCGAATAGCTTGAATATTAAACTCTTTAACTTAAAACAATTTTAAACAAGTGATATAACAAAGGTTATACTATTTGTTCTAACACTTAAATGTAAAGAATATGCTGCATAATAGTATACAAATTATAGTACCTTAACTGGCATAGGTAACCCTACAAAGAATCACACAGATGTATAGCCAAGGTGCACTGGCGCACCCACAGGCAAAAACTAGGTGTACATGTTGAATCTTGGGTGTACAAAAATGCACATGCACCCAGTATTTCCAGCCCTCCCTGATCACATGCAAAATAGACTCAATACGACACACCCAGCAAGGAAACTAAACAAATAGTTCTGTCTCAAAGTAGATATAGATCAAGACATGTTCTGTAGAAACAGTGCCCTTCTCAATACACATATCCCTCCATACACCAACCTAGAACCTTGTTGAGAACTAACCAAGCATAAGAATCCCTCGGAAAATAAACATAAGACAACCAATAACGCAACCTACTCCACACACTGCCAGTGACCCAAGGTTGTTTACACTTACCGTGGGGAAAAAAGAGCGCCGAAAAACATTAGGCGGCTTCTAATCTCTTCTAGAGGGAAAGCTGCATCTAAAAAAAGGCAGCTGTTACAAAAGCACTTGCCATTTTGACATATGAAACATTTTTTTCCAAATAATGTATACTAACGTTTGTGCAAGCTTTTCAAAACAGTTATGAGATTGATTTACTGTCATGGTAATGTTCTTATTGATACTGCTGTAGTTTTATGTGTTACAATAACAGAAGTTTGACATGTAAGAAAATCATATCTGTACCACATGTAGCTGTTTGAAAATTCGTATGCTTTAAAATTTGGTGTAACCAAGCGTGTAAAAAGTTGTGATTCAAAGCACGCCCTCTTCAAGCCATGTTATTTCTGCCAGGCCACTGAATGGTGCACATAGCTCTACATTACCGGGAAAGTTTTTCTTGGGTGCTGTGGTGAGGTGTTTAACTATACATGAGGGGGTTGCTAAACTAACATTTATGAAACAGGGCGCATGACATGGTATTCAAACAGACAATAGATAAGGGTTAGAGGTCAGAGTACAGCTTGTATCAGTTCTAACTCGGTACAGCAATGCGAAAATCATTAACATGTAGGTGCAGGTCCAAAATACCCGAACATATTATGTATCTGGTTAACTGTTCCTGGATATAGACACACACTCAAGTTTTTTACTTATTCTGCAACTAAAAATGTGTTACACCTACCACAAAGATGAAAACTTAGCACTAGACAAATATGAAAACTTTGTATGGGGGTTGAAATGAGCAGCATCTTTGATTTGACCTCCTCTGGAAAGCATAGGATACATGACGTCTACATGTAAATAAACATTCTGTAACTGTGTATTTATGTTGCTGTCATCATAGAAGACCACGGGTTGCTTCCTCAAATTGTTCAGGTACAATGCCTGGTAGTGGTACAGGTCTGGACCTGTCCCTGAACCTATACCAGTACCTTTTATTACGCTCTAACAGCGACACATCTGTTTGTGTCTTAACTCAACTTTTTAATGGATTTGATAGAATTCTACTAAGCACTAAAGAATATGCAAAGACAATTAAAGAAATGAGTTTGAGCCCAAAACAACAATAGTTGTGTGTGGGGGGGGGGGACTATTTGTTAACCAGATAGACCAGTTTAAACTTTAATTGCATACTTTCAGAACATCAGATAGCTACTGCAATCTCTGTGATATCATACATTTAAGCCATTTTTCTAAATTGTTACATTTCCTTTCCTTATCTTGGTTGCATGCGTCCAAGATCGAAACCCTAATTGCAAATCAATTTAGTCTGTGGCAACCGTATCTAATGTGCCTACATCAGGTCACATTATATACCTACAATGTAGTCTAATCAATGGTATAACATATTCTCTTTTAGACTTCCCAATAAATTCAGTAATGTTTTGGTCTATAGCACAGTGACACTATTATGGCCCTGCCGTTTTTATCTGCTGGATATAAACCATAAGGCTGTAAAACATAACCAAATGCCTTTAAAGGCCAGCGTGTCAAACTGAATGTGGTACGGTACCATTAATTTTTGACCTGACATGCTGTCTTTTTATCAAAATGTCAAAAATGCGGGTGACCTACAATGCAGGGTTGGTACATTGTATGCATGGAGCTCTCAATTTCTGATAGCTACATGTAAACCTTTGCTCTATTGACTATAAAGGAAATGTTGGGACAAAATTCACGCTAAACGTACAGCTATACAATGTATATACCAGCGGTCCTTTGATATGAAACTAAGGATGAAAGAATTTTGAGACTGAAAAATCTCTAAAATATTTTTGTTCAGTTCTAGTTTAGTTCCCTATGAAAAATCGGGATATACATGCATTGAATTACACTATTAAGCATTTAGGAAAGCAATGGCTGAGTGCATATGACTACCATTTAGCACCATAAATCTTGAAGTATTTGCAACTTGTTTTCAAGTTCAAGGCTGTTGCTGTGAATTTTGTCACACACATAAACATTTGCGCTGACCAACAAACTGTCACTACTATTCTTGAAAGTTTCAACCACCAACTCAAAGATACATGTACCATATGACTTCCATGTAGCAAAATTAAGAATAGAGTAATACATGTAAGTTGAAGGTAGCTGCCATGAATGTGAGAAATTTGCAAGTTTCTATTTAACTCGTTAACCATAAACAGGAGCTTGAAGTATCTCGCTTCAGTATTTTCCTTCCTCCAGTCATAGTTCCATGTGTATTCCATCTCCCCAGCCCTCGGTGAGGTTGTATATATGTAAATAGCTCACTGTGGGTCAAGGGTCTGTACTCTGTACTCAATTATCAGGAACCCTACCTGGACTGTGGCGTCATTGTTCACTGTTGACTTTGCCGCCTTCAGCAGTGCTGTAGTCAAGACAGTTTCAAGTGCACTCTGGGGTGGGCTATAGTACACATTGTCGGTCACTTGTATAACCCCTTAAACTATGTAACAGAAATACGAGAGAAAGGACCACATGACACCGTAAACCACTAAAAATTTGCTGTGGTTTTATCAGTTAAGAGTCACTGCAAACTTGACACATTGATCATACGCTCTGTCTTCCATTGCGTTATATCTGTTTTTGTTACAATAACACAATGTGCACAGCTCCTTTCCTTCTTACCATGAACTTAAATCAATCTACAGTCCTTATCTCCATTACAAAACAATATGTAGGCATCACATAAGATTGATTTAATTTCAAAACATGTGATACTTAACTTATAACTTGCATTCTAAAAGAGTGTGACAAAACACAACATTTTTACAAGGAGGAAAATGGACCGGTATTGACTCTAGATCAGAATAGAGTGCTCTCTTCACTTCAGTCTTAAGTAGCTCGAGTCATTTTCATGTTTTAAAGAAAGAGTGGCTCTACCCTGGGAGAAGTCAGCACTAGTTCTGGCACCGTTCCAACATTCCAAAACATACACAAGATTTTCAGATGTTCTGCTACCTTTAAAGACTCAACTGAGATGTATCAAGTTTACCCCTAATCTGTTTATATCAGACCAATGGCATGCCGGCAAGTAACCAGAGAAGGAAACTTCGTTACCTCCAGATTGCTTGTCTCAGAAAAACACCTGGAAAAGAAGCATTTGCTCTCCTGACTTCTCTTGTATAAAGAGCATTCTTGAACTTTGATATGTAAATGATGTAGTAAAGTATGCTCACTGATAGTTATCGAGTTTAAGTCACAAATATTGAAACAAAATGTACATCATTAACCACATAATCTACGTATTTGGTCATTGTATTCAGTACATGTAACTTATAAGTTTTGCTGAACTATCATCACTTGGCACATATTTGTTTTTGATTGTAAAGTTTGTTTTCTGGTGTTTGAGGAGAGCCACACCTCCAGCATGTGAAAGAACCCACCACATTTATCGATAAGTCAATAAGAATAGGGGTCCATCCAGGTGCGAGTGGATCAAACCAAACAGTCTGGTTTTGCACAGCTTGCACTCACTTAGTCACTACATACACAACTGTGTGTTATGCCTAAAGGCAGTTTTACCGGGTATGCAAAACTAACAACTGAAAAACATAGTCCTCAGTACCATCAAGGACACTACTGGCTGTTACTTCCTATTCCCAAGGTACTTACTTGGCTCATAATTAGGGAACTACCTGTAGAGGCTACTATCTGATGGCTGCCTGTGGTTACCACCTAGGATAGAGACCATAAGCTATGACAGATAAGCTCCATGGTGCCAATTAAGTCACATGTCACTCATTTATGCAATTAGGGGAAGTGTCGGTAGATTATGGACCAAGAAACTGCAAAAGAGGCACTGTCAGTGGGGCGAAACCTTTGGAAATGATAGGGTGAAAAGGTTACCGTTTAATGATTGTCAATGAAGTGTTGGATGTGGACACTACATCGTAACTGACAAACAGAAACCTGTTGCTAACATTACTTAATTGCATATTATCATATACTCTTGGGATATTACAGGGGAAACACAATATGTGGCAAGACAGCAATTCAAAAATATTTCCATCCCCATATCCATTCTATATCATATGTTCTATATATTTTCATCAATGCTAGGAAAGATACTCAGACCTCCCCACCCCCATCTCTTAGCTAATACATATAACACTGTTATTGAACTCAAAGGTACATTGCTTGTAATACCGTAAGTCTTCCAATGTACATGTGAGTAGAATGAAATATCATTTTCAATGCTGGTATGTATATATCAATATTATATGCAGGGCTAGAAATTCATTTTTGGGAATAACAGTTAGGTGCACCAGTGTATCTAACCTAAAAACGCAGGTGCACAGAAAACAATTTGGGTGCGCTACAAAACATTAATGAAACAAAATTACGGCTAACTTAAAAATTTTAAACAAGTAATACAACAATAGTTTTCTAACATTAACATGCTGTATACTAGTGCCATCCTGGTTGGCATCCCTCCAATCTGCACTACAGTTATCATCTTATCTGAATGTAAACCTACAACCGGCCAAGATTCAGCATTACGGATATTGGCTAGCAAGGCATATACCAATAGCTGCTATGTAAATGGTATTATCTATAAAAATAATTCTAATTGGAACATAATATATTTCATAGCATACACTGAAATTATCAAAATACATGTGGTCGAGTTTGAAACAGGAGTTTTTATTTGAAGAGATTACCGCTTAGAAAGGGTTTTAACTTTTAGAGCTGAGAAATTGACCAGCTATCATTTTCCCAATTTATTACCAATCATCTGCTATTTCATTATTAATGCCTCATGAAAGTTTACTAGTAGGCATAGCACTGGGTTAAGCACTGGGGGAGTGGGGGGAATCCCCAAGCAGATGTTCTGTATCTGCATCTGTATCTACATAGCCACCGCCCTTCGGCGTAACACACCAAATTTGCAGGCACGCGGTGCGGCAGTTGCTGGTTATATTACACTGAACGACCTGTCACACCTAACCTTTGCGCATTTTACTGTAAGGGCTGTTTAAAGCTATCTAATGAGCATGCTACTACAGTACTTGGTGGCAACGAGTTCCACTCCAGGACAGTTAAAATTCTTACATTTCCCTAGCTGCCTGTTTCTTGGTCAAAACTGCCTCCTGACAAAAGCCAGTTTGTCACAGAAACAGACAAACAGACAAACAGACAAACATAACAATTTCGTCTTCCAAGTTCCACCATCTGCTTGAAGATTAGGGTGGTAGGGGTCAGTGGGTTGACCTACTCTCCAAGCAGAGGTTTGGGTTCTGGATAATTTGTTTTGGACGTCTTTTCAGGCGTATTCATGAGGCTTTCTATTCTGTCAAGTTTCCTTTTTGACTGGCAGACAAAAAGAAAACAACACAGAATAAAATGCGTCCAAAACATGCCGGAGCCAAACCTCTGCTTGGAGAGTAGGGCTAGGGTTGACCAGGAGGGGCGGCGGCCACTCGGTCACAACAGGCCGTCAGTTTTGAGCAACAACTGTCGATTTCACACAAGGGGGTGGGGGAGGGGGCAACACCCTTTCCACGAGTTCTCGTAAAACTATGTTTACTTTTTAAAAAGAATCGATTTTCTTTTTGTTTTTTGTTTGAAGACGCAGGCTATGTTTGTGACTCAAACGGTGCAGAAATGTTGAACGACCTGAGGTCAGAACGCAGTGAGTAGTCCTGCAAGATTCCTCGAAAACATCTTGTCACATTTGGACGCTGCGTGCTTCTTTCCTCGGAGGGGGGCTGGGCAGGCAAATGTCCCAGTGTTTTCTTTACTACCTTAAGGGCTAACATAAGTGTGCATCGCTGTTATACATAAAGTACAGTGTATGAAGCTGTGTCTGTGTGACCCACATGCCGTGTGGGGTCGATGGAAGTTCGTGAGTGCAGAGGGACAGGCGGGGAGACGTAAATTGTTTACCGAACTCACCTTCCAAAACGACCTCCTTGCCGGCCAGCTTGAGAGCGCGTACGGCCTCATCGTGCGTGGCGTCCCGAAGGTCCGCCCCGTTCACCGACAGGATGGCATCCCCGACGTAAAGGCTCTCCGTCTGGTCGGCTGCCAGCCCCTTGAAGATCTTGGAGATGAGGATGGGCATCTTGTTTTCCTTCCCGCCTTTGATGGAGATGCCTAGCCCGCCGACGTCCTGCTTGACCACCTTCACCACACGTTTGTGGTTCGCGATGGACTCGGGCAGATGGTCGTGATCGAACTCGGAGCTGCGGATGGCGTCGCCGTTTTGGTCCCCAGCGCCCACCGAGTCCTCCAGGCTGATGGTCAGGGTTTCCTCCTCCAGCGAGACGAGCACGCGGCACCATCGGTCGCGGACGTAGACCTCCAGGAGGCCCGATCTCGTCATGGCCGAGGCGGCTGTGGTGAGCGCCATGTTGGCTGGATCAGCCTGACTGAGTTCCGTGAGGTGGAGCTGTCAGGTCACGTGACCGCCTGGCCATGCCACCGGGAGGAGGGGCACTTCCGGGACCGCAAACTTTTTCACAAGCACAAAATCGACTAGCCAGGGTGCGACACTGCCGTCTAACAACAAGTAGGGAGGTTTGGTGGGAATTAAAAGTATTGTATTATAGACAATATAACATGTGCATAATGTTCAACATAGAAAAAATGATTTCTGAATTAAATATAGATGCCACCGGGAGGAGGGGCACTTCCGGGACGGCAAACTTTTTCACAGGCAGAAAATCGACTAGCCAGGATGAGTTACCACCGTTTTACAACAAGTAGGATGATTTGCGGGAATGAAAAGTAGGATTTAGAAGACAACAGGGATGAACATAATTTCTGTATATCCATGCCATTTGGAGGAGGGGCACTTCCGGAACGGGCAAACTTTTTCACAGGCAGAAAATTGATTAGCCAGGGTACTGCACTGCCGTTTTCTAACAAGTAGGAAGGTTTACGGGAACAAAAAGTATGATATGAAAGACAAAAAACATACATATAAGTTAACATGCAAAACATACACAGCAATGCCACCAGGAGGAGGGGCACTTCCGGAACCGGGAAACTTTTTCCCAAGCTTAAAATCGACTAGCCAGGGTACTCTCCGGTTTTTGACATGTTTAGGCGTTTTTATTGGGCTATTTTGACCCGTTTTCTTTATCAAAGTTCATGTCACCAAGCCATA
Organism: Branchiostoma lanceolatum; assembly: GCA_035149815.1. NCBI lineage: Eukaryota > Metazoa > Chordata > Leptocardii > Amphioxiformes > Branchiostomatidae > Branchiostoma > Branchiostoma lanceolatum. Next base: position 6,593,391 of record CM068872.1, on the reverse strand, counting down.
AAGAAAACGGGACAAAATATAAAGCCCGACAAAAACGCCTGAAAACACGTGAAAACGGCCAGCCTGAGTCGAACTCTGCTTGGAGAGTATAGCCAGGGTGCAGCACAGTACAACAGGCAGGATGTTTGCGGGAACTAAAAGTATGATATAAAACTTATTAAAAGACAACAGAACATATAACGTTACAACATAGAAGAATGATTTCTGTAATATAGATGCCACCGGGAGAGGGGGCACTGCCGGGTCGGGGAAACTTTTCACAAGCAGAAAATCGACTAGCCAGGATGCGACACGTTTACTACCCTTCAAGCAGAGGACGGGTTCCAGCAGTTTTTTTACGTGTTTTTAGTATAGGCGTTTTTGTCGGGCTTTCTACTTTTTCATTTTTTTTTTTTTTTTTTGAGACAAAGAAAAATGAAAAAAGTAGAAAGCCCGACAAAAACGCCTAAAGACACGTAAAAAACCTGCCGGAACCCGTCGTCTGCTTGGAGAGTAACGTTTACAACAAGTAGGAAGGTTTGCGGGAACGAAAGGTATTTTATAAAAGACAGAAAACATTTTAAAAAAACATGCCACGGTACGGTACCGGGAGGATGGGCAAACTTTTTCACAAGGAGAAAATCTATTATCTCCGAGCATAGGTTAGGTTTAGGCTTGTTTCTGACGTCTTTTTAGGCGTTTTTGTCGAGCTTGTTACTCTGTGGTCCTCTGTTAGGCAGTTTCATTTTGTCCTTCGACCAAAAGGAAAACAAAAAGAAAACCTGACAAATACCGTGACTGCTTTTGTTGGTAGGTTGGCGCCCACTGAAGGGCCAAAATCACCTTGCCAACGGGGAATTTCGGCACTTTTGTTTTGTTACGCACTCACATATACACCTAGCCAGCTCTGGTGTTTGACCTGCGGAACAATTATTTGGTATCATTGTACAGAGTAATGAATAATGTAAATAAAGCTTTTATATTGATGTATAATTGATAAAGTAACGGAGAGATAATTAGTCAAACATATTTTTTAGTTTTTCTTTGTGCATTTAGTTTACTAGCATTTTGCAAGGGTAACCACTGCTCACTCTCCCGCTCCAGTACTCCGAACACACCCTTCCCCTGTATTAAAGTCAGAGCTTCTCGATTTTCCTTTGTGCAAGCTAAGGCTCAGGAAGGAGGGGGAGACAAGAAGGTGTCTCGTGGTTTGCTCATGGATTGCAAGGGTGCGAGTACCGGGCCCGACCGGTAAACTGAATGATATTTGCAGATAAAGTGACGATCTTGCTGAAGAAACAAAATGGAGATAACGAGTGTCGTTTTGTTGTTTACTGCACGTAAAACAGCAATTAAAGAAGTATCCAGTTGTGTACAAGATAAGTTCTCAAGTTTTCAATATTCTAATAGCACGACAACTTCATATTCCTTATACAATTAGATAAACCATGTATTGTAAGCTCCAGCTGTCCTTGCATTTACAGCTGTCTTATTAGAAGCGAGAAGACGTTGAACCTGTAAATTCTAGCATAGTCTTTGTATATGTAGTAAGGTACCAATTCTTATATCACCGTAATTGTACTTGTAAGACGATGCCTGTTACCTACCTACCTACCCTGTCCCTTGACCTTCGCCACCAAAGAGCAGCTAATTTTCGGCCAAAAAATGCTTAGCGTACATGTACATTCAGCCAATAGATCTAGAGAAATTGGTATATGTACAGGAGACATAATATTGATTTATTAATTCACAAGTGCACACTTTCCATGCAGCTATACATGGACAATCTGTAAATACAACACATGACGTGAACCAAATTGTCTGTAACTTGTCTTCGCTAGTCAAAACCGCTAGATGTCGCCAATGCACGGTGGTCCTGAAATGCTCTCAAATTGACGACACAGTACGTAACGTTACATGTAGGTTTGCAGCTGTACATAGTAAATGAAATGCACCATCTTTGGTTCATTTGAATCAAAGTAGAACTGCATTTGCCAACACAAAAATTGGACACACATTTTCGACTGATATCAGCTCCAGTCTTTGTCAAGGAATAAGCAATCCAATGCTTCTGTGACAATTGCAGTTCAACTTTGATTCAGAATGACTTCCACCAACACAGACAACTTTCTAGTGAAACTTTGGTTCTCTACACCATAAGCACAAGAAAGGTCCATGCCGCCCTTCTTCACCATAATCAGGTTGTACAGGATGCTTTGCATGTCATAACGTTTGCCTTTACAATATTACTCACACGAATGTTTGGATTTTGTTTTCGTTGATAACATCGATCCACAGTCTCGTTACCGTTGCCTACTTCTTCTCAAAAACAATTTCAACTTTGACCAACAAGCTTCAAATGACCAGCAGTACTGCATCATCATCATCTTACATCCGGACTTGACTCCGGTGAGGTGCGCTAGGTAAAGTTCCAGTACTATAACTCCAGCAAAAACACTAAATATATGTACATCACACACGCACTCTGTGATCATGATATATTTACACTCCACTTCGCTGGTGAACTCACCAAGTTAAATTCCAATTGGGTATATATCAAGCAGCGGCCCTGGCGTACCAACCCGCGGTCTGTTCTTCTCACTGTGTTAGCACTACCCAGTCGTCAGTCAATCAGATACTCCCCCTGGAAATCACCAGCCAATCACGCTGCCTCTTGACCGTGGGCGACGACGCGGTCGGCTGGTGACGGCTGGCAAGAACGACAGATCCCAGGCCGCGCCGGTAAGCCAGGGTCGTTGCTTGATATATTAATTAATATTAATTAATATCAGGTGTATTTGCAGCCAGTGCCACAGGCAGGTACCCAATGTGTAGGGTAATGAGGCTGTTTAACGTGTTCGAGGCACCTCCTCGAGCACGGGACCCCCGTTTTACGTCCCTCCCGGAAGACGATTTCGTGGAAAGCTTCGTGAGGCTACAGCAATCCGGACGTCCTTGGTTGGTCTCCCATCCAAGCACTGTCCGGACCGCGCGTTGCTTAACTTCCGAGATCGAGGGATCGGGTGTATCCAACGCGCCACGCGGCCGTAGCCATATAAAAGTGCCGGGCCTGGCACCACGAGAGGATCAGCGTCATCATCATCATCATCATCATCACCAACATAAACAACAACATCAACATCGTCATCATGTGTTCAACTTCAACTTTCATTTTGTATGTGTGAGTCCAACCAACCAACAAACAAACAAACAAACAAACCGTTCACAAGTAGACAATCAGATAGACAGACACATGAACACATACCAGCCATTGGAGAGCAATTCAGCACCTTGGTACATCGTTGACGTAATAAGATTGCTACGTGTACTACCAAAATATTAGCCGCCTAAAGCAGCAACCAAACGCCTGACAAACGCTCGGCATACAATAGTTACACAGAACATTGAAACAATTATCACTCTTGAAAAAAAAACACATTCCATACACCCCTTTAATGAATTCACCGTTGTACTAAACACAGTTATAAAAGATTTAATAGTCGTGGGTCAAAGTTGACCGGAAGTCTATATCATTCCCAGTCCGAGTCTAGCCATTTCTGTTGAATTCTTTTTACAACAACAATCTATTTTCAAAAGCCCACATTTTTCACTCTCGACTAGTACCCTCTCAGATACGTTTCTTCTTGCGTCTCTCACATCGTTACACTGGTGACAGCGGTGGGATAGCCCACAATGCACTGCACCGTAGCCTGTGTTTACACAAGCTCTCGGCTGGAGGTTACAGGACCGGCCGGCCGCTAGGAGCGCGATTTGGCTACACTGCACCGGTCTTTCTAGAAATCAGGCGGCTTTTCCGGTGGGCAAACCTGCAGTAGTTTTTGCAACGCGTCCACCACTGGGTCTGGAAGTATAACATGAGGTCGATCAGCGCTACAAACAACATGTTGTGATCATTTTACCCAAGCAAAGCATCCTCCCTCTTAACTTCATACGTACATATAGCCAAAACTGACTAATCTGTACATCACATGGACCCAAACATTATTCCGTGGACATGTCTAACCGCCTCAAAATGTATCTAAAGGATGTGTATGTAGATTGTCCGTTTTTCAGCAAATGCAGAAATACTCTAGCCGGAGTGTCATCCTGGTTAATTGGTGAAGGGAGGGCCTTGAATTAACTAGGATGACAGTAAGGCTAGAAATACTCACAACGATGAAAGAAATACTAGTATGCGATACATTTTTAGCACTACTTACTGTACACTCTTGCCAACCACTTAGGTTTTGGCTTGTCCTTCCGTCGGACGCAGAGGAAGTAGAAGGGTAGGCCGGATAGCATCAGGGCGATGCCGATGAGCGGGTTGTACGGGTCCGTGTAAAATTGAATCACAACCAGGAACACGCACGCCAGGAAGAACAGGATCGGGAAGATCAGAGGGGTCTGTAAAAACGAAAATGCGGGGAGTGTATCAGTGCAGTATAAGTAGTAAGGAAGCCAAACCAGACGAAAATTATGCAAATGAGGATGCAAATTTTCGTCTGGTTTGGCCTCACCCAAATGCAAATTAGTACCCCTTCATCCAACGTTATGCAAATGAGGCAAATTTTCGCCTGAGTTGGCCTCAACCAAATGCAAATTAGTACCCCTTCATCCAACGTTATGCAAATGAGTTCAACAAAATTTCGCCTGATTTGGCCTCACCCAAATGCAAATTAGTACCCCTTCATCCAACGTTATGCAAATGAGTTATCCCCCCTCAGACCAAAATTATGCAAATTAATACCTATGCAGATGAGTTCAGAGTAGGATGGCATAAAAGCAGAGTGTATGGAGACGGCTTTTGCACCGTCTTTATCGACTTGGTGTGAGATCATCATGTTTCAGCCCCTAGACGTTGAAGAGCCGATGGAGGTAGACGAATATACACCATCTGCGTCATGTAAACCGTTACAGGAAGACATTGCATCAATGTTCTCATCTCCGTACTTCGACATGCAGCTACCGCTAGGTGAAGAAGTGTACCTGACCGTACAGCTGTTCGGGGATAAGCCCACAGTTACCATGCGACAGATTTACCTACATCAATGTTCTCATCTCCGTACTTCGACATGTAGCTACCGCTAGGTGAAGAAGTGTACCTGACCGTACAGCGGTTCGCGGATAAGCCCACAGTTGCCGTGCGACAGATTTACCATCGAAACCCTGACGATATGAATGACATAGTGCCAGGGAAGCAGGAATATACCATGACTCCTGAACAGTGGCAGACTCTCAAACACAACATGTCAAAAGTATCTGCAAAGGTGATGGAGGGTAAGTTTGCAGTGATGAATTCCTTCAGCCCTCCAAAGTTTCCACCTGTCGGGTTTCATCTAGAAGGTGAGTCGTCTGTCGCCGTGGGGATCTTTGAGGGGGTCCCGATCGTGGGTCTGGGGCAGTTCTTCCGACCACGCCATGGCAAGGACCACCGAGGGATGCTGCCTGGCACGAAAGGGATCAATTTGACGATGGGGCAGTGGTACACCTCGGAGAACAGTGTGGAAATGGTCGACAGGATGCTGAACTCTAAAAACTTGCGCAAGCCCGGTGGCGTAGTGTACTTCTAAAGCGTACATACATGTCGTTACGGAGATATGTATGGAAATGGTTTCAGTAGATGAAGGTTATGCAAATGAATTGGAGGTTGAGGATAGTATAAAGGATGTGATGAAACAGTTGCTGCACATACCATGGCATCACTGACTTTTGACGACAGCATCGTGTTATCAGTCTGCGATGGAGAGTGCAGTGCCAAAGCACCGTTTGTTTCCTGGCTGATATGTTCGCTAGGTTGAGTATAAAGGATGACAACGAAACTTCATCACGACGTGCCGTACCAATGCGTGACCCGATCGGAATATACACCATCTGCGTCACGCGGTTGCAGGTAGACTTTGCCATGTTTCAACAAGCAATAAAGTATTAGACATGGTCGCCCGTGAACGTACGACGTCAATTTTAGCAAAGATCAGCAACCATGCATAATGCTTGTGACATTTACTCATCGAAGGAATCTTGCTAAACTACAGAGACCGTGCAACCAGGGCGCGGAACTCCATCGAGACATGGCCAAAACAGATATTAAGGGGATTTTACATCATTTATAACATTACAGGACTGAGGAGTCATTCTAATCTTCGGAATGGGTACAAGGCACCATGTGAAAATCTACCACGTTTAAGATTTTAAGTCACTAACAAAATGTTTAATGGGTCACTCGCAAAATGAGTAACTACCAAAATGTTTAATGAGTCACTCGCAAAATGAGTGACTCGTAAAATGAGTCACTCAGGAGTCACTCTAAATCACACATACACGCACACAGACACACACACACACACACAGACACACACATACACACACACACACACACACTGACATGATTGATATCGAATAAGAACGGTCATTAGTCATCCATTTGCATTTCCTGTATATCGTGAGTCACTCATCATATTGGAAATGCGATGACGAGTCACTCCTCTGCATAGATATTAAAATAGGAAACAAGGTCACTAATTTTCATACACACAGTAAAACACACATACACAAATAACAAACAAGGTGACAATGTTTCGAGAGGTTGAAGACGACCCGATGGAGGAAGACGATGCGGTTTCGAAGAATCTGGCTAGAACTGGTTTCACCACAACATGGCGTGGAAGTCATTGATAGGTTGAAGATCGTATCTTGTATGCAAAACAACGGGGACGCGATGTTTCTGATAAGCTGATTGGTCTGTATGATTGAAGGGACAGTCTAAAGGATGGTGACGAATCCGCAGTTTCACATGAGACATCATCGTCTTTTTATCGTATATTAAGAATCACTAAGAAGATTGCTGCACCCGATTTCGGCAACGTGTTGATGTTAACAGTGTGTGACGGGGAGTATGCCGACGCGTTTAAGTTGTTTCTCAACATTGACCGTACCGCGCGTGATAGCAGGAAATTTTCTAAAACCTTCGATCTGCTACCCCATTTAACCTCCTTGCTACCACTGACAAACCGTTGCCATGGCAGCTAACAGCTTGCACGTGCAAGAAGAATGTGCATAGTCAGGTCCCAAGGGGGTGAATAAATGCGTTCCCATTGTAGGAAAAATTCAAGAAAGCAAATGCCGACAGGCGACAACGCCAACTCATCATGGGAATGCACTAATAATGGCATTTAGCACATCCTTATTGTGCACACCTCTACATCGTACTTTTGTGGGTACAAACTCATGATTGGCGGATATGAATAACGGTTCTCATGGATGGTATGACGTATTAGCTGTTGATTGGGTATGAAATATGACTGGGTGCAGAATCCATTATAAAAAAGGAAGAGGATCGGACTTCTTACACGTCGGACATCATCGACTTCTTGCTGCCTGAGAACCGTCGCAAAGATGGCTAAAACTGATCACGGAAATGGGGTAGCGATACCTGGTTTTAACGGACCATCACCAACAACACACGAGGACACATTGTTTTATTTTCCAACGAGTCGTCATAATGCCCCGCCGACACATCAGACGAAGGGCACACAGACGGAGGGATGGCTACCGCTACCTGTTAAGATCGACGGATCGTCAACATCGCAATATGGTGGTCATGCTGACCCGTCGCTGTATTGGAAGAGGAGAACACAGATGAATGGGGCGACCGAAGGATTGAAACAGCCTAATATCCAGATAGAAAACGAGAATGATACGTTGGAAGCCAGATTTCACATAGGAGAAAACGTCTTCGCCACCGTAGGTTACTTCAACGGGAAGGTACAGCTGTCCGTGCGGCAGTTCTACCGTCCACATCCCGAGCAGGAAGACGTCTGGAGGGCAGGAAAGAAAGGGCTGGTCCTGAATCCCGACCAGTGGTGGGTTCTAAAGCGTATCATGCCGAGTATGGCAACGGCCTTCCTGGATTGCACATTTGCCGTCGTGCCCTATAACTCGGGTGCGTTCAAACTTCATAGGTGGGGACTGGGAAACCTAAAGTATGCCATAGTGGAAGTCTTCGAAGGTGCACCCGTCATGGCCTTGCGAGAATTCTTCAAACCACATCCAGACGCAGATCCCGACAGAATCTTACCCGGCAAAAAGGGCATTAATCTGGCGATGGGGCAGTGGCAGAACCTGGAAGCCATGGCAGACAAGATAGATGTTGCTCTCGATGTCTTCCTCGAAAACAAGTCGTTCCCTGGCCAGCGACCTCCTGGCAAAATTATCTGCGGAGTGATAGACTGTCAAAAATAAAGCCTATCGCAGTACGTATGCGGGCAAACATTGAATCAGATGGTGTTTGTTGTTATTTCTATCATATAGTGATGTCGAGCTTTGTTAGATATTGAGAGAGAAGGAGTCACTCGTTTGCATACACATAGTGAACACATGCACACACAGAAAACAGTCTTGAGTCACTAGCAAAAT